>CM060684.1:9859896-11264896 GCA_030686995.1 Artemisia argyi
AAAATTATAGATGGTTACAATATGTCTTTATCGTCATGTTTAGCTTTCACGTATTGTGCAAGACCTCCACTAACCCAGCTACGGCATTGGTGATCATTTCGTTTATACTTATATAAATACGGATATGTGCATGTATATATTTGTGTATAATTTATGTACATAACATGAAAGTAATGACATGTGATATTGAGAGCCATACCAACGAATACGGCGATTCTTGGCAAAGCCTTAAGCACCCCAAAAACACTTTCACCAATTGCCTGATTGCCAATCAATTGGAACAAAACCTTACTTCCTGTACGCGTCCATTCGTCCCCCAGTATCATGAAATACATGTACATGAACATCAAGCACACGCTTTCTAGCATCGTGTCTGCACATGGAAAGAACCCGTATATGGACTCACACCTCTTTTCCGCATAGAACATTGACGAGTTTGAAATTTCTAAACGTAGATTAGGAGAATTCTCATTAGAGATGTTATGAACACCAACAGTTATCATTGATGTTGAATATGTTTCAAGATCTAGCCACCTGCCTTTCACCATACTAATGATCATAAGCATGCTCAAAGTCAAGGCTATTACTTGAAAACTTTTCATTTTTGACATGTTGAGATGATGGAATTTCTATGAAATATATTAGTTAGTGCATGCTACTCAATTAAATTTTAAAGATGCTTAAATAGGCTCTGCCACTGCCACCATGAGTTTTCGATATTTTTATTATGAAGTCACAGTCGTCCTTAAATTTGTTTGTTAATTACCCTACTACGTACATCATGTGCTGGCAACTTTGCATTAAAGTTTCAACCTAAAATTTACTACTATGTTTTCAATGACGTTTATCTACTTTTCATAGTACGTCATATGAATGATTTCATATCATCTTACATCATAAATCATTTTTTTTCTTTTATATACTACCAATGTTTCATACAACATAAACTACTAAATATACAAGGGTAATCTAATAACTAAAGCGAATACTATATTGCTAGAGTCGACAGACCCGACCGATGTCAGGACAAGCGTTTGTCACGACTGACAATGACGGCAGTCAACTGGCCGGCAAGTGACATTTCATTTCAACTCAAGTTATTTTATATGGAAACAAACCAGTCGGGTCAGTCTTGATGTGTAGCACAGTGCGACGGTGGTGGAAGTGGGGTGGTCACAAGTGGTGTTGCCTATGGACATGGAAAAGAAAATGGTCGAACAATTTTTAGTAAGATGGCATATGGTAAACAATCGGTTAATTAAATAGAACCAAGGGTATAATTAGAAAATCATATAAAGCTTTTGTGTGTGAATAAAATCCTTTCATGTACATATCACTAGCCAAATTGAAACTATAGTTCAAAATAAAACAGTGCGATTAACCGGCTATGTAGGTCCATTAACTTTTTAACACCTGTCTATTTTTTTATGACAAAATTTTAATGAGTTGTTAAGTGATTTCGGTACAATATTCTTTTGTCTACTATAAAATGACAACTACACCCTGAAATGTTTATGTTAATTAAGTCTTGCACCTCGTGCTCACGACTACTCTACTGCTATAAACAAAGACTTTAAGCAATGATCTTGTCCTTGCCATCTGAAAGAAACCATGGGAACTGAGATGTCGTGAAAAGAAACGATTTGAGGGCATTGGTGAACTCGGGAATTATGGTTTTACAGTAATGTCACTTACCCATACCTAATCCCAAATCCTACGTTATTCATAGTTTGTTTTTTCTCCTTTTTACACACAATATATATTTCCTCGTTATTCTGTGGTGGAGATTATATAACCTTCATAAATGACAAAGAAACGAATGAATTTATTTTAAGGGGCCTATTTCTTCCATGAAAGGTACTAAACACAATTATGAGATGTAATATTTAGATGGGTGGTACTGGTGGACTGGTGTTGGTTCGTATTTATGGCTAGACCGTGGTGTGAATGTATGATTGGAGTTTTATAAAAATGACAGAGGTACACATAACAAAACTAGTACTTTCTGCACTGTATAAATTACCCTGGGTTTATAAAAATGACAGAGGTACACATAACAAAACTGAAAAAAATGGTAAAGGTTTTTGACCAGTGAGTTGTGTTGGCGTAAATCAAAATATGTTTAATCAGGCAACCATTCTAATTGGTAGAATAAACTAGCTCTGATTTTGTTATCATCACCTTTCGACGTTAAGAATTCTCCAAAACATCCAGTGACATTGCTGCTAATGGTGACAAGGTGCTCGATTTTTTTCCCCCTAAAGTTGTATTTTATTATAGATAACGTATTTCTAAAACAGATAAATGTGCTTCTAAAAAATAAATAAATAAATAATTGGTTGAATGTGTTGGCCACGTTGCATTAAAGTTTCATCATCTACTTTTCATAGTACGTCATATGAATGATTTCATACCATCTTACATCATAAATCATTTTTTTCCTTTTATATATTGTTTCATACAACATAAATTACTAAATACTTGGATACAAGGGTAATCTAATAAAGTGAATACTTGCTAGTGTCGACAGATCGACCTGACCGATGTCAGGACAAGCGTTTGTTACGACTGACGATGACAGCGGTCAACTGGCCTGCAACTGACGTTTCATTTCAACTCAAGTTATTTTATATGGAAACAAACCAGTCGGGTCAGTCTTGATGTGTAGCACAGTGCGACGGTGGTGGAAGTGGGGTGGTCACAAGTGGTGTTGCCTATGGACGTGGAAAAGAAAATGGTCGAACAATTTTTAGTAAGATATATGGCATATGGTAAACAATCGGTTAATTAAATAGAACCGAGGGTATATAATTAGAAAATCATATAAAGCTTCTATGTGTGAATAAAATCCTTTCGTTTACATATCACTAGCCAAATTGAAACTGTAGTTCAAAATAAAACAGTGCGATTAACCGGCTATGCAACTCCATTAACTTTTTAACACCTGTCTATTTTTTTATGACAAAATTTTAATGAGTTGTTAAGTGATTTCGGTACAATATTCTTTTGTCTACTATAAAATGACAACTACACCCTGAAATGTTTATGTTAATTAAGTCTTGCACCTCGTGCTCACGACTACTCTACTGCTATAAACAAAGACTTTAAGCAATGATCTTGTCCTTTCCATCTGAAAGACACCATGGGAACTGAGATGTCGTGAAAAGAAACGATTTGAGGGCATTGGTGAACTCGGGAATTAAGGTTTTACAGTAATGTCACTTACCCATACCTAATCCCAAATCCTACGTTATTCATAGTTTGTTTTTTCTCCTTTTTACACACAATATATATTTCCTCGTTATTCTGTGGTGGAGATTATATAACCTTCACAAATGACAAAGAAACGAATGAATTTATTTTAAGGGGCCTATTTCTTCCATGAAAGGTACTAAACACAATTATGAATGAATTTATCTAAGTATGTAATATTTAGATGGGTGGTACTGGTGGACTGGTGTTGGTTCGTATTTATGGCTAGACCGTGGTGTGAATGTATGATTGGAGTTTTATAAAAATGACAGAGGTACACATAACAAAACTAGTACTTTCTGCACTGTATAAATTACCCTGGGTTTATAAAAATGACAGAGGTACACATAACAAAACTGAAAAAAATGGTAAAGGTTTTTGACCCGTGAGTTGTGTTGGCGTAAATCAAAATATGTTTAATCAGGCAACCATTCTAATTGGTAGAATAAACTAGCTCTGATTTTGTTATCATCACCTTTCGACGTTAAGAATTCTCCAAAACATCCAGTGACAAGGTGCGTTAGAGTTTGACAATCAAATAACACATATTGCGGAAGCTAGGATCAAGTATAACACATAAATATTAACTAAAACATAAATAGTAAACGTACCCGATGCACTTCAATAAACCTTGATTCTTGTACAATTAGATCAATGATAAACCCCTTACCGTTTTGTTTATCGATCTCTTGATAATTACTAAAGTAAGTAATTACCTCGTTCTTGTACACACAAACTACCAACGAATAAAGGTTTGTTGCAAGTAAACAAAAACACTAATGATTTTTTTTTATGGAAAATCGAACCAAGAACCCTTGGAGGAGGGGAGATCCGATCGGCCACAAGAAAAAAGAAAACAAGAAATTAGAGTTAGAGTGTGTGCACAAAAGATGTGTAGGTTTAACCCTTGGCCTTGTATATATACTAGAGGATTTCTTGGTGACCAAGCAAACATGGGTTGGGCCTCCCCTCCCCTTGTTCGACCGGCCATAGAACCCACAAGGGGTTTCTAGAACCTCCTTGACACCCAAGTTTCACTCTAGTCCTTATCTTTCTTATTTAACGATAGTTAGTTCATACGGTTAATAACTAACGACCGTTTAGTCCATTAAGTGTTATAAATATATATATTCCATACATTTAATATATATATATATATATATATATATATATTTATTTACATTATTCTTGTTTGTAAAGTGTGCAATCCCGAGGTCTCGGGTTCGATCCTAGACATTTACTAATTAATGTTTATACGTAACATTTAACAGCTCCCACTCGTATATTCATTAATAGTAAAATGACATTGGTTAGCGTCTTGCAACACTCCAATGCCCCTAGTTCAATCCGAGCTAGGTTTCCTGGAAAAATCTTTAATGATTCATCATTATAATTATCCTTTCATTACTAATACCACATTAATAAAGATGTGAGTTCCTTTATTAAAATTCTGTTTCTCGTTTCTTTATGATTGAACAAAATTACCAAAACATCTGAACGTATTCCAGATAGACTTTGGGCATGGCCATGCAAACATTTTGTCAACCCTACGAGGGGCCCAGCAGTATTAAACTTCTAAACAAATCAGAAGGAATAAATTCTTTCTTGACTACAAGAATAACCCATGAACTTTGCAATACTTTTGAAAACAACCCTTATGACTCCCTGTTACGGTGAGCGGTAGATTGCTTCACAAAAATGCACTACATCCATGACACTTATCTGGTATCTCAAGTCTGAGGATAACTTTAAATATGATTCTCACATTAAACATTAAATCATATTGTTGGGATAAGTCCAATATTCAATTCATCGAATATTATGTGAAATTGGTATGACTACGCATCAATATACTTTCAAGTATATTCTAAACCAATACTCAAATTTGTATTAGTTTAATGATATTCCCATATCATTAATCGACAATGGAAAATTTAGAATAATAAATTATTCATGGATCTTAAACATGCAAATATAGGATATATTATTAAGACAATGATAAATAAACATAAAACTTATTTTATTCCATTAAAATAATAATTGTACATTACATCCTTTATCCAAACACTAATCACAAATGGGGATGAAACTTTCAGCTAATCTAAGTCCTACACCTTCAGCATGCTTGTAAAGCTTAGTGCCAGGTAGAGGCTTTGTTAATTGATCTGCCAAGTTATCATCTGTGTGAACTTTGAGCATTTCGATTTCACCTATTTCGACTTGTTCTCGAACATAGTGATGCTTAATCGGGAAATGTCTGGTGCCTTTCATGATTCCAGGCTCATTGGCAAATGTGATTGCAACAGAATTGTCACAATACATTTTAATAGGTCTTTGAATCGAAGGCATGACTCCAAGCCCTGAGACAAACTTCATAATCCAAACAGCTTCCATTGCAGCTTCTGAAGCAGCTATATACTCACTTTCTGTAGCAGACATCGCTAGTACACTCTGCTTTCTGCTCCTCCAATCCACTGCTCCTCCATTAATGACAAAGACATAACCCGTCTGAGACTTCGTATCATCCTTATCACCTTTCCAAGAAGCATCGCAGTAACCTGTAACATCAAGTTCTGCCGATGGATTTTCCCCATAAACCAAAAACATATCCTTAGTTGCCCTAAGGTACTTAAGAATATTCTTATCAGCAGTCCAGTGAGCTACACCTGGATTTTGCTGATATCGACTGGTTAAATTCTGAGCAAACGCTACATCAGGTATTGTATTTTTCACCGCATACATTATAGATCCCACAGCCGAAGCATAAGGGACTCTTTTCATGCGTTGCACCTCTGCAGGTGTTGAAGCACAAACCTTGTTGCTCAAGCCATGTTGCTCTTGCATCGGCAAATATCCTTTCTTGGAATTTTGCATACTGAATCTCTTCAGTATTTTATCAATGTAAGCACTTTGGCTTAATCCAATTAATCGCTGAGATCTATCTCTATATATCTTGATTCCCAGAATAAATGCAGCTTCCCCTAAATCTTTCATAGAAAAACAACTTCCAAGATATTCCTTAACCTTTTGTAAACTTGGAATGTCGTTCCCCATGATCAATATGTCATCGACATATAATATAAGGAAAATTACATTACTCCCACTAACTTTGTGATATACACATGGCTCATCAAGATTTTTAGTGAATCCATACTTTTTAATCTCACCATCAAATCTCTTATTCCATTGTCTTGATGCTTGCTTTAATCCATAAATGGATCTTTTAAGCTTGCATACACGATTTGGGAATTCTGGATTTACTTACCCCTCAGGCTGCGCCATATAGATGTCTTCATCTAGGCGACCATTTAAGAAGGCGGTTTTTACATCCATTTGCCAAATCTCATAGTCATAGTAAGCGGCTATGGCTATAAGAATCCTAATTGCCCTTATGTCAGCTACAGGAGAAAAGGTCTCCTCATAGTCAACACCAAAAGTTTGTGTATAGCCTTTAGCTACACAACGGGCCTTATAGGTGTGTACAACGCCATCCATGTCAGTCTTTTTCTTGTAGAGCCATTTACTCCCAACTAGTTTGGCACCCGGAGGTAGGTCTACTTCTTCCCAGACATCATTGTCTTCCATGGATTGCATTTCCCCATCCATAGCTTCTTTCCATTTGGCCTTTTCAGGACCATTCATGGCAGCTTTATAACTTGTAGGCTCATCAAGATCACCCAGTATATACTCATCACTCTCTACATTAAGACATAGACGAGTAGGAGCTTTTACTGGTCTTGTTGACCTACGAATGGGAATCACTTCAACTTCAGGTGGAGGACCTAAACTTTCAGGTTCTACCGGAAGTTGGTTAGTGTTTTCAGAAGGTTCTACATCTTCTTGACCGTCTTCCAGATCATATACTCTCCCACTGAATTCTTGAGATATGAGCTCTCTTTCAAGAAAGTCTCCATACCTTGCAACAAATACTTTGTTTTCAGGTGGGTAATAAAAGTAGTATCCCATAGTTTCCTTAGGATATCCTACGAAGATGCACTTCACAGATCTTTGTTGGAGTTTGTCTGCTGAGTCACGTTTAACATACGCCTCACAATCCCAGACCTTAAGATAAGTCAGGTTAGGAGCTTTTCCAGTCCATACCTCATATGGTGTCTTATCAACCTTCTTTGTTGGAACCATATTTAGAATGCGAACCGCAGATTCTAAGGCATAATCCCAAAACGAGAAAGGTAGAGTTGTTAGATTAAACATAGATCATATCATATCTTGCAATGTACGATTCCTTCTCTCAGATACACCATTTTGTTGTGGAGTATATGGAGAAGTAAGGTGCTGGACAATTCCCTCCTTTGCTAGATAATCTATGAACTCCTGACTCAGGTATTCACCACCTCTATCGGATCGAAGAGCTTTAATCTTCTTTCCTAGTTGCAACTCTACTTCTGCTTTAAACACTTTGAATGTTTCAAATACCTCATGTTTATGTTTAAGTAAATAAACATAACCATAACGGCTGTAATCATCCGTAAATGTTAAGAAGTAGCTAGCACCCCTCCTTGACACATGTCTAAGTGGTCCACACACATCTGTGTGAATAAGACCAAGTAGATCATTAGCCCTTTCAATCCTATTTTTAAAGGGTTTCTTAGTCATCTTCCCAGCAATGCAAGATTCGCATTTATCAAATGATTCATCATTGATCTTATTTAAAAGCCCATCATGTTGCATCTTTTTCATGCGATCTTTGCCAATGTGAGCAAGTCGACAATGCCAAAGATAAGATGAATCCAGACCTTTCTTGATTCTCTTATTGTTGATGCTATACATTGAATTATTTGTAACAAAAGCATTATCATTATCATTCATATCAATTTCAAATACACCATTCACAGCAATAGCATTAAAATAAAAAACATTATTTAAAGAAACCGAAATTCCATTGCTTGAAATAGTATGATGAAAACCTTGGTTCAATAAACATGAAAATGAAATTACACCTCTAACAATTGACGGTGCATAATGACAATTATTTAAAGATAGTACTAGGCCCGAAGGCAACACTAAATTAAATACTCCTATAGCTTCAACTCCTGCATGCGCTCCATTACCAACGTGCAAGAATTGTTGTCCATAGGCCAGCTTTCTCTCAACTCTAAACCTCTGCATGGTATTGCAGATATGAATGCCACATCCAGTATCATATACCCATGAATTCAATTTAGGAGTAAGAGTGAATAATTCAATCATAAAGAACGCACCTGATGTGCTGGGGTTACCAGCATCATTCCCCTGCTTCTTGAGTCGCAAGTCATGAATGTAGAGAGGGCAATTGCGCTTCCAATGACCCTTTTCATGACAATGGTGACAAGCCTGATCCTTCTTGTTTGGCGGATTCACCTTGTTCTGCTTAGGCTGATGTTGTTTCATCTTGGGTTGAGGTTGATAGGCCATGACCTGCTTGCCTTTATCACCTTTACCTTTGCCTTTGTTCACATGCGATTTCTTCTGGATTCTCCCCCCATGAATTGCCAACACTTGTGGGGTGGGAGTATTGACCTTGGCTGGTAGACTTTTCTCATAATCAACAAGCAATGCGAGTAATTCTGAGACTGTCTTCCCCG
Source organism: Artemisia argyi (assembly GCA_030686995.1). NCBI lineage: Eukaryota > Viridiplantae > Streptophyta > Magnoliopsida > Asterales > Asteraceae > Artemisia > Artemisia argyi. Next base: position 9,868,731 of record CM060684.1, read on the forward strand.
AGCAATGCATGTTGAAGTTCTGCACAAAACCAGCAAAATCCTTGATAAGGGATCTGTTGATCAAGTGCACTTGCACATTCTCGGGGTAACCAAAACCAATTCTGTGAAGTTGATCAAAGGAATCCTTCATCTCATCCACATAATCGGCTACTGGTTTACCATCACCATGCTTGCAGTTGTGTAGCTTGTCAAGTTCATCATACAATTCAACTGCAGGTGACTTCTCATAAGATTGCCTGAGGTTATCAAGCATATTCTTAGGAGACGAATACTCATACTTCTTTTGTAATTGAGCATTCATGCTAGTGAGCATTAGACAAGCAACCTCATTGTACTTAGCATTAGTCACCTTCCATTCTGCCTTTGCTTCAGGTGTTGCCGTAGCAGCAGGTTCAGCAGGGCATTCCTCGGTCACATAATCAATCTTACCAGACGCCCTCAAGACAATTCTGAGCGAACGGTACCAGTCATTGAAATTCTTTCCAGTGAGTTTATCTCTCTCAAGATGACTCTTGAAAGCATTAATCACAGTTTGGTTATCGGGTTGAGCCATATCTACAGATAAAGTTCAAATATTAGTATTTTCGATAATCAATATCTTCAAGAAAATAAAATACCCAAGGCTATATTCATATAACCAACTAATTTTCTTGAAAATCTAGGATCTAACTTTACATAGTTTCACCACATCAGTTGATCTGCTAGTGGTAAAAGTACAAAAGATAGTAATCTGTCGAACAATAATTGGCAAACAAGATTTCCAATTCCTAGATCATTATGGGATTTACATCAAATTGATTCATCAATTTGCCTTTGTAAGCATGTTTTATCCCATCTCATGCCTTAAGTTCTAGGTCTCACGCACAACTTAATTAAGTCGTCTACCTTAGAAACTGTAAAATTACAATTATGGTCTCACGCGTTAAAAGAATTTTACCTTGTTCTAGTAATTTAGCCTAGGTCTCACGTTTACTAAATTAAAATTCCAAGTGTTTCTTATAGGTAGATGGCACGTAACTTAAATTTTAATGGTATTAATTTTTGATATGTCAATCAAAATTATGTACAAAGATGCATGCACTCATCTTTATAACATAAGTTTTCATAAAAACTTTTAATGTCCGATTCCTGAAATTAATACACAAAGTTTTACTTGAGGTTTATGCCAAAACCCTAAGATGACTTTCTACAACATATAATTTTAAAAGTAATTCGTTTAAGACATATTCAAGATTGTGATAACCAAGGCAGACTCTAAGGCTCTTTTCTAAGCCTTCAAATCACGGTTATGAATATCATCTTAAAAGACTTAATTTTAAAAGTATATTTGCACAAAACATCATTCAAGCAAAATTTTATGGATTCAATCTCAAAATAGTAATAAAGTTTGAATTTTGCTAGTCTCGACCGGGAGTTGATTACCGTGCGAATCGGACCACGATTGTCATAAGACCTTTGCATGATTCTTACTTTATCACTTTAGGGTTTCACAATTATTAGTCCGTATTAATTTTCTTTATGAAACACCCTTTTATTGCTTACATCAAGTCCAACTAAAAAACAATAAAACAAGTAGCAAAGAAAATCAAACAAACAATAATAAATAAGTGAAACAATTAGCCACATGCAAACCGAATTAGAAAAGATCCTAATAAAATCAATTCTAGGTATAAGAATGTATGTAATCAACTAAGGCCTTCCCCTCTTAATGGAGGTGAGTCACATACATTGACAAATCAATTGCGTAGGCCAAAGCTAAAAACACACCACATAGCATATAAAATTGATTTTAATATATATTCGAGTCTTCCCCAATTTAAGATCTATCTAAACATGTGACAACAAAACAAGATCCATGACAAACATGCATGTGAGTCACGGATTAAAACCTAATAATTAGCAATTAGGTCACAAGATACGTTCAATTAACCGGTTAATGACCTAGGGTTTCTAGTGATTACACATAATCAAGAAAACCACAAAACCCTAATTAGGGTTTCATGGGAAAATCGACCCCCCCCCCCCAAAATTAGGGTTAGGGTTTCGAAATTTTTAGAAAAAAAAATAGGAAAAAACCCTAGATCAAAAAACATGTATCTAAAACAATTAAAGATCTGGTTTTTATTACGTTTTAGTAATCAATTACATGTTATACATGGCTCGTGATGCCACTGTTAGAGTTTGACAATCAAATAACACATATTGCGGAAGCTAGGATCAAGTATAACACATAAATATTAACTAAAACATAAATAGTAAACGTACCCGATGCACTTCAATAAACCTTGATTCTTGTTGATGAGTGTGTAAATACTCATCATTTTTACCAATTCTGAACTGCCAAAACATCCAGAAACACTCAATAATGAATCAAAATAGTGAAAATATCCCAGGAAAGTGTTTTACATGTTTCAAATGCAAAAATACCAAAAACAAATGAAAAACACATAAAGTTTGCATAATTGGCAGTTTCAGTCCCCCAACTTTCAAAAGTTGTCAAATCTAGTCCCTGGTCATTCTAAAAACTTGAAAAAGTCACCAAAGGCCCTTATAAATCAAAAAGTTACATAATTAGTCCTTTGGTGAAAAGTTTCACAGAATGTCAAGTTTAGTCCCTGAACTTTGTAAATTGTCAAAAATGGTCCCTGGGATATGGAAAACTTTGAGAAAAAACAAATTTTGTCCTTGCACTAACCTTTTATGACAGGATTGGTCCTTGGTGGAAAGTTTGGTGATATTTACACAAAAGGTCCCTGAAGTTTGAAAGTTTGACGGATTTAGTCCCTGGGGTTTTTAAAAGTGAAAAATTCAAAATTAAACCTCATACTACTCATCATTGGCATATTATACCCTTAGAAACAAATTAAAAAGATGCCAAAATCCAACCCTCAACTTTCCCAAAATTACACAAATGGTCCTTGTTAAATAAAAGCTAACCGGATCCAAAATTAACCAAAACCAAAACCTACACTAGCCTAGTCCATTCTTTGGGCCCAAATAACAAACAGTCCACACCCTAAGCCCAGTCCAACCCCCATGTTTGACCTCGGTCAACAAAACCACTCCGTATCCCCTTTTCCCTCCCAAACCACCACCACCACTCAGACCCCAAAACCACCTGGTTTTGCTACCACCACCCCCACTTGCACCTCAATCATCACCATCCCACCCCCCTACACCTACCCCTCACCTCCACAATTAATGCTCCTCCCCCTTACACGTTATCAGAGACAATTTGAAGAGACAAGTTTTGGCGCCAAAACACGTGTAAGCTCTCCATTGGACCAAATTGATCAGAGAGTGGTGGGATATGCTCAGAAGAGGATGGGAAACCCTAATGGATGCTTATAAAAGGCAATGGAATGCAAGGAAGCAAGGAGTAGTTTAGTTTTAGTTTTATGTATGTCGAATTAATGCAATTTCAAATTCTAGTCTAAATTAAATTGTCTAAGCAGTGTACTAAGTCATTTTCATGTATTGTAACTCTTTTTGAATCATTAATTTCAAGTTTCATTAGCTGTTTCAACTTATGCAGTTTATTCTTAATCTCAAAATAATGATTAAGCTAAATGGTTGTTATTGTGTAATGTAGTGGATTCTTAGGCTCATATAAGTTCCATTAAGCTCATTGAAGCTATTAGAGATCCTAAAATCCAGTACTAGTAGAAGAAAATCAAAAAGTTAAAAAAAAGTCAACATTAGTCAACTGTTTGTATGTTTGATGTTTGTTTCAGGTTTTGAGCACAATTGAGGAGCTGGATTGAGTTGGAATTGCCTATCTAAAGATAGGCTACAAAGGAAAATCCCTTGTTCATGCTAGGGATAATCTTGTAAGTTTTCCATATTTGAAATTTCACAAAAATTCTAAGTTCCTAGTTGATGCTCATTTGTTGGCTTAAATGTGTTAATGTAAGCTTGTTTATGTGTTTTAATTCTTGTTTAAGAAGTTTATAACTCAGTAAGATTACTTGTTCAATAGAATTAATAGTTTTCCATAATTTCATATTTCAACTGTCTAGGTTAGCTTTAGAGTAAAACTTGTGCTATTGTAGTATTAATCTGTTTTTAAGTACTTTAACATGCTCACTCAGTCATAATAAGTAGGTTGGAATCAAGAGTTTGAACCCTAGTTACCACTTGCTTTGAAAATCATTAATAGATAACTAATAAGGTGTGTTTGGTTTAAGAGACTGCTTGGTATTCCATTGGTTACTTGTTGTTATTGCTAGTTCATACATGTTTCATTAGGTAATATTAGGTTACTCAGACCATAAAACTCAATAGGTTGTAGTTAAAAAGTCAAAATCATACTCTAATTTCCCACACAGTTAACTGTGTATAAGTTAGGAGTCCATAAGCTCATAATCTGATAAGGAGTTGTTAAATTAGCTTTTAGTAAACTTATATTAGCTTAAAACATCATAAACAATAAGTTAGATCACTTAGAATCTCACCAAAGTCAAAGTTTGAGTGTTCTTGTCAAAAGTCAAAAATACTTGTTCTCAGTTTTCACCAAACTTGCTTGTTCATTTCTGAATTTTGTGATTTATTTGGGATTGTGAGATTTTGAGGTTTAGTTTTCTACCAGCTCATCTTTGAGATTATACCTTCATTTCATTTTTAGAAAAATTAACCTGGGCCCCACAGACCATCAAAATGACCTGCAGGGCAAGGTTGTGCCCTGCTCACCCAGTCACCCAGTCACCACCATCACTTTGGTGGTGTTTTGTGACTACCTCAGTGGACCACAGACCCCATAGATAGGTTTTTACATCCCCCCTCCTACCAGAGTCTCACCTTTGACCATTTGTTTGACCCTTAGCCTAGTGGACCCCACCTGCATTTGCTCACCAAGATTGTCCCAAGTTTGTGTTCATTTTCAAAGTGCAAAGTGCTTATTTGCTTGTGTTTAGCTTATTTGAGCTTATTTCTTGTTATTATCTGTTTGTTTAAGCTTGTTGCATTAATTGGCATCTGATTTCACCATTGTGGACCCCACCCAAGGCCATTTGACCCAGATTGACCAAACAGTCAACCAAAGTCAACTGTTTAAGACAAGGGGGTGTCACAGCTTATTTATAAGCTAATTTTAAAAAGTGTTTTCATTAAAGTTTGTTATTTTAAGGCATTAAGTAGTTCTGAAAAAGAAAAATCCAAAAAAATCCAAGTTAAAGTAAGTGATAGTTTCTATTTAATTCAAGTTAATTTTAATTTTCATTTTTATATTTTAATTAAGTCACTAGTATTTTTATATTTTTATTAAATACCTTATATAGTAAAGTAATTTTGATAATTTTTCCAGATTTTTATTTTGTCATTTAGTGTTAATTAGATTTAATTTTATTTTTCTTTATTATTAATTAATATCAAATACTAAATAGTTTAATTAGTTTTTATAAGGTTAAATCTAGTTTTTATAATTTTCCTAGTTCTAATATAGTATAATAAGTTTTTAGAAAATAAAGTTTGAGATTCTACTGTTCATTTTCTATTTTTATTATTTTATTTGTTTAAAATAGACTTAAGTTAATTAAAAGGTAAATAATTAGTTGTTTAATCTTAAAATATAATTTTTAGAGTTTTTATAATGTTTTAGGATTCCAGTGATGGTTAAGTAATTTTAAAAAATTTTTTGTAATTTTCTAAGTTACTTTAGTATTAATATTAATTAAAAGTAGTTTAATTAGTTTAATTAAGTCAAATAGTTTTTAATTAATAACAAAACGACAAAAAGACAAAAATATTATTTTTAATTTTTTATACTTTCTTCAGTTCTAATTTAGGTTTAGAAAATATTTTGGTTAATTTTTAGTTTAATTTAAATCATTTGTCATTTTTAGTTTATTTAAATTAGATTTTAATTTAGATTTTAAATAGTTTAATTAATTAAATAGTAGTTTAATATTATTTTAATCACTTTTATAATGTCCATTTTTTTTCATTTTTAATTTTAAGTTTTGAAAAGTGTCAAAAGCACCCCCTGTAGTTTGATAAATTCCAAAAATCCACTTTTCCAGTCCGATACGTGATCTTAATTGTCAATTTGTGCATATATCTGGTATCTGATTATTGTGAATATTATATCTGTTTGTCAATACCAAAATAACAGTAGCAAAATCAATTCCATGTCATCTGGGCTACTGTCCTCAGTCCCACTCACTCATAAACGATTTCAAAAGCATCATTTCAATCTCGCTGGGACTTTTACGACCCGGGGAAACACTACACTATCACCGGAGTATTGATTCTAGGCTATCTTTCACTTGTTGACCTTGGTCAATAATAATTAGATGGTTCAGGACCAATCAAAATTTGGCACCGCTGCCGGGGAGGTTGTTGCGTGTTTTAAAATCGTTTTAAGTTTAGTGGTTTTCAAAACCCTCCCTGTAAAAAGTTTTGTAAAAACATAATCATATAAAAAACGTTCATTAACACTTTTCCTAAAGTGTTAAAAACACCAAAAAAATCAAAAACAACAAAACAAACTGTGAAGTTAAATTACTTCGTTTTCTTTAAGATTACAACCTGAAACAGTTGGTTTAAGGTAAGTTCTGACATTAAATTGCGAACTGAAGAGGAAACCTATTTACTTCCTCCCGCCAGCCTGCGAGTAATCTTAAAAGAACGATTTCGGTTAACGAATCAGTTCCAAAAATAATTTCCAATTTTTCTGCACACACACCCGTAAGCCTAAAGCAGATTTTTCAAAAATAATAAATACATAAAATCTTACCACCGCAAACCAAGGCTGAACACCTACCAACTGGGGGTGTGAACATAATAAGTTCCCAAACTTAAGATTTAAAACTTGCCTTTGTATCCCTGTGAGTAGTGTACCTTTTTCAAAGAAGCTACTCACTTGTAATTATTAGTTTAAGTTCACTGTGGATTTGCCTCGAATTTGTGTTGAAAAATTGTTTTTAGTGCATGCGCATAAAAAACAGAAAGACGTACCCGAGTTACGTTCTAATACAGAAACCGAAATGGCCGCTGGCCTACCACCACCATTACCACCCCCTGACCCTAATAGGGATGAGCCAGCTCCCGATCTCCGAACTATGGAGGAGCTGTGCCAACCTACCATGCAAGGGCGGGGTGGGCCTATTGCACCACTCACTATTGGGGCTGCGGACTTTGGCCTCAAGCATCACATGATCCAACAAGTCCAAAATTCGTGTCAATTTCACGGATTACCGGGTGACGATGCCAACAAGCATCTTGACAAATATCTTACGGTCACCCAAAGCATGAAACAGCATGGTGTCACCGATGATGCCCTTTGGCTGTACCTCTTCCCCTATTCTCTCGCTCATCATGCCACTGCATGGTTTGACCGACTTCCAAAGAATTCTATTCGAACCTTTGATGAAATGGTAACCAAGTTTCTAGCAAAATATTTTCCACCATCCATGGTTACCAAGTTACGTAATGATATCAGCAACTTCCGGCAACTTCCCGATGAGTCTCTTTTTGAGGCTTGGGAGCGTTATAAGCTAGCTATTGATCGGTGCCCTAACCACAATATGTTTCAAGTTACCATCATAGATACCTTCTATAATGGTCTGACATTGAGGCACCGAGACATTCTCAATGCTGCTGCTGGTGGGACATTTATGAAAAGGCGTCCCGAGGAGTGCTATGACTTAATCGAGAACATGACTGCCCATCATAACTTTTGGGATTCCTCTGCGGAGAGGGAAGCGTCATGTCATTCCGTTACTCCCTCATCATCATCTCCTGAAATAATCGCTCTTACCAAAAAGATGGATGATATTTCTACGGCTGTGTTGAGAATGAACCAAACGATACAACATCAGGTTCAAAATCAATAAGTGAAAGCCGTGGCCCGAAGTTGTGAAACTTGTGGGGGCCCACATCTGTATTCCGAGTGTCCAGCTACTGCTGAATTTTCTCAAGAGAACGTTTATGCTGCTAACGGTTCCTACAACACGAGGGGTAATTCTTACCAACCGCAAGGGGACCGTAATCTCTTAAGCTATCGTTCCAACAATTTTCTCGGACCTCCCGGTTTTAACCAAAATCAAAACCGTAACACGAATCAGAATTTCAACCAAGGTCAAAACTCAAATTTCCCAAACACGAACCAAAATCAAGGCCAGTTTAATCAAAACAATTTTCAAAATGGCAATCAAAACCAAGGTTTTCAAGGAAATTTTCAAAGAAACCAAAATCAAGGGAATTACAATCAGGGTAATTTCAATCAGAGAAACACTTTTCAGGGTAACAACAATCAAAATCAAGGGAATTTTCAAAACAACCGTGTTCAAAATCCCCCTGTTCAAAATCAAAACGTTGTTCCACCTCCGTCTTCCTCCGATGCTGAAATTAAAAATTCATGAAAGCACAAGAGGAAACAAATCGGTTATTGATCAAGACTATCTCTGAACTTAAGAAGTCTTTAAATGATCGACCCTCGGGCTCTGGTACATTACCGAGCAACACGATCGCTAACCCGAGGGGCGATGTCAAGGCGATCACTACCCGTAGTGGGGTATCATACAATGGACCCTCGATTCCTTCTACCTCTTCTTCTCCTCCTAAGGTAGCGGAACGTGAACCTGAGGTCACTACGGACAAGGTACTTCCTACTAATAACGGAGGTACCAACAACGTCCAACCTCAAGTTGTCCCGGTCCCGGCTCGTAAGCCGAAAGTTGTATTTGATCCTCCTGTGTGTCCTGATGAAATCTCAAAGAATAACCCTAAGCCGTCAATTCCATATCCTTCACGAGTGACTGAACAAAAGAACCGCGAAAAAGCTAACCATCAGATGGAAAAATTTTATCAAATTTTCCAAGAATTACACTTTGATATTAGCTTCGCGGACGCTCTTCTTCTCATGCCTAAGTTTGCTTCAACAATCAAAAATCTGATAAGCAACAAAGAAAAACTTTGTGAGATGGCAAAAACTCCTCTTAACGAGCATTGCTCAGCAGTGCTCTTGAAAAAGCTTCCCGAAAAGCTTGGAGATCCCGGGAAATTTCTCATTCCATGTATTTTCCCTGGGATGGTTGAATGCTTTGCCTTGGCCGATCTTGGCGCAAGCATTAACCTGATGCCTTACTCAGTCTGGAAAAGGCTTTCTCTTCCTACTCTCACTCCGACCTGCATGACACTCGAGCTTGCAGACCGTACCATATCCCGTCCTCTCGGCATTGCCGAAGATATCTTTGTGAAAGTAGGAAAGTTCCACTTTCCGGCAGATTTCGTGATTGTTGATTTCGATGCTGACCCAAGAGTTCCTCTCATTCTTGGGAGGGGATTCTTAAGAACGGGTCGTGCTTTGATCGATGTATTCGAAGAAGAAATCACTCTACGTGTTGGTGGCGAAGCCATCACATTCAATCTTGATCAGACCTCAAGATACTCCTCCAACTATGACGCTGAAACGGTTAACCGTATTGATATCATTGATGTTGCGTCTGAGGAGTATTCTCAAGAGGTCCTTGGTTTCTCATCCAGTGGCAGTCTTTCTATTGACCCTATCATTTCCGACTCTTCCCCTTCCCTCACTCCGTTTGAGGGAGGTGACTTCCTTTTGGAAGAGCTCGAGGCTTTTCTTACTCAAGATAGCTCAATTCCCGATGGAGTTGATGAAAACTATCTTGACCCGGAGGGGGACATTCTTCTCCTTGAAAGATTGTTAAATGACGATCCTTCACCCTCTCCGTCTCCACAAATACTTCATAAAGCGGAAGTCAAAAATGTTGAAATAACTGAAGACTTTCCCGAGGTTGGGCTCAAGGACTTGCCTCCTCATCTAGAATATTCATTTCTGGAGGGTGATAATAAATTACCCGTCATTATTGCCAAAGACTTAAAAGATGAGGAAAAGGCTGCACTCCTAAAGGTTCTTAAGTCAAACAAGCAAGCAATTGCTTGGAAACTCTCCGACATTAAGGGCATAAGCCCGAACTTTTGTACTCATAAAATCTTAATGGAGGATGACTTTAAGCCAGCTGTGCAACATCAGAGAAGGGTAAATCCCAAAATCCACGAAGTTATCAAACAAGAAGTTCTTAAACTTCTTGATGCGGGATTGATTTACCCTATATCTGACAGTCCTTGGGTTAGCCCAATTCATTGTGTTCCCAAAAAGGGTGGCATTACCGTTGTCACCAACGAGGATAACGAGTTGATTCCAACTCGTTTGGTCACGGGTTGGCGGGTTTGTATTGACTATCGAAAGTTAAATGAAGCCACCCGTAAAGACCATTTTCCTCTCCCTTTTATGGACCAAATGCTCGAAAGACTTGCGGGGAATGAATACTACTGCTTCCTCGATGGCTTCTCGGGTTACTTCCAAATCCCCATTGATCCCCAGGATCAAGAAAAGACTACCTTCACATGCCCCTACGGAACTTTTGCTTACAGACGTATGCCTTTCGGCTTATGTAATGCACCAGGCACGTTCCAGAGATGCATGATGTCTATTTTTTCCGACATGATCGGGAAAACTATGGAGGTATTCATGGATGACTTTTCGGTCATCGGGGATTCATTTCAGACTTGCCTCTCCCACTTGGAACAGATGCTTAAACGTTGCAAAGAAACGAATCTAAGTCTCAACTGGGAAAAGAGCCACTTTATGGTCAAGGAGGGCATTGTCATCGGCCATAAGATTTCAAAAAACGGGATCGAGGTTGACAGAGCTAAAATCGATGTCATTGCCAAATTACCTCATCCCACCACCGTAAAAGGTGTTAGGAGCTTTTTGGGTCATGCCGGCTTCTACCGTAGGTTTATCCAAGATTTTTCTAAGATTGTCCGGCATATGACCCATCTCCTCGAGAAGGATGCTCCTTTCATCTTCTCTCCTGAGTGCATCGAAGCTTTTGAAACACTAAAGAAAAAGCTTACCGAGGCACCGATTCTTGTTTCCCCCGATTGGGACCAACCTTTTGAGCTTATGTGCGATGCTAGTGATTTTGCCATAGGTGCGGTCTTGGGGCAACGAAAAGCAAAATACTTTCAGCCCATACACTACGCAAGCAAAACTATGACTGAGGCTCAAGGTCATTACACCACCACTGAAAAAGAACTCCTAGTTGTGGTGTATGCCTTCGAGAAATTCCGGTCATACCTAATCTTGACTAAATGCGTAGTGTACACAGATCACTCGGCTTTGAAATACCTATTTGCAAAACAAGATGCAAAGCCGAGGCTTCTTCGTTGGGTTCTCCTCCTTCAGGAATTTGATATCATTATCCGTGATAAAAAAGGAGCCGAGAACCTTGCTGCTGATCATCTCTCACGATTAGAGAACCCTCATCAAGATGTGTCCGAGAAAAAGGAAATAAATGAAACATTTCCTCTCGAGACACTCAATGCGGTTGCTTTTCGTGGTGACTCTACTACCCCATGGTTTGCCGACTTTGCAAATTACCATGCGGGTAACTTCATAGTGAAGGGGTTGACGTCCCAACAAAAGAAAAAATTCTTCAAAGACGTTAAACATTACTTCTGGGACGACCCCTTCCTATTCAAAATCTGTGTCGATCAAGTCATCCGGCGATGTGTATACGGACAGGAAGCCACTGATATTCTCAAGGCTTGCCATGCTGGACCCACCGGGGGCCATCATAGTCCTAACTACACCGCAAAAAAGGTGTTTGATTCCGGTTTCTATTGGCCCACAATCTATAAGGATGCCTACGAGTTAGTCTAAGCCTGTGATGCTTGTCAGCGTCACGGAAATATTTCACAAAAGAACGAAATGCCACAAAATGCTATTCAAGTTTGTGAAATCTTTGACGTCTGGGGCATTGACTTTATGGGGCCATTCCCATCTTCTCGTGGAAACAAATACATACTCGTGGCTGTTGACTACTTGTCAAAATGGGTTGAGGCTAAGGCCTTACCCACTAACGATGCCCGAGTAGTTGTGAAGTTCTTGAAATCCCTCTTTGCTCGTTTTGGAACCCCACGTGCCATCATTAGTGATCGCGGTACTCACTTTTGCAATGATCAATTTGCAAAAGTGATGCTGAAATACGGTGTTACTCATCGTCTTTCCACCGCATATCACCCCCAAACAAGTGGGCAGGTGGAGGTTTCCAACCGTGGTATTAAACGGATTCTTGAGAGGACAGTAGGTGAAAACCGTGCTTCCTGGTCGGACAAACTAGATGATGCACTCTGGGCCTTCCGTACAGTTTACAAAACACCCATCGGGTGTACTCCATACAAGCTTGTATACGGGAAGGCGTGTCATTTACCGATCGAGCTCGAGCACAAAGCCTACTGGGCCTTGAAACATGCTAACTACGACCTTCATAAAGCGGGTGATCACCGTAAGGTTCAAATCAATGAATTAAACGAACTTCGTGATCAAGCCTACGAGAACTCTTTGATCTACAAAGAAAAGACAAAGAAGATTCACGACTCTAAGATTAAGAACCGAGTTTTCAACGTCGGTGACAGAGTCCTTCTTTTCAATTCAAGATTAAAGATCTTCTCGGGGAAATTAAAAACCCGATGGACCGGACCATTCACCATTGCTAAAGTTTACCCATACGGGACTGTTGAGTTATCTCAACCCGAAGGTCCCAACTTCAAAGTGAATGGTCACAGATTGAAACATTATTTTGGAGAGGACACACCACCCATGGTTGTCCCGGATCTCCAAACTTTCCCCATGGACCAATGAATTCGGGGATCGAGTTAAGCTAGTGACTCGGTGAACAAAAATTAGCAGCATATATGGGTTTTCACCCGTATTTCTGACTTCTTTCTACTTTCTACCACCCTAGTGTGGGGGAGTGGCCATCCCCCACCATTTCAAAAGTAAATATTTTTCAAAATTCAATAAACATGTTTTGTATGTATATTATGTCATTCAACTCCCGGGCTGTCTGGGCAAATTTACTACAGTTAATCATTCATAAGTGATTAGCTAGCGTGGTAAACTTGACACAAGCCTGGGAGGTGTATATTATATACTTTATTATTCATCTTCCAGGCTGTCAGGGCAGATTTATTACAGTTAATCATTCACAAGTGATTAGCTAGCGTGGTAAACCTGACACAAACCTGGAAGGTGTATGTATATTATAAACTTTATCATTCAACTTCCGGGCTGTTAGGGCAAATTTATTACAGTTAATCATTCACAAGTGATTAGCTAGCGTGGTAAACCTAACACAAGCCTGGGAGGTAGTGATTCAAAAAAATAAATAAATAAAAAAAAAAAAAAAAAAAAAATGTATGTACAGATAAAATAAAGTGAAATATAGAAATTTCCACAGTTAGAATCGAATATTAGCTTTTCCATTCAGAGATTCGGCATAATAGCCGGGACTTTGAATATTGAGGACAATATCAGTTCTAGTGTGGGGGGGGGGGGGGGAAATTCTTACGAATTTTATCACAAAATTTTCCAAGTACCCCCATTTTAGGCCAAAAATTTTTTTCAAAATTTTTCACTTTATTCCAAAATTTTTGTGGTTATCAATCCGCCAAAGTCTAAAATGACAAAGGGATTGGCTAGTCCAGGAGCAAACGGCTCTTGGTAAAGACATCTCAAACCCGTTGATGGCTGGCAGTTTGCCAAAAATTGCATGGTTCCTCAGCTCCCCCGCATCCTCATAAGCAAATGAGTTGGCTAGCCCACAAGATTATGGCTTGTGGTAAAGGCAGTAGAAAATCCATAATTGGTATTCAGCTCACCAAGATGTTGACTCTAGTCCATCAAGATGCTGGCTAGTCCAGAAACAAACGGCTTTTGGTAAAGACAAATCAAATCCGTTGACAGCTGGTGGTTTGCTCAAAATCACACGGTTATCAGGTGTGCCACAGTTCTTACACCTGGCTACTCCAGAAGTGATGGCTTTTGGTAAAGAGTTTCAAATCCATTAAGTTTTTCTCAAAAGATTGCTAGGGACTAGCAATGTTTTAGTGTGGGGGATTGATGAGTGTGTAAATACTAATCATTTTTACCAATTCTGAACTGCCAAAACATCCAAAAACACTCAATAATGAATTAAAATAGTGAAAATATCCCAGGAAAGTGTTTTACATGTTTCAAATGCAAAAATACCAAAAACAGATGAAAAACACATAAAGTTTATATAATTGGCAGTTTCAGTCCCCCAACTTTCAAAAGTTGTCAAATCTAGTCCCTGGTCATTCTAAAAACTTGAAAAAGTCACCAAAGGCCCTTATAAATCAAAAAGTTACATAATTAGTCCTTTGGTGAAAAGTTTCACAGAATGTCAAGTTTAGTCCCTGAACTTTGTAAATTGTCAAAAATGGTCCCTGGGATATGGAAAACTTTGAAAAAAAAACAAATTTTGTCCTTGCACTATCCTTTTATGACAGGATTGGTCCTTGGTGGAAAGTTTGGTGATATTTACACAAAAGGTCCCTAAAGTTTGAAAGTTTGACGGATTTAGTCCCTGGGGTTTTTAAAAGTGAAAAATTCAAAATTAAACCTCATACTATTCATCATTGGCATATTATACCCTTAGAAACAAATTAAAAAGATGCCAAAATCCAACCCTCAACTTTCCCAAAATTACACAAATGGTCCTTGTTAAATAAAAGCTAACCGGATCCAAAATTAACCAAAACCAAAACCAACACTAGCCTAGTCCATTCTTTGGGCCCAAATAACAAACAGTCCACACCCTAAGCCCAGTCCAACCCCCATGTTTGACCTCGGTCAACAAAACCACCCCGTATCCCCTTTTCCCTCCCAAACCACCACCACCACTCAGACCCCAAAACCACCTGGTTTTGCTACCACCACCCCCACTTGCACCTCAATCATCACCATCCCACCCCTACACCTACCCCTCACCTCCACAATTAATGCTCCTCCCCCTTACACATTATCAGAGAAAATTTGAAGAGACAAGTTTTGGCGCCAAAACACGTGTAAGCTCTCCATTGGACCAAATTGATCAGAGAGTGGTGGGATATGCTCAGAAGAGGATGGGAAACCCTAATGGATGCTTATAAAAGGCAATGGAATGCAAGGAAGCAAGGAGTAGTTTAGTTTTAGTTTTATGTATGTCGAATTAATGCAATTTCAAATTCTAGTCTAAATTAAATTGTCTAAGCAGTGTACTAAGTCATTTTCATGTATTGTAACTCTTTTTGAATCATTAATTTCAAGTTTCATTAGCTGTTTCAACTTATGCAGTTTATTCTTAATCTCAAAATAATGATTAAGCTAAATGGTTGTTATTGTGTAATGTAGTGGATTCTTAGGCTCATATAAGTTCCATTAAGCTCATTGAAGCTATTAGAGATCCTAAAATCCAGTACTAGTAGAAGAAAATCAAAAAGTTAAAAAAAGTCAACATTAGTCAACTGTTTGTATGTTTGATGTTTGTTTCAGGTTTTGAGCACAATTGAGGAGCTGGATTGAGTTGGAATTGCCTATCTAAATATAGGCTACAAAGGAAAATCCCTTGTTCATGCTAGGGATAATCTTGTAAGTTTTCCATATTTGAAATTTCACAAAAATTCTAAGTTCCTAGTTGATGCTCATTTGTTGGCTTAAATGTGTTAATGTAAGCTTGTTTATGTGTTTTAATTCTTGTTTAAGAAGTTTATAACTCAGTAAGATTACTTGTCCAATAGAATTAATAGTTTTCCATAATTTCATATTTCAACTGTCTAGATTAGCTTTAGAGTAAAACTTGTGCTATTGTAGTATTAATCTGTTTTTAAGTACTTTAACATGCTCACTCAGTCATAATAAGTAGGTTGGAATCAAGAGTTTGAACCCTAGTTACCACTTGCTTTGAAAATCATTAATAGATAACTAATAAGGTGTGTTTGGTTTAAGAGACTGCTTGGTGTTCCATTGGTTACTTGTTGTTATTGCTAGTTCATACATGTTTCATTAGGTAATATTAGGTTACTCAGACCATAAAACTCAATAGGTTGTAGTTAAAAAGTCAAAATCATACTCTAATTTCCCACACAGTTAACTGTGTATGAGTTAGGAGTCCATAAGCTCATAATCTGATAAGGAGTTGTTAAATTAGCTTTTAGTAAACTTATATTAGCTTAAAACATCATAAACAATAAGTTAGATCACTTAGAATCTCACCAAAGTCAAAGTTTGAGTGTTCTTGTCAAAAGTCAAAAATACTTGTTCTCAGTTTTCACCAAACTTGCTTGTTCATTTCTGAATTCTGTGATTTATTTGGGATTGTGAGATTTTGAGGTTTAGTTTTCTACCAGCTCATCTTTGAGATTATACCTTCATTTCATTTTTAGAAAAATTAACCTGGGCCCCACAGACCATCAAAGTGACCTGCAGGGCAAGGTTGTGCCCTGCTCACCCAGTCACCCAGTCACCACCATCACTTTGGTGGTGTTTTGTGACTACCTCAGTGGACCCCAGACCCCATAGATGGGTTTTTACATCCCCCCTCCTACCAGAGTCTCACCTTTGACCATTTGTTTGACCCTTAGCCTAGTGGACCCAACCTGCATTTGCTCACCAAGATTGTCCCAAGTCTGTGTTCATTTTCAAAGTGCAAAGTGCTTATTTGCTTGTGTTTAGCTTATTTGAGCTTATTTCTTGTTATTATCTGTTTGTTTAAGCTTGTTGCATTAATTGGCATCTGATTTCACCATTGTGGACCCCACCCAAGGCCATTTGACCCAGATTGACCAAACAGTCAACCAAAGTCAACTGTTTAAGACAAGGGGGTGTCACAGCTTATTTATAAGCTAATTTTAAAAAGTGTTTTCATTAAAGTTTGTTATTTTAAGGCATTAAGTAGTTCTGAAAAATAAAAATCCAAAAAAATCCAAGTTAAAGTAAGTGATAGTTTCTATTTAATTCAAGTTAATTTTAATTTTCATTTTTATATTTTAATTAAGTCACTAGTGTTTTTATATTTTTATTAAATACCTTATATAGTAAAGTAATTTTGATAATTTTTCCAGATTTTTATTTTGTCATTTAGTGTTAATTAGATTTAATGTTAATTTTCTTTATTATTAATTAATATCAAATATTAAATAGTTTAATTAGTTTTTATAAGGTTAAATCTAGTTTTTATAATTTTCCTAGTTCTAATATAGTATAATAAGTTTTTAGAAAATAAATTTTGAGATTCTACTGTTCATTTTCTATTTTTCTTATTTTATTTGTTTAAAATAGACTTAAGTTAATTAAAAGGTAAATAATTAGTTGTTTAATCTTAAAATATAATTTTTAGAGTTTTTATAGTTTTTTAGGATTCCAGTGATGGTTAAGTAATTTTAAAAATTTTCTTGTAATTTTCTAAGTTACTTTAATATTAATATTAATTAAAAGTAGTTTAATTAGTTTAATTAAGTTAAATAGTTTTTAATTAATAGGCAGAATTGCATATATATCCCTCTCAAAATGAACAATTGCATATATATCCTTTGTACAAGTTTTTGATGCAAATAATACAATGGTTTTTATGCATGCTTTGGATATATATGCAATTATGTATTTTCGGAAGGATATATATGCAAAAACCCCTAATTAATAACAAAACCACAAAAAGACAAAAATATTATTTTTAATTTTTTATACTTTCTTCAAGTTCTAATTTAGGTTTAGAAAATATTTTGGTTAATTTTTAGTTTAATTTAAATCATTTGTCATTTTTAGTTTATTTAAATTAGATTTTAATTTAGATTTTAAATAGTTTAATTAATTAAATAATAGTTTAATATTATTTTAATCACTTTTATAATTTCTTTTTTTTTTCATTTTTAATTTTAAGTTTTGAAAAGTGTCAAAAGCACCCCCTGTAGTTTGATAAATTCCAAAAATCCACTTTTCCAGTCCGATACGTGATCTTAATTGTCAATTTGTGCATATATCTGGTATCTGATTATTGTGAATATTATATCGATTTGTCAATACCAAAATAACAGTAGCAAAATCAATTCCATATCATCTGGGTTACTGTCCTCAGTCCCACTCACTCATAAACGATTCCAAAAGCACCATTTCAATCTCGCTGGGACTTTTACGACCCGGGGAAACACTACACTATCACCGGAGTATTGATTCTAGGCTATCTTTGACTTGTTGACCTTGGTCAATAATAATTAGACGGTTCAGGACCAATCACTTGTACAATTAGATCAATGATAAACCCCTTACCGTTTTGTTTATCGATCTCTTGATAATTACTAAAGTAAGTAATTACCTCGTTCTTGTACACACAAACTATCAACGAATAAAGGTTTGTTGCAAGTAAACAAAAACACTAACGATTTTTTTTTATGGAAAATCGAACCAAGAACCCTTGGAGGAGGGGAGATCCGATCGGCCACAAGAAAAAAGAAAACAAGAAATTAGGGTTAGAGTGTGTGCACAAAAGATGTGTAGATTTAACCCTTGGCCTTGTATATATACTAGAGGATTTCTTGTGACCAAGCAAACATGGGTTGGGCCTCCCCTCCCCTTGTTCGACCGGCCATAGAACCCACAAGGGGTTTCTAGAACCTCCTTGACACCCAAGTTTCACTCTAGTCCTTATCTTTCTTATTTAACGATAGTTAGTCCATACGGTTAATAACTAACGACCGTTTAGTCCATTAAGTGTTATAAATATATATATTCCATACATTTAATATATATATATATTTATTTACATTATTCTTGTTTGTAAAGTGTGTAATCCCGAAGTCTCGGGTTCGATCCTAGACATTTACTAATTAATGTTTATACGTAACATTTAAGAAGGTGCTCGAATTTTTTCCCCCTAAAGTTGTATTTTAGTATAGATAACGTATTTCTAAAACAGATAAATGTGCTTCTAAAAAATAAATAAATAAATAATAGGTTGAATGTGTTGGCCACGTTGCATTAAAGTTTCAACCTAAAATTTTGCTACTATGTTTTCAATGACGTTTATCTACTTTTCATAGTACGTCATATGAATGATTTCATATCATCTTACATCATAAATCATTTTTTTTTTTTCCTTTTATATATTGTTTCATACAACATAAATTACTAAATACTTGGATACAAGGGTAATCTAATAAAGTGAATACTTGCTAGTGTCGACAGATCGACCTGACTGATGTCAGGACAAGCGTTTGTTACGACTGACGATGACAGCGGTCAACTGGCCTGCAAGTGACGTTTCATTTCAACTCAAGTTATTTTATATGGAAACAAACCAGTCGGGTCAGTCTTGATGTGTAGCACAGTGCGACGGTGGTGGAAGTGGGGTGGTCACAAGTGGTGTTGCCTATGGACGTGGAAAAGAAAATGGTCGAACAATTTTTAGTAAGATGGCATGTGGTAAACAATCGGTTAATTAAATAGAACCAAGGGTATAATTAGAAAATCATATAAAGCTTCTGTGTGTGAATAAAATCCTTTCGTTTACATATCACTAGCCAAATTGAAACTATAGTTCAAAATAAAACAGTGCGATTAACCGGCTATGCAACTCCAATAACTTTTTAACACCTGTACATATTTTTATGACAAAATTTTAATGAGTTGTTAAGTGATTTTGGTACAATATTCTTTTGTCTACTATAAAATGACAACTACATCCTTAAATGTTTATGTTATTAAAGTCTTGCACCTCATGCTCACCACTACTCTACTGCTATAAACAAAGATTTTAAGCGATGATCTTGTCCTTGCTATCTTAAAGTAACCATGGGGACTGAGATGTCGTGATTAAAGAAACGATTTGAGGGCATTGGTGAACTCGGGAATTAAGGTTTTACAGTAATGTCACTTACCCATACCTAATCCCAAATCCTACGTTATTCATAGTTTGTTTTTTCTCCTTTTTACACACAATATATATTTCCTCGTTATTCTGTGGTGGAGATTATATAACCTTCATAAATGACTAAGAAACGAATGAATTTATTTTAAGGGGCCTATTTCTTCCATGAAAGGTACTAAACACAATTATGAGATGTAATATTTAGATGGGTGGTACTGGTGGTGGTGGTTCGTATTTATGGCTAGGCCGTGGTGTGAATGCATGATTGGAGTTTTATAAAAATGACAAAGGTACACATAACAAAACAAAACTTACAAGTAGTACTTTCTGCACTGCATAAATTACACTGGGTTTATCTTTTATATAATACAAGAATTACATTATTTCGAAGTGTTTTTTCAAAACTCTTCTCATTGAAAAAAAAATAGACCAATAGAAGAACTCGACTTTGCTACCTATGCGAAATCAAGCAATATGATTGGTGAATAGAAAGTCAAAATTAAATTGATTTTTGTCAAACTTAATAAATTTGGTGGAGAAATTTGGTTAAGAAAAAAATGCAAAAAAATATAGGTGTAAAATTTATAAAAACAAAAACTTAAAAAAGAGGAAGTAATTAATAAAACTTTAGTGGTTGAATTTTAAATAAATTTTACTACGTATAGAGCTAAGTGTAAAATTACAAATTTCCATGTTTTTAATTACTTTAGGAAAAACACAAATAACCTCTTACACTTTATGCCTCTTATAATTTATAATATTAAGTTTGTTTAAAATTACATGAGTATTAGTATTAGTTTTTAGACTTTTATCAATTAAAATTATAAAATTTGGTAAATATGCGAATTGGTTTTAATATTGTTAGTTTTAAATTTTCATGCATTAGAATATTTTTTTAAATAAGGACTTATATTATTCTATTTAAAAGTTTAAGTTATGCTTATACAGAGGTTGAATATTAAATACGGCTAAATTATTATTAACGGGAATATAAATATCAAATGGTAACCACGAGTTACTTTTATATGAAAATAAATATATGCGATTCTACTTATAACAACGACTCATGAAATTGTTATTTAAAATTTATATATCAATATCCATAAAAACATTTTAAAAACTTTACGGAGCATATTTTAACTTTATTACTAAACTCGCACATTTTGTACAACATGACATCAATAGTTAAAGTTAAGCAAAAAACATCAACATCAACCTCAGGATGTCCGTCAGTTAAAAACGTTATACAAAGCTAATTTACTCATTTTCACAAGTGATATGCTCTATTAGGTTGCGCCTTCTATTTTTTATTACTTTAGCAGAAAGTGTATTGTTCGCGTTCTTAAGTCCGAAAGAAATGAAGAAAAAGTGTACTTTTTGTGCCAATAGTTTGAGTATTGGCTAATTGATGTCTCTTTCAAGATATTTAATATACCAGTTGGTCCATATGCGTTGTTTATTCGAACTTGACACATTTAGAGACTGGGAATACAAGTTCATTACCAAGTATGCTAAAGTAGGAATCATAAAAAAACCCTGAAACTACACCTGATGCATCAACTACGGATTTACTTTGAAGGTTACTTAGAACATATATTTGATATAACAGTTTGCTTATATGGTATATGTGTTTATTGAATTTTTAAATCAAGTTATCTCTTGAATTTTTATATACTTAAACGGCAAACTCACATAATCCCAAGTTAACGTTATATAAATACCTTTGTCTCAGACACTGATATGTGTTGCATTAACCTTATTCCAAAGTTGCAACAAAAAAACAAATCTCACAAGTATTTGATGAGTTAATTGCTTTTGAATTTGTTGTAATATAGAATAATGATGATCTAGAAAGAGATGTAACTAATGTGTCTCATTCACTTGAAAATCTGCTGCGAAAAGAATGAACCGGTTTACTAAAGTAGGACTTGCTTAAGTTTGTTGACATAAATAATGTCTTAAAACATTGTTAGCTTATTAACAATGTCTCTATGTTTTGATAATTACAAAGCATAAACTCATTAATCTAAAACTTATGTCGTAAACAAGTTTTTAGCGCTTAACATTTGTCTTTACATCCAAATCACTTAAGGTATGAATAAACAAAGTGTTTATTGCATTCTATGATCAAAGGAACAATTTTCTTAAACACTAGACTTTTTATAAAATGTCACAAAACATTTTATATCTTTTACAAAACATTTTTGGATTTAAAGTAATATGTTTAATTCATTATAAATATATGAATTCAAATTTCCAACCAAAAATGGCAAATCTAATCCAGAAAAACCTTCCCCACAAAAAGACAAATAAGCCCAACGTTCAGGAGGGCGGCCCCTTAATTTTACTAGGCGGCCCCCTTAATCATTAAGGGGACCGGCCTACAATTAAGGGGACCGGCCACGCTCCAGAACAGTATTTTCCCCCCCCCTTTAAATACTGATTCATCCCTCAGATTTTTCTCACCTTTTGCACTTCTAAACTTTCTGATCCAGATCTAATTCTCTATTCTCTCATCCTTTGATCATAAGTGTATATATATTCTTTGTTTCAAAGTGATCCAATTTCCATCCTCTCAAGTGCAAGAGAAGAATACTTCTATCTTCCTAGACAAGAAGTATTACAACTTGTTGTGATCTCCACATCAAAGTTGTTGGTGTAACATCAAGATTATTTACATACTCGTTATGAAGATTGTTGTGAATATTTGCTTGTAGATAGTTGTGTTAGATATAGATTGTGTGATTAGTTGATAGCTTGGTGTGAAGAAGAAAAGCTAGGAAATCTATTGGTGTGAAGAAGCTAGGTGTGAAGTAGATTGATTTGAAGAAAGTGTGTAGAAGGTGTGACTTAGGTGTGAAGGTGTTGTGGTGAGATTATTGGTGTATAGATTGGTGTGTAAATTGGTGTGTAGATTGGTGTGAATATTGGTGTGTAAATTGGTGTGTACGGTTTTCTCCGCCATAAGGGAGCTTGTTGATATAGTGAAGAAAACTCTCGAGTTAGGTGCTCGGGGAGTGGAGTAGGGCAAGGAAGGTGTCCTTGTTGCCGAACCACTATAAATCTCTTGTCTCGCGGTTCGATCTTTCCATCTCTTACTTATTATTGTTACTTATCATTATTATATATTTCGTATTGATACTTGTTTATATTGTGCAAGACTTGAGATCACATATTATCGAATCTAAGTTTTAAAACACTAAAACTATTTTTACAACTAATTAAAAAGACGTAAAACTATTCAACCCCCCCTTCTAGTTTTCCACAATTGGTATCAGAGCCACGTCTAGCAAGAATTTTAAAATATATTGTATTTTAAAACTTGTAACGATCTATGGAATCTTTAAAATATTTAGAAGGGCAATCTATGCAAAGACCACCACTATTTGAAAGTGATGGATTTTTATATTGGAAAAATAGATTCGAAACGTATGTGAAATCAAAAGATCTTGATCTTTGGCATATTATTACCTTTGGTGACTTTCCCCTTATTCAATATAATGTTGAAACTAAAATGGATGAAATTGTAGATTTTGAAAAACAAAATGATGATTTGAAAAAGAAACTAGCAAAAAATAATGAGGCTAAAATGGTTATTTATAATGCGTTAGCACGCAAAGAATATGAAAGAATTTTTATGTGTAAAACCGCAAAAGAAATTTGGGATTCTTTACTAATCACTCACCAAGGTAATAGCCAAGTCAAAGATAATAAAATAGATCTTCTTGTACAACAATATGAACAATTTACGATTCCGGAAGAGGAATCAATTGATAATGCTTTTGCTAAGTTTAACACTATCATCACAAGTTTAAAAGCACTTGATGAGACATTTTCTAGTAAAAATTGTGTTAGGAAATTTCTTAGGGCATTGCATCCAAAATGGCGAGCTAAGGTCACGGCAATTGAAGAATCAAAGAACTTGATGACGTTATCACTAGATGAACTAATTGGCAACTTGAAGGTTCATGAAGAAATCATAAGAAGAGATTCGGAAACGGTCAAAGTCAAGAAAGAACAAATCAAATCCATTGCTCTAAAAGCCAAAAAGGAACCTAGTGATGATGATGATTCAAGTGACGAAAGTGAAGACGAAGAATATGCAATGGCCATAAGAGAATTCAAGAAATTCTTCAAGAGACGAGGAAGATTCACTAGATCATCACATGACGATAGAAAATCGTTCCAAAGAAATAGAAGTGACAATTACGTGAAAAGAAAATGCTTTAGATGTGGAAGTCCAAATCATCTCGTTGGTGAATGTCTAAAGCCGCCGCGTTATGATAATCAAGGTGCATTTGTTAGTAGAACATGGAGTGATAGTGACAAAGAAGAAGTGGAGAAACCAAGAGAAGAAAAGTGTTTCATGGCAAAAGAAACCGACGAAATATGCCTTGGAATTGACTTGGAGCCTGCCGAATGGATCAAGGATAGTGGATGCTCAAGGCACATGACAGGGAACCGAAAGCTATTTTCTACATATAAGGCATACAACGGAGGTAACGTTATCTTTGGTAGTGACTTGCGTGGAAAAATTATTGTCAAAGGTACGATTTCTCAAGACTCACTTACTATTAAAAATGTTGAACATGTTAATAATTTAACATATAACTTGCTTAGTGTAGGCCAAATATGCGATAATAAATGTAAAGTTATCTTTTCCGAAGAAGATAGCGAAATAGTTAAGAATGGAAAAATTATAGGTAGAGGTATTAGGAAAGGAGGTGTATATGTTATGAAACTAGGAAACAAACCTGAAGATAGGATATGCCTAACGACCCTAGACGAAAACTCCACATTGTGGCATAGGAGATTAGGACATGCTAACATGCAACAAATACAATCTTTGGCCTCTAAGGAATTAGTTAGAAACTTGCCTAATCTAAAATATGACAAACATTTTTGTAATGCATGTAATGTTGGAAAACAAGCTCATGCTAGCCACAAAGCTAAGAATATAGTATCCACTACTAGGTGCCTAGAATTATTACATATGGATCTTTTTGGTCCATCCGCTGTGCGGAGCTATGGAGGAAACAAGTATACCTTAGTAATAGTAGATGACTACTCACGATACACGTGGACTAGGTTTTTAAGTGACAAAACCCAAGCCTTTGAAAAATTCGAAATATTTAGCAAAATGATTCAAAATAAGTTAGGATGCTCAATAGTTGCCATTAGAACGGACCATGGAAGGGAATTTGATAACGAAGTACAATTCGGAAAATATTGTGAGTTAAATGGAATATCTCATAATTTCTCTGCTCCTCGTACTCCTCAATCAAATGAGTAGAACTATGTTAAATGAACAATCCATTCCACAAAAATTTTGGTGTCACGCCGTAGATACATCGACTTATATTCTAAATAGGGTATCAATTAGAAGAATTCTAGGAAAAACTCCTTATGAGTTATTAAGAAATAGAAAACCTAACTTAAGCTACTTTAGAGTATTTGGAAGTAAATGCTATATCTTAAACACTAAGGACTACCTCACTAAGTTTGATCCAAAATCATATGAAGGAATATTTTTAGGATACTCACAAAATAGTAAAGCATATATAATACTTAACAAACACTCAATGAAAGTAGAGGAATCACTAAATGTAACATTTGATGAAACACCACCACCTCCTAAAACGCTACCTTTAGAAGATGATGATTTAGTCGAAGATGAAGCCATTGAGGTTAGTAAAACAAAACCCATAGGAAATGACAATGAAGAAACTCACTTAGAAAATAACGAAACCGTTAATATTAAAGAATCTAGATCACATCCTTTAGATAATATAATAGGACATCTTAACAAAAGAACCCTTAGGTCACAAGCCCAAGATAAAAACAACTTCTTTTGTTTCCTCTCGGCAATAGAACCTAAGAATATTAGCGAAGCTTTAAAGGATGAAAGTTGGATTATAGCTATGCAAGAAGAATTAAATCAATTTAAGGCAAATGATGTTTGGGAACTAGTCCCAAATCCAAAGGATATGACTATCATAGGAACCAAATGGGTATATAGGAACAAGTTAGACGAGAATGGAATAGTTACTAGGAATAAAGCTAGGTTAGTTGCCCAAGGTTATAATCAACAAGAAGGAATTGATTATGATGAAACTTATGCCTCCGTAGCTAGACTAGAATCAATTAGGATATTACTTGCCTATGCTTGCTCCCTAGATTTTAAGTTATTCCAAATGGATGTGAAAAGTGCATTCCTTAACGGTTTTATCAATGAGGAGGTACATGTGGCACAACCTCCAGGATTCATTGACTTCGCAAAACCTGATTATGTTTATAAGTTAAAGAAAGCTTTGTATGGACTCAAACAAGCTCCCAAAGCTTGGTATGATCGATTAAAAGCTTTTCTTATTAAACATGATTATTCCATGGGAATGGTAGATAACACTCTTTTCACTAAAAGGAAAGACCCTAATCTCATCATTGTTCAAATATATGTTGATGACATTATATTTGGATCGACTTGTCAAGACATGTGTGATGAATTTGCCAAAATCATGCATGATGAGTTTGAGATGAGTATGATGGGTGAACTTAATTTCTTCCTAGGATTACAAATAAAACAATTAGAAGATGGAATATTCTTTAACCAATCTAAGTACATTAAGGAAATGCTTAAGAAATTTGGCCTAGAAGACTCAAAACCCATAAAAACACCCATGTCTACGGAGGTAAAGCTCATAAAGGACGATGAAGGTGAGTCCGTAGATAACTCCAAGTATAGAGGAATGATAGGTAGTTTACTATACTTGACGGCAAGTAGACCCGATATCATGTTTAGTGTCTGCCTTTGTGCCCGTTTTCAAGAGGATCCCAAAACCTCTCACCTAGAAGCGGTTAAGCGTATCTTCCGATACATTAAAGGCACTATACACTTAGGATTATGGTATCCTAAGGAATCCGGCATAAAAACCATTGTATATGCGGATTCGGATCATGCGGGAGACTACGTAGATAGAAAGAGCACTAGCGGTATTTGCACGTTTATGGGATGTTGTCTAACGTCTTGGTTTTCGAAGAAGTAAACCGCTCTTGCTATTTCTACCACCGAAGCCGAATATGTAAGCGCCGGAAAGGCATGTCAACAAGCACTATGGATGAAACAAGCTCTCGTAGACTATGGCATTAGGTTAGAAAATGTCCCCATTATGTGCGATAACAAAGGTGCGATAGATTTAAGTAAAAATCCGGTGCAACACTCTAGGACTAAACACATAGAAATACGTCACCATTTTCTTAGGGATAATGTACAAAAAGGAAATATATCTATAGAAAAGGTTGCATCGGAAGATAACATTGCTGATATATTCACAAAACCCCTTAAGCGTGTATTATTCAACCACTTGCGTTTAGGATTAGGAATGATGGAACAAGTTGACTAAATTATATTGAATTATTTCAAATTAATACTTGCATGAAATTTATTTTTCTTTCATTTCACCTTTTCTGAGTCTAGAAATCTATTTCGCACAAAACTAAAGATTGGGAAAATTTATTTGCTTTGCATAAAATTTTTTTTTGTAAAACTCAATCAATTTTCTCTAAAAATTATTCTCACAATCTAGGAACCCCATGAAGACCATTTTCCTTGCATTGTTGACTAATTCTAAAAACATTATATTTCAAAATCATGCATAAACTCTCACATAAATTGTCAAGGTATATAATCTAATATATGTCTTTGACATTCATGATCGAGCAAAAATTGAATCAAGGAGATTATTTGGATTGTTTCTTAGGATCGCTATTTCTTTTTGCTTCTAGGAGTCGAAACAATCACAACCCCACATTTGTTGCATATAGACACTCACTAGGACAAATTCACTAATAATGGTGTCATCTTGATCCATCACTAGTTTTTCACTCACTAAGATCCTTGCCTTCAATCTAAGATAGGTTCCTTAGGAAGCTTAAGTGTGCTTGCCTTTGTTTACCTCCTATTGCTTATTATGTGTTGATTATTTGCTCTTTTGCTTATATGCTTTTGCATGCATGCTATATCTTGATTAGATTAGACTCTATATTGCCTAAGAGAATTGAACTTGGTTGAATTCTAATCCAAACACATAACCTTTCTGCAAATTTTCTGCCAAAAACCCAATTCTGGCAACCTGGGAATCACCAGATGGGCGGCCCCCTTAATTTTGTAAGGCGGCACCCTTAATAATTAAGGGGACCGCCCCCTAATTAAGGGGACCGGCCATCTGATGGTCGGGTTTACAGAATCTTTTCTGCTTTTTAGCCCATTTCAACCTACATTTCCCAATTTTAACCAACACACTTTGTCCAAATCTTCCTACAAACCTTATCCATCCTTAAATACACAAATCTTACACTATAAATATCCCCAATCCTCAAAACTATCCATTCATCCCATCATGAACTCTCCAAACAAACCAAGATCAAAAGCCTCAAGGCTAGCAAGGATGACGGAAAAACCCGTTTGACGAAGAAAAAGCCCTCGAAACAAATCCATCATAACCAATGAGATTGGAAGTCATTCAACACCTCCAACTTCTTACTTCCCAAACTTTACCTCAAACCCACAAGGTCATTCATTTGATCCTCTTTACAAACCATACAACATTGGTCAACCATCAAACTACAATTCCAACTACACAAATCCAAACCATCCATACCAAACCTATGATCCTCCTCACATTGCCACGGAAAAGCAAAAGTTCCGTGATGAAATAAACCAAATCCATGATCTTAGTGATCTCCTTGCCATGCATCTTGCACAACGCAACAAAGGGCAACCTCCATCATCACCCTATGCAAATTGCCTTCCCCACTCTCTCAATTTGGATCAAGTCACCAACCACACTCACTTTTGCCCTTGTTGCATATTCCTTCAAAAACAAATCCTCTACTTGAGTGAAGATATTTCTTGGATTGAATATCTTCTCACTCTTAATCATCCAATACCACCCTTAACACGATACAACATCGTGAGATCCACCTCTTCCGCTCCATACACATCCCCATATCCCTCTCCATCTAACAATTAAGCTTCATGCTTATGTTATCCTTCAAGCAAATAAAACAATCAACCATGAGTTGCAAGCAAGTCCAAGTGCTCTTTCTAGGCAATACAGGACTATGTCTTTTCATTTGTTTTATTATGATTAATATGCCTTAAGCATATTAAATGTTGTAATGCTTTCTATGATGCTTGAATGAATCTATTTTTTATCTATTGCTTTGCATGTAGACTTGCCTTGCTCTCTTCTAATATTTTGTGTAGCCAAGATTTCCATAGCTCATCTCCTTGGTGCTCTCAAATGAGGGGGAGTATACATCAAGGGGGAGCTTTAACCTTTTTGATTTTACAAAAAGGGGGAGAAGAGAATGTTAAACTCTAAATCCTTGTCTAAAAATTAATTTTTAGACCTAATGAGTTTAAGGTTTTGTAATCATCAAAAAGGGGGAGATTGTTGACATAAATAATGTCTTAAAACATTGTTAGCTTATTAACAATGTCTCTATGTTTTGATAATTACAAAGCATAAACTCATTAATCTAAAACTTATGTCGTAAACAAGTTTTTAGCGCTTAACATTTGTCTTTACATCCAAATCACTTAAGGTATGAATAAACAAAGTGTTTATTGCATTCTATGATCAAAGGAACAATTTTCTTAAACACTAGACTTTTTATAAAATGTCACAAAACATTTTATATCTTTTACAAAACATTTTTGGAATTAAAGTAATATGTTTAATTCATTATAAATATATGAATTCAAATTTCCAACCAAAAATGGCAAATCTAATCCAGAAAAACCTTCCCCACAAAAAAACAAATAAACCCAACGTTCAGGAGGGCGGCCCCCTTAATTTTACTAGGCGGCCCCCTTAATCATTAAGGGGACCGGCCTACAATTAAGGGGACCGGCCACGCTCCAGAACAGTATTTTCCCCCCCTTTAAATACTGATTCATCCCTCAGATTTTTCTCACCTTTTGCACTTCTAAACTTTCTGATCCAGATCTAATTATCTATTCTCTCATCCTTTGATCATAAGTGTATATATATTCTTTGTTTCAAAGTGATCCAATTTCCATCCTCTCAAGTGCAAGAGAAGAATACTTCTATCTTCCTAGACAAGAAGTATTACAACTTGTTGTGATCTCCACATCAAAGTTGTTGGTGTAACATCAAGATTATTTACATACTCGTTGTGAAGATTGTTGTGAATATTTGCTTGTAGATAGTTGTGTTAGATATAGATTGTGTGATTAGTTGATAGCTTGGTGTGAAGAAGAAAAGCTAGGAAATCTATTGGTGTGAAGAAGCTAGGTGTGAAGTAGATTGATTTGAAGAAGGTGTGTAGAAGGTGTGACTTAGGTGTGAAGGTGTTGTGGTGAGATTATTGGTGTGTAGATTGATGTGTAAATTGGTGTGTAGATTGGTGTGAATATTGGTGTGTAAATTGGTGTGTACGGTTTTCTCCGCAATAAGGGAGCTTGTTGATATAGTGAAGAAAACTCTCGAGTTAGGTGCTCGGGGAGTGGAGTAGGGCAAGGAAGGTGTCCTTGTAGCCGAACCACTATAAATCTCTTGTCTCGCGGTTCGATATTTCCATCTCTTACTTATTATTGTTACTTATCATTAATATATATTTCGTATTGATACTTGTTTATATTGTGCAAGACTTGAGATCACATATTATCGAATCTAAGTTTTAAAACACTAAAACTATTTTTACAACTAATTAAAAAGACGTAAAACTATTCAACCCCCCCTTCTAGTTTTCCACAAAGTTATTGGAATTGGGACTGTTATAATTCTACTAATTATAGTAAGTTTTTAAAGGGTTTTGGAATCGTCTTAATAGTTAGATTCAGTGGTGATTAGGATTGTTTTAATGGCTGCCTTAATTATTAAAGGATTTTTATGACTGTTTTAATTGCAGAATTCAAAGTGTTTGAGACTGTTTTTAATAGCTGAATTGATGGGTGCTTGAAACTGTCTTGATAGCTGAATTCAAGGGTGTTTGAGACTATTTCAATTGCTAATTTTAGGGGTGTTTGGAACTGTAATAATAGCCGAATACAAGGGTGTTGCGACTGTTTTTAATAGGCATTGTTATTGCAAAATAAATTTGACTTATACTAAATTAACAGATAAATTAACAGATGTAAAGTTCAAAACATTTTAAGACAATATATTAGGTATTAAATACAAGAAAATTTTTATGTTAAAACCCCGTGCATGCACGGGTATTATAACTAGTAAAAGTTACAAGTATTACTTTTTTTTTTTGAATACAGGTATCATCGTATATCAATATTTATATGACTGCAATTTTGTTTATGTAAAAGTTGTATTTTGCATGGAGCAACCAAATGTATTTTCTTGAATGCAACAAAAGAATATCGATGTGTAACTTTTTTGAAAGGTTTTTTAAACACAAGAGTGTTCACACGGCCTATTCAGACTTAACAAAAAAATTCGATTGATATGAGAAAAGTCCTATACTGAACAATTCATGCAATTTCAACCATTTATTTTTTAACAAATAGATAACCTTTTTTTTTCTTTTTTTTTTAAATTCAAATATCTCGCAAACCGTTAATCTTTACGCGAAATTAATTATACCATCGCGACGAGAATTAAATTATCTTTCTATATATATGCATTTCTATATACTTTCGAAGAATTATTATTATTATTATTATGTTTTTGAACGGTGGATTTATTAGAAACTGGCAAGTTGCTAGATGTGACAACCGGCAGTTTAGGGAGCTATTTTAAAAACCCGCATTTCAATTTAAGTTCGTTTATAATTTTTATTTGAAATTTTCATTTCACAACGAACTTGTAAGACCTATTTTATGGATATTTTAATTAACGACGTTATGGAATTCGTGAATTATGTTCATAATTCATTTTTGATTATATGATCGGTGATGTATATTTGAATTCTCACTTGGTACTACGTTGACTTTGGCACTAGGATTACCTAACGACAATTTTATGATTCGTCTTAACGAGTCCGATATATTTTTAATTATTTACGAGAGGTTCTCGAGTGATATTGAAATTTTAAAATGAGTTCGGGTTCGGGCCACATGTTTTTACAATTACCCGCGTTACCCGCTCCACCGTAATATTATTATTATTATTATTATTATTATTATTATTATTATTATTATTATTATTATTATTATTATTATTATTATTATTATTATTATTATTATCATTTATAAAAAAAAATAAAAAAAAAAATAAAAAATAAATAAAAGAGTAAACTACTAAAATCGTCCTTGTGCCTACTGCTTTTCAAACCACACACAAAAACAAACCCAACTTTAATATCTCTCTCACCTCTCATCTCTCTTTTCCTCTCTTTGATAACCCTAGCCGCCGCCGACCACTATTCCGGCCACCACCGCCGTATTTCCGATCCCCCAACAAAACTAACACCACCATTTTATTCCTCTCTTTCCCCTCTTTCTTTTGGTATAAGAAACTCATCCTAGAACCATCATTAACACCACCAAATCTATATTTATCCATCTGAATTTGTGATACTTTTCTAGATCCGAGCGTTTGGAGGATTTAGAAGGTGAGAAAAAGCTTTTCAAGGGTTTTGGGAGCCACGAATTGGCTTTATTTCGTGGCTACACGGATAATTTTTGGAGAATCGAATTGGTTTTCGAATAGAAATGATGTTTTCGTGATTAAAAACTAGTTTGGTATCCGGGTTTCATGGTTTGGTCGTGGTTGACTCGGAACTGAGAGCAAGCTCTCGGCTTATTTCTTCTTTTTTTTGGTTCGAAGCCCTCGTATGGCTTTGGTTCTTGGTGATGATTGATTGTTAGATTGTGGTCGAGGGAGTTGTGTCCTCGATCCGAGCTATCCGAGGCCCTTGTGGTCTCGGGGTTTCATTCTTGTGCTCGTATGCCATGCCGAGACCCTCATGGGGTTCTCGATTAGTTGTGGTTCGAGCCTCGGCTCGTATGGTTTTTGTGGTTCGACCCTTGTGGGTCGCGGCCTTGAGCCGTGTAGTATTTTTCTTGTTGCCGAATTGAACATTTGGGTCGAATGGAGTATATGATTTCTTGGTTAAGCTCTTGTGAGCTATATATTACTTGTGTTTGGTTCGAGTCCTAATGACTCGCGGTTCGGAGCCGAGACTCAAGTGAGTCGAGGGCTCGGGTCGGCTTGGTAAACCGACCCACACATTAACTTTGTTAATGTTATTATTTGTATAATTGTGAACTTGTTTATTTTGTTGTTGTGGTATTTATTTCTCGGCCGAATACATGTGGGTCGAATTGGATATTGATATTGGTATTTGAGGAGTTGTTGACGAGAGTGATTGGGGACCGATTGTGAGACGGTCGTTAGATTGACGGAGATAGGTTAGTCGGGTGCCGTAGTCGGACCTTATTGTTGTAGCCCGTGGTTTGAGATTGTGATTGGACGGAGATTTGTTATTTATGACTTTTGTTTATTATTGGACTTGGACAATGAGCCGAGAGTCATGACTCGGACATATGACCATTTCGTATAACTCAATAACTATTAAAAATTGAAACGAGAATAATAAAACTCGTAATAATAATTATTGATAATATGAACGTTTATATGAAAGTATATACGTGAATAACGTATATATATAACTATATAAACGCGTATAATAATAATAATAATAATAATAATAATAATAATAATAATCACGAGTCGTATTATAAATAATACGATTAGATATATATTAGGCTACGAAAGTGGCGTAATATTATTAAACGTATTATTATTATAAAAATTGTGTTATAAAACGGGAAACTCCCGACAATTATGAAACGTTTAATAAAATGTTATTTCGGATATATAACGAATAAACTTATTGAGTTAGGCGAAATTGTTGTCACTCGGGTCCAGGTAAGTTATTATTTGCGACATTCGTGTTGTCACGGATATATGACGACTAATATAGACGTTTTCTATAATTTAATAACCACTTAACCGTAAGGTTGAGCCGGGTTGTTTGGTTATACGAAATAAATATATTAGTGGGTATCGTATCCTACGACGCCCATAGGTTGTAGTATATGTAAAGTGTAATAGATTGCGAGTGTATATATCGGGAAATCTGGCCAATTTGACGATATATATGACGAATTTATTAAACTATGATATATATACTATATAGTGATTATGTGCTATGTGCTTTAGGTTGGGTGTAATCTTGGAACGGGATGTTACGTAAATAAATATGAGGATTATCAAATCGACGGATTTGGTACACTTTGGCGATTTATTTAAATGATATATTGGGCTAATATTTGATCTATAGTTTATTTTATCTTTCTATGTGTGATCTTGTTGGTTTGTTTTGAGTCGACCCACCACCCGTATGGATACCAAACGCAAATACACCAAACTAATACGAAATGGATTTTCGGAAATAAATCGGATTCTCGTCCGGGTTTGGGAATATTATATATTTGAGGAAATGATTTCTGAAAGAGTTAATATTGTTAGGTCGTGCCAAGTCCGTAGTTGCTGTTTCGTGAGTTATCATACATCTTATTTCTACGTACCTCGTCTTGCTATTTTCTGGACTTGAGGTGAGTCATAGCCCCACTTTTTACTCTCGAACTATGTTTTCAACGATTGGGGTGAGAAACGTGCAAATCATTTATGTGGACTATTATCGCTTCTATATTCTTTCTAAAACTTGCTATGCATACGGACTAGGATGTATGGTCAGCTTTAGTCACTTCTTATGTGTACTATTCAAGGTTGGCTTATTTGTTATTGTCAGCTTTAGTCACACGGTTCGTGTGTACTATTCAAGGTTGGCTTACTTAGATACTGTAGTGTGCACCTATAGGTTATTATACTTCGGAGGTTATCCGAGTTATTATTGGTATTGCGGGGGCTAACCGAATATCTATGATAGTACGGAAGGGTATCCGTGTGTTTTGTTATTGCGGAAGGGTATCCGTGTGTTATGTTGAGAGCAGAGGGTACCCGCAGGCTTTTAGCGAATCCTTAGTCTAGCTAGCAAGCGTTTTGCGTATATGTCCACTATATTATTAGTTGAATTTAAACCTATGATCTCACCAACGAAACCTGACTTTTAGCACGTTTTCTCAGGTAATTAAGTGTTGAGGTGCATGCTTGGATTGGAAGGCTCGGCTAAGGCACACGGTTCATGGATCTATTTTTCTAAACTCTGATAATTAAAATTGGACCTATTGTTATTTTATTTTGGGCCTGACTCTGAATGATGTTGGGATAAATGTAAACTTTAAAACCCCGTTTTGGTTGTGTTTTTATTATGTTTACTTTATCTCGTTCTATATTGTCTTGTGTTGGATACCAATCCCCGTAGTACCCCGAAAGCTTGTTGAGTCTTCCGCTGTATCAAATTTTGGGGGTGTTACAGATTGGTATCAGAGCCAAGGTTATAGATAACTAGGTAAATAAACGCCTAAACTATAACCGTATTTTAATAGAAAATGATCCTTGACTACCGCCCGCCAGCCCGCCAAGCCGAAGCATCTTCTATTATTTGAGGTATTATGGGATATTTGAGATGATTGCTAGATTTGGGATTTATTGAGATGATTGGAGGTTTATGGATTTTAGTAATAAGATGGCGTTCTCGAGGAATTATATGGTCTATATGTTTTATAAACATTTTAGTAATGCGGTGTTTGAAATTCTTTTATTAAGATTATATGTGAAATTATTTGATGAGTATATTTGGTACGATTTTATGAGTTGTGATTTAAGTTGTTTTGAAACACTTACACCTACCCTACGCCGTTGTCACAGACTATGGCCTCCCATATGCCTGATGTCGTCGAGGACATACTTACTGCACCAGTTTTACCTGCACAGTTCACTATGGCATCTGATGACCCTTACCAGATGGCCATGTCTTCAGCTATTGTATCACAGGCAGCTTCTACTTCAGCACTACCTGTTGCATCTACGCAGGGACCCTCATCTTCTCTAGGGCTCCCTGGTACATCGAGGCAGCTTACTCTTCATCAGGCTTTGGCTCGTGTGGCACCTCGCTTTGCCCACCGAGCTACGGCACGCATGTCGGTACGCCCTACTCCATCACCTTTACAGATTGATGCTCATACTCTTCTGTCTGAGGCGCCACTCACATCATTGCGTCGTCGTCCTAGATCACCTACTACATCTTCACATGGTTCACCTAGTAGGAGACGACGAGTGATGAGGTACTCTTCCGATGAGGAGGAGGAGTACGAGGGTGAGGATGAGGCTGATGACCCTGAGCGGGAGGATGACCCTCAGGAGGCTGAGCATGGTGATGATGATGACCCTGAGGAGGAGGATGACCCTCAGGAGGATGAGATGCCTGATGATGATGATGATGAGTTAGCACCACCAGCTCAGGCTGAGGAGCCTGATTTACCTGTACACCCGATTGAGCCCGATTCACCTGATCATCCGTTCTTTTTTGAGTTGCCACCTGGTAGTCCCGTTGAGTCGGATGCATCTTCTGAGGTTTCTTCTGAGCATGCAGAGTTGGGTGAGGTTGGCAGGTTGTGGGCTCGGATTACTGAGCTTAGTGACAGAGTTGCACGTGTATCTGATCGACTTGAGAGAGTTATTGGAGAGTTTTTAGCGGATTTGAGAGTTGATTTGACTGTCGCTGTGGGCAGGGCTACTGAGCTGAGGAGAGTTATGATGGATGTCCACGAGCATATCGATAGTTTGCAGCGAGGATTCGTTACTGCTCGTGAGGCCGACCGCAAGCTTTGGCAAAGGAATGCCGAGCTAGAGAAGGAAGTGGCTGACCTCAAGAGAGACCGAGACACCCATAGCGTGGAGTTAGGATCGTTATGGAGGGATCTTGATGGCTTGAGGCAGGAGTTGAGGATTCTCCGTCAGCCACGTGGCTAGTTGTTTGAGTTATATTATCTTGTTGCTTTCTTAGCCGAGGAGTGTTCGGTTAGAAAAGCTAGTTATCATATTTTGATGTATTTTGTTCGGTATTCGTCTCTTTTGGAACGATTAGTATGTTTTGTGTTATCCGTTAGTTGGAACGATATAGATCGCTATTGTATGGTTGATGGTTATTAGTATATGGTATTATGTGATTTTGGGTGTTATGGAAATTGAGTCCTTATTCGCTTATTGTTACGTGGCGTGATGTTGCTATTCTTTCCATGACTTGATTTCGTTGAGATGTTTTGTAGAGCATATCGATAAGTTCTATTGGAGACTCATGAACTTGTGTGATGTTACAGATCAATGGCACCACGTCGAAACCCTGTTAGGTCTACCAGGACTGGTCCTGCTGTGACTACTCCTGCTCGTCGAGGTCGTCGACCTACTCGAAATGTTGAAACCCCTACTCCTGACAACCTGGACACCACTAACCGTAACAACAGGAATCAAAATGTTTATGTTCAGGGAGACAATGGTCATGTTCCACTTAATGCACCTACTGTGGATCAAGCAATGATCAACCAACTCGTGGAGCAAAGAGTTGCTGAACTACTCGCTGAGTCAAATCATTCCAACAATTCTGCTGGAACTTTTTCATCTGTTCGTGCTAATGGATGTCAATACAAGGAATTCAAGATTTGTGGACCCATTGAGTTTGGTGGAAATGAAGGAGTGGTTTACTTAGTCAGATGGATTGAGAAGACTGAGTCAGTGTTTAATGTCAGTGGTTGTGCGGAGAATGCGAAGGTAAAGTTTGCTTCTTTTACTTTCAAGGATGAAGCTTTGACTTGGTGGAACAACTACCGAAATGCAGTTGGGAGTGATGTAGCATATGCTATGACTTGGGAGCAATTTAAGTCCTTGCTGATTCGGACTTATTGCCCAAGGAATGAGGTCAAGAAGCTAGAGATTGAGTTTTGGAACCACAAGGTGAAAGGTAATGATATGGCGACTTACAATCGTCGTTACCAGGAGTTAGCCTTGTTGTGCCCAGATATGGTGAAAACTGAGACTCAAAAGATCGAGAGGTATACTGATGGTTTGCATGTAGCTACGAGGAATGATGTAATTTCTGCTAGGCCTGCAAACATCCATGAGGCAATTACAATTGCTCAACAACTTATGGATTCGTTGGAATTAGAAGAAGCTGATAAGGAGAAGAATGGAAAGAGAAAGAGAGACCGTCACTCTAAGAGTAATGATCACCGAAGCAAGAGACAAGCTAAGGCTTATGCTATTAGGAATGGAGATAAGAAGAATCAGAACGGTGATGCACCCAAGTGTGATCGTTGCCATCAGCATCACACTGGATGGTGTAGTGTGAAATGCCAGAATTGCTCAAAGAAAGGACATACAGCTAGGGACTGTAGAGCTCGACCCCTTGCAATGGTTCAAGCTGCTCCTGAGATGAGAAACAAGGCAGATGTTACCTGTTATGGGTGTGGAAAGAAGGGACACTATAGGAATGAGTGTAGAGAATCGCGGAACCGTGGAAATCAAGGCTCGGGTGGTAATGGGTACAATTATGGAAACCGTGGAACTGGAGGAAATCGTGGACGACAAGACAATGGGGACCAACGTGTGGAAGCTGGAGCTGCTCAGGGAAGAGTGTATGCACTCGGGAACGAGAGAGGAGAAGATCCGAACGTCGTTACTGGTACGTTCCTTCTCAATAATCGTTATGCTTCCATACTATTTGATACTGGTGCCGATAGGAGTTTTGTGTCCACTACATTTGCACCCTTACTAGAGAAACCCCCGATGGCCTTAGGAATTGGATATGATATTGAGTTAGCAAATGGAAACCTAGAAAGGATTAATACCATCATTCGCGGTTGTACGTTAAATTTCTTGAACCACCCTTTCAACATAGATCTTCTACCCGTCACGTTAGGAAGTTTTGACGTAATCATTGGTATGGATTGGTTGTCGAAGTATCGTGCTCACATACTTTGCGACGAGAAGATCGTGCGTGTACCATATGGAAAGGAGGTCCTAAATATATTAGGAGACCGAAAGGATTCTAGGAGCCCATCCCGATTAGCAGTGATTTCGTGCACTAAGTTACCGAAGCTAATGGAGAAGGGATGTTATCTTTTCTTAGCTCAAATTTCTGAGAAGGGAGAGACGAAGAAAAAGGAAAGGTGCATTGGAGATGTGCCTATAGTTCGTTATTTTCCTGATGTGTTTCCTGATGATTTACCGGGAATCCCGCCGACTAGACAAGTAGAGTTTCAGATTGAGTTGATGCCTGGTGCTGCACCTATAGCACGAGCACCTTATCGTCTTGCACCTACCGAACTGGAAGAGTTGTCGAAACAATTGGCGGAGTTAGCCGAAAAGGGATTCATAAGACCAAGTTCTTCACCTTGGGGAGCCCCAGTCTTATTTGTGAAGAAGAAGGATGGATCGTTTCGTATGTGTATTGATTACAGAGAGTTGAATAAGTTAACGGTGAAGAATCGATACCCGTTACCTAGGATCGATGACTTGTTCGATCAACTCCAAGGATCGAGTGTGTATTCGAAGATCGATTTGAGATCGGGATATCATCAACTTCGAGTTCGCGAGGAAGACATTCCGAAAACGGCTTTCAGAACCCGTTACGGGCATTACGAGTTTCAGGTGATGCCGTTTGGGTTGACTAACACACCAGCAATATTCATGGATCTCATGAATCGTGTGTGTAAGCCTTACTTGGATA
The DNA here is from genome assembly GCA_030686995.1 of Artemisia argyi. Taxonomy (NCBI): domain Eukaryota; kingdom Viridiplantae; phylum Streptophyta; class Magnoliopsida; order Asterales; family Asteraceae; genus Artemisia; species Artemisia argyi. Next base: position 9,908,132 of record CM060684.1, read on the forward strand.
AGTTCGTGATTGTATTCATCGATGACATTCTGATCTATTCGAAGAGTGAGAAAGAACATGAGGAGCATTTAAGACTCATTTTGGAATTGCTCAGGAAGGAGAAACTCTATGCCAAGTTTTCGAAATGCGAATTTCGGATTCCGACGGTACAATTTTTGGGTCATGTGATTGATAGACAAGGAGTCCACGTGGATCCTGCAAAAATTGAGGCGATAAAAGATTGGGCTGCACCTACAACCCCAACCGAAGTTCGTCAATTTTTGGGTTTAGCTGGTTATTACCGAAGATTCATTGAGGGATTTTCGAAGATAGCTAAACCAATTACCAAACTGACCCAAAAGAGTGTTACGTATGAATGGGGAGATAAAGAAGAGGAAGCGTTTCAATTGCTTAAGAAATGTTGTGTAGTGCTCCTATCTTAGCGTTACCAGAAGGTAACGAGGATTTCGTCGTCTATTGTGACGCCTCACATAAAGGTTTAGGAGCCGTGTTAATGCAACGAGAGAAAGTGATAGCTTATGCTTCCCGACAGCTCAAAAAGCATGAGAAAAACTACACTACCCATGATTTGGAGCTCGGTGCTGTGGTTTTTGCTTTAAGAATATGGAGACATTACTTGTACGGAACCAAGTGTGTTGTATTTACTGACCGCAAAAGTCTACAACACATCTTGAATCAAAAAGAGCTCAACATGAGATAGCGACGTTGGATCGAGTTGCTAAGCGATTATGATTGTGAAATTCGCTACCATCCTGGTAAAGCAAACGTTGTTGCTGATGCTCTTAGTCGAAAGGAAAGAGTACCACCATTACGAGTTAGGTCATTGGGAATGACTATCGTATCGCCATTACCGTCTCAAATACTCGAAGCTCAAACGGAAGCGTTGATAGCAGAAAATAGATCTGCCGAGAATATATTTGGGATGGCTGATAATGAGAAAGGATTGGTTAAGCGTTCTGATGGATTATTATGTTTTGGAGATTGGATTTGGGTACCTTTATATGGAGAAATTCGAGAATTGATTATGCATGAGTCGCATAAGTCAAAGTACTCCATTTATCCTGGTTCCGATAAAATGTACCAGGATCTTAAGAAGTTCTATTGGTGGCCAAATATGAAGGCAGGTATAGCATCGTACGTTAGTAAGTGCTTGACATGCGCCAAGGTTAAGGCTGAACACCAGAGACCGTCAGGACTGCTAACGCAACCAGAACTTCCAGTCTGGAAATGGGAGCGGATTACTATGGACTTCATTACCAAATTACCGAGGACAGCTAGCGGTTATGACGCTATCTGGGTAATTGTGGATCGTCTGACAAAGTCTGCTCATTTCTTAGCTATTAGTGAAGATGATAGTGTGGATAAGCTTGCGAGGTTATATGTGAAGGAAATTATTTCGCGTCATGGAGTCCAGATATCTATTATTTTGGATCGTGATAGTCGTTTTACGTCAGCTTTGTGGCGATCACTTCAAACGGCTTTGGGGACGAGGCTTGATATGAGTACTGCATATCATCCCCAAACCGATGGTCAAAGTAAGAGGACCATTCAGACGTTAGAGGATATGCTTCGTGCATGCATCATAGACTTTGGTAAAGGCTGGGAGAAGTATTTACCCCTTGCGGAATTCTCCTATAATAACAGCTACCACACAAGTCTTAAGGCTGCACCATTCGAAGCTTTGTATGGCAGAAGGTGTCGTTCGCCTATTGGTTGGGCAGAAGTTGGAGATAGTCAACTTACAGGCCCTGAGCTTATTTTGGAAACTACAGAGAAAGTAACTCAGATTCATGATCGGTTGCAAGCGGCTAGAGATAGGCAGAAGAGCTATGCCGATCAGAGACGTAAACCTTTAGAGTTCCAGGTTGGAGACAAAGTAATGCTAAAAGTCTCGCCTTGGAAAGGTGTAATACGTTTCAGGAAACGTGGTAAACTCAACCCACGCTACATTGGACCATTCTTGATCTTAGAAAGAATTGGGCCCGTGGCTTATAGGTTGGAATTACCGTCCGAACTAAGCAAAGTTCACGACGTGTTTCACGTGAGTAATTTGAAGAAATGTCTTTCTGATGAAATGCCCGTCATTCCAATGAGGGACATTCGTGTAGATGAGAAACTGAATTTCGTGGAGGAACCGATTGAGATTTTAGATCGTGAAGTTAAACGACTCAAGAGGAGTCGCATTCCGCTCGTCAAGGTTCGTTGGAATTCCCGACATGGCCCAGAGTTTACGTGGGAACGTGAGGACGAGTTCAGGAAGAGATATCCGAAGCTTTTCACTTCGTAGATGAATTTTTCCGAGTGAAACCCGGGACGGGTTTCCTTCTGAGACTGGGAGGATGTGACAACCGGCAGTTTAGGGAGCTATTTTAAAAACCCGCATTTCAATTTAAGTTCGTTTATAATTTTTATTTGAAATTTTCATTTCACAACGAACTTGTAAGACCTATTTTATGGATATTTTAATTAACGACGTTATGGAATTCGTGAATTATGTTCATAATTCATTTTTGATTATATGATCGGTGATGTATATTTGAATTCTCACTTGGTACTACGTTGACTTTGGCACTAGGATTACCTAACGACAATTTTATGATTCGTCTTAACGAGTCCGATATATTTTTAATTATTTACGAGAGGTTTTCGAGTGATATTGAAATTTTAAAATGAGTTCGGGTTCGGGCCACATGTTTTTACAATTACCCGCGTTACCCGCTCCACCGTAATAATATTATTATTATTACTATTATTATTATTATTATTATTATTATTATTATTATTATTATTATTATTATTATTATTATTATTATTATTATTATTATTATCATTTATAAAAAAAAAATAAAAGAGTAAACTACTAAAATCGTCCTTGTGCCTACTGCTTGTCAAACCACACACAAAACAAACCCAACTTTAATATCTCTCTCACCTCTCATCTCTCTTTTCCTCTCTTTGATAACCCTAGCCGTCGCCGACCACTATTCCGGCCACCACCGCCGTATTTCCGATCCCCCAACAAAACTAACACCACCATTTTATTCCTCTCTTTCCCCTCTTTCTTTTGGTATAAGAAACTCATCCTAGAACCATCATTAACACCACCAAATCTATATTTATCCATCCGAATTTGTGATACTTTTCTAGATCCGAGCGTTTGGAGGATTTAGAAGGTGAGAAAAAGCTTTTCAAGGGTTTTGGGAGCCACGAATTGGCTTTATTTCGTGGCTACACGGATAATTTTTGGAGAATCGAATTGGTTTTCGAATAGAAATGATGTTTTTGTGATTAAAAACTAGTTTCGTATCCGGGTTTCATGGTTTGGTCGTGGTTGACTCGGAATCGAGAGCAAGCTCTCGGCTTATTTCTTCTTTTTTTTGGTTCGAAGCCCTCGTATGGCTTTGGTTCTTGGTGATGATTGATTGTTGGATTGTGGTCGAGGGAGTTGTGTCCTCAATCCGAGCTATCCGAGGGAGTTGTGTCCTCGATCCGAGCTATCCGAGGCCCTTGTGGTCTCGGGGTTTCATTCTTGTGCTCGTATGCCATGCCGAGACCCTCATGGGGTTCTCGATTAGTTGTGGTTCGAGCCTCGGCTCGTATGGTTTTTGTGGTTCGACCCTTGTGGGTCGCGGCCTTGAGCCGTGTAGTATTTTTCTTGTTGCCGAATTGACCATTTGGGTCGACTGGAGTATATGATTTCTTGGTTAAGCTCTTGTGAGCTATATATTACTTGTGTTTGGTTCGAGTCCTAATGACTCGCGGTTCGGAGCCGAGACTCAAGTGAGTCGAGGGCTCGGGTCGGCTTGGTAAACCGACCCACACATTAACTTTGTTAATGTTATTATTTGTATAATTGTGAACTTGTTTATTTTGTTGTTGTGGTATTTATTTCTCGGCCGAATACATGTGGGTCGAATTGGATATTGATATTGGTATTTGAGGAGTTGTTGACGAGAGTGATTGGGGACCGATTGTGAGACGGTCGTTAGATTGACGGAGATAGGTTAGTCGGGTGCCGTAGTCGGACCTTATTGTTGTAGCCCGTGGTTTGAGATTGTGATTGGACGGAGATTTGTTATTTATGACTTTTGTTTATTATTGGACTTGGACAATGAGCCGAGAGTCATGACTCGGACATATGACCATTTCGTATAACTCAATAACTATTAAAAATTGAAACGAGAATAATAAAACTCGTAATAATAATTATTGATAATATGAACGTTTATATGAAAGTATATACGTGAATAACGTATATATAACTATATAAACGCGTATATTAATAATAATAATAATCACGAGTCGTATTATAAATAATACGATTAGATATATATTAGGCTACGAAAGTGGCGTAATATTATTAAACGTATTATTATTATAAAAATTGTGTTATAAAACGGGAAACTCCCGACAATTATGAAACGTTTAATAAAATGTCATTTCGGATATATAACGAATAACCTTATTGAGTTAGGCGAAATTGTTGTCACTCGGGTCCAGGTAAGTTATTATTTGCGACATTCGTGTTGTCACGGATATATGACGACTAATATAGACGTTTTCTATAATTTAATAACCACTTAACCGTAAGGTTGAGCCGGGTTGTTTGGTTATACGAAATAAATATATTAGTGGGTATCGTATCCTACGACGCCCATAGGTTGTAGTATATGTAAAGTGTAATAGATTGCGAGTGTATATATCGGGAAATCTGGCCAATTTGACGATATATATGAGGAATTTATTAAACTATGATATATACTATATAGTAATTATGTGCTATGTGCTTTAGGTTGGGTGTAATCTTGGAAAGGGATGTTACGTAAATAAATATGAGGATTATCAAATCGACGGATTTGGTAAACTTTGGCGATTTATTTAAATGATATATTGGGCTAATATTAGATCTATAGTTTATTTTATCTTTCTATGTGTGATCTTGTTGGTTTGTTTTGAGTCGACCCACCACCCGTATGGATACCAAACGCAAATACATCAAACTAATACGAAATGGATTTTCGGAAATAAATCGGATTCTCGTCCGGGTTTGGGAATATTATATATTTGAGGAAATGATTTCTGAAAGAGTTAATATTGTTAGGTCGTGCCAAATCCGTAGTTGCTGTTTCGTGAGTTATCATACATCTTATTTCTACGTACCTCGTCTTGCTATTTTCTGGACTTGAGGTGAGTCATAGCCCCACTTTTTACTCTTGAACTATGTTTTCAACGATTGGGGTGAGAAACGTGCAAATCATTTATGTGGACTATTATCGCTTCTATATTCTTTCTAAAACTTGCTATGCATACGGACTAGGATGTATGGTCAGCTTTAGTCACTTCTTATGTGTACTATTCAAGGTTGGCTTATTTGTTATTGTCAGCTTTAGTCACACGGTTCGTGTGTACTATTCAAGGTTGGCTTACTTAGATACTGTAGTGTGCACCTATAGGTTATTATACTTCGGAGGTTATCCGAGTTATTATTGGTATTGCGGGGGCTACCCGAATATCTATGATAGTACGGAAGGGTATCCATGTGTTTTGTTATTGCGGAAGGGTATCCGTGTGTTATGTTGAGAGCGGAGGGTATCCGCAGGCTTTTAGCGAATCCTTAGTCTAGCTAGCAAGCGTTTTGCGTATATGTCCACTATATTATTAGTTGAATTTAAACCTATGATCTCACCAGCGAAAGCTGACTTTTAGCACGTTTTCTCAGGTAATTAAGTGTTGAGGTGCATGCTTGGATTGGAAGGCTCGGCTAAGGCACACGGTTCATGGATCTATTTTTCTAAACTCTGATAATTAAATTTGGACCTATTGTTATTTTATTTTGGGCCTAACTCTGAATGATGTTGGGATAAATGTAAACTTTAAAACCCCGTTTTGGTTGTGTTTTTATTATGTTTACTTTATCTCGTTCTATATTGTCTTGTGTTGGATACCAATCCCCGTAGCACCCCGAAAGCTTGTTGAGTCTTCCGCTGTATCAAATTTTGGGGGTGTTACACTAGAAAAGAATTACAAGCAAAGGGTACAAGGATTTTTCATCCAAGTAACCCAATTTAATTTAGAATAACAAAAATTAGAACACCAATTATAAGAAATTTGAACCAAGTCATAAAAAAAAAGCTTCTTACGCAGATTCATAGCACAAAAAAGCAATTGATTCCTAAAGCGCCAAATTAACCACCACTTCACATAACAAACACCTTCCAAGATCTCTTTCAGTCGATTAGAAAGTCGAGAGGAATTAAGCCATAGAAGCCAATCATCATTAGAGGCTAAATCAATGTCCTCGAGCACCCACCAACGCATAAGTTTCCTCGATAAATGACGAGTCATTGGATAGGAAAAGAAGATATGGGAACCGGATTCAATAGCGGCATGGCAAAACATGTGATTCGAAAAAATTACATGTGATTTATTACTTTAAGAATCACATGTGACTTGTGAAAAATAACAAATCATAATGATTTAATAAATCAGAAAAATAACACAATTACAAGTGATTTTCTGGGCGAAAATTTAACAAATCAGAAAAATGACAAATCACAAGTGATTTTTATAAATCACATGTGATTTTTCTAAAGGAAATTTTGAAGAAAAAATTAATCAAAAATATACAAAAGTTCATATTTACAGAAAGATAATTTAATTCTCATCGTGATGGTGTATTTTTTGTAGTTTGAAGATTTACCGTTTGCAAGATATGTTGTTTTAATAAAAATGTGAAAAATGGATGAAAGTTAAATGAAAGGCCACGATTTGTTGGTTTTAATTTGTGATTGTTGCAGATCACACCTCATACTGATATTCTTTAAAAGACTAAAATTATGATAACTTATTTAACACGCATCTTGGTCCGTGTGATGTATGGGTTTGGTTTACCATTAGAAAAACAAACTCTTATTTTTATGCTAACAAATAAATTATATATATAAGATATATGTTTATGGATCAAGGGTAAGGATACATTGAGAAGAAAATTTAAAATAGAAGAATGATAAGTAATAATAACCGAATATTTGATATGCATCGACTTGAATTAAATGCATCTCTATTCATTTAGATACATCATAATTTGTTTCAAATGTGATTTTGAAGTGAAAACGATGCAAAGTTGTACTTGCAACAAATTTGACCCATACAAGACGAAAAATACATAGGATTAGTCTAACTTGATGAAATGCATCTAATAAATGTATATGTATCTAATTTTTAGCTAGAAAATATATTACGATGCATCTAAAAAGTCAGGGATGCATATAATTCAAATTGATGCATCTCTAATGTGTAGTTATAGTTATTTCTCAATCTTATTATTTTAAGGATTCTTCTCATTTGATCCTTAGTCTATGGATCAAACTATATACAATGGGATTTAGCCGTACAATAGCAACATACTTTTCCAAATGTTCCATTCTAGTACGCGTACTTTTTTTTGTCCCACTCAATGTAACGTACTTTCAACTTTTGTACCAATATACCCCACGAAACTTGTTTAACCGACTAGGAAGTTTTTTTTCCCACAAAAGCTGCCACGTTGGATTTTCACTATATATTATATATTTGTAAAAGCCATCAAATAGCCATATACTTTCTAAAATTTACTCATATGGTACGTGTGTCGAAAATAACTAAAAATTTGGTTTTTTTTTAACGTTTTCATTCGTTTTTGCACGTTTTTATCCGGTTTGGACATTTTCGTTCGTTTTCAAATGTTTTTGTCCATTTTTACACTTTTGCGTCTGTTTACACGTTTTCATCCGTTTTTCCACGTTTTCTCCCGTTTTTACACGTTTTCTTCTGTTTTTGCACGTTTTCACTCGTTTTTACACGTTTTCATCCGTTATTGCACGTTTTCTCCTGTTTTTACACGTTTTCATCCGTTTTTGCATGTTTTCATACTTTTGTACACGTTTTTGTTCGGTTTTACATGTTTTCGTCTTTTTTTCACGTTTTGTCTGTTTTTGCACGTTTTTCTCCATTTTTATACGTTTTCATCTGTTGTTACACGTTTTCACTAGTTTTTACACGTTTTCGTTCATTTTTATTCGTCTTCATCCGTTTTTATACATTTTTATACGAATTAAAAACGGACAAAAGCGTGTACAAATGAACGACAACGTGTAAAAATAGATGAAAATGTGAACAAAATGAACGGCAACGTGTAAAAACGGACAAAAACGAATGATAACGTGTAAAAACGGACAAAAATGGATAAAACGTGCAAAAACGAAAACGTGCAAAACCAAACGACAACGGTTAATGAGCCAGAGGGCAAAAACGTGCAAAACCAAACGACAACGGGCAAAAACGTGCAAAACCAAACGAAAACGTGCAAAACCTAACGACAACGGGCAAAAACGGATAAAACGTGCAAAAACGAATGACAACGTGTTAAAACGGACAAAAACGTGTAAAAACGACGAAAACATGTAAAAACGGACTAGAACGTAAGAACGGATGAAAACGTGTAAATAAGGACGAAAACGTGCAAAACAAATGACAACGTGTAAAAACGGACGAAAACGTGCAAAACGAACAACATGTAAAAACGGACAAAAGCGTGTAAAAACGAATGACAACGTGTAAAAACGGACAAAAATATATGAAAAGGTGTATAAAAACGGATGAAAACGTATAAAAACGAATAAAAACTTATAAAAACGGACGAAAATAGTACGCGTACTAGATCGGTACATTTGAAAACGTACGTTGCTATTTACTCTAGTATTAAATATGTCACGTAGGTATTTTTCCCGGTTTTCAAACTTTTTCACGGTAACCGGTAACTTTTTGGTAGAATGGAACAAAAAATGAAAGTATGTTACATTGAGTGGGATAAAAAAAAGTACGCGTACTAGAATGGAACATTTGAAAAAGTATGTTGCTATTGTACGGCTAAATCCCATATACAAATGAGTTGACGTTTTAATGATTCAAGTTAAGTTGACCCATAGTAAACTTGTTCATGTATTTATTCTATCTATCGCTTACTTTTTTTTTAATCAAAATTTGTTTAAGTCATGTGCTTAAATTAGATTTGGTGACGCTCGTTGTAACAGTTATTGAAAGGGTCGCAAATCTTAGTCTTTAAACATTTTTTATGTGATTCTTATAGTCGAAGGAAAAACTAATAAGTTAATAAGTAGGTAAGAGATTTTCCGAAAATCGATGAAATAAAACAAACATTGACGTCAATTATGCACCCACCCTCCTACTCAGTCTTTTAAGCATTACCGTGCATGATGATCCGGTATGCATCTTGTTAATAAATTTCTTATGTAGTTATAAATGAAGCCATTCTGCATGCTACTCAACAGTGTGTAATATTTTCTTGTCAAACATGCATGTTAATATTAAGGATTTGCTACTTAATATAAAATGCTAAAAAGTGGTTTTTTATTTTTTATTATTTTTTTTTTATTTTTATTTTTTTTTTACCATCTTGTAGAAACAATTGCAAAATTTACATGTTAATAATACTATAGTGTAAAACTTGTATTTATAATTATTTGTTTACCAACTTGAGTATGTACTCATGTAATTGCCTTGAATATTGGTGGCAAGTGTTGACATATCGTTGCTGTGTGACCATCACGCAATTCTTCAACTGTTAAAAAAAAGCAATATTTTAAGCTATTTTCTCACATCTCCGATATTTACATATTTGAAGATTAAGTATCGTATTAAAGTTTAGGTATTTGAAGGCAACAAAAGTGATTATTTGTAGATTTAAAAAAACTATGGCTTCTAAGTTTCTCAATTTTTAATTATCACTCTTAATTAATTATAAAGTATTAATAGTTAAAATTAAGTATCGAATAACTAATGCATTTAACCGAAGAAAATGAAAGAACAATCTCAGCTTCTTTCATCAACACTTATGGTTGTAGGTTTATTTGAAATTTTGATTGATATGTTTAACTAACATGTTAGAATTTTTGAGTAACAAATTTATTGATATTAAATATCTCACAAACTAATGCATTTAACTGAAGAAAATTAAAGAACAATCCCGACTTCTTTCATCGTCATTCATGTAGGTTAGACGATTATCTGCACATAACGACGAGTGTGGAATAAGTGAAAGTGAGAAATTTAGCAGTTTAAATAATGAAATATTTAATAGATTGCATTGCATTTTATAAGTAGAGGTATTTTAGTCTTACAACATTATTTACTTTTTTTTTTTTTTTTTTTTTTTTTTTATGTTTTTAGCTTTAAATCAAATGTGTTTTCTCTTTATACGCGGTATAAATTTAATGGTTGTAGGTCTTTTGAAAAACTTGACTGATGTGTTTAACTAACATATTAGATTTTTTGCGTAACACATTTATTGCTTTCAGATACTAACTAATGCATTTAACCAAAGAAAGTGAAAGATTAATATCAATTTCTTTCATTATTATTTATGGGTTGGTCCTTTAGAAAAATTGACCGATGTGTCTAACAAACATATATTAGATTTTTTGAATCAAATAATGTATGAATCTCAATGAAAAAATTATTCTTCGTAACTTTAATGCTTAATTAACTCGTACATATTTAATACCCTGACCCATTTTCTATTAGTCTTTCACTTGCTTTGATGATTGAACGGATATCAATATTACTGCTTGTTTAATTTTTAGTTATAGTGAACTTTATTATCATCAAAATGAGTTCTAATAGGTCAATTTATAGTTTTATAAGTAATAAATGGCCAAACTATACTATAACTATTTTAATTAGAGATTAAGTCACTAATACTCAAATAGATGGTAATCAACTCAATTATTAGATACAATAGAACTATTTTACTTAGAAACTTAAATCATTAATACTCAAATTTGTAGCAAGGAACTCATTTTTTTAGATGGGTTTTCTTAATTTGTGTCATAGTAGTACAAGTTTAGAAATGTTAAGTAAAGACAAATGTTTCTTTAAATAACTTAATTTACCATATAAAACACGGGTACGTAATTTTAGTAGACATCATAAATTTAGAAAATTATTAATATCAACGGATATGAGAATTTGATAATTTAAGTTAAATTAATGCCTCTTAACCTCTACCACAGTGCCACAAATTGGAAATTCTCTTTTCACATAAAATAGAATTATTTTAATTAAAGACTTAAGTCGTTGATACTCAAATTTATGGCAAGCATATTTTAATTAGAGACTTAAATCATTGATAATCAAATTTATGACAAGGAACTCAATTTTAAAATAGACCCAACATTGAATAGTTTTTAAGTTGACTAACAAGTTAAAGACTAATCAACCCTGATTGAGTAATTACCTAGCTGAAAGGTATCCTCAACTGCGCTTGTCTTCAGAAATTTGAAGAATTAAGTTAGTATAATACATGAAGTTTGTTTCTCATTATAGTAGTTACAAGATACTGTGGCATTGTGAAGAAGTCAAATTTAAAATTATACCGACGATAAACTGACGACTTGACGCTGGGATTTAAAAATCCGGAAAATTCAACGCAAGATTGGCTCGGTCAAGCGATTTTTTTTCGTTTAGCGTTATGTGCCGACGCTATTCGTGTCGTCGGGATATTTTCGTCGCCAGTTCTCTTTTCTAGTAGTGACAGGAACACTAAAATAATGGGCTTGTATATGAGGAAGACTGAGACATCTTCTATGTCTCCGTCACATTTGGCTTAAGGCTTAATTTGCTTAATAAACATATATAAAGATGATTTGTTAATTGACATTCACACCTTAGAACGTTGACGAAATTGACATTCTTAAAAGTAGATTAGGTGGATTCCCGTTAGACATATTATGAACACCATCGGATATAATTGATGTTGAATATGTTTCGCGCGAGATCAAGCCACCTGTTTTTCACCATGCCACTGATCATAAGCATGCTCAAAGTCAAGGCTATTTCTCTAGAACTTGTCATTTTTGAAATGTTAAGATAATAAAAATCTGAAGACTTTAGTAGTATATATTAGCTAGTACTGTTACTTAATTATATGGTTTAGGTCTTCAGGATTCTTGAAAAAGGCTATGCCACCAAAAGTTTTCTATATTTTTCTTATTAAGTCAAGGTCAACATTAAAATATTTGTTAATTTCCCTACTACATTAAATAGGATGTCACAAACATTGAAGTTTTCTCAATCCCTACCAGTCGAAAGCTACTTCAATTCCTTTCAATCATTAATGCTATTTTCATTTGCGTAAACCTACTACTGTAGTATCTCTTATCATGGCTATTTTACCGGAACTTTAATTGGTTGGAAAAATATTTGCAGATAACCGTAGTTTCAGTCGGGACGTCTTTTCGATAATCAAAAGCGCTTGGCGATCTCGTTAACCACAATTCATCCATGAGAAAACAACCACGTTATTTTCACATTCTCTGGAGAACAAGATGTGCAAAAGATACTTTATGATTCGCCTTGGTTGGTCAAAGGTCATTGTCTCATTCTAGGACCATGGAACCCTAATGTTCATATATATTACTGAAATCGACATTTCTTACTCCTTATCATTTCTTACTCTAACAAAACCTTACTCAAACTCAACATTTGGAACTTTGTAATACAAAACTTGAAAATAGTTTCCGCATTTTTTATACTTCTAAATATTCAGTGAATTCTTCATAAGCCATCCTAGCAAGTAGCAACCTTCATAAGAAGTACAACACTATTATCGTACCTTAAAGGTAAATGGAAGAAACAGCCTTCATTGTGTGCTTCTAAAGAAACCACATCGGTTCTAGGTATCATTTTCTTACAAATTTGAAAAAGTACAAATTAGGGTTTATAAATATATTAAACAAATTAAACGATTATAATTGCATAAACCATATGATTACATACGTGAAATAACATTCAAAAAAGGAAAAACAATGATAATTTTGGCCAATGTGTAATGAAACGAGTATATGAAATTAGGGTTTTTACAAAGATAATGCTAGGAGGAGTACCTCAGACTCACTGGTATGGCAAAGCCCTAGGCTAAGGATTGACTTAAGTGCAATAGCATGTTTGAATAGAATTATAAACCGCCCCATGCACTTCCTTCCACTCGCCGAAATAAGATCAAAGATTGACATCTTGATACACTGATTTACCATAATAATAAATGGAGTCAATGCAGACTCCGCCGTAGGAATAGCCGCTTCTTTCTTGCTTGATAGGGGGCTTCCACCTAGAAATGAAGAAATCGAGAGATGCTATGGAAGAATTTGATGTAAAAAAAAAAAAAAAAAAAAAAAAAAAAAAAAAAAAAAAAACCTTTGTTAATAAGTAAATGGATCCCACATGCATATAACAGAGTAATTTAAAAAGATCATGTGACCAAGGTAATTATCTCTTGCCACGTCAAATACTCCCCCTAAAGATGCCTATATAATAGAAATATTAAAAAAAAAAAATTAAATTTAATAGGAAAATTAAAAATTGATTGCTTCCAATAAAAAAAATTAGTAAGTTGAATGCTTTTTTAGACCATTAACCTTATATTCTTTAAAGACGGTGAATCTATTACCTTCTCAATTTGCTTATAATCTTAGATGTATTATGTACACTTGTATTATTCCATACGTACTCAACTAGTTGTTCTATATATAGTACTTCTACTCAACGTGGTTTTGAAGCTACACTGTGTTATTTATAGTTTTTAAATCAAAGTACACATCCACATGCAAATGTTACATGTTTTAGTATAATCACTAATCAACAAGTTTTTAAGGAATATCCTTTATTGGGTATGTATTTTTATCATGAACCATCATTTTTAGTTTTACACCTTTGTCAAATTTGCCATAACTGAGGAATCAAACCATGTGAACGGGGGACTTCAGAACTCCAAATCACCGGGTGCACAATTTTTTTAGGAGTATAAAGTAATTATAAATGTGTAATTTCAATAAACTAGCAAACAAGTTGATAAGACATGTATTTTCTTTTGACATATTAGTAAAGCAACTAAAAAAGACATATTTATGTGACACAAAATTTTGAGACAATGTTCATTTCGCAGAAATTATAATTTTTAACCAAAGTTTACACTAGACGACAAACATCTATTGGATTCCCATGGACCCCGGGAACCTCCTAGATCCCACCCCTGCGCGTAACCCTACTGTCTAATTTATTAATTTATTTTATTTTTTATTTATTAATTTTTTTAAAATGATGAACTTATATTAATCACCAATAACTAACTCATACAGAGCAATGATTAAGCATGATAGGACATGCCCTATACAAACTCAAAATTCTAAGATAGAAATACAAAAGAATACAAGCTAAATTCACCAGCTAACTATTCAGTTCACCGTTCATCTAGACTAGTAATAGCAATAGTGATAGCTTTACTAGCTCTAGGACTACATGAAGAAATCCCAAACCTTAACTACATTACCATCATACAAACACCTTACTGGGCTCACACCCAGAACCAATAGAGAGCGTTGTATGAGGCATCATCAAGGTTGGGTAAAACTTCAGTTCCATTGAGTATCCACACATCGAGCTACATTTCCATCATAATAGCAATTAAATGTCTACAATCAATGCAGCTGCATCCTCACATGACTGCCTACATAGAGCTGCTACAGATGGCATCACTTGAATCTGCTATTATTACTAACACCTAAACGAAAAATATGAGTCTACATAACTTTCCCACATGGTTTTTCTCTATCATTTCATTTCAACACATTTACAACCCATTGGTTTTTACTTTTTTTACTTTTAACCCATAGGTCTAGTGTAACTACAATGTTACTCTTATTGTATACGAACCTCAACAATATTATGCTAAAAATGGTCAAATTCACTTATTAAGTTTTTTATGTGTTAGGAATTGAGATACTTTTATAGTTAATTAGAATATAAAAACATTTGACTAGTTGACTCTCTCTAGGGGCGATTTTTATACCCTAACCAATTCTATTCGTTCCAATCGATTCTACCTTAATCCTTTGTCCTCTTTGCTTCAATTTGTCCTAGCTATTGATTGACATCCGTGTTTATTGATTCTAGTCCAGATTTGTTGTGATTTGAACAAGCTTTTGGTCAATTTTTGGATCGTTACTCAGGGTTCGCTTGGGATCTTTAATCGACTATTCTGTGTAGTCGGTTCTGATTTGGTTTTTTGCATTCGATCAGTATTCAGTAACTCTTATCATAAACTGTTCGATTGTAACTATGATGGGAGGTTAGTTTTTTTTTAAATCTTATTGTTATAAACCCTAATCGTTTAGATTAGGGTTTCTTTCTCTTATTTTTGGTACTGCATGCTGCTAGATTATTGGGTTGTTTTCTGTTTTGATTTGGTAACGTGGTGGTGAGAGATGGAAAAGGGTTTTTTGACTCCTAAGCTTGGTAAGAAGGTTGTTAGTGTTCCAATGGTTGATGGTGATGATTTGGCTGATAATGAGGGTAACGATAAGGTTGTTTTGGATGATTTGGAGCAAGATTCGTCCTCTCATGGTTCAATACAGCCTAATGTGGAGCAATTAATTGCTAATGCGCATAACAAGTTTGATGAAGCAATGAATAAAATTAACAGTGATATTGCTAATATGGCTTCATCTTCTGAGTTGAACAATTCGAGTGGTCTTGGGCTTCATATGAATCAGAGTTTTACTTCTGATACTAATGCACCCAAGATTGATACTACTAGTGGTAATGGAGTTAAGTCGGTTTCTTACGCGGGTGTTGCTTCTAATGATTCCCTGAAACATGTGTCTAATTTTCGGAGGTTAGAATGCAGCAAAAAGAAGGATAATGTTGACCTTTCTGTCCCGTTGAAAGTAGTGGAAGAGGTGAACATGAGGTTTGAGAATACTCTCTACGGATACTTCCTTGGTCAACGTCTTGCTTTCCCTGTTGTTGATTATTATGTTCGCAATGCGTGGTCTAAGTATGGTTTACAAAAGGTTATGATGAATGCTAAGGGGTTCTTTTTCTTCAAGTTTAACTCGAAGAAAGGTGTCGATGATGTTCTTGATAATGGTCCTTGGTTGATTCGTAATGTTCCTATTATTCTTAAACCATGGACATTGAACACAAACTTGCTTAAAGAGGATTTAACTAACATTCCAGTGTGGGTTAAATTCCATGATGTTCCTCTAGCTATGTTTTCGGATGACGGGCTTAGTCTTCTTGCTACTTTGATTGGGACGCCCAAAAGGTTAGATGCTTTTACCAGCCAAATGTGCAAGGAATCGTGGGGCCGTAGTAGCTTTGCTAGATGCATGATTGAAGTAAAGTCGGATGAGATGCTTAGGGATAGCATTACTGTTGAGATACCTTTACTTGATGGTACGGGTTCGACTATTGAAAAGATTCGGGTGGAATATGAGTGGAAACCTCCGCGTTGTGATAAGTGTAAGGTTTTTGGTCATACTATTATTGATTGTCCGAAAGTTGTTGTTCCTCCAGTTCAACCTAGTAAGCCGGTTAATGATGGTTTCAAGACTGTTAATAACAGAAAGAAAGGAAAACAAGGTAGTTCTACTATTCCGGGTAAAGGAGGGTTTACTAAACCTGTTGTGGGTAAGAAGTTTCAGTATCAACCCAAACAGACTCCTGCTGAACCTAAGAATGTTGGTGGCACTAAGAAGAAGACTTCTGATGTGGCTAGTTCTAGTGGTACTAAAATTTCTACATCTAACCAATTTGATGCTCTTAATATGGATGATACGGATACTTTTGGTATTCCTACTTTTGATACCAACATGGATGTGGATGCTGGATTTACAATGGAAGTTAATGTGGATGAGTCAGTTACGACTGGTGCTACATCACAAGAACCGCTTGTGAGTGATTCAATGGGAACTAAGGAAGTTGGTTCTACTCCTTTAGTTGAGAAAATTAGTAAGTTTGAAAAGCTTCTTATCGATGGGAAAGGTACTCTTGTGGATGATGATGGTCATCCTGTTCCGTCTGCCTCTGTCACTAAGAGGGCTAACCCATTTTCCAAGGTGGGTAATGTTGTGGTTTCTGATAGTGAAGAGGAGGAGGTTCTTAACACGTTCGACGAATCAGCAAATCTCTTTGGAGGTGGTCATGAGCGTGAAGGTGAGTTTGATGACTATGATGATTACTCGAAGCAAATTTATGATCTTCCAGGGGAATTGGATGCTCTTAATGCCATTTATGGCTTTAATCTCCAAGGTCGTAGGAAGTAGTTTATATTTTTGTTTGAGTCTTTCTTTATGATGTGGTAGTGGTTTTGTTTTCTTGTCTAGAAAATAGGAAGTATCTTGTTATGTAAGCTTTTCGCCTATGTAACGGGCTGAGATATGGGATTCACTCATATCCGTTGTACTTAAATGTTTTTTGGAGTAATATATTTACCGGGTCTTTTGACCTTTTACCAAAAAAAAAAAATACTTTTATAGTTAATAACAGCATAATACTGAGAATTGCACTAAACCACATTATATCAGCGTTGAGTCAACGACGGTCATGCACCATGGGTGTTTATACCGCTTATGCAATTTATAAAACGCTCTTATAGAAACGCAATAATTTACTTTTTAAAGCATCTAAGTAAACATAGATAATCACATATCAAATAGATCATCAAAATGTCCAAAACATAACTCGAGTCCCCAATGATATGTTACATAAATACTTCCATGTGATATAAATGTATTTGATGTGAACCAAATTTCCAATAAGTTTGGTACTGAACAAGCTTATCTTAGCCATGTGACACACTATCATACCCATGTGTGGCTAGAATAACATATACAAAAATCGATGCATCTCTCATTAAAATTGTCATTTTATTTAAAATGTGTGGCTAGAAATTATTCAAATAAGAGGGAGAATTTTAAGAATAACTTCTAACCACACATTTCAAATAAGAGGAAGAATTTTAAAGATAGATGCATCTATTTTGTATATGTGTATCTGAAATGAGTGGTTGTGGTTTCTTCTTATCATTCTTATTTTAATTTTTCTTCTTATTTGATCTTTACTCTATTGTTTTATAAATTTAAAACTAGCAAGTGCTAACAATTACAGCAATCTCGATCAACACTGATCACAACAACCCTCACAAACTATAACAACCATAAACACGACCCTTGACAGCGACCCTCACTAAACTACATCATATAGACCTTAAAGGCTTAAACAACTACGGTGACTCTAAACTCTATCCAAAATGATCCTTGAATCGACAATGGAGATCTAACGATTAGAGGACAACCTGCCTTCAAACTCTAACACAACACCTAACCACTAAAGGGCATTAACCGATTTGAAAGCATGTATATGGGTTAAAAACCTGACCACGACCTTGACACACCACCTTCACACCGAAATAAACCTGCCTAAAACCATGCAAACAAATCAAGTGGTAGCACAATGATATGTAAAATCCATAAACGAAGAAGAAACCTCATATTAGAATTAGTTATTCCCCATAAACATGTTAAATGTTACGTATAAACATTAATAGGTAAATGTCTAGGATCGAACACGAGACCTCGGGATTGCACACTTTACAAACAAGAATAAAGTAAATAAATTTATATATTTATTAAATGTATGAAATATATTTATTTATGTCACTTAATGGACTAAACGGTCGTTAGTTGTTAACCGTATGGACTAACTATCGTTAAATAAGAAAAACAAGGACTAGAATGTAACTTGGGTGACAAGGAGGTTCTAGAACCCCCTTGTGGATGCATGGCCGGTCGAACTAGGGGAGGGGAAGCCCAACCCATTGTTTGCTTGGTCACCAAGATATCTACTAGTATATATACAAGGCCAAGGGTTAAACCTACACATCTTTTGTGCACACACTCTAACCCTAAAACTTGTTTTCTTCTCTTGTTTTCTTGTGGCCGATCGTACATACCCCCTCCAAGGGATTGTGGGTCGATTTTTCCACTACAAATTATTAAGTGATTTGTTTACTTGCAACAACCTTTATTCGTTGGAGTTTGTGTGTACAAGAACGAGGTAATTACTTACTTTAGTAATTATCAAGAGATCGATAAACAAAACGGTAAGGGGTTTATCATTGATCTATATTGTCCAAGAATCAAGGTTTATTGAAGTGCATCGGGTACGTTTACTATTTATGTTTTGGTTAATATTTATATGTTATACTTGATCTTAGCTTTCGCAATACGTGCTATTTGATTGTGCAACTCTAACAGTGGCATCACGAGCCATGTATAACATGTAATTGATTACTAAAACATAATAAAAACCGGATCTTTAATTGTTTTAGATACATGTTTTTTGATCTAGGGTTTTTCCTTATTTTTTCTAAAAATTTCGAAACCCTAACCCTAATTTTGGGGGGGGGGGGTCGATTTTCCCATGAAACCCTAATTAGGGTTTTGTGGTTTTCTTGATTATATGTAATCACTAGAAACCCTAGGTCATAAACCGGTTAATTGAACGTATCTTGTGACCTAATTGCTAATTGTTAGGTTTTAATCCGTGACTTACATGCATGTTTGTCATGGATCTTGTTTTCTTGTCACATATTTAGATAGATCTTAAATTGGGGAAGACTCCAATATATATTAAAATCAATTTTATATGCTATGTGGTGTGTTTTTAGCTTTGGCCTACGCAATTGATTCGTCAATGTATGTGGCTCACCTCCATTAAGAGGTGAAGGCCTTAGTTGATTACATGCATTATTATACCTAGAATTGATTTTATTAGGATCTTTTCTAATACGGTTTGCATGTGGCTAATTGTTTCACTTATATTATTATTGTTTGTTTGATTTTCTTTGCTACTTGCTTTATTGTTTTTTAGTTGGACTTGATGTAAGCAATAAAAGGGTGTTTTCATAAAGAAAATTAAAACGGACTAATAATTGTGAAACCCTAAAGTGATAAAGTAAGAATCTTGCAATGGTCTTATGACAATCGTGGTCCGATTCGCACGGTAATCAGCTCCCAGTCGAGACTAGCATTATTCAAACTTTATTACTGTTTTGAGATTGAATCCATAAACTTTTGCTTGAATGATGTTTTGTGCAAATATACTTTTAAAACTAAGTCTTTTAAGATGATATTCATAACCGTGATTTGAAGGCTTAGAAAAGAGCCTTAGAGTCTGCCTTGGTTATCACAATCTTGAATATATCTTAAACGAATTACTTTTAAAATTATATGTTGTAGAAAGTCATCTTAGGGTTTTGGCATAAACCTCAAGTAAAACTTTGTGTATTAATTTCAGGAATCGGACATAAAAAGTTTTTATGAAAACTTATGCTATAAAGATGAGAGCATGCATCTTTGTACATAATTTTGATTGACATATCAAAAATTAATACCCTTATAATTTAAGTTACGTGCCATCTACCTATAAGAAACACTTGGAATTTTAATTTAGTAAACGTGAGACCTAGGCTAAATTACTATAACAAGGTAAAATTCTTTTAACGCGTGAGACCATAATTGTAATTTTACAGTTTCTAAGGTAGACGACTTAATTAAGTTGTGCGTGAGACCTAGAACTTAAGGCATGAGATGGGATGAAACATGCTTACAAAGGCAAATTGATGAATCAATTTGAGTAAATCCCATAATGATCTAGGAATTGGAAATCTTGTTTGCCAATTATTGTTCGACAGATTACTATCTTTTGTACTTTTACCACTAGCAGATCAACTGGTGTGGTAAAACTATGTAAAGATAGATCCTAGGTTTTCAAGAAAATTTGTTGGTTATATGAATATAGCCTTGGGTATTTTATTTTCTTGAAGATATTGATTATCGAAAATACTAATATTTGAACTTTATCTGTAGATATGGCTCAACCCGATAACCAAACTGTGATTAATGCTTTCAAGAGTCATCTTGAGAGAGAGAAACTCACAGGAAAGAATTTCAATGACTGGTACCGTTCGCTCAGAATTGTCTTGAGGGCGTCGGATAAACTAGACTTCTTGACCGAAGAATGCCCACCTGAGCCTCCTGCTACTGCTACACCAGAAGCAAAGGCGGCTTGGAAGGTGGTACATGCTAAGTATAATGAGGTTGCTTGTCTAATGCTCACTAGCATGAGTGCTCAATTACAAAAGAAGTATGAGTACTCGTTTCCTAAAGATATGCTTGAGATGCTTCAGCAGTCTTATGAGAAACCGCCTGCAGTTGAATTGTATGATGAACTTGACAAGCTACACAACTGCAAGCATGGTGATGGTAAACCAGTAGCCGATTATGTGGATGAGATGAAGGACTCCTTTGATCAACTTCACAGAATTGGTTTTGGTTACCCTGAGAATGTGCAAGTGCACTTGATCAACAGATCCCTTAACAAGGATTTTGCTGGTTTTGTGCAGAACTTCAACATGCATTGCTCGGGGAAGACAGTCTCAGAATTACTCGCATTGCTTGTTGATTATGAGAAGAGTCTACCAGCCAAGGTCAAGAATCCTACCCCGCAAGTGTTGGCAATTCATGGGGGGAGAATCCAGAAGAAATCGCATGTGAACAAAGGCAAAGGGAAGGTTAACAAAGGCAAGCAGGTCATGGCCTATCAACCTGAACCCAAGATGAAGCAACATCAGCCTAAGCAGAACAAGGTGAATCCGCCAAACAAGAAGGATCAGGCTTGTCACCATTGTCATGAAAAGGGCCATTGGAAGCGCAATTGCCCACTCTACATTCATGACTTGCGACTCAAGAAGCAGGGGAATGATGCTGGTAACCCCAGCTCATCAGGTGCGTTCTTTATGATTGAATTATTCACTCTTACTCCTAAATTGAATTCATGGGTATATGATACTGGATGTGGCATTCATATCTGCAATACCATGCAGGGGTTTAGAGTTGAGAGAAAGCTGGCCTATGGACAACAATTCTTGCACGTTGGTAACGGAGCGCATGCAGGAGTTGAAGCTATAGGAATATTTAATTTAGTGTTGCCTTCGGGCCTAGTACTATCTTTAAATAATTGTCATTATGCACCGTCAATTGTTAGAGGTGTAATTTCATTTTCATGTTTGTTGAACCTTGGTTTTGAGCATACTATTTCAAGCAATGGAATTTCGGTTTCTTTAAATAATGTTTTTTATTTTAATGCTATTGCTGTGAATGGTGTATTTGAAATTGATATGAATGATAATGATAATGCTTTTGTCACAAATAATTCGATGTATAGCATCAACAATAAGAGAATCAAGAAAGGTCTGGATTCATCTTATCTTTGGCATTGTCGACTTGCTCACATTGGCAAAGATCGCATGAAAAAGCTGCAACATGATGGGCTTTTAAATAAGATCAATGATGAATCATTTGATAAATGCGAATCTTGCATTGCTGGGAAGATGACTAAGAAACCCTTTAAAAATAGGATTGAAAGGGCTAATGATCTACTTGGTCTTATTCACACAGATGTGTGTGGACCACTTAGACATGTGTCAAGGAGGGGTGCTAGCTACTTCTTAACATTTACGGATGATTACAGCCGTTATGGTTATGTTTATTTACTTAAACATAAACATGAGGTATTTGAAACATTCAAAGTGTTTAAAGCAGAAGTAGAGTTGCAACTTGGAAAGAAGATTAAAGCTCTTCGATCCGATAGAGGTGGTGAATACCTGAGTCAGGAGTTCATAGATTATCTAGCAAAGGAGGGAATTGTCCAGCACCTTACTTCTCCATATACTCCACAACAAAATGGTGTATCTGAGAGAAGGAATCGTACATTGCAAGATATGATACGATCTATGTTTAATCTAACAACTCTTTCTTTCTCGTTTTGGGATTATGCCTTAGAATCTGCGGTTCGCATTCTAAATATGGTTCCAACAAAGAAGGTTGATAAGACACCATATGAGGTATGGACTGGTAAAGCTCCTAACCTGTCTTATCTAAAGGTCTGGGGTTGTGAGGCGTATGTTAAACGTGACTCAGCAGACAAACTCCAACAAAGATCTGTAAAGTGCATCTTCGTAGGATACCCTAAGGAAACTATGGGATACTACTTTTATTACCCACCTGAAAACAAAGTATTTGTTGCAAGGTATGGAGACTTTCTTGAAAGAGAGCTCATATCTCAAGAATTCAGTGGGAGAGTATATGATCTGGAAGACGGTCATGAAGATGTAGAACCTTCTGAAAACACTAACGAACTTCCGGTAGAACCTGAAAGCTTAGGTCCTCCACCTGAAGTTGAAGTGATTCCCATTCGTAGGTCAACAAGACCAGTAAAAGCTCCTACTCGTCTATGTCTTAATGTAGAGAGTGATGAGTATATACTGGGTGATCTTGATGAGCCTACAAGTTATAAAGCTGCCATGAATGGTCCTGAAAAGGCCAAATGGAAAGAAGCTATGGATGGGGAAATGCAATCCATGGAAGACAATGATGTCTGGGAAGAAGTAGACCTACCTCCGGGTGCCAAACTAGTTGGGAGTAAATGGCTCTACAAGAAAAAGACTGACATGGATGGCGTTGTACACACCTATAAGGCCCGTTGTGTAGCTAAAGGCTATACACAAACTTTCGGTGTTGACTATGAGGAGACCTTTTCTCCTGTAGCTGACATAAGGGCAATTAGGATTCTTATAGCCATAGCCGCTTACTATGACTATGAGATTTGGCAAATGGATGTTAAAACCGCCTTCTTAAATGGTCACCTAGATGAGGACATCTATATGGCGCAGCCTGAGGGGTATGTAAATCCAGAATTTCCAAATCGTGTATGCAAGCTCAAAAGATCCATTTATGGATTAAAGCAAGCATCACGACAATGGAATAAAAGATTTGATGGTGAGATTAAAAAGTATGGATTCACTAAAAATCTTGATGAGCCATGTGTATATCACAAAGTTAGTGGGAGTAATGTAATTTTCCTTATATTATATGTCGATGACATATTGATCATGGGAAACGACATTCCAAGTCTACAAAAGGTTAAGGAGTATCTTGGAAGTTGTTTTTCTATGAAAGATTTAGGGGAAGCTGCATTTATTCTGGGAATCAAGATATATAGAGATAGATCTCAGCAATTAATTGGA
Organism: Artemisia argyi; assembly: GCA_030686995.1. NCBI lineage: Eukaryota > Viridiplantae > Streptophyta > Magnoliopsida > Asterales > Asteraceae > Artemisia > Artemisia argyi. Next base: position 9,932,115 of record CM060684.1, read on the forward strand.
TTAAGCCAAAGTGCTTACATTGATAAAATGTTGAAGAGATTCAATATGCAAAATTCCAAGAAAGGATATTTGCCGATGCAAGAGCAACATGGCTTGAGCAACAAGGTTTGTGCTTCAACACCTGAAGAGGTGCAACGCATGAAAAGAGTCCCTTATGCTTCGGCTGTGGGATCTATAATGTATGCGGTGAAAAGTACAAGACCTGATGTGGCGTTTGCTCAGAATTTAACCAGTCGATATCAGCAAAATCCAGGTGTAGCTCACTGGACTGCTGTTAAGAATATTCTTAAGTACCTTAGGGCAACTAAGGATATGTTTTTGGTTTATGGGGGAAATCCATCGGCAGAACTTGATGTTACAGGTTACTGCGATGCTTCTTGGAAAGGTGATAAGGATGATACGAAGTCTCAGACGGGTTATGTCTTTGTCATTAATGGAGGAGCAGTGGATTGGAGGAGCAGAAAGCAGAGTGTACTAGTGATGTCTGCTACAGAAAGTGAGTATATAGCTGCTTCAGAAGCTGCAATGGAAGCTGTTTGGATTAGGAAGTTTGTCTCGGGGCTTGGAGTCATGCCTTCGATTCAAAGACCTATAAAAATGTATTGTGACAATTCTGCTGCAATCACATTTGCCAATGAGCCTGGAATCATGAGAGGCACCAGACATTTCCCGATTAAGCATCACTATGTTCGAGAACAAGTCGAAATAGGCGAAATCGAAATGCTCAAAGTTCACACAGATGATAACTTGGCGGATCAATTAACAAAGCCTCTACCTGGCACTAAGCTTCACAAGCATGCTGCAGGTGTAGGACTTAGATTAGCTGAAAGTTTCATGCCCATTTGTGATTAGTATTTGGATAAAGGATGTAATGTACAATTATTAATATTTACTGAAATAAAATATTGGTTATGTTTATTTATTCATTGTTTTATTAATAATATATCCTATATTTGCATGTTTAAGATCCTTGAATAATTTATTATTCTAAATGTCCATTGTCGATTAATGATATGGGAATATCATTAAATTAAGACAAATTTGAGTATTGGTTTAGGATATACTTGAAAGTATATTGATGCGTAGTCATACCAATTTCACATAATATTCGATGAATTGAATATTGGACTTATCCCAACAATATGATTTAATGTAATGTGAGAATCATATTTAAAGTTATCCTCAGACTTGAGATACCAGATAAGTGTCATGGATGTAGTGCATTTTTGTGAAGCAATCTACCGCTCACCGTAACAGGGAGTTATAAGGATTGTTTTCAGAAGTGTTGCAAAGTTCATGGGTTATTCTTGTAGTCAAGAGAGAATTCATTCCTTCTGATTTGTTCAGAAGTTTAATACTGCTGGGCCCCTCGTAGGGTTGACAAAATGTTTGCATGGCCATGCCCAAAGTCTATCTGGAATACGTTCAGATGTTTTGGTAATTTTGTTCAATCATAAAGAAACGAGAAACAAAATTTTAATAAAGGAACTCACATCTTTATTAATGTGGTATTAGTAATGAAAGGATAATTATAATGATGAATCATTAAAGGTTTTCCAGGAAACCTAGCTCGGTTTGAACTAGGGGCATTGGAGTGTTGCAAGACGCTAACCAATGTCATTTTACTATTAATGAATATACGAGTGGGAGCTGTTAAATGTTACGTATAAACATTAATAGGTAAATGTCTAGGATCGAACACGAGACCTCGGGATTGCACACTTTACAAACAAGAATAAAGTAAATAAATTTATATATTTATTAAATGTATGAAATATATTTATTTATGTCACTTAATGGACTAAACGGTCGTTAGTTGTTAACCGTATGGACTAACTATCGTTAAATAAGAAAAACAAGGACTAGAATGTAACTTGGGTGACAAGGAGGTTCTAGAACCCCCTTGTGGATGCATGGCCGGTCGAACTAGGGGAGGGGAAGCCCAACCCATTGTTTGCTTGGTCACCAAGATATCTACTAGTATATATACAAGGCCAAGGGTTAAACCTACACATCTTTTGTGCACACACTCTAACCCTAAAACTTGTTTTCTTCTCTTGTTTTCTTGTGGCCGATCGTACATACCCCCTCCAAGGGATTGTGGGTCGATTTTTCCACTACAAATTATTAAGTGATTTGTTTACTTGCAACAACCTTTATTCGTTGGAGTTTGTGTGTACAAGAACGAGGTAATTACTTACTTTAGTAATTATCAAGAGATCGATAAACAAAACGGTAAGGGGTTTATCATTGATCTATATTGTCCAAGAATCAAGGTTTATTGAAGTGCATCGGGTACGTTTACTATTTATGTTTTGGTTAATATTTATATGTTATACTTGATCTTAGCTTCCGCAATACGTGCTATTTGATTGTGCAACTCTAACAAAACATATTATTGTCATCAAACCATAATATATAGATTATAATGCTCGGAAAATAAGATAACTAGATGGACCTAACCCATAACCATAATAAACATACTCAATGGGCTAAACTCTAATCGCTAATAGTGATTTGATACCCAACCGATATTCATAAATCTAAACAACAGTAGTGGTAAGGATACATTTGATCATATCCATTGTCATTCCACTTTTTACGTACACCACTTTGACATCGCTCAATTAGCTAATTAGCTAGCATTAGCCAAAACATAATAAATGTATACGGAGACTGGATATAGTAGTATCGCTGAGATGGACGCCCAAAGAGGGTAGTTGTCACGTTTGATAGCGAATGTACCAACAATGGCACAAGGTATCATGATGGCGAGCACCTCAGCCGAGTAGGTCCATGATAGTCCCTTTATATATACTGTGACAAGCAATGTTAGCAACCCAAGAAGGTTATTCATCACCAATCCATCGTAGATCTGTGTTAGTTAAAGAGTGTTGTTAGTTTACATCATATATCAGATATAGTGATGAAATTATCGGTTGATAAAATCCTACTTTCAAAATATATTTTTCATTTAATCAAGATATTAATTGTTAAACATAAAGTAAGTGATGCATTAGTGAAAGTGTTCAAACCTCTGTAAATGTCAAAGAAGCGTTCTTCGGAACATCAGGTTGAGTATTGAGAAGTGCACCAATTACCTTTTTAGCGTTCATGGCAATTGGGACCATAACAAATAAAGTGAAGAGAAAAGGTATGTGAGCTGCTGTTGAGAATTGTATGACACTTGTTATGAAGGCAGATGAAATTGTGATAATGATCGCTATTCCAAATATAATATACACGATGCTTGCTTTAGGTTTCACCCGTTTCACGGGTGTGTCAATTTCATCTCAGCTATCCTGAAAATTTGCAGAAAGTATCAGTAGATCAGTAACAAAAAGATAAACCAATATATGAACTATTTTTAGTAAATTACCTCTTCAAACTTGGCAATTGTTTTTGTTGGATCTTTAATGTTTCGATCGTGATTAATAGCATTCTTAATCCATTTGATGAATCCATTTACAAATTCTTTTTTGTCTACCGTATGATTGTCATTGTCATCAAAGTCCTTCACTAATTCGTCCAAGACTTTATCATGGTCTAATGCTATTCCAAAATGAAGAGTCTCGAAGAATTGTTTCAGCTCATCTCTATGTATTTCATTGTTATTATCCTTGTCGTATTGTGAAAATAACCTATATAGGGAGAGTAAGCGAATCATGAAATATTGTTAAAACTAGAATACGTTACGGGTCATGAAAATTACCCTTCTATCTTTTCTCTGTCAGGTTCACCATCTTCTTTCACTAATTCATGCTTTTCTAGGACTTGTTTCAAGATTCTTGGCATGATTTGCTCAATTATCATAAGATCTGAACGTTGCTTGTTTATTGCTATTTTCTTAACCTGTAGATCAAGCATTAAAATCTGAGAAAAGTTTACGAGTTGCCAATGAATGACTAAATTATCATTGAATAAGCATAACTTGCCCGATTCCAGATATTTTTAAAACCAGATCCAGAACTATTTGCCTCATTCTTCCATTTTTTTAGCCAATTGGTGCAACCTTGTTTGAACTCTGGCCAACTGATCATTCCACTTTTGTCTTTATCGAAGTGTATCAAAATCTTCGTTTTGGCATACTCCTTGGAGATATTATCTTTTTCCAAATCGAATAGTTCCCCGACCAGATGTTCCAATTCCTCATGCGATATGAACCCATCTCTATCTTTGTCGGCTTTATCAAAATTTCTGAAAAATTTAACATATTGCATTACCCCACTGCCCTCAAAACTGTTATATGATATGTTTATCATGGTGTTCTATATACAAAAAGGATATTGTAACACCTTTTGAAGCTGGTAAAGTTGGGGTTCCCTTGCTCGTCAACAAGATCAACTTGTGCAAGCCTTTGGACATGATAGAAAAAGCGCATCCTTAAGTTCTCTTGCTTCAAGTATGCCAAACTCCTGACCCGAATCCATGGATTTCCAAGCTACAAGCAACTCCACATCCTAAGTAATTTGGCTTCTTTGTTTAGCGTATAAAGTTTAGTTCATGAATCACACTTTAGCTATTAGTACATACCTGATAACCAAAATATAGAAGTAGTGAAACGCCAGATACTATGAGTGCGAACAAAGTTGTAGTTGGAGTGTTTATAAAAGATACTAGTCCCACAAAGGCAAACGGGATCAATGATAGAAGCATAATTACAGCTATTTTTCCCGTCTCCTTGTCAATATTAACGCCCGTATCTACAATAAGGGGAGTGTCAAAAGGTGTAAAATGTTTTAGAACTTTATGCATGTCCAAAGTGTTTGTACTTCACACCCCTAGCAATATGCAGCTTTTCAAATGTTTTCTTTAAGTTTACTAGTCTATACTTTCTAATACTGAAACAAAGAAAACACAAACTATATATTAAGGAAATGATCCAACCTGTCAGAAATGAAAGTTTATGTCTAAGAGACAAGCATTTTATCGATGAGTCTTGGTGATGATCAGATTCAGGTGATGATCCCTTTCCAAGCTCATGTCCACTTAAAATTATGTGAATTCCCCATATAAGTGTGAGTGTGATGACAGTAGATCCTGCATACATGCTCACCCCGAAAACCACTTGGTTTTGGGCATTCGAGGCAGAAGAAAGGACTCCAGAGACTGCGAAAAAAGAATTTTTTTTTTATTTTTTTTTATTTTTTATTTTTATTTATTTATTTATTTTTTTTATGTGAATCTAGCTGGAAGTTGAAAAATTAGTTTATTAGAAGTTATCACTGAATAGTGTAAGTTAAGAAGCTAGTATTGATTGCATTTTTCAAACATAATTACACTTGACAAGGATTGATTAAATTAACTCACTGAAGAATAGACATAGATTAGTAATACACAAGCTACAATCCTACAACTTAGCAAGTAAGTTGAGTAATCAGATCTGTGGTCACAATGATAATTATCATATTCAACATCTAGTTAATAATACTTTCTTACTTTACGGGGGTACTGCTAGTCTCTGCTAAACTAGAAGCCCTTTAACAATTTAAATTTGTCAGTTTCTTTGTATGAACAGTTATCTTGAACAAAAAGTAAAGTATTTGCATGTTTCGTATACACGTATATTTCTAAGGCAAACGCATACACAAGATACACTATACACATGTTTCAAGTAGAACTTGAACATGTTGAAATCATACACTATATACATGTTTCAAGTAGAACTTGAATATATTGAAATGTCTACAAACATACTAGAATATTTTTGGGATAATCATTTATACTCATAATCCTATGCATATATGTTTTATAATTAAAACATAATATATATATATATATATATATATATATATATATATATATATATATATATATATATATATATATATATATATATATATATATATATATATATATATATATAAGGGGCTTTATTTTCAAAACCCTGTTAAGTGCGGGAACTGCGAGAACTCCAATTTTGTATTAGAAAACATGCATGTTCATATAAAACATGTATGTTTTCTTACATACACATGCCTGCGTATTAAAGTGTATGTAAGAAAACATACATGCTTTATATGAACATGCATGTTTTCTAATGCATAATTGGAGTTCTCGCAGTTCCCGCATTTAACAGGGTTCTAAAAATAAAACCATTTTGCATTGCTCTATTGCACTTAACAGGTTTTTATATAAACATGTATTATGTGTATTAAGGTGTATGTAAGAAAACATACATTTTTATATGAACATGCATGTTTTCTAATGCAAAATTGGAGTTCTCGCAGTTCCCGCACTTAACAGGGTTATGAAAATATATATATATATATATATATATATATATATATATATATATATATATATATATATATATATATATATATATATATATATATTGTATTTTAACAGGGTTCTAAAAATAAAACCATTTTGCATTGCTCTATTGCACATAATACATGCTTTATATGAACATGCATGTTTTCTAATGCATAATTGGAGTTCTTGCAGTTCCCGCATTTAACAGGGTTCTAAAAATAAAACCATTTTGCATTGCTCTATTGCACTTAACAGGTTTTTATATAAACATGTATTATGTGTATTAAGGTGTATGTAAGAAAACATACATTTTTATATGAACATGCATGTTTTCTAATGCAAAATTGGAGTTTTCACAGTTTCTGCACTTAACAGGGTTCTGAAAATAAAGATATATATATATATATATATATATATATATATATATATATATATATATATATATATATATATATATATTGTATTTTTAAAATACAAAGTAGTATAATGTAAAAGGGGGTGTTTGTTTATTTTTAAAGTTTTTAAAAACTATGAAAAATTATAATTTTACACTTAACTTTATATAATTTATTTAAAATTTAACTACCAAAGTTTTGGTAATCACCTCCCCTTTATTTAAGTTTTTGTTTTCACAATTTCACACATTTAGTTTTCACAATTTGACACATTTATTTTTACACCTTTTGTTTTCACAATTTCAAGCATTTATGAAATATAGAATAGGATGGTTTGTTCTTGAGTATTACTTAAAGAAAAAAAGAAAAGTAAATGAAAGAATACTTAATGTTATTTTGATAATTTTGGAATGAAAATGTTTCCTTCCATTTTTGTGAGGGAAGTATTTCCTTTACTTTTCTTTAATAAAATAACTCAATAACATAAAGTAATTATTCTTCTTTTTATTATATAAAAGATTATTATATTAACAAAAGAAAGTCAAACAATCTCCTAAATTTTTATAATCACCAAATCTCACAATGCGGCCATGTTCCCCGCTTGGGTCTTTTAAAAATAATTTTACCAGCCGCTTATTATTGAAAGTTACATGAAATGTAATTTGTTTTTTATTCTAAAGAGACAATTCTTTTAAAACATACCATATTTGTCTAAAAAATCACTTTTGAGTAACGTACTTTTAATTTTCGTTATTGTGGTGCTAAACTTTATTTTTGACCTCTTTTACGTACTTTAGGATGTTTTTGCCCCTCAAATTTTTAGAAATCCAAGAGCAAAAATGTCATTAAAACGTCCCAGAGTGCGTAAAAAAGTACAAAAATGAAAGTTTAGCACCACAATAACGAAAATTAAAAGTACGTTATTCAAAAGTAATTTTTTTGACAAATATGGTACATTTTGAAAGAATTTTCCCGAGACAATTACATGAAATGTCATACATCACCTTTGCTTGTACGACAGAGTCATAACAACAAATTCCAATTTGGTTATTTTGAAATGTGATCCAATTGGTTAAACTTTGTGTTTGTGACTATTGTTCAATGAGAAGTGATATTACGTAATTTTCCAAAAAATTAATGTACGTAATTTTCAAAATAAAAAAATAAAAAAAAATGAAGGACATGATCTATATTGACAAAAAACAATGTGAAATCTTATCCATGGTTATTAAGATCAATATCTTAATCTTAGAATCTTACGATTTCACGATACTATAAAGACCAAATGATCCCGATCTTATGTTGGATCTTTATGAGATAGGATCTTATTAAGATCCCGATCATAAGATTGTAAGATCTCGTTCGATCCGATCCTACTTTTCACGAACCATAAGTTATAAAACTACAAATGCATGTATTTAGTTTTGTAGAATATGAAGAATAAGAGACTAATCATTCTAAAGGCTTCGTAATTATAATTTTGACATGCATTTTCATAATATATGATATAATAGTATATTGATTGCATAATTTTCCAACGCCTATTAAGAAAATGACACTATAGTAAAATCTTAAAATATTAATCCGATTTTACGATCATGATATTGTAAAAACGAAAACGATCTTAAGTCTCATCATCATTAATCAAGGTTCTATCAAAGAATACGCATTGTGAGAATACAAAATTCTTTGATCTTGATCCTCCTCGTTATTCCATTTTTCGTATCTAATTTGTTTCACTTTGTGGTCATCTTGATTTATATATATAAAGTAGAGATCTACATACATGTGTATATAGTATGGAACTAATGCGATATAAAATTGAGAGGCATACCAACGACTACGACGATTCTTGGCAAAGCCATAAGGACCCGGAAAACACTTGCACCAAGTGCTTTATTGCCAATCCATAGGTGCAAAGCCTCACTTCCTTTATGTATACATTCCTCTCCCAACATCATCAAATACGTATACATGAACATCAAGAACACGCCTTCTTGCATCGTGTCTGCACATGGCAATAACCCATATAGGCTCTGGCATCTCTTTTCACCGTACAACGTTGACGAATTTGAAAATCCTAACCGTAGATTAGGAGGATTCTCATTAGAGATGTTATGAACACCATCAGATATCATTGATGTTGAATATGTTTCGAGATATAGCCACCTGCCTTTCACCATGCTAATGATCATTAGCATGCTCAAAGTCAAGGCTATTACTTGAAAACTCGTCAATTTTGACATGTTGAAATAATGAAAATGCTATGAAAAGTGGCTATATATAAATCTGAAGACTTCAGTATTTATTAGCTAGTCTTACTATATGATTTAGTATTCTTGAACAGGCTGTGCCACTATAAGTTTTCTATATTTTATTATTAAGTCAAGGTCATCATTTAAAGTACGTAGTATTTGTTAATTGCTCTGCTACATCACTTACTCCAGAGATTTAAACATAGATTAACTTTAAATGGGGTTGCAAAATGTAGCCCCAATGTTTGGATATTTACAAAACAGTACGTAAACAACACGATCTCGACTACTCAAGAAGTTGGATTAGCTTTTCCTCTGTTTGCTCTTTAATCTCTACCCAATTCATAACACTTCCTCTTATTATTTGAGTTGATACTAAAACACATAAACAAGGCCTCCTTATATAGGCTTACAACTAAGACAAGAAACATAGCCGAAAGTAGGAAACATAATGCAAACTTATTGCAGACATTACTCTATAATTAATTCCTAACTTTTAAACTCATGAAAGACATAATAAAAGATAGTAACTACTGCCTCTGTAACAGTAGTAGCTGTAATGAGATAATTTAGAGCACCATTACTCAATATACCCCCTTGCTTGAAATTTGCATACTCCGGGCTTTTGTCGAAAATAGTCATGTTTCGCTTGAGAGAGTGCCTTGGTGAACACATCTGCAACTTGCTCATTTGTAGGACAATACTTCAGTTCAATTATTCCTTCTGATGTAAGATCACGAATAAAATGAAAGCGAATATTGATATGCTTCGTACGGCTATGAAAAGCAAGATTCCTAGTCATTGGGATTGTTGCTTTGTTGTCACAAAATATTGTTGTTGGACCATATTGTTCATTGTGAAAATCAACTAGCATTCTTCGCAGCCATATTGCTTGACATGCTGCAAATGCTACAACAATATACTCAGCCTCAGATGACGATAAAGCGACCAAATCTTGCTTCTTCGAGCTCCAAGAAACTGCTGTAGAATCCAAGTAGAAAACTGGACCATAAGTGCTCTTTCTTTTATCTATGCAGCCTCCCCAATCACTATCACTGTACCCATACATAATACCATTTGTTGACTTTGAATACCAAAGTCCAAAATCAACAGTTCCAGCAACATAGGTTAGTACCCTTTTAGCTGCACCCAAATGTAGTCTTGTAGGTTTATGCATAAACCGCGACAACACATTAACAGAATACATAATATCTGGGAGAGTATGTGTCAGATAGTTTAGTCCACCTATTATACTTCAATAAAGACTTGGATTAATTGCTTCTTTACCATCTTCAACCTACAACTTTTCATTCGTAATCATAGGTGTACCTGCTGCCTTATAATTGTGCATATTGAACTTCACAAGAAAGTCTTTTGCATACTTTGATTGTGAAAGAAATATCCCACCTGTCTCAAATTTCACTTCAAGACCAAGAAAGTATTGCAATTTCCCCAAGTCTGTCATTTCAAACTCATTTGAGCCATATAAATCATGTCATCTACATAGATAACAACCACTAGAAAATCATTTTTTCCAGCCCTTTTCACATATAAAGTAGGCTCATTTTCACTTCTTGGAAAACCGTTTTTCAGAAAGTATGAATCAACTCTTTTGTACCATGCGCATGGCGCTTGCTTTAGCCCATAGAGAGCCTTTTTAAGCTTATAAACTTTATGCTCATTTCCACAGACTTCAAAACCTTCAGGTTGGGAAACATATACCTCTTCTTGTATCTCACCATTCAGAAAAGCTGACTTCACATCAAACTGATAAACGGGTAAATTTGTTGGTAATTGTTCACAGGTCTATATTTTAACCAATTCCTTGACATAACATGTTTGTAGTTAACCATGTTTGTGAGTGTGAATGAAAAAACTGTATATAGAACAAAAGTAGTAAACAATGAACTTTTATTAATATGAATATGGGACATATGTTTACAGACTCGATCTAAACCTATTTATAAGATACTAAACGACATGACAGTTGCATAAGAACCATTGTGTCGTTCCAACCATAACTACACTAACTGCTATAACTGAAAATGAAAATAACTGACACTAAAAGGCTCTTTGGGTTAAGGGCTTTTGACCCAACCCATTACATTTGTAAGCCTTTCTAATTCGACCCATAATACATAAACATAAATACAAATACATAGTACTTAATATATACAGACATTACTTGATTCACAAAATTTACATAGCAGCTATAAACAATAGAATACGCACTGTTTCAAAACGAGCAATAGGTGAGAAAGTCTCGTTGTAGTCTATACTTTGATGTTGAGAGCATCCCTTAGCAAACAGAGGAAACTCAATATACCCCTTTACTTTGATACCACATTCGTTGGTAAAAGAGGAAGTGTTATGAATTGGGTAGAGTTAAAGAGCAAGCAGAGGAAACTCTTATTATTTGAGTTGATACTAAAACAAATAAACAAGGCCTTACTATATAGGCTTACAACTAAGACAAGAAGCATAACTGAAAGTAGGAAACATAATGCAAACTTATTGCAGACATTACTCTATAATTCCTAACTGATAAACTCATGAAAGATATAATAAAAGATAGTAACTACTGCCTCTATAACAGTAGTAGCGAGCTAATTTAGAGCACCATTACTCAATATCTCTGACCTGAAGTGAGTTTCAGTGGAAGGGCTTGCAGTAGGAAGGTGTTCATTTCTAGAACGGGTTCAAGCTTGAATGAAGGGAGGAGCAACTCTACCGTATATAATTTCTCTTCTAAAAGGTTAAATGTCAGCTTATTATGTGGGGGAAAATCAGCAGTCATCTTGATTAAATTTGAACTCCCAAACATTTATTATAGAAGGGTAAAAACATATGTAAACTTGCCATACTTTCACAAATGTACAAGATGCAATTTGATGACGTTCATTAAGGGCTTTAGTTCGTTACGTATTAGCATTTGATGTTTGTAGTGGGGCAAATATATACTCTCTAAAGACAGTGAAACTATCGATCACCTTCTCAATTTGCTTATAATCTTAGATGTATACGTGTACTATTCCATACATACTCAACTACTTGTTCTATACTTCTACTAAACGTGGTTTTGAAGCTTCTGTAAAAGGCTCACTAACTTATATTACCACTCCATTAATAGATTGTCGAGGAGTTGATGATTTTAACGATACTAATCTGACCCATCATCCTCGCAATGATTAATCATTCTATCTAATATGTTTCATGAGCTTTATAAAACAGATAAAAATATGGTGAAAATTAACGGGTCAACCTGACCCTTGACCCATCTGACCTGTTTTTCCAAATGATCATTTTTGGACCCGAACCAGTTTTGACCGTAAACCTGTTAAAGGACATGACCTGCCCCTCCCTTGTTGCCGCCCACAGTAGGTATCAAGTTCAAGAAGTTGCAAAAGCCTACTGTTTACATTTGTAAATAATGTAAAAGTCTGTTACTGTCCTTTTTCTCAAATGTATCGGAGCTCATTAGCTTAAAAATCTGAATTTGTATATCTTTCAGGTTTCTCTTTGTATATGTTATTTTAAGAGCTGGTGCTAGGAAAGTCTACATTAGCTAGCATAAAAAGTACTACTAGTACTATTGAATTTGAATATCTTTCAGGTTTCTCTTTGTATATGATATTCGGCTGTGCTAGAAGAAAGAAAAGAGGAGTGGCCAGGTTTGAGTTGATAGTTTGAAAGAGAAGAGAAGAAATTTAAATGGTGGCTGAGTCTTAAAATGAAAGGGATGCAGAACAGGCGTGCAAAATTTGTGTAGGTTTAGGGTAATACAAAGCGTTTAATATCTAGAGTAACAAGTCATAGGTGTGTGGGCCAAGTGAGATTCAAGTAACTGAGCCCAACCAAAAAATTAAAAAAAAGAATAAATAAATAAAAAATAAGGAATCTGGGTTTGTAGCCGAAAAAAGATCGCTGGAATCTGAGTTTAAACATGAGGAAGATGAAGATGAAGATGAAGGGAGATAATCTGAGTTTAAGAACAAGTTTATTTGTTTTCTTACAAGAGGTTTGGGCCGGAATTAGAGGTGTCCCGTAATATGATTTGACCCCATAAAATTGTTCTGGATAGTGCTAACTATCGTGAAAAATACTAAATCCTTTGAAATGCACCCGGTCTTAATAGATTGTGCTTTTAGTTATTGCTTAATTAGTCCATCAATATATAAGTGAATAATGGAAGCAATTTTTACTAAAAATGATCTCTGCTAATTTTATCCTCTGTACTGCATTTTATAAAAATTTGTGACCCCAATCACATTTAGCGTTGGTTCCGTCCCAGATGTCTATTTCTTGTTAGGTGTGTACATTTGTAGGTGGTCGAAAAAGGATCAGAAACAGTATCGGGATGAACCCAGTGAGTGTTAGAGTTGCACAATCAAATAGCACGTATTGCGGAAGCTAGGATCAAGTATAACATATAAATATTAACTAAAACATAAATAGTAAACGTACCCGATGCACTTCAATAAACCTTGATTCTTGGACAATATAGATCAATGATAAACCCCTTACCGTTTTGTTTATCGATCTCTTGATAATTACTAAAGTAAGTAATTACCTCGTTCTTGTACACACAAACTCCAACGAATAAAGGTTGTTGCAAGTAAACAAATCACTTATGTATTTGTACTTAGAAAATCGACCAAGAACCCTTGGAGGGGGGTGGTACGATCGGCCAAGCAAAGAAAAACACAAACAAAGTTTTTAGGGTTAGAGTGTGTGCACAAAAGATGTGTAGGTTTAACCCCAAGGCCTTGTATTTATACTAGGGGATAACTTGGAGACAAAGCAAGCATGGATCGACCCAATGGGGTATGGGTCGACCGGCCTAGACAAACCCAAAGGGTTTCTAGATCCTTCTTGACTCCCAAGTTTCACTCTAGTCCTTGTTTTTCTTATTTAACGATAGTTAGTCCATACGGTTAACAACTAACGACCGTTTAGTCCATTAAGTGACATAAATATATATATTTCATACATTTAATAAATATATAAATTTATTTACATTATTCTTGTTTGTAAAGTGTGCAATCCCGAGGTCTCGTGTTCGATCCTAGACATTTACCTATTAATGTTTATACGTAACATTTAACAGCTCCCACTCGTATATTCATTAATAGTAAAATGACATTGGTTAGCGTCTTGCAACACTCCAATGCCCCTAGTTCAAACCGAGCTATGTTTTCTGGAAAAACCTTTAATGATTCATCATTATAATTATCCTTTCATTACTAATACCGCATTAATAAAGATGTGAGTTCCTTTATTAAAATTCTGTTTCTCGTTTCTTTATGATTGAACAAAATTACCAAAACATCTGAACGTATTCCAGATAGACTTTGGGCATGGCCATGCAAACATTTTGTCAACCCTACGAGGGGCCCAGCAGTATTAAACTTCTAAACAAATCAGAAGGAATAAATTCTTTCTTGACTACAAGAATAACCCATGAACTTTGTAACACTTCTGAAAACAATCCTTATAACTCCCTGTTACGGTGAGCGGTAGATTGCTTCACAAAAATGCACTACATCCATGACACTTATCTGGTATCTCAAGTCTAAGGATAACTTTAAATATGATTCTCACATTACATATTAAATCATATTGTTGGGATAAGTCCAATATTCAATTCATCGAATATCATGTGAAATTGGTATGACTACGCATCAATATACTTTCAAGTATATTCTAAACCAATACTCAAATTTGTCTTAGTTTAATGATATTCCCATATCATTAATCGACAATGGACATTTAGAATAATAAATTATTCAATGATCTTAAACATGCAAATATAGGATATATTATTAAGACAATGATAAATAAACATAAAACTTATTTTATTCCATTAAAATAATAATTGTACATTACATCCTTTATCCAAACACTAATCACAAATGGGCATGAAACTTTCAGCTAATCTAAGTCCTACACCTGCAGCATGCTTATAAAGCTTAGTGCCAGGTAGAGGCTTTGTTAATTGATCCGCCAAGTTATCATCTGTGTGAACTTTGAGCATTTCGATTTCACCTATTTCGACTTGTTCTCGAACATAGTGATGCTTAATCGGGAAATGTCTGGTGCCTCTCATGATTCCAGGCTCATTGGCAAATGTGATTGCAGCAGAATTGTCACAATACATTTTAATAGGTCTTTGAATCGAAGGCATGACTCCAAGCCCCGAAACAAACTTCCTAATCCAAACAGCTTCCATTGCAGCTTCTGAAGCAGCTATATACTCACTCTCTGTAGCAGACATCGCTAGTACACTCTGCTTTCTGCTCCTCCAATCCACTGCTCCTCCATTAATGACAAAGACATAACCCGTCTGAGACTTCGTATCATCCTTATCACCTTTCCAAGAAGCATCGCAGTAACCTGTAACATCAAGTTCTGCCGATGGATTTCCCCCATAAACCAAAAACATATCCTTAGTTGCCCTAAGGTACTTAAGAATATTCTTAACAGCAGTCCAGTGAGCTATACCTGGATTTTGCTGATATCGACTGGTTAAATTCTGAGCAAACGCCACATCAGGCCTTGTACTTTTCACCGCATACATTATAGATCCCACAGCCGAAGCATAAGGGACTCTTTTCATGCGTTGCACCTCTTCAGGTGTTGAAGCACAAACCTTGTTGCTCAAGCCATGTTGCTCTTGCATCGGCAAATATCCTTTCTTGGAATTTTGCATATTGAATCTCTTCAATATTTTATCAATGTAAGCACTTTGGCTTAATCCAATTAATCGCTGAGATCTATCTCTATATATCTTGATTCCCAGAATAAATGCAGCTTCCCCTAAATCTTTCATAGAAAAACAACTTCCAAGATATTCCTTAACCTTTTGTAGACTTGGAATGTCGTTCCCCATGATCAATATGTCATCGACATATAATATAAGGAAAATCACATTACTCCCACTAACTTTGTGATATACACATGGCTCATCAAGATTTTTAGTGAATCCATACTTTTTAATCTCACCATCAAATCTTTTATTCCATTGTCGTGAAGCTTGCTTTAATCCATAAATGGATCTTTTAAGCTTGCATACACGATTTGGAAATTCTGGATTTACATACCCCTCAGGCTGCGCCATATAGATGTCCTCATCTAGGCGACCATTTAAGAAGGCGGTTTTAACATCCATTTGCCAAATCTCATAGTCATAGTAAGCGGCTATGGCTATAAGAATCCTAATTGCCCTTATGTCAGCTACAGGAGAAAAGGTCTCCTCATAGTCAACACCAAAAGTTTGTGTATAGCCTTTAGCTACACAACGGGCCTTATAGGTGTGTACAACGCCATCCATGTCAGTCTTTTTCTTGTAGAGCCATTTACTCCCAACTAGTTTGGCACCCGGAGGTAGGTCTACTTCTTCCCAGACATCATTGTCTTCCATGGATTGCATTTCCCCATCCATAGCTTCTTTCCATTTGGCCTTTTCAGGACCATTCATGGCAGCTTTATAACTTGTAGGCTCATCAAGATCACCCAGTATATACTCATCACTCTCTACATTAAGACATAAACGAGTAGGAGCTTTTACTGGTCTTGTTGACCTACGAATGGGAATCACTTCAACTTCAGGTGGAGGACCTAAGCTTTCAGGTTCTACCGGAAGTTCGTTAGTGTTTTCAGAAGGTTCTACATCTTCATGACCGTCTTCCAGGTCATATACTCTCCCACTGAATTCTTGAGATATGAGCTCTCTTTCAAGAAAGTCTCCATACCTTGCAACAAATACTTTGTTTTCAGGTGGGTAATAAAAGTAGTATCCCATAGTTTCCTTAGGGTATCCTACGAAGATGCACTTCACAGATCTTTGTTGGAGTTTGTCTGCTGAGTCACGTTTAACATACGCCTCACAACCCCAGACCTTTAGATAAGACAGGTTAGGAGCTTTTCCAGTCCATACCTCATATGGTGTCTTATCAACCTTCTTTGTTGGAACCATATTTAGAATGCGAACCGCAGATTCTAAGGCATAATCCCAAAACGAGAAAGAAAGAGTTGTTAGATTAAACATAGATCGTATCATATCTTGCAATGTACGATTCCTTCTCTCAGATACACCATTTTGTTGTGGAGTATATGGAGAAGTAAGGTGCTGGACAATTCCCTCCTTTGCTAGATAATCTATGAACTCCTGACTCAGGTATTCACCACCTCTATCGGATCGAAGAGCTTTAATCTTCTTTCCAAGTTGCAACTCTACTTCTGCTTTAAACACTTTGAATGTTTCAAATACCTCATGTTTATGTTTAAGTAAATAAACATAACCATAACGGCTGTAATCATCCGTAAATGTTAAGAAGTAGCTAGCACCCCTCCTTGACACATGTCTAAGTGGTCCACACACATCTGTGTGAATAAGACCAAGTAGATCATTAGCCCTTTCAATCCTATTTTTAAAGGGTTTCTTAGTCATCTTCCCAGCAATGCAAGATTCGCATTTATCAAATGATTCATCATTGATCTTATTTAAAAGCCCATCATGTTGCAGCTTTTTCATGCGATCTTTGCCAATGTGAGCAAGTCGACAATGCCAAAGATAAGATGAATCCAGACCTTTCTTGATTCTCTTATTGTTGATGCTATACATCGAATTATTTGTAACAAAAGCATTATCATTATCATTCATATCAATTTCAAATACACCATTCACAGCAATAGCATTAAAATAAAAGACATTATTTAAAGAAACCGAAATTCCATTGCTTGAAATAGTATGATGAAAACCTTGGTTCAACAAACATGAAAATGAAATTACACCTCTAACAATTGACGGTGCATAATGACAATTATTTAAAGATAGTACTAGGCCCGAAGGCAACACTAAATTAAATACTCCTATAGCTTCAACTCCTGCATGCGCTCCGTTACCAACGTGCAAGAATTGTTGTCCATAGGCCAGCTTTCTCTCAACTCTAAACCCCTGCATGGTATTGCAGATATGAATGCCACATCCAGTATCATATACCCATGAATTCAATTTAGGAGTAAGAGTGAATAATTCAATCATAAAGAACGCACCTGATGAGCTGGGGTTACCAGCATCATTCCCCTGCTTCTTGAGTCGCAAGTCATGAATGTAGAGAGGGCAATTGCGCTTCCAATGGCCCTTTTCATGACAATGGTGACAAGCCTGATCCTTCTTGTTTGGCGGATTCACCTTGTTCTGCTTAGGCTGATGTTGTTTCATCTTGGGTTCAGGTTGATAGGCCATGACCTGCTTGCCTTTATTAACCTTCCCTTTGCCTTTGTTCACATGCGATTTCTTCTGGATTCTCCCCCCATGAATTGCCAACACTTGCGGGGTGGGATTCTTGACCTTGGCTGGTAGACTTTTCTCATAATCAACAAGCAATGCGAGTAATTCTGAGACTGTCTTCCCCGAGCAATGCATGTTGAAGTTCTGCACAAAACCAGCAAAATCCTTGTTAAGGGATCTGTTGATCAAGTGCACTTGCACATTCTCGGGGTAACCAAAACCTATTCTGTGAAGTTGATCAAAGGAGTCCTTCATCTCATCCACATAATCGGCTACTGGTTTACCATCACCATGCTTGCAGTTGTGTAGCTTGTCAAGTTCATCATACAATTCAACTGCAGGTGACTTCTCATAAGATTGCCTGAGGTTATCAAGCATATTCTTAGGAGACGCATACTCATACTTCTTTTGTAATTGAGCATTCATGCTAGTGAGCATTAGACAAGCAACCTCATTGTACTTAGCATTTGTCACCTTCCATTCTGCCTTTGCTTCAGGTGTTGCCGTAGCAACAGGTTCAGCAGGGCATTCCTCGGTCACATAATCCATCTTACCAGACGCCCTCAAGACAATTCTGAGCGAACGGTACCAGTCATTGAAATTCTTTCCTGTGAGTTTCTCTCTCTCAAGATGACTCTTGAAAGCATTAATCACAGTTTGGTTATCGGGTTGAGCCATATCTACAGATAAACTTCAAATATTAGTATTTTCGATAATCAATATTTTCAAGAAAATAAAATACCCAAGGCTATATTCATATAACCAACAAATTTTCTTGAAAACCTAGGATCTATCTTTACATAGTTTTACCACACCAGTTGATCTGCTAGTGGTAAAAGTACAAAAGATAGTAATCTGTCGAACCATAATTGGCAAACAAGATTTCCAATTCCTAGATCATTATGGGATTTACTCAAATTGATTCATCAATTTGCCTTTGTAAGCATGTTTCATCCCATCTCATGCCTTAAGTTCTAGGTCTCACGCACAACTTAATTAAGTCGTCTACCTTAGAAACTGTAAAATTACAATTATGGTCTCACGCGTTAAAAGAATTTTACCTTGTTATAGTAATTTAGCCTAGGTCTCACGTTTACTAAATTAAAATTCCAAGTGTTTCTTATAGGTAGATGGCACGTAACTTAAATTATAAGGGTATTAATTTTTGATATGTGAATCAAAATTATGTACAAAGATGCATGCACTCATCTTTATAGCATAAGTTTTCATAAAAACTTTTTATGTCCGATTCCTGAAATTAATACACAAAGTTTTACTTGAGGTTTATGCCAAAACCCTAAGATGACTTTCTACAACATATAATTTTAAAAGTAATTCGTTTAAGATATATTCAAGATTGTGATAACCAAGGCAGACTCTAAGGCTCTTTTCTAAGCCTTCAAATCACGGTTATGAATATCATCTTAAAAGACTTAGTTTTAAAAGTATATTTGCACAAAACATCATTCAAGCAAAAGTTTATGAATTCAATCTCAAAATAGTAATAAAGTTTGAATAATGCTAGTCTCGACTGGGAGCTGATTACCGTGCGAATCGGACCACGATTGTCATAAGACCATTGCAAGATTCTTACTTTATCACTTTAGGGTTTCACAATTATTAGTCCCTTTTAATTTTCTTTATGAAAACACCCTTTTATTGCTTACATCAAGTCCAACCGAAAACAATAAAACAAGTAGCAAAGAAAATCAAACAAACAATAATAATATAAGTGAAACAATTAGCCACATGCAAACCGTATTAGAAAAGATCCTAATAAAATCAATTCTAGGTATAATTACGCATGTAATCAACTAAGGCCTTCACCTCTTAATGGAGGTGAGCCACATACATTGACGAATCAATTGCGTAGGCCAAAGCTAAAAACACACCACATAGCATATAAAATTGATTTTAATATATATTGGAGTCTTCCCCAATTTAAGATCTATCTCAATATGTGACAACAAAACAAGATCCATGACAAACATGCATGTAAGTCACGGATTAAAACCTAACAATTAGCAATTAGGTCACAAGATACGTTCAAATAACCGGTTAATGACCTAGGGTTTCTAGTGATTATACATAATCAAGAAAACCACAAAACCCTAATTAGGGTTTCATGGAGAAAATCGACCCCCCCCCCCCCCAAAATTAGGGTTAGGGTTTCGAAATTTTAGAAAAAAAATAGGAAAAACCCTAGATAAAAAAAAACATGTATCTAAAACAATTAAAGATCCGGTTTTTATTACGTTTTAGTAATCAATTACATGTTATACATGGCTCGTGATGCCACTGTTAGAGTTGCACAATCAAATAGCACGTATTGCGGAAGCTAGGATCAAGTATAACATATAAATATTAACTAAAACATAAATAGTAAACGTACCCGATGCACTTCAATAAACCTTGATTCTTGGACAATATAGATCAATGATAAACCCCTTACCGTTTTGTTTATCGATCTCTTGATAATTACTAAAGTAAGTAATTACCTCGTTCTTGTACACACAAACTCCAACGAATAAAGGTTGTTGCAAGTAAACAAATCACTTATGTATTTGTACTTAGAAAATCGACCAAGAACCCTTGGAGGGGGGTGGTACGATCGGCCAAGCAAAGAAAAACACAAACAAAGTTTTTAGGGTTAGAGTGTGTGCACAAAAGATGTGTAGGTTTAACCCCAAGGCCTTGTATTTATACTAGGGGATAACTTGGAGACAAAGCAAGCATGGATCGACCCAATGGGGTATGGGTCGACCGGCCTAGACAAACCCAAAGGGTTTCTAGATCCTTCTTGACTCCCAAGTTTCACTCTAGTCCTTGTTTTTCTTATTTAACGATAGTTAGTCCATACGGTTAACAACTAACGACCGTTTAGTCCATTAAGTGACATAAATATATATATTTCATACATTTAATAAATATATAAATTTATTTACATTATTCTTGTTTGTAAAGTGTGCAATCCCGAGGTCTCGTGTTCGATCCTAGACATTTACCTATTAATGTTTATACGTAACATTTAACAGTGAGGACACATACATCTTAATTAAAAAAGCTCGTTCTCCCCACATGACCTAAACATGAAAAAACTCATCCATTTTAAGAACAAGTAATAACACAAGATTTAAAACTCAAAACCTACATAGATAAACTTTAAACTTGGGCAGAATTATATAAAGACTGTTATAGGCATGAATAAACTAGATTGTGTATGTCATGTGGCCATGCATGTGAGGTGTTCGTGGGAGAAGATCTTGACCATTTCGTTTCACATATGGCCTTCAGTTTTACTGCGCAACACAAAATGAAAAAAGCATCAAAATTTAACATTATGTCCATTAATTAGTTATCGACCGTGTGTCATTGACCATGTCAAAATGGGGTTGATTTGCACACAAATTTTTTTTATACTTATACCATTCTGTATAAGTTGTATAGCATACCGTACAACATGTTAATGCATAGAGTGGTGAAAGTATAAAAAAATGTGGTGCACCAATCATCCCCCATGTCAAAACCCAATGATCGAAGCATCCACTATGACAAACTTTTTACAAAGGTTTATACAATAATACATCAATAAAGTTTAGGCCTTTTGATTTTATAAATAGGCAAATGATATTAAAAGGTAATATACTTGCCACAAATTCATTGAATAGGTAGTGAACTATTATTTTTCATTTTGAGGGTAATTTTATTTCAAAATCATCTTCTTTAGTGTATTTTGCAAAATTTTTGGATAATTTTACCCTTTGGGAAAAAATATTTGTATTAGCTATGAGGGGCAAAATTGTCCAAAATTTTACAAAATACCCTAAAGATGATGATTTTGAAAGAAAATTACCCTCAAAATGAAAAAAAAATAGTTCACTACGCATTCAATAAATTTGTGGCAAGTATATTACCTTTTTTTATTATTTGCCCTTATAAATATACATTCACTATAATATAAACTTTTGAAACTTGATAAAATGTCTTTTAATGCATTAAATGAATTGAATTCATAAAAAAATTTAACAACTAAAACCTCTTCATACCACATGAAATAAATGTTCACTATGGTTAAAATAAACATAAACATTTTCATTTTTTTTTTATATCTTTTTATAAACCCACGGTAGCGGATGCACTTAGATTATAGCCTTAATTTAACGTACAACCTGCCGTGTTTATGGGCATGCATGTGCACTGGAATTAAATGTAACTATTTAGTACGAAGATGCAATAAAACAAGAGGGTTAACAAGCTTATATTATATACATGTTTACTTCTAAATGCACCTCCCCATGCAAGAACACCCAGCCACTAGTAGATAGGAACACTAAAATAATGGGCTTGTATGAGGAAGACTTTGACATCTTCTAATTCTCCGTCACATTTGGCTTAAGGCTTAATTTGCTTAATAAACATACATAAAGGTGATAGGTAGTACTGTTAATTAGTATGATTTAGGATTCTTGAACAGGCTGTGCCACCAAAAGTTTTCTATATTTTTATTATTAAGTCAAGGTCAACATTAAATTATTCGTTAATTACCCTACTACAGTAAATAACTAGTTATAATGTCCGCGCACGCGCGGGTTTTTTTTTTTTTTTTAATTTTTTAAAATAATTATTCAAAAATTTTAATACTATTATTAATTGCATCTTATCTATATTTTTTGTATTTATCTTCTACTTGTGTTATCGATAAATATAAAATATTATATAATAAGAAAATAATCTTTTTTTAAAATAAAATTATTACTAAATTAGGTATAATTGATTTTTTTTAAATGCAAAATTCCTATTAGGGGTTTTGTTTTATTATATAAAAGATATGTCACAAACCTTAAAGTTTTATCGATCTCTCCAACATGTCTCTTCATAATTGCTACTTTCATTTGCTAAAATCTACTACTGTAGTATCTCATATCATGGCTATTTTACTGGAACTTTGTTTGGTTGGAAAAATATTTCCAATAACCGTAGTTTCAGTCGGGACATCGTCGTTTCAAAAATCAAAAGCACTTGGCGATCTCGTTAACCTAGATTCATCGATGGAAAAGCAACTACGTTATTTTCACATTCCCTAGAGAACAAGATGTGCAAAATACACTTTATGATTCACCTTGATTGGTCAAAGGTCATTGCCTCAATCATTCTATGACCATGGAACCCTAATGTTCATATTACTGAAATCGACATTTCTTACTCCTTATCATTTCTTACTCTAACTAAACCTTTCTCCAACTCAACATTTGGAATAAATGTTCACTATGGTTAAAATAAACATAAACCTTTTCATCTTTTTTAGATCTTTTTATAAACTTGCGTTAGTGAATGCGCTGAGATTATAGCCTTTATTTAACCTACAACCTACCGTGTTTATGGGCATGCATGTGCACTGGAATTAAATGTAACTATTTAGCACGAAGATGCAATAAAACACGAGGGTTAACAAGCTTATACTCCCTCAATTCCAAATTATAAGTCCACTTTCATATTTTACAAAGTTTAAAAAATGTGGGTCGCAAACAATATTAACCAATAAAAGCTCATTTCCTCCCACTTACAAACATTATGATTGATGGAAATTGAAAGTGGACATTAATTGTGGGACAACAAAAAGTAGTAAAGTTGACTTATATTTTAGGATGGAGGGAGTATTAAACTAGAATAAATATTGGACCAAACGCAGCCAATGCTGCAAAGTAAGAGTCCATAGAAGTAGTTATACATGTTTACTTCTAAATGGGAGGTGATTTGCACACCATTTTTTTTATTTCACTATTTTATATAACACAGTAATGCACAGATAGTACACAGTACAACAATATGATGCATTAAGTGTGGTGAAATAATAATAAAAAAAAAATGTGCGAATCACCTTCCCTTCTAAATGACACCTCCCCCACACAAGAATACCCAACTACTAGTAGATATGAACACTAAAATAATGGCCTTGTATGAGGAAGACTTTCACATCTTCTAAGTCTCAGTCACATTTGGCTTAAAGCTATTTTTGTCAAAAGTAGCTATAAGCAGTAGCTGTGAGTTGTAACCATAGCTCACTGCTCAACGCTCACATCTTCTAATTAAGTCTCCGTCATATTTGGCTAATTAAAGCTTAATTTGCTTAAAAACATACATAAAGATGATAGGTAGTACTGTTAATTATATGATTTAGGATTCTTGAACAGTGCCACCAAAACTTTTCTATATTTTTATTATCAAGTCAAGGTCAACATTAAATAATTCGTTAATTACCCTAACAGTAAATAATATGCATGTTACAAACCTTAAAGTTTTTTCGATCTCTCCCACGTGTCTCTTCATCATTGCTATTTTGATTTGCTAAAATCTTCTACTTTAGTATCTCTTATCATGGCTATTTTAATGGAACTTTGTTTGGTTGGAAAAATATTTACAGATAACCGTAGTTTCAGTCGGGATGTCGTCTTTTTGAGAATCAAAAGCGCTTGGTGATCTCATTAACCTCGATTCAACCATGGGAAAACAACCACGTTATTTTCACATTCCCTGGAGACAAGATGTGCAAAAGATACTTCATGATTCACCTTGATTGGTCAGAGGTCATTGCCTCGATCATTCTATGACCATGGAACCCTAATGTTCATATTACTGAAATCGACATTTCTTACTCCTAATGTTCATATTACTGAAATCGACGTTTCTTACTCTAACTAAACCCTTCTCCAACTCAACATTTGGAACTTTGTAATATAAACCTTGAAAATAGTTTCCACATTTTACTTCTAAATATTCAGTGAATTCTTCATAAGGCATCCTAGCTAGAGGTGGCCAAAAGCCGGTTCCGCCAAGAACCGGATCCGGTTCCAATCCGGCCCGGTTCAACAGTCAAAGTCAAAGAACCGGATCCGGTTCCAATCCGATCCGGTTCCTCTCGGATCCGGGGTCTAAAAACAGGGACCGATCTACCCGGTTCCGGATCGGTTCCAATCCGGTTCGGTCCCAATATCCGGTCGGACCGGTTCCAAAGAACCGGTGCTCTTTTCTTCACAGTGGGCTTCCCGATTGTTGTGATTCAACCAAAATCATCAAGGGTATTTATAGGAATGTTTAGAAGGTTAAAATGGGACAAAAGGGGGGACAAATCCGTTGGAAAATGGTCAAAAACCCAGAAAAATGGCTATATTGCAGTTGGAAAGCTGCTAGCCTCCTGCTACTGTGAAGAATATGCAGGGAAAAAAATGAACCGTTGGAACCGGATCGGAACCGGTTCCCAGGAACCGGATCGCGAACCGGTGATGGATTATCCGGTTCCGAACCGGATCTAGTATCAAAAATGTAGAACCGGACACGAATCGCCGGATAATTTTGGAACGGGACCGGATCTTGCCGGAACCGGTGTTGACCGGATTCAGTTCCGGATAATTATCCGGTTACGGTTCCGGAACCGGATCGCTTGGCCACCTCTAATCCTAGCAACCTTCATATGGAGTACAACACCATTATCGTACCTTAAAGGTAAATGGAAGAAACAATCTTCATTGTGTACTTCTAAAGAAACCCAATCGGTTCTAGTTACCATTCTCTTACCAATTCGAAAAAGTACAAATACGGGTTCGTAAGTATATTAAACAAATTAGACAAATTAAATGGTTATAATGGCATTAAACCATGATTACGTACCTGAAAAAGCATTCAATAGATTATACAAATTAATAGATTGTCGAGGATTTGATGATTTTAACGACACTTATGATCAATCATTCTATCAAATATCTTTCATGAGCTTCAAAAAACAACAGAAAATTTTTGATAAAACTAACTGGGCCAACCTGACCCGTAACAAATCTGACCCGTTCTTCCAAGTGATCATGTTTTGACCCGAACCTGTTTTGACCGTCAACCTGTTATAGGACACGACCTGCCCCTCCCATTTTGCCGCCCATAGTAGGTATCTAGTTTAAGAAGTTGCAAAAGCCTACTGTTTACATTTGTAAATAATGTTAAAGTCAGTTACTGTCCTTTTCTCAATTGTATGTGAGCTTAAAAATCTGAATTTGAATATCTTTCATGTTTCTCTTTGTATATGTTAGTTTTTGATCTGGTGCTAGGAAAGTCTAAATTAGCATAAAAAGTATTGAATCACCAAAAATATGACTTTCATAATGTGTGGCGGAGTCTACATTGACTGGGATGCCCTCAGAATTTCTTCCGTAATTTATTTATTTATTTATTTATTTTTTATTTTTTATTTTTTTTTTGGTAAAAGGTCAACGACCCGGTAAATATATTACTCCAAAAAACATTTAAGTACAACGGATATGAGTGAATCCCATATCTCAGCCCGTTACATAGGCGAAAAGCTTACGTAACAAGATACTTCCTATTTTCTAGACAAGAAAACAAAACCACTACCACATAATATTGAAAGACTCGGACAAACATATAAACTACTTCCTACGACCTTGGAGATTAAAGCCATAAATGGCATTAAGAGCATCCAATTCCCCTGAAAGATCGTAAATTTGCTTTGAGTAATCATCATAGTCATCAAGATCATCTTCACGTTCATGACCTCCACCAAAAAGATTAGCTGATTCATCGAATGTGTTAAGAACCTCCTCCTCCTCACTATCAGAAACCACAACCTCACCCACCTTGGAAAATGGGTTAGCCCTCTTAGTGACAGAGACAGACGGAATATGATGACCTTCATCATCCACAAGAGTAGCTTTCCCATCAATAAGTAGCTTTTCAAGCTTACTAATTTTATCAACTATAGGAGTAGAACCAACTTCCTTAGTTCCCATTGAATCACTCACAAACGGTTCTTGTGATGTAGTACCAATCTTAACAGACTCATCCTCATTAACTTCCATTGTACGGCCAGCATCCATATCCTTGTTGGTGTCATAAGTAGGAATACCAAATGTATCCGTATCATCCATATAAAGAGCATCAAATTGATTAGATGTAGCAACCTTAGTACCACTAGAACTAGCCACATCCGATGTCTTCTTCTTAGTGCCACCAACTTTCTTAGGTTCAGGAGGAGTCTTTTTGGGTTGATATTGAAACTGCTTACCCACAACAGGTTTAGTAAACCCCCCTTGACCCGGAATTGTAGAACCTCCTTGCTTTCCCTTCTTCTTGTGATTGACAGTCTTGAAACTATCATTAACAGGCTTAGTAGGCTGAACAGGAGGTATGACAACTGTAGGACAATTAGTCAGAGTATGACCAAATATCTTACACTTGTCACAACGAGGTGGTTGCCATTCGTATTCAACCCGTATCTTCTCGATAGTAGAACCCGAACCATCAAGTAATGGTATCTCAACAGTGAGGTTGTCCCGAAGCACCTCATTCGATCTCACTTCTATCATGCATCTAGCAAAACTACTACGGCCCCACGATTCCTTACACATTTGGCTTGTAAATGCATCTAACCTTTTGGGCGTACCAATCAGTGTGGCAAGAAGACTGAGGCCATCATCAGAGAACATAGCAAGGGGAACATCATGGAATTTAACCCACACCGGGATGTTAGTCAAATCCTCTTTAAGTAGGTTTGTGTTCAAAGTCCATGGTTTAAGAATAATAGGAACATTTCTGATCAACCAAGGACCGTTTTCAAGCACATCATCAACACCTTTCTTCGAGTTGAATTTAAAGAAGAAGAACCCCTTAGCATTCATCATTACCTTTTGAACACCAAACTTAGCCCATGCATTGCGGACATAGTAATCAACAACCGGAAAAGCAAGGCGTTGGCCAAGAAAGTAACCGTAGAGAGTATTCTCAAACCGCGTGTTCACCTCTTCCACTACATTCATTGGAACTGACAGGTCAACATCAGCCTTCTTCTTGCTACATTCCAACCTACGAAAGTTTGAAACATGTTTCAGAGGTTCATTAGAAGTAGCACCCGCATAAGAAACCAACTTTACTCCTGTACCATTAGTAGTATCAACCTTGTGAGCATTAGGACCAGAAGTAACACTCTTATTCATATTCACATTTATCCCAAGCGAAGGAGGAGTACTAGTAATATTAGCTTCATTAGCTCCAATCTCACTTTGAATTTTATTCATGGCATCATCAAAATTCAGATTTGCATTATCAATCAATTGCTTCACAGTAGCAACACTTGTAACCTGCTCCAAATCATCACCAAGTGATGTATCTTTCGTAAGTGGAATCGGCTCCACATACGGAGTACCATTCATAGAACAATCAGGTGCATCATCCACATTCAAACTAACACTACTAGGGTTCATCATTGAGGGTGACTGCACATGCATGCCTATAAACACGGCATGTTGTACGTTAAATTACGGAAGAAATAAATTTCTTCCGTAATTTAACGTACAACATGCCGTGTTTATAGGCATGCATGTGCAGTGGAATTAAATGTAACTATTTAGTACGAAGATGCAATAAAACACGAGGGTTAACAAGCTTATGTTATACATGTTTACTTCTAAATGACACCTCCCCCATGCAAGAACACACAGCCACTAGTAGATAGGAACACTAAAATAATGGGCTTGTATGAGGAAGACTTTGACATCTTCTATGTCTCCGTCACATTTGGCTTAAGGCTTAATTTGCTTAATAAACATACATAAACTGATAGGTAGTACTGTTAATTATTTGATTTAGGATTCTTGAACAGGCTGTGCCACCAAAAGTTTTCTATACTTTTATTATTAAGTCAAGGTCAACATTAAATTATTCATTAATTACCCTACTACATTAGATAATATGTCACAAACCTTAAAGTTTTCTCGATCTCTCCCACGTGTCTGCATGTTCATCATACCTACGAGTCGAAAGCTACTTCCTTTCAATCATTATTTTCATTTGCTAAAATCTAGTACTGTAGTATCTCATATCATGGCTATTTTACCGGAACTTTGTTTGGATGGAAAAATATTTGCAGATAACGGTAGTTTTAGTCAGGACGTCGTCTTTTTGATAATCAAAAGCTCTTGGCAATCTCGTTAACCTCGATTCATCCATGGGAAAACAACCACGTTATTTTCACATTCTCTGGAGAACAAGATGTGCAAAAGATACTTCATGATTCACCTTGATTGGTGATCAGAGGTCATTGCCTCGTTCTTGCTGTAGTTGACATTTCTTACTCCTTATCATTTCTTAGTCTAACTAAACCCTTCGATTCAACATTTGGAACTTTGTACAAACATTAAAAATAGTTTCCACATTTTACTTCTAAATATTCAGTGAATTTTTTTTTTTTTTTTTTTTTTTTAAAAGGTCAACGACCCGGTAAATATATTACTCCAAAAAACGTTTAAGTACAACGGGTATTGGTGAATCTCATATCTCAGCCCGTTACATAGGCGAAAAGCTTACATAGCATGATACTTCCTATGTTCTAAACAAGAAAAACAAGCCATTAATCACATGAAAGTAGTGACTTGACTAAACTACTTCCTACGACTTTGGAGATTAACACCATAAATGGCATTAAGAGCATCCAATTCCCCTGGAAGATCATAAGTGTGCTTCGAATAATCATCATAGTCATACACATCTTCACGCTCATGACCACCACTAAAAAGATTTGTTGATTCGTCAAACGTGTTAATAACCTCATCCGCATCGCTTTCAGAAACCACAACCTCACCCACCTTCGAAAATGGGTTAGTCCTCTTAGTGACAGAGGTAGACGGAATAGGATGACCAGCATCATCCACAAGAATAGCTTTCCCATCGATCAGTAACTCTTCAATCTTACTAATTTTCTCAGCAATAGGAGTAGACCCAACTTCCATAGTTCCCATTAAATCACTCACAAGTGGTTCTTGCATAACACTCACAAGAGGGACTTGTGATGTAGTACCAATCTTAACCAACGCATCCTTATTAACTTCCCTTGTACTGCCAGCATCTACATCCATGTTAGTAACAACCGTAGGAATACCAAATCCATCAGTATCAACCATATTAAGAGCATCAAACTGATTAGATGTAGTGATCTTGACTCCACTCGTACTAGCCATATCAGAAGCCTTCTTCTTACTGACATTAGCTTCCTTTGGTTCTGAAAGAGTCTTTTTGGGCTGATATTCAAAATGCTTACCCACCACAGGTTTGGTAAAACCTCCTCGACCTAGATTCGAACTAACTTGCTTACCCTTCTTCTTATTGTTAACAGGCTGGAACCCATCACTTACGTTCTTAGTAGGTTGAGCATTCGGAATGACAACCTTAGGGCAGTCATTTAAAGTATGTCCAAATACCTTACATTGATCACAGCGAGGCGGTTTCCACTCATATTCGACACGGATCATCTCAATAGTCGAACCCGTACCATCAAGTAGAGGAATCTCAACAGAGAGACTGTTCTTAAGTACCTCATCCGACTTTACTTCAATCATACACCTAGCAAAGCTACTCCGGCCCCAAGATTCCTTGCACATTTGACTAGTAAATGCATCTAACCTTTTGGGCGTCCCAATCACAGTAGCAAGGAGGCTAAGCCCGTCATCAGAGAACATAGCTAAAGGAACATCATGGAATTTAACCCACACCGGAATGTTAGTCAAATCCTCTTTAAGCAAGTTAGTGTTCAATGTCCATGGTTTAAGAATAATAGGAACATTACGAATCAACCAAGGACCATTATCAAGAACATCATCGACACCTTTCTTCGAGTTAAACTTGAAGAAAAAGAAACCCTTAGCATTCATCATAACCTTTTGTAAACCATACTTAGACCACGCATTACGGACATAATAATCAACAACAGGAAAAGCCAGGCGTTGACCAAGGAAGTATCCGTAAAGAGTATTCTCAAACCTCATGTTCACCTCTTCCACTACTTTCAACGGGATTGAAAGGTCAACATCATCCTTCTTTTTGCTGCATTCTAACCTCCGAAAATTAGACACGTGTTTCAGGGAATCATTAGAAGCAACACCCACATAAGAAACCGACTTAACTCCGTTACCACTAGTAGTATCTAGACTCGTAGGCGGAGTTTTAGTACCATTCGAATCAGAAGATGAAGCCATATTAGCAATATCATTATCAATTTTATTCATTGCTTCATCAAACTTCTTATTCGCATTAGCAAATAAGTGCTCCACATTAGGCTGTTTTGAACCATGAGAGGACCACTCCAAAACAACCTTATCGTTACCCTTGTTCACGTTATCATCCAAAACATCAAAATCAACCATTGGAATACTAGCAACCTTCTTACCAAGCTTAGGACTCAAAAAACCCCTTTTCATCTCTCACCACCACGTACACAAATCAAAAAAAAATAATCAAACCAGCAGCATGCATGCGATACCAAAAAAAGAGAAGAAAACCCTAATCTAAGCGATTAGGGTTTATAGCAATTAAAACCAAAACACTAACCACCCACCATTAAAAGATCGATCAATAATGTATAGGAATGGATAGATAGCGATCAGTAATGTATCGGTACAGAAACACAAACAAAACCCAAAGAACCCTAAAAACCGACCCAAGAAATCGACAGAAAACCTTGCTCGAATCACTCCAAATCTGTACGAGAATCAATAAACACGGATGTAAATCAATACCAAGGACAAATAGAAGCGAGAAGAACGAAGGTTAAAGGGAGATTTGATGGTGCGATAAGAGAAGAACGATTAGGGGCTGTTTGGGTTTGGTGTCGCCAGAGAGAAAAACGATTAGGGTTTTTTTACGTCAGAACTGATTTTTCAATGGCTAGCAACCTAGCTTCATATTAAGTACAACACTATTATCGTACTTAAAGGTAAATGGAAGAAACAACCTTCATTGTGTGCTTCTAATGAAACGCAATCGGTTCTAGGTATCATTTTCTTACAAATTTTAAAAAAGTACTAATTAGGGTTTAGAAAGTATATTAAACAAATTATACAAATTAAACGATTATAATTGCATAAACCATATGATTACATACGTGAAATAACATTCAAAAAGACAAACAATGATAATTTTTTGCCAATGTGTAATGAAACGAATGTATGAAATTAGGGTTTTTACAAAGATAAGGTTAGGTGATTAGAAATGAAGAAATCGAGAGATGTTATGGAAGTATTTGATGTTTAATATTAGAAAAACAGCCTTTGTTAATAAGTAAATGGATCCACATCCATATGACAAAGTAATTTAAAAAGATGACGCGACCAAGGTAATTTTCTCTTGTCACGTCAAATACTCCCCGTAACGATGCCTATAATAGGAAGGTTAAATTTATTTAAAATTTAATAGGAAAATTAAAAATTGATTGGTTACAATAGAAAAAAGTGAATATGCTTTATTGGGCATGCATTTTCTTCATGAACCATCATTTTTAGTTATACACCTTTGTCAAATTTGCCATAACTGAGACCGGGGCGGACTCGGAACTCCAAGTCGATCTGTGCACAATTTTTTTTATGAGTATAAAGTAATTATAAATGTACAATTTCATTAAACTAGCAAATAAGTTGACAAGACACGTATTTCCTTTTAACATATTAGTAAACCAACAAAAAAAGATATATTTATGTTGCACATTATTTTGAGACAAGGTTTATTTCGTAGAAATCATGATTTTTAACCAATGTTTACACTAGACGACAAACAACCATTGGATTTCCATGAATTGAACCACGGGAACCCCCTAGGTTCCACCCCTGCATGTGACCCTATTGTCTAATTTTTTTTATATATATTTTATTTTATTATTTACTTATTTTATTTTTTTAACAGTTGAACTTATATTAATCACAAATAACTAACTCATACACAGGAATGATTAAGCATGATTGGACATGCCCTATACAAACTCAGAATACTAAGACAGAAATACAAAAGAATACTAGCTAATTTCACAAGCTAACTATTCAGTTCACTATTCATCTAGACTAGTAATAGCAATAGTGATAGCTTTACTAACTCTAGGACTCCATGAAGAAATACCAAACCTTATATGCTCACACTTATTAGAGCATGGCGCCACACTTTAAACTGTGAAGAATTAAAAAGTTCACACTAGCATGTGTGTGAACCAATTGGGTGTAGCAAATATTGTCACATTTTTATGTGTGAAGGTTTATAAATATTTTCATACTTTTAAGTGTGAGGGTTTTAAAACAATTCTTCACACTTTTTAGTGTGATGATTTTGATTTTGAAATAATTCTTCATACTTTTAAGTGTGATGCTTTTGATTATAAAATAATTCTTCACACTTTTAAGTGTGAGATTGAAATTCTTCACACTTTTTAAGTGTGAAGATTTTGAAACAATTATTCACACTCTTAAGTGTGAATACTTTTAAGAAAAAGTTCACACTTTATAAAGTGCGAAGAAAAAAGTGTGTAAAAACGACAAATTTGTTGTAGTGATTAACTACATTACCATCATACAAACACCATTCTTGTGCTCAGTGCTCACACCAAGAGCCCACAGAGGCTGTTGTATGAGGCATCGTCAAGGTTGGGTAAAACTTCAGTTCCATTGAGTATCCACACATCGAGCTACATTTCCATCATAATAGCAATTCAATATCTACAATCAATGCAACTGCGTCCTCACATGATTGTCTACATAGAGTTGCTACAGATGGCATCACTTGAAATTTCTATTATTACTAACACCTAAATGAAAAATATCAGTCTCCATAACTTTCCCACATATTTTTTCTGTGTCATTTCATATCAACACCTTTATAACCCATTGGTTTTTTACTTTTCTCCATAAGTCTGGTGTAACTTCAATCTTACTCTTATTGTATTTGAACCTCAACAATATTATGCTAAAGTTGGTCAAATTCACTTTTTAAGTTTTTTATGTGTTAGGAATTGAGTTACTTTTATAGTTAATATGAGCATAACACTGAGAATAGCACTAAACCACAGTATATCAGAGTTGAGTCAACAACGGTCATGCACCGTGGGTGTTTACCGGTTATGCAATTTATAAAACTGTCTTATAGAAACACAATTATTTACTTTTTCAAACATCTAAGTAAACATAGATAATCACATATCTAGTAGATCATCAAAATGTCCAAAACATAACCCGAGTCCCCAATGATATGTTACATAAATACTTCCATGTGATATAAATGTATTTGAAGTGAACCAAATTTCCAATAAGCTTGGTACTGAACAAGCTTATCTTAGCCATGTGACACACTATCACATCCATGTGCTTCTAAAGCTGTGAGATAGATAAAGCAATCAATCTTCATTTGTTTGGTCCATATGTTAAAAGACAAAACCAAATAATGTTTTTTGTACTTAAAATTCTTACATTTTGATTTTGATTTGTACTAATGTGTTTAGTATGTTCCTTACTCAAATACCTTGATGTATTTGACCATTGTTATGTAAGCAAATATGGTTAAAAATCTTGACAAAATCCTTAAATGATACTAGTTCATAAACATGACAATAGTGACATGTATACTTGTAAAATTGGTTTAAATAAGTTAGAAAGTAAATTTTGCCCGATCTCACCAATTTTTTACCATAAATTGTTTTACAAATTTTGACTTGACACGCCCATTTGACCTGCAAGATTTTTACTAAGTTTGACCTCACGAGCGCGCTTTGACCCATAAATCTTTTTTAATCAGTTTTGATCTGACCCGTAAATAGTTTTACTGGTTTTGACCTGTCCCAAGGTTTCGACTAGTAAACATTTTTTTCTTAAATGCAACGGGGTCCAAAAGTATTTCTATTATTTTCTTTGTATTACTGTTAAATAAAAAATTGTGCACTTAGATACTTTTAGTCTCGTTCTGAACTTGCAAAATTAATGTATTTATTATGGGGGAAGGGATTCGATGAGAAAAAAAACTAAAGTGAGAAGAATGAGAGGATTTCTAGCTACACATTTCAAAAAAGAAAGAGGATTTTAAGGGTAGATCCATCTACTTTTGTAGGCGCATCCGAAATGTGATTGTGCTTTCTTCTCACCTTTCTTATTTTAATAAATTTTTCTTATTTGATCCTAACTCTTATTGTTAAAAGGTTCCTTAAGTAGTCAGACGCGGTCACAGATGATAGTTGTTTGTTTTTTTTTTGTGAGTCAGACGCGGTCAGTTGTAAACATCTTACTGAGTAAGAGTCGAAGATTAGGTCTTACTGCCTCCTAACCCTTGTTCAGCCACCTCCCACACCTTTCAAAGCTTCCAATCCCTTTAAACCCTTTACACCCTTACGATCCTTTAGCACCTACCTGGGTTCGAAATACAACAAAGACGAAATTCAGGTTCATGGATCTTTAATCCAAATCCATCAACAACAACAAGATTCAAAAGGGCTGTGATTTTTTATTGTTTTAGCTTTGATATAAAAAAGTAATAAAAGGGTGCTTTTGGCTTGTGTTTCCCCTGTAACGAAAGATAAGAAGAAAAAGGATGAGGTGTTATGAGTGTTGACTGCATTTGCGTGGTTTTTAATTTGTGTGAGTGATATTAGGGTGATAAGCCTTGTATCTCCTTAGGTATAAGGTTTGAGGTTACAGGCCAAGTTTGGTAATATATAAGCCTTGTATCTTTTGGATTAGGTTTACTTTTAGGCTAATTCGGGTTGTTTGGTTAGTTCGGTTAAACTTTTTTTGAGGTAAAATTGAAAACCAAACCAAACCGAAAATCGAATTTGAATTTGGTTCGGTTTTTGGGTTAATCCGAATAACCCGAATTACACCATTTATATATAATTTTTTTTAATTTAGTTATATAGAATTGAAAAAAAAAATTATTTCAGACATAAAAAATGTTTTTTTATATATTAGGATAAAAGTTTAATGATCTTTGGACTTATGAGTTTATCAACTTGAGCTTGTGAACTTCATAAGCTATAATCAGGACAATCTCATAACAGTTTATGAGGTTTTTTTAAAGCTCAATAAGTCCATAAACCATCCAAATAAGCGTAAACAAACACCTCAATATTAGTCAAGTGATTTGGAATTGTATGTGATATAAACGAGGCTGAAGTGTGGTTTATTAATTTTACCATAAAAGTGAATTTTAAAAAATCAGTTGTGTATTTCTTTTCTCCAGGTTTATTGATTTTACCATAAAAATTTAGGACTGTTAGATCTCAGTTACAATAGAATGAGAGGTTTCTTGCCTGATTCTTTAGGAAATTTGTCAACTTCACTATATCATCTGAGTGTGAGCTCCAACATTATTCAAGGATCACTCCCACCATCAATTTGCATTTTCATCAATCTAACATGCTTGGGTGTGTCCGAGAAAATCATTAGTGGAATCATTCCACATTACATGGGAAATATTTCCCCTCTATCGTTTCTTGATGTCAAATCCAACCTGATTGATGGATCATTCCCTCCATCGATATGCAGCTTAAAAAATCTAAGGCTAAAATTTTGTGGAATCATTTGATTTCTAATTTTGTGTTGTCAAGTTTGAAAGAAAAGAGAAGAGATGAAACCAAATTAAGGCTAAAATTTCACTTCTCTCCAAATTATCCTAATTTTGAAACAAGAAAAGGAGGGAGAATTTGGCATAATTTCATTCCCTTTTCTCTTAAGCAAAATCTCGGGAACATGATCATTTTTACATTTCTTCTCTACTTCTCTTCTTTTCTAATAGAAACTCGAAAACATAGTGTTATAAAATTGGCGATAGCAATTTAGAATCTGGAAAAAAAATAAAAATAAAATTCTATCCAAACTAAAGTGTATGTTAAATAATTGTAGATGGGTGAAGCTCTATTATAAAATGTTCAACCAAACAATTACATATTCCATAGAGATATTCTAGAACCACATAATTTTTACAAAAGAAAACTCATAAAATGATGTGTCATAGTGATTATTTGCTTCAAATATGAAATGATTTTAAAGTGAAGATAAAGATAACGGATATTAACTTTAAAAATCATCATATTTGTCCAAAAATACTCTTCTGGGTATCGAACAAATTTTTTTGCTTATACGGGTACTAAACTTTCAAATTCGGACTTTTTGAGGTAGCAATCTTTCAAATTCGGTCTCTTTAAGGTATTTTTGTGACATTTTTGCCCATTCATTTTTAACAATTTGAAGGAAAAAATGTCACAAAGTATCTCAAAAAGTCTGAAATTAAAAGTTTAGTACTCATATAAGCGAAAAAAAATTTCGATACACATAAGAGTATTTTTAAACAAATATGATGAAGATAACCATTTATTACATGACACCTCATTTTGTGGACTTTGTTTTGTAAAAATTAAATGGTTCTAACGTATATCTATTACAAATCACAACAATTGTATTGTGTGAAGAGAATAATGGTCAGAGTGGTATGCAAAGGCAGCGGAAAGTGAACGGATAGAAGCCGATTAAATTGTTGCCAGCTGAAAAAAAAAATAAAAAATAATAATAAAATAATAAATAAATAAACTTATATTAGGCTTCATACCATATTAGATACGGTTATTACCCATAAACATATTATTATCATTAAACAATAATATATAGATATACAGAGTTGCGATCCGCTAAAAAGGGGATCAAAATTAAAAAGTTTAAAAAGGGTTTTTAGCCAATAAGCTAGTGTCATATGTCACCACCCACTCTTTCCCTTTTTTCTTTAATATTTTTGGTTAGAGGGTATTTTGGTCATTTGATCAATTTTTTTAATTTCCATCTTAAATTTCAAATGCAAATAACTTTAAAACGACAAACTTTAAAAAAAAAACTGATTTCACCATAATTTTTAAAATTTAATCCTCTTTAATTTGGCATAAATCTTTTTAATTTTTTCGAAACTTTTTTTTTGACATATTCATTGGGTCATGATTTTTTTGAAAATTTTAGCATTTTCGGCTCTAATTTTGCCTTGTTTAACGGCCGAATTTGCAAAACTTAAAACACAAAAGTTGTAGCTTCTTGGCCATTCTTTACCCAGAAATTTGAATCACTCAAACACGATATGATACGAGTGAGATATCGCGCGTTAAAGATGACGTCTTAGTCATATTTAGTGCACACAAAGTGTTTGATAAAATGACAAAGAGATTTTTCATATAAAAATACATTTAAATGCACTAATTGGTCAAGTTATTTTCAGTTTAACAAAACTATGAGGTTGTTTTGTTAAATAGCATTAATGAACCCAAACATTTGATCAAATTGATGAACCTAAAAAAATTGAT
Organism: Artemisia argyi; assembly: GCA_030686995.1. NCBI lineage: Eukaryota > Viridiplantae > Streptophyta > Magnoliopsida > Asterales > Asteraceae > Artemisia > Artemisia argyi. The sequence continues at coordinate 9,970,449 of CM060684.1, forward strand.
GAACCTGAAAAGAACTGTGATCAATTTGATGAACCCAAACATTAGATCAAAATTGATGAACCTGAAATTGATGAACCTGAAAAAATTGATGAACCTGTAATTTATGAACCTGAAATTGATGAACCTGAAATTTTATGAATCTGAAAAAATTGATGAACCCAAACATTTGATCAAATTTGATGAACCTGAAATTGATGAATCTGAAAAAAATGATGAACATGAAATTGATGAACCAAGGTAACTGATGAACAAAATATCTAACTGATGAACCTATAACCTATAACTTAACTGATGAACCTAATAACCTAATTGATAAACCTAATAACCTAACTGATTAACTAAATGTATATTTAAATAAATAATGATTAAAAAATATCACTTTTTGAATGTTACTGATGAACGTTAATAATGAAGAATATCAAAAATAACTAATGAACATTATTTTTTCGAAAATTGTTGAACGTTGTCAAAAATAACTGATGAACCATGTAAAAAATAACTAATGAACCATATAAAAAATAACTGATGAACCATATAAAAAATAAGTGATGAACGTTACTTTTTTCAAAAACTGCTGAACATTATGAAAAATAACAGATGAACGTTATTAAAAATAACTGATGAACAATATTAGAAATAACTGATGAACTGATAAACATTGTGGTTTTATTAAAAAAATTGATAAACTGATGAACATTATCAAAAATAATCGATGAACAAAATTAACCGATGACTAAAACTATCTAATGAATTGATGACCGCTACCTACTTAGAGTTAGGATCGTTTAGAAATTGAGATTAAAATAAAAGGTAATGTAAAATAATTTCAGATAAATGAAATCTTTGTTAATTGTCAAAATGTATTTATTTTAGACATAAAATAATTTTGAGTGGCATTCCTTCAAAGTCAAAGTTCTTCATTCTTTTAGAATACGCAACTTTCCTGGAGTTCATCCTCTCACCATCACCAAACTTAACATCTTCATATCCATGAAAATCACTTCACTTTTTTTCCGTCATATCTAACGACGTCAATCGGTTATAGTTAAACACCGATGAAGATGACACCATTAAGTTTGTTTTTCAACGGCCAGAAATGTACACAGAGATCTAACAACACAAAATGCAAATGGCTTCCTTCAATCTCTTAAGCACCATACTCAAGCCACGTCATCACAGTCTCACCCAAACACCCTTACGATCATCGATCAATTTCCGATCTTTTAATGGAGTATCGTTATCAATCAATTTCTAATTTGTTAATGGTGACGGTTGTTGTGGTTATCGGTGCAGCGATGGTTAGAGTTCCGCTGATTAGGTTACCATTTACCAGGGAATAGATTTATGGTGACAGATTGGAAAAAAGTTGTGTAGTGGTTGTGACTTTGACAGTGATGGTGACGGTGCAATGGTGGTGGTTGTGGTTTTGACAGATCGGATGAGATGGAGGATTCCATTGATGGGAGATAAATAAGTATAATGACTACTATGCCCCTATGTGTATATATTTAATTTGATCAAATCTGTATTATGATCTAACGGTCTATATTACTTTTTAGACTTTGCAAAATTGTTCCACTTTCTAAAGGATCCGTCATCTAGATATACAATGATCTAAAAATAAGATAACTTGATGGACTTAACCCATAACCATAATAAACATACTAAATGGGCTAAGCTATAATCGCTAATAGCGATTTCATACCCAACCCATATTCATCAATCTAAACGTGATAAAGATACATTTGATCATATCCATTGTCATTCCACTTCTTACGTATACCACTTTGACATCGTTCAATTAGCTAATTAGCTAGCATTTGTCAAAACATAATAAATGTATACGGAGACTGGATATAGTAATATCGCTGAGATGGACACCCAAAGAGGATAGGTGTCATGTTTGATTGCGACTATACCAACAATGGCGCAAGGTATCATGATGGCGAGCACCTCAGCCGAGTAGGTCCATGATAGTCCCGTTATATATATTGTGGCAAGCAATGCTAGCAACCCAAGAAGGTTATTCAACACCAATCCATCGTAGATCTACATTAGATAAACGAACTCGTGTTGTTAGTTTACATCATATATCATACATAGTGATGAAATTATCGGTTGATAAAATCTTACTTTTGAAATATATTTTTCATTTAATCAAGATATTAATTGTTAAACATAAAGTAAGTGATGCATTAGTGAAAGTGTGCAAACCTCTTTAAATCTCAAAGAAGCGTTCTTCTGAACATGGGGTTGAGCATTGAGAAGTGCACCAATTACCTTTTTAGCATTCATGGCAATCGGGACCATAACAAATTAAATGAAGTGACGAGAAAAGGCATGTGAGCCGCTGTTGAGAATTGTATGACACTTGTTATGAAGGCAGATGAAATTGTGATTATGATCGCTATTCCAAATATAATATACACAATGCTTGCTTTAGGATTCTCGCATTTCACGGGTGTGTCAATTTCTTCCCAGCTATCATGAAAATTTGCAGAAAGTATAAGTACATGAGTAACACAAAGATAAACCAAAGGCAATAAATGAAATATTTTTAGTAAATCAGCTTTTCATACTTTGCAATTGCGTCTTTTGGTTCTTTAATCTTTTATATAATAAAACAATACCGCTATTGGGAATTTTCTATTTCAAAAAAATCAATTCATACCTTATTTAGTAATAATTGTATTTAAAAAAAAATATTTTCTTATTAGGTAACATTTTATATTTATCTATAACACAAGTAGAAGATAAATAAAAAAAATATAGATAAGATATAATTAATAATAGGATTAAAATTTTTAAACAATTATCTTAATAATAAAAAACTATAATTAAACATAATAAATCAAACAAAACAAAGATTAAATTATTTGTTTTTTAATAAATAAAAATATATGATTCAAAAAATTTAAAAAAAAAAAAAAAAACCCGCGCGTGCTCGGGCATTATAACTAGTGCTTTGATTATGATTAATTGATTTCTCAGTCCATTTTATGAATCAATTTACAAGTTCCTTTTTCCCTACCGAATGATTCTTATCACCACCAAATTCCTTTACCAATTCGTCCAAGACTCTATCATGGTCTAATAGTATTCCAAACTGAAGAGTCTCGATGAATTTATTGTGAAAATAACCTATATAGGCAAAGTAGGTGAATCATGAAATATTGTAAAAGCTAGAATAGGTTACGGGTCAAGAATATTACCCTTGTATCTTATCTTTGTCAGGTTCACCATCTTTCACTAGTTCATGCTTTTGATGGACTTGTTTCAAGATTCTTGGCATGATTTGCTCAATTATCGTAAGAAATGAACGTTGCTTTTTTATTGCTATTTTATTAACCTGCAGATCAAGTATTAAAATCTGAGAAAAGTTTACGAGTTGCCTATGAATGACTAAATAATCATCTAATAATTAAGCGTAACTTGCCTGATTCCATGTATTCTTAAAATCAGATCCATAACTATTTGCCTCATTCTTGCATTTTTCTAGCCAATTGGTGCAACCTTGTTTTAACTCTTCCCAACTAATCTCTCACTACAACATTGACCGTTTTTTGCGGGGACATTTTGAGGCTTTCGGCAGGGACATCTCCAATATCTTTCGTCGGGGACATGTCACCGTCGAAAGTTCCCCGCAAAAACCCACTTGCTGATCACTTTCGGCGGCGACATTTGATTTTTTTGGCAGCGACGCGTGGGTCCTAGCATGGCATTTCTTTTGGCGGGGACATGTCCCCGCCGAAAGTAGTATTCCCTGTTGTGTAACTGGTGTCTTAAACACTAATTAAACTAATCAAACACCTCTTTTGGCGGAGACACGTCCCCGACAAAACATGTATCCACAGTAAAGGTCGTACCTTTTGGTGGGGACGTCTTCCCGCTAAAAGATACTTCAGTTGTTGAGGTCTCATTTTTTGGCGAGGACATATCCCAGCCAAAAGGGGCTTCCACTGTTGAGGTCTTGATTTTTGGCGGGGAGGTGTCCACGCTAAAAGGGTGAGTCATATTGTATCTGTTTAACTTTCGACGGAGACATGTCTCCGCCAAAAGGCTATCACTCATTTTGCAGCATATTGCTGCAAAATGGGTAATTTTCAAATTTTTTTGGGGAAAAAATCTACACAACAACCTATAACCTGTCATATGCTGCACAAGTATATATACCCAAATCCACTACAACAACACCAAATTCGCTACAACATCGCCAAATCTCTAAACATAATATCATATATAACCACAACGCTACAATATCGACAAAACGGTTCAAAGAGCGTGGTCACATGATTATCCGCAAATGGTTCTACAAAAGTATACATAACCTAGTCATCCGTAAATGTCCAAAACTATACGTGTAATCTATGGTGGCGGGACCTATGGTGACACACAACGAAAAAAACGTGTGTGAGTATATGTATATCGTCACACATTTTTGGTGTGACCAATACAACTTTTTGTACCAGTGATAAACATACACAAACCACATGCAAGTAACTATTAACACAATACAACACTTCACATATAGTAACCGTTAGTTATGGGTGGCGATCGAGTCATGTTCGTGTTGACCTATTCGGGTTCGCGTGTGGGTTAATATAACCTCTACAAAAACATGACACATTTATTAATCATGTTAAGAAACTCAACCTTAACCCATACCAGCATAACACATGTAACCCATTTGTGTCTCGTTTAACGTGTTTAACTAAATAGGCTGGTTAATCAGTGAATATGGTTAGTGTTTTGTTGATTTAGCTAGTTTAACTTCAAAAATGATATAAGGATAAAAAAATATGATAAAACAACATACAAATAATTATAAAACAAATTTATGTGTTATAAGTGTTAATTTCAATGATATCTGAGGTATAATCGTAATTTACTCATATTAATTACATAACAAAATACATTTAATCTACATCCAACATAAAAAAATAATGTTTTATATTTTATTTTAAAAGTCTTACATACTTTCACGTGTTGACCTGTTTAATTCTTACTCAACCCAAACACGACCCGTATATTAAACGGGTTAGACGAGTTAACCTGTTTCTAACCAAAACCTGTTCATCCTCAACCCAAACCTGCTTAACTTCCTGTCGTGTTCGTGTCGTTTATCATTTCGCGCGAGAATTGCCGCCCCTACCTATAGTGATAAAAACAGCTAACAAAAAATCAGAATAAAACCATATCGTAACTAAGAAATGGGTAATTTTTAAAAATTGCTTACCATTTGGGGAAAAAAACGTCCTTAATTGTACAAAGATCTAATGATATTTTATAACAAAGATGGATCGGTTAATACATAAATTTGTTATAAAATACTCTCGTGATACCAATTTCAATTTTTTTTTTTTTTTTTTTTTTTTTTTTTTTTGTGATAACTTGGGTTTCCGACTCGACATTGTGACGCGACTAATCCCAGGGCGACTTCCCTTTTGGATAGCCCGGAGTCTGCGCAGGTATATTAGAATGCAGCTTTTACGAGGCTAAAGTTAATCCAGGTTCTTCAAACTAAATAAATGGAAAACAATCTGTGACTCTTGTATATTGCAAAATATAACATATAAGAATAACACACTGTCGATAACTTATGAAAAGAACTAAGAACCAGTATCACACTTCTAATAGCACCTCCTTACTGGCCCGATTACTGACACTGAACTTGGTTACTTCTGTTAGGCCTGTTGTAATAGAACTGTGAATGCATTTTGAATGTGGTTGTTTCGTGAGGGAGGAAGAGAAAGATCAGAGACACACAACACTTTATTTATTATTACTTGCCTTGAACATAAACTTCAAACCACAACATATTTATGTATTGTAATTGTAATTTGTGTTTAATAAAATGTGTTTGTTTTCATTAAATAAAATGAAATGAAAAAAAAGTGGTACCCAATAACGTGTTAGTGGTGTGTTATGAGGGAGGGGTGTTTGAGTGAGTGGTGTGTTATGAGGGGGGGGGTGTTTGAGTGAATGGTGTGTTATTTGGAGTGGATGATGTGGCGCTGAGGTGGCATACTAATAACGTGTTAATGGCATGCATGATACCCAGCACTCTAAGAACTAGTATCACACTTCTAATAGCACCTCCTTACTGGTCCGATTACTGACACTAAACTTGGTTACTTCTGTTAGGTCTGTTCTAATAGAACTGTGAATGCGTTTTGATTGGGGTTGTTTCGTGAGGGAGGAAGAGAAAGATCAGAGACACACATGCAACTCTTTATTTATTATTACTTGCCTTGACCATAAACTTCAAACCACAACATATTCATACTTAAGAAACTATAATAAACTGATCACACACAAATACATAAAACCACCACATAATTAAGAAACTATAATAAACTGCGAGTCCAAATTCAAACATATAGGTGCCTTTTCTTCGTGTTTCAGCTGCCACTTTGACTACTTATTTGAGTTTATCACAACAGAAACAGCTAACAAACGTAATCAGATACTCAACTGAAACACAATGATCATTCCCCTTAATCAGTGCAACAACGAAACATAACGAATTTCTCCATTGTTCCTTCACATACTGAGCATTTCAACACCTTAGGAATCAAACCACTGGTCCAAGGAAGTATAATATGATTGCAATGCTCAGATTTCTGCAATTCTCTAAAGTAGTCCCTTAACGCTGCAACAAAACTAACGTCCGGCTGTATATTTTTTTTCCAGTTACTAAACTCTTCTAAGCTCTGCAATGCCAAATCAGCATTGACCCTTGCCATCTCACTCCCCTTGCATATCAATGCCCACCCTTGGCCACTCCTATCAAAGCTCATCAGGGTCATCACCTCCTCCATTATTAGGTCGTTTTCATCGATTATCTCATGTTGCATTTTGATGTAAAGCATGCTCTCAAGAATGGTCCAATAGGACCAAACTTTATAGGGGTCCGTCCAAGTGAAGCTAATTAGGTTCTTCTCACTAGTTTTCTTTATTTTTTTCTCTGTTTTTTCACGTATTTTTTTCATTCTTTCTTCAGTTCCACTCTTTCCCACATAAACCATCTGCAGCTGGATATCTGTGACTTTGGCAATATATGCTGCTAATTTTGTAAACTCTCTGATCCACAAAAGGTTATCTCCTCCAAAAAAACATATGTATTTCCCTGCAGCATCCTAGCAATGCACATAATTGAGAATAAATCAGTTAATATAGTTACTGTCATCTAGTAAATTTAATTATTTAGTAAGTGGCGCAATTTACCCATTTTGATTGATCATTGCTGTCAACCAAACGCCGAAGTGCCATTCTTTTTGCCCAACTTTCTATCCCACTTTCCAACCTGAATAATTGACGCACTCTTTCGGTGGTGAAAGGGTAAGCGTCATTTTCCCAAATCTTAATCAAATGGAGTGCATTTGATGATGCTACTCTGCCCTGCGGATCTAACACTACTAAAATTGGCTTTGTTTCAAAGTGCCATTCTTGCTTGAAGTACCTGATTGCTGCTGGTTTTAGTGACTCATCAGGGTGTTTCAGCACATGCCATTCCATCTTTAATCGAAGCTCCTCGAACTTGTGTTTCGAAGCATTCCACGTCTTAAGATCGTCCACAACAGGTACCCAGATGACCTCATATTGATGATTTGCCTGTTTTCTACTGTAGATCTCAGTGAGAAATCGAACCTCTGCATCCGAGATGTCAAGGTCTGATATAAGCAACAATACATTCTTTTTCGATAGCTCGTTCACGTTAACCTGTTATAATCGTGATAAAATAATTAAATCGATTGATAAGTTAAAGGTAAGTAAATTTAAGATCACATAAACAGGTCGACGGTATTTAAATATTAACCTCAGATCCTGATTTGCGATAAAAAATTTGATTGGCACCGAACAAAACGTCGATAACTTCCATGATGCCTTTATGCTGTGAAATGGTTTGCTGGATCTTGGTAAAATGTGCATGATCATTCTTCTCATTGTCTGCAATATCATGTATAAACATTAACTCTTTATCTGAGGTCTTTTTGGATCATTGAAACTACACACTTTTGAAGACTTGCCTAAGATTTTTTTTAGGTCCTTATGAAAGTTGTGAACCATATCAGCCAAGTCCAAAGGTACCCATGCCTCCGAGGTGGCTATGTACCTACATTTAGCATATAACTAAGTCTTGCTCAAATCTATGACGAAAAATAAAGGTGTCAAGATATTTCAGGGGTTGGGTAACGGTTTGTATAGTGAAAATGAGCTTGTTCTCCATTCCAAAGAAGAAATAATTAAGAAAACTTACTCGTAATTCATGCCTAAAAGGCTGGTTAGCTGAGTGGCGCAAACCACCATACTTTTTATGCACCTGTAAGCTCCAGTGGGAATATCATGATTCCATGCTGTGAATTTCCAAGGTAGTTTCTTGTATTCAATGATAAACTTGGTCACTTCTAACATAGCTTTAATTAGGTCATTGAACGCATTACTTTGAGGCTCATGTGATTTGTAATGTTCTATGATGTTTGGCAACCGTTTGAGCAGCGCTACCGAATTAGCAAATGGATTGGTGGCACTAGCAAATAGTTGAGCCACAAGCCAAAACTCTCCAAAGTTGACCGAAAATGCCCCTAATGATATCACCATCTTCGCTTCCCAAGTGTATACAGAAAGCATCTTCAGGATTATCATCGTTAACTCATGAGGGTCTTCTCCAACCGAGCACTTGCAAGAAAACTGCCAACAGAATTAATAATCAGTGCTTTGCATGTTGTACTTTGTACTTTATACTTTTGTTTGTATTTTGATTTTTGCATACGTACTAACCTCGCGGGATATTTTATGGATCTCACGAGCTAAATCATCTGGGATTCCACGGACATCTCCAGCCAATGCATCAACATGCCCATCATGTGTCCCCTGATAAAAACATGGTAAGCAAGACAAAACTAAAGATGTTGTTTAATGGGTGGGGTGGATACCAGCTCATGAAGGGTACGCCAAAATAGCTATAGTTAGGGGGGTTGACTCGGAACACTTTTTTGTATTACAAAATCTGTTATATGCTAAAAATACACTTTGGGCGACCTTTAACCTGTTTGAGTTAACTATAACCCAAATCAACCAATTTGAAAATACGTTGGTCAAAATTGTCACCTTTACAAGATACATAAGCATGTTACACATATAGAATTGTACATACATCGTTGACACCCTTAGAGCTTGCAGAAATAGCATGACTGAGTGTTTCTTCAATGACATGAAGAATAGGCTCCAATTCCATATGTCGACCATCAGGTGAATGGGTAGCGAAAGCCTCATTCAGCATTGCACTGTCATCAGAGGAACTCTGTTCCTTCTTAACCAGTTGCTGCTGCTGTGGGTGGTGCTCCATTTCGCGAAGTTACTGGACCGTTTTGGTAGAAAGCTGAAAAGCTAAAGAGAGAGGAGGAATGTTTGGTGTGGTTTTTTGACTACGCTATGTAGGCAATTTATAGTGGTGAAAAGATGGGGATATTTCAAAGATGATATTGGATCAAGTACCTTACTTGCATGTAGCAGTTAAGAGTTAGGTTCAAATAATAATAATAATAACAATAATAATAATAAGGATAAAAGTAACTACAATAATACATTATACATGTACTAGAACGGTACCCGTGCAATGCGGCGGTGGGTACTGTGTGATTATATTTTGCGTTATTTGGTTACGTTTAGTTGTCTTAATGCTTTATAAGTAGAGATATTATAGATGGTTAATCCAAATAATTTTAGTTTGAACAACCAACCGCTTCCTAACAAACCTTCTAACCAACTTGCTTACTAACAATTTAATTTTGAAATCTTTCCATAATAAATTAAAAAAAAGTCTCAATTTTAAGTCTTTCTAATTATAGAATAATCCCAAATGCATTATATAGTAGTATAGATATACAAAAATGGATGTATTTTTCTTCAAATTTTTCCTCACTATTTTAAATGCGTGACTAAAATTACTTCTCACCCTAAATTACAAGTATACCCACTAAAACTTTTTATTTTCATATTTTTTTAAACATATATCTACGAGTTAAAAAGCAACAAAACAAAAAAATATAAATTTTAATGTAACACCCCTAAAATTTGATACAGCGGAAGACTCAACAAGCTTTCAGAGTGCTACGGGGATTGGTATCCAAACACAAGACATAACAGAACGAGATAAAGTAAACAAAATAAAATACAACCACGCGGGGTTTTAAAGTTTATATTATCCCAAAATCATCCAAAGTCAGGCCCAAAAGAAATAAATATAGGTCCACAATAGTTATCAGAGTTTTTGAAATATAGATCCATAACCAGTGCCAAATGCCAAACCTCCAATCCCAAGCATCCGCAGAGCATCACTTAATTACCTGAGAAAATGTGCTAAAAGTCAGCTTTCGCTGGTGAGATCATAGGTTTAGATTCTTAATTCAATATAGTGGACATATATGCAAAACGCTTGCTAGCTAGACTAGGGCTCACTCATCCAACCAAAATAAACCAACCAAATCAAATCATCCCTATAGGTGCACGCAATAGCTCAAATCAATCCAATCAATAGCTTACCTAGCTCAAGTCTAGGCCTCGCTCTAATATCAATCCAATAGCTTACCTAGTTCGGGGACTAGGCCTCGCTCAACAACCAAATCAATAGCTTACCTAGATCTAGTCTAGGCCTCGCTCTACCTAGTTCTATAAGCATAGCAAGTTTTAAAATCAAAAAGCGATAATAGTCCACATAAAGCATTTGCACGTTTCTCACCCCAAGTATTGAAAACAAAGTTCAAGAGTAAAAAGTGGGGCTATGACTCACCTCAAGTCCAGAAATCCTCAAAAGAAATGATAGAAGAAAAACGCAAGAAATCTCAAGCAACTCACGTAACGGCGACTACAGACTCGGCACTTCCTAACAATATCAAACCCATTCAGAAATCATTTCCTCAAAATCAGTATTCCCATTCCCCAACGTATTCCATTTTACTTTCCAAAATTATCTATTTCTCGAATTAACTTCATATTCATTTGAAATTCGACGTTTGGTATCCATACGGGTGGAGGGTCGACACAGCACAAACCAAAAAGCCTCAACAAAGAACAATAATAAAATAACTATAGGTCTAATGTTAGCCCAACATATTATTTAAATAATTATCGAAGCTTATTAAATCCGTCGATTTGATAATCTCCCATACTTATTTACGTAATATATCGTTCCAAAATTATACCCAACCTAAAGCACATTGCACATAAATTTCTATTTGGTATATGTCGTAGCCCAATGAATTCCCTATATATATATCGTCGAATCGGCCAAATTCCATGAGACATATAGTAATTCATTACCCTAAAATATATACCACATCCTATGGGCATCGTGGGATACGATGCCCATTAATATACCCATTTTATATCGTCAAATAACTCGATCTAGAATAAGTCATCCGATATATAAAATGTTTATATTAACCGTCATATATCCGTGACAACACAAAGTCACAATATAAAGCCCACTTGGACTTTAGAGACCCACAATTTGTATAACTCGATAAGTTTCTAATTTATAAAATAAAATCACATTTTTAATTATTATTTACCCGACTTATGTTTCGCCGTTATTTTTATAGTTATTATTTATAATAATATCCCGACATTTATTACACTATTTTCATAGTATAATATCTATCGTCTTATTATTATATGTTTACTCGTGATCGTTTTATTATTAATATACGCATTTATATATATATATATATATATATATATATATATATATATATATATATATATATATATATATATATATACATATATATATATACATATATATATATACATATATATATATATATATATACATATATATATATATATATATATATATATATATATATATATATATATATATATATATATACGTTTAACGCGTCTATATATACGTATATAAACGATTATATTCTTAATAATATTATAACGAGTATTATTTTTGATTTCGACTTTTAAATATTTATCGAGTCATAGAATTTGGTCACATGTCCGAGTCATGACCCTCGGCTCATAGTCCAAGTCCAAAATAATAAATAATCAAGTCACAATATAAATCAACTCCGTCAAAACAATCCCATATTCACGTGCTACAACATGAGGGTCCGACTACGGCACCCAACTAACCTATCTTCGTCATCTAATTGACCGTCTCACAATCGGTCCCCAATTCCATACTCGTCAACACAACTCCAATTCACGATACAAATAACCAATGTCCAAATGATTCGGCCCAACATAAGTCACAACAAATATTAATACCATATAAGCTGAAACAAAAATATATCAATTATACGGGTCGACTTACCAAGTCAAACCCGGGTCAACTTGTGAGGTCACAACCATAAAAATAACCTCACCCGAGACCTCTCGATCTCGGCTAGCTCTAAAGAGCCTTTCGACCCAAACAGCCCGCGAAGGGGGGGGGGGGGGGGGGGTTCGGCCGAGAATCCAAAACAACAACAACATCAAATCGAACCATCATAGACCCAAAATTCCAACAAGCATTAAACCATCATCAAGAATCAAGAAGAAAAAGAATCATCACACCTCCAAGACTCTAATCGAGTCAAGGAGTGTCACACCGAGACCTAGGGTCTCGGTCAAGCTCACATCGAGCCACAAACCCAAACCAAACGCGTACAAAACTCCAAATCCGAGCACCAAAAATCAAGAATCGACCCCCAAGGATACCAAACTCGTTTTTATATCAAACCCATTTCCATTTAGAATCTAAGCATCCCAAAAATACCAAGATTCAATTCGGGTTTGACTCAAAATAGTCAAACCCGACCGAAAACTCATGTTTTCTCACCTCTAAATCGAATGAAAACCAAGATGAAAGGTGTTATGGTGTTGTGTGAGGTGTGGTGCGGCGTTAATAATAAAAACGAAGGGGGAGAGGCGCGTGTTTCGCACCAAAAGAACAAGAAGGTGATGGGGAGTATTTTGGTGGTGGCGGTGTGGTGTGGAAGTCGGCGGTGGTGGTGGTGTTGGTGTGGTAGTCGGCGGCGACAAAGAGGGGAGGAGAAGAGAGAGTGAGGGACAAGTATTATGAGGGTGAAGGGTTAGGGTTAGGGGTGTTATACCCGAAATTTACATAAAGGTCCCTCAAGTTTCCCTTCTCCAAAACTAGCCACAAATACTTTTAGTTTTAGGTTAATATTAATAAACGGTTCTTCCATAAAACGGTTACTCGACCATAATAGTATTAAATTCTCGCAAAATATGTTCATACACGTTATAAATGATTTCCCAACAACTTTTCCCGAAATATATCGATATGTACGAAAGACATAATATTTATTTAACGGTGAATCGCTACCATTTTGTAAAATATAAAAATTTTGTTAGGTTAATCTAGTGCCGGAGTCAATGTAGTGCCAAAGATAACGATCTCAAAATAAATCATCACGAACGAATCAGACCAAACCGTAAATAAATAATCAATCCTCATAATTAACATACGATCAATATCAAGTACCAACGTTCGTAAAATATCTCGTCGCAATAAATTTTCAAAAAATTCTATATTTATAACTTAAATGTAATGCGGGTTTTATAAAACGGCTCCCTATTTTGCCAGTTGTCACATCCTCCCAGCCTCAGAAGGAACCCGTCCCGGGTTTCTCTTGAAATAACCCATCTACGAAGTGAAAAGCTTCGGATATCTTTTTCGAAACTCATCCTCACGTTCCCACGTAAATTCCGGTCCGTGCCGCGAATTCCAACGAACTTTGATGAGCGGAATACGACTCCTCTTGAGTCGTTTGATCTCTCTATCCATTATCTCAATCGGCTCTTCCACAAAATTCAAACTTTCATCCACACGAATATCCCTGATCGGTATAACTGGTGTTTCCTCTGAAAGACATTTCTTCAGATTACTAATATGAAACACATCATGAACTTTACTCAGCTCCATAGGTAATTCCAAACGATACGCTACGGGCCCAATTCTTTCCAAGATAAGAAATGGTCCAATATAGCGGGGATTAAGTTTCCCACGTTTCCCAAAACGTATCACACCTTTCCAAGGCGAGACTTTCAACATCACTTTGTCTCCAACCTGGAATTCTAGGGGTTTACGCCTCTGATCGGCGTAGCTTTTCTGCCTATCTCTAGCTGCTTGCAGTCGATCTCGAATTTGCGTTACTTTCTCCGTAGTTTCCAAGATAAGCTCAGGGCTTGTGAGTTGGCTACCTCCAGCTTCTGCCCAACCAATAGGTGAACGGCATTTTCGACCATACAAAGCTTCGAATGGTGCAGCCTTAAGACTTATGTGGTAGCTACTATTGTAGGAGAACTCCGCAAGGGGTAGATATTTCTCCCAGCCTTTACCAAAGTCTATGATGCATGCACGAAGCATATCCTCCAAAGTTTGAATAGTTCTCTCACTTTGACCATCGGTTTGGGGATGATATGCAGTATTCATATCAAGTCTCGTCCCCAAAGCGGTTTGAAGTGATCGCCACAATGCTGACGTGAAACGGCTGTCGCGATCCGAAATAATCGATATCGGAACCCCATGACGAGAAACAATCTCCTTCACATACAACCTCGCAAGTTTTTCCACACTATCATCTTCACTAATCGCCAGGAAATAAGTAGACTTAGTCAAACGATCCACAATTACCCATATAGCGTCGCAACCGCTAGCTGTCTTTGGTAATTTAGTAATAAAGTCCATCGTAATCCGCTCCCACTTCCAAACCGGGAGTTCTGGCTGCGTCAACAATCCTGACGGTCTTTGATGCTCAGCTTTAACCTTAGAGCAGGTCAAGCACTTACTAACATATAATGCTATATCTGCCTTCATATTTGGCCACCAATATAATTTCTTCAAATCCTGGTACATTTTGTCCGACCCAGGATGAATGGAGTATCTCGACTTATGCGACTCATGCATAATCAATTCTCGAATTCCTCCATACAATGGTACCCAACTTCGTTCCCCAAAACATAACACTCCATCAGAACGCTTAACAAATCCTTTCTCATTTTCTGCCATCCCAAATATATTCTCAGCAGGTTTATTTTCTGCTTTCAATGCTTCCGTTTGAGCTTCCAATATTTGAGACGGTAATGGCGATACGATAGTCATTCCTAATGACCTAACCCGTAATGGAGGAATTCTCTCTTTTCGACTAAGGGCGTCAGCAACAACGTTTGCTTTACCCGGATGGTAGCGAATTTCAAAATCGTAATCGCTTAGCAACTCAATCCAACGTCGCTGCCTCATGTTAAGCTCTTTTTGGTTCAGAATGTGTTGCAGACTTTTGTGATCAGTAAACACTACACACTTGGTTCCATACAGGTAATGTCTCCATATCCTCAAAGCAAAAACCACAGCACCTAACTCCAAATCATGGGTGGTGTAATTCTTCTCATGCTTCTTGAGCTGTCGGGAAGCATAAGCTATCACTTTCTCTCGTTGCATTAACACAGCTCCTAAACCTTTATGAGAAGCGTCACAATAGACGACAAAATCCTCGTTACCTTCAGGTAACGCCAAAATAGGAGCACTACACAACATTTCCTTAAGTAACTGAAAGGCTTCCTCTTCCTTATCTCCCCATTCATACTTAACACTCTTTTGAGTCAATTTGGTCAACGGTTTTGCTATCTTCGAAAATCCCTCAATGAATCTTCGGTAATAACCGGCTAATCCCAAAAATTGACGAACTTCTGTTGGGGTCGTAGGTGCAGCCCAATCTTTAATCGCTTCAATCTTAGCAGGGTCCACATGAACTCCTTGTCTATCAATCACATGACCTAGAAATTGTACCGTCGGAATCCAAAATTCACATTTCGAAAACTTGGCATACAGTTTCTCCTTTCTGAGCAATTCTAAGATAAGTCTTAGATGCTCCTCATGTTCCTTCTCACTCTTTGAATATATCAGAATGTCATCGATAAACACAATCACGAACTTGTCTAAGTAAGGCTTACACACCCGATTCATGAGATCCATGAACACCGCCGGTGCGTTAGTCAACCCAAACGGCATCACCTGAAACTCGTAATGCCCGTAACGGGTTCTGAAAGCCGTTTTCGGAATATCTTCCTCGCGTACTCGAAGCCGATGATATCCCGATCTCAAATCGATCTTCGAATACACGCTCGATCCTTGAAGCTGATCGAACAAATCGTCGATCCTCGGTAACGGGTATCTATTCTTCACCGTTAACTTGTTCAACTCTCGATAATCAATAAACATACGGAACGATCCATCCTTCTTCTTTACAAATAAGACCGGGGCTCCCCAAGGTGAAGAACTTGGTCTTATGAATCCCTTTTCGGCTAACTCCGCTAATTGTTTCGACAACTCTTCCAATTCGGTAGGTGCAAGACGATAAGGCGCTCGTGCTACAGGTGCTGTACCAGGTATCAACTCAATCTGAATTCCACTTGTCTAGTAGGTGGAATTCCCGGCAAGTCATTGGGAAACACATCCGAAAAATCACGAACTATAGGTACATCTCCAATGCACCTTTAATTCTTCTCCTTCTCTTCTTTCTCAGAAATTTGGGCTAAGAAAAGGTAACTTCCTTTCTCAATTAGCTTCGGCAACTTAGTGCTAGATATAACCGCTAATCTAGATGGGCCTCTCAAATCCTTTCTATCTCCTGGTATGTTCAGAATCTCCTTGCCGTATGGCACACGCACGATCTTCTCATCGCAAATTATATGAGCACGATACTTCGACAACCAATCCATACCAATAATGACATCAAAACTTCCTAATGTGACGGGTAGAAGATCTATGTTGAAAGGACGGTTCAGAAAGTTTAACGTGCAACCGCGAATGATAGTCTTAATCCTTTCTATGTTTCCATTAGCTAACTCTACATCATAACCAATTCCTAAGGCCATCGGGGGTTTCTCAAGTAAGGGTGCAAACTTATTGGACACAAAACTCTTATTGGCACCAGTATCAAATAGTATGGAAGCATAACGATTATTGAGAAGGAACGTACCAGTCACAACGTTCGGATCTTCTCCTCTCTCGTTCCCGAGTGCATACACTCTCCCATGAGCAACTCCAGCTTCCACACGTTGGTCCCCATTATCTTGTCGTCCACGGTTTCCTCCAGCTCCACGGTTTCCATTATTGTACCCATTACCACCCGATCCTTGATTTCCTCGGTTCCACGATTCCCTACATTCATTCCGATAATGTCCTTTCTTTCCACATCCATAGCAAGTGACATTTGCTTTGCTCAATGTTTCAGGAGTAGCTTGAATCATAGCAAGTGGTCGAGCTCTACAATCCTTAGCTATGTGTCCCATCTTGGAGCAATTCTTGCACAATACAGTACATCGACTAGAATGATGTTTGTAACATCGGTTACATTTGGGTGCATCTCCATTGTAGTTCTTCTTGTCTCCATCTCCCATGGCATAAGCTCTAGTAGTTAGTTGTCGCTTGTTTCGACGATCATTACGCTTAGAGTGATCGTCCCTCTTTCTCTTTCCATTCTTATCCTTCTCAGCTTCTTCCAATGCCAAAGAGTCCATCAATTGTTGAGCGATAGTGATAGCCTCATGAATGTTTGTAGGCTTAGCAGATATCACATCGTTCCTGGTAGATACCGGCAATCCATCGGTATACCTCTCAATCTTTTGGGTCTCAGTCCTAACCATATCGGGACAGAGTAAGGCCAACTCTCGATAACGGCGATTGTAAGTTGCCATATCGGTACCTTTCACCTTGTGGTTCCAGAACTCAATTTCCAATTTCTTAATCTCATTCCTTGGGCAGTAAGTCTGAATCAGCAAAGACTTAAATTGCTCCCAAGTCATAGCATAAGCCACATCACTCCCAACCGAGTTATGGTAATTGTTCCACCAAGTTAAGGCTTCATCCTTGAAAGTAAAAGAAGCAAACTTTACCTTCGCATTCTCCGCACAACCACTGACATTAAACACTGACTCAGTCTTCTCAATCCACCTAACCAAGTAAACCACTCCTTCAGTTCCACTAAACTCAATCGGTCCACAAATCTTAAACTCCTTGTAGTGACATCCATTAGCACGAACAGGTGGAAAAGTTCAAGCAGAATTGTTGGAATGATTTGACTCAGCTAGTAGCTCAGCAACTCGTTGCTCCACAAGTTGATTGATCATTGCTTGATCCACAGTAGGTGCATTAAGTGGAACATGATCATTGTCTCCCTGAACATCAACATTTTGATTCCTGTTGTTGCGGTTAGTAGTGTCCAGGTTATCAGGAGCAGGGGTCTCAACATTTCGAGCTGGACGGTGTCCTCGACGACTAGGGGTAGCCGTTGCGGGTCCAGTTCTGGTAGCTCTAAAAGGGTTTCTTCGTGGTTCCATTGATCTGTAACATCATACAAGTTCATGAGTCTCCAATAGAACTTATCGATATGCTCAACAAAACATTTCAACGAAACCAAATCATGGAAAGAATAGCAGCAATACACCACGTAACATCAATAAAGCGAATAAGGACTCAATTTCCGTAACACCCAAAATCACATAATACCATATACTAATAACCATCAACCATACAATAGCGATCTAACATCGTTCCAACTAACGGATAACACAAAACGTACTAATCGTTCCACAAGAGACGAATACTGAACAAAATACATCAAAATATGATAAATAGCTTTTCTAACCGAACACTCCTCGGTTAAGAAAGCAACAAGACAACATAACCCAAGCAACTAGCCACGCGGCTGGCGGAGGCTCCTCAACTCCTGCCTCAAGCCATCAAGATCCCTTGTCACAACTCACCATTTCAAGTCATTTCAGGTCATTTCCCGAACTTTGGAAAAACACTATTCATCAAACACTATTCATCAAAACACTATTCATCAGTTTACTATTCATCATTTTTTGTGTCAGTTTGACATTCCGAGAAGCATTCAGAAATTTTACTATTCACAGAACACTATTCATTGCGGGAAAAGATTTCATCATTCACTTGCATTACACATTTCATCGTAAATTTAGTTTACGGGTATTCAAATTCGCGTAACCGTATTGGTTCAGGTGCGAATTCATGCATTATCAGTAATGACATTTCATACGGACTGGAGATAGTCTGTATATCATCAGTAGGTCATTTACATGTTATACCACTCTTAGGATTTTCAAATTTATATATATTTGATACATTTAACGTTTTCCTTATAATTATTTATAAATAAACGTTAACACACGGTTTATACGCGACGAATATATCTAAATATTCCCACAATGGTCCCGACATATTTTTATATCCATTTTATCATCATAAAAGTTATAACATTCATTTACCCAGTATTTTGGAAATTTATTTTATTTATAACGTAAGCTTATGAATATAACGACGGTTTTCGTGAAAACTAAACAATAATCACCCGAACACTCAGTAATTGTACCCAACATATTTTTAACATTTTCATGACTTTATTAAGTCCCGGTCAACTTTGTTAACATTTATTTCTCGCAAACCCGGTACCCGATTATAACTAATACTTACACTAAACTACAACTAATAATACACTATATCTTCTAAGTGATCAAAACCGACTTTGCATCTCTTTTTCACATTAAAAACCGGCCACATGCCCTCCCCTAGACACCATGTGATTTCATTTTAACCTCATGTATTTATGTACAAGTATTATACAATATAACTATACTAATATTTACCAAAAACCCCATAAACACCTTTTTGCATAAACATACACATTCATAGAATCATAAACTCATTTTTTTCTCATCTCTTTCACCCCAAAACCCAAAACCCACGACCCATATATGATCCATAACCAAAATCCATTATTTTTCAAAGTACAAAGCATCAAAGTTGTTCATTTCATCATCCTAATCAAGAATCATAACACAAAAACACAAGTAATCCAAGGTTTTTCATCATCTCACCACCTATTATTTCAAAGTGAGTATTCAAATTTATTTTCATGTTTTCATCTAATTAACATATGTATCTTATAGTATTCATGCTTAATTTCATGCACAAACTAGCTATACCACTTTATTTTAGTATACTTTTTGATCATACAAACCCTAGAATTGGTTTTAGGTGTTCCTTTGTTAAATTAACTTGATTACTAGTCATTAGGAACCCATGGCACCCTAAGAAGGTGTATGGTAGGATTAGTATAGATTTGTGGTGTTTGCAAGAGATTTGGTTGAAGTAAAAACTAGTTTTGAACCTTGGAAATGGATTTCTAACAAGTTTATAAACATGCTGTCCCATTTTGGTAAAATCTGGAAAATCAGTAAACACAAATGAAACTTTGGAAAAATTTTTAGAAAATACTTTCAAAAACGAATCCGTAGGCGAAAGAACGGATTAAAAAGAGTTTATAACGAAGAAGTTATGATTTTTGCAAGTTTATTGACGAAAACTATTTTCCGGAAAAATACATGCTGATGGACGTTTTTCATCGGACAAAAAGAGACTTTAGACATAACCCGGAGGGGTCAAGCTTTCTAAAATATATTACTACATGTTAAGACGTAACCGTGGATATAAAGAACAAGTAAAACGGGCTTATAACGACAAAGATATTCACGTTTCAATATCGGCAAAAATCCTCTATAATTGGCAGCTTTTAAAAATAATAATAACACTACGTACTAAATTCTAGATTTTCTAGAAATATTAACCAAGTACCCAATTTCATAACTAATGATGTATTAGTGATTACAAGTATATTTTCATTAGTACAAGGCGCTATTTCAAGGATTTCAAACCGAGGATTTCAACACAAACATTGGTACATACGATATATATATAAGTATATATATTGCAACTAGTTTATTTTTCTAATAGCCATATTTTTTCTAAGTCTTGGAATATATACTTTTGATAACAACAAGTGTTTTTCAAAGAGTAGAGTGGTATAGGAAACATGTGCATGGACATTCATAACATCATTTCATGATCTAAAGTAGATCGTTCATCATTCATATTAGGTTGCGGCTAGTGTGCGCGCCTTGTTTTTCAGCTCATTACATGTTCATGGTACCATCATATTGGGTTGCGGCAGCTAATTGTTCATTGGTGTTCATTTCATTTCATCACAGTTTCATCAGTTAAGGTGAGTTTTCATAGCCCCGTTTTCAATTCAACATTTTTGATTGTTTTCAAATCCCACGGGGGGAATACATTGCATAAATCATTTTAGTACGAGCCCAAGTATTCAAACATATGTACATTGCTTAAGTTACCTTGCCATGTGATAAGTCCCCTGTAACATCATGAACCGTTAATTTACCGTTAAGCGAGAGTGAGTGGATAGATCTATCGAGGGTGACGCCTCCATCCGTGGTAGTGATTACCAACAGTAAGCGGATGCATGTCATGTCTTTTAAATTTGAATGTTTCGGCAGAACATTCAGGAGGGGCATAGAGTTTCATCAGTCATAGCTTCGGTGTCATGAGCTTAAGGTCAATTGTACAATTTTCATGAGATTTTTATCTTGCACTTTTACTTGTGGTGGCCGTACATCATTACATTTTACAAACCTATGGAATTCACCAACATTCGTGTTGACGTTTTAGCAATGTATTTCAGGTTATTAAGGTAGCTCATGTGACATGCATTTGGACCTTCATGGAGTCGCGGAGTCGACGCGTCTCATCATTATTTCATGCACTTATGTAAACGTTTGATCTAGTATGACTTGTTTTTCATAAACATGCAACACATTTTGGGGACCTCATTTTGTAAACTCTGGATTATTTCAATCATCAAATGCAGTATTTTCCAAGCGACACTTTAGGTCGTTCAATGTAACTGTAACTGTGGTGCTATGACAGAAACCCCCAGGTATTCCATTCTGCTGCAAGTCAGGTAAATTGGGGGTGTGACAGATTGGCATCAGAGCTAAGGTTATAGCGAACTAGGATGTATCTTGGACCCTAGACTATAACCGCATCATCATAGCATCTCATCATTTCATCATAAGTGCATAATCATGATACATGTTGTTTCATGCATACCCTGTGCGAGTTATTTATACTCATATCTGTATATGTATATCATTTTATTGACCTGGTTCACAAGTGACATGTCTTCAGATACTCACCCTGACATCCTTTTATCGGATTCCGACATTGAAGATGCCTTGTCATCTTCCACTACCATTATACCACCAGTTGCACTTACACCACCAGTAGCACTATTGATTTGCCATAGGAACAGGGTTTTCCTATCATTCAGCCCATACATAGAATGCCTTTTGGTAGTGTATTCAGACTTAATTTTAATGGACTTATTAGGATGCTTATTGCAAGAAAGATAGTATGTTTCTTTCCATCACTAGTAGAGCACTCACTACTCAGGTACTACCACCACCATCAGTTACTTATTACACTATTGGTCGTCCCACAGTGCGTACTTTAGTTTTACCTCTTAGATGTCGCGAGGTAGCGCGAAAGAGGGTAGTATTCCATTCACTAGTACCATCATTGTCATTTTCCTTTTCCATTCCCACTTGCCACGAACTAGATAACACCTAGTAGATAATACCAATATCACGGACTCAACAGAAACATCCACAGATTCTTCAGGAATGGTTCAGAACCTACATTATTTGAGATTTAATCGATGCACAACCTCAAACACCACTTCAGGACTATCTCGACCTTATGATGCCACAAACCTGATTTCACACAGAGGGACACCAGGAATTCCCTGGACCAGACTTATATCCTCACTAGTTTTTACTATTATCCTAGCCACAGAAAGTGCGGGACATAGTCTAAAGAACTTGTTGTCTTTTGATTGTTGTACAAACAAATATATCAAGTGTGACTCTACTATGTAAGAAATGGTTGTGCTATTTGTGATACCGGTTCACGTAGACCGAAATTTTCATGTATTATATTCATGTGTTGTGAATATGATGACTTTGATTACCTATATATACTCATGGTCTCTTATGATTGGATGAAGAGAGATTTAAGCAAACCACTCCAAGCATGATGCAAGCTGCTGTTGGACAAGTCATTGCCAAGAACATAGTCACTGCCCTCACTAAGGAACTTACTTACGTGGAATTTATGGGGTGCAATCCTCCCTCCTTTAGCAGAACTAGAAACACAAAGGAATTTCTCAAATGGTTCGAAGACATAGAAACATTATTTCGATGTGGCGACTGTCATAAGGAAAACAAGGTTAAGTTCGCCACATGCACTTTTCAGGATCATGCTCAGGAATGGTGGACCAAACATATTAAGATGGTAGGAGATGATACTGCCTACTCACACTCTTAGGAGAAACTAAGAAGGATGATGGGTATAACATTTTGTGTAAGAAGTGAATTACGAACAACGGAACAGGAAACACTAAACTTTATCATGGTAGGAAATGATGTGACGAGTACACTACTCATTTTTATGAATTAACACGACTAGGTTCTGCAATGGATGAACCGGAAAGCAAGAAACTTGAAAAGTACATTGGGGGACTCTCCCATGGAAATTCGTATGTTGGTCATCGCATGGGAACCCGATACCATGTCTGAAGCCATCAAAATGGCGATCGAGGCAAAGGAACTCATAGTTCACGCCGAGACATCAGGAAACAATAGTGACAATAAAAGGAAGTGGAACAACAATCTAGGTTGTAATGCTGCTCAACAATCACCCAAAGGACAAAAAGTGAATAGAGCCTTTGCTGCAGAACCGCACACAAAGAGAAGGTATATTGGAAAGTTATCTTACTGAAACCTGTGTAATCAATATCACCGAGGTCATTGCAGTGAACCGTGTGGAGTGTGCAAGAAGCGGGGTCATTGGACTGAAGATTGTAGGAAACTCACAAATCAGAAAATCCCAGGGAGTTGCTTCAAATGTGGAAACTTAGGGCATTTCAAGAACGACTGCCCGGAGTTAAGGAACAAGGAAAATCAGGAACTTGGAATCAAGACTAAATCGCTCGAGGAATAGCGTGAGCTGTTGAAAGAGAACAGTTAGGATATTAGCAACATCAAGGATAACAACAATGCTTCAGCAGGAGGAGCTTTGTTTCAATATATAAACCGTAGTTTGAGCCTTTAGGGTTGTACTTTTCCTTTTGTACTTACCGTTGGTACGATGACATGACCTAGTGATATTAAGCGCTTTCCTATCCAATGTAGTATCTATCCTTTGTTACCTAGGTGATAATCATAACCTTTGTTTACTCCATTTTCTATCCCATTTGCTCAGACTTCAATCGTTTCGCAAAATTTTAGCATTGTCTCATTAGGGATTAGATTGATTTCGTATTTGACGAATTAGTAGACTATTACCATTCGACAAGATTCACTCACGTATCCAATACACCATTCAAGCTATTTTACTATCATATGGGGAAATTGTTTTACAGAAAAATTTCTGAAGTAAGCTATTTTATTTCCATCCTATAAATTGATTTTTCTGTCATTACACCAAGTATTTACTATTATTACGCGAGGCAATTTTTATGTTATTTGAAAGGAAACATCAGGATACCATTTTAATAACAATGCGTTGAACACCCTCTAAAACTTTTGAGAAAAGTTATGATATTCTGACAAAATCTAACATCGCATCATTAGTCCTCAATTGTACATAGCCTGATCACCTATGTAAAATTCAGGAAGGATTATGCCATGAAGGAAATAATTACCTTTTCAAAGGATTGATAATGACAATCTTCATCCAAAAGTTTTGTAAACAGAGGAACTCTTTCATAAACATCCCTTTTGCCGAACTATCCCTGGATACTTACCCCACCAGTCACTCATTCAGACATTAAGTTGGATTTTCCCATTGACTTCCCTAAGAGAGACTTTCCATATCAATTACATGCAGGATTCCTCTATACAATAAAAGCAATGAAAGGATTACAGAACTAGAAGTATATAGTGAGATAATTCATAACTCAACAACAAATCCTAAGATACTGCGAGACCATCTGAGTCACCATCTTTGACTAAGTTGTCAAATTCTATCGTTTAAAGGTACTAGCTAGACTGAGCTACAGGATTGAACTCAATATAAATGTCCGCATGACAACACGATAGAAATAAACCAAGCTTCTAATTGAGACTGTAGAGCATTTCATTTAAACATGGCATCATCCATACATAAACTTTCATGCAGTAAGTTTTCACAAAGGACAATTGTTTGAAACAAGGAATCAAATTGTTACCTATATTCTATCCCCTTCAGATAACGCCAAGTTCGAAGGACCGAACGTTGTGGAATTAGTCACAAAGGTTTATTGTACCCATTTCAGTTTTTCCTGTTAAGGAAACCGATTCAACTTGGACTTCAGGTAATCATTTCAGGATTTCCTTCAGAAACCCATTTAGATGTGAACATCACCTATCACCCTCAAAACGATGGTCAAAGCGAGAGAACAATTCAAACATAGGAAGGTATGCTCAGAGCATGAGTGATTGACCCTAGAAATGGTTGGAACAATCATTTAACATAAATCAAATTCATCTACAACAATAGTTATCACACCAACGGCGAGAAACTGACAGAAGTTAGATTGGTACATAACACACATCATTTGGATTGGATATCCTGAACAACAAACCATCCAGATTCAAGTGGGAGAACAAACTAAGTTAAAAGCATTGCCTTGGATTGGCATGATACAAATTGGATAACAAGAAAGGTTAAACCTTTAGCATATTGGACTATTTAAGATTCATTTTAGAATCGACCAACTAGCATACAAACTTGAGTTCTGGCAGAATTCAGCAGTATATATTACCAGTACCACATTTAAAACATTAAGAAACGCAGACCATCGATTGATGGGCCAAACTCAGAAAAAGCTCAACTCATTAGTTCAGTAGGCATTCATGAGATAACCAGAAATTTCCTACAAGTCAAGAATCAGTTACAAGTTCAATAAGTCGTAAACCAATAAGAAAACTTGGAAAGTTACACCAATATACACTGGACCATTTAATATTCTGACAGAGAAGGCATAGTGGCCGTCAGATTTGAACATTGCCAGAGAACAACAGGATTACACAAACATATTTCACATTTTCAGATCCCGAGAAATGACTTTCAGAGGAGTCACTCATGATTCCATTGGAAGGGATCCAACCTAAATGACAATCTCAGACCTTGTAAGAGAACCAACAGAAATCATGGACCGTGTGGTCAAACAGTTGAAACAGAGTCGAATTCCTATCGTTAGAGTTCGCTGGAATTCTCGAATATCATCACCTTTTCATCAATACATTCTCAGAGACCAACATAAACTGAACTTCGGGACGAAGTTTCTTTTAGAGGGGAAGACTGTCACAACTCACCATTTCAAGTCATTTCAGGTCATTTCCCGAACTTTTGAAAAACACTATTCATCAAACACTATTCATCAAAACACTATTCATCAATTTACTATTCATCATTTTTTGTGTCAGTTTGACATTCTGAGAAGCATTCAGAAATTTTACTATTCACAAAACACTATTCATTGCGGGAAAAGATTTCATCATTCACTTGCATTACACATTTCATCGTAAATTTAGTTTTCGGGTATTCAAATTCGCGTAACCGTATTGGTTCAGGTGCGAATTCATGCCTTATCAGTAATGACATTTCATACGGACTGGAGATAGTCTGTATATCATCAGTAGGTCATTTACATGTTATACCACTCTTAGGATTTTCAAATTTATATATATTTGATACATTTAACGTTTTCCTTATAATTATTTATAAATAAACGTTAACACGGTTTATACGCGACGAATATATCTAAATATTCCCACAATGGTCCTGACATATTTTTATATCCATTTTATCATCATAAAAGTTATAACATTCATTTACCCAGTATTTTGGAAATTTATTTTATTTATAACGTAAGCTTATGAATATAACGACGGTTTTCGTGAAAACTAAACAATAATCACCCGAACACTCAGTAATTGTACCCAACATATTTTTAACATTCTCATGACTTTATTAAGTCCCAGTCAACTTTGTTAACATTTATTTCTCGCAAACCCGGTACCCGATTATAACTAATACTTACACTAAACTACAACTAATAATACACTATATCTTCTAAGTGATCAAAACCGACTTTGCATCTCTTTTTCACATTAAAAACCGGCCACATGCCCTCCCCTAGACACCATGTGATTTCATTTTAACCTCATGTATTTATGTACAAGTATTATACAATATAACTATACTAATATTTACCAAAAACCCCATAAACACCTTTTTGCATAAACATACACATTCATAGAATCATAAACTCATTTTTTTCTCATCTCTTTCACCCCAAAACCCAAAACCCACGACCCATATATGATCCATAACCAAAATCCATTATTTTTCAAAGTACAAAGCATCAAAGTTGTTCATTTCATCATCCTAATCAAGAATCATAACACAAAAACACAAGTAATCCAAGGTTTTTCATCATCTCACCACCTATTATTTCAAAGTGAGTATTCAAATTTATTTTCATGTTTTCATCTAATTAACATATGTATTTTATAGTATTCATGCTTAATTTCATGCACAAACTAGCTATACCACTTTATTTTTGTATACTTTTTGATCATACAAACCCTAGAATTGGTTTTAGGTGTTCCTTTGTTAAATTAACTTGATTACTAGTCATTAGGAACCCATGGCACCCTAAGAAGGTGTATGGTAGGATTAGTATAGATTTGTGGTGTTTGCAAGAGATTTGGTTGAAGTAAAAACTAGTTTTGAACCTTGGAAATGGATTTCTAACAAGTTTATAAACATGCTGTCCCATTTTGGTAAAATCTGGAAAATCAGTAAACACAAATGAAACTTTGGAAATATTTTTAGAAAATACTTTCAAAAACGAATCCGTAGGCGAAAGAACGGATTAAAAAGAGTTTATAACGAAGAAGTTATGATTTTTGCAAGTTTATTGACGAAAACTATTTTCCGGAAAAATACATGCTGATGGACGTTTTTCGTCGGACAAAAAGAGACTTTAGACATAACCCGGAGGGGTCAAGCTTTCTAAAATATATTACTACATGTTAAGACGTAACCGTGGATATAAAGAACAAGTAAAACGGGCTTATAACGACAAAGATATTCACGTTTCAATATCGGCAAAAATCCTCTATAATTGGCAGCTTTTAAAAATAATAATAACACTACGTACTAAATTCTAGATTTTCTAGAAATATTAACCAAGTACCCAATTTCATAACTAATGATGTATTAGTGATTACAAGTATATTTTCATTAGTACAAGGCGTTATTTCAAGGATTTCAAACCGAGGATTTCAACACAAACATTGGTACATACGATATATATATAAGTATATATATTGCAACTAGTTTATTTTTCTAATAGCCATATTTTTCCTAAGTCTTGGAATATATACTTTTGATAACAACAAGTGTTTTTCAAAGAGTAGAGTGGTATAGGAAACATGTGCATGGACATTCATAACATCATTTCATGATCTAAAGTAGATCGTTCATCATTCATATTAGGTTGCGGCTAGTGTGCGCGCCTTGTTTTTCAGCTCATTACATGTTCATGGTACCATCATATTGGGTTGCGGCAGCTAATTGTTCATTGGTGTTCATTTCATTTCATCACAGTTTCATCAGTTAAGGTGAGTTTTCATAGCCCCGTTTTCAATTCAACATTTTTGATTGGTTTCAAATCCCACGGGGGGAATACATTGCATAAATCATTTTAGTACGAGCCCAAGTATTCAAACATATGTACATTGCTTAAGTTACCTTGCCATGTGATAAGTCCCCTGTAACATCATGAACCGTTAATTTACCGTTAAGCGAGAGTGAGTGGATAGATCTATCGAGGGTGACGCCTCCATCCGTGGTAGTGATTACCAACAGTAAACGGATGCATGTCATGTCTTTTACATTTGAATGTTTCGGCAGAACATTCAGGAGGGGCATAGAGTTTCATCAGTCATAGCTTCGGTGTCATGAGCTTAAGGTCAATTGTACAATTTTCATGAGATTTTTATCTTGCACTTTTACTTGTGGTGGCCGTACATCATTACATTTTACAAACCTATGGAATTCACCAACATTCGTGTTGACGTTTTAGCAATGTATTTCAGGTTATTAAGGTAGCTCATGTGACATGCATTTGGACCTTCATGGAGTCGCGGAGTCGACGCGTCTCATCATTATTTCATGCACTTATGTAAACATTTGATCTAGTATGACTTGTTTTTCATAAACATGCAACACATTTTGGGGACCTCATTTTGTAAACTCTGGATTATTTCAATGATCAAATGCAGTACTTTCCAAACGACACTTTAGGTCGTTCAATGTAACTGTAACTGTGGTGCTATGACAGAAACCCCCAGGTATTCCATTCCGCTGCAAGTCAGGTAAATTGGGGGTGTGACAGATTGGCATCAGAGCTAAGGTTATAGCGAACTAGGATGTATCTTGGACCCTAGACTATAACCGCATCATCATAGCATCTCATCATTTCATCATAAGTGCATAATCATGATACATGTTGTTTCATGCATACCCTGTGCGAGTTATTTATACTCATATCTGTATATGTATATCATTTTATTGACCTGGTTCACAAGTGACATGTCTTCAGATACTCACCCTGACATCCTTTTATCGGATTCCGACATTGAAGATGCCTTGTCATCTTCCACTACCATTATACCACCAGTTGCACTTACACCACCAGTAGCACTATTGATTTGCCATAGGAACAGGGTTTTCCTATCATTCAGCCCATACATAGAATGCCTTTTGGTAGTGTATTCAGACTTAATTTTAATGGACTTATTAGGATGCTTATTGCAAGAAAGATAGTATGTTTCTTTCCATCACTAGTAGAGCACTCACTACTCAGGTACTACCACCACCATCAGTTACTTATTACACTATTGGTCGTCCCACAGTGCGTACTTTAGTTTTACCTCTTAGATGTCGCGAGGTAGCGCGAAAGAGGGTAGTATTCCATTCACTAGTACCATCATTGCCATTTTCCTTTTCCATTCCCACTTGCCACGAACTAGATAACACCTAGTAGATAATACCAATATCACAGACTCAACAGAAACATCCACAGATTCTTCAGGAATGGTTCAGAACCTACATTATTTGAGATTTGATCGATGCACAACCTCAAACACCACTTCAGGACTATCTCGACCTTATGATGCCACAAACCTGATTTCACACAGAGGAACACCAGGAATTCCCTGGACCAGACTTATATCCTCACTAGTTTTTACTATTATCCTAGCCACAGAAAGTGTGGGACATAGTCTAAAGAACTTGTTGTCTTTTGATTGTTGTACAAACAAATATATCAAGTGTGACTCTACTATGTAAGAAATGGTTGTGCTATTTGTGATACCGGTTCACGTAGACCGAAATTTTCATGTATTATATTCATGTGTTGTGAATATGATGACTTTGATTACCTATATATACTCATGGTCTCTTATGATTGGATGAAGAGAGATTTAAGCAAACCACTCCAAGCATGATGCAAGCTGCTGTTGGACAAGTCATTGCCAAGAACATAGTCACTGCCCTCACTAAGGAACTTACTCACGTGGAATTTATGGGGTGCAATCCTCCCTCCTTTAGCGGAACTAGAAACACAAAGGAATTTCTCAAATGGTTCGAAGACATAGAAACATTATTTCGATGTGGCGACTGTCATAAGGAAAACAAGGTTAAGTTCGCCACATGCACTTTTCAGGATCATGCTCAGGAATGGTGGACCAAACATATTAAGATGGTAGGAGTTGATACTGCCTACTCACACTCTTGGGAGAAACTAAGAAGGATGATGGGTATAACATTTTGTGTAAGAAGTGAATTACGAACAACGGAACAGGAAACACTAAACTTTATCATGGTAGGAAATGATGTGACGAGTACACTACTCATATTTATGAATTAACACGACTAGGTTCTGCAATGGATGAACCGGAAAGCAAGAAACTTGAAAAGTACATTGGGGGACTCTCCCATGGAAATTCGTATGTTGGTCATCGCATGGGAACCCGATACCATGTATGAAGCCATCAAAATGGCGATCGAGGCAAAGGAACTCATAGTTCACGCCGAGACATCAGGAAACAATAGTGACAATAAAAGGAAGTGGAACAACAATTAGGTTGTAATGTTGCTCAACAATCACCCAAAGGACAAAAAGTGAATAGAGCCTTTGCTGCAGAACCGCACACAAAGAGAAGGTATATTAGAAAGTTATCTTACTGAAACCTGTGTAATCAATATCACCGAGGTCATTGCAGTGAACCGTGTGGAGTGTGCAAGAAGCGGGGTCATTGGACTGAAGATTGTAGGAATCTCACAAATCAGAAAATCCCAGGGAGTTGCTTCAAATGTGGAAACTTAGGGCATTTCAAGAACGACTGCCCGGAGTTAAGGAACAAGGAAAATCAGGAACTTGGAATCAAGACTAAATCGCTCGAGGAATAGCGTGAGCTGTTGAAAGAGAACAGTCAGGATATTAGCAACATCAAGGATAACAACAATGCTTCAGCAGGAGGAGCTTTGTTTCAATTTATAAACCGTAGTTTGAGCCTTTAGGGTTGTACTTTTCCTTTTGTACTTACCGTTGGTACGATGACATGACCTAGTGGTATTAAGCGCTTTCCTATCCAATGTAGTATCTATCCTTTGTTACCTAGGTGATAATCATAACCTTCGTTTACTCCATTTTCTATCCCATTTGCTCAGACTTCAATCGTTTCGCAACATTTTAGCATTGTCTCATCAGGGATTAGATTGATTTTGTATTTGACGAATTAGTAGACTATTACCATTCGACAAGATTCACTCACGTATCCAATACACCATTCAAGCTATTTTACTATCATATGGGGAAATTGTTTTACAGAAAAATTTCTGAAGTAAGCTATTTTATTTCCATCCTATAAATTGATTTTTCTGTCATTACACCAAGTATTTACTATTATTACGCGAGGCAATTTTTATGTTATTTGAAAGGAAACATCAGGATACCATTTTAATAACAATGCGTTGAACACCCTCTAAAACTTTTGAGAAAAGTTATGATATTCTGACAAAATCTAACATCGCATCATTAGTCCTCAATTGTACATAGCCTGATCACCTATGTAAAATTCAGGAAGGATTATGCCATGAAGGAAATAATTACCTTTTCAAAGGATTGATAATGACAATCTTCATCCAAAAGTTTTGTAAACAAAGGAACTCTTTCATAAACATCCCTTTTGCCGAACTATCCCTGGATACTTACCCCACCAGTCACTCATTCAGACATTAAGTTGGATTTTCCCATTGACTTCCCTAAGAGAGACTTTCCATATCAATTACATGCAGGATTCCTCTATACAATAAAAGCAATGAAAGGATTACAGAACTAGAAGTATATAGTGAGAGAATTCATAACTCAACAACAAATCCTAAGATACTGCGAGACCATCTGAATCACCATCTTTGACTCAGTTGTCAAATTCTATCGTTTAAAGGTACTAGCTAGACTGAGCTACAGGATTGAACTCAATATAAATGTCCGCATGACAACACGATAGAAATAAACCAAGCTTCTAATTGAGACTGTAGAGCATTTCATTTAAACATGGCCTCATGCATACATAAACTTTCCTGCAGTAAGTTTTCACAAAGGACAATTGTTTGAAACAAGGAATCAAATTGTTACCTATATTCTATCCCCTTCAGATAACGCCAAGTTCGAAGGACCGAACGTTGTGGAATTAGTCACAAAGATTTATTGTACCCATTTCAGTTTTTCCTGTTAAGGAAACCGATTCAACTTGGACTTCAGGTAATCATTTCAGGATTTCCTTCAGAAACCCATTTAGATGTGAACATCACCTATCACCCTCAAAACGATGGTCAAAGCGAGAGAACAATTCAAACATAGGAAGGTATGCTCAGAGCATGAGTGATTGACCCTAGAAATGGTTGGAACAATCATTTAACATAAATCAAATTCATCTACAACAATAGTTATCACACCAACGGCGAGAAACTGACAGAAGTTAGATTGGTACATAACACACATCATTTGGATTGGATATCCTGAACAACAAACCATCCAGATTCAAGTGGGAGAACAAACTAAGTTAAAAGCATTGCCTTGGATTGGCATGATACAAATTGGATAACAAGAAAGGTTAAACCTTTAGCATATTGGACTATTTAAGATTCATTTTAGAATCGACCAACTAGCATACAAACTTGAGTTCTGGCAGAATTCAGCAGTATATATTACCAGTACCACATTTAAAACATTAAGAAACGCAGACCATCGATTGATGGGCCAAACTCAGAAAAAGCTCAACTCATTAGTTCAGTAGGCATTCATGAGATAACCAGAAATTTCCTACAAGTCAAGAATCAGTTACAAGTTCAATAAGTCGTAAACCATTAAGAAAACTTGGAAAGTTACACCAATATACACTGGACCATTTAATATTCTGACAGAGAAGGCATAGTGGCCGTCAGATTTGAACATTGCCAGAGAACAACAGGATTACACAAACATATTTCACATTTTCAGATCCCCAGAAATGACTTTCAGAGGATTCACTCATGATTCCATTGGAAGGGATCCAACCTAAATGACAATCTCAGACCTTGTAAGAGAACCAACAGAAATCATGGACCGTGTGGTCAAACAGTTGAAACAGAGTCGAATTCCTATCGTTAGAGTTCGCTGGAATTCTCGAATATCATCACCTTTTCATCAATACATTCTCAGAGACCAACATAAACTGAACTTCGGGACGAAGTTCCTTTTAGAGGGGAAGACTGTCACAACTCACCATTTCAAGTCATTTCAGGTCATTTCCCGAACTTTGGAAAAACACTATTCATCAAACACTATTCATCAAAACACTATTCATCAGTTTATTCTTCATCATTTTTGGTGTCAGTTTGACATTCCGAGAAGCATTCAGAAATTTTACTATTCACAAAACACTATTCATTGCGGGAAAAGATTTCATCATTCACTTGCATTACACATTTCATCGTAAATTTAGTTTACGGGTATTCAAATTCGCGTAACCGTATTGGTTCAGGTGCGAATTCATGCATTATCAGTAATGACATTTCATACGGACTGGAGATAGTCTGTATATCATCAGTAGGTCATTTACATGTTATACCACTCTTAGGATTTTCAAATTTATATATATTTGATACATTTAACGTTTTCCTTATAATTATTTATAAATAAACGTTAACACACGGTTTATACGCGACGAATATATCTAAATATTCCAACAATGGTCCCGACATATTTTTATATCCATTTTATCATCATAAAAGTTATAACATTCATTTACCCAGTATTTTGGAAATTTATTTTATTTATAACGTAAGCTTATGAATATAACGACGGTTTTCGTGAAAACTAAACAATAATCACCCGAACACTCAGTAATTGTACCCAACATATTTTTAACATTTTCATGACTTTATTAAGTCCTGGTCAACTTTGTTAACATTTATTTCTCGCAAACCCGGTACCCGATTATAACTAATACTTACACTAAACTACAACTAATAATACACTATATCTTCTAAGTGATCAAAACCGACTTTGCATCTCTTTTTCACATTAAAAACCGGCCACATGCCCTCCCCTAGACACCATGTGATTTCATTTTAACCTCATGTATTTATGTACAAGTATTATACAATATAACTATACTAATATTTACCAAAAACCCCATAAACACCTTTTTGCATAAACATACACATTCATAGAATCATAAACTCATTTTTTTCTCATCTCTTTCACCCCAAAACCCAAAACCCACGACCCATATATGATCCATAACCAAAATCCATTATTTTTCAAAGTACAAAGCATCAAAGTTGTTCATTTCATCATCCTAATCAAGAATCATAACACAAAAACACAAGTAATCCAAGGTTTTTCATCATCTCACCACCTATTATTTCAAAGTGAGTATTCAAATTTATTTTCATGTTTTCATCTAATTAACATATGTATTTTATAGTATTCATGCTTAATTTCATGCACAAACTAGCTATACCACTTTATTTTTGTATACTTTTTGATCATACAAACCCTAGAATTGGTTTTAGGTGTTCCTTTGTTAAATTAACTTGATTACTAGTCATTAGGAACCCATGGCACCCTAAGAAGGTGTATGGTAGGATTAGTATAGATTTGTGGTGTTTGCAAGAGATTTGGTTGAAGTAAAAACTAGTTTTGAACCTTGGAAATGGATTTCTAACAAGTTTATAAACATGCTGTCCCATTTTGGTAAAATCTGGAAAATCAGTAAACACAAATGAAACTTTGGAAAAATTTTTAGAAAATACTTTCAAAAACGAATCCGTAGGCGAAAGAACGGATCAAAAAGAGTTTATAACGAAGAAGTTATGATTTTTGCAAGTTTATTGACGAAAACTATTTTCCGGAAAAATACATGCTGATGGACGTTTTTCGTCGGACAAAAAGAGACTTTAGACATAACCCGGAGGGGTCAAGCTTTCTAAAATATATTACTACATGTTAAGACGTAACCGTGGATATAAAGAACAAGTAAAACGGGCTTATAACGACAAAGATATTCACGTTTCAATATCGGCAAAAATCCTCTATAATTGGCAGCTTTTAAAAATAATAATAACACTACGTACTAAATTCTAGATTTTCTAGAAATATTAACCAAGTACCCAATTTCATAACTAATGATCTATTAGTGATTACAAGTATATTTTCATTAGTACAAGGCGTTATTTCAAGGATTTCAAACAGAGGATTTCAACACAAACATTGGTACATACGATATATATATAAGTATATATATTGCAACTAGTTTATTTTTCTAATAGCCATATTTTTCCTAAGTCTTGGAATATATACTTTTGATAACAACAAGTGTTTTTCAAAGAGTAGAGTGGTATAGGAAACATGTGTATGGACATTCATAACATCATTTCATGATCTAAAGTAGATCGTTCATCATTCATATTAGGTTGCGGCTAGTGTGCGCGCCTTGTTTTTCAGCTCATTACATGTTCATGGTACCATCATATTGGGTTGCGGCAGCTAATTGTTCATTGGTGTTCATTTCATTTCATCACAGTTTCATCAGTTAAGGTGAGTTTTCATAGCCCCGTTTTCAATTCAACATTTTTGATTGTTTTCAAATCCCACGGGGGGAATACATTGCATAAATCATTTTAGTACGAGCCCAAGTATTCAAACATATATACATTGCTTAAGTTACCTTGCCATGTGATAAGTCCCCTGTAACATCATGAACCGTTAATTTACCGTTAAGCGAGAGTGAGTGGATAGATCTATCGAGGGTGACGCCTCCATCCGTGGTAGTGATTACCAACAGTAAGTGGATGCATGTCATGTCTTTTACATTTGAATGTTTCGGCAGAACATTCAGGAGGGGCATAGAGTTTCATCAGTCATAGCTTCGGTGTCATGAGCTTAAGGTCAATTGTACAATTTTCATGAGATTTTTATCTTGCACTTTTACTTGTGGTGGCCGTACATCATTACATTTTACAAACCTATGGAATTCACCAACATTCGTGTTGACGTTTTAGCAATGTATTTCAGGTTATTAAGGTAGCTCATGTGACATGCATTTGGACCTTCATGGAGTCGCGGAGTTGACGCGTCTCATCATTATTTCATGCACTTATGTAAACGTTTGATCTAGTATGACTTGTTTTTCATAAACATGCAACACATTTTGGGGACCTCATTTTGTAAACTCTGGATTATTTCAATGATCAAATGCAGTATTTTCCAAACGACACTTTAGGTCGTTCAATGTAACTGTAACTGTGGTGCTATGACAGACACCCCCAGGTATTCCATTCCACTGCAAGTCAGGTAAATTGGGGGTGTGACAGATTGGCATCAGAGCTAAGGTTATAGCGAACTAGGATGTATCAGGTAAATTGGGGGTGTGACAGATTGACAGATTGGAACCTGATGAAGAGTAAGCTGCCTCGATGTACCAGGGAGCCCTAGAGAAGATGAGGGTCCCTGCGTAGATGCAGCAGGTAGTGCTGAAGTAGAACCTGTCGGTGTCATAGTAGCTGAATGCATGGCAACCTGGTAAGGGTCATCAGGGGCCATGGTGAACCGTGCTGGCAATACCGGTGTAGTAAGAATATCCTCAACGACATCAGGCGTATGGGAGGCCATAGTCTGTGACAACGGCGTAGGGTAGGTGTAAGTGTTTCAAAACAACTAAACCGCGAATTCAAAATACCATATCAAAAATCATCATATAATTCCAAATCGTATATAATCAAGAAAGATTTAAATACCGCATTACTAAAACCATTCGCAAAACAATTAAGCCATATAATTCCTCAAAACGCATAAAATTCCTCGAAACGCATAATATCACTAAATCAATAATCCTCAAAACTTCAAATCATCTCAAGAAATCCCAAATCTCTAATCATCTCAAATATCTCATAATACCTCAATAACAAACAATGATGCTTCGGCTTGGCGGGCTGGCGGGCATTGGTCGAGGATCGTTTTCTATAAAAACCGGTTATAGTTTAGGTGTCTATTTACCTAGTTCTCTATAACCTTGGCTCTGATACCAATCTGTAACACCCCCAAAATTTGATACAGCGGAAGACTCAACAAGCTTGCGGAGTGCTACGGGGATTGGTATCCAAACACAAGACATAACAGAACGAGATAAAGTAAACAAAATAAAATACAACCACGCGGGGTTTTAAAGTTTACATTATCCCAAAATCATCCAAAGTCAGGCCCAAAAGAAATAAATATAGGTCCACAATAGTTATCAGAGTTTTTGAAATATAGATCCATAACCAGTGCCAAATGCCAAACCTCCAATCCCAAGCATCCGCAGAGCATCACTTAATTACCTGAGAAAACGTGCTAAAAGTCAGCTTTCGTTGGTGAGATCATAGGTTTAGATTCTTAATTCAATATAGTGGACATATACGCAAAACGCTTGCTAGCTAGACTAGGGCTCACTCATCCAACCAAAATAAACCAACCAAATCAAATCATCCCTATAGGTGCACGCAATAGCTCAAATCAATCTAATCAATAGCTTACCTAGCTCAAGTCTAGGCCTCGCTCTAATATCAATCCAATAGCTTACCTAGTTCGGGGACTAGGCCTCGCTCAACAACCAAATCAATAGCTTACCTAGATCTAGTCTAGGCCTCGCTTTACCTAGTTCTATAAGTATAGCAAGTTTTAAAATCAAAAAGCGATAATAGTCCACATAAAGCATTTGCACGTTTCTTACCCCAAGTATTGAAAACAAAGTTCAAGAGTAAAAAGTGGGGCTATGACTCACCTCAAGTCCAGAAATCTTCAAAAGAAATGATAGAAGAAAAACGCAAGAAATCTCAAGCAACTCACGTAACGGCGACTACAGACTCGGCACTTCCTAACAATATCAAACCCGTTCAGAAATCATTTCCTCAAAATCAATATTCCCATTCCCCAACGTATTCCATTTTACTTTCAAAAATTATCTATTTCTCGAATTAACTTCATATTCATTTGAAATTCGACGTTTGGTATCCATACGGGTGGAGGGTCGACACAGCACAAACCAAAAAGCCTCAACAAAGAACAATAATAAGATAACTATAGGTCTAATGTTAGCCCAACATATTATTTAAATAATTATCGAAGCTTATTAAATCCGTCGATTTGATAATCTCCCATACTTATTTACGTAATATATCGTTCCAAAATTATACCCAACCTAAAGCACATTGCACATAAATTTCTATTTGGTATATGTCGTAGCCCAATGAATTCCCTATATATATATATCGTCGAATCGGCCAAATTCCACGGGACATATAGTAATTCATTACCCTAAAATATATACCACATCCTATGGGCGTCGTGGGATACGATGCCCATTAATATACCCATTTTATATCGTCAAATAACTCGATCTAGAATAAGTCATCCTATATATAAAATTTTTATATTAACCGTCATATATCCGTGACAACACAAAGTCACAATATAAAGCCCACTTGGACTTTAGAGACCCACAATTCGTATAACTCGATAAGTTTCTAATTTATAAAATAAAATCACATTTTTAATTATTATTTACCCGACTTATGTTTCGCCGTTATTTTTATAAAATAAAATCACATTTCTAATATATATACGTTTAACGCGTCTATATATACGTATATAAACGATTATATTCTTAATAATATTATAACGAGTATTATTTTTGATTTCGATTTTTAAATATTTATCGAGTCATAGAATTTGGTCACATGTCCGAGTCATGACCCTCGGCTCATAGTCCAAGTCCAAAATAATAAATAATCAAGTCACAATATAAATCAACTCCGTCAAAACAATCCCATATTCACGTGCTACAACATGAGGGTCCGACTACGGCACCCAACTAACCTATCTCCGTCATCTAATTGACCGTCTCACAATCGGTCCCCAATTCCATACTCGTCAACACAACTCCAATTCATGATACAAATAACCAATGTCCAAATGATTCGGCCCAACATAAGTCACAACAAATATTAATACCATATAAGCTGAAACAAAAATATATCAATTATACGGGTCGACTTACCAAGTCAAACCCGGGTCAACTTGTGAGGTCACAACCATAAAAATAACCTCACCCGAGACCTCTCGGTCTCGGCTAGCTCTAAAGAGCCTCTCGACCCAAACAGCCCGCGAAGGGGGGGAGGGGGGGTTCGGCCGAGAATCCAAAACAACAACAACATCAAATCGAACCATCATAGACCCAAAATTCCAACAAGCATTAAACCATCATCAAGAATCAAGAAGAAAAAGAATCATCATACCTCCAAGACTCTAATCGAGTCGAGGAGTGTCACACCGAGACCTAGGGTCTCGGTCAAGCTCACATCGAGCCACAAACCCAAACCAAACGCGTACAAAACTACAAATCCGAGCACCAAAAATCAAGAATCGACCCCCAAGGATACCAAACTCGTTTTTATATCAAACCCATTTCCATTTAGAATCTAAGCATCCCAAAAATACCAAGATTCAATTCGGGTTTGACTCAAAGTAGTCAAACCCGACCGAAAACCCATGTTTTCTCACCTCTAAATCGAATGAAAACCAAGATGAAAGGTGTTATGGTGTTGTGTGAGGTGTGGTGCGGCGTTAATAATAAAAACGAAGGGGGAGAGGCGCGTGTTTCACACCAAAAGAACAAGAAGGTGATGGGGAGTATTTTGGTGGTGGCGGTGTGGTGTGGAAGTCGGCGGTGGTGGTGGTGTTGGTGTGGCAGTCGGCGGCGACAAAGAGGGGAGGAGAAGAGAGAGTGAGGGAGGGAGAAGTATTATGAGGGTGAAGGGTTAGGGTTAGGGGTGTTATATGATGCGTGGGAATCGCAACAGGCTTTACCTCTCGAGGGATCTCGAGAAGCTTACAACCCCCACCAGGCAGTGTACCTGATCGTTGTAGTATAGTATAGTGACAAGTACCGGGGGATTGATCGTTCAGTTTAGGAATAGTGTCGCTAGGATTAGAAAACCTAATTAATAGTTCTAAAGGTGAGGGACGATTATTTTTGTATTTTTATATTTTTATGAAAGCAGGTAAAATCTCGGGTTTTGGAAGAGTGGGCGGAATTAGTTGCTATTCAACTAACCCAAATCTAATATATAATTAAAATAAAATACTGAAAATGAAATTAAACTAAATTATACTAAGGTTGTGAGCAGTAATTGGAGAAATTGTGTTTACTTAGACTTCACTACTGCCTAGATATCTTTTACACGTTAATTAATTGTTATACTTGTATGGATGACGGATTGTATTCCTTAATACCATTCGTGGGGTGGCATACATAACTCCCCAATTCTATGAGCTCTTATCTCCTCCTACACCATGACCCAGCACAACTATAGGGATTGTAAACAGTGGCTCATGCATTAAATACAACCAATAAAGACCTAGTACGCCTCGGTTCATGTTTCTTAAGACGTTCAAGCATGTTACCATTTGGAGATCTGCCAGTTTTCTTAAGCCTAACATATAAAATCATTCATCCAAGACAAGAATAGACAAGTAATCAACACATAATCAACATCTAGGTTTCATTAGATCTAAGCAAACACAAAAGAGATCTAGCCTAGCATAATGGAATTGAGACAGGAACAAGATATAAACAACCAACACATAGACATATTGATTGAATTGGAAGAACACTTATCTCAATTACAATGCAAGGTCTCAAGGGTTTGGAACCCTTGAAAAACCTGTAAAAGATACACCAAATTCGTCTTTAGGGTTTCACCAAAACTTCTCTCCCTTTTAATGAAAAAACTAGAAAACTATATATAGGAAAAGTAGGCTGACGGCGTCAAGACCACCATGTGACGCCGTCACCTCGCCGCCAAATACTTCCTCGGACGGCCTTGATCTACTTATGACGGCCTATGTGACGCCGTCACCAACCACGGTATTTTATTCTTGCCACTTTGACGCCGTCAGGATGACGTTTGACGCCGTCACCACCTTCGGTATTTTTTTCTTCATGGATGACGCCGTCAAGATGTAACTCTTGACGCCGTCACCTTGTGTCTTCAGCATGGAAATTTGGTACTTTGCCGTTTTTGTTCACTTTTATGCTCCAAAAACGTCCAAAATGGCTTGTTTTCCAGAATTCACTCTCCAAACACCTAAAATCACAAAAGGAATGATTTAGGGCAATATTTGATCAAATAAAGTCGGATTCGGGCTTAAATGACCCCCTAAAAACGGATCATTTTTCGCCTCATCATATACCCTTACACCTGAGATTTGCTTGTCCTCAAGCAAATGAGCTTTTATTCTACTCAAAAGACAAGTTAGGGGTCATTTAACACTAATATAAAAGTAATTACAACAAATAATCGTTCCACTAAAGACCAATAGACAAGCACGGAGGTTATACAAAAGCACCTCACAAATAGTGTTTAGATACTCACATCTCTCGGGTGTAATAAAGTAATATAACATTATGGAAATGGAAGATATCTCTCACTACCTGTCATAGCAAAATAGATTACCATAGGCTTGGGAAAGGATCAAACCTCCACCACATGGCGTAAGCACCTAGGATAAACTATCAAAGAGGTCTTTTAAAGGGTTGTAACGTTAGGTATAGGGATATGAATTACACGGTTTTGTTGGATAAAGGAAATTTTACTGGTGGCGAGTTAACAATCTTGGTTAATTGCATGTACAAGATGGCGTTGCTAAGCTAAGACTAGACTCGACTTAAGCTAATAAATGAAAAATAACAAAAACATAAAATGAACATAGAATGAAACGGGATGGTAGTCCGTATGTTTTTTTTCTCTTTTTCTATTTTTTTTTTTTTTTCCGCATACACTCTTACCTTACCATCCAAAGTAATACATCATAGGGGTTTGAGCATTCCCCTTACACTTGAATCTTTACATACTTTACATTAAACTATTCTAATGACTCGAATTAAGAAAATCAAAACACTTGGAGCACTTTTAAGATTAACGTACATATGGGGGTAATAATATTATGTTCTTCCCCATTACTCCATAAAATAAGTACTTACCCATGAGTCCCAATCGTCCCAAAACAATATGTACAAGGATATGACTCGACTTAGCAACCATGTAATCAATTAGAAAGTTAACTTAGGGTTTAACAAATAACAATAATGCACTAAAAATGAGCGCATACACGGAAGGCTAAGGCGATTTGGGTGTACATTTAAGTGGGGTGTAACAAATTCTTCCTTTAAGTAAAATGCTTAAAGTTAGAAACGAAAAGATAGGCTTGGAAGGGTGTACTAGGGGTTTCGTGTACTAAAAATGAGTACAACGCTAAGGGTGTGGGAAAATTAGTTGAC
Organism: Artemisia argyi; assembly: GCA_030686995.1. Classification (NCBI taxonomy): domain Eukaryota; kingdom Viridiplantae; phylum Streptophyta; class Magnoliopsida; order Asterales; family Asteraceae; genus Artemisia; species Artemisia argyi. The sequence goes on from CM060684.1 coordinate 10,013,391, forward strand.
TTAACTAGCCAAGTAATATGACTTAAATAGTCAAGTAATTGTAATACGGGTTTAACACAAGGGTGATCCTAATGCCTCTTATCATGTAGTAAATCCTACCACACGAATGTAGTCTCACTAGCGGTCTCGGGATGCATCACAAACGCAAGTTCTAGAATCTAAATGCTACCGGTACACTTATAAGCACCAATAATAAATGCTTTTCCTATCAAATCTAAAGGCGAACCTCACATTTTTGGGTGGAAAATTTTTCTGAATATACGGTTATGTGCTAGTCATAAAACCTCCTATCCATGAGAAACTTGCTATGGCTAAAGTTTCACTCCTAAATGTTGTAAAAAATTTTAAATTTGGCGCTAAAATTGCACTAACAAGTATTTCTCATAGTTTTATTACACATCTACTATCAAACAAAACAAACTCAAGCGAAAGTGCATATGTAAGGTATCATCTTTTTACCCTCCCCTTACACTTAGGATGAACATTGTCCCCAATGTTCAAGTAAAGAATGTAAAAGTTAAGAAGTAAAGAGAATGAAATCAAATACTCCCCTGATTCGCTCGGTATGGATTATAGGTTGGCCAGGTTAAATCTTCCTCCAAGAAAACGAACAATCAAAGCTTCCCTTCCAGAATATAAATCATCTTCTTGTCATAAATAACCTGTAAATCCTGACAACAATAGACAAGGCAACCTCGCGTAAAATCGGCGGCATCCTATATAAGTTACTAAATCCTAGAAAACAAGATAAGATATAATGCTTGTGGAATGAAGTTTGCAGATTTCCTGGAGATTATAAAACTTAATAATTCACAAAAACCATAAGACTCCGTTAGAAAAACAAAACCTGTAAAATTTCCAGATTTTTAACTCCTGACGCCGTCAAGAGTAATACTCTGACGCCGTCAGAATGGACCTGCAGAAATTCTTATGTTAAGTTTCCGGAAAATTTCTGGAAAAACTTTGTCCTACTTCCTGGAAAATCCTGCAAAACTTCATTATGACTCAATACAAGCATTTGACTCTAACCAATACGAATATACATGTTCATTTAATATTGTGGAGAATCATGATCGGTTTGTTTCTTAAAAACATATTTGGGGTTTCCCCTTACACTTATCTTTTGCAAAAATACCTTTAGGTTGAAGTTAAGACTAGGCCAAACAACATAATAAAGTATTTCCACATTTTAATTGAGAAACATGATCAACCAACAATAAAAATAAAACATGCATACGGAAGCAAATAACAATCAAACAAATAAAATCACACAAAACATGGGTTGCCTCCCAAGAAGCGCTTTTCTTTATTTACGAGTCTTGTAGCTAGACTCAAAGTCATGGGTTACTACGTGATCTCATCATTGGTTCCACTCTCTAGGTCGTCTTCTAAACCAGTTTTGTATTCCGGACCTAGTTGCAAGCACTCTTTGTAGAAACCAAGCATCCTATTTCTAACATACTCTACTCCTCTACGTCTATCCTCCTCATTCCTATAATAAGCCGCTTGCTTATGTTCCTTTTCGAAATTAGACAGAAGGCGGTATTGTTCGATCTTGTAGGGCATTTGATAAGCAACCTCATCATTATCTTTCTTGAACCTAACTATCCCTAAAGTCGGATCATAACTCATCCTAGTGGCCTCAACAAATGGCTTCCCGAATATAATTTGGCTTAGGCAAGCATCTATCACCGGACGAGTGTCTTCCACTATCATAAAATCAATCTCATAGGTGAGATTCCCTATAATCACATGTACTCCCTTAACCCTTCCTGTAAAATTACTTATCCAATTTTTACCGGGCATCATCCTAAAATTGAGTTGCTTCTTCATCACCCAATTGTAATAGGTCCTAGTCATAATGTTCACGGGGGATCTAAGGTCGATGTAAGCTTTCCATATATGCATGTGCCCTATATTACATGGGATGTTAATGTTGGAGGGGTCTCCCATTTTGATCAGGGGGTCGCCAAAGATATATGTTTTCTCGGGACTATCGAATAAATCCTTATGGTATTCCCGTTCTTCCTCGGTTGGAAACTTATCAAAGTATTTCTCTATAGGTTCTATCTCCTCCAATCCCTCATCCTTATTAACCTCAACTTCCCTACTCTCATCCTTACTATTGGCTTCTACTCTAACTTCATCCTTGTCACTCTCCTCTATCTCCCTATCTATCGGCTTAATGGTGACAATATTGACAAAGTGGACATGTTTGGATGATGAGGGTCCTTAATTTGGATTCCACTATTGGTGTCCCTAGTGTCCTTCCTAGGTGTGATTAATGTTTGGTTGTTGAGGGCTTTCAACAAGTTGTCGATCTTGTTGGTCATCTCCGTTTGTTGTTGGTTGAATTCGGTTTCGAACCTAGCTACGCGGGCTTCTTGAGATGCCATGAACTTTGACATCAATCCTTCAATATTGTTGGTACTACCATAGTTGTTAGAAGGATTGTTGTTGAAAGTACGGTTTGATGGTGGACCGTTTGGTTGGTAACGATTAGGCGGATTGGAAGAATTGGGTTGATTTTGTTTCCACCTAAGGTTTGGGTGATTTTTCCATGAGGGGTTGTATGAATCACCGTATGTGTTTGGCTCGGGCTTGAAAGTGTACCACTTATCTCCCGCTTCGTCGGTACGCGTGGATGCGTAGTCCGCAAAAGCTGTTCCGGGGAGTTCCACACAATCACGAGTGTCACGGGGACCACTACATAATTCGCATGAAGAAGTGATTTTGTTCACTTGGCTTGAATGTTTCGGAGCTTCGTAAGATTTCATGAGAAACTTGAATTGGTCCTCAAGTTCCATGATCCTACGGTCGGGAGTACTTGAATTGTTCGAAGGCAAAGATATTGCCTTGACCGTTTTGTTCAAATCACGGGGATCATTCCAACTTTCATTGTCATAGAGAGCAAGATCTTCTATGAGTTCCCATGATTGTTCCGCACTAAGATCACGTAGCTAACCACCGGCCGATTGGTCAATGGTTCGCCTTGTGGAGATGTCGATATGGTCATAGAAGATTTGGACTTGGAGCCAAAGATCTATGCCATGATGAGGGACTTTTTGGAGTAAGTCCTTGAAACGAGTCCATGCTTCATAAAGAGATTCATTTTGACGTTGTTGGAACATCAAGATGTCATTCCTAAGCTTAGTAGTTCTCCCCGGTGGGAAAAATTGAGCAAGGAAATGAGTGGTGAGATCATCCCATGTGGTGATGGATCCCGTGGGTAAACGCTCAAGCCATTGACTAGCTTGATCTCGTAGAGAGAATTGGAATAGGCGTAAACGGGTAGTCTCTCTAGTTTCAACACCTAGGTCTATGGAGTTTACGATTTTGAGGAAGTCCTTAAGGTGTTGGCTTGGATCTTCGGAACGAAGTCCATGGAATGCACATCCGCTTTGCACCAACCGGATGGTGTCGGATCGCAAGGGGGTCACATTGTCTCCGGTGAGCTCAATGGTGTTTCGGTAGCCTTGGTGGCTAGGTCGGGAATACTCTCCTAAGGTTCGGGGCCTAAGGGGTTCTAATGGTGGGTTTTGTTGTGATGGGATGATGGGTTCAAAGATGTTACCACCTTCCATGATGTCGGATGGTAAAGAGTTACGAACAAAGGCACGAAGAACTAAGATAGACTAAAGAAGACCTAAAAATAAAAATAAAATCTTACTAGAAAGGAATCTAGCAAGTAGTCCTAATAAAAAGAAATCATAACCTAGACAATAACTATTTACCGGGCTGCGGCGCCAAAAACTTGATGCGTAGGAATCGCAACAGGCTTTAACTCTCGAGGGATCTCGAGAAGCTTACAACCCCCACCAGGCAGTGTACCTGATCGTTGTAGTATAGTATAGTGACAAGTACCGGGGGATTGATCGTTCAGCTTAGGAATAGTGTCGCTAGGATTAGAAAACCTAATTAATAGTTCTAAAGGTGAGGGATGATTATTTTTGTATTTTTATATTTTTATGAAAGTAGGTAAAATCTTGGGTTTTGGAAGAGTGGGCGGAATTAGTTGCTATTCAACTAACCCAAATCTAATATATAATTAAAATAAAATACTGAAAATGAAATTAAACTAAATTATACTAAGGTTATGAGCAGTAATTGGAGAAATTGTGTTTACTTAGACTTTACTACTGCCTAGATATCTTTTACACGTTAATTACTTGTTATACTTGTATTGATGACGGATTGTATTCCTTAATACCATTCGTGGGGTGGCATACATAACTCCCCAACTCTATGAGCTCTTATCTCCTCCTACACCATGACCCAGCACAACTATAGGGATTGTAAACAGTGGCTCATGCATTAAATACAACCAATAAAGACCTAGTACGCCTCGGTTCATGTTTCTTAAGACGTTCAAGCATGTTACAATTTGGAGATCTGCCAGTTTTCTTAAGCCTAACATATAAAATCATTCATCCAAGACAAGAATAGACAAGTAATCAACACATAAACAACATGTAGGTTTCATTAGATCTAAGCAAACACAAAAGAGATCTAGCCTAGCATAATGGAATTGAGACAAGAACAAGATATAAACAACCAACACATAGACATATTGATTGAATTGGAAGAACACTTATCTCAATTACAATGCAAGGTCTCAAGGGTTTGGAACCCTTGAAAAACCTGTAAAAGATACACCAAATTCGTCTTTAGGGTTTCACCAAAACTTCTCTCCCTTTTAATGAAAAAACTAGAAAACTATATATAGGAAAAGTAGGCTGACAGCGTCCAGACCACCATGTGACGCCGTCACCTTGCCGCCAAATACTTCCTCGGACGGCCTTGATCTACTTATGACGGCCTATGTGACGCCGTCACCAACCATGGTATTTTATTCTTGCCACTTTGACGCTGTCAGGATGACGTTTGACGCCGTCACCACCTTCGGTATTTTTTTCCTCATGGCTGACGCCGTCAAGATGTAACTCTTGACGCCGTCACCTTGTGTCTTCAGCATGGAAATTTGGTACTTTGCCATTTTCTTCACTTTTATGCTCCAAAAACGTCCAAAATGGCTTCTTTTCCAGAATTCACTCTCCAAACACCTAAAATCACAAAAGGAACGATTTAGGGAAATATTTGATCAAATAAAGTCGGATTCGGGCTTAAATGACCCCCTAAAAACGGATCATTTTTTGCCTCATCATTATTCCCGAAATTTACATAAAGGTCCCTCAAGTTTCCCTTCTCCAAAACTAGGCACAAATACTTTTAGTTTTAGGTTAATATTAATAAACGGTTCTTCCATAAAACGGTTACTCGACCATAATAGTATTAAATTCTCGCAAAATATGTTCATACACGTCATAAATGATTTCCCAACAACTTTTCCTGAAATATATCGATATGTACGAAAGACATAATATTTATTTAACGGTGAATCGCTACCGTTTTGTAAAATATAAAAATTTTGTTAGGTTAATCTAGTGTCAGAGTCAATGTAGTGCCAAAGATAACGATCTCAAAATAAATCATCACGAACGAATCAGACCAAACCGTAAATAAATAATCAATCCTCATAATTAACATACGATCAATATCAAGTACCAATGTTCGTAAAATATTTGGTCACAATAAATTTTCAAAAAACTCTATATTTATAAATTAAATGTAATGCGGGTTTTATAAAACGGCTCCCTATTTTACCAGTTGTCACATTTAATAAGTTAAAAGAAGTAAAATACAAAAAAACACGGTTTTGATGTTCTATCATCAACTTTGTCAATACGACAGAGATGTCATGTATTTATTATTATTATTATTATTATTATTATTATTATTATTATTATTATTGTTGTTATTATTATTATAAACCGCGCTTTATTATTATTATTATTATTATTATTATTATTATTATTATTATTATTACTACTGCTGCTATTTTTTTTATTAATTTCATTATTATTATTGTTAATACTATAATTATTTTAAAAGTTTACATAAAGTTGGATTAGAGTCTAGACACAAGCTGTCCTCCTACTCTTTTTTAAACACAAAAACTCACTCTATAAAAGATAAATGCACCACTTTTAGCAATATTTGCGTGACTAATAGAAATAGACTTAATACGTGTATTGTCCAAAGCCTCCGTATTTAATTCCCCGAACGTAAAAAAAGCAAATAGTATGAACTTGTATCCGTTGTTCTCACATTTAACGCGTCATTATTATCGTTGTTATTATTATTATTATTAGTATTATTATTATTATTATTATTATTATTATTATTATTATTATTATTATTATTATTATTATTATAGTCATGATTATCGTCATTATTATAATATATATTGCCGACGGAGCAGAGAGAAAAAATGATAACATGACATTATATATTAACCGTTGGATCAACCTAATCTGAGCCGTTTAAATTGCTATTTGACTTTAACTAATTTATCACAGGAAAAAAGGTGGTATATGAGGGGCAAAATTCATTAAGATGATGTTAACTAAAAACAACAAACTACTCCTATTTTCTTGGCTCTTTAATCCTCTTTCTTCATCCTTCTCGACACTATTAGGCTTCAATTGTTATTGAAATAGATTATAAAATACCTAATCTACAAAACCATCAAGCAAAAGTTCGATTGTTTATATGCTTAATTATGAATGTTGTCTTAAGTAGAACATTTACATCTTTCACACGACAACAACAAAACAAAACACGTGCTTTAATAATCAGATATAAATCTCTATAGAAGTTTAATTAAATAATGAAGCTACTAATGATTTTACCTTGCTGTGAACTCATGGAAAAGCAAAATTGATTTACATTGCTTTCAAACTTCAAGTTGAGATATGGTTTCTAAGTCTTTTATTCCGTTTGTATTACTCTTTTGCATAAGAAATTATGAAAACTTTGATTTATTTCTGTATATACTCAGGATTTATTTTTATAAAGTTTAGAGATTAATAGAAATGATAAGTTTGCGTATATTAAACTTTGCGCATTTCAACGCATGATATGACAGGTTTACGTGTTTTAGAAATTAAATATTATAATTTAGTAATTTATATTGTATTTTTCTTAAGTTGTGTGTTATTTTATTTGGGTAACAATTATTTAATTTAGAGACCAAAAGAGTAGGTAAGTATACTTTTTCTTTCTTTCAAAACGAATACCCGAGCAACGCACGGGTATTGCACTTGTTATCTTGGTTGTCACTGTAGTAACTCGTACATTTTAGGTTATAATTTAACTATTTATTTTGACTTATTATTATTTTAATTTTAAGTAATATTACTTTTATAAGTAATTACGTAAATTCAATTGCGTATGATTAACTCGTAACAAACGCTAGACTATAATCAGTCTACGTGTTTTAAGCATTTTTCTTTTCAATATTTTATATGAACTATTATTATTTTACGATTTTAATGCAAACCATATATCTTTTACGTTTTGCGCGTATTGAACCTACGTTTCTCGGATTTAACAACGTATAAGCACTACGTTAATCTTATAACTTGTTGTGACCAAGAAACAACTTCCGGAGGTCGCGGTTGATCAAAATACATGATTATTCTAGAGAGAGAAAGTAGAGAGAGAAAGGTGGAGAAAAGGTGTTTTATTGAAATGAATAAATGATGTGAAGCTTACACAATTTCTCACACCCCTCATAGAGAGTCATGAGGGGTATTTATAGGCTCATCAAACTACATGTTTGCCTAATCAACATAAGTAGTCCCTAAGGATACAACATGCTACATATCTAGTCCATTTCACTTGTGGGACGTTATCTTTATAAAAGAGCGAGGCTAACAATCTCCCTCCAAGATATCGTCACACGTGAATGGTTACAATGAGACCTATAAACAAAATAGATTACAATGATAATAAACTATGTTGGCGTAGTTGAAGCGCAGAGTCTATGTAGTCTAGATACTGATGCAAACTTGAAGTTCTTTTCATCTGAAGATCTCGGCATTTGATCTTTGGCACTGACAGCACAGATCTTTGTAGCTCTAAACTTCAACTATAACGGCCTAGTTAGGTTGTTACTCCCTCCTAACTAGTGAGCCTTTATTTCTTTTTCCCGCTCCCTCCTGAACCGACAATTATCTTTTCATCACGCAGCGGATAAAGTAGATTCAAAAGTGTAGAAACATGGTTGTTGTTTAGGGAGCATCATAACAACATAACTCACATAACATTGCATCCAAGTTCGTAATAAGCCCTTATGTACACACACTAATTCTCCATTCACGATGTTAAGCACAATTCTCTCAGTCAATCCAATCACTGAAGACAAAACACTACTTCTTTTGGCATGTTCTTTTCCCTACCGATGGTTGTGAGTTATCGGAATCATCATAATGTTATGTACATGCCGTATAATCACCTTGTACTTGATGCAATTTAGAAGCCATAACAGCTCGTTGAAGCATATTCTGTGAGTATATGTCGATAAGATATGACTCTCGTTTTCTACAATCTCATCTCTTCCCATCAACCTAAAAGCGACCTCTTCAAATTCCAACCAGCTAGTAAATGACCAATGACTAGAGAAACAACCCAATATAACCAATCTGAAAATGAAGTAAACATCCCTTAGATATGTGACTTAATCTTGTACGATGATGTGACTAACAACCTATACTGAGCACTACAACGTGACTCCTTAAAGCATAGGTAGAGCCATATACCCAAACCAACAAACTGTATATGAAATCCGCCTCTTGGACTATCCACAACTTCGTGTGACACTGATTACTACAATGTAACTCCTTAAAATGATAGCTATAACTCGTGAGTACTACAATGTAACTCCTTACATCAGGTATAACTAGATAAACCAAGTCTTAATCACTATCATTACCAGTGAATGCACAAACAAGTATCTTCGAAAGTCATGCATCCATCCACCCTAGACTTTGAGATAAATAAGTACATATGCACTTGAAATGAACTTTAAACACAGAAAAGTGATAAAGAATTATCCCCATAGTCACAAAAATCCGATACTAGCCGTTGTCATTTGATTGTGATTCTTGATCAGGATCTTTTAAGCTATATGTGGTGTGTTTTTGGTGAAGTTTGAAATTCTATCTCAGAAAAAGTTGTTTACTTGATAAGTTGCTTACTTGATAAACTTCTTAATTGATAAACTCCTTACTTGATAAGTTGCTTACTTGATAAACCGCTTACTTGATAAACTCCTTACTTGATAAGTTGCTTACTTGATACTAGCTGTTGTCATTTGATTGTGATTCTTGATCAGGATCTTTTAAGCTATATGTGGTGTGTTTTTGGTGAAGTTTGAAATTCTATCTCAGACAAAGTTGTTTACTTGATAAGTTGCTTACTTGATAAACTTCTTAATTGATAAACTCCTTACTTGATAAGTTGCTTACTTGATAAACCGCTTACTTGATAAACTCCTTACTTGATAAGTTGCTTACTTGATAAACCCCTTATTTGATAAGTTCCTTACTCGATAAACAAAGTTTAACGAGGTATAGTTTCCCCTACTCGATAGAAGCAAGAAAAACCTGGGTTGTTAGCTAACTCGCTAACTGGCTAACATGCCAAATAAATGATCTTACTCGATAAAAACTGCTTACTCGGAAGCCCTTACTCGAAACTTTCTTACTCGGAAGGCCTTGTTTGAAATTTTCTTACACGAAATACCTTACTCGGTACTGCTTACTCGGAAGGCCTTACTCAAAATTTTCTTACTCGAAACTCCTTACTCGAAATATTCAGCATACATGAAATTTTGCTTACTCGAAATTTTTATTCTTACTCGATAAACCATAAAAATTCGCTTCCTTACTCGATAAACTTGCTTCCTTACTCGATAAAATAGTCCTTACTCGATAAAATGCTTCCTTACTCGATAACTTCGAGAAATACGCTCCCTTACTCAATAAAACCTCCTCCTTACTCGATAAACTTCATCCTTAATAAAATCGTACTTTTTCCGAGAAAAAAAAATCCAAAAAACACATTTTTACACCACAAAACACCACGATTCGTCCCTGGTTAACTCTGATGCCACTTGTTGTGACCAAGAAACACCTTCCGGAGGTCACGGTTGATCGAAATACATGATTATTCTAGAGAGAGAAAGTAGAGAGAGAAAGGTGGAGAAAATGTGTTTTATTGAAATGAATAAATGAAGTGAAGCTTACACAATTTCCCACACCCCTCATGGAAAGTCATGAGGAGTATTTATAAGCTCATCACACTACATGTTTGCCTAATCTACATAAGTAGTCCCTAAGGACACAACATGCTACATATCTAGTCAATTTCACTTGTGTGACGTTATCTTTATAAAAGAGCGATGCTAACATAACTCATTTAATATATTAATATATAGTTTTTTTGATTAGTTTTAATATTTTTATAAGTATTACATTTTTACATTGCCCCGGTTTTAAGTTGCGTGACTTAAAAGATTAACGTTTGTAATTACCGGAATCAAACTTTACCCTCTAAACCTCTACGTATTAAATAATCACTTTGTATCAAAAACGTGTTATGCATATAGTCATATGTAGTTCTACGTGTCGTACCAACATTATAAATCATGCTACCTTATAAGTTATAGAGGTGAGTTATTTTAAGTACCAAGTTTTTGTTACATACTGAGGGACAAATCCCCACCATTCATCTAATTTAATCTAATGGTGGAGATTAACCTAAGATTAAAAAGGAAAACCTAAGTCCATTTTCTTTTCCTTTTTTCTTTTTCATTTTTATTATTCACTTTTTTTTTCTTTCTTTTTTTCCTTTTTTCCTTTTTTTTGCCTTTCTTCCAAATAACGTGTATTTTTTCCTTTTCTTTTCTTTTTGTTTTTTTTTTGGTTTTTTATTTCTTTTCAAATTCACGTTTTTTTTATCAAGTTCTTTTTTTTAATAATAAATTCACGATTTTTTTACTTTATTAAGTTTTCGTCCGTTTTGTTTGTTTTCACATGTTTATATACGTTTTTGTCCATTTTCATACGCTTTCGTTCGTTTTTTTACGTTTTCGTTTGTTTTCAGACGTTTTCGTCCATTTTTATACGTCTTCATCCGTTTTTTTACGTTTTCGTCTGTTTCAGATGTTTTCGTCAATTTTATACGTTTTCGTTCGTTTTTGTCCGTTTTCATACGTTTATAACGTTTTCATCCGTTTTCGCCTGTTTTTATACGATTTTGACCTTTTTTTATGTTTTCGTCTGTTTTCAAACATTTTCGTCTAATTTTATACGTTTTCATCCGTTTTTAGACGTTTTCATCCGTTTTTATACGTTTTCGTTCGTTTTTTGTCCGTTTTCATACGTTTATATACGTTTTCATCTGTTTTCATACATTTTCGTTCGTTTTTATACGATTTTGTCCGTTTTTATACGTTTCCGTCCATTTTTATATGTTTTTTTCCGTTTTCATACATTTCATATGTTTTCGTCTGTTTTCATATGTTTTCGTCCATTTTTAAACATCTTTGTACGTTTTCAAACGTTTTCGTACATATTCGTCCGTTTTCTTACGTTTTCGTCCATTTTTATACGTTTTCGTCCACTTCAAAATGTTTTCGGCCATTTTCAGACGTTTTCTTACGCTTCTGAATATAAAAAGTATTATTCTTGATACTCAGAACATCACAAGTGATATTCTTAATATCATAGGTGATTTTCAACTAATGTTTTGTAACATGAAAATCACTTGTGATATTCAGAATATCACAAGTGATATTCAGAAAATCACAAGTGATATTAAGAAAATCACAAGTGATATTCTGAATATCACAAGTGATATTATGAATATCACAAGTGATTTTCAGCTAATGTTTTGTAACATGAAAATCACAAGTGATATTCTGAATATCAAAAGTGATATTCAGAAAATTACATGTGATATTGATGAGGCGAAAAATGATCCGTTTTTAGGGGGTCATTTAAGCCCGAATCCGACTTTATTTGATCAAATATTGCCCTAAATCATTCCTTTTGTGATTTTAGGTGTTTGGAGAGTGAATTCTGGAAAAGAGGCTATTTTGGACGTTTTTGGAGCATAAAGTGAAGAAAACAACAAAGTACCGAAAATCCAAGCTGGAATTACAAGGTGACGGCGTCAAGGGTTTACTCTTGACGGCGTCAGAAAGGATGAATATTTTACCGTAGCTGGTGACGGCGTCAGATGAAGAAATGACGGCGTCAAAGTGGCCAAGATTAATTTACCGTAGGTGGTGACGGCGTCACCAAGGCCGTCACAATTGGATCTAGGGCATCCGAGGAGGTTTATGGCGGCTTGTTGACGGCGTCAGAATTAACTCTTGATGCCGTCAGGACGATTTTCCTATATATAGTTTTCTAGTTTTTTTCATTAAAAAAGAGGAGAAGTTTTGGTGAAACCCTAAAGACGATTTTGGTGCCTCTTTTACAGGTTTTTCAAGGGTTCCAAACCCTTGATACCTTGCATTGTAATTGAGATAAGTATACTCTTAATTCAATCAATATGTCTATGTGTTGGTTGTTTATCTCTTGTTCTTATCTTAATTCTACTATGCTAGGCTAGATTTACTTTGTGTTTGCTTAGATCTAATGAAACCTAGATGTTTATTATGTGTTAATTACTTGTCTATTCTTGTTCTTGGATGAATGATATTATATGTTAGGCTTAAGAAAACTGGCAGATCTCCAAATGGTAACATGCTTGGACGTCTTAAGAAACATGAACCGAGGCGTACTAGGTCTTTATTGGTTGTATTTAATGCATGAGCCACTGTTTACAATCCCTATAGTTGTGCTGGGTCATGGTGTAGGAGGAGATAAGAGCTCATAGAGTTGGGGAGTTATGTATGCCACCCCACGAATGGTATTAAGGAATACAATCCGTCATCCATACAAGTGTAACAAGTAATTGACATGTAAAAGATATCTAGGGAGTAATGAAGTCTAAGTAAACACAATTTCTCCAAATACTGCTCACAACCTTAGTTTAATATTAGCTTAATTTTATTTTCATTAGTTTAATTAGTTATAAAGTAGTTTTTGGGTTAGTTGGATAACAACTAATTCCGCCCACTCCTTCAAAACCCGAGATTTTACTTGCTTTCATAAAATATAAAAACACAAAAATAATCATCTTTCATCTCTAGAACTTTTAATTAGGCTTTCTAATCCTAGCAACACTATTCCTAAGCTGAACGATCAATCCCCCGGTACTTGTCACTATACTATACTACAACGATCAGGTACACTGCCTGGTGGGGGTTGTAAGCCTCGCGAGATCCCTCGAGAGGTAAAGCAAGGTGCAATTCCCACGCATCAGATATTCAGAATATTATAAGTGATTTTCACATTTTTTTTACTCACGTTTTTTTTACTTTCTTATGTTTTCGTCTGTTTTTGTTCGTTTTCATACATTTTCTTTCATTTTCATACGTTTCTGAATATCTTAATTGATATTATTAATATCACAAGTGATATTTTGAATATCATAGAAAATCACTTGTGATATTAAGAAAATCAATTTTGATATTCAGAAACGTATGAAAACGGACGAAAACATATGAAAACGAATGAATGTGTATGAAAGCGTATAAACACGCCTGGAAAGGGACGAAAACGTATGAAAAATTGATGAAAACGGCCGAAAACGTATAAAAACTGCTGAAAAGTATGAAAACAGACAAAAAGTCTAAAAACGAACAAAAGTACATAAAAACGGACGAAAATGTTTTCATATGGTTTCATCTGTTTTCGTCTGTTTTCATTCGTTTTTGTCTGTTTTCTTACGTTTTTATCCGTTTTCATACATTTTCCTCCGTTTTCATTCATTTTTGTTTGTTTTTAAATGTTTTCAGACGTTTTCATACATTTCTGAATAATACAAGTGATATTCTGTGATATTTAGAATATCTGTGATATTGAGAATATCGCTTGTGATATTCAGAATATCGCAAGTGATTTTCTGAATATCGTAAATGATTTTCTGAATATCACAAGTGATTTTCAACAAATATTTTGTAACATGAAAATCATAAGTGATATTCTGAATATCACAAGTGATATTCAGAAAATCACAAGTAATATTCAGAATATCACAAGTGATTTCACATTTTTTTAATTCACGTTTCTTTCACTTTCTAACATTTTCGTCCGTATTCATACATTTTGTACATTTTCATTCATTTTCATACGTTTCTGAATATCATAATTGATATTCTTAATATCACAAGTGATATTATGTGATATTCTAAATATCACTTGTTATATTAATAATATCAATTGTGAAATTTAGAAACGAACGAACGAATACGTATGAAGGCGTGAAAATACGTCTGAAAACGGACAAAAAAGTATGAAAAATGGATTAAAACGAAAGAAAATAGACGAAAACGTATGAAAACGGACGAAAACATATATAAATGTATGAAAACAGACAAAAACGTAAAAAATGGATGAAAACGGACGAAAACATATGAAAATGAACAAAAACGTCTGAAAACATATAAAAGCTGTCGAAACGTATGAAGACGGACGAAAACGTCTGAAAACGGACAAAAATATATGAAACGGACGAAAACATATGAAAACGTATGAAAACAGACGAAAACATTTAAAAACAGACGAAAACGTAAAGGAATTGACGAAAACGTATGAAAACGGACGAAAACATATGATAACGAACAAAAACGTCTGAAAACGTATAAAAGCTTGCAAAACGTATGAAGACGGACGAAAACGTCTAAAAACAAACAAAAGTGTGTGAAAACGTATGAAAACAGACAAAAACGTATAAAAAGATAAGAAAACGGACGAAAGCAGACGAAAACGTCTAAAAACAGACGAAAACGTAAAAAGATGGACGAAAACGGACAATAATGTCTGAAAACGTATAAAAACTGTCGAAAACGGACAAAAACGTCTGAAAACTGACGTAAATGTATAAAACGGACGAAAACGTCTATAAATGAATAGAAACTCAAAAACAGATGAAAACGTATGAAAACGGACGAAAACGTATGAAAACGGACGAAAACGTGTATAAACGTATGAAAACGGACAAAAGTGAAAGAAAATGGACGAAAACGTAAGAAATTGAAAAAAACGTGAATTAAAATAAAAAACGTGAATTTAAAAAAAAATGCACATGAATTTTTTAATAAAATAGAAAAAAAAATGAATTAAAAAAATATTTATTAAAAAAAGAAAAAAAAGTGTAAATAAAAAGAAGAAAAAAGCTTAAAAGTAAATAAGAAAGACAAAAAGACAAGGAAAAAAACATGGACTTAGGTTGCATATTAAATATTAGGTTAATCCTCACCTTTAGATCAAATTAGATAGAATGATAGGGATTTGTATCTCAGTTTGTAGCAAAAAACTAGTTCACAAAATAACTTTTCTCATAAGTTATAAGTATAAAATTGCATTGTATAGTATTCTAGTACTTGAGAAAACGTTACAACTTATCTTCATTTCAAAGATACTTTCCATTTACAATATCCAACGTTTCATAATCTACCTATACGTTTGACATAAGATTTTTCCCAAAACTAGATCTCATTTGATTGAATATTAAAAAAAAAAAAAAAAAAAAAAAAAAAAAAAAAAAATTCACTCTTGTGTTTTGGTCAGTTTTCGTTTGATCGTAATATTTGTGTTTGGGTCGTTCTAGCTTGTGTGCGATCCCGGTCTCAATCTGCCCTCGTATCTCTTAGAGATAAAACACTCGACCAAACTCTTCCTTTTATCTCCTTAAGGTTCGTTTTGTTGTTGGGAGATGTGTTAAAGTTACTAACATAGAAAAATGCGACAGTTGTTTCTTTTTCCGACAATATACGTTTTTCCGACGGCGTTCGTTTTCTTCTCATTTGTGCAAGAGAATTTAGGTATCAACGTGTTTCTGTTCTCTTATTTTTTTTACTAATGACAATATTAGTAGATGCACTTGGAAAAATGTAGATATGGAGTCCCCATTTGTTGTTGTCACAAGGAACCCTTAAAAAAATTATTAAACTACTACAAAAAAGGGGTTCTTTTGTAGTTTAGGGGGTTTGCATAACCTCTCCCTTGTTACAAACTTACAATTTTAATGTGGTTGGCCGGTGGCTTAGATTTATTTTGTGAATAGAGTTTTTTTTAGCGATATTTAATGCATTTTTCATTTTGGTTTTTTGAATTTTCTGATTTTCTGATATTCTTATTTTTACAAGAATTCTCCCGAACATGTGGTGATGAACGTGTTGGCCCCTTTGCATTAAAGTTTCAACTAGTAGTACTATGTTTTCAATCACGTTTATCGATTTTTTATAATACGTCATATGAATGATTTCATATCATCTTACATCATAAATGTATTTATTTTTTCTTTTATATCCTACCAAAGTATCATATAACATAAATTACAAAATACTTGGATACAAGGGTAATCTGCTAAAGCGTATACTTGCTAGTGTTGACAGACCTAACCGATCTCAGGACAAGCGTCGGGTGATTGACGATAACGCTGGTCTATTGGCTGGCTAGTGACGTTTAATTTCAACTCGAGTT
This sequence comes from Artemisia argyi, assembly GCA_030686995.1. Lineage (NCBI taxonomy): Eukaryota > Viridiplantae > Streptophyta > Magnoliopsida > Asterales > Asteraceae > Artemisia > Artemisia argyi. The sequence goes on from CM060684.1 coordinate 10,029,896, forward strand.
AATTTTTATAGAAACAAACCGGTAGAGTCAGTCTTGATGTGTAGCACAGTCTGATAGCCGTGGAAATGGGGTGGTCACAAGTGGTGTTGCTTATTGACGTGGAAAAGAAAATGGTAGACCGATTTTGAATGAGATGGCATATTGTAAACAACTGGTTAATTAAATAGAACCAAGAGTATCGCTTTCTATCTTAAAAAGAAGTCAATTTTCAAAATAGAACAGTACGAACTAATGTTTTCAAACCCGGGTCGAACAGCCAGTTCAACCGATTAGAACCGCCGGGTTTTGAGTGACCGGGTCAACCCGGATCTTGAAACCCAGTCGGGTTTTTCTTCTAATTTTTTTTAATAAATATCGGATTGCCCCGCGGTCGAACCGGTTGATCCGGTCGAAAAAAATAAAAAATAATAAATGAAAAACCGGGTTGACTCATCGGTCGAACCGGTGCCCAATGACTCGACCGGGTGCCTGGTGACTCGACCGAGTTAATTTAAAACCCAGTTTTTAAAACATTGGTGTGAACTAACTGATTATATGACTTCGTTAACTTTTTGACATGTGTACATACATTTAATGACTAAAGTTTAATGACTTGTTGAGTGATTTTGCTATAATATTATTTTGTATACTATAAAATGACAAATATACCATTAACCTATTTACTTTTCTCTCACGCCTACTCTACTGCTATAAACCATGGTTACCCAAAAGAAAAAGACTTTAAGCGATGATCTTGTCCTGCTATCTTAAAGAAACCATAGTGATTGAGATGTTGTGATCAAAGAAACAGTTTGAGGGCCACTGGTGTATTGGGAAATTAAGGTTTTACCCGTGCCTAATCCCAAATCACACTTTATTAGCTGGTTTGTTCTCTTTTCCTTCTTAACCTTCACAAACGACAAAGAAAAGAATGAATTTTTTTAGAGGCCTGTTTCTACCATAACAAGTCGTAAACACATTTATGAGATAGTAATATTTAGGTGGTGGTTTGTGGTTAAGTGGAGGTGTGAATGGATGGTTAAAGTTGTAATGACCTGAATTGTACAGAAATGATAAATGTATAAACAAAAGATTTGCTTTTGTGAGTATTTTTCTTTTAAATTCATATTTTTTTAAGTCATTTTGCGATTTTTTGACATTTTTTCCCCTCTAAGCTAATAGAAAGAAAAAAAAAATTCTCGAAAGGGCAAAAATGTCACATCCTAAAAAGGATGAATTTGAAATAAAAATACTCACAAAAACAAAAAAATTTGTTCACTACTCATAAAAAGAAATTGTGGCAACTATGATATTTTTTTAATCATTTGCCCATTTAAAGAAACCACAGCCTCTAGTTTCCCACTTTTTAATTATCACTCTTAATTAATTATTAACTGAAGAAAATGAAAGGACAATCTCAACTTCTTTCATAAGTGATCACTTATGGTTGTAGGTTTACTGGAAAATTTAATTGATGCGTTTAACTAACATATTAGAATTTTTTAGTAACAAATTTATTGCTATCAAATATGGCACAAACTAATGTATTTAACCGAAAAAAAAATGAAAGAATAATATCAATTTCTTGCATCATCATTTATGTAGTTGTAGGTCCTTTGGGAAAATTGATCCTAACTTTAAAGCTTAATAACTTAACTCGTACGCTTGTTTAATTTTTAGTTATAGTGAATTTATTATCATCAAAATGAAGTTATAATAGGCCAATTTATAGTTTTATAAGTAACTGAATAAATGGCCAAACTATACTACAACTACCTTAATTAGAGAGACTTAAGTCATTAATACTCAAATTTATGGTAAGCAACTCAATTTTTAGATACAATAGAACTGTTTTAGTTAGAAACTTAAATCATTTATACTCAAATTTGTAGCAAGGAACTCAGTATTTTAGATGTGTTTTTTTAACTTGTGCCATGGTGGTAAAAGCTTAGAAGTTTTTAATAAAGACATGTATTTTTAAATAACTTAATTTTTCATATAAACATGGGTAATTTTAGTAGACATCATAAATTTAGAAAATTATTAATATCAACGAACATGAGAATATAGTAATTTGAGTTCATTTAACGCCTTTTAACCTTTACCACTGTGACACAAATTAGAAATTCTCTTTTTAGATATAATAGAATTATTTTAATTAAAGACTTAAATCGTTGATACTCAAATTTATGGCAAAGCATATTTTAATTAGAGACTTAAATCATTGATAATCAAATTTATCACAAGGAACTCAGGATCCGCTTGGTTCAAAGTGGGGAAAAGGAAAGGGAATGCAAAGGAATAAGTGAGGTGGGTAATCAATCCTTTACCCCTCAATTTACTCTATAATGGTTGATTACCCACTACGGGGTAATCAATCCCTTTGCACCCCCTTACCAAGCACAAAACAATGAGTGGGTGGGCCCTTTTGAATACCTTACCCATTCCCCACCCCTTTTAACCTCCCCACCAAGCACCCCCTCAATTTTTAAATGGAAAATGATATATCTTTTTACAAATTCCTCCTACATGTCATCCTACTAATGTAATTGTTGCATTTTCAAAACTGATTAGCTAGCTGAAAGGTATCCTCAACTGCGCTAGTCTTCAGAATTTTGAAGAATTAAGTTAGTATCCACTGAGTATCCACACATCGAGCTACATTTCCATCATAATAGCAATTCAATGTCTACAATCAATGCAACTGCATCCTCACATGATTGTCTACATAGAGTTGCTACAGATGGCATCACTTGAAATTCCTATTATTAGTTTATTACTGTGGACGTATGGTCCGGACTGGGCCAGGAATGGGCCAGGACTGGCAGACAGCGGCCCACTCTACGCCTAAACCCTAATCCATGCCTTATAAATATAGGGCTTGGATTCCATTCACAACGCAAGACAACAGGTTACCCTAAACCTAACTCATATACGCTATATTGCATGGAGACTAACTTGACCGTCGGAGGTGGATCCCGGGGCTACGGCCTCGGGTCCACTCCTAACGGGTTCTCTTTGTTGACAGGTCTACTCAGGGCTTGAGAAGACGACGAACGGCCCAGGGAGAGTCTTCGAATCCAGCCCGCACAAGATTATGTATCAACAAGTGGCGCCATCCGTGGGACCACGACAAGTTTCGTGCTCTCACATCACCGGAAAGCAACCATCGAGTTCAAAGGCCGGTATTCTTTCTTTATTTTCTGCTAGTACACGATGCGCAGATACAAAATAATATGCGATATTCAATAAAACCTAATAGTAAGGATATTCATTCTTTTGGTCAAAAATATACGGCGGATCTCACAACCTAAATTGAACCTTTAGTTCATTCAATTATTCCCGAAAGACATGACACGAAAAGATAAGGCAAAACCTATTAGTATATTGTTTTCTTTTTCATTGAATTGGTCTTCTGTGTTCCACGAATAAAAAAGGAGTAAGAAACAATATAGTATGCAAGCCAATGATTATCATACATACTAGTGGTTTTTTATGCATGCAATATAATTGCATCCACCGGTTCTTTTACTTCTTATACATGCATCGGTAATAAATCCCTTTGCGGGTTTTGATCGTATGATGATCCACGTGATCAAGAACAAGCAACGTGTTTCGTTGTTTATGGGAAGCAGCAAGCAGTAGACGTATATAACAAGGACTGGATTTAAATAACTAAGTTTAATGCTCCTACAAAAGTAGCACCATCAAACTTGGGGGGCTACCAGGGTATATAGTACCACTGTTTCCGTACGCTTCACGCAGGTATATGTGGAAGCAGATCGTACGTAAGAGGTATTGCAAGCCCGGTACAAAGACGGATTAAAATATTCGCACCATCTTGCCGCAGGGGAGACGTCCTCTGTCGGTTATAAAGACGAATGCAATGTTCGCGCACAGCGCGCACAGAGCGCACCTCTGTCGGAAACAGCGCGCATCCTTGTCGCGTACAGCGCGCATCCTTGTCGCAAACAGCGCGCACTTCTGTCGCACCATGCTGCATCGCTACTGGTACAAAAGGTACGCCTTTACCCAGGATGCAACATACGAGATCCACCTTCACTATTGTAAGACAATCACAATCGCAATCCCAGTGCGCACTGTCGCATGTGGGCTGCGCAGTATGGTCCGTCCCATGTGCACACAAGTTGCGCACACATGGGCCATGCCGTCATGGTTGATTGGGCCTACGCGGCCATGAACAGAACTTAAGTCTAGCATAACATAGCCACGCACTATGTCATACTAAACTTGGGGGGGGGGGGGGGGGCTTGTGGACGTATGGTCCGGACTGGGCCAGGAATGGGCCAGGCCCGGCAGACAGCGGCCCACTCTATGCCTAAACCCTAATCCATGCCTTATAAATATAGGGCTGGGATTCCATTCACAACACAAGACAACAGGTTACCCTAAACCTAACTCATATATGCTATATTGCATGGAGACTAACTTGACCGTCGGAGGTGGATCCCGGGGCTACGACCTCGGGTCCACTCCTAACGGGTTCTCTTTGTTGACAGGTCTACTCAGAGCTTGAGAAGACGACGAACGGCCCAGGGAGAGTTTTCGAATCCAGCCCGCGCCAGATTATGTATCAACAATTACTAATACCTAAACGAAAAATATCAATCTACATAACTTTCCCACATGGTTTTTCTGTATCATTTCATTTCAACACCTTTCCAACCCACTGGTTTTTACTTTTTTACTTTTAACCATAGGTCTAGTGTAAGTTCAATGTTACTGTTATTGTATAAGAACCTCAGCAATATTATGCTAAAGTTGGTCAAATTCACTTTTTAGTTTCTTATGTGTTAGGAATTGAGTTACTTTTATAGTTAATATTAGGGAAAATGATAAAAAAATGTATCGAACTTGACACTTTTTACCATTGTATGTTGACAACTATTTTTTTTACCATTGTAACACAAAACTTGACATTTTTTGTAATTATATGTAAAAAATGTCGCATCGTTAGTCCTTTACACTAACGGTCGTCAGTAAATAACATAAAATTCCGTTTTCTTCCGATTTTGCATGTTTTCATCCGTTTTTGTCCGATTTTACACGTTTTCTTCCGTTTTTTTTTTTCATTTTTTTACGTTTTCACCCGGTTTTTTACGTTTTCTTATGTTTTTTTACGTTTTCGCCCGTTTTTTTACGGTTTCGACCATTTTTTTAAGTTTTTGTCCATTTTTCACGTTTACGCCCGTTTTTCACGTTTTCTTCCATTTTTTTACGTTTTCGTCCATTTTTTTACGTTTACGCCCGTTTTTTAACGTTTTCACCCGGTTTTTTACGTTTTCGCCCGTTTTTTTTTTTTTTATGTTTTTTTACGTTTACGCCTGTTTTTTAACGGTTTCACACAGTTTTTTTACGTTTTCTTTGTTTTTTATGTTTACGTCTATTTTTTTACTTTTTCACCCGGTTTTTTTTTACATTTTCTTCTGTTTTTTTTTACATTTTCGCCCGGTTTTTACGCTTTTTCCATTTTTTTTTACGTTTTCATCCATTTTTTTATGTTTACGTCCGTTTTTTAACGTTTTCACCGAGTTTTTACGTTTTCTTCCATCTTTTAACCGTTTCGTCCGTTTTTTACGTTTACACCCGTTTTTTAACGTTCTTACCCGGTTTTTACGTTTTCTTCCATCTTTTAACCGTTTCGTCCATTTTTTTACGTTTACGCCCGTTTTTTAACGTTTTCACCCGGTTTTTATGCTTTCTTCTATCTTTTAACCGTATCGTCCATTTTTTTACGTTTACGCCCGTTTTTTAACGTTTTCACATGGTTTTTCTTTTAATTTTTCACCCGCTTTTTACGTTTTCTTTCGGTTTTTACGTTTTTTCATTTTCACCTGTTTTCGTTTTCTTCCGGTTTTTACGTAAAAAACCAGGTGAAACCGTTAAAAAACGGGCGTAAACGTAAAAAACGGACGAAAACGTAAAAAAAAACGGAAGAAAACGTAAAAACCGGGCGAAAACGTAAAAAAACGGGTGTAAACGTAAAAAAACAGACGAAAACGTAAAAAAAGGGCGAAAACGTAAAAAACCGGGTGAAAACGTTAAAAACGGGCGTAAACATAAAAAACAGACGAAAACTTAAAAAAAAATGGAAGAAAACGTAAAAAAACGGGCGTAAACGTAAAAAAACGGACGAAAACATAAAAAAATGGGCGAAAACGTAAAAAAACGGAAGAAAATTAAAAAAAAAAACCCGGGTGAAAACGTAAAAAAACAGGTGTAAACTTAAAAAAACGAAGAAAACGTAAAAAAAAACCGGGTGAAAACGTAAAAAAATGGATGAAAACGTAAAAAACTGGGTGAAAAGGTTAAAAAACGGGCGTAAACGTAAAAAAACGGACGAAAACGTAAAAAAATGGAAGAAAACGTAGAAAAACGGGCGTAAACGTAAAAAACGGACAAAAACGTAAAAAAATGGGCGAAAACGTAAAAAATGGGCGAAAACGTAAAAAATTGGAAGAAAACGTAAAAAACCGGGCGTAAACGTAAAAAAACGGACGAAAACGAAAAAAAAACGGAAGAAAACGTGTAAAATCGGACAAAAACGTAAGAAAACGGATGAAAACGTGTAAAATAGGAAGAAAACGGAATTTTAAGTTATTTACTAACGACCGTTAGTGTAAAGGACTAACGATGCGACATTTTTTACATAAAATGACAAAAAATGTCAAGTTTTGTGTTACAATGGTAAAAAAAAATAGTTGGCAACATACAATGGTAAAAAGTGTCAAGTTTAATGTATTTTTTTTTATCATTTTCCCTTAATGTTAGCATAACACTGAGAATAACAATAAACCACATTATATCAGCGTTGAGTCAACAACGGTCATGCACCGTGGGTGTTTACCGGTTATGCAATTTATAAAACTCTCTTATAGAAACGCAGTAATTTACTTTTTCAAACATCTAAGTAAACGTAGATAATCACATATCAAATAGATCATCAAAATGTCCAAAACATAACCCGAGGCCTCAATGATATGTTCCATAAATACTTCCATGTGATATAATTGTATGACAAAATTACACAGATGGTCCTTGTGGTTTACACAGATTTCATGTTTAGTCCCTATTTCATTTTAATTACACCAGAGATCCCTATTTTGGGAAACGTTGCACGCGTTTGGTCCCTAAGTTGGATGGACGTTATCTTTGACCGTTAAGTGTATAATTATTATTTGCCCGTTAGTCCATCCGTTAGTATTTTTTGCACCGTTAGTCCCTCGTTAGTATTTTTTTTACAAAAAGTACTTTTTTTAGAAATTAATTTCTTTACAAAAATTAATTTTTTTTTTCGAATTTAATTTTTTTAAAAAATAATTTTTTTTCGAAAATAATTTTTTTACAAAAATTACTTTTTTTTTGAAATTATTTTTTTACAAAAATTAATTTTTTTTCGAAATTAATTTTTTTTTAGAAAAATTAATTTTTTTTTAAATTAATTTTTTTAGAAAAATTACTTTTTTTTTCGAAATTAATTTTTTTGGAAAAATAATTTTGTTTTTTAGATGAGTTTCGATGATTTTCGAAAGAGTTTCGATGATTTTCGAAAGAGTTTCGATGACGTTTCACTTTTAACGAGGTTCAGATGAACACGGAAAAATTCCCCGAGCACACCATTGAAAAGAGCACGAAAAAACGAGTCCAACGGTATTTTTATATATTAATTTCGAAAAAAAATTAATTTTTCTAAAAAAAATTAATTTTTCTAAAAAAAATTAATTTCGAAAAAAAATTAATTTTTGTAAAAAAATAATTTCGAAAAAAAGTAATTTTCGTAAAAAAAATTAATTTCGAAAAAAAATTAATTTTTGTAAAAAAATTAAATTCGAAAAAAAAATTAATTTTTGTAAAAAAATTAATTTCTAAGAAAAAGTACTTTTTGTAAAAAATACTAACGAGGGACTAACGGTGCAAAAAATACTAACGGAGGGACTAACGGGCAAATAATAATTATACACTTAACGGTCAAAGATAACGTCCATCCAACTTAGGGACCAAACGCGTGCAACGTTTCCTAAAATAGGGATCTCTGGTGTAATTAAAATGAAATAGGGACTAAACATGAAATCTGTGTAAACCACAAGGACCATCCGTGTAATTTTTTCTAAATGTATTTGAAGTGAACCGAATTCCAATAAGCTTGCTACTGAACAAGCTTATCTTAGAGCACAAGGAATGTTAACATGTTATAACACCAACTTACCCGCCATGTCAGCACCACATCATTTCAACACCAAATAAAGTGATACATATACCACAAGATCAGATCATTAATGCATATGGTACAACATGATATTGCATAAATTGTGGTGTATGCATCACTTTTTGTGGTGTAAGTATCAACACCCAATAACATAACACCAAAAAAACACCAGGAAATCATAACACCTAATAACACCACTTTTTGGGACTCACCTTTTTTTTAAAATTACACTTTACAAATTCTACCCTCAACAATTTTATTCATTAAACATTCAAACACTTCATTAATAAAATTAAACATTACAATACGAAATAAAAAATATTACACTAAAAAAGACGACATAAGGGAAATTACGAAATGGAAAATACGATAAGTAAATAAGTAAAACTAGTCGTCATCTACTTCCATAATATCCTCACGTTCTTTCAAAATATGCTCCATAGGCTGATGTTGGAGATTAAGATGAACATCTTTGTCACGTAATTCTTTTGCCTTTCGACGACGCTTTTCACATCTGTCAATCCATTTGTCTTGCATGTGTCTAGCCTGATTCCTGAACAATGCTTTGTAGTCACTTAGTGCAAACTTTTGATCTTTTAAAATCATAAGAATACATGATTCTACGGATCATGTTAACCTGGTATGCTCGTGCTGGTTGCCGTATTATTCCCCATCGTCCTTGGAGAACACCAAAAGCACGTTCGACATTCTTTCTTGCACTTTCTTGTCGCTTTTTAAAGAAACTGTGTTTATCGTCCGAAGTTGTTGAGAACGATTTGACGAAATTATCCCACTGTGGGTAAATTCCATCGGTTAAGTAATGCCCCTTATCAAACACAACTCCATTTACCTCATACAGAGCTACAGGGGCTTTATCATTAAGAACGTCATCGAACAATGGCGAATTATCTAAAACATTGAAATCACTATTCGCACCCACTACACCAAAAAATGCATGCCAAATTCACAAATCACGCGACACAACAGCTTCAAGCAGTATAGTCGGGTATATTTTATTACATCTACCATATTGCCCTTGCCATGACACCGGACAATTTTTCCATTTCAAATGCATACAGTTGTAACACCCCCATAGAATCACAGTTACAGTAATAGAAAACGACTCGAAAAGAGACATTTTAGAAATCTAGTTATCATTCATAATTATCAGAGTTTTAATTATAAAAGATATACTTTAATTTTTGATGAGGTCCCAAAAATCTAGGAGTTAGGTTGTGTTTGAATGATAACCATGAAAAGTCTTCCGAGTTCAGTACCTCCTTCTGCCATGGCTCCATAGAAGTAATATACCTAGGATACATGCTTAAAAAGTCAACACTAGGTATTGAGTGAGAGTCATAGGTTTAGGGGTTAGTGAATACAAGTTCGCTGGGTTCAGTTGTTACACCCATATGGGAAAAATGTGTTTATGTGATAATTGTGATGCATGCACAATTATCAGGAGTGGCGTATGTTGCACTAAAATCATGAACCACACGTTAACAATCCGGGTCATGGGGGCTGCAGACCCACCATGAGGGGATGAGAAGGATAACTTGCCAAAGTTAAACCTTCAGTGAGTTCAAATATAGTACTTATTGGTACCACCAGTGAGGTGTTAATACCAACGGGAGTTGTCAAACTCTAATAGATCTATCAACTATATTCGCCTTCGCGTGGGTAAAATATCCCAAACGATTAGAGTCATGAATTTTAGTTATGTAGTGGTGGCAGTTAGTTTACTCGTGCAACAACGAAAGAAAAAGACTTGTATTCGGTTTTAAGTAAAGCATTTAGCATGTATCCCCCTCACAGGGTTTGTAAAGCATTTAGAGTGAAAGCATTTTAAAAAGTATGAGGCTATGAAAACTCACCTGGGCTTAGAGTAATCTAGGTGATGCAAATAGTGACTCGGAAACTAGACCGCCTTACTCACGTATCCTAGTGTGTTGTTGGTTTTGGGTGTTTGTCAAGCTTTAGTTATCTTGTTTATGTTTCTTAATATATTGTTTTTAGGTTTGTTAATGTTTTAGATATAACATAACACCATTCAGGCAATTGTAATTCAGAAGTATATGACTCCCCACATGAAGCTCCCTACTATTGTATTATGTTATCAACATAATATCGTTCTGGCCATCATAATTCAGAAGTTAATAGTCCTCACACAAAGCTCCCTATTATTGAGTTATGTTGTTATTAGGGTTTAGTTATAATCATAACACCGTTCGGGCAATCATATCTCAGAAGTATATGCAATAATCATTCGAGAAGTCAGGGCACTTAAATTCGTAAACCCAACAAACTCGTCAAAAAGAAATATCCACATAGTACTCCTCGCAAGAAGCTCCCTAGTATTGTGTTATGCTTCTAACTTTATTTAGGTTTTATACTTATATGATATTTTTACTTTATACCCTTATAGTTTATATATTTTCATTTTCTATCCCAAACTTATAATACTTATATTATTAATACTTATAACTATCTATACTAGACACAACTAGTCCCTAGACTTCTATATTTTTAGTAAATGACATAACTAACCTTTTTAACTTATAAGTTATCTATATTTACTATTTAGACCTTTAACTTTATAATATTTACATATTTAGTCCTTTTTAGTTTATAACTCATTTTAATATCTATCCTAAGTTTAATATTTTGCAAAACTAGTCCTTACACTTATAACTTCTAGGAAATGTCAAAAACAGTCCCTAGACTTTATAATTTCAAGAATTTATGATATATACCCTTATGCATGTAAAGTTTTGCAAAACTAGTCCTAAATGCCTGTAAACTATATTTTATGTAATCAACTAATTTTTCTAGCTTATGTTTAACTTATTTTAGCTTATCTAGGTTATCTATAACTAGTTTATGACTTATAAAAATGACTTATAGCATGCATGCAAGTATACAACTCAATCTAGGGTTTTAAAATGAAATCTAACTAGTTCTAGCATTCAAGGCTTAGGCAAGGGATTCTATGGGTTCTAAGGCATCCTAAATCTATCCTAGGGCTGTTTTAAAACTAAAATGACTAATGTGGAAGAATTACCTAGGTCGGGGGAGGTTAACGAGGGGTATTAGGGTTTTGTGACTAGAAATGAGACTCGATACCATGCAAGGTCCTCCTAGCTCGACTCTTAGCTCTTCTATGATCTCTAAACTACTACTAGGTACAGAAATTTAAGGTGGAAGAAGAAGTGTGGGATGGTTTTGAATGGTGAAGGGATCGCGCGTATTTATAGGGGTCGAGGGCCTTGTTGGCCAAGTTTACTTAACATGGTGGGTTTGTACGTGGAGGGAGGAGGGGAAAGGTGACAAGGACGAGCTAGAGATGACATGGAAGAGCAAGGGGAGTAGATAGGGGGCTGCAATGGCGGTTTAAGGATGTTTATGGTGGAGAAGAGGACGTAGAGGCGGTTTGGTGGTAGTAGCTTACAAGGAGGTGTCACACCTCCTAGATTGGTAGCTTAGAGGTGCTTGTAAGCTACTTAGGGTGGTTAGGGATGGTTTAGGGTGATTAGGGGTGGATTAGTGGTGGTTTAGACAAGTAGGTGATGCACCTACTTATGTGGGTGCTTAAAGGTGTTAGGGTGTGTGCTTGGGTATGACTAAGGTGTTAGGGTGCTAGGTTGAGGTGCTTATGTTTAGGTTTTACTTGTTTTAGTTAAGTTTAGACCTAGTTCTACTTAGTGAGTGTTTAAGGTTTTACCTAAGGTTTAGTGCCTAATTAAAGTTCCTAAGAGTGTTTAGTAACTAATCCTAAGTCCTAAAGGGTTTATACTAAGTGAGGGTAACTTATGGGAAAGATTTGGGAAGGTTTGTCCTAGTTTGTAACCTAAATGACCTAAGTGTGTTTAGTGAGACACTAGGGTTTATCCTATGGTTTAGTGCCTAGATTAGTTTCCTATGAGTGTATAATAACTATTCCTAAGTCCTATGAAACTTATACTAAGTGGTAGTGACCTATGGTGAAGTTTTGGGATGTGTTAGACCTAATTCTAGTTAGTTATAACCTAGTTATGGTTTTGTGCTTAAGGGGTTTGTACCTAAGTTCTAAAGGGTTGTACTATTTACCTAAGGGTTATAAGATATCCTAATGTTCCTAAAGAAAATCATACTTAAGCCTTGGACACTTTCATACCAGTTAAACTAAGCATATAGGTTCAAATAAGCACATAATCCTATTTAGGGTTTAGTTAGTGTTTATTTGGGTTTTGTGATATGTTTAGTCTTTTAGATTGGTGAATTACTTATTATGGTATTGTTATGATCTTATTCTTGACATACCTGGGGTTTGTAGGATGTGAGTGTTGAGTTATTTGGCTTGTGTGAATACGTGAGCAGGTCTAGTGAGTCATGCGAGTAATAAAAGCATCTAAAAAGCAAAAATTTACCTGTGAAATACCTACTATAGGTATTTGTAATGGGAATGATAGTAATAGCTTTTTTTTGTGGGTTGTTACAGTCTTACCCCCTTAGAAGAAATCTCTTCCCGAGATTTAGACGATTATAGGAGTAGGGGAGAGAATAAGTCGAGAAAGATAGAGGAAGAAGAGAATTATAGGGGAGAATTTTCTGATACCGAAGAAAAATGGTGTGAAAAGAAAGGAGATTTGCACAAGCGAAGTAGGAATTGCTTGCACAGATGCCAGATACTTAGGTTTTTATATCTCATTATTTACAAATAAAGGCGTCCCAATATTTAGAAACAAGAGCTTATAAATTCCTAACCCATTTGATTTATAACTTTCTCATTAAAATGAAGGAACATCTGATGCGTGGGAATCGCAACAGGCTTTACCTCTCGAGGGATCTCGAGAAGCTTACAACCCCCACCAGGCAGTGTACCTGATCGTTGTAGTATAGTATAGTGACAAGTACCGGGGGATTGATCCTTCAGCTTAGGAATAGTGTCGCTAGGATTAGAAAACCTAATTACTAGTTCTAAAGGTGAGGGATGATTATTTTTGTATTTTTATATTTTTATGAAAGCAAGTAAAATCTCGGGTTTTGTAAGAGTGAGCGGAATTAGTTGCTATTCAACTAACCCAAAGCTATTATATAATCAAAATAAAATACTAAAAATGAAATTAAACTAAATTATACCAAGGTTGTGAGCAGTAATTGGAGAAATTGTGTTTACTTAGACTTCACTACTCCCTAGATATCTTTTACACGTTAATTACTTGTTATAATTGTATGGATGGCGGATTGTATTCCTTAATACCATTCGTGGGGTGGCATACATAACTCCCCAACTCTATGAGCTCTTATCTCCTCCTACACCATGACCCAGCACAACTATAGGGATTGTAAACAGTGGCTCATGCATTAAATACAACCAATAAAGACCTAGTACGCCTCGGTTCATGTTTCTTAAGACGTTCAAGCATGTTACCATTTGGAGATCTGCCAGTTTTCTTAAGCCTAACATATAAAATCATTCATCCAAGACAAGAATAAACAAGTAATCAACACATAATTAACATCTAGGTTTCATTAGATCTAAGCAAACACAAAAGAGATCTAGCCTAGCATAATGGAATTGAGACAAGAACAAGATATAGACAACCAACACATAGACATATTGATTGAATTAGAAGAACACTTATCTCAATTACAATGCAAGGTATCAAGGGTTTGGAACCCTTGAAAAACCTGTAAAAGATGCACCAAATTCGTCTTTAGGGTTTCACCAAAACTTCTCCCTCTTTTAATGAAAAAACTAGAAAACTATATATAGGAAAACCGAGGTGACGGCGTCAAGAGTAAGGGTGTGACACCGTCATCTCGCCGCCAAATACTTCCTCGGACGGCCTTGATCTACTTATGACGGCCTATGTGACGCCGTCAGCTACCACGGTATTTTATTCTTTGGGTCTTGACGCCGTCAAGAGCAATATGTGACGCCTTCATGCACTGTTCCAGCTTAGAAATTCGAGACTTTGCCGTTTTCTTCACTTTTATGCTCAAAAAACGTCCAAAATGGCTTCTTTTCCAGAATTCACTCTCCAAGTCGGATTCGGGCTTAAATGACCCCCTAAAAATGGATCATTTTTCGCCTCATCATATACCCTTACACTTGAGATTTGCTTGTCCTCAAGCAAATGAGCTTTTATTCTACTCAAAAGACAAGTTAGGGGTCATTTAACACTAATATAAAAGTAATTACAACAAATAATCTTTCCACTAAAGACCAATAGACAAGCACGGAGGTCATACACAAGCACCTCACAAATAGTGTTTAGATACTCACATCTCTCGGGTGTAATAAAGTAATATAACATTATGGAAATGGAAGATATCTCTCACTACCTGTCATAGCAAAATAGATTACCATAGGCTTGGGAAAGGATCAAACCTCCACCACATGGCGTAAGCACCTAGGATAAACTATCAAAGAGGTCTTTTAAAGGGTTGTAACGTTAGGTATAGGGATATGAATTACACGGTTTTGTTGGATAAAGGAAGTTCTACTGGTGGCGAGTTAACAATCTTGGTTAATTACATGTACAAGATGGCGTTGCTAAGCCAAGACTAGACTCGACTTAAGCTAATAAATGAAAAATAACAAAAACATAAAATGAACATAGAATAAAAAGGGATGGTAGTCCGTATGTTTTTTCTCTTTTTCTTTTCTATTTTTTTTTCTTTTTCTTGATTTTTTCGATTTTTTTTCTTTTTTTTTTGTTTGCATACACTCTTACCCTACCATCCAAAATAATACATCATAGGGGTATGAACGTTCCCCTTACACTTGAATCTTTATATACTTTACATTAAACTATTCTAATGACTCGAGTTAAGAAAATCAAAACACTTGGAGCACTTTTAAGATTAACGTACATATGGGGGTAATAATATGATGTTCTTCCCCATTACTCCATAGAATAAGTACTTACCCATGAGTCCCAATCGTCCCAAAACAATATGTACAAGGATATGACTCGACTTAGCAACCATGTAATCAATTAGAAAGTTAACTTAGGGTTTAACAAATAACAATAATGCACTAAAAATGAGCGCATACACGGAAGGCTAAGGCGATTTGGTTGTACATTTAAGTGGGGTGTAACAAATTCTTCCTTCAAGTAAGATGCTTAAAGTTAGAAATGAAAAGATAGGCTCGGAGGGGTGTACTAGGGGTTTCGTGTACTAAAAATGAGTACAACGCTAAGGGTGTGGGAAAAATTAGTTGACTTAACTAGCCAAGTAATATGACTTAAATGGTCAAGTAATTTTGATACGGGTTTAACACAAGGGTGATCCTAATGCCTCTTATCATGTAGTAAATCCTACCACACGAATGTAGTCTCACTAGCGGTCTCGGGATGCATCACTAACGCAAGTTCTAGAATCTAAATGCTACCGGTACACTCATAAGCACCAATAATGAATGCTTTTCCTATCAAATATAAAGGCGAACCTCACATTTTTTGGTGGAAAATTTTTCTGAATATACGGTTATGTGCTAGTCATACAACCTCCTATCCATGAGACGCTTGTTATGGCTAAAGTTTCACTCCTAAATGTTGTAAAAAAAATTAAATTTGGCGCTAAAATTACACTAACAAGTATTTCTCATAGTTTTATTACACATCTACTATCAAACAAAACAAACTCAAGCGAAAGTGCATATGTAAGGTATCATCTTTTTACCCTCCCCTTACACTTAAGATGAACATTGTCCCCAATGTTCAAGTAAAGAATGTAAAAGTGAAAAAGTAAAGAGAATGAAATCAAATACTCCCCTGATTCGCTCGGTATGGATTATAGGTTGGCCAGGTTAGATCTTCCTCCAAGAAAACGAACAATCAAAGCTTCCTATCCAGAATATAAATCATCTTCTTGTCGAAAATAACCTGTAAATCCTGACAACAATATACAAGACAACCTCGCGTAAAATCGGCGGCATCCTATATAAGTTACTAAATCCTAGAAAACAAGATAAGATATAATGCTTGTGGAATGAAGTTTGCAGATTTCCTGGAGATTATAAAACTTAATAATTCACAAAAACCATAAGACTCCGTTAGAAAAACAAAACTGGTAAAATTTCCAGATTTTTAACTCCTGACGCCGTCATGAGTAATACTCTGACGCCGTCAGAATGGACCTGCAGAAATTCTTATGTTAAGTTTCCGGAAAATTTCTGGAAAAACTTGGTCCTACTTCCTGGAAAATCCTGCAAAACTTCATTATGACTCAATACAAGCATTTGACTCTAACAAATACGAATATACATGTTCATTTAATATTGTGGAGAATCATGATCGGTTTGTTTCTTAAAAACATATTTGGGGTTTCCCCTTACACTTATCTTTTGCAAAAATACCTTTAGGTTAGTGTTAAGACTAGGCTAAACAACATAGTAAAGTATTTCCACATTTTAATTGAGAAACATGATCAACCAACAATAAAAATAAAACATGCATACGGAAGCAAATAACAATCAAACAAATAAAATCACACAAAACATGGGTTGCCTCCCAAGAAGCGCTTTTCTTTATTTACGAGTCTTGTAGCTAGACTCAAAGTCATGGGTTATCACGTGATTTCATCATTGGTTCCACTCTCCGATTGTAGATATTCCTTGTAGAAACCAATCACCCTTTTCTCAATCGCCCCCATAATCATTTGGGCAAATTCTTCATCGACTTTATACCTTGTTCCAAGGGCCAAGCAATCTTTGTAGTAAAGACTTCTTTTTTCCCATACATAGTCCATGCCTTTTTTCTTATCCTCCTCATCAATATCCTCAAAAGCACCAACGTTGTCCTGATCAAAACGAGATATAAAGCGAAATTCTTTCATCCTTTTGGGCATCCTATAAGTGATACTATCGGTGTTAATTGCAAATCGGATCGTGCCTTCTACCTCATCATATTCTAACTTAGACTCCTCAACAAATGGTTTGCCAAAGACAAAATTGGATAATCGACAATCAATAACATTAGCAAGATCCTCCACAATCATAAAGTCGGTGACAAAAGTGAAATTACCAACAAAGACACGTAAACCTTTAACTCTCTCGACAAAGTTACAAACTCCACCGGGGTACTTGGGATCCCTTCTAGGTTCAAATCTTGTGTTCACTATATCATTATAAACCGTTGAAGACATAATGTTGATTGGAGATTTAAAGTCAATGTAAGCATTGCTAATGTGCCAATATCTAATCATACATGGTATCTTAGCATTCTTAGGATCACCTCTCTTGATCTTAGGTTCAATTATGGTGAAAGGAGATCGCGGGTTATCAATAAGATTATTATAATATGCAATCTCCTCCTTAGTGGGGTATAGATTAAAGTAGTCGTTAAGCCTCGGATCCATTGCCTCCTCTTCTAGTCTCTCAACAATATTCACAAAGTCATTAGGCCCTAGGTCCTTATTTGAATACAAGGCGGTTGCTAGGTCACTAAATGTATGTTCGAGTTCAATCTTAATCAACCTATTAAGCTCTCTAAGCTCCCTAATCTCACTCTCAATTTGTTCACGTAACACAGCCACTTCACTAGGGGAAAGGGGTGGATTCGCGTTTTCCATAATGGTCAACGGGATAGTCAATGAGTTTAATTTACTAACAAAGGCACAAAGAAATAAGATAGACTAAAGAAGACCTAAAAATAAAAATAAAAATCTTACTAGAAAGGAATCTAGCAAGTAGACCTAATAAAAAGAAATCCTAACCTAGACAATAACTATTCCCCGGGCTGCGGCGCCAAAAACTTGATGCGTGGGAATCGCAACAGGCTTTACCTCTCGAGGGATCTCGAGAAGCTTACAACCCCCACCAGGCAGTGTACCTGATCGTTGTAGTATAGTATAGTGACAAGTACCGGGGGATTGATAGTTCAGCTTAGGAATAGTGTCGCTAGGATTAGAAAACCTAATTACTAGTTCTAAAGGTGAGGGATGATTATTTTTGTATTTTTATATTTTTATGAAAGCAAGTAAAATCTCGGGTTTTGAAAGAGTGGGCGTAATTAGTTGCTATTCAACTAACCCAAAACTATATATAATCAAAATAAAATACTAAAAATGAAATTAAACTAAATTATACTAAGGTTGTGAGCATTAATTGGAGAAATTGTGTTTACTTAGACTTCACTACTCCCTAGATATCTTTTACACGTTAATTACTTGTTATAATTGTATGGATGACGGATTGTATTCCTTAATACCATTCGTGGGGTGGCATACATAACTCCCCAACTCTATGAGCTCTTATCTCCTCCTACACCATGACCCAGCACAACTATAGGGATTGTAAACAATGGCTCATGCATTAAATACAACCAATAAAGACCTAGTACGCCTCGGTTCATGTTTCTTAAGACGTTCAAGCATGTTACCATTTGGAGATCTGCCAGTTTTCTTAAGCCTAACATATAAAATCATTCATCCAAGACAAGAATAAACAAGTAATCAACACATAATTAACATCTAGGTTTCATTAGATCTAAGCAAACACAAAAGAGATCTAGCCTAGCATAATGGAATTGAGACAAGAACAAGATATAGACAACCAACAAATAGACATATTGATTGAATTAGAAGAACAATTATCTCAATTATAATGCAAGGTATCAAGGGTTTGGAACCCTTGAAAAACCTGTAAAAGATGCACCAAATTCGTCTTTAGGGTTTCACCAAAACTTCTCCCTCTTTTAATGAAAAAACTAGAAAACTATATATAGGAAAACCGAGGTGACGGCGTCAAGAGTAAGGGTGTGACGCCGTCATCTCGCCTCCAAATACTTCCTCGGACGGCCTTGATCTACTTATGACGGCCTATGTGACGCCGTCAGCTACCACGGTATTTTATTCTTTGGGTCTTGACGCCGTCAAGAGCAATATGTGACGCCTTCATGCACTGTTCCAGCATAGAAATTTGAGACTTTGCCGTTTTCTTCACTTTTATGCTCCAAAAACGTCCAAAATGGCTTCTTTTCCAGAATTCACTCTCCAAGTACCTAAAATAACAAAAGGAACGATTTAGGGCAATATTTGATCAAATAAAGTCAGATTCGGGCTTAAATGACCCCCTAAAAACGGATCATTTTTCGCCTCATCAACATCCTAATTCATTTTAAGAGGATAGTAATCATAAATCATCCTTAACTAGTATCGACGGAAAATGAAGGGAGTTTTACCACATTTAAGGATATATGGTAAGAGAATATTTTAGAGACAAGTTTCAACCATGATGAAAACTAGTTCTAGTCATGGTGGAAACAAGTTCTAAATACGGTAGGGGATATTCTAGTCATGATTGAGACAAGTTGTAGTCATGATAGAAACAAGTTCTATAGTTCTTCGGTTTAGCAACTTGTCACATGGTAACTTCCCATGTTAAGACTAGAATGACAGACGTTGAAGATCTCATTTTTGCAATTCTTGCAATACGAGATTTAATATCATAGTCGAACATAATGAGGATTAAAGTTCGATGTAGATATTCTTACAAGTTCTAACCAATAGAAACTTGTGGTATGACGAGAAGTACAAGTTCTAGCTAATAGAACATTGCAGGATGAGGTAGGGAGAGAATATAGAGAGAAGAAAAATAGAGTGTAAAATGACGGAGAAATAAAAATGAAAAGAAATGGAATGAAGGATTTTTATTGGAGTGGAGTGGAGTGAAAAGGAAAAAGAAAAGGATGAAATAGGAAGGTATGGGAAAATGAAAAATGAAAAGGAGTTTGAGTGGGTGGAGTGGGAAAAAGTATAGGATTGGAGAAAATGGAAGAGTAGGGTTTTAATAGGGGAGTGGGGAAAAAGGTGGGAAAATGAGATTTTAAAAGGAAGAGTAAGAAAAAGTGGGAGGAGAATATTTAAACGGTAGAAGGAGAAAAATGGAAAGATGAGATTAAACGGAAGAGTAGGAGTATAGGATACCTGAAGGATAATATCCTAATGGAGTTTTAGATTTACTAGATTTCTTCCTAGAGTTTTGTTTTCCCCCCTTGAGGTTTTCTAGTTTTTCCTAACTAATCCTATTATCTAAGGGTGAGGTGTTTGGTTCAATTGAGGTAGAGGGTTCTAAAGAGGGATTAGGTTTAAGTGTTTTCTTTCCTAAGGGTTGACTAGTTGTATCCTTATTCTTAGTTGTGGTTTCGGGTTTTCTCTTTTGTTTTAGGTTGTCTATTACTACCATTATTACTATTATTATGAGTATTACTATTCCTAAGAATTTGAAACCAGCTAGGGTACTATCCATAGTATCTTCTAAGTGAAATTTCCTAATGGCTATTCTAAGAATTGTCAAATCCTAAGGTATAATCTAAAATCCTAAAATGTATATGTGTGGGTATCCTAAGGGCTAGGTATGGGTAATCTATGACCTAAATCTACTTATTCCTATAGGGTAGAAGCTTGCTAATGTGTCAATCCTAAACTAGGGGTCTAAAGGCTTAGGGTGAAGGTTTTACTATCTAATCCTAGGTTTTTCCTAATCTATATTATAATCCTAATGCATTCCTATGCTAAACTAAATCATATGTTATAGGGGTATCATCCTAATCTATCTATTGGGGTAGGTTTTAGTTTCTAACCTAATAAATTCTAAAATTTCCTAGTCTTATTTTTTTTTTCTATTTCCTCAAGGGTTTCTTAGATAGTCTATCCTATTAATCTAAGGTTTTCTATACCTAAGTTTATGTTTTCTAGGGATGTCCTAATGTTATTTCTAACCTCAAGTATGGGAATCCTAAACATGTTTTGGGGTTTACTAAGGGGATGGGGAAAACTAGCTCAGGAATCATAGTAATCTAAGGGAATAAAGAGGAAAAAGGGTAGGAATATGCTTATATATGATATTCATATATTTGAATAAAGAGGAAGAATAGACTGAGGTATCAAGTCAATCACATATAGTGTAATAGATACAACCAAGCTTACAATACTACCGCAACTAAAGGATCACAAGATAAACTATGCATGCACACACGTAAAAGCATTAAGAAAAGTACGGAAACATGATTAAAGTAATAAAGGAATCATAACTAGGCTAGCACCAAAGGTGCTTAGCCGATCATATTAAATTGAACACTCAAAATCATGTTTATACAAGACATTAATTCGAAATGTAAAAGTAAATATGAAATGCTAAAACTTATGGAATGTAGCGTGATTTCTCCCTTGGAAAGGCTTCGTATACAGCTATAAAAGGGCCTCCTAAAAGCTCCCAACGATCTCTAACTTTGTGTGTGAGAAAGTTGTGTGACAAATGCAGAAATTAGGGTTGTATTTATAGGCCCGATCAAATCTACGACGTAACTGAGAAAGGTGTTACGACGTAGCTAGTGTAATCTTATCCAGATCTGGTGGTTACGGTGTAGTTGATGAATTGTTATGCCATAACAAGGGTATTAGGGTCTCATCTATGTCGTAGTCTCCATGTGCATTACGCCATAGATAAATTCTCGGATCTAAGATTACTTCCGTAGTCTTCGTTACGCCGCAGTCCCAATGTTGAGTTACGCCGTAAGTTAAATAATGAGCTTGGACTATTCTCGTATACGTTGCTACGCCGTAAGTGTCGGGCACCTGTACAAAAGGTCATTGTACATGTCCTAAGCTTGGTACAATGTTTTGTCAGCTTCTTGTCTGAAGTTATGAATCTCCTCTAATTGTTTTGCTGTCCGAGAGGGAGGGCAAAAGCGTTGAATAAAGTTATTTTTAAGGAGATTCCAAGTGTTGGTGGTTCCGGATGGCAACCTATCAACCCATCTTCTAGCAGCTCCAGTGAGTGTCATAGGGAAAGCTCGGAGCATGATTGCATCATGAGAAACATTGGGAATATTAAAAAGGCTAGTAATGTAAAGCACATTTTCCACGTGCTCATAAATGTCTTCCGTCTTGAGTCCAGCAAATGGTTTCTCTCTTAGCTCTCTCATAAACTGCGGCTTGATTTCAAACTGAACATCCGCTTCAATCATTAGCCTCACCAGGCCTGGTCCTTACTCATCCCTAGTCATGGCAAAGTATTCTTCCAAAGTTAATGTGTCGATGTCTATTACTTCCATGATTCTTGAAACTTAAACAAAAATGTAAGAACAAAAACAAAAACAAAATTTGAAAGACTTAAACAAAAATCCTATTATAGCTCCCCGGCAGCCGCACCAAAAACTTGATGCATGATTTCTGACCAGGTTTTACTATTTGTAAAGTCTCGTTTCTACCCTAGGTCTACCTTATGCACTAACGGACAAAGAATCCGGTCGTGTGTAGGCTAGTAATGGTAACTCCGAGGTCGCCCAAGAGCTATGTGGTGCGGATTGTATCTAAGTCTAATGTCACTAATTAAAATTGAATTGAAAGTAGGAATGATAGATTGGTTGATTTAAACTAAATGAAATGAAAGTAAAAGCAATTAAAAGTAAAGATGTGAGCAGTAAGAGAGATATGTGCTAACCTAATTAATCCTCCTATATCACTTATAGTCATGTCTCCTATTAAACTAATCTCATGCTTTAGGTGGGGCGGACATATATCACTAGGTTCATATGGTCAAGTTCCCTAGCCTATCTCCCCCGAATCCTGCCGGGAACCACAGGCACTACCTCATGCAAGTAAGCCGACGTACGGTAGACGGGTTTGAGTCATTAAGCGCCACTACATGGTAGACTTATCTTTAAAGGCCTGTTGTCATGATCATAGGCCATTCACTAATTACTTAAGTACCTCCACTTGTAAGGTGATCTTGTGGTCAATTCTTCTAGCCTACTAAATGGACTGAGGTATCAAGTCAATCACATCTAGCGTAATAGATACAAACAAGCTTACAATACTTCCGCAACTAAAGGATCACAAGATAAACTAAGCTTGCACACATGTAAAAGCATTAAGAAAAGTATAGAAACATGATTAAAGCGATTAAGGAATCATAACTAGGCTAGCACCAAAGGTGCTTAGCCAATCATATTAAATTGAACACTCGAAATCATGTTTATACAAGACATTAATTTGAAATGTGAAACTAAAAATGAAATGCTAAAACCTATGGAATGTACCATGATTTCTCCCTTGGAAAGGCTCCGTATACTGTTGTAGAAGGGCCTCCTAAAAGCTCCCAACGATCTCTGACTTTGTGTGTGAGAAAGTTGTGCGACAAATGTAGAAATTATGGTTGTATTTATAGGCACGATCAAAGCTACGGCGTAACTGAGAAATGTTTTACGCCGTAGCTAGTGTAATCTTATCCAGATCTAGTAGTTACAGTGTAGTTGATGAATTGTTACGCCATAACAAGGATATTAGGGTTTCATCTACGTCGTAGTCTCCATGTGCGTTACGCCGTAGATAAATTTTTGGATCTAAGATTACTTCCGTAGTCTTCGTTACACCGTAGTCCTAATGTTGAGTTACGCCATACGTTAAATAATGATTTTGGACTACTCTCGTACACATGGCTACGCCGTAATTCCAGAGTGATGTTACGACGTAGTCTTTTATTTTGAGGATCCACTAAGTCTTGGATGTGTTACGGCAAAAACCATAGATGTGGTTACACCGTAACTGTAACACCCCCAAAATGCCTGTTTTAGCAGCGAAATGGAATACCTGGGGGTGACTGCCATAACATCACAGTTACAGTTATATTGAACGGCCTAAAGTGTTGTTTATAAAATACATCGTTTGATCATTTAAAAAATATTCAGAGTTAACAAAACAAGGTCCCAAAAGGTGTTGCAAGTTTAGGTAAAATAAGTTCAACAAGATCAAATGTTTTATAAGTGCAGAAAATATATATAAAGTGAGACGCGTCGACCCCGCGACTCCAGGTAGGTCCAAATGCATGCCACATGAGCTCCTTAATTACCTGAAAATACATTGCTAAAAAGGGCCAACAATATTGCTGGCGAGAAATCATAGGTTTATGAATTTAATCGTATGTACACTAGCCACAAGTATAAAGTAAAGTGACAAGATGTCAAAATAATGCTACATTGGCTCTTAAACTCATGACCCCGAAGCTAGACATAATATGAAATGGCCCCAACCGAGTGTTTACCAGGCACTCAAATATGATTCAAATGAAATGCGTCCGTATGACTCGTTGGTGCTACCAACTCGGACGGGGGAGTCACCCCCAATAGATCTATCCACTCACTCTCGCTTATGCATAATTAACGGTTCATGATAATAAGGGGACTTAATATGGTAATAAGGTAACTTAAGAAATGTATGGAATTTGATACTTTGGCATGTACAAAAATAAATTGTTTCTAAACACCGGGTAAATTAATAATATAAATTTTATATTATTTTAATGAGTATCAAAATATATTAGGATCGTAGACGGGAGTATCGGGTATATATTAGTAGTAAAAAGTGAGTGGTAACGTTTATTAAATATTTAAACATACGCATATTGAAATAATGCATATCCGTGCATGGCCTAATATACAGATGATGTTACTGATGATATGTTGACTACTCTAGTCTATATGATATGTCCTTACTGATGATGCATGAATACGCAGCTAAACCACACTGGTTACGCGAATTTGAAAACCCGTAAACTCGGTTTGTGAGAAGATGCAGGATGATCATGAATAGTGATTTTCCTCCAGGAATAAATAGTATTTTGTGAATAGTGAAATTTTGAAACACTTCTCAGAATCTCAAACTGACTCTAAAAATGATGAATAGTGACATAATAAATAGTGATCGGTGAATAGTAAATAATAAATAGTAACTTTTCGAGATGAATAATAAAATTTCGACGTCTGAAAAAGGACATGAAATTACGAGTTGTGACAGTCTTCTCCCCTAAAAGGAAATTCGTCCCGAAGTTCAGTTTGTGTTGGTCTCTGGAGTGTACTTGGTGAAAAGATGTTGATATTTTAGTCGCATCCGGTCTTCCCGCTCCCAAGTGAACTCGGGATTTCTTAGGGAATTTCGGCGAACTTTCATGATAGGAATCCGACCTTGTTTCATTGTCTGACCTCACGGTGCATGATTTCTATTGGTTCTGCTACATGGTTTAAGTTTGTCATTGTGTTGGATTCCTTCCAATGGAATCATGAGTGACTCATCTGAAAGACATTTCTTGGGATTTGAAAATGCGAAACATGTTTGTGTAACCTACTATTCTCTAACAAGGCTCAAGTCTGATGGCCACTAGGCCTACTCTGTCTGAAATATTAGATGGTCCAGTGTATATCGGGTTTGACTTCCCGAATTTTTTTTCCTAAATGGTATCATGCCTTTCCTAGGCAGAACTTTCAACATGACCCTGTCACCAACTTGAAATTCTAATGGTTTACAACTTATCGAACTTGTAACTAATTCTTGATTTGTAAGAAATTCTTGGTTATTTCATGAATGCGTACTGGACTAGTGAGTTGGGCTTTTTCCTATTTCGTTCCGTCAATAGATGGTCGGTACTTTAACCATAGAGTGCCTCAAATGGTGTAGTCTCTGTGTTAGTGTGATAACTATGGTTGCAAAGGAATTTGACTTATGGCAAATGGTTAGTCCAACCATTTCTAGAGTCAATCACTCATGCTCTGAGCATATCTTTCCTATGTTTGAATTGTCCTTTCACTTTGACCATTGGTCTGAGGATGGTAGGCGGTGTTTACATCTAAATGGGGTTCCGAAGGAAATCTTAAAATGATTGCTAGGAGTCTGAGGTGATTCGATTACCTTTATTAGGGATAATTGAAATGGGTACAATAAATCTTGTGACTAATTTTACAACGTTATGTCTTTCGAAAAGGGCGTTATTTGAAGAAGATAGAATGTGGGTAGTAGTTTTGGATTCCTTGTGTTTTGTTCTAATGGATGCTACGACATGTGTCTTTCTTTGCCTATTGTGCTTGGTCTATATTACTGAGGTTCGTAATTGATTGATGGTGTACTTACTAATTTCCTTCATCAAATATTCCGAGGTTCTTTATTGTCAAATCACAAAACCCTAAATGCATAAGCGATGTAGTATGGTGATTAGTTTTCAAAATTTGTCTCGCGATTGTGAGTTTTGGTCGTAATATTTTTCTGAATAAACGAATTTAGAAAATGGAGCAAATGGTTTACTAAGTAATATCTTTCTTGATGATTCAAAATTCAGTAGTTATGAAATGTGAAACTATTTTCAAACATGTTGTGAATAGGACTGTTTACCAAAGTTTGATGTTTACATATTTCTCATCGTACGATGGTTTTGCTAAATATTGACCAAAAAGGATCGTACTTGTCCAAATAGGTACTTCAAAAATTATTTTCTACGAGGTATGTGATTTGTATAAACACAATTTTTTAAATTAACTTCATTTAAAAGTGAAAGCACTAACGAGGATAAAATGTGTTAGCCTCGCTCTTTTATAAAGATAATGTCACATACGTGAAATGGACTAGATTAGTAACAAGTAGTACCTTTAGGGACTATTATTGTATACTAGGCAAAGTAATGTTATAATGAGCCTATAAATACCCCTCATGACTCTCCATGAGGGGTGTGAGAAATTATGTAACCTTCACTTTATCATTAATAAAAACCATTTCCTTCACCCTCTCTCTACTATTTCTCTCTAAACTAAACATGGATATCATCTTTAATCATCAACCTTGATGCGTGGGAATCGCACCTTCCTTTACCTCTCGAGGGATCTCGAGAAGCTTACAACCCCCACCAGGCAGTGTACCTGATCGTTGTAGTATAGTATAGTGACAAATACCGGGGGATTGATCGTTCAGCTTAGGAATAGTGTCGCTAGGATTAGAAAACCTAATTAATAGTTCTAGAGGTGAAAGATGATTATTTTTGTATTTTTATATTTTTATAAAAGCAAGTAAAATCTCGGGTTTTGGAAGAGTGGGCGGAATTAGTTGCTATTCAACTAACCCAAAGCTATTATATAATTAAAATAAAATAATGAAAATGAAATTAAACTAAATTAAACTAAGGTTGTGAGCAGTGGTTGGAGAAATTGTGTTTACTTAGACTTCATTACTCCCTAGATATCTTTTACATGTTAATTACTTGTTACACTTGTATCGATGACGGATTGTATTCCTTAATACCATTCGTGGGGTGGCATACATAACTCCCCAACTCTATGAGCTCTTATCTCCTCCTACACCATGACCCAGCACAACTATAGGGATTGTAAACAGTGGCTCATGCATTAAATACAACCAATAAAGACCTAGTACGCCACGGTTCATGTTTCTTAAGACGTTCAAGCATGTTACCATTTGGAGATCTGCCAGTTTTCTTAAGCCTAACATATAATATCATTCATCCAAAACAAGAATAGACAAGTAATCAACACATAATCAACATTTAGGTTTCATTAGATCTAAGCAAACACAAAAGAGATCTAGCCTAGCATAGTAGAATTGAGACAAAAACAAGATATAAACAACCAACACATAGACATATTGATTGAATTGAAAGTACACTTATCTCAATTACAGTGCAAGGTCTCAAGGGTTTGGAACCCTTGAAAAACCTGTAAAAGAGGCACCAAAATCGTCTTTAGGGTTTCACCAAAACTTCTCTCTTTAATGAAAAAAACTAGAAAACTATATATAGGAAAAACAGGCTGACGGCGTCAAGAGTTACTTGTGACGCCGTCACCTCGCCGCCATATACTTCCTCGGACGGCCTTGATCCACTTATGACGGCCTATGTGACGCCGTCACCACCCACGGTATTTTATTCTTGCCACTTTGACACCGTCATGAAGCCTTCTGACGCCGTCACCACCTACGGTGTTTAATTCCTCATGTCTGACGCCGTCAAGATCGTCAAGATGGTGGTCTTGACGCCGTCACCTTGTATCTTCAGCATGGAAATTTGGTACTTTGCCGTTTTCTTCACTTTTATTCTCCAAAAACGTCCAAAATGGCTTCTTTTCCAGAATTCACTCTCCAAACACCTAAAATCACAAAAGAAACGATTTAGGGCAATATTTGATCAAATAAAGTCGGATTCGGGCTTAAATGACCCCCTAAAAACGGATCATTTTTTGCCTCATCATATACCCTTACACTTGAGATTTGCTTGTCCTCAAGCAAATGAGCTTTTATTCTACTCAAAAGACAAGTTAGGGGTCATTTAACACTAATATAAAAGTAATTACAACAAATAATCATTCCACTAAAGACCAATAGACAAGCACGGAGGTCATACAAAAGCACCTCGCAAATAGTGTTTAGATACTCACATCTCTTGGGTGTAATAAAGTAATATAACATTATGGAAATGGAAGATATCTCTCACTACCTGTCATAGCAAAATAGATTACCATAGGCTTGGGAAAGGATCAAACCTCCACCACATGGCGTAAGCACCTAGGATAAACTATCAAAGAGGTCTTTTAAAGGGTTATAACGTTAGGTGTAGGGATATGAATTACACGGTTTTGTTGGATAAAGGAAGTTTTACTGGTGGCGAGTTAACAATCTTGGTTAATTACATGTGCAAGATGGCGTTGCTAAGCCAAGACTAGACTCGACTTAAGCTAATAAATGAAAAATAACAAAAACATGAAATGAACATAGAATGAAAACGGGATGGTAGTCCGTATGTTTTTTCTCTTTTTCTTTTCTATTTTTTTTTTCTTAATTTTTTTTTCGATTTTTTTTTTTTTTTTTTTTTTTTTTTTTGCATACACTCTTACCCTACCATCCAAAATAATACATCATAGGGAATGAGAATTCCCCTTACACTTGAATCTTTACATACTTTAAATTAAACTATTCTAATGACTCGAATTAAGAAAATCAAAACACTTGGAGCACTTTTAAGATTAACGTACATATGGGGGTAATAATATTATGTTATTCCCCATTCTCCATAAAATAAGTACTTTACCCATGAGTCCCAATCGTCCCAAAACAATATGTACAAGGATATGACTCGACTTAGCAATCATGTAATCAATTAGATAGTAAACTTAGGGTTTAACAAATAACAATAATGCACTAAAAATGAGCGCATACACGGAAGGCTAAGGCGATTTGGGTGTACATTTAAGTGGGGTGTAACAAATTCTTCCTTTAAGTAAGATGCTTAAAGTTAGAAACGAAAAGATAGGTTCGGAGGGGTGTACTAGGGGTATCGTGTACTAAAAATGAGTACAACGCAAAGGGTGTAGGAAAAATTAGTTGACTTAACTAGCCAAGTAATATGACTTAAATGGTCAAGTAATTATGATAAGGGTTTAACACAAGGGTGATCCTAATGCCTCTTATCATGTAGTAAATCCTACCACACGAATGTAGTCTCACTAGCGGTCTCGGGATGCATCACTAACGCAAGTTCTAGAATCTGAATGCTACCGGTACACTCATAAGCACTAATAGTAAATGCTTTTCCTATCAAAACTAAAGGCGAACCTCACATTTTTGGGTGGAAAATTTTTCTGAATATACGGTTATGTGCTAGTCATACAACCTCCTATCCATGAGACGCTTGCTATGGATAAAGTTTCACTCCTAAATGTTGTAAAAAATTTTAAATTTGGCGCTAAAATTACACTAACAAGTATTTCTCATAGTTTTATTACACATCTACTATCAAACAAAACAAACTCAAGCGAAAGTGCATATGTAAGGTATCATCTTTTTACCCTCCCCTTACGCTTAGGATGAACATTGTCCCCAATGTTCAAGTAAAGAATGTAAAAGTTAAGAAGTAAAGAGAATGAAATCAAATACTCCCCTGATTCGCTCGGTATGGATTATAGGTTGGCCAGGTTAAATTTTCCTTCAAGAAAACGAACAATCAAAGCTTCCCTTCCAGAATATAAATCATCTTCTTGTCATAAATAACCTGTAAATCCTGACAACAGTAGACAATGCAACCTCGAGTAAAATCGGCGGCATCCTATATAAGTTACTAAATCCTAGAAAACAAAGTAAGATATAATGCTTGTGGAATGAAGTTTGCAGATTTCCTGGAGATTATAAAACTTAATAATTCACAAAAACTAGAAGACTCCGTTAGAAAAACAAAACCGGTAAAATTTCCAGATTTTAACTCCTGACGCCGGCAAGAGCAATACCCTGATGCCGTCAGAATGGACCTGCAGAAATTCTTATGTTAAGTTTCCGGAAAATTTCTGGAAAAACTTTGTCCTACTTCCTGGAAAATCCTGCAAAACTTCATTATGACTCAATATAAGCATTTGACTCTAACAAATACGAATATACATGTTCATTAAATATTGTGGAGAATCATGATCGGTTTGTTTCTTAAAAACATATTTGGGGTTTCCCCTTACACTTATCTTTTGCAAAAATACCTTTAGGTTGAAGTTAAGACTAGGCCAAACGACATAATAAAGTATTTCCACATTTTAGTAGAGAAACATGATCAACCAACAATAAAAATAAAACATACATACGGAAGCAAATAACAATCAAACAAATAAAATCACACAAAACATGGGTTGCCTCCCAAGAACCGCTTTTCTTTATTTACGAGTCTTGTAGCTAGACTCAAAGTCGTGGGTTATCGTGTATCGCTTATGCTCACATAACCAAGTGTGAGCCATCTAATTGTCGCCTCATCTTTCTTATATTCTTCTCCTAACTCTAGGCACCCGCGATAGTACTTTTTATTCTTTTCATGCGTGTACTTAAGCCCCTTTCTCTTATCATTCTCACTTAGCATTTCCATGGGCGGATACCTACTACACTTTTCCATGGAGAAATCTTTGAACCTAGGGTGTGCGCGGGGCATTTGATAGACAAAATCTTCATCCCCATCCGAGAATGTAATTAGCCCTACTATGAGTTTTTCATCGAGGTTGGTCAACCGTTAGAAGGGTTTTCCAAACACAACTTGGGTCAATTTATTATCAATAAACTCTCCTAGATTCTCCTTAATCATGAACTCAAAAAGATAAACCAACCTTCCTACAAACACGTGCAGTGGTATTGCCTTAGCAATGACGTTTTCCCCCTTGTATTCTAACTCCTCTACCATGATTTTATTGTATTCGTTACGTGAGATTATGTTCATTGGAAGAGATGAGTTGAGATAGGCATTAAAGTTTTTAAATCCAATCTTACAAGGGAATTGCATGTTAAATGAACTATCACACTCGATCCTAGTTCTAGGGTCAACATACCTAAGAGGGTTTACTTCCTCTTCCATTCTATCCTCATTTATTATGTCACCATCATCAAGATCCTCATCGGAGTCTGAATAGTAAAAAGGACTAGCCCTACGGTCATCATCATGATCAGACTCTTCTAGCTCAGAATTATTGTCAAAGTGGTGGTTGGGTGAGAGGTTAGGTGGGTTCTCAGTTTCTGCTAAAGGAAGTGGGGCGGGCAATTGGAACATTCTACGACGAAAAACACGAATAACAGGTATCAGTCGATCAATGTTATTGTTATTCATCGAAATAGTTTACGAACAAAGACACAAAGAAATAAGATAGACTAAAGAAGACCTAAAAATAAAAATAAAAATCTTACAAGAAAGGAATCTAGCAAGTAGACCTAATAAAAAGAAATCCTAACCTAAAAAATAACTATTCCCCGGGCTGCGGCGCCAAAAACTTGATGCGTGGGAATCGCACCTTGCTTTACCTCTCGAGGAATCTCGAGAAGCTTACAACCCCCACCAGGCAGTGTACCTGATCGTTGTAGTATAGTATAGTGACAAGTACCGGGGGATTGATCGTTCAGCTTAGGAATAGTGTCGCTAGGATTAGAAAACCTAATTAATAGTTCTAGAGGTGAAAGATGATTATTTTTGTATTTTTATATTTTTATAAAAGCAAGTAAAATCTCGGGTTTTGGAAGAGTGGGCGGAATTAGTTGCTATTCAACTAACCCAAAGCTATTATATAATTAAAATAAAATAATGAAAATGAAATTAAACTAAATTAAACTAAGGTTGTGAGCAGTGGTTGGAGAAATTGTGTTTACTTAGACTTCATTACTCCCTAGATATCTTTTACATGTTAATTACTTGTTACACTTGTATGGATGATGGATTGTATTCCTTAATACCATTTGTGGGGTGGCATACATAACTCCCCAACTCTATGAGCTCTTATCTCCTGCTACACCATGACCCAGCACAACTATAGGGATTGTAAACAGTGGCTCATGCATTAAATACAACCAATAAAGACCTAGTACGCCTCGGTTCATGTTTCTTAAGACGTTCAAGCATGTTACCATTTGGAGATCTGCCAGTTTTCTTAAGCCTAACATATAATATCATTCATCCAAAACAAGAATAGACAAGTAATCAACACATAATCAACATCTAGGTTTCATTAGATCTAAGCAAACACAAAAGAGATCTAGCCTAGCATAGTAGAATTGAGACAAAAACAAGATATAAACAACCAACACATAGACATATTGATTGAATTGAAAGTACACTTATCTCAATTACAATGCAAGGTCTCAAGGGTTTGGAACCCTTGAAAAACCTGTAAAAGAGGCACCAAAATCGTCTTTAGGGTTTCACCAAAACTTCTCTCTTTAATGAAAAAAACTAGAAAACTTTATATAGGAAAAACAGGCTGACGGCGTCAAGAGTTACTTGTGACGCCGTCACCTCGCCGCCATATACTTCCTCGGACGGCCTTGATCCACTTATGACGGCCTATGTGACGCCGTCACCACCCACGGTATTTTATTCTTGCCACTTTGACGCCGTCATGAAGCCTTCTGATGCCGTCACCACCTACGGTGTTTAATTCCTCATGTCTGATGCCGTCAAGATGGTGGTCTTGACGCCGTCACCTTGTATCTTCAGCATGGAAATTTGGTACTTTGCCGTTTTCTTCACTTTTATGCTCCAAAAACGTCCAGAATGGCTTCTTTTCCAGAATTCACTCTCCAAACGCCTAAAATCACAAAAGAAACGATTTAGGGCAATATTTGATCAAATAAAGTCGGATTCGGGCTTAAATGACCCCCTAAAAACGGATCATTTTTCGCCTCATCAAACCTCGACCTCCCGAATCACATAAAAATCAATACTTTCGGTCCTTGATACGTTTGTGTTGTTATCTTAATGAGATATCAAAGAGATTGAGTGTAAATTGATTCGTGTAATGGAGCTGAGTTTAGATGGAGGTACACGTTTGATGAGAGAGAAGGAGGTGAGCGTATACATGGGGGCGGATTTTACAAGTGAATGTATTTAGGTTTAGGTCAATGGCTTTTTTATATTAACCATGTATTGAAAAAAGAAGTTGGATCGGGTATATTGATTGTTATTGGATTGGGTTTCTCATTTCATTACAATGGGCTATACATCGTGCATAAGGGAATTGGGCTTATTGACTGAACTAGGCTGAGCTTTTGACGAAATGGGCTGTCATGGATTTTGGTTACAATTATTATTCTTGGAAGTGAATTTATAAAATTTGTCATCCGAATTTTATTAACAAAATTTTTGATACAAATTTTTATCTTGGTTTAATGAGTGGTATTTTGGGTTTGTTAATTTTCACGGGGATACATAAATTCACGGCTAGAATTGATGCTTTATCAAAAATGACTATGGGGTTTTTGTACGGTATTATTGATTTGATTTTGAAGTGACGTTTCAAAAAGTGTACTTATTTATCTCAAAGTCTAGGGGTGGTTGGATGCACGACTTTTGAAGATAACTTATCTGCGCAAATTAAAAAATTCAGTCTTGATAATCTAGTTATTACTGATGTAAGGAGTTACGTTGTAATGCTCACAGTATAGCTATCACTTAAAGGAGTTACGTTGTAGTACTCAGTGTCACACGAAGTAGTGGATTGTTCAAGCGGCGAATATTTCGTGCAACCTCATACTTAAAGGAGTTACGTTGTAGTGCTCAGTATAGGTATTAAGTCACATCTATCGTACAAGCATTAAGTCATAGGATGGGATGTTTACTTCGTTGTCAAGTTGGCCATATCGGGTTGTCTCCATATGTGGTCATTTACTAGTAGCCGGTGAAGTCAAAGGAGGTTCGATTACATGTTGATTTGAGAGAAAAGTATTCAGAGTATTTTTGCGACATATACTCACAGAATGTACTTCAAAAAGCTGTTATGGCTTCTAAATTGCATCAAGTACAAGGTGATTATACGGCATGTACACTACATTATGATGATTCCAATACATCGCAACCATCAATAGGGAGAAGAACATGCCAAATGAAGTAGTGTTTCGTCTTCAGTGATTGGATTGACCGAGAGAATTGTGCTTAACATCGTGAATGGAGAAGTAGTGTGTGTACATCAGGGCTTATTACCAACTTGGATGCAATGTTATGTGAGTTATATTGTCATGATGCTCCCTGAACGACAACCATGTTCCTATAATTTTGAATCTACTTTATCCGCTGCGTGATGAAAAGGGTATTGTCGCTTCAGGAGGGAGCAGGAAAATGAAAGAAAAGGCTCACTAGTTAGGAGGGAGTAATAACCTAACTAGACCATTACAGTTGAAGTTCAGAGTTACAAAGACCTTTGCCGTCAGTACGCCGAGATCGTCGGAAGAGAGAACTTCAAGTCTGCCTCAGTATCTAGACTACAAAGACTTTGCACTTCAACAACGTCATCATAGTTTATATCTATTTTGTTTATAGGTCTCATTGTAACCATTCACATGTGACGATATCTTGAAGGGAGATTGTTAGCCTCGCTATTTTATAAAGATAACGTCACATACGTGAAATGGACTAGATTAGTAACAAGTAGTACCTTTAGGGACTATTATTGTATACTAGGCAAAGTAATGTTGTAATGAGTCTATAAATACCCCTCATGACTCTCCATGAGGGGTGTGAGAAATTATGTAACCTTCACTTTATCATTAATAAAAACCCTTTTCTTCACCCTCTCTCTACTCTTTCTCTCTCTAAACTAAACATGGATATCATCTTTAATCATCAACCTCGATCTCCCGAATCACATAAAAATCAATACTTTCGGTCCTAGAAAATGGTAGGATAGGTAATGTTCGCATAAATGCATAAATGTCTAATGTTTAGTTCCTGATGTTGGGTAAGGCCTATTGGTGGGTATTAGGCAAAACTACAAGCATAGGTATTCAAACTAACTTAAGTCCTGAAATAGTTTACCTTTGAAATTGTCATCATATTGGCAAAAACAAAGGTATCGACTGATACTATGTCGATGAATGTCTGTTTAATTTTCATCAGTAGATGGGGAGATATGCTTGGGTCTGATGCCTCTCTTGATGTAAAGGTGAGGTTATCTAGAATTTCTAGAGGACACAATGCTTTAGGGGAATCTATATCGTTATCCTTAGTTCAACTCAATTACCCTTGGTGAAAACTCATTGAAGGGAAGTTTGCATACGGATGAGGCCATGTTTAAATGAAGTGTTCTACAGTATCGGTTAGGAGGCTTGGTTCATTTCTATAGTTTTGCTTAGCGTACACTCACATCGTACTCGATATTGTAGCTTGATCTAGCTAGTACCGTAGAATGATAAAATTGGACAACTAGGTTAGAGATGGTGGTTCGGATGATCTCGTGGTATCTTAGAATTGTTGTTGAGTTATGAATTGTCTAACTGTATACTCCTAGTCCAGGTTAGTGGTTCTGTAATTCTTTCATTGTTTTTCTTGTATCAAAGAATCCTCTTTGTAAATGATATGGATTGTCTTTCCTAGATGGGTTGTTGATAAAGAAACTCAATTTATTGATTTCGCGAAGGATGAATGGTGTCAATATCTGTAGAATGTTTATAAAAGAAACATTTATGACTGGTTTATTTAGCTTACAAAGTTTTGACTTTATGATGTTTTGAATGAATATTGTTTTTAATAAGTTTGGAAGGACGTTTGTTTCCATCATGACATGATTCTCCCTGAATTATACATAGGTGATCAGGCTATGTATAATTGAGGAAAAATGATGTGATGCTTGGTTTTGATAAAATAGTGCTATGTTTCCCCAATGTCAAGTAGTGTTAATCTGACTCTTTGTAAAATACTTGTCAAAACAATTTGCATGATAGTGAAGTAGTTTATGAATTGGTAGCAAAATAGTTTGTAAGGTAATAGTAGAACATTTTGTAGAGTGATAATAAAATAGTTTGTATGAAATTGTGAAATAGTACGTATGATGGTAACAAAATAACTTGCAATGGATTTGTGAAACAAATTGTATGACTCTTGGAAGAACATTTTTTGTAGGGTGATACGAGTCTACTAATCCACTATATAAAGAATGTAAATAACATAGTTCGTAACAGGGTAGTGGTATATGATTATGAAGTGGTTGAAAATATGGTAGTGATATTGAGAGTGTGAAGGATGAACGTATCGTTTAGGCATCTATAGTCAACTGAAAATGATAGTCTATATGTTAAAGGACATAGGACCAGAATTTGGTGCGAATAATTTGAAGTATTCGAGAATTTATACTAGGTAAAGTTCGCAGGTTCAAATGCTTAATCCCTCTAGGCATGACTAAGATGTATAAAGAATGGAAATTGTTGTAAGGGTGGTCTGAGTCAAGTAGATACCACATCGAAAGATGTTTGATTTGCCATGAATGAAAGCTAAGTGCCTTATGGTCGGGTGAAACTTCTCGATATCCATTCATGAAAATGAGGTCTTGTCCCAATGTGACTAAGCTATATCGGTCTCCGAAAAGAATATAGATTTTGTTGAGTAATTGTACCTTGATCTTTTAATCCAACAAACTTATACTAGCTTGAGGGTCTTATCATATGGGATGAGCGAAATAGTTGTAATTTGAAGTAGTAGTGTTGAGGCATGGTGTATCAATATTAACAATCTCCTGCAGAGGTGTTTCTTCATTTCTAAGGTTAAATAGTAAGTAGGTATAGTGGTTGCTTTTGAGATTCGTTCATGAGTTATGCGTGTTCCTTCTTGGAGATATGGTTTCTGAAATTTGTTAACAACATTTATTTGAGTGAAACATTGTGAAAATTTGATCATAAATGTATTTTGGAGTGACTTTATTTGAAGTTTGTAGCGAGTATAGTCGTGTAAAAGATGTGACTATGAAATATTTTGTACTATGATAAAAACAATATCTCATATTTATGTCTTTGGAAAAAGGGAATTCAAGGAGATTGTTGCTTAACAAAAATGAGTTTTAATCCAACCATTGAGGATCAATAATTTGTCGTACTTCGTAAGGTTTGCAAGAAATCTTTTTGTTTGTACAAAAATTTAATTAGACTTTGACTTACTTGAATTGTTATTATCTCCAAAACACGAAAACTAGGGTAGTCATTGTTATCTTGGTCAAGAAGACCATTAATCTTAAAGACATCCTCGTCTTTATTAATCCTATTGTCTTACTTGCATCTTCCCAAAGTTGTAATTATATGTCAAAACTACTAATGTGACCACATTGGTCGGTGGACTGTTGCTAGAGCGACTAACGATGTAATCATCGGCTTAGAATGTGGTGTAATCAAACTTGATAATGAAGGGAGAGTTGTGATGAGTTCCATTATGATGGTATAATACCGTTCAAAGCATCTTGTTGGTTTATTGTGTTATGGAGGTATGATTCGATCATATCTTAGATAGTATAGAGTCCTTATGATGGATGCCACCCTTGGGCGATTTGTTGCAGTTGTTATTGTGTTTTTGAGGCTTGTGGTATTATTCAGCGTGTATCGTCCAAACACTCGTGTGTAATCTCAAATAATTAGAGGTCATCATCTGGCGATGAAGAGTTGTAGGTTGTCTAGTAGTAGAGGCTAGTGAACTCTCACCAACCTCAATCCTGTAAGGTGGTGTAATGTGTGGTAGATGGTAATGGTATGTCAAAATAGTGGGTGCTTTTTAAGCGCCAAGTCATATATGGGTGTAGGGTCTCTGAGATGTGATGGTGCTGGTGGTACTCTAGATAATGAGAATAAAATTGATGATGATGAAATCCTATTGGTGAGTTAGGAGATGATGGTGATAACAGTGAATGAAATACTACTCTCTTTCGCGCTATCTCGCGACATCTATGATAAAACTAAAGTACGCACTATGGGACGACCAATAGTGTTATAAGTAGCTGATGGTGGTGGTAATACATGAGTAGTGAGTGCCTTACTAGCGAGGGAAAGAAAACGTACTTTTAAAAACATTATGGCTTATGCACACATAACAGTGTATAACCCGTGATTTTCAAAGAAAGGACCCTGTTGTACATTTATGTGCGACAATCCTAAAAGATAGGAAGACTTCTCTAAAAAAAAAAAAAAAAAAAAAAAAAAAAAAAAAAAAAAAAAAAGCTTATCAAAGTCTTAATTTTTTTGAGCAAAATTTTGAAAAATGTTTCAAAAGGTTTTAAAACTTTTTACGATGTAGCTCAAGATATTACTCCCTCATATCCTTAAATCGCTTAATTTAATAAAAATGTTCCGTCTTTGAGGGGGAGTAATAAAAAGAAGTTCCAAAAAGTCATGCTTAAGAGAAACTAATTCGGAATTATCAAACATCCGTTTCTCCCCATATGCTATCCAAAAAAGAAAAGGTTTTAATCAATTGGTATAAAAAAATATCATGGATATGCTATTTTTGAGGGGGAGAAGACGTGATTAAAATGTGATCAATGTGTTTAAGATTGTGGCTGAATCTCGTGCGAGCTCGACTCAGAAATGACCCAAGAATTGACGAAACAACAAAAGTTTGTAATCGAAAAGACTTATACTCGACGGGTAATAACATTAAGTTAGTTACTAGAGCTAGTTGTCACCTAAAAGCTAACAATGGTACTCTTTAACTAGCCACGTAAGCGTGTCTCGAAAAGGATTTGTCTTAGTAGAAATGTACCGTTTCGAGAAACTTTCTGTGGATATGACCAGGCCGGGTAATAACTTCAAGCTAGTGTAACTAGTGATGTAAGCGTGTCTCGAATCGGTTGTGTTCATTGAAAGTGAATCAATTCAAAAGTGCAAACTCCTCATGCATGTGCAATTTCCTTAACAATCCATGAGCACATGTGAAGGGGGAGTCCTTCAAATGAATTGCAAAACTCTTGAAGTGTTAACAAAGTATGTTTTATTATCATAACGCTTTGAGAAATTTTCACAAATGGTTTGATGGCAACAATAGGATAGTCATGAAGTTATAAGGTGACTAAGGTTAGGAAAAACCGTCCTATGATCCGCCAGATCCGGAGGGATCTACCCAAGGACAATTCCAATAGATTAGAATTAGAAGTCCTTAGGTATGATTTGAAAAAAAAGGAGAAAAGAATGAAAGGATAAAGAAGGGGTTGAAGAATTAAAAAGAAAAGCAAATGAAAGGGTGAAAAGAAATAGCCCTCCATATGTTCAACCTTAGGGCAGACACCGGGTTCAACTCATATGCTACTGGTTGTTACTAAGGTGACACTGGTATTGAAGACAAGACGTCATGGACCCAGTGACGCACTGCACTTAACCTTCTAGCCACTCAAGTTCTCTCAAAAGAGCTTGTTTCATTCTCACGGGGAACTGGTGTAATCTATCGACTTATCTCTTAGAGATGGTTGATATTGAAGCAGGAGACCCCTCCCTAGTCTCCGCATAGGAAACCAAATTATGCACTTATCGAGTCTAGAGCCATGAGATTCCTCAAAAGATCTCTTAGGATACACTTCCTATGTATACACTTGTGTT
This sequence comes from Artemisia argyi, assembly GCA_030686995.1. Classification (NCBI taxonomy): domain Eukaryota; kingdom Viridiplantae; phylum Streptophyta; class Magnoliopsida; order Asterales; family Asteraceae; genus Artemisia; species Artemisia argyi. The sequence goes on from CM060684.1 coordinate 10,069,707, forward strand.
AGCCAAAAAGGACACTAGTTGTAAGAGTCTTTTTGAGATCTACGGATCTTGCCTTATCTATCATGATGGTTACTATGTCTCAAACGGTCTACAGTTGTGGGGTGATCTCCAGCAACTCACCTGAATCATTGATGTACTTCGGTGGATCTAGTAAGCCCTTTCAGGGGTATCTGATTCAGGAACGGCCTTGGTAAGGGTTAGAAGGAGTCTTCACACTATGCTGTTGACGATCTCTAATTCCAAACCTGTAAGTACCGGTTGATTTATTGCTAACTGTTTTATGCAGGTACTCATAAATGTTCCTTGGAGAAAGATCGTTACCATCACTCAAAAATCCACATGCTCATACCCTGCAAAGCTCTCTTCAAAGATTAAAGTAAACCAAAGTTCAGAACGTTTCTAAGTCAAAGTCAAAGAATCTTCAAACTAAAGAAACAAAGATTAAAGTCAAAGAGAAGAGAACTTCATAAAGATTCAAAGCCAAACAAACTATGAGCATGTTGGAAAAGACGTAAAGACAACAGAGTAAAGATGTTGATTAAAGGCAAGAAAGATCTCAAAACATGATTGGAACAAAGAAACTAGCAAAACTATTACACAAGGACTCAAAGTTCTAAAAGAACAAGCTTTAAAGATCAAAGATCAAGGTCACAAAAGAGAGATCTCAATGATCACCCTTAGGGGGAGATTGTTAACATTAGAAGTGTTGATCATTTATGTAATCAAAGAGAGATCTCAATGATCGTCCCTTAGGGGGAGATTGTTAGCATTAAAAATGACGATCATTATTGAGTCAAACAGTTAGTTAAATATATTCATGTAATAGTTAGTAAATGCTAGTTTATTATGTTTATGTGTATTATTCATGCTTGTATAAAGTCTAAGGGCTAGTTATGTAATATGGTCAAAGATATGTGAAGCCCTAGACTACAAGTATAAAGACCCATGTAAGGCCTCATTTATAGGTTGGTTCTCTTGGTAATATCAAGGTTATTCATTTCAAAAAAAAAAAAAAAGAAAAGAAAAAAGTAAAAAAAAGAAAAAGAAAATATTGATGATTCATGTGGTTCAGGAGGTCGAGGTTGATCAAAGTATATGAAATCCATGACTAGTTTTAGAGAGAGAAAGTAGAGAGAAGGAGAGGTGAACAAAGATAATATTATTAAGGATAAAAGGGTTACACACTCACTCCTCTCAAGTGAAGACTTGAGGGGTATATATAGGGCAAACATAAGACAACTATTACAATATGACATTAGTAGTCCTTGCATTATATGCATATTAGTTGTCTACTCCAATTCACGTAAATATCGCTCAGCTTCATTTCTAACAATCTCCCTCCAGCTGGAGATATACGTGAATTGGTTACAATGATTCCTAACAAGTAAAATAAAACAATCAAAGTAAGCGCATCAATGCTGAAGAAGACTTCATAGCTCTTTATCTTCATAAATATCCCCAGCAATCTTTCTTTACTTGCAAACGAATCATGTACTAATCTAATTGGGTTATTTCTCCCTCCCAATTAGTAAGTCCTTTTCATTTACATGCTCCCTCCCAAATTGACAACCCGTTAGATATAACCTTTATGCTTGTAGAAGAAGTTTTCTCTGAATTATGCCCAAAGTATCTTCAGTCTCTTATCTTGTCATGCACAGCGGAAAATGGATAATAGACTGATAAACTGTAACTTCTTCACAGGTTTGTTTGGCTTCAACTCACTTAGAATGCTTCCAGATCTTCAATAAAAGCCCCGATGTACACATTTCTCCCTCCAGGATGATGACGATCTTTCGGAATCATCATAAATATGTGTACATAGAAATATCAACTGTAAGCAACATACAAATCAATACCCCATGAGTTGATGTCGACAACTACTCTCTCTACAATTCTCCTCAGATCAACCTCTTATCAAACTTCTTTTCACTTCCCCTGGCTAATAGTAAGTGACCACGTATGGAGAAAACCCGATATGACAAACTTGAGAGTGAAGTAAGATTCCTAGACTTGTGACTTACGCTTGTACTAATGTGTGATTAAGAACCTATTGAGCACAACAACGTCACTCCTTACAATATAGGTAGTGGCATATACCCAACCATCCATCCTTTATTGTATATCCGCCTCTTGAACAATCCACAACCTTTTGTGACACTGAGCACTACAACGTAACTCCTTAAAGTGATAGCTATTGTGAGCATTAAGAACCAACTTAAGCGTTTATAGATCTCACACATAGCTAGATGTCCAAGTCTTAATCTCTATTCCATAAATGCTCAAACAAGGATCTTCAAAAGTCTTGCATCCAACCAACCCCTAGACTTTGAGATACTAAGTACACGCACCTGTGAAACGTCACTTCAAGCTCAAATAAGTAATAAACAAATAATCTCCGTAGTCACATTTCGATAACGCTCAAAATTTAGCCATGAATTATGTATCCCCGTGAAAATTATACCAAAATACCACTCATAATATATTATCAAAAGAAATTTATATCCAAAAATTTAATTCAGATATTCACTTTTGATAGTCCATGTATGCTTGTGAGTTGTGATCCATCAGCCCAAATCTGATCATAGCCCAATCCAATCGTCCAACAAGCAACCCACTCCAACAAATATCCGGTTGTAGGTTATAACCCTAAACTCACGTACATTTTCACAAAACCTAATCCACATCTCTCTTAAATAATCCGCCTACCACCTAATAATCCTCTCAATCTCTCTGATCGATCACTACACTGGTCTCATCTCCATCATCATCATTAAAACCGAATCACCCAAACAATTTCTTCATTTACTGCTCAAGAAGAATCACGAATCCATCTTACAAGGCTTCAAGATCCCTTATACAGATAGCGGGTAGGTTTGTTTTTATGGTTTGTTGTTTGAGCCGAATGAAAGAAGGGATGAAACTGATGTGGTTTTGTTCCTTCTTAGATTATTTCGGATTATAATTGAAGGTATACTTCAAAAATTGATCGATGATGGGTCTTGTTCAACTAAAAATCATTGAAAGATTAAAAATTGAACCGGTTCTGAGATCTATATTTATCTTTTTATGCACGAGTCTAGTTGATGCCTAAGAGTTGTAGATGAGTTAGGATAGATGCAGTTGTTGTGATTTAATTGTTGTAAGTGGATGGGCTGTGGATATGTCCCTTTTTTTCAGTCTCGTTTGATGTTTCATTTTGCATTCGTTTCATGGATCGATGATGTATAAAGAGCTGAGGTCCAAATGAGTTTTGGTATTTAGTTGTGGTCTATGTTCTTCTTTGCCTTCTCTTTTCGAAACATTGCATCTTGTCATTTCGAAACTTTTTACCAAAAATTTCGAAACATTGTAAACATGTGTTTGCGAAACATTGTAATCTTTTATCGAGAATACCTTGTATCTTTTATCGAGAATACTTATTTATCGAGAAAGAGAGTTTTTGAAAACGTAAAAAATTTCGAAAATGAGTATTCTCGAAAAATAGTACATTTTGAAAACATAATCTCGAAAACAAGTACATTTCGAAAATATATTCTCGAAAAATAGTACTTATCGAAAATTTCTTATACAAGAAATTTTGACCAGATTCCGGCGACTATTCTGCAGATTCCGATGAGCTTCGACCTTTTTCTTGACCATTTTCACGGATGGTACAAAACAATAACAAAGATGATATCTTGAACATAAAAACTGTTGTGGACAAGAGAATGAGACAAAATCAGTTTTAGTATTTCTGATAAAAGCACAAGAGACGAGGTTTTGTTATTGACCACTTGGATACATAAGAACTTGTAGAAAAGCTGTTACCACACAAAGCTATGAAAAAAAATTTCCGACCACTTAAAAATAGCACAAAAAAACAGCTTCTAGACATATTCGAACCACAAAAAAATCAATAAAAAGAACACCATGAGCTCCGATACCAATTGTAGGACCGAAAATATGTATGATTTATGTGATTCGGGAGGTCTTGGTTGATTATTAAAGATGAAATCCATGTTTGGTTCTAGAGAGAGAAAGTAGAGAGAGGGAGAGGTGAACAAAGATAATATTATTAAGGATAAAATGGTTACACACTCACTCCTCTCAAGTGAAGACTTGAGGGGTATATATAGGGCAAACATAAGACAACTATTACAATATGACATTAGTAGTCCCTGCATTATATGCATATTAGTTGTCTACTCCAATTCACGTAAATATCGCTCAGCTTCATTTCTAACAATCTTCCTTGCAATAAACATCCTAGTAGGTCCATTAAGATTAAGTCTTAATACCCTACCAAACGGCACTCTATGTAAGAGCTGAATGATAGGAAAAACCCTGTTCCCATGACAAATCAATGGTGCTAATGGTGGTGGTGTAGATACAACTTCGACCTCCTAAAAGGGTTCAGTCTCAGCATTGGATGACATGAGTGATGAGTTTAGTGTAAAGCCAATTGATGTTAAAACTATAGTAGGGAGTGACAAGGTATCCTCCATGTCAGAGTCTAAAGTAATGATGATGGGATGGGAATATGAAGACTTGCCACTTGTGAACCAGGTCAAAATAATTATATATTAGTATAAGTATAAATAACTCGCATTGTGTGCATGAAACATGTGTAGTAAATATGCACTTATGATGAAATGATGAGATGCTATGATGATGTAGTTATAGTCAAGGGTCCAAGATACAACCTAGTTCGTTATAACCTTAGTTGTGATGCCAATCTGTAACACCCCTAAATTACCTGTTTTAGCAGCGGAATGGAATACCTGGGGGTGACGACTGCCATAGCATCACAGTTACAGTTATATTGAACGACCTAAAGTGTTGTTTATAAAATACATCGTTTGATCATTTAAAAAAATTTCAGAGTTTACAAAACAAGGTCCCAAAAGGTGTTGCAAGTTTAGGTAAAATAAGTTCAACAAGATCAAACATTTCATAAGTGCAGAAAATATATATAAAGTGAGACGCGTCGACCCCGCGACTCCAGGTAGGTCCAAATGCATGCCACATGAGCTACCTTAATTACCTGAAGATACGTTGCTAAAAATGGTCAACAATAATGTTGGTGAGAAATCATAGGTTTATGAATTTAATCGTATGGACACTAGCCACAAGTATAAAGTAAAGTGACAAGATGTCAAAATAATGCTACATTGGCTCTTAAGCTCATGACCCCGAAGCTAGACATAATATGAAATGGCCCTAACCGAGTGTTTACCAGGCACTCAAATATGATTCAAATGAAATGCATCCATATGACTCGTTGGTGCTACCAACTCGGACGGGGGAGTCACCCCCAATAGATCTATCCACTCACTCTCGCTTATGCATAATTAACGGTTCAGATAATAAAGGGACTTAATATGGTAATAAGGTAACTTAAGCAATGTATGAAATTTGATACTTTGGCATGTACAAAAATAAATGATGCAATGTATTCTCCCCCGAGAGTTTTAAGATGAAATAAGTAATTTAAAACGAGGCTATGAAAACCCACCGGATATGATGGTACAATGATGGTGAAATGATCATGACAACAAGGCGCGAACACTAGCCGCAACCTAATATGAATGATAGGTTCTAATGTAAGCAATGAAATGATGCTACACATGCAAATACGTACGTTATCGATACCACTCGTGAAATTTGAAAATAATGTTTATCGTCGAAAATATATTTTTGACGTCTCGTTAAGTTAATAAGCACTCTTCATGTAAATATGTTGAAATGGTACTCCACGATCCTCGTTTGGTGTTTTATCGGTAAATATAATGTTTTCGTCATAAAATGACATTTTTCATACCTTAAAAATATGACCAAAATGACCTCACAAAACTAGTTGCGATATATTGTACATTAAGTGTTAGTGATGAAACTCGCCGTTTTTTAAAACCTTGCAACAATGTCTAGTTATCGTATCATTTAACTTTTGACCATACGGGTCTTGATCAATGAGGAAATCGGCTCGCAACATGATTACTTGCAAAAACAGTTTTTCTATACTTAAAAATATTTTGCTATTAGAAGCTGTCAAAATAAATAGAGTTCGTCGGGTTTCAAACGTGTATATCTTGGTCGTTATGAGCTCGTTTTCTACGTTCTTTATATCCCCGGAATCGTGAGGCAACATACTAACATATTTTTGATAAGTTGGGACGGCTAGATTATGGCTAATGCCACAGGTTTGCCCTTGAAAATCGTGAGACAGCAAGTATATTTTTCAGAAAATAGTTTTTCGTCGTTAAACTTTGAAAAATCATATCTCCTTCGTTATAAGCTCGTTTTTGTTCGTTCCAAAGCCCACGGTTTCGTTTTTGAATGTATTTTCTAAATCTTTAATCCAAAAAGACCCCAGGTCTATTGATTTTCCCACGTTTTACAAAAATGGACAGATCCCTTTCTATTGTTGAAAAGTCGATGTTTAAGGTTCAAGACTAGTTCAAAACTTAACCAAACTACTTCAAATCAACTCCACAAGTACTCAATCCTACCATACAACTTCTTAGGGTGTCATGGGGTCCTAAACATCACCAACCTTGGTGGATCTCTTGAAGTTACTAATAAAAATTATAGATCTAAGATTAAAGAGTATTATTCTACAAAGTGGTATCTATAACATATATATTTGCATGATCTACTACTATAACTTGAAAATACATCAAATGGAAGGATAAAAGATTAGAAAATTTATGTAGACACTTACTTGAAGAGTTAATGATTTGTGAGCAAGAAAACTTAATAATCTTAAGGTTTTTATTTCAAAACCTTTACTAGGATACTAATATAACTTGAAAAAAAATGCTTGAACTTCAAAAGTTGATGGATTTCTCCTTGGTCTTTGATGTTGGCCTATCCAAATGAAGAGAGAAAGAGAGAAAATGTTTTGCTAGCTAATTTGAGAAACACATGTATAATGGAAGTATAATATCTAGTTTTAATTCTATATTATTTTAGACAAAAAGGACTACTAATTAATGGGAGCAAGTGAAGAATTTCAAAATTTGTAAGTGATTGGTAGGGGGGGGGGGGACGGCAAAGGGTGGGGAGGTGAAGAAAAGATGAGATCTTGTAAGATTTTGGTTAATATTATGTAGATATTATTAATTTTAGGGGATACTGGGTACCGAGTTTGCTGGAAATAAATTTTAACGGTACCGAATAAAATGTGTCGACGTTGTGAAAATTATGAAATTACATTCCTGATGAAAATCGGGTGTTAAAATATTTGTCGTGTTGAAATATCGTGATCCGACGTAATTTTAGGCGTTTACCGGAAAATATAGCAAATGGTTTCAAAACACCGGGTAAATTAATAATATAAATGTTATATTATTGTAATGAGTATCAAAATATATTAGGATCGTAGACGGGAGTATCGGGTATATATTAGTAGTAAAAACTGAGTGGTAACGTTTATTAAATATTTAAACATACGTATATTGAAATAATGCATATCCGTGCATGGCCTAATATACAGATGATGTTACTGATGATATGTAGACTACTCTAGTCTATATGATATGTCGTTACTGATGATGCATGAATACGCAGCTAAACCACACTGGTTACGCGAATTTAAAAACCTGTAAACTCGGTTTGCGAGAAGATGCATGATGATCATGAATAGTGATTCCCCTCCAGGAATGAATAGTATTTTGTGAATAGTGAAATTTTGAAACACTTCTCAGAATCTCAAACTGACTCCAAAAACGATGAATAGTGAAATAATAAATAGTGATCAGTGAATAGTAAATGATGAATAGTAACTTTTCGAGATGAATAATGAAATTTTGACATTTGAAAAAGTACCTGAAATTACGAGTTGTGACAGTAACTCTTGGTTTGTGTTGACTTTGGTCTTTTTAGTTGAATTCCTTGCTACGGCATAATTGAGATATTATGTTATGCCGTAGCTTCTTCCAGTATACTAGGATTTTTTTATCTTTGCACGTTCTTTCCATTTTCCTTGTCTCTTTAGCTCCTACGCTCACTTGTAAGCTGAATACAAAATATAAAGAAATCAGAGTATATAACCATATAATAAGCATAATACATGAGCATACTAGGGGGAAATTAACACATAAATATCAGGATAATTTGATGTCATCAACATCAAGCCGTGTCCTTTACATGTAGAGCTCCTAGGACTGCTTCTGAACAGTTTCCTGGAGCGAGGAAGAGGAGGCTTGCTCACGGGCTCGTGAGGCGCTGAGAGTCGTCTGAAGACCACCGCCGGCTAACACTCGACCTATGCCAAGAACGTGACCTCACTGCTAACAACCGACCACATCGTACATAATATCGAGGTCAAACATAGTCGTCCCCCCGGAGGTGCTCTCTTTCCGCATCCATATCATCTCATTCTGTTTAGTTACAAAAAAAAAAACAAGAAAAGTAATATATAAGTCCTGATTTATTGATGCGTGTGTCAATCGTTGTTGGTATAGATTATTCTTATCAAGTTTTAAATTTATATTTAGCCGACTCAACCTATAACAGACACTAACGAGCAGTGTACCCGATCAATGTAGCTAGTTGGTAAGTAGAATGTTGATCACTAAGAGTGGAACGTTAACACTTATAATATCTATCGGTATTTTAATTCCTAAGTTAGTTTTACAACCTAATCTAACGCCAGGAGTTTTTAGTCTAAGAGACTGGCATGAATTGAGTTGGTTAATAAAATAATAAAACTAATGAGATAGAATCCAATGAATGGCAAACACGTACACAGATAGATAACGGATACAAATAAAAGGCCTGACGAATGATTAAGTAGCTTGTCACTTGTTTTATTGCTAGTTTTATATGATGAGTGTCGTAATCTATTCTCTCTCGTTGGTATCTTAGTTATAGGCGAGTAAACTCTTAATGATTACTTATGTCTATATTATTTAACATTTTTTAAGGGCTTACACTAACTTATAATGCAAGTGAAGTAATCATGGGAGGGGTATGGCAGCCCAAGCAAGCCACAGCTAGACATAGAGGTTATCAAAGCACATATAACAAGAACCAAATAAACATCAAATAAATTGATAATCTATGGGAAAGCAATATAAAGGGGAGCAATGTGGCGGTCACAAGCCCAACAATCCTGATGGATTATAGTGTACTATTACAATAAAACAAAACTAATTAATTGAATTAAAACACTAGCAGGACCTTCTTACTGCTTTGAGATCTTCAATTAGGTGTATCTTGTGTTGCCTCTTCGTTGTTATTCTTCTCCTTAGGGTTGATGTTGCAGCTTCTGTAACTTTTGGCACTTTTGGCACAAGAAATTCATCTGTCTAATGGGGTATTTATAGTTTTTGTCAGAGGGTTTGATGCGGCGAATCAACGTAGTTAATGCAGCGCATGTATATAACTTCGCGTGGGTCCAAGATTATTATATTCTGAAATATTCATAAACAGTCTTCAGATGCGGTGTAACTTGAATCTTCTATGCGGCGCATGTCCTTCAGTATCTTGGATAATCTTTGGTGAAGTCTTGAGAATGATGCGCTATATGTTAAGAATGTAATGAGGTGTATCTGGAGTAGATGGAGTAGATAAGTCAGATCTTCTTCGTTGACCAAGGTTTCATATGCGGCGCGTGAGATAATTATATGTGGCGCATTTTTCAAAGTCAGAAATTGGTCTTCGAATTCATCTAAGTATGATAATATGGCGTATCTGTTTAGAATGATACGGCGTATCTGCTTCAATTCAGTAGACTTTTTCGAACTTGATTTATTTAGCTCCATTATTTGTCCAAAATCATTAAGTTTCACCAAATGCTTGTTTTTACCTGTGAATTACTAAAGTAAGCGATTACGTATCAATTCTCATAGATGATATAATAAAACATGTCAAATATATAGGACAAATGATGACAATATTATGTACTTATTTGATGTTATCAAATATCCCCCCACTTGAACTTTAATTGTCCCCAAGTAAACCTTAGATTAAACTTATGAAAATGTATCCTAAATAAAAATTAGGATGTATTTTTATAATTAAGCACTTATTCGTTTTATCATAATTGCACAACCAAACACTTAACGAACTAGAAATAAAATATAATCTCTCAATCTCACAACTAATCTAATTCGCTCAATTGCTCGGTCGTGACAAATATTTTATCATAGGCTTGGCAAGTATACACATCTCCCCCACTAAAGCTAAGGAGTAATGAGTCTAAAGCGGTCAAAAGGAGTGATATGGCTTAGGGTTAAACCTAGCTTCGTTCAAATATCTCATGCAAAAACTTAGTAGATCGCTGGCGCGAGTCCTTGACGCCTCAAACAACAGATGGTCACTAACGTGTTTCTTGGATCGCTGGCACGTTATTTGCATAACGGATGGTCACCATGTCCCTGATTGGATTTGCGTGTAACAAAAGATGATGTAGGACAGTACATCGACTCTTATTTACTACGTAATAGACCTCGGAAGGTTGATCGAAGGAATAATATTGTGAACTGATAAGAGTTAACAGAGCTAAGTTTGTGTAATAATGATCTAATACTAAGCTTAATGTTATGAGAGTTGAACGTTCTAAACGATAAACTATCAACCTTTGTGAGTAACTTAGTACCTCAATTCTAGTTATCAAAAATAGAATAACACCCTCTAGTGGCAAAGAAGGTCGGTGAGCACCAGCCGGTAAATTAGTTGAAAAAAAGGGAATAGCATTCACGAGTAAAGCTACATATGAAAGTATTAAATAGAAGATATACATGACACCTAAATGGTTGAGACCTAACTTAATAAAAAAATGTGACTTCACTTTATCCTCACATATATACGAATGTTAGTTAAGAGAGAAGTTAGAGATGCTTAAAAAAATAATACAAACTGTATTATACGGAAAATATACTACTGTCTTTGAATCATAAGCTAAGCTAGCAATCTTTTTTTCATTTCTAGAAGAGTTTCATTTGTAATTCATGGGATAGTACTCTCCAACTGTCTCTTCTTATTGCATAAATCTTCCCTAAAGTTTGGCTAAATTTGTCCCAAATGTTACGAAAGTGCAAGGATCATCCCTGTGGAGAAACCTTTGGTGCAAGTATCGTCCTTGTGGGGAAACTTTCGGGAAACCTTTGGTGCAAGTATCTTCCCTGTAGGGACGATATTTGCACCAATGATTTCCCCACAGGGACGATCCTTACACTTTCATAATGTTTGGGACGAAACATACAACTTGATCAAACTTTAGTGATGATTTATGCAATTTACTTTTATTTCAAATAAAAATTATATACATTGAAATGTACAAATGGTGTTATCAATTGTCAAATGGGTCTTGTGTAAAACTTATTTTTAAATTCTTATGAATATTCTTGTTTTACCCAAATTTCGGGACCAACAAAAGGTGAAACATCATTGCCATTCCATTACAATTAACCTCTAATTATTTTCAAGTAGCAGAGTGCTTGAATTTCTCTGGGTAGCCTAAACGGGATCCCTCCGTATTTTAAAAACATCTCTGAGGTGGCCTAGTTGTTAGTCTTTTGCGGTTATGTTTATCTAGCTCGGTCTACGGCTAGACTTTCACTAGGTAGCCTCAAAACGGACCCTCTCTCTTTAACGAAGGTCATGCCTATCTAACTCGATTTACGTCTATACAAACACCACTTCCCATAGCTACTAAGAACATATGTACAACTACAACATGCGTGGAGTACAAAATACCATAGCAATCATCAATTTCCTATAAGATGCGCAAATTCGCATGGGGAAAATAACATAAACATACACAAACCACATGCAAGTAACTATTAACACAATACAACACTTCACATATTGTAACCGTTAGTTATCGATGGCAATCGAGTCATGTTCGTGTTGACCTATTCGGGTTCGCGTGTTGGCGGGTTAATATAACCTCTACCAAAACACGGCACATTTATTAATCGTGTCACGAAACTCTACCTTAACTCATACCAGCATAACACATGTAACCCATTTGTGTCCCGTTTAACCTGTTTAACTAAATAAGTCAAGTAGTGAATATGGTTAGTGTTTTGTTGATTTAACTAGTTTAACTGCAAAAATGATATAAGGATAAAAAATATGATAAAACAACATACAAATAATTATAAAACAAATTTATGTGTTATAAATATTAATTTCAATGATATCTGAGGTATAATCGTAATTTACTCATATTAATTACATAACAAAATACATTTAATTCATATCCAACATAAAAACAAGGTTGTACATTTTATTTTAAAAGTCTTACATACTTTCACAGGTTGACCTGTTTAATTCTTACTCAACCCAAACACGACCCGTATATTAAACGGGTTAGACGAGTTGACCTGTTTCTGACCCAAACCTGTTTATCCGCAACCCAAATCTGCTTAACTTCGTGTCGTGTTTGTGTCGTTTACCATTTCGTGTCGAGAATTGCCACCCATACCAATAGTGATAAAAACAACTAACAAATAATCAGAATAAAACCATATCGTAACTAAAAAATGGGTAAGTTTTAAAAATAGCTCACCATTTGGGAAAAAAAAGGTCCATAATCTTTTATATAATAAAACAAAACATCTAGTGGATACTTTCGTATTTCAAAAAAAGATTACTTCCTTATTAGATAATATTTTAATTTATAAATTTATAAATTCTTTTTGTTGATATACTACACAAGTAGAAGATAAATGCAAAAAATATAGATATTACTAGTATTAAAGAGGTATACTACCTACTTTAATGTTCAAGTTTTTTTTAATGTAGTGTTATTCTCCAATCGTAAAAGTTTGTAAAGAGGTGTTAGCACAATTTTTTCTCATTCTTAATTGATAGAAAAATTTAAAATACGTTAATGAAATATCATTTATTATGTCAATGTATATATATATATATATATATATATATATATATATATATATATATATATATATATATATATATATATATATATATATATATTTTGAAATTTCGTATTGTAATTTTATTTTATGTATTGTAATTTTAATTTATGTATTGTAATTGTAATTTGTGTTTAACAAAATGTGTTTGTTTTCATTAAATAAAATGAAATGAAAAAAAAAGTGGTACCCAATAACGTGTTAGTGGTGTGTTATGTGGGAGGGGTGTTTGAGTGATATGGCGCTGAGGTGGCATACCAATAACGTGTTAATGGCATGCATGATACCCAGCACTCTAAGAACCAGTATCACACTTCTAATAGCACCTCCTTACTGGTCCGATTACTGACACTGAACTTGGTTACTTCTGTTAGGCCTGTTCTAATACAACTGTGAATGCATTTTGATTGGGGTTGTTTCGTGAGGGAGGAAGAGAAAGATCAGAGACACACAACACTTTATTTATTATTACTTGCCTAGAACATAAATTACAAACCACAACATATTCATACTTAAGAAACTATAATAAACTGATCACACACAAATACATAAAACCACCACATAATTAAGAAACTATAATAAACTGCTAGTCCAAATTCAAACATATAGGTGCCTTTTCTTCGTGTTTCAGCTGCCACTTGGACTACTTATTTGAGTTTATCACAACAGAAACAGCTAACAAACGTAATCAAATACTCAACTGAAACACAATGATCATTCCCCTTAATCAGTGCAACAACGAAACATAACGAATTTCTCCATTGTTCCTTCACATACCGAGCATTTCAACACCTTAGGAATCCAACCACTGATCCAAGGAAGTATAATATGATTGCAATGCTCAGATTTCTGCAATTTTTTAAAGTAGTCCCTTAACGCTGGAACAAAACCATTCGATATATTTTTTTTCCAGTTACTAAACTCTTCTAAGCTCTGCAATGCCAAGTCAGCATTGACCCTTGCCATCTCATTCCCCTTGCATATCAATGCCCACCCTTGGCCACTCCTATCAAAGCTCATCAGGGTCATCACCTCCTCCATTATTAGGTCGTTTTCATCGATTATCTCATGTTGCATTTTTGAGTGCAGCATTCTCTCAAGGTGGGTCCAATAGGACCAAACTTTATATGAGTCCGTCCAAGTGAAGCTTAGGTTCTTCTCACTAGTTGTATTTATTTTTTCCTTTGTTTTTGCACCTATTTTTGTTATTCTTTCTTCAGTTCCACTCTTTCCCACATAAACCATCTGCAGCTGGATACGTGCGACTTTGGCAATATCTGCTGCTAATTTTGTAAACTCTCTGATCCACAAAAGGTTATCTCCTCCATAAAAACATATGTATTTCCCTTCAGCAATCTAGCAATGCACATAATTGAGAATAAATCAGTTAATATTGTTACTGTCATCTAGTAAAGTTAATTATTTAGTAAGTGGCGTAATTTACCCATTTTGATCGATCATTGCTGTCAACCAAAAGCCGAAGTGCCAAACTTTGTGCCCAACTTTGTATCCCACTTTCCTTCTTTTGTTTCCCACTTTCCTTCTCGCATAATTCACGCTCTCTTTCGCTGGTGAAAGGGTAAGCGTCATTTTCCCAAATCCAAATCATATGGAGTGCATTTGATGATGCTACTCTGCCCTGCGGATCTAACACTACTAAAATCGGCTTCTTTTCAAAGTGCCACTCTTGCTTGAGGTAACTGATTACTGCTGGTTTTAGCGAATTAGAATGCACAAGCCATTTCATATTTGATTGAAGCAGATCAAGCTTCTTTTTATGCGATTCATTCGACGTCTCAGGACCGTCCACAACTGGTACCCAGACGACCTCATATTGATGATTTGGCTGCTTTTTACTGTAGATATTAGCGAGAAATCGAACCTCTGCATCCGAGATGTCAAGGTCTGATATAAGAAGCAATACATTCTTTTTCGATAGCTCGTTCACGTTAACCTGTAATAATCATAATAAAATAATTAAATCGATTGATAAGTTGAAGGTAAGTAAATTTAAGATCACATAAAAAGGTCGACGGTATTTAAATATTAACCTTAGCTCCTGAGAAGCCATAAAGAAGTGAATCGTCATCGAACAAAACGTTGATAATTTCCATGATGCCTTTATGCTGTAAAATGGTTTGCTGGATCTTGATAAAATGTGCATAACGACTCTTCTCATTGTCTGCAAAATCATGCATAAACATTAACTCTTTATCTGGGTTCTTTTTGGATCATTGAAACTACAAATTTTTGAATACTTGCCTAAGATTTCTTTTAGGAGCGTATGAAAGTTGTGAATCATATCAGCCAAGTCCAAAGGTACCCATGCCTCCGAGGTGGCTATGTACCTACATTTAGCATATAACTAAGTCTTGCTCAAATCTATGACGAAAAATAAAGGTGTCAAGATGTTTCAGGGGTTGGGTAACGGTTTGTATAGTGAAAAAGAGTTTTTTCTCCATTCCAAAGAAGAAATAATTAAGAAAACTTACTCGTAATTCATGCCTAAAAGGCTGGTTAGCTGAGTGGCGCAAACCACCATACTTTTTATGCACCTGTAAGCTCCAGTGGGAATCTGAGTCCATGCTATGGATTTCCAAGGTAGTTTCTTGAATGCAATGATAAACTTAGTCACTTCTAAAATATCCTTAATTAGTTCATTGAACGCATTACTTTGAGGCTCATGTGATTTGTAATGTTCTATGATGTTTGGCAACCGTTTGAGCAGCGCTACCGAATTAGCAAGTGGATTGGTGGCACTAGCAAATAGTTGAGCCACAAGCCAAAACTCTCCAAAGTTGACCGAAAATGCCCCTAATGAAATCACCATTTTCGCTTCCCAAGTGTATACAGAAAGCATGTTCAGGATTATCATGGTTAACTCATGAGGGTCTTC
The DNA here is from genome assembly GCA_030686995.1 of Artemisia argyi. NCBI lineage: Eukaryota > Viridiplantae > Streptophyta > Magnoliopsida > Asterales > Asteraceae > Artemisia > Artemisia argyi. The sequence continues at coordinate 10,085,472 of CM060684.1, forward strand.
TCTAACTGAGCACTTGCAAGAAAACTGCCAACAGAATTAATAATCAGTGCTTTGCATGTTGTACTTTGTACTTTATACTTTTGTTTGTATGTTTTACCAGCTTGTATATGTTGGACCTTGATAATTGTACAAGTCTTGTATTATGAAGATAACGATAGATGAAGGACCAAAGGTGTTAAGTAGAAACTTTATAACCGAAAAGTAGTTATTTCTGTTGGTAGTTAAAGTAGTTATTCCTGTAACTTGGTGAAGGGTTGTGTCGTTTGGTTCATCACCATTTGAACCATCATGACCATTGGGTCATACCCCTTCATATCTATATATAGTCCTTCAGATGTAAACGTTTTTAGATAGTGTCAAAATACAATGTAACAGTTTATGTTGTTAATATAATGAATCATTTTCTTGTCAATCTTGTGCAACATGATCCTGGGAATATCAAATTTCTGGAACCTGTGAAAAATCCAATATGGTATCAGAGCCGAAGGTTGTTGCAAGGTTACAAGATGTGATTCAAGTCTCTTGATCAAGAAGATCAAGAAACCGAGAAGGAAGGCACCAAGATGTTGGGGAAGATAGTGCACAATCAAGAACCAACATACATGGACATCAAACGAAATTGATGGACTGTTTGTTGTGATTTCTGCTGAAACGCGACAACAAACAAGAAGGAAGAAAACAATATTGTAGGACTTTGTGGGACTGCTGGAACGCGACACAAAGAGAAGAAAAATAAACTCTTGACGTTGAAAGAAGCGTAGAAGCAAGAGTAGCACAGAAGAAAAAGACTTTGTGAAACCGGTTGAAAACAAGATACAAAGTATAAGACGCAGGACTAGCGCGCAAGATGTAAGATGCAGGACTAGCGCGCAAGGTATAAGACGCAGATTCTAGAAGCGCAAGGAACGTTGTTGTGAAGAAGAAAACGTATACATAGGTGTGGTTACCAAGGTGTGGTAACAAGGATTGTGTGTAGGAAGTTTCTTAGGAATCTCAAAGATACCGAGATCAAGAACAACACACAAGGAGAAAGGAAACGTGTAACGTGGTACAAGAAAGTGTTGGTTTGTTGGTGTCGAATATAAACACAAACAAGAATAACACAAGGAGGCCGTGACTTTTTTGTTGAAGATTCAAGGGAGGCCGTGGAACGTTTTTGTTTAGACTCGTTGGCAACAACAACAATTCGACAAGGAGAACGAAGAAGGAACCGTGATGTTCTGTTTTGGTTCGAAACAAAACAGAAACAAGGCAACAAATTCAAAAGTTTTTTGTTAAAGGTTGAAGTCGAATAGGATTTGAAAAGGCAACGAGGCAGGAAGTCAAAAAAAAGGTGTTGCTTGTGGATGTGATAAGGTATACCGAAAGACAAAACAATCAAGGATTGTTTGGAGACGTTTAGCAATACAAGAACAACAACAAATAACGAAAAGGATGGGCTGATCACTCGTTCATAAGAAAATACCGACGGGTATTGAAGAGTTGTTGAAGATACGGTGTAAAATTGAAGAAACACAAGGAAGTATTGTGGTACAACGATGGAATGGAACAAGCAACAGCAACAACAAATCATGAAGACAAGAAGAAGGAAAGAAAAGACACGGAGAAGAGCATGAAGACTCGAAGAACAAGACTTAAACAATTAGGGGGAGAGTATAGTTACAATAAACTGTATTTTGATTTTTGCATACGTACTAACCTCGCGGGATATTTTATGGATCTCACGAGCTAAATCATCTGGGATTCCACGGACATCTCCAGCCAATGCATCAACATGCCCATCATGTGTCCCCTGATAAAACATGGTAAACAAGACAAAACTAAGGATGTTGTTTAATGGGTGGGGTGGATAATGGCTCATGAAGGGTACGCCAAAACAGCTATAGTTAGGGGGGGTTGACTCGGAACACTTTTTTGTATTACAAAATCTGTTATATGCTAAAAATGTAGTGATTGGGAGGTTATATGCTAAAAATACACTTTGGGCGACCTTTAACCTGTTTGAGTTAACTATAACCCAAATCAACCAATTTAAAAATACGTTGGTCAAAATTGTCACCTTTACAAGATACATAAGCATGTTACACATATGGAATTGTACATACATCGTTGACACCCTTAGAGCTTGCAGAAATAGCATGACTGAGTGTTTCTTCAATGACATGAAGAATAGGCTCCAAATCCATATCTCGACCATCAGGTGAATGGGTAGCAAAAACCTGCTTCATCATTGCACTGTCATCAGAGGAACTCCGTTCCTTCTTAACCAGTTGCTGCTGTTGTGGTTGGGGCTGCTGTTGCTGCATTTTGCGATGTTATTGGACCGTTTTGGTACAAAGATGAAAAGCTAAAGAGAGAGGAGGTATGTTTGGTGTGGTTTTTTGAATACGCTATATATGTAGGCAATTTATAGTGATGAAAAGATGGGGGATATTTCAAAGTTGATATTGGATGAGCATAAGCAATATCAAGAGTAAGAGCAAAATTTGAAACTAATACCTCTAGTCTATGCTCATGCCATCCTCATTACAAACCTGCCAAAACCACACACATGCCATCCTTAAGCAATGTTGTTTACATGTGAAGCAATGTTCAATTGTCATGTTCTACCTAGTTTTGGTCAGCAGAAACATAAAATTTTTAAGAGTAAAGCGCCCCTAAATCCATTCTTGGTGATCTTTATTGCTCATTAGGCTAGTTCTTGGTGATAGAAAAAGTGGTTCATTTTGTCAGACAAATCAAAAACATGGTTCATTGTACAAAAAAGTGAAACATAACAAAGGATTTTGGATTACCATGTGTGTTTGTTTTTTTTAATTAGGTGAGTTTGTTAAATGTGTTTGTAAATTAAGAGAAAAAGAAAGGGCATTTTATTAACTTCACAAGGCACTTAACGAGACAAGATAACGTCCGTTAGCCAAAAGGACCAAACGCGCAGCGTTTGGTAAAATCATGGACCGCCTTCGCCACATATTTATATTTTGGGACCAAACGGACGAATTTTAACAAGTTCAGGGACTATCGGTGATTTCCCTCCATCGATCTGCAGCTTAAACAATTTAACGTATATGTCCAATAGTAGCTTTGGTGGAGTGATTCCACAATGCTTTGGAAATATCATGTCTTCTCTAGAGGTGATAGATTTGGGGAACAACTTTCTTCGTGGCACCATTCCAAATGCATACAAGAATTGTGGTAGATTAGAGAGGCTTATTTTTAACGGAAATGAATTAGAAGGAGAGGTTCCAAGCTCTTTATCTAAATGTCAATCCTTAAATGTACTTGATTTGGGAAACAACAACTTAAATGGCACATTCCCTATTTCGTCAAGAGACCTCCCAAAGTTGTCAGTTCTTGTCCTCAGATCAAACAATTTTCAAGGTCCCATTGAAACATCTTCTACAACACAACTCCCATTTTCTAGTCTGCGAGTCCTCGATTTATCTCATAATGGGTTTGTAGGCCATCTCCCTAGGAAATATTTTCAGAATTTCAATTCCATGAAGGACACCCCAAAGAAGAACTCAAAACCTCAATACTTGACCATACGTGGAATGACTTACAATGTCATAATTGTGGTAAAAGATTTGGAACTCTTATTTCAAAAACTTTTGGTTGACTACATAGTTGTAGATCTATCCCATAATAGATTTGAAGGAGAGATTCCAAATGTCATTGGTAGCCTTAGCTCATTGAAAGTGCTTAATTTATCTCACAACAGCCTTAATGGTTGAATCCCGAGTGCTCTAGGTAATCTCTCTAATATCGAATCCTTAGACCTATCTTGGAACCAATTCACAGATGAGATCCCTCAAAGATTTGCAGACATAAGGGGTCTTGCAGTCTTAAATCATTCACATAACCGTCTTGTGGGACGTATTCCGCAAGGAAAACAATTCAACACATTTGATGTATACTCATTTGGAGGGAATTCGGGACTTTGTGGATTTCCATTACCCAAAAAGTGTGAGAATCCAAGTACCCCAAATGATAAAGTTGATGGTGAAGAAGAAGACGAGGGGAGTCGGTTAACATGGAAAGTTGTCATGTTGGGATATGGATGCGGAACCTTTCTTGGAATAGTGTTGGGATATCTCATGCTGTCAACCGGAAGGCCAAAGTGGTTTAATGCAAATGTGGATGCAATAGAGCGTATGATCCACACAAGGCGAAACAAGAGAAGATACAGGTATATCGGGAAATGAAGTTGGATACTGAATATTATGTGTTTCACATGTTTTCCTTTCGCTGGACTGTTTAAAAAGACAGACGAAGATTTTCAAATGATGTGGTTTTAGATTTGGGAAGTTCGTGCATGTAGTGTTTTGAGAATATGTATATGGAACTTGTTGAAAGGTTTGTTAGCTAATTCAATTGGCCAGTGGGTGATCAGTGTGTTTTTGTATTTGATGGTCTTACACAATTGCAGAGCCAGAAGCTAAACATCTGGCACATGCCTAAATCCACCTGTGGTCTTACAGCCATAGTGATTGACATATTCTACCAACACGTATAGCGACAACTGTTATATATATTATATGTCCGAACAAGTGGCTCGAAAGTTTAAGAAAAAACCCGTGAAACACTTATGGTAAGGCTACGCACATTATAGCAAAAAAGACTTCACTCTCTTCGGATAGTTTGAATGGAGCTCCCCATCCTTTTACTCGTTTAAATATCCGTATAAATTCTTATGGCATGAACGTCGTCAAAAACATATGTCAAACAAAAACGGTTTATATCATAAATCGCAACATACTTTTTATAATTGGTCATCTAGTAATTGAACTTACCTTTAATTTGGTTATAAACTTACATTCGTAAGTCAAAATATATGGTTACTGTACCCTGATGTTTTAGCCGATAACCGGCATTACTCATAAAAAAAAGCATTGACATATTTATGGTGGACACGTCTACGACTCTATTGTTTTTGCACTGTATCCTTAGCACACCAGTTAAAAAAGTCCAAACTTGTGAATATTCGAGTATAATATGATACGTTCACTTTTTAACACGTTTGACAATTACCAGTTACAAAATCAGAAAAATAATAACCCTTATGACCAATGTTTTAAAAACCGGTTCAACCGGTTGAACCGGGAACAGGAGAGGTGACCGGGCCGTTGTGAGCCGGGTTTTTACTAAAACTTGAACCGGATTGAACCGCCGGGTTTTTTTTGACCCGGTTCAGCATATCCAAGGAAAAAAAAAAGAATGATGCAACATCAGATGATGTAATAGGGAAAGTTCAATGTGTAGTTGAACTATACGCTTCCTAATCTTGTTGAGATCGATCGATTGGAGTTTATTTCTTGAAAGATGGTGTGATAAGGATCCGTCTTTGTGGGGGATGAGGGTGGATGAAAACGAGGATCCGTCTATGTGGTATCTTAGTTCTGTGAGTTATTGTTTTGTTAAAATAAAGGAGATGGGAAAAGAGAAATCATTCAACAATTGTTTTTTAGATGATGAGCGATGACAGAACTCAGAAGAGTCAAACTGTTAAAGCATGAGTGAAGCAAGTGTTTGTACTGTGATGGTTTGTATATTATTCTTTCACAGTGGTCATTGAAATGAACTATTCTTATAATATGCAAATAAAGACATGATTAAATTTGATAGATATAAAAAAAATATTGATACTAGTTTGTTACTATGCATACATATTTTATGAGGCACGTCTTTTTCTACATACAATGCGTGATCTTTTCTTTTGGCATAAAACCGGTTTGACCCGGCGGTTCAATGGGTTGAACCGGTGACCCGGTGAACCGGTGACTCGACCGGGTCAATTAAAAACCCGGATTTTAAAACATTGCTTATGACACACCACATGTAAAGTATAACAACTAAAAAAATAAGAGTAAATTACACCGTTTGTATATGTGGTTTAGGCGAAATCACTATTACATTCCCTCGACTCTTTTTTGCATGACTAGTCCTTATACTGAAGTTTCGTAACATAATCGATCCTTATCAGTAACGGCCGTTAAACACAACTGTTAAAACGCCTCATGTGCCTTGCACATGAAGGTATATTAGTCTTTGTACACTTCATCTTCAAGCTTCATATTTTTTGTTCTTAAAGCTACTAATCATAACCATAATCCCATTTCCCTTAAACTTTAACTCTAAAACCTTCTTAGAACTAGCAAGGGTTAATGGCATGTAATAGCAACGTAGTTTTCCATTTGTGCCATTATCAGATACGAACCCACAATATTACAGATATCAGATACGAACTTTCAAATTTTTTTTCATTATCAGATACGAACTTTAAAATATCAGATATCAGATACGAACTTTCAAATTTTTGTTTCATTATCAGCAACGTACTTTTTCATTTGTTTCATTATCAGCAATTTTTATTTTTAAAGTTTTTCTTATATTTGAACAAAGGAGAAAAGTACGTTGCTGATAATGAAACAAAAATTTAAAAGTTCGTATCTGATATCTGATATTTTAAAGTTCGTATCTGATAATGAAAAAAAAATGAAAGTTCGTATCTGATATCTGTAATATTTTGGGTTCGTATCTGATAATGGCACAAATGGAAAAGTACGTTGCTATTACATGCCATTAACCCAACTAGCAACCAACATAAAATGGGTACTCATTGGATTTTTAAAACCGATTAATCTTCAGTTCTTCACCATCATCTCTCCTCTGACAAAAAACATACTTCTATGCTTTCAGACCTGAGCCGCCATTCACAATTGCCACCATCAGATTTGACCGCGGTACTCATATCCTTTGAATGAAGGAGGAGAAATTCTGTAGTGTATAACTTTTCTTCTAAAAAGTTAACCATTAGTTGATTATGCCGGGAAACAAGAAAATTCAACAGTCATCTTGATTAAGTTTGACACATCTTCACAAATATACAGCATGCAATATCATGATGTTCATTAAGGGTTTTTATCCATTACGCACCAGCATTTGATGTTTGTAGTGGGGCTAATATGTATTCTAAAAAGACAGTGAATCTATCACCTTCTCAATCTGCTTATTATCTTAGTCGTATACATGTAGTATTCCATACGTACTCGATTAATAGATTATAATTTTAATGACGCTTATTCTGACCCTTCATCCTCTCCATGGTTTATTCTATCTAATATGTTTCATTAGCTTTAAAAAGAAAGAAAAAATATTTGTGAAAACTAATGGGTGAACCTGACCTGTTCTTCCAAATGGTCATGTTTTGACCGAAACACTTACCCGACACAACCTCCCCCTCCCATTTGCCGCCCATAGTTGGTGTCAAGTTCAAGAAGTTGAAAAAGCCTGCTGTTTCGTTTGTAAAATGATTTTAATTTTATAGTCAATTAATTACTTTTTTTCAATAAGTAAGAGTGCTCAGTCACAATTAGCTTAAAAATCTGAAACTGAATAATATTTCAGGTATCTCGTTGTATATGTTATTTCTTGAGTTGGCGGTAAAAAAAATATACATTAGCATAAAAAGTATGGAATCACCAAAAATTTGACTTTCATAATTTGTGGCAGAGTCAACATTGGCTGGGATAACCTGTATTGGTCTAAGGAAATATAAATGAGAGTAGGGACTTCATTATTAAGGGATAAGCATAAAATTTCTGACAGGGACAATCATGGGCTAAAATTCTAAGCCTTTGGTGTCCAAAAGTCTCAGAAGTAGACAAGAACACTCAAATATGGGCCTATATGTGAAAGACTTTGACGATTTTAAGTCTTCCCTCACAAGTGTGGCTCAAACCTTGAATTAGTAAACACATATTAGGGATAAGATGTCATTTGAGTAGTTTATGCCTAAGCACAACAAAATAGAAAAAAAAAATTAAAAATAAATAAATAAATAATAAAAAAAATATTATACCAGATTGTATTCAACAAAGCCATGAATCATTGGATACTAAACAAGCAAGCAATCCCATTTCTTGTCTTCACATTTGTGCAAATCATAGCCTTTTCCACAGTTATACACACAAAAGCGGTTGATGATCGTGTGGCATTACTCGCCATTAAATCCAAGATTAATGGTGACCCACAAGGTGTCATGAGCTCATGGAACGACTCCATTCAATTTTGCCAGTGGGAAGGTATTACTTGCGGTTCCCGTCACCAAAGAGTCACCATCTTGGATCTTTCATCTCGAGGCATATCTGGTTCTTTGTCTCCTGCCATTGGAAATCTAAGCTTTCTCAAGGTGATTCTGCTCCACAACAACTCACTTTCCGGTGAAATTCCACCTCAAGTGGGGAGTCTCATTAGATTACAATATCTACGTCTATCTAACAACTCTTTTCAAGGAAAGATTCCAGCCAGCTTAGCCAATTGCTCTAACCTTCAAGTTCTTCTCATGGGTTTCAATAATCTACTTGGCAAGATCCCAGATGAGTTTGGTTCATTGTCCATGTTACAGGTACTTATTCTTCACGAAAACAAATTCGAAGGTGGTATTCCATGGTTCCTCAGGAATCTGACATTTCTAGAGACTTTATCGCTTGCCAATTGTGGACTTGGGGGAAGAATTCCAGATGTCTTCCACCAGCTGAGTAAGCTGAGAAGAATTGCATTGAATGGAAATAACCTTGTCGGTACCGTGCCACCTTCTTTTTACAATCTTTCGTCACTAAAACAAGTACTTTTTGATAATAATAGACTTACTGGTGGACTACCTCTAAACATTGGTTTGACGCAGACTCATCTAAATGTATTGTCTTTATCAGATAACCAATTTACAGGTTCCCTTCCACCGTCCCTTCTCAATTCTCAGGAATTACAAATCCTAGATGTAGCTCGAAATAATTTTTCAGGAAAACTAGTCATCACTTCTCGTAAAAATTGCCAACTTGTAATCATATCACTAAGTTCTAATAGTTTTGGAAGTGGGAAAGATGACGATGAGTTAATGAAGTTTATAGATGGTTTGTCGATTTGCAAAGACTTAGGACTGTTAGATCTCAGTTACAATAGAATGAGAGGTTTCTTGCCTCATTCTTTAGGAAATTTGTCGGCTTCACTATATCATCTGAGTGTGAGCTCCAACCTTATTCAAGGATCACTCCCACCATCAATTTGCAGTTTGAACAATCTAACGCACTTGGGTATGTCCGATAATATCTTTAGTGGAATCATTCCAAATTGCTTGGGAAATATTTCCCGTCTATCGTTTCTTGATGTCAAATCCAACCTGATTGAGGGACCATTCCCTCCATCGATCTGCAGCTTCAACAATTTAAGGTATTTGGATATGTCCAATAATAGCTTTGGTGGAGTGATTCCACAATGCTTTGGAAATATCATGTCTTCTCTTGAGGCGATAGATTTGGGGAACAACTTTCTTCGTGGCACCATTCCAAATGTATACAAGAAATGTGGAAGATTAGAGGGGCTTATTTTGAATGGAAATCAATTAGAAGGAGAGGTTCCAAGCTCTTTGTCTAAATGCCAATCCTTACAAGTACTTGATTTGGGAAACAACTACTTAAATGGCACATTCCCCATTTGGTTAAGTGATCTTCCAAAGTTGTCAGTTCTTGTTTTCAGATCAAACACTTTTCAAGGTCCCATTGAAACGTCTTCTACAACACAACTCCCATTTTCTAGTCTGCGAGTCTTCGACTTATCTCATAATGGGTTTGTAGGCCATCTCCCTTGGAAATATCTTCAAAATTTCAATTCCATGAAGGACGCCCCAAAGAAGAGCTCAAAACCAGTATACTTGACCATAAGTGGAGAGTTTTGCAAACTCAAAATTGTGGTAAAAGATTTGGAACTCTTATTTCGAAAACTTTTGGTTGACTACACCATAGTAGATCTATCCAATAATAAATTTGAAGGAGAGATTCCAAATGTCATTGGTAGCCTTAGCTCATTAAAAGTGTTTAATTTATCTCACAACAACCTCATTGGTCGAATCCCAAGTGCTCTAGGCAATCTCTCTAAACTTGAATCATTAGACTTGTCTTGGAACCAATTCACAGGTGAGATCCCTCAAAGACTTGCAGACATAACAGGTCTTGCAGTCTTAAATCTATCACATAACCATCTCGTGGGGCGTATTCCACAAGGAAAACAATTCAACACATTTGATGTAAACTCATTTGGAGGGAATTCGGGACTTTGTGGATTTCCATTACCCAAAAAGTGTGAGAATCCAAGTACCCCAAATGTTAAAGTTGATGGTGATGAAGAGGACGAGGAGAGTCGATTTACATGGAAAGTTGTCATGTTGGGATATGGATGCGGAACCTTTCTTGGAATAGTGTTGGGATATCTCATGTTGTCAACCGGAAGACCAAAGTGGTTTAATGCAAATGTGGATGCAATAGAGCGTATGATCCACACAAGGCAAAACAAGAGAAGATACAGGTATATCAGGAAACGAAGTTGGATACTGAATATTACCATGTGTTTCACATGTTTTCCTATAGCAGGAATGTTTTAAAAAGGCAGACAAAGACTTTTAATTAATGTTGTTTCAGATTTGGGTGGATCATGCATCTGTGTATGGATTTGAGAATATGTATATTTAACTTATTGAAAAGGTTTGATAGTTAATGTAATTGGTCAGTGGGTGATCATGTGTTAAAATGTTATTATGATGCTGAATCTTACTAGTAAATCAGTTTGTTTTTGTATCTGATGGTCTTACATAATGGCAGACCTAGAAGCTAAACTAACGTGGTTCGTGGCCACCATTTGGTACATGCCTAAATCCGCCCGTGGTCTTACAACCATAGTGATCGACATATTCTACCAACACGTATAGCGAAAACTGTTATATATATTATATGTCCGAAGAAGTGGCTGGTAAGTGGCTCGAAAGTTTAAGAAAAAACCCATGAAACACTTTGGGATGATTAAATGGTAAGGCTAGGTACATTATAGCAAAAAAAACTTCACTTTCTCCGGATAGTCTGAATGGAGCTCTCCATCCTTATACTCGTTTATATATCTGTATAAATTCTTATGGCATGAACGTTGTCAAAAACTTATGTCAAACAAAAACGGTTTATATCATAAATCGCAACACACTTTTTATAATTGCTCATCTAGTAATTAAACTTTCCTTTATTTTGGTTATATACTTACATTCGTAAATAAAAAAGCATACGTATTTATGGTGGACACGTCAAGCAAAAAGGAATAAAAAATCTTCGGTTACCATACTCTATTGTTTTTGCACTGTATCCTTAGCACACCAGTTAAAAAAAGTCCAAACTTGTGAATATTTGAGTATAAATATAAATTATGATACGTTCACTTTTTAATACATTAGACAATTACCCGTTACAAAATCAGAAAAATAATAACACTTATCACACACCACATGTAAAGTATAACTAAAAAAATAATAGTAAACTACACCGTTCATTTACGTGGTTTAGACGAAATCCCTATTACAATCCCTCGACTCTTTTTTGCATGACTAGTCCTTATAATGAATTTTCGTAACATAATCGATCCTTATCAGTAACGGCCATTAAATACAACTGTTAAAATGCCTCATGTGCCTTGCACATGAAGGTATATCAGTCTTTGTACACTTCATCTTCAAGCTTCATATTTTTTGTTCTTAAAGCTACTAAACATAACCATAATCCCATTTCCCTTAAACTCTAACTCTAAAACCTTCTTATAACTAGCAACCAACATAAAATGGGTACTCATTGGATTTTTAAAACCGATTAATCTTCAGTTCTTCACCATCATCTCTCCACTGACAAAAAACATTCTTCTATGCTTTCAGACCTGAGCCGCCATTCACAATTGCCACCATCAGATTTGCCCGCCGTACTCATATCGTTTGAATGAAGTGAGGAGAAATTCTATAGTATATAACTGTTCTTCTAAAAAGTTAACTGTCAGTTTATTATGTTGGGAAACTGGAAAATTCAACAGTCATCTTGATTAAGTTTGACACATGCATTTTAATTTCACAAATATACAGCATGCAATATCATGATGTTCATTAAGGGTTTTAATCCATTACGCACCAGCATTTGATGTTTGTAGTGGGGCTAATATATATTCTAAAAAGACGGTGAATCTATCATCTTCTCAATCTGCTTATTATCATAGTTGTATACATGTAGTATTCCATATACGTACTCGATTAATAGATTGTCGACGAGTTGATAATTTTAATGACACTTATTCTGACCCTTCATCCTCGCCATGATTAATTCTATCTATTATGTTTCATTAGCTTTAAAAAGAAAGAAAAAAATTGGTGAAAACTAACGGGGTCGATCAACCTGACCCGTGAACATCTGACCTGTTCTTCCAAGTGATCACGCTTTGACCTGGTCCTGTTTTGACCATGAACTTGTTACATGACACAACGTCCCCCTCTCGTTTTGCCGCCCATAGTAGTTATCAGGTTCAAGAAATTGCAAACGCCGATACTAGATATCACGTTTTAACCCGGTCCTGTTTTGACCATAAACTGCTTAGGTTTGTAAATGCATGATTTTAAAGTCAATTACTTACCTATTTCTCAAAAGTATCTGAGCTCAGTCGCAATTAGCTTAAAAATCTGAATTTGAATCATCTTTCAGGTTTCTCTTAGTATATGTTATTTTTGGATGGTGCTAGGAAAATTAAACATAAAAGACTATCAATCACCAAAAGTATACTTTCGTAATTTGGCAGTCTACATTGACTAGGAAGGAAAGATAAATGATTGTAGACACTTCATAATCAAGGAGCTAATAGCTAAGTAACAAGTATCTAACAGGGACATAGGTATTTAAGGGCTGAAATTCCAAAATTAGGATTGTTCATTACAACGCCAGAGTTAGTACTTAGCAGTCTTGCGATTACATACTTGCTGTCATATCAGTTAGCAAAGTATCCAAAACTTGTAGAGATTGATTTCAAAATATTGATTAGACTAAGGATTTTAGCAACTGTTTTTCTTCCAAATATTTGGACAAGAATTCAACTATGCCATTACTACACTTTATGAAGAGAAAGATTCAAGTTAAGAAACTTTTGACTTACCCGAAAGAAGTCTCAGTCACATATGTTATCTTTGTGATTCACACATTTCTTATTCTATACTGATATTCATTAATAAACTAAAATCATGATAATATATTTAATAATGCCACGCAACATTGCAAGATTCTCAGTTGACTAAAATCATGATAATATTTTGAAAATTGACAACAACAATAAAATAAAGTTTGTTTCTCATTAGATCAATTTTGGGGTGATTGTCTCAAAATGCATCTTTCTTGTCACTTTTTGTAGTTGTATGTAGTAGCATCGTGTCGATAGGATTATTTAGTAACTAACTTTTTAAATTTAGATTATTTTTGTGTATCAATTGCGTATTTTTGCGTATCGAATCAAGTATATTTGGGAATCTAATCAAGTATTTTTAGGAATTGATACACAGAATAATCGAAAATTAAAAAATTAGTTACTAAATAATCCGATTGAAACGATACTACATACAAGTACAAAAAATGACAAGATATATTTTTGGAGAATTAACCCATCAATTTTTAGACAATGTGGCCTTGTAAGTCTCAAGTAGACAACAACACTAAAATAATGGGCTTTTATCAGGAAGACTTTGACAATCTCAAGTCTTCCATTCCCTCACAAATGTGGCTTAAGACTTTGATTAAACATACATAAAGATGAGATGTCAATTGACTAGTTCATACCTAAGGCGCAAACAAAATAGATTATCTTTACCCGATTGCATTCAATAAGTCATGAATTTCTGGTTATTATCATTGTCACAAGTTTCAAAAATGAGTTCCAAATGGCTGATAATTTTTAACAGACAAGCAATCCCATATCTCTGTTTCATATTTGTGCAAATTGCAGCGTTTTCCACATTCATCCACACCTCTGCCGTTGGTGATCGTGCGGCATTACTTGCCATTAAATCCATGATTAATGGTGACCCACAAGGTGTCATGAGCTCATGGAACGACTCCAATCATTTTTGCCAATGGAAGGGTATTTCTTGTGATTCACGTTACCAAAGAGTGACTGTCTTGAATCTCTCGTCTGAAGGCTTACATGGTTCTTTGTCTCCTTCCATCGGAAATTTAAGCTTTCTCAAGGTGATATGGCTCCAAAACAACTCACTTTCTGGTGAAATTCCACCACAAGTGGGCCGTCTCATTAGATTACAAGAACTACGTCTATATAACAACTCTTTTTATGGAAAGATTCCAGCCAGCTTAGCCAATTGCTCTTACCTTGAAGTTCTTCACATGGGTTACAATAATCTAGTTGGCAAGATCCCATATGAGTTTGGTTCATTGTCCATGTTAAACACACTAATTTTTCATGAGAACAATTTAACAGGTTGTATTCCAAGATTCATCGGGAATCTAACATTCCTAGAGACTTTATCATTTGGCAATTGTGGACTCGGGGGAAGAATTCCAGATATCTTCCACCAGCTGAATAAGCTGACAAGAATTGCATTGCCTGGAAATAACCTTGTCGGTACCATGCCACATTCTTTTTACAATCTTTCGTCTCTAGAACAAGTATTTTTTGATAATAATAGACTTACTGGTGGACTACCTCTAAACATTGGTTTGACGCAGACTCATCTAAATGTATTGTCTTTGTCAGATAACCAATTTACAGGTTCCCTTCCACTGTCCCTTCTCAATTCTCAGGAATTACAAGTTCTAGATGTAGCTCGAAATAATTTTTCAGGAAAACTAGTCATCACTTCTCGTAAAATTTGCCAACTTGTAATCATATCACTAAGTTCTAATAGTTTTGGAAGTGGGGAAGATGACGATGAGTTAATGATGTTTATAGATGGTTTGTCGATTTGCAAAAACTTAGGACTGTTAGAGCTCAGTTACAATAAAATGAGAGGTTTCTTGCCGGATTCTCTAGGAAATTTGTCGACTTCACTATATCATGTGAGTGTGAGCTCCAACATTATTCAAGGATCGCTCCCACCATCAATTTGCAGTTTGATCAATCTAACGCACTTGGGTATGTCCGATAATATCTTTAGTGGAATCATTCCAAATTGCTTGGGAAATATGTCCCGTCTATCATTTCTTGATGTCAAATCCAACCTGATTGAGGGACCATTCCCTCCATCGATCTGCAGCTTCAAGAATTTAAGGTATTTGGATATGTCCAATAATAGCATTGGTGGAGTGATTCCACAATGCTTTGGAAATATCATGTCTTCTCTTGAGGTGATAGATTTGGGGAACAACTTTCTTCGTGGCACCATTCCAAATGTATACAAGAATTGTGAAAGATTAGAGGGGCTTATTTTGAATGGAAATCAATTAGAAGGAGAGGTTCCAAGCTCTTTGTCTAAATGCCAATCCTTACAAGTACTTCATTTGGGAAACAACTACTTAAATAGCACATTCCCCATTTGGTCAAGTGATCTTCCAAAGTTGTCAGTTCTTGTTCTCAGATCAAACAATTTTCAAGGTCCCATTGAAACGTCTTCTACAACACAACTCCCATTTTCTAGTCTGCGAGTCCTCGACTTATCACATAATGGGTTTGTAGGCAATCTCCCTGGGAAATATTTTCAGAATTTCAATTCCATGAAGGACGCCCCAAAGATGAGCTCAAAACCACAATACTTGACCATACGTGGAATGACTTACGAGGTCATAATTGTGGTAAAAGATTTGGAACTCTTATTTCAAAAACTTTTGGTTGACTACATAGTTGTAGATCTATCCCAGAATAGATTTGAAGGAGTGATTCCAAATGTCATTGGTAGCCTTAGCTCATTGAAAGTGCTTAATTTATCTCACAACAGCCTTAATGGTTGAATCCCGAGTGCTCTAGGTAATCTCTCTAAAATCGAATCCATAGACATATCTTGGAACCAATTCACAGGTGAGATCCCTGAAAGTCTTGCAGACATAAGGGGTCTTGCAGTCTTAAATCTTTCACATAACCATCTTGTGGGACGTATTCCACAAGGAAAACAATTCAACACATTTGATGTAAACTCATTTGAGGGAATTCGGGACTTTGTGGATTTCCGTTACCCAAAAAGTGTGAGAATCCAAGTACCCCAAATGTTAAAGTTAATGGTGATGAAGAGGACGAGGAGAGTCGATTTACATGGAAAGTAGTCATGTTGGGATATGGATGCGGAACCTTTCTTGGATTAGTGTTAGGATGTCTCATGTTGTCAACCAGAAGACCAAAGTGGTTTAATGCAAATGTGGATGCAATAGAGCGTATGATCCACACAAGGCGAAACAAGAGAAGATACAGGTATATTGGGAAATGAAGTTGGATACTGAATATTGCCATGTGTTTCACATGTTTTCCTATAGCTGGAATGTTTTAAAAAGGCAGACAAAGACTTTTAATTAATGTTGTTTCAGATTTGGGAGGATCATGCAAGGATTTGAGAATATGTATATTTAACTTATTGAAAAGGTTTGATAGTTAATGTAATTGGTCAGTGGGTGATCTTGTGTTAAAATGCTATTATGATGTTGAATCTTACTAGTAAATCAGTTTGTTTTTGAATTTGATGGTCTTACACAATGGCAGACCTAGAAGCTAAACTAACGCGGTTCGTGGGAACCATTTGGTACATGCCTAAATCCGCCCGTGGTCTTACAACCATAGTGAGACATATTCTACCAATACGTATAGCGACAATTACTATATCTTAATCTTAACTACTTGTAAAGCATGAATGTCATCCTTAAACTAAAAATTCTTAATTTTTAAGTAATGTTGTTTACCTATTATACCTCTTTTATAAATGAAAAATCAAGCATAGTTTTAGTTCTTTACTAGTACTATTTACTTTGCTGTAACACACAGTTTTCAAGCAAGTTTGCCTTTACATAACTAAAAGAAGAAGACCAAAGAACACACGGTTGGTCTTTTAATTCTAACACCTTCTTATAATATTGCTCATAATATATATATATATATATATATATATATATATATATATATATATATATATATATATATATATGTAGTGATTCCTACGGCCCAACATCTCACCAAGTCTAACATATAAGCCCAACTGAGGTTCCATTCTAAAACCAATTGGTGTTGGAAGGAGTAGCCCACCAAGCTTATATGTTAACTTTGATATTATAGTTCTACAGATGTGAGATTGGGTTTGTACACCCAACAATCCTCCCCTCAAACCCAAACCACCATGGGCCTCCCCTTCGACTATAGCCATGATCCCACCTTTTTCATACCGCCGACCTTTACCATCGGAACACACCACCTTTTACCGGCTTCCTTTCGGTACAAGGTTTACCGGGATCCACTAATACCGTCGAACCGGGGTCTAATCGAGGGAACACCATCCACATCATCACTGGGCCGAACCTGGCTCTGATACCACTTGCAGTGATTCCTACGGCCCAACATCTCACCAAGTCTAACATATAAGCCCAACTGAGGTTCCATTCTAAAACCAATTGGTGTTGGAAGGAGTAGCCCACCAAGCTTATATGTTAACTTTGATATTATAGTTCTACCGATGTGAGATTGGGTTTGTACACCCAACAATATATATATATATATATATATATATATATATATATATATATATATATATATATATATATATATATATATAATCTAGATTAAATAAGATCCAACTAAAATTTGACAAGTGACACTCTCGTTAAAATAAAATTAAATATTTTATTAATTACAACTAAAATTGTTAAAGTTCCGATGGTTTTCTTTTTAAAATTGACAAAAACAAGGTGATACACTTTGATTCGACATGTAATGTGTATCAGGTTAAGGTGATACACTTTGATTCGACATGTAAATTTATGGTTGTGTATCACTAATCTAAACTCATGTATCAGTTGGTTATTAGTTGCTAAAATGTTAATCCGTATTAATATTTTATTTTTTGTGTATTGTTGCTAATATGGTTATTTATAAATATATTTAGTGGTTGTTTAGACTAGATCTTATTTTTTCAACTTTAAGTCTGATCTTACATTAACCCTATATATATATATATATATATATATATATATATATATATATATATAGAATCTAGATCAAATAAGATCAATCTTAAAGTTGTAAAAATAAGATCCAACGACAAATGACACTTTTGTTAAAATAAAATAATTTTTTTTATTGAGTACAACTAAAATTGTGAAACTTCCGATGGTTTTCTTTTTTAAAATGACGAAAACAAGGTGATACACTTTGATTTGACATGTAATGTATTAGGTTAGGTTGATACACTTTGATTCGACATGTAAATTTATAGTTGTGTATCACTAATCTAAACTCATGTATCATTTGGTTATTAGTTGCTAAAATGTTAATTCGTATTAATACTTTATTTTTTGTGTATTATTGCTAATATGGTTATCTATAAAATGGTTTTAGTGGTTGTTTATACTAGATCTTATTTTTACTACCTTAAGTTTGATCTCACATTAACCCTCCCCTATATATATATATATATATATATATATATATATATATATATATATATATATATATATATATATATATATATATATATATATATAGGGGGACTTTCTTGCAAGAATCATCTTATCTGCGAGAACTGAGAGAACTACCAAAAACATACATGCACGCCTTTTAAAATAAAATAAAAATACATGCAAATCATCAATAATCGTAAGCATCCACCTATGTTCTTCAATATCATCATGAACTCATCATCTTTTTTCACAAAAACCTTACACACGGCCGCAATATTGTCTTTGCACGGCTTATAAGAACATACATGCACACCTTCAAAGAAAAATTTTATATTTCCCATTTCTTATCAAATTCTTTAGAACAACTATGTTTTTTTTTTTAAACATATATGTTGTTTTTAGAACATATGTGCAAAAATACAATTATTGAAAGCGTGCATGTATGTTTTTTATGGTTCTCTCAGTTCTCGCAGATAAGATGGTTCTCGTAAGAAAGTCTCACTATATATATATATATATATATATATATATATATATATATATATATATATATATATATAGGGGGCCTTTATTTTCAGAACCCTGTTAAGTGCGAGAACTGCGAGAACTCCAATTTTGTATTAGAAAACATGCATGTTCATATAAAACATGTATGTTTGCTTACATACACCTTAATAAACATGCCTGCGTATTAAGGTATATGTAAGAAAACATACATGTTTTATATAAACATGCATGTTTTCTAATGCATAATTGGAGTTCTCGCAGTTCCCGCACTTAACAGGATTCTAAAAATAAAACCATTTTGCATTGATCTATTGCACTTAACAGGTTTTTATATGAACATGTATGTTATGCATATATGTGTATTAATGTGTATGCAAGAAAACATACATGTTTTATATGAACATGCATGTTTTCTAAATGCAAAATTGGAGTTCTCGCAGTTCCCGCATTTAACAGGGTTCTGAAAATAAAGATACACTATATATATATATATATATATATATATATATATATATATATATATATATATATATATATATATATATATATATATATATATATATATATATATATATATACTATTTTACTTTGCTCTAACAATATAAATGGCAAGTTAACACATAGTTGATCCTTAAACTTTTATCATTTTTTGTTTTAAACCCATGAACTTTTTTCTCGAAATGACTACAAATTGAATCTGTAAGTTTTGCATCATAAGTGAAACCAGAATCACTATTTCGCAAGTATAATTATTCCGTTATAAACTATCGCTTTGCGTGAGTATTCGTCTTTTATATAACGTCCATACAAGTGGCTCGAAAGTTTAAGAAGAAACCCATGAAACAGTTTGGGATGATTAAATGGTAAGGCTGCGTACATTATAGCAAAAAAGACTCCACTTTCTCCTAAGGTCGGAACTTAGCGGGGACAGGGAGGGGTCGTGCCTTTTCCTCAAAACTTTTAGCCACAAGTACATTGTTTACCCTTACACTTTGCAGTGTGTTACGCATTATTAGTACTAATGTTTAATGTTAAATAGTGTTGTTTATGTAGGACTAAACATGTTGTTTTTGTATAACCATAGGGATGAATATTGTAATTTGTTTATCTTGTTAATCAAGCCAAAACTACAAGGACCAAACATAAAACCCTTATTAAACCCACCCGAAATTGGTTTTTTAGGGAGGAAAAAAAAGAAAAAAATGAATCATATAGATGCAGCAGAAGAAAGGATTGTGTCAGAAAGATTAAGACAATTGCCACCATCAGATTTGCCCGCCGTACTCATATCGTTTGAATGAAGGGAGGAGAAATTCTATAGTATATAACTGTTCTTCTAAAAAGTTAACCGTTAGTTACGTTTATTATATATGTCGGGAAACTGGAAAATTCAACAGTCATCTTGATTAAGTTTGACACATTTTCACAAATATACAACATGCAATATCATGATGTTCATTAAGGGTGTTTTAATCCGTTACACACCAGCATTTGATGTTTGTAGTGGGGCTAAATAAGCTAATATATATTCTAAAAAGACGGTGAATCTATCACCTTCTCAATCTGCTTATTATCATAGTTGTATTCATGTAGTATTAATTCCATACGTACTCGATTAATAGAATGTCGAAGAGTTGATAATTTTAATGACACTTATTCTGACCCTTCATCCTCGCCATGATTAATTCTATCTAATATGTTTCATTAGCTTTAAAAAGAAAGAAAAAAAATTGGTGAAAACTAACGGGTCAACCTGACCTGTTCTTCCAAATGGTCACGTTTTGACCCAAACACATACCCGACACAACGTCCCCCTCCCATTTGCCGCCATATAGTAGGTATCAAGTTCAAGAAGTTGAAAAAGCCTGCTGTTTACGTTCGTAAATGATTTTAAAGTCAAATAATTACTTGCCTTTTTTTTTCAATAAGTAATAGTGCTCAGTCACAATTAGCTTAAAAATCTGAAACTGAATAATATTTCAGGTATCTCGTTGTATATGTTATTTTTTGAGTTGGTGGTAAAAGAATATACATTAGCATAAAATGTATGGAATCACCAAAAATTTGACTTTCATAATTTGTGGCAGAGTCAACATTGGCTGGGATAACCTGTATTGGTCTAAGGAAATATAAATGAGAGTAAGGACTAAAATTTCTGACAGGGACAATCAAGGGCTAAAATTCTAAGCCTTTGGTGTCCTAAAGTCTCAGAAGTAAACAAGAACACTTAAATATGGGCCTATTTGTGAAAGACTGACCATTTAAAGTCTTCCCTCACAAGTGTGGCTCAAAGCTTTGACTAATAAACACATATTAGGGAGTGTTAGAATAGTATTAAATGATTTAATGGCATACTACTTAATTTCTATCAAATACCATCATGGATGTTTATTTCAATATTCAAAGTTGTTAAAATATTTCGTGAGTTTTGATTGACCAAGTTTGGTGTTTCACATTTGAATATTAATGAGTTTAATGTCTCTTTAAATTGGTTTATTGCACCATTAAAGAGCGGAGCCTATACATGAATATAAAACCTTCATGTAGACTCACTCATTAGATAAATGAAAAAGATCACACATTATCATTTAATTGTTTCAAAACCAATCTCTGTTCTTTTCCATATTCGTGTATCAACAATTCATTTGGGGCAATTGTTTTATGCAAGTTCCAAGTCATCTACCATGAGTGCACATGTTGGTTGACTAGTTGTGTTAACCTTGGGGAGCGATCGGCATTCTAGGATTGCACCACGGTCGTGCCGAAATTCGCTTTCAAGGCAGTGATTCTTTCACGGCACAACTTCGGTTTCGAGTAGCATTTTCTTTTACCTTTGTCTTGTTTCATTTGTTTTGTTCTTATTATAGTTTAGATACAATTTTAATCCAACAGGGAGAAGATGTCAATTGACTAGTTTATGCCTAAGCACAACAAAATAGAAAAAAAATTATACCAGATTGCATTCAACAAGCCATGAATCCTTGGTTACCAAACAAACAAGCAATCCCATTTCTTGTCTTCACATTTGTGCAAATCATAGCGTTTTCCACCGTTATACCCACAAAAGCTGTTGATGATCGTGTGGCATTACTCGCCATTAAATCCAAGATTAATGGTGACCCACACGGTGTCATGAGCTCATGGAACGACTCCATTCATTTTTGCCAGTGGGAAGGTATTACTTGCAGTCCCCGTCATCAAAGAGTCGCCATCTTGGATCTTTCATCTCGAGGCTTATCTGGTTCTTTGTCTCCTTTCATTGGAAATCTAAGTTTTCTCAGAGAGATTGTGCTCTACAACAACTCACTTTCTGGTGAAATTCCACCACAAGTGGGCCGTCTCATTAGATTACAAGAACTACGTCTATATAACAACTCTTTCCAAGGAAAGATTCCAGCCAGCTTAGCAAATTGCTCTAACCTTGAAGTTCTTGACATGGGTAACAATAATCTAGTTGGCAAGATCCCAGACGAGTTTGGTTCATTGTCCATGTTAAACACACTAATTTTTCACAAAATCAACTTAGAAGGTGGTATTCCACGGTTCATCGGGAATCTGACATTTCTAGACACTTTATTGTTTATCAATTGTGGACTTCGGGGGAGAATTCCAGATGTCTTCCACCAGCTGAGTAAACTGACAAGAATTGCATTGCATGAAAATAACCTTGTCGGTACCATGCCACGTTCTTTGTACAATCTTTCGTCTCTAGAAGAAGTAACTCTTAATAATAATAGACTTACTGGTAGACTACCTATAAACGTTGGTTTGATGCAGCCTCGTCTTAAAAAAATTTCCTTGTCAGATAACCAGTTTACAGGTTCCCTTCCACCGTCCCTTCTCAGTTCTTCCGAATTAAAAGTCCTAGATGTAGCTCGAAATAATTTCTCAGGAAAACTAGTCATCACTTCTCGTAAAATTTGCAACCTTGTAATCGTATCACTTAGTTCTAATAGTTTTGGAAGTGGGGAAGATGATGATGAATTATTGAAGTTTGTAGATGCTTTGTCGATCTGCAGCTTTCTAAGGTATTTGGATATGTCCAATAATAGCTTTGGTGGAGTGATTCCACAATACTTTGGAAATATCATGTCTTCTCTTGAGGTGATAAATTTGGGGAACAACTTTCTTAGTGACACCATTCCAGATGTATTCAAGAATTGTGGAAGATTAGAGGGGCTTATTTTGAACGGAAATCAATTAGAAGGAGAGGTTCCAAGCTCTTTATCTAAATGTCAATCCTTAAAAGTTCTTGATTTGGGAAACAACAACTTAAATGGCACATTCCCAATATGGTCAAGAGACCTCCCAAAGTTGTCGGTTCTTGTCCTAAGATCAAACAATTTTCAAGGTCCCATTGAAACGTCTTCTACAACACAACTCCCATTTTCAAGTCTGCGAGTCCTCGACTTATCTCATAATGGGTTTGTAGGCCATCTCCCTGGGAAATATCTTCAGAATTTCAATTCCATGAAGGATGCCCCAAAGAAGAGCTCAAAACCAGAATACTTGACCGTAAGTGGAAGGACTTACGAGGTCATAATTGTGGTAAAAGATTTGGAACTCTTATTTCAAAAACTTTTGGTTGACTACATTGTTGTAGATCTATCTCATAATAGATTTGAAGGAGTGATTCCAAATGTCATTGGTAGCCTTAGCTCATTGAAAGTGCTTAATTTATCTCACAACGGCCTTTATGGTCGAATCCCGAGTGCTCTAGGTAATCTCTCTAATATCGAATCCTTAGACCTATCTTGGAACCAATTCACAGGTGAGATCCCTCAAAGACTTGCAGACATAAGGGGTCTTGCAGTCTTAAATCTTTCACATAACCATCTTGTGGGACGTATTCCACACGGGAAACAATTCAACACATTTGATGTAAACTCATTTGGAGGGAATTCGGGACTTTGTGGATTTCCATTACCCAAAAAGTGTGAGAATCCAAGTACCCCAAATGTTAAAGTTGATGGTGATGAAGAGGACGAGGAGAGTCGATTTACATGGAAAGTAGTCATGTTGGGATATGGATGCGGAACCTTTCTTGGATTAGTGTTGGGATATCTCATGCTGTCAACCGGAAGACCAAAGTGGTTTAATGCAAATGTGGATGCAATAGAACGTATGATCCACACAAGGCGAAACAAGAGAAGATTCAGGTATATCGGGAAATGAAGTTGGGTACTGAATATTGCGTGTTTCACATGTTTTCCTATAGCTAGAATGTTTTAAAAAGATAGACAAAGATTTTCAAATAATGTTGTTTTAGATTCGGGAGGATCATGCATCTATGTAAGGTTTGAGGATATGTATATTTAACTAATTGAAAAGGTTTGTTGGTTAATGTAATTGGTCAGTGGGTGATCATGTGTTAAAATGTCATTATGATGTTGAATCTTACTAGTAAATCAGTTTGTTTTTGTATATATATGATGGTCTTACGTACACAGTGGCAGGCCAGAAGCTAAACTAAGTGGTTCCTGGCTAGTGGCTACCATCTAGCTAGGACATGCCTAAATCCGCCTGTGGGCCCTTACAACCATAGTGATCGACAATTATTAGATCTTAACTATTTATAAAGCATGAATGCCGTCCTTTAAATTAAAAATTTCTTAAATAAAAGAAGAAGATCAAAGAACATAAGAACATATGGTTGGACTTTTAATTCTAAAACCTTCTTATAATACTGCTCCTTATCTATACTACTATAATGAAAAAATGATCAACCTTGAAAGTTGAGTCTTGAAAGTTGAGTATTAAAAGTTAAATGTGAGAGAAAATTAATACTCTAATAAAAATACCCGTTACTTAAAAGTAAAATAATTTATTAACATTTTACTACCAATTAAAAACATATCTATCAAATTAAATACAACCAATTAAACACAAACCGGGTTTACGCGGTAATTTGACCCGTTTTCGACCCGACCTAGCAAGTTGACCCAGTTTAAATCAACCCATTTTTCGACCGGAGTGGTTCAACCGTTTGAACTACCCGGGTCGAACCGGGTTTCAAAACATTATCCATTACTTAAAATTACAATAATTTATTCACGTTGTACAACCAATTAAAAACATATCTACCAAATTAAATACAACCATTAAAACACAAACCGGGTTGACCCGGGATGCTTCAAACCCGGCGGATTGACCCAGTTTAATTTGACCCGTTTTCGACCCAACCTATCAAGTTAACCCGGTTTAAATCGACACATTTTTCGACCAGAACGGTTCAACGGGTTGAACCACCCGGGTCGAACCGGGTTTCAAAACATTATCCTTTACTTAAAAGTACAACGATTTATTCACATTGTACAACCAATTAAAAAATATATCAACCAAATTAAATACAACCAATTAAAACACAAACCGAGTTGACCCGGGACGCTTCAAACACGGCGGATTGACCCGGTTTAATTTGACCCATTTTCGACCCAACCTAGCAAGTTGACCCGTTTAAATCGACCTATTTTTTGACCGGAACGGTTCAACCGGTTGAACCACCCGGGTCGAACCGGGTTTCAAAACATTATTTTTCGTTTATAACCTATAAACTTTTTTTTATCAATAAACTATTTGTCGCTATAAAATCCCGTTGCTATGCACAGGTACTCATCTAGTAAATAAAAAATAACAAGCATATCTTTACTACATTTTACTTTGCTCTAAGAGCATGGGTAAGTTGACCCGAGTTATACCATAACTCACCGCCACGTCAGCGTTAACTTCCCTTTGCCATTACGTTAACTTTAAGGGGCGGTAAGATAACTCACCTGAGTTATGGCTTAACTTCATTGCGTTATCATATAACTCATCCCCAAAAGTGTAATTTTTTTATTTATTTATTATTTTTTATTTTTTTTAGAATGCTTCTTAACGTGCGTTATGCCTATAACTCACCAAGTTAACTTCCTTGTTAACGTGCGTTAGACCTGTCTTGGAACCAATTCACAGGTGAGATCCCTCAAAGACTTGCAGACATAACGGGTCTTGCAGTCTTAAATCTTTCACATAACCATCTTGTGGGACGTATTCCACAAGGAAAACAATTCAACACATTTGATGTAAACTCATTCGGAGGGAATTCGGGACTTTGTGGATTTCCATTACCCAAAAAGTGTGAGAATCCAAGTACCCCAAGTGATAAAGTTGATGGTGAAGAAGAGGACGAGGAGAGTCGATTTACATGGAAAGTAGTCATGTTGGGATATGGATGTGGAACCTTTCTTGGATTAGTGTTGGGATATCTCATGCTGTCAACCGGAAGACCAAAGTGGTTTAATGCAAATGTGGATGCAATAGAGCATATGATCCACACAAGGCGAAACAAGAGATGATACAGGTATATCGGGAAATGAAGTTGGATACTGAATATTACGTGTTTCACAGGTTTTCCTATAGAATGTTGATAGACAAAGATTTTCAAATAACGTTGTTTTTTATTTGGGAGGATCATGCATCTATGTAAGGTTTTGAGGATATGTATATTTAACTAATTGAAAAGGTTTGTTGGTTAATGTAATTGGTCAGTGGGTTATCATGTGTTAAAATGTCATTATTATGTTAAATTGTCATTATGAGTTTATCTTGGTATTTTATAAACAAAAAGGACATTGTAACACCATTTGAAGCAGGTAAAGTTGGGGTTCCCTTGCCCCTACATAGTTCCGTCCATGTTAGAAAGTAAAGTTATGATTGGAGAGTATAAGTTAAGAAGTATTGATTTCAATTTTCAAACAAAATTATACTTGACAATGATTGACTAAATTAGCTCACTGAAGAATACACATAGATTATTAATGCATAAATAACAATGGTACATAACAAGCTCGTGTAAGCTCATAAGTGTCAAAATAAGCCGGACATTCTGAGCTTATGAAAATTCGAGTTTCAAGTTTCAACTATTTACATCTATAAAATATAAAGATTATTTAGTTGATTATACTTTGATTTGTAAGTTGGCATTTTTTGTACTTGTAAATTAAAGTAACAATCTCATGCTAGATATATCATGAATACATATATGTGAGAGTTGACTTTTAAACCTGTAACCATTTAAGTTGTGAAGCAATCTCACTTCACATAAGTACTGCTATTTTTTTTTTTTTTTTTTTAAATTAATTGCCTTACTTATGTAGGTCTACTATACTAGTTCCAATTTCCTCGACTATATTTCATCCGGCTGGTTAAAATATTAAAGTGATAATGATGTATATGCATAATTTGATGTTATTAAAAGGGTAGTTAAAAAAAAATTATCAAGCTATTATTAATTATAGGGAAAAATGTCCAGAAATATATCAAACTTGCCACCTTTTGCTTTTGTATACCATGAACTTTTTTTTCTTCCTATTGTAACTATAAACTTTCTTAATATTGCTTTTGTATCCTAAAATGGCCAATTAGCTGACGTGGCATGGATTAGTGATCCTAATTACCCTTACTTAATCACATTTCACGTTTTTTATACTTTGGGTGTGTTTTGAACATATACCATACTTTGGGGGGTTTACACTTACTTAATCACTTATAAACGTTTTACCCCAACATAATTTTCCCCCAAATCCACAATCGCGATATTTTCACACATAAACCCTAAATTCACCTCATCAAATATTTAATCAGATTGTACAAATGGTGTGTGTTGTCATATTTCAGGTATGTATTAGTCACAATATTTTGTGTTATCACTACAAAAAATAGTGCTATTCTCCACACTTATTTTGCCACGGTATGATTAACTGTGGACTTTTTTTTATATGGATAATAATTTTGCTACATTTATAAGTTTGACAAATATTTAAAAAACAATCCACATATATAAGTGTGTACAATTAAAATAAAGCTACACTTATAAGTGTAGCAAATGTCTCCACTCTCCACACTTTTATTTTTGAACATTTTTTGCAATTTTGCCACACTTTTAGATGTGGACATTCAAAAAATGTTTCCACACTTTTAACCATGGATAATATCTCCACACTTATATGTGTAGCAAAATTTGTCACACATATTATTACCACACTTGAGAAAGTGTGGTATCAATAATTTTACACATTTTTAAATGTGGCTATTTAGCCTTTAAAATGTGAAGAATTCAACTAGTTTTTTGTAGTGTATTATTAATTTGTTCACAAACCCTAAATGGTTATTGTTCTATTTTTACCCTAACACGTTATTGTTGTCCTTTTTGAAACAGGATGATACCTGGTACGAATTTGCATCAATTTGATGTTTGGAATGATGGGTACTTTGCACATTTACCTTTTTTTTTTTGGTAAAAGGTCAACGACCCGGTAAATATATTACTCCAAAAAGCATTTAAGTACAACGGATATGGGTGAATCCCATATCTCAGCCCGTTACATTAGCGAAAAGCTTACATAACAAGATACTTCCTATTTTCTAAACAAGAAAACAAACCACTAACCACATGATAACAAAACACTCTGACAAAAATATAGACTAGTTCCTACGACCTTGGAGATTAAAGTCATAAATGGCATTAAGAGCATCCAAATTCCCTGGAAGATCATAAATTTGCTTCGAATAATCATCATAGTCGTCAAACTCATCTTCACGCTCATGACCACCACCAAAAAGATTTGCTGATTCGTCGAAAGTATTAAGAACCTCATCATCATCACTATCAGAAACCACAACCTCACCCACCTTTGAAAATGGGTTAGCCCTCTTAATGGAAGAGGTAGACGGAATAGGATGGCCATCATTATCCACAAGCTTAGCTTTCCCATCAATAAGTCGCTTTTCAAGCTTCCCAATTTTCTTAACGATAGGAGTAGAACCAACTTCCATTGTTCCCATTAAATCACTCACAAGCGGTTCTTGTGATCCATTACCATTTAACGACTCATCCATATTAACTTCCATTGTACGACCAGAATCCACATCCTTGTTGGTGTCAATAGTAGGAATACCAAAAGCATCCGTATCATCCATATTAAGAGCATCAAATTGGTTAGATGTAGAAATCTTCGTTCCACTAGAAGTAGCCATATCAGAATTCTTCTTCTTAGTGCCATCCACTTTCTTAGGTTCAGGAGGAGTCTTTTTGGGTTGATACTGAAAGTGCTTACCCACAACAGGTTTAGTAAACCCTCCTTGGCCCGGAATTGTAGGACCACCTTGCTTTCCTTTCTTCTTGTTATTGACAGTCTTGAAACCATCATTAACAGGCTTAGTAGGTTGAACAGGAGGTATAACAACTTTAGGACATTCAGTCAGAGTATGACCAAATATCTTACACTTATCACAACGAGGTGGTTTCCACTCATATTCAACCCGTATCTTCTCAATAGTCACACCCGACCCATCAAGTAAAGGTATCTCAACAATGAGGCTATCCCTAAGCACCTCATCCGACTTCACTTCAATCATGCATCTACCAAAACTACTACGGCCTCATGATTCTTTGCACATTTGGCTGGTATAAGCATCTAACCGTTTGGGTGTACCAATCAATGTGGCAAGAAGACTAAGACCATCATCAGAAAACATAGCAAGAGGAACATCATGGAATTTAACCCACACTGGAATGTTAGTCAAATCCTCTTTAAGTAAATTGGTGTTCAATGTCCATGGTTTATGAATAATAGGTACATTTCTAATTAACCAAGGACCGTTTTCAAGAACATCATCAACACCTTTCTTTGAATTGAACTTAAAGAAAAAGAAACCCTTTGCATTCATCATTACCTTATGGATACCATACTTAGCCCACGCATTACGTACAAAATAATCAACAACAGGAAACGCAAGGCATTGACCAAGGAAATACCCATACAAAGTATTCTCAAACCTAGTGTTCACCTCTTCAACCACTTTCATCGGGACAGAAAGATCCACACCATTAGCTTTCTTACTACACTCCAACGTACGAAAGTTTGACGTGTGTTTCTTAGGTTCATCAGAAGTTACTATAGCACCCACAAAAGAAACCGTCTTCCCATTGGTAGTACTCAGAGTAGTAGGCTGTTTTAGAGTACTTGGAGTGTTTTTTAAAGCAGCACCCTGAGGTAACGAAGTAGAAAGAGCCTTAACATGATTTTTCTTAGCATCAAGGAAATCTTCGAAAGATTGATATTGTACAGGCTCTATTCCACCCTCGTTTAGAGATACACCCTTAGAGGCATCCATGGTAACATTAGCATATGAATCAAGTGAAACCGGCTTCACTTGTTCAGGAACACGTACATCACATGGTAAAGGGGCTGTTTGTTCATCACCACCATTACCACCAAAAGAGTTAACCATGTTGCTCAAACTGGATGCAGCCGAAGGGAACTCCGTTTCCATGGTCGAACGATCAACAACATCACCTGACCCACTACCCTTTTTCATCTTCTCTTTATCACCCCCTCCACCCGAATCCAAGAAACTTGACTTCAACATAACAGCAGCACCATTATTCAGATCCGTACTCGCTCCATCCCCACCAGACACATCCTCCTTATACTTACTAGTAACATCAGATGTGTTCTTGTTCTTGGAAGCATCGGTTGCACATTTACCTTTAAGGTATAAAGATGGTGTTATTCTTAATGTGGCTGCTGTGAGAATGCCTTATGAAAAGTTTGCTGAAATTTTGGAAAAACAAGCTGGTAATTACTTTCAAGGTTTGTACTACAGAGTTCCTAATGTTGAATTGGAGAACGGTTTAGTTAGAGTAAGTAATGATAAGGAAAATATTTTAGGAAACTGAAATATGCAGTTTCATGTTCACTATGTTCATTGAATGCACTATTCCTTTCAACTCTGCAACTGCAAAAGCACCTCTATATTAGCAAGAATCTTCACTATTAAACTTGTGACTCTATATAAACCTATGATCCTCAGCAAGTACTTGCACTATATAATCAACCAAAGTCTATATCTTTGTGCATACCATCACCAACTGACCAACTCATGTCCAAATGGATCCCAACAACAACAAAGGTATTACTAACTGTTTTAACATGTATATATGTCTGTTTTGATTATTGTTTTGATTAGTTGTTGTTTTCTTAACACTTTTTTTTGTAGAAATAACTTGCATTTCTAGTGACAGTTCTCAGGCCAAGTCATGTACTCCACCTTCATATGCCATTGAAGAAACATCTAGTGACAGTTCTGGATGGACGAATTACTTTCCAAAAATTGAAAGTCCAAAACCATTGAAAGTGTCTTCAAAGATGGCTGATAGCAGTTCCAACTTGACAAAAGAATATGAAGATAAATAGGCTTTTGTTGCTAGGGAGAAGGTATTGGGTCTGGCAGCTCCAACAAAATGGGGAGACTTTGGTATCAAAGTATGGGAACCAAAACTTCCCAATGATCAAAAGGGAAGGGGAATAAAAATATGGGTTAAATTGATGACTCTCATAAAGCTATGCTATTTGGTTACAAGATTTGTATGTATTGACCATGGTTTAGGTGTATAACTTAAACCACGCCCTAAAATAAAACACTTGTAGCCCCTACTTTGAATCAATGAACTCTTTTTCTAAATCTTATAAACAGAATTCATATAGGAAGCAAGACAGATTAAGGATTTCATTTCAAACTAAGTTAGCATCCAAAGTTACAAAACACTACATTAAAGGGATCATGGCTTTCTTATCATCTACCTACTACAACTTACATTCCCATAATCAACATACCATGACCACACCTGTCATTGCTTACACTACTTGGATAGTGACAAACCTATCCAAACACAGATTATGCACAAACATCCTAACATTACCATAAACAACCTATCATACAATTCTAACTTTGCCTTCCCAGTCATCAACTCATGCTCCAAGGTTGACTTTGGAGCCTTCAACTCTTCCTCCAATCTCGACTTCTCCAAAGCAATTGCCTCGATCATTGGTCCATTATCCCTTCCTCTTTGCCTTTGAAAAAACCCAAATACCAGGTCTTTGTAGTATTGGCTAGGAAGGTCATCATCTAGAAACTCATAGACTCGACAAATATCACATTTCACATACCTCTTACCTGGATTTGCACGTGAGGTTGATGTTTGAACCCTTAATTGACGATTGCAGTTGCAAAAGAATTCAAGGTTGCCTCCAATTAAGCGCGATTGGGCAGAACAAGAAGTACTCATTTTTTAGGGTTCTTGAAAAAAATTTGTGGACCGTTTAGGATTGAGGGGAAGAGGGAAAAGGGGATTAAGTGATGGTGTTAGGTTACAAGTTATAAAAATTGTAACACCCCCAAAATTTGATACAGCGGAAGACTCAACAAGCTTTCGGGGTGCTACGGGGATTGGTATCCAACACAAGACAATATAGAACGAGATAAAGTAAACATAATAAAAACACAACCAAAACGGGGTTTTAGGTTTACATTTATCCCAACATCATTCAGAGTCAGGCCCAAATTAAAATAACAATAGGTCCAAATTCAATTATCAGAGTTTAGAAAAATAGATCCATGAACCGAGAGCCTTAGCCGAGCCTTCCAATCCAAGCATGCACCTCAACACTTAATTACCTGAGAAAACGTGCTAAAAGTCAGCTTTCGCTGGTGAGATCATAGGTTTAAGTTCAACTAACAATATAGTGGACATATACGCAAAACGCTTGCTAGCTAGACTAAGGATTCGCTAAAAGCCTGCGGATACCCTCCGCTCCAACATAACACACAGATACCCTTCCGCACTAACAAAACACACGGATACCCTTCCGTACTAACATAGATATTCGGGTAACCCCCGCAATACCAATAATAACTCGGATAACCTCCGAAGTATAATAACCTATAGGTGCACACTACAGTATCTAAATAAGCCAACCTTGAATAGTACACACAACATATATGTGACTAAAGCTGACAATTCCAAATAACCAAATAAGCCAACCTTGAATAGTACACACAACATATATGTGACTAAAGTTGACAATCCACCAATAACCAAATAAGCCAACCTTGAATAGTACACACAAAACTATGTGACTAAAGCTGACAATCCATCAATAACCAAATAAGCCAACCTTGAATAGTACACACAAAATGTGTGACTAAAGCTGATAATATATCCTAGTCCATACGCATAGCAAGTTTTAGAAAGAATATAAAAGCGATAATAGTCCACATAAAATAATTTACATGTTTCTCACCCCAATCATTGAAAACATAGTTCAAGAGTAAAAAGTGGGGCTATGACTCACCTCAAGTCCAGAAAATAGCAAGACGAGGTAGGTAGAAATAAGATGTATGATAACTCACGAAACAGCAACTACGGACTTGGCACGACCTAACAATATTAACTCTTTCAGAAATCATTTCCTCAAATATATAATATTCCCAAACCCGGACGAGAATCCGTTTAATTTCCGAAAATCCATTTCGTATTAGTTTGGTGTATTTGCGTTTGGTATCCATACGGGTGGTGGGTCGACTCCAAAACAAACCAAGAAGATCATATAAAGAATAATGAAACAAACTATAGATCTAATATTAGCCCAATATATCATTTAAATAAATCGCCAAAGTTTACCAAATCCGTCGATTTGATAATCCTCATATTTATTTACGTAACATACCGTTCCAAGATTACACCCAATCTAAAGCACATAGCACATGATTACTATATAGTATATATCATAGTTTAATAAATTCCTCATATATATCGTCAAATTGGCCAGATTTCCCGATATATACACTCGCAATCTATTACACTTTACATATACTACAACCTATGGGCGTCGTAGGATACGATGCCCACTAATATATTTATTTCGTATAACCAAACAACCCGGCTCAACCTTACGGTTAAGTGGTTATTTAATTATAGAAAACGTCTATATTAGTCGTCATATATCCGTGACAACACGAACGTCGCAAATAATAACTTACCTGGACCCGAGTGACAACAATTTCGCCTAACTCAATAAGTTTATCCGTTATATATATCCGAAATGACTTTTTATTAAACGTTTCATAATTGTCGGGAGTTTCCCGTTTTATAACACAATTTTCATAATAGTAATACGTTTAATATTATTACGCCACTTTCGTAGCCTAATATATATCTAATCGTATTATTTATAATACGACTCGTGATTATTATTATTATTAATATACGCGTTTATATAGTTATATATACGTTATTCACGTATATACTTTCATACAAACGTTCATATTATCAATAATTATTATTACGAGTTTTATTATTTCCGTTTCAATTTTAATAGTTATTGAGTTATACGAAATGGTCATATGTCCGAGTCATGACCCTCGGCTCATTGTCCAAGTCCAATAATATGCAAAAGTCATAAATAACAAATCTCCGTCCAATCACAAGCTCAAACCACGGGCTACAACAATAGGGTCCGACTACGGCACCCGACTAACCTATCTCCGTCAAACTAACGACCGTCTCACAATCGGTCCCCAAATCACATTCCAATCGACAACAACTCCTCAATACCAAAATCAATGTCCAATTCGACCCATATACATTCGGCCGAGAAATAAATGCCACAACAACAATATACACAAGTTCACATTTATACAAAAATATAACATTAACAAGTTAATGTGTGGGTCGGTTTACCAAGCCGACCCGAGCCCTCGACTCACTTGAGTCTCGGCTCCGAACCACGAGTAACTAGAACTCGAATCCAACATCATATAGCTCACAAGAGCTAACCAAGTAAACATATACTCCATTCGACCCAAATGGTCAAATGGCAATAAGGTTGCATTCGGCTAAGAGCCGCGACCCAAAGGGTCGAACCACAATACCAAACGAGCCAATAGGCTCGAACCACACCCAAAGAGAACCCCTAAGAGGGTCTCGGTATGGCCAACGAGCACAAGAGAAAATCCCCGACACCACAAGGTCTCGGCTAGCATCGAGTCGGGGTTCACCATACCCATGACAACCAAACAAAACAATCAATCATCAACAAGAACCAAAGCCATACAAGGCTCGAACCAAATAAGCCGAGAGTTTCACTCTCGGTTCCGAGTCAACCATAACCAACCCAAGAGAAACCCGGATACCAAACTATATTCATCATTAAAACATCGTTTCCCATTAAAAACCATCTCGATTCACACGAAATAATCCGTGTAGCCACGGATTCATGCCATAACGTGGCACCCAAAACCAAAAAAAAAGCTTCTTCTCACCTTCTTGGACCTCCAAAAGAGCGGATCTAGTAAAGTACTAAAAATTCGAACGGATTATTAGAGATTTGGTGGTGTTAATGAGGGTTTTAGGGCAAGTATTATACACCAAATGAAAGAGGGGAAGGAGAGGAGTAAATTGGTGGTGTTAGTTTTGTTGGGTGACCGGATATACGGCGGTGGTGGCCGGATTAGTGGTCGGCGGCGGCTAACTAGGGTTAGGGAAGGTGATGAGATGAGAGAGAGAGATATGTGAAAATGGTGAGTGAATTGTTTGTGTTGTGTGGGTAAAACCGGACCAAACGCCCCCTTATATTAACTTTTTTTTTTTTTTTTTTTTAAAGGTTTTAATAATAATAAGAATAATAATAATAATAGTAATAATAAGGATATTATTACGGTGGAGCGGGTAACGCGGGTAACTGTAAAAACACGTGGCCCGAACCCGAACTCATTTTAAAATTTTCATATCACACGAGAACCTCTCGTAATTAATTAAAATATATAACGGACTCGTTAAGACGAATCATAAAACTATGTTAGGTAATCCTAGTGCCAAAGTCAACGTAGTACCAAGTGAGAATTCAAATATACATCACCGATCGTATAATCAAAAATGAATTATGAACATAATTCACGAATTCCATAACGTCATTAATTAAAATATCCATAAAATAGGTCTTACAAGTTCGTTGTGAAATGAAAATTTCAAATAAAAATTATAAACGAACTTAGGTCGTAATGCGGGTTTTAAAAATAGCTCCCTAAACTGCCGGTTGTCACAAAAATGTTTGTTATTCACCTCACAAAGTTTGGTATATGTTCAAAACACCCAAAGTATAAAAAACATAAAATGTGATTAAGTAAGGGTAATTAGGATCACTAATCCATGCCACGTCAGCTAATTGGCCATTTTAGGATACAAAAGCAATATTAAGAAAGTTTATAGTTACAATAGGAAAAAAAAAAAAAAATCATGGTATACAAAAGCAAAAGGTGACAAGTTTGATGTATTTCTGGACAATTTTCCCTTAATTATATTAACAAAAGAAAGTTAAACAACCTCCTGAGTTTTATAATCAGTAAATCCATGCCCCCAAAAATAATAATCTTATCAGCTGCTTTTAAAAAATTATTAAAAGTAAGAAAACTTACACTTGCATTGTGTTGGTACGTGATTGTTATTTGTTTTTTTATTTTAAAGAGAAAACTACTTGAAAAGTCATACATCACCTTTGCTTGTACGACAGAGTCATAACAACAAAGCTTTTTCCAATTTCGTTAAACTTTGTGTTTGTGACTCTATTGTGCAGTGAGAAGTGATCTAGTTTTCTACCTAATTTTCTGAAAAATTTATCTACGTAATTTTCTGCAAAAAGTGAAAGATATAATCTATATTGATCAGTGTTGCAAAAAAAGGTCTACAAGGCCGATTAATCACCGCCTAGGCGCTACAGGGCCACCAACCTTGCCGATTTATGTAACTGGGTCTAACAAAAAGGTCAACTATGGTCAACGGCAATCAATGGTGGTCAAACTTGCCGGAAACCTAAAAATCTTGTCGGAAGTACCCAAAACTAACCGTAAACTTATTTTGATCACTTATAGTAACTTTTTAAATCTATCACATGTTGTTTTTTAGCAAAAATATTGCCGGAAATACCTAAAACCCGCCGAAAATACTCAAAACTTTCCGGAAATACCCAAAATTTTCCATAAATGCTAATCCGATTAATCACCGATTAATCCCGCCTATACCAATTACAAGCTACAAGGTGGTCGACCGCCTCACTACCGATTCGCGATTTTTGCAACCTTGATATTGATACAAAACAATGTGAAGTCTCATCATCATTAATCAAGATTCTATCAAAGAAAATGCATTGGGAGAATATATACATAATTCTTTGATCACGATCCTCCTCATTATTCCATTTTTCATATTTAATTGGTTTAACATTGTGGTCATCTTCATTTATACATATAGAAGTAGAGATCTACTATGCATATATGTGTGTATAGTATGGAACTAATGCGATATAAAAATGAGAGCCATACCAACGACTACGACGATTCTTGGCAAAGCCATAAGGACCCGGAAAACACTTGCACCAAGTGCCTTATCACCATCGGATATCATTGATGTTGGAAATTTATCGAGATCTAGCCACCTGCCTTTCACCATGCTAATGATCATAAGCATGCTCAAAGTTCGAAAACTTGTCATTTTTGACATGCTGAGATGATGAAAATGCTATGAAAAGTGGCTATATATAAATCTGAAGACTTTAGTATATATTAGCTGGTGTTACATAAGTTAATTACGGAGTATATGATTTAGGATTCTTGAACAGGCTATGCCTCCATAAGTTTTCTATATTTTTATTATTAAGTCAAGGTCATCATATAAATTATATGATTGGCAATCACCCGCTAACACGTCAGCAGCGAGTGGATTTTTTTTGTGGATTCTTTATGTGAGTCTAGCATGACTCTTTAAATTATTTGTTGATTACCTACTACATCACGTACTCCAGATACTTAAACATAAATTATAAATTACTCCGTAAATCTAAACTTCCCTAATATTAAATGGGGTTGCATTGCAAATTATAGCCCCAACGTTTGGATATTTACAAAACAGTAAACGATATGATCTCGACTGCTCAAGAAGTTGGATTAGCTGCTCCTCCGACCCGAAGTGAGTTCTAGTGTGGAAGGGTGTAAACCAAAAGATAATCTCGACATGGCTTTGAAGAAAAACGTGAAGGACCATTATTGTAGATTAGAAACTTTATAACCGCTATTCGGTTAAGTTAGTTAAGTTAGTTATAGTTAGTTATTTTCTGGAACTTTAGTGAAGGGTTGTGTCGCTTGGACAACACCCAAATCGAACAGACATGTTGGTTCGAAGACATCTATTAGCGAAGGGTTGCAACGGTTCATCATACCGTTTGGAAACCTATAAGTATTTGTAATTATGTAACATACAATGGTTAGAAGAAATAAATAAGTTATCTTTGTTTATATTGTTTGCAAATCACATTTCTACTCATTCGATCCAAACACATATCAGAAACTTGGGACAACATTTGGCATCAAGAGCCACGTTTTTTGAACCCACTCGTTACACCATCAAACACCATACCCAGAAAACCAGAAACACTGAACGAGACACAGAAACTTGAAACAGAAACCATACGCAGAAACTTTTAGTTTCAGAAACACTTGCAATACTCTTGTACCTTGTTAACAAAAGAAAAGGTTGCCTAGATAACTTAGGAACACAAGAAAGACTTGTACAACTTTCTTAGTGTTGAGTTTTGCAAACGGAAAGGCTACCATATCGAAGTGGTGCCTCGTTTTTTTTTGTTGTGATAATTTATACGCGACAAAAAAAAAACAGAAAGGACTTGTTGGTTTATAATAACGCAACAAGGGAAGGCAGGAAAAGGACGTCAAAGATTGTGTATCACTCGACATACACAAGGAAGAAGAAGCGCATAAAATACAAGAAGCGTTGCTTGGCAGATTTTGATAAGGTATACCGATTATATAACAATTCAAAGATTGTTTAGGAGCGTTGGAAACACTAGAACAACAACATATAACGAAGAAGGCGACTTGATCACTCGCTGCAAAGAATATCGAAAGGTATTGAAAGATTGTTGGAAGGAACACGGTGTGGACATAGAAAGAACAAAGAAATAAAGTGGTACAACGCATAGAAAGGAGACAAGCAACACCAGAACGACAAACAAAATTCATTTTGTTTAGACGTTGGAATTTAATACCATCGGGTATTGAAGAAAAAAGGAGAAGCAACAAAGTTGCCTTCGAAGAAAAAGATTACCGAAAATCATTTGGTAAGGGACTTGGAACAAGGAAACAACGACAACAATTCGAAGTTGATCGTGGCCAAAAAAACACTTAGGGTGGATTTGGAGGAAAGCCGAGACATAACAAGGGTCGTAGGCACGTAGCAATAACCAAGTCAAGAAAGAAAGAAAGGAACAACGTGAAATTTGGTTAGTATTCGATAACAACATCAATACAAATCAAGTTTGGAAGGAGACGAGGAAAGAAAAGTACGTGGTTGATAAACTTCAAAGTATCGACACACAAGTGGGAACGCAATTGTGTTTTAACACAACATACGAGGTCACAAAATTCATCATTTGGATTTCAATTATACTTTTATAGTATAGATATTTATTTCATACTATTAGGAAATCCCGAGAACTATATATTGATCCCCGTATTACTAGGATTCCCGGATAACTATTTCTATTCCCCGTAGTAGTAAGGTTATACCATACTAGTTAGATTTCCCATATAAGTCAAAAGTGAAGATCATAAACACATCTAGAATGTCGGGTGGAGATGACACTAACATCAATAGCACTGTAGTAAAACCCATTACACCACTTACACATTATCAATGTCCTAAACTCAAAACCACAAACTACACTGTTTGGGCTATACAAATTAAGGTCATATTAGAAGCACATGGTTTATGGGAGACTATAGAACCCAAAGAAAACACCCAAGCCGATGATAAGAAGGATAAGGCAACTATTGCCCTCCTATATCAAGCATTAACCGAGGATGTGATCTTACAAGTAGCAAGTTGTAAAACTGCTAGAGAATTATGGGAATCATTGAAAAAGAGACACGTTGGAGAAGAAAGAGTGCAACAAGCACGATTACAATCCCTAATGATAGGATTTAATGCCCTTCAAATGAAGGATGAAGAAACGGTGGATGCATTTACAGATAAACTAAATGGTTATGCCACGAAGGCAAAATAATTAGGAAAAACCTTGGATGAATCACTTTTAGTACGGAAACTATTAGACTCCACACCAGATAGGTTCATTCAGATAGTAGCATCCATAGAACAGACAAGTGATCTAGATGATATCACCCTAGATGAGATCACTGGCAAGTTAAACTCCGAAAGGGAGGACAAGCAGAAAGCCAGGATAACCTATTATTCGCACAAGGCGAACACTCTAGACATGAGAAACGATTTAACAAGTATAGGGGTAGATCAAACTACTCACATGGAAACTGGAAAAACAAAGGAAATAGAGATAACTCGAATGGAGGAAATTCAACTCACCATGACAAGCCCAACAATAATAGAGGTGAGTGGAATAAGAATATGAAAGGAAAATGTTTCAATTGCGGGAAACATGGACACTATAAGAGAAACTGTAGAAGCAAACCAACAACTCAGGAACAGTCAAACCTTATCTATGAAGACGATGAACCATCACTGTTAATGACTACACATGAAGAAGTATTGTTAAATGAAGGACAAATACAACCCGGAAAGTATGCTACAACAGATGATAGCATATGGTATTTAGATAATGGTGCAAGCAACCATATGACGGGAACGAAGAGTCATTTTAAAGATTTAGACGAAAGTATCACTGGACGCGTTCGTTTTGGAGATGGATCATATGTAGAGATAAAGGGTAGAGGTTCAATAATATTAGGATGTAGAAACAAGGAGCAGAAGGTGATAACAGATGTTTACTACATACCAAACCTCAAGAGCAACATACTTAGTCTAGGACAACTTACTGAAATAGGTTATAAGATCATAATGGACGCAAACAAGCTGACTTTGTATGATAAGAAGAAGAAGTTGTTGATGAAGGTAGAAAGGTCGAAAAATAGACTTTACAGTATTAGATTACATATAGAAGCACCTATATGCCTCTTAGCAAATGTGAATAATCAATCATGGTTATGGCACGCTAGATTAGGTCATCTGAACTTTGATGATATTAGCAAGATGACAAGAAAGGGTCTAGTAGAAGGAATACCAAGAATAAACCATACTGGACAAGTATGTGATGCATGTTTACTAGGAAAACATAGCAGAACACCATTTCCCAATCAAGCTAAATTCAGATCCAAGAACCCACTAGACTTAGTTTATGGAGAT
This sequence comes from Artemisia argyi, assembly GCA_030686995.1. Taxonomy (NCBI): domain Eukaryota; kingdom Viridiplantae; phylum Streptophyta; class Magnoliopsida; order Asterales; family Asteraceae; genus Artemisia; species Artemisia argyi. Next base: position 10,126,518 of record CM060684.1, read on the forward strand.
CTCTGTGGTCCCATAAGTCCAACAACACAATCCGGAAAGAAACTCATCTTCTTACTAGTAGATGATTGTACACGTTACATGTGGGCTTATTTTCTAACAACTAAGGATCAAGCCTTCAACATATTTAAGGAATTTAGACAAAAGATTGAGATGGAGTTGAGATTGAAGTTAAGAATGCTAAGAACAGATAGAGGTGGTGAATTTACATCAAATGAATTCACCAAGTACTGTAAAGAGAATGGAATCGCAAGACAGTTAACAGCACCATACTCACCGCAACAAAATGGAGTAGTTGAAAGAAAGAATAGAACGGTGTTATCAACTACCAGAAGTATGATGAAAGCGATGAAGTTACCCTTAACTTTTTGGGCGGAAGCAGTAAAACATGCCATTTATATTCTAAATAGGGTACCTACACGAGCACTAGAAGATAAAACACCATATGAAGCACTCTACAAGAGAAAACCGAACCTACAAAACCTTAGAATATTCGGATGCACAGCTTATGCTAAGATAACCATACCTCACTTGAAGAAGTTAGATGATAGAAGCATACCGATGGTTTATTTAGGAGTAGAGGAAGGATCAAAAGCTTGTAGGCTATATGATCCAGTAAGAAAGAAGAAACATGTTAGTAGGGACGTAAAGTTTATGGAAACGAAACCGTGGAATTGGGATAAGAATGGAGATGATACGGATACACAAGACACATTTTGGACTAGTTTTGTGGTAGACGAAGTTGATAATGGAAATCCTACACCAATCAACATAGAAAACATTGATAACACGTATCATGAAGAAGATCAAATACTAGATCCAATACCAGATCCAATACCTGATCCAGCATCACCAACTACACCACCAACATACACTTACGAACCCAACTCAGAAAGCGAAAGACAAACTACTATTAGTTCATTAGAAAGCTCATCAGGAAGCTCAGAAAGATATGATCACAGACCAGTACGAGGTTTAAAGAATATCAATGAAATTTATCAACATGCACAACAAGTAAAAACTCTAAGTTTATTTTTCATTGAAGAAGAACCCCATAACTACAAGGAAGCATCAAAAGATGAAAAATGGATTGAGGCCATGAAAATTGAATTAGATTCAATCAACAAGAATCACACATGGACTCTTACAGATTTGCCAGAAAATCAGAAGGCAATCGGACTCAAATGGGTTTATAAAACCAAGAGAGATGCACACGGAAAGATCATTAGATATAAAGCCAGATTAGTAGCAAAAGGTTATGTACAAGAACAAGGAATAGACTTTGATGAAGTATTCGCACCAGTTGCTAGGATTGAGACAGTTCGTTTAATATTAGCACTAGCAGCATATCATGGATGGCAAGTACATCACTTAGATGTAAAATCAGCATTTTTACATGGAGAATTAAAGGAAGAAGTCTATGTTACACAACCTGAAGGTTTTATTCAGCAAGGAAACCAAGGAAAAGTATACATGCTAACAAAAGCATTGTATGGCTTAAGACAAGCACCAAGAGCTTGGAATGTAAAGCTTGATCAAACCTTGAAGTCATTAGATTTTAAGAAATGTAATCTAGAACAAGCAGTCTACACGAAAAGAAGCAAGAATTCAACACTTATCGTTGGAGTATATGTAGATGATTTAATAATCACAGGCACTCCAAAGAAAGAGATAGACTTGTTCAAATCCCAGATGGAAGATAAATTTGAAATGAGCGACTTAGGATTGCTAGCATATTACCTTGGGATAGAAGTTACATAGACAGGAGGAGAGATTACAATCAAGCAAACTGGATACATTAACAAGATCCTCAAAGAAACAAGTATGGCGGATAGCAATGATACGAAGATACCATTGGATCCCGGCACTAAGTTGGTCAAGGCGGAAGATGGAGAACCAGCTGACGCAACTTATTACCGAAGTTTAATTGGAAGCCTAAGATACTTATTACATACAAGACCGGATCTTAGTTACTCAGTCGGACTACTCAGCAGATTTATGCAAGACCCGAAGGATCATCACCTAAAGGCAGTGAAACAAGTAATCCGATATGTGAAAGGAACAAAAGAACATGGAATCATATACAAGAAGGAAGGCGGCTGCAAGATAACAGGTTATAGTGACAGTAGTTATGGAATTAATACCGATCAAGGAAAAGGAACTACTGGAGTCGTATTTTACTTTGGAGAGTCACCTATTACCCATGGTTGTAAAAATCGCTAGGCGCTAGTGAGGCAGTCGGGTAAGGCCTAGCGATTAATCGTTTAGGCGGGGATTAATCGGATTGGAATTTTTATGCACAAAATTGTAATTTTAGATATTATATTATATTATATATATGCGATAAGTATAATTCATCAAAGTTCAAATATTTCAAGTGTTCAAATATAAACATAATACATAATTCTTCAAAGTTTAACGTCAAACATAGATATTGCTCACTTTGTTGAGTATTTTTAAGCAATCTTTGACTGATTTTGTCCGATTAATCGATTTGTAGACCAATTTTTAAGCGATTTTGACTGATTTTTAAGCGATTTTTTTGACCAATTTTTAAGCAATTTTGTCCGATTAGACCGATTTTGTCTGATTAATCGGTTTGTTGACCGATTTTTAAGCGATCTTTGACCAAAACGATTAAATAGGCCGATTATGATAAATCAAGGCGCTTACTAAGCGATCAGCGATTATGCGGGGATTAATCGGCCGCCTGAACCGATTTTTACAACAGAGCTATTACCTGGTGTACTCAGAAGCAACCGACAGTGGCGCTATCATCATGTGAATCAGAATTCATGGCGGCTACTGTAGCAGCATGTCAAGCCTTATGGTTAAAACGTTTACTTAGTGAACTGACTGGAATTGAAGAAAAGAGGATAACGCTCAGAGTTGACAACGTATCAGCAATAGCACTCGTAAAGAACCCAGTATTTCATGGAAGGAGTAAACATATAGACATTCGCTATCATTTCATTCAGGAATGCGTAGAGAATGGTCATATAAATGTGGAACACGTTAGCGGAGAACTACAAAGAGCAGACATCTTAACAAAAGCTTTACCAAGACTCAAGTTTACAACTATGAGACAAATGCTCGTAGTACAAGACCTTGGACAAAGCAATGATCAAGATTAAGGAGGAGAATGTAAACCAAAAGATAATCTCGACATGGCTTTGAAGAAAAACGTGAAGGACCATTATTGTAGATTAGAAACTTTATAACCGCTATTCGGTTAAGTTAGTTAAGTTAGTTATAGTTAGCTATTTTCTGGAACTTTAGTGAAGGGTTGTGTCGCTTGGACAACACCCAAATCGAACAGACATGTTGGTTCGAAGACATCTATTAGCGAAGGGTTGCAACGGTTCATCATACCGTTTGGAAACCTATAAGTATTTGTAATTATGTAACATACAATGGTTAGAAGAAATAAATAAGTTATCTTTGTTTATATTGTTTGCAAATCACATTTCTACTCATTCGATCCAAACACATATCAGAAACTTGGGACAACAAAGGGCTTGTAGTAGGAAGGTGTTCATATCTAGAACGGGTTCAAGCTCGAATGAAGGGAAGAGAAATTCTATAGTATATAAATTTTCTTCTGAAAAGTTAAATGTCAGTTTATTATTTCGGGAAAATTCGACAATCATCTTGATTAAGTTAGAACTACCAAACTATCATTTCTCCATTAATTATTGAAGGGTAAAAACATATATAAACTTGATACACTTTCATAAATAGACAAGATGCAATTTGATGACGTTCTTAGATGTATACGTGTAGTCGTGTACTATTCCATACGTACTCAATTACTTGTTCTATTCTTCTACTGAACGTGGTTTTGAAACTTCTGTAAAAGGCTCACTAACTTAAATTACCACTCCATTAATAGATTGTCGAGGAGTTGATGCTTTGCTTTTAACGATACTAAATCTGACCCTTCATCCTCGCCATGGTTAATCATTCTATCTAATATGTTTCATGAGCTTTAGATAACAGATAAATTTTTGGTGAAAACTAACGGGTCAACCTGACCCGTGACCCATCTGACCCATTCTTCCAAATGATCATGTTTTGACCCGAACCTGCTTTGACCGCAAACCTGTTATAGGACATGACCTGCCCCTCCCATGTTGCCGCCCATAGTAGGTATCAAGTTCAAGAAGTTGCAAAAGCCTACTGTTTACGTTTGTAAATAATGTTAAAGTCGGTTACTGTCCTTTTTATCAAATGTATCTGAGCTCATTAGCTTAAAAATATGAATTTCAATATCTTTCAAGTCTCTATTTGTATATGTTATTTTGAGAGTTGGTGCTAGGAAAGTCTACATTAGCATAAAAAGTATTGAATCACCAAAAATATCACTTTCATAATTTTGCAGTCTACATTGATATTCATTAATAAACTAAAATCATGATAATATATTTAACGATGTCACGCAACATTGTATAGTTTCTCTATTGATTATCAATTTCGAAAATTGACAACAATACTAAAATAAAGTTTGTTTCTCACCATTCTTCACCTTTTGGAGAAAGTTTGTTTCTCATTAGATCAATTTTTTAGATAATGTGGTGTTGTAAAGTCTTAGAAGTAGACAATAACACTAAAATAATCGGTTCTATCAGGAAGACTTTGACAATCTCAAGTCTCCCCTCACAATTGTGGCTTCAGATTTTGCTTAAACATACATAATTTAACTAGTTCATACCTAAGGCACAACAAAATAGATTATTTTTTTTTACCAGATTGCGTTAAAAAAGTCATGAATTTCTGGTTATTATCATTGTCACAAGTTCCAAATATGAGTTCCAAATGGCTAATTTTTAACAAACAAGCAATCCAATTTCTCTTTTTCATATTGATGCAAATTGCAGCGTTTTCCACAGTCATCCACACTTCTGCCGTTGGTGATCATGATGCATTACTTGACATTAAATTCATGATTAATGGTGACCCACAAGGTGTTATGAGCTCATGGAACGACTCCATTCATTTTTGCCAGTGGGAAGGTATTACTTGCGGTTCCCGTCACCAAAGAGTCACCATCTTGGATCTTTCATCTCGAGGCTTATCTGGTTGTTTGTCTCCTTCCATTGGAAATCTAAGCTTTCTCAAGGTGATTCAGCTCCAAAACAACTCACTTTCTGGCGAAATTCCACCACAAGTGGGCCGTCTCATTAGATTACAAGAACTACGCCTATTTAACAACTCTTTTCAAGGAAAGATTCCTGCCAGCTTAGCAAATTGCTCTAACCTTAAAGTTCTTCACATGGGTTACAATAGCCTAGTTGGCAAGATTCCAGATGAGTTTGGTTCATTGTCCATGCTAAACACTCTTATTGTTCACGAAAACATTTTGAAAGGTGGTATTCCAAGATTCATCGGGAATCTAACATTCCTAGAGACTTTATCGCTTGCCAATTGTCGACTCGGGGGCAGAATTCCAGATGTCTTCCACCAGTTGAGTAAGCTGACAAGAATTGCATTGGTTGGAAATAACCTTGTCGGTACCGTGCCATGTTCTTTTTACAATCTTTCGTATCTAGAACAAGTATTTTTTGATAATAATAGACTTACTGGTAGACTACCTATAAACGTTGGTTTGATGCAGCCTCTCCTTAACGTGTTTTCTTTGTCAGATAACCAGTTTACAGGTTCCCTTCCATCGTCCCTTCTCAGTTCTCCGAAATTAGAAGTCCTAGATGTGGCTCAAAACAATTTCTCTGGAAAACTTGTCATCGCTTCTCGTAAAATATGCAAACTCACAACCGTGTCACTAAGTTCTAATAGTTTTGGAAGTGGGGAAGATGACGATGAGTTAATGAAGTTTATAAATGGTTTGTCGATTTGCAAAAACTTAGGACTGTTAGATCTCAGTTACAATAGAATGAGAGGTTTCTTGCCTGATTCCTTAGGAAATTTGTCAGCTTCACTTTATCATCTGAGTGTGAGCTCCAACATTATTCAAGGATCACTCCCACCATCAATTTGCAGCTTGATCAATCTAACCCACTTGGGTATGTCGGATAATATCTTTAGTGGAATCATTCCAAATTGCTTGGGAAATATTTCCCCTCTATCGTTTCTTGATGTCAAATCCAACCTGATTGAGGGACCAATCCCTCCATCGATATGCAGCTTCAACAATTTAAGGTATTTGGATATGTCCAATAATAGCTTTGGTGGAGTGGTTCCACAATGCTTTGGAAATATCATGTCTTCTCTTGAGGTGATAGATTTGGGGAACAACTTTCTTCGTGGCACCATCCCAAATGTATACAAGAATTGTGGTAGATTAGAGGGGCTTATTTTGAACGGAAATCAATTAGAAGGAGAGGTTCCAAGCTCTTTATCTAAATGTCAATCCTTAAAAGTACTTGATTTGGGAAACAACAACTTAAATGGCACATTCCCTATTTGGTCAAGAGACCTCCCAAAGTTGTCGGTTCTTGTCCTCAGATCAAACAATTTTCAAGGCCCCATTGAAACGACTTCGACAACACAACTCCCATTTTCTAGTTTGCGAATCCTCGACCTATCTCATAATGGGTTTGTAGGCCAACTCCCTGGGAAATATTTTCAGAATTTCAATTCCATGAAGGACGCCCCAAAGAAGAGCTCAATACCTCAATACTTGACCATACGTGGAATGATATACAATGTCATAATTGTGGTAAAAGATTTGGAACTCTTATTTCAAAAACTTTTGGTTGACTACATAGTTGTAGATCTATCTCATAATAGATTTGAAGGAGAGATTCCAAATGTCATTGGCAGCCTTAGCTCATTGAAAGTGCTTAATTTATCTCACAACAGCCTTAATGGTCGAATCCCGATTGCTCTAGGTAATCTCTCTAATATCGAATCCTTAGACCTATCTTGGAACCAATTCACAGGTGAGATCCCTCAAAGACTTGCAGACATAACGGGTCTTGCAGTCTTAAATCTTTCACATAACCATCTTGTGGGGCGTATTCCACAAGGGAAACAATTCAACACATTTGATGTAAACTCATTTGGAGGGAATTCGGGACTTTGTGGATTTCCGTTACCCAAAAAGTGTGAGAATCCAAGTACCCCAAATGATAAAGTTGATGGTGAAGAAGAGGACGAGGAGAGTCGATTTACATGGAAAGTAGTCATGTTGGGTTATGGATGCGGAACCTTTCTTGGATTAGTGTTGGGATATCTCATGCTGTCAACCGGAAGACCAAAGTGGTTTAATGCAAATGTGGATGCAATAGAGCGTATGATCCACACAAGGCGAAACAAGAGAAGATACAGGTATATCGGGAAATGAAGTTGGATACTGAATATTACGTGTTTCACAGGTTTTCCTATAGAATGTTGATAGACAAAGATTTTCAAATAATGTTGTTTTTGATTTGGTAGGATCATGCATCTATGTAAGGTTTTGAGGATATGTATATTTAACTAATTGAAAAGGTTTGTTGGTTAATGTAATTGGTCAGTGGGTGATCATGTGTTAAAATGTCATTATGATGTTGAATCTTACTAGTAAATCAGTTTGTTTTTGTATATATATGATGGTCTTACGTACACAGTGGCAGGTCAGAAGCTAAACTAAGTGGTTCCTGGCTAGTGGCTACCATCTAGCTAGGACATGCCTAAATCCGCCTGTGGGCCCTTACAACCATAGTGATCGACAATTATTAGATCTTAACTATTTATAAAGCATGAATGCGGTCCCTTAAATTTAAAAATTCTTAAATAAAAGAAGAAGATCAAAGAACATACGGTTGGACTTTTAATTCTAACACCTTATAATACTACTCCTTATAAATAAAAAATAACAAGCATATCTTTACTACATTTTACTTTGCTCTAACAATAAAAATGGCGAGTTAACACACGGTTGCTCCTTAAACTTTTATCATTTTTTTTTTCTGACCCATTAACCTTTTTCTCGCAATGACTACTAATTGAATCCGTAAGTTTTGCATCATGAGTCAAACTAGAATCACGATTTCGCAAATATAATTATTTGTCGTTATAAACCGTTGTTTTGCGCAGATATTTATTTAGTATATTATATGTCCGTACAAGTAGGTTGCTCGAAAGTTAAAGAAAAAAAACCCATGAAACACTTTGGGATGATTAAATGGTAAGGCTGCGTACATTATATCAAAAGAGACTCCACTTTCTTCTAAGGACGAAACTTAGCGGGGATAGGGAGGGGTCGTGGCCCCATCCTCAAAATTTTTAGCCACAAGTACATTATTTACCCTTATACTTTGTAGTGTTAGGCATTACTCCCTCCGTCCCTTATTAAATGTCCTGTTTGAATTTTCAAAGTCTTTCTTTCTCAACTTTGACCTTAAATAATTTTTTGTTTGTAATATAATATTTGATACAAAATATAGGAATGAATTAAGTTTTAAATGTATTTTCATTGCGTATAATTTTTATCAAATACTATATAACACAAATAAAAATATTCAAGGTCAAAGTTGATAAATAAAGACTTAAAAAGTCAAACATGGACATTTAATAAGGGACGGAGGGAGTATTAATAATAATGTTTAGGGGTGTCATAAAATCTGACTCGACATGGACCCGAACCTGAATAAGGATACTCGGGTTCAAAATCTAACTCGGGTCAATCGGGTCAACCTGAGTACGAACTAGGGTCGGGAATCGGGTTCAAATTACTTTGCATATTCGGGTTCGGGTCAACCCGGCTAACCTAAGGGTTTTTTTTTTTTTTTTTTTTTTTTTTTTGGATCTAGTTTGAAGGCCCAAGTTACTGCATCGTCCATGTACTAAAGTTAAACCATTTTCTTCCAATTGTTGATGTGAGAGATATAGTAAACTTGCATGTTCTTTCATTGAAACTAAGCATTCTACTACCAATGGTTATATAAGTTTGCTTACCAAATTTGATAGTTACTTGAATCAATGCTTAGTTTTATGACCAGATGTTAATTTTTCTCTTTATATGTTCTTATTGCACCATCAAATATTTGACATTACGTAGTCTAAAATGTGTCAGTCAATCACAAATTGACTAGTTTACTGGTTTTAATATTTTGGAACTCTTAATTCATTTGACAAAAATCATTGCAAATCTTTGTTAATACTTAATAGTCAGAAAAACAATTTGGCATATCTCATATGCATTTTAACTACTGAGCCAAAAAAAAAAAAGTGATTTAGTAAATGGCACAAAACCAAACCCGACTTGACCCGACCCGTTTTGACCATAACCCGACTAACCCGAACTCAAGTAGGGTCAGGTTCGGGTATATTATTTTTAGTCTCGACCCAACATAAACCTGACCCATTTGACTCGAACCCGACCTGATTAACACCTCTAGTATTGTTTAATGTTAAATGAAAATGTAAACATGTTGTTTTTGTATAACCTTAGGGATGAATATTGTAATTTGTTTATCTTATTAATCAAGCCAAAACTACAAGGACCAAATAGCAAATAACCCACCGCCGTTATAAAACATAAAACCCTTAGAGCATAAGGTGTGGCAACAAGGGTTTTGCTCCCCATTCGGGCCCCACCATGCCACATCACCAAAACACCTCAACTTCAACAAACCACAACAAACCCCCCCTCACCAAACAACAAACCTCCACTTCCCCATTCGGGCCCCACCTCTTACACATTTATTTTTTTATTCATTTCATTAAATAAATTAAATCCATTTCACAAATACTAAAAAATAACAAAACATACTAATTTTATTTCATCAAATAAAAAAGTTACAATACGGAAAAAAAAACATACGACTTGCGGAAAAAAAAAAAAAAAACATACGATACGGCACGAAAATAAATACTTAACATAAACCAATAAAGTACATAAAATAAATCCACCATTACTCATCGAATCTGTCCCATGTGAACGTGTTTCTAAGAGCGAACCACACATGTTGATATTTAATCGCTTTACCATATTGTTCATGATAAATACGGTTTGCATTGCTGAGACGATTAGGGTCTGCACTTGTACGCTCCAACTCTTTGTAAATAGAATTATACCTACGACATTCAAGGTTCATTCTGTTCCATTGAGCCGTAATACTATTTTTATTACGGTCCTGACCTTCAGTCTGATTGTTGAACCTTTGTGTAACTGCATTCCAAAAAGAACGTTCATTCACAAGTTCTTCAGAATCGTGAACTTCAAGCCATACAGTTGCTAGCAACCGTTCTTCTTCCACTGACCAACGATTAGCCATTGTAAAACTTAATGGTAAATATTGAAGTGTGTCTAAAACTGAATGGTATAATATGGTATTAATAGGGGTTTTTTGAAAGCGGGATAGTTTCAAAATTTGAATTCAAATTGAAAGCGGGATAATTTTCAAAATTTGAATTCAAAACCTGAGCGGGATAATTTCAAAAATTTGAATTCAAAACCTGAGCGGGGTAATTTCAAAAATTTGAATTCAAAACCTTAGCGGGATACCTTCTATAAATACGTATCCAAAATCTGAAAACACACACAATTCCCACAATCATCAAACAATTCTCCTTTCTTCTTCCAGAAAAATACTCGAGTCAGGAGGGATACGTGTCGGATGATTCATTTTATTGAATCATAGTTTTTATTATCGTACGCTACTTTAAGGTTTTTAATTTTCGTTTTTAAGTTTAATCTTGTTATCGTATTTGTAAAATAATTGTACGTTGTTTCATGTTATTTTAATCCTATGTTTAATATAGTTGTATTATTAAAAAAAAATATACGTATAAAAATCATACATATACATATACATATACATTTTACATATCAAAACACACATATACATATATACATGTTACAAATCAACCATACATATATACATACATTTTACATTAGTAAAAGTGCAAAAAAAAAAAAAAAAAAAAAACAAAAAATCTGACATTTGTCAGACGAAGAAGCTCGTCGTCCCGACGAGGAGATTCCCAACGGCGAGCAACGGCGAGCCACTTCCGGTGTGGCGGCGAGCAACGGCTCGCCGTTGGCACCTCCACATCGGACGGCGAACTCCCCATTTTCATCCACACCCAATGCTCTTATTAAACCCACCCCCAAATTATTTTTTTAAGGAAAAAAAAAATAAAAATGAATCATATAGATGCAGCAGAAGAAAGGATTGTGTCAGAAAGATTAAGACAGAAGCTGAATGAAGTTAATTCTGCTGCTCAGTCTCAGCTGAATGTTGTTCAGGATCATGTTAATTTTACCCTACAGGTTTTTTTTTTTTTTTTTTTTTTTTTTTGAGTATATGGGTTAGTTTTTGTAATTAGGGGGTGTTTGTTTTTAAGCTTATTTATGGGTTTATTAGCCTTTTTTTTTTTTTATTTCGTTTAGGGGGTGTTTGGATTAGCTTATTTTATGGGCTTAACAGCTTATTGAAATTTGTAAAAGCTGATAAGCTCATTTTTATGGGCTTATGATAGGTTAAGCCCATGGCTTAAGCCATGAGCTTATATTTATCTGCTCATAAGCTCAAAAAAGCAAGCTTATCGGCTTTTCCATATTTCAATAAGCTAATAAGCCCATAAAATAAGCTAATCCAAACACCCCCTTATATTTTCTATGCCCGGATTTTCTAGCTTATTTATAAGCCCGTAAGCCAAGAAAAAGCTAATCCAAGGGGGTGTTTGTTTAACCTTATTTATGGGCTTATGGGCTTATTTGATTTTGGCTGATGTTTCATAATTTTTCCGGGTTAATTTTGACACTTATGGCTTATGCATATAAGTCTATAAGTATAAGCTGGAAAATTTGGGCTTGTGAAATAAAAGCCGAAATCAAATTAGCCCAAAAGCCCGTAAATAAGCTTAAACAAACACCCTCTTGGATTAGCTTTTTTTTTTGGCGTATGGGCTTATTTGGATCTTGAAATGCTTAAAAGCTTAAAAAAATGACTGTTTGGTTTTTTGTGAATATATTGAGATGGGTTTATGGAAATTTTTTATATTATAGTTTGATTTGGATGTATGGATTAATTGTGTGTGACATTGTTATGTTTTTATGCAGGGGTGTTTGTTTAAGCTTATTTTTTAAGCTCAAGATTTGTATAAGTTTATTATATAATAATAAGGCTATATAAGCCGAAAAAATTTGGCTTATGAATCGGGGGTGTTTGTTTAAGCTTATATGTGGGCTTATGAGCCTTTTTGATCTTGGCTTATATTGTATAAGCCCCAATTTCAGGCTTATTTTGAGACTTGTGGGCTTATATATGTTTATCATATTAATAAACTTATATAAGCCTGTGAGTCTCAAATAAGCCAAAAAATTATGATTATGAAATATAAGCCGAAATCAAATAAGCTCATAAGCCCACATATAAGCTTAAACAAACACCCCCGAGAAATATAAGCCGAAACAAATAAGCTCATAAGCCTACATATAAGCTTAAACAAACACCCCTTTAATTGTTTGTAAGATAATTGTGATTAAGAGGGTCTTTGGATATTGAATTAGCTTAATTTTTGGTATATGGGCTTTTTTTGGATCTTGAAAAGGTTATAGACATTTTCGGGTTTTGAGCAAATCAACTTGAGTTATTGGCTTAGGCTGTGTCTGGCGACGAGCTCTTCAGAGTGTGTAGAATCATTTTACACTTTATTATTGTAGTTACTATGTTACCAAACACTTTTATAAAACAAACAGCTTATGCTAGGTTTGCCTTATTTAAGTCTATGAATTCAACTTGGTATGCTCACTAGCCGAATAAAATAAGTATGTTTCATTTTGGTGTGATTAACGTTTGATTGATGGATGTGCAGAAAGCGTACTTCAGATGTGCGTATGAGTGCTTTGACAGGAGGAGGAAGCAGGATGATATAAGTCAGTGTGTTGAGAATTGCAGTGTTCCAGTTCTTCAAGCTCAGAATCTTGTTGAAGGTGAAATGGCTAAATTTCAGGTAAGCCCGTCTCTCAGTCTAATTTTTTTTTGTTTGTGTTGATTTTGGGAATAGATCTGTGATTTGCTGGTTGTACGTGCTGGTAAATATGTTGCTACATAATTTGCGTTGAGGCATGAATGCACGATGATAATCTAGTACGCTGTGCTGTTTAATACTGCAATTGACGAGAGTTTCTTCTCTTGTTTCTTGAGACATGTTAGATCTGATATAGTTTTAGTTATGGCATTAGATTTTTGGCATTGGTGTCCCCCTTTGGTCGACTTTATATCTGCAAGCCCCTCCGTCAAGGAAGTTGTTCATCTTTTTACTATTTCAGCTTAGCTTAATGGAAACAGTTGTCCCTATACAGGGTGCTTTTATTAATCAAACGTTTTAGAGGGGCTCTAAATTTATAAGCCGAAACAGATAAGCTCATAAGCCCATAAATAAGCTTAAACAAATTCCCCTGTAAATGTTAAAACTTTTCAGATTGCTTGTTAAAACTTCTTTTGCTTTTATTATTAATCAGATAAAGCAGTTTCAATAAGCAATCCTGAACACCCTCAAAATTTTGTATATCTTGACCCAACATTTTACCAATAACTACACTTGTCATAAATATTGAGATGTGTATGGTCACAACCCAACGGGTAAAAGTAATATTCGGCTACTTTTTTAGGTCATTACCAAGAACTAAACCTCTTTTGCGACATACAAAATTAAACATCTAATTTGTATAGAAATAGAATACTTCAACACAGTGTTACCTGCAATTGCGGATATAGTGCATCTTCCAATTTGCTGAACCTTATTGGATCATTTTTAGGTCTGATGACCGCATAAGGCCTACTGTTTTAACTTAGGGATCAGAAACTATGTAATCGTGGGTGTATCAATGCAGTTATGCAGCCTGGCAATTCATAATCTAGTAGCTTATACACTAAAGTTATGCCCTTTCTGACATAATAAGCTTGTTCGTTATATCCCTATTTCATAGTATCTTTACTGATGCTGCTAGATCACTTAAACCAATGAGTATGATTAATGAGTATGATTATGATTAATGATTTTGATTCTATCATTATTTTCTATCTGCTTCTGCACTTAGTACGCCACTGTAAAAGCATCTAAATCATTTAGCGTTATTGCTGATGTAATGATTGCGTGATGAATGCGTGTCGTATATGTACCGGCGATTCTTATTATTTCTTTGGTTTTGTGAATCCAAACCTACGTTTGTCTAATCATAAGACATTTGAGCTTCTTATCCCATGATTAAAAATTTAAAAGTAATGGGTTATACAGTAATTACTAGAGGATTTGGGCCGTTACAGCGTAGTTCATGTTTGTAGCCTGTAATAGTTAACCTTTGTTTTCATGTGTATAGGAACGATTGAATCGGTCGCTTATGGTCTGCCAAGACAAATATGAGGCTGCAAAGCTCCAAAAGAGATCCGGTGCAATGCAGGATATGGAGTCATGTGTTAACCTAACAATTGAAGATAACATCAACTCATTACCACATTTGGCTGAAAAGTTGAAGGCTTCACTTGCCTTCGATCCCACATTTGAGTGAAATCTGCATCTTTTTGTAATAATTTATTAGAAATTGTTATCAAGACTGCTATGGAGAGATTAACAAAGCATATGCCAATATACATTTGACTTGGACGGAATTCGTTTGCTGCCATAATGTGGTGTAATCTGACTGCAATTTAAATTTATCTGATGGAACTAAAATAATTTATCCGATTTTATTCTTGCCTCACCAATGCGGTGAAATTTTGTCGGTTAATGATGTGTTGCAACAGTGATAAACTAATAATGGAACCTGAAGTTGGGATAAGTACAACTATTTTTTCATCTCACAATAAGTGTCCACTTATGGTCTGCGTTTCTAGGAAAGTACCAGTGTTCTCTTATCAAGAAATAGGGATAATTGCGTTTTATATATCTTACTTGTCACGTTTTTTTATTTTGATGAAGCAAATAAAATTTTTTGCAACTTAATCCTTGAACTTTTGAATTCCGTCAAGTTGGTGTACCGTCCACAACTACCTCCCTCTTAAAGCCCACTTAAAAATAAGGTCTTGATCCAAAAGTTACCGCCATTTGTTCAACAGGATGTTTTTGCTTCTATGAGGTAATCTAAAGGTGTTAAAGAGTTGATTTCTTCCATGAGAATGTCCTGACGCGAGGGTTTCATGTCGAAGCAAACTCTATTTCGAAAGCCCAAATGACCCATGTGGAGGTGTTGACAACGACATCGAAGCAAGTTTTTCCTTGTAAAACAAAGAAGTGGCAACAATGAGGAAGTTATTAACCACACTATGTGTGACATGGCTAGATGTGGTGACAAGGCTGCCAATTTGACATTATAAAATTTGAAACCTGTTAATGACTTGGCCGGTTATCGGTACACCAAGATGACGAAATTCAAAAGTTCAAGGATTAAGTTGCAAAAACTTTAATTTTATTTTATTTTATTTTATTTATTTATTTTTTGAGAATAAGATTAAAAATATTTATCTTTATCTTAAAAAATTGAAAAAAAAAATTAAGTTGCAAAACTATTATTCGCTAAAAAAAATTAAAAAAAAATAAAATAATAAAATAATAATAATAATAATAATAATAATAATAATAATAATAATAATAATAATAATAATAATAATAATAATAAGGGCATCCACTATGGTGGGTTTATGAAAATGTTTAAGAAAGATGAAAAGGTTTATTTTTATTTCAACCATAGTGGACACTCATTTTATGTCTATGTGGCATGAAGAGGTCTTAATTCTTGAACCTCTTTATAAATTCAATACATTTAATGCATTTGTTAAAAAAGACATTTTATGAACTTGCAAAGGTTTATACCATAGTGAATGTAGGTTTATAAAATCAAAAGGTCTAAAATTTATTGATATATTAATGTATAAACTTTTGTAAAAGGTTTATCATAGTAGATGTTCTAATAAACACTTTCCACTGTGGGCGAAAATGTCGGCTTTCGATTCTCGTCTTGATCCCACCGATCCCTATTCATCTATGCACCATTAATTCATCTATGCCCTTATTATTATTATTATTATTATTATTATTATTATATTTGTTATACATCTTCCACTGTAGCGAAAATGGTGATCTGCTCATACCGTTTTTCCTGCCTACATTGATTTTCTTTTCGTTTTTTTATTCAACTCTCTTGGTTGGATTGAGGTAATTTTCCTGTTGAATTTCTTATTCGATTGGATCAGGTTTCTAAGGTTTTTCTCGCTACCCTAGTCGTTTCGTTTTAGGTGCAGTTTGCAGTTTTGCGTGCTGTGATAAGTGTTGTGGTTTGCATAGTTGGTTTGTTGTGTTTGGTTTTTCAGGAAGGATTGCGGTTTACGTTATCTGTGTGGACCCCACTTAGACTGCGGTTTGCGTGGTATTTTTGATTTCTCAGGAAGGTTAGCGGGTTAGTTGTAGGCCTCACCCTGGACTGAAACTTGCGATTTGCCCTTCTCCCTTGTATTTCCTGCACTTGGTGATTGTAGGACCCCACCTTTGGGTGTGGTTTGTTTATTATTAAAGACTTTGTGGTTTGCTTTTAGTTTTGGGCTTGCTAGGCTCATTTTGGGCCTTTTTTGACATAGACATACTTTGGGTGTTGGACTTATACCTTGCGTTTTGTCCTGTAGGTTGTCTCGTCCCTTGGTTCAAATGTTTTTGTGGATTGGCTTGCGTTATGGCAATCACGCGATTTCATTGCCCTTTTGCGGGTTTAAGCGGTTGTCAAGATGGTAGTGGAAATGGGCTCACCAAAACCTCGCTGCTCGCTCACCTACATGACCGTCACTTCACTGAGGATGCTTTACCTACCACTAAAAATTCCCTGGCTACTAATCTTACCATTTTTGAATCGACTGAGGTCACTTTCAAGCGTATGGGGATTTGGTTGTGCGGAGTGTGTTTTAAGACACATACCCTTCGCTCTAAATGCTGTCATGGATCTGATTGTGTGTCGCCCCCTGACTGTGGTAAAGGTGTTGTTAGGTTCGTGTTGTTTGATCTCGCCAAGCCACCAGTTCCTTCTTCTGTCCAGCTTACTCTTGACAAGAGTTCGACTTCGGAGAAGCAGTTTGGTTTTGATTTACAATTGCTTGACACCTTGCTTTCCAAGGGGTTGCATACTGTCAAATCTATCCCTTCAAAGTGTCGTTTGGGATTCGCCCGCGTACTGAAAGGAGCCCTTGATAAGGTGATTTGCACACCTGAGGATATTTCTTGTTGGGTCAGTCTATTAGTCATGCCTTTTTGTCTCCCGAAAACCTTTCGCCCAAGGAGCAACATGGAGTGTAGATCGGCCTTTAAACGCCAACACCAGGAAGAATATATCGCTAATGCCATTAGTTCCTGGGGTATGCTTGGTGGTGGGTTACAACTTGTTAAAGAGGTTTTAGCAGAGCCCTCCACTACATGGTCTAATATTGATGACGACAACTTAGACGTGGGGGAGCGTAATGTCAAACAATGTAAGAGGAAGGTTTGTGATGGCCATTATACTGCGGCTGTCAGAGTTCTTTCTTCTTCAGGTGTTGCTCCTTATAATGATACCACCCTTGAGGACCTTAAGGCTAAGCACCCCTTCAAGTATGCCCTTCTTTGCCGGATATACCGATTGATCATCATAGCCTCGTTGCACCTACTGTTGTGGTTCTTGATATGATCAAGAGTTTTCCCTGTGGTACCTCTTGTGGTCGTGACGGATTACGTGCCCAACACCTTTTGGATTGCTTTAGTGGTGCGGTTGTGGCCATTTCAGATGAGTTAATCGATTCTATCACCCAGGTGGTTAATCTTTTTCTTGGTGGTAAATGTCCTAGGGCGTTAGGGGAGTTCATTGCTAGCGCCCCCTCACACCGCTGATCAAACCCGGAGGGGGTATCCGTCCCATTGCTGTGGGGACTGTTTGGCGACGTTTAGTCTCCAAAGTTGGTGCTTCTATGATTGGCCACTCCTTAGACGGCTATTTGAATGATCTTGATGCGGGCCCAAGTGTTGAGGAACGGGCCATCATGTTTCTGGAGGCCCAAGATCGTGTGACAAAAGGGGCCTCACTAAAATGGGCATAAGTTGGGCTACGGGGCTCCGTTTCATGCCCGTGACCAGTCGTTTCGAAGCTTTCGGCCCGTTTGTTCGGGTTTTTATGAGTTATTTGCATTTTAGTGTTTTTCGGGTTTTTTTGGACTTTTGTTTATGTAATAGCTTTTGGCCCGTTTGTTCTTTAGGGCCCATTTCGACTTTGTTTCTCTATTTAATAAGTGTATTGCCTTTGTGGTTAATCAGTTATATGAAATACCAAAAGTCTATTTTTGGCAGCTTTTGCTAAGAATTGTCCTTTAATCGGCATTCGTGTGAATCAACGATTATTGGTAGTATCGTTCCTGGTATTCTTGTGAATCAACAGGTCCGATTAGTGTTATCTCGTTTCTAGTCTACATCAGATCTCCAATTTGGTGTCGGAGTACCTGGAGGAGGGGAGGCTATTCTCCATGCTGTGAATAGGTTTATTGAAGATCGTGGTGACGAGGAAGGCCTTTCGATGCTACTGGTGGATTTCAAAAATGCTTTCAACTTGGTTGACCGGGGGGTCATGTTACAAGAAGTTCGCCTGTGTTGTCCTGTCATTTCCCGTTGGGTTGAATTTTGCTACTCCAGCCCAGCTAGATTATATTATGGTGAACACACTTTATGGTCACACCAAGGGGTACAACAAGGTGATCCACTTGGACCTCTTCTCTTTGCACGTGTGCTGCACCCATTGGTTTGCAAGATCAGAGACTCTTTTAGTCTTCCCCTTCAAGCGTGGTATTTAGACGATGGCACGATCATTGGCGATACTCTGACAGTTGGAAAGGTTTTGGAGCTGATTATGATGGATGGACCTCATTATGGGTTGCATCTTAATGTCGATAAAACCGAGGTTTTTTTGCCAAAGGAGGATCCTAGAAGCAGGCTTGCAGGCGTTTTCCCGCCTAATACTGCCCGACCTTTAAACGGTGTCAAATTGTTGGGGGGACCTACCAGTGTAGACCTTGTGTTTAGCAGTGAGCTTGTTATGAAGAGGGTTGCTAAAACCATTGAGCTTATGGAGGTTGTTGCTACGCTTAATGACCCTCAATGTGAGTTGCTACTCCTTCGGGTATGTGCTGGAATTTTCAAGTTATATTTTTCTATGCGCACGTGCCCCCCTAAGGTCTTCGGGAAGGCTCCGATTGCCTTTGATGCGGCACTTCGTTCTTCTCTAGAGCGTATTGTCACTGCCTCTGGACCTGGATTCGGTGAGTGGCAATGGAGACTAGCCACTCTACCTTTTGACCTTGGGGGACTTGGTGTATATGTTGCGGGTGACGTATTAAACTATGCTTTCCTTGCATCTAGACTCCAATCTACTAGCTTGCAGACTAGGCTCCTCCGGCATTCTGGCATCGTAACTTCTAGTTCCTCCTTCGATGAGGTCTTGCACGCGTTTAATGCTAAAATGGAAACTGACCTTTTAGGCAGCTCAAGTGAGATCGCTGCCCCCAAACTCATGAAGAAACTGGCAGACGTATATTTCACACGTGTTGCCAAAATGGCCGAATCCACCTTTTGCTTATCTGCTAGACAAATGGCTTTATGGAGGTCGCAAAATGAGGACCACACTTCAGACTGGCTTAGGGTGATCCCGATCTCTGGGTTGGGACAGAGCATGAATGCCAGAACTTACCGATGTGTGTTGTGCTATCGGCTGGGTATTCCCCTATTCTCTACTCAAATGCCATGCTCAGCTTGCTCCAAGGTATTTTCGGGGGACACTTATGGAGATCATGCGGTTTCATGTGCTGGTATCATCGAGATTAAACAGCGACATAATATAGTACGTGATACCATTGTTAACATATGTTCTCGGTCGGGGATCTCGGCTCGTAAAGAGATTGACATCGGGTTATGTGGAAACAGGGACAAAACCTTACGCCCAGCTGATGTGTTACTCTATTCTTGGGATGATGGGCGGGACACATGCGTTGATTTGACAGGGGCTTCTCCCCTGACACAGACGAATATGGCTGATTTTGCACCGGGGCGCGCGGTTGTTGAAGCTGCACAACAAAAACGGGCCAAGTATGAGACTAAATGAGCGGACATTGGTTATGGGTTTCTCCCCTTTTCATTCTCTTCCTTGGAAGAACTTGAGAAGGATGCGGTGACATTACTTTAACGCGTCCGTAGATTCTCGTTGACTCAGGGCATTGGAGCACGTGCCGCTGATCATATTTTTAGTAGGATTGGCTTTGCTATTGCTAAAGGAGTGGGGGCCCAGCTTGTTTCTCGGCTCCCCTCTAATTTCTTGTAAATCCCATGATTTTCTAATGAAGTGATGTTTTATATAATAATAATAATAATAATAATAATAATAATAATAATAAGATTAAAAACATGCAATTACCCACGAGAAATAAGATATCATATTATTCGGTAATTAAAATATTTATCTTTATCTGGGATTACTTATTTAAATAGTTATCTTTATCTTAATACGAATACGTAACCAGTTAGACTTACATATAAAATACATATATTAAACGTAAGGAATCCCATACACACCTTACAATTACCTCTCACACTAAAACACATTAGTGGATCATGCAGTACGATTCTTCAGCTATTCCCACAAAAAAGGTTGATGAGGTTGCCATCTCCATTAGCGATGCAGCGCCATCGTCCACTGCCAAACCACCGTAAGTTCTGATCGATTACATTATTATTTTAGTTTAGAGCGTTGTTTACTCGTTGTCCAATGTTTTATATATAATGATTTTACGTTCTGAATTGTTACATCTAAGTTCATGTTTAGAGATGGCAAAAAAATCTGTACCCGACGGGACCCGATCCCCAAATTCGATTTGACTGGAGAATCCCCGAGTTGACCGGGGATGGGGATGGGGACGGGGAATCCCCGAATTAAAAAACTGGGGATGGGGGCAGGGATGGGGATAACAAAAATCCCCGACCTCGAACCCGAACCCGAACCCGAACTCGAACCCGAACTTTTAATGTATAAGTATACACTGCATAAGTTATATGTATATTAATACTACATGTACTTGTATATGTATATTAATACTACATGTACTTGTATATGTATATGTTAGTGAGTAGTGACAAGTATTATACTTGAAGTATATATATGTATATGTGATATTTAGTGGATCAAATACTTTTAAATTATTAAGCACTAACTATAGATTATTCTACCAATATTTTGTCCAAATACACACATTCGATGCAGTTTATTTTTATATTATTTGTAATGTTTCAGTATTTACGATCTTTAAAGTTGAATGACATTTTAATTAATCCAACTATTTATGATGTATGCTTTTTAAGACATTTATATGTCAGTTCTTTATATTTTCGATTACTTATGTAATTTTTATGCTCAATTTATAAGGCTGAAAAATCCCCGAATCCTCGTGGGGATCCCCAATCCCCATTGGGGATAGGGATGGGGATGTAAAACGATTCCCCTATGGAGATGGAGGCGGGGATGGGGATGAGGAGTGAGAAACGGGGATGTGGATGGTATATATGATCCCCGATAATCCCCGCCTCGTAGCCATCCCTATTCATGTTACTTATTCTTTCCTCGTTTTCAAGTTGATTTACATACAATATTATTGTGTGTTTTTACGCTAATCTAAGTTTCCTTTCTGGTGTTATGTTGCAGGCTTGATGACAATTGCCTAGCTATCGATTATGCGTATTCCATGACTTTATACTTCCTATTCGTATTATCATCTTGCATTATAGACGAAAAAAAACTTCCTTTTAAGATTCACCGTGTATTCATGATCACATACATTGTTCCACAATTTGTCGCCTTAGCATCTCTTTTGACTTTGATTTTTGCATGTAAGTACTTGCAAAGCTCGATAATGGATATGTATAATACTATGGTAAAAATTATCTCTATATCTCTTACGTTTGTGTTTTTTATCCCTCAAAATCTCATTTGCATTGGCTATCTAGTCATCATAAGTTTGACCTTTGCGATAGGAGTTGCATGTTACAACTTCAAGAAAGATGTATGGGAATCGAAAGCTCTCCAAGTGTTCCAACCTTGTCACGAGACCAATTACTCGGTGATCACTTTTACACCTTTTTTGATGGTGTTGTCTTTGTTTATACCGATGGAGTTCATATGGACTAGGTTATCGATCATGCTGGTTTTAGTTGCAATCACATTTGTGTATCCCTATGTTAAGGTAATGAAGGAGAAACATGCACATAATTTGGAAGTCGATCCATTGATCCAACCAGTGATTCAAGAAGATGAGAGCAAATTTGTCAGTTAAAAAGTTCCTTACAAGATTTTGGAGTTAAACATGTCTATGCAATTTAGTTTTGGGATCTTTGTTTTGGTTTAATATCATTCTAGTTAATGTAATGTCTAGTTTTAACGTTGTTGACACTTAAAATCTTAATTAAATCTAGCATGTATTCTATGATGAAATCTTTATTGTTTTTTGTTTATGCAATCTGTGTTGAAAGTAATATGTTGTTTCATGTAATCTTTGTTTAGTGTTAGATGCTGTATAGTAATACTAGTTACAATACACGGGGTTTTGGCATGAAAATAACTATAAATGTTGGTTTTTTTAAAATACATAAATTCTAAAAAAAAAAATGTCAGTTATATTCAAAACTCAAGTGGCATAAACCAATTGTTGAAATTAAAAAACATGCATGATGCAAGATTATAATTTTACCATTGGCATTCACTTTGTCTTAAAGCAACCCGATACTAATGCCAATTGCAAAGGCATTTGATTACATTCTGATGGATGATCAGCAGCTGCTGCAGGCACAGTGATTATGATGCGGCAGAGTCAGCAATGGTCTCAGCATGTTTAGTTGCATTGGTCTCGATGGGTTGATCAGCATTTGATGGCTCAGGTGTAGTTTTGGGGGGTTTTTAAGGTTCCAACTTTAGCATCATTGCTCATCAACTTGTATTTCTGGTCTCTTAACGCGTCAAGTTTGAATTAACCAAGACAATTCAACTGCTAAGTCATTCTTTTCAAAAGGCATTTTTTTGCTAGAGCTCTGCAAGCATCTTTTTCGGCGAACAACACATATATGGACCACCTGGTCCATCAAACATCCCGTAAGAAACGTCAATCAATTAATACTCTAACTATCGGCACAAAACACTTATTTCTTTCTTCATACACTAAGTAGTATATATCCTTGAGTAGAACTATGGGTTAATTCTTTGAAAACGTATCATACTTGCCAAAAATATTAGTTTTGAGTAGCGTACAAAAAAAAAACCTTATCTGCTAATGTAACTCGACTATTTTGTCCTTATTTGGGTGTTTTCATACTCCCCCACCCGGTTTTGTCCACCTCAGCCGGTAAGAACCCACGTGGCCTTATGTTTTTTTTTTTTTTTTTTTTCTTTGGCTTTTCCCACGTCCACTTTAATCCAAACAATAAAAAATCATTTGGTACTTTACTCTTTCATCTTTTTGTGCTCCAAGTTGATGATCGAACCCTAAACCTAGTTCATCCATTTATTAAAATTAGCAAACAAAACTCCAGATCCAGATGTTCCATGGCTTCATCTTCTTCCACATCACGTTATTATCGCAGAAGGTACAGCAAGGAGGAGATTGCTCGTATGTCTCACTGTATTTGCAAGTTTCCAATTTATGAACAAGTGTCATGGACTCCGGACAATCCAGGTCGAAGATTCAAAGCATGTCCCACCCGTGTAAGTTACCAACCCCTAAATATAAGATTAGAATTCGTATATTTGGAATTGCTTTTGATTAATGATATACAACTTCCTTTTAGGGTAAAGATAACAAATGTGAAGTCTATGGATTTCTTGATGATGAGTTTCCATCTCAATACTACAAAGACCTAATGTATAGGCTGTATAAGGACAACCAGATTTTGGAGTTCAAGTTACATAGCCTTTCCCACCAGGATGATGGTCAAGACAGGGTTGGAAAGAAGGAGGACATTTGCCAGTTAGATGATGCTCAAAATGTAATTGGAAAGAAACCAACTATTGTAGTAACGATGGAAATGATTTACAAAGAAATGAATGAATTAAAGGTCAAGGCAAAAGTTTATGACACCTTCTTTATGGGTTCCACATGTTTGATCATTGTCTTGATGGTGTTGATTGGAGCACTCTTTCTTGTGTCCCTGAACAAGTAATTTGTATTAGTTAGAAATGGAACAAATTTGTGTTGTAGTCTTTCTTTTGTATGTTTGTATGAAGGGATTGCAGTTGTTATCGTATGTTGTTATGAATGCATTGCACTTTGTTACATTATGGTAACTGTTTCCTTAACCTTTTTTGGTATTATGTTGCATGATGAATTGTAATATTGAAATGACTGCATTTGTATCATCTATACAATATACCAGTTTATGTTGTTGCTACTACCATAACCAAAACATATACAACAAAATATAAAATAATGTTCTTTTTGGATTTGAGATCAACGGAAAAAGGGTCACTTATGCCTTCAGCGTTAGCCTTTAACTGCTTCATTAAAGATTCCATGTACCTTTCATGTTCTCTAACTAAGGAAGCTAACCCAGAATATGTAAAAGAGTCACATACATCAGGCATATCGTCATCATGTTCATCACTTCCTTGTTCTCCGTCTTGTTCATCAGGTACTGTATGTTTTCGTTGCGATATCCGCTTTCTCAATTCGATCACCTCATCTTCACAATTGCTTAGATAATCGTACGACTTATCAGAGTCATCACCAGAATCATACGACTCGTAGTCAGAAGAGTCATCATGAGTGTTGTTCATGTTCTGTTCACTATCACTATCAGATGCCACCGGATTTTCGTTCTCTCTTATGGTTATACCAGTAGGCCTACGAAGGATATTAGTTTTTTCTGATGATCGCTTTTGTTTTTGTGTCATAACAGCCTTTCCTTTATCTAGTTTTTTCTGCTTTGATAACACAACTTCATCAATATCCACATTTGTATCAACCATATCATCTATAACCTCATCCCTTGCAGGACTTTTGTCATTAACCACATCAACTACCTCATCCCTTGCAGGCCTGTTGTCAACAACGGCATCAAAAACCTCTTCTGTTGGAGGTATATTCTCTACAGACCTATCATCCACCACTGAATTAACAACGACAACGACATTCTCTACAACCTTTTCGGGTGACTTATACACCTCATCTTCAGTGAGAAATGGTACATCATGTATAAAGTCATCTTCATGACTCCACACTCTAGTGAATGTAACCTTACCCCTAAAATCTTTTCTTAGTGGTCTATCCTTTTCTGGCGGTGGGGACCTTAAGTAAGGGGACTGTGCTTCTTCCTCAGCCCATGCAAGCAGTTCCTCATAAGACATATTACCCGCATCCTTTTTCAACTGATCATGTTATTTCCTTTTTGAAGTAACTTCTGAGTCGGAACCCTCTAAACACAGGTTGTGGTGGTAATAAGGTGCTAAGTTTTGTGGTCCATGAGCAACATACAAGTTTACCTTCTTATGCGTCTTAGCTAGGTCATATAAAGCATGTACATCGGCATCAGTTTCAATTATCTTTAACCCACCACTATCAATGTCCAACTCAGGTATACATAAGTACAGAGCCCATATGTTTTGTCTTAACTTAGCAACTAACAAATCTAAGAGTGGACTAAACATGATCCTACTATCACTGGAAGCCTCCATTACAATCTCCCTACCATACTCATACCTCAAGGGGTCAAACATAAACACACCATTATAGTGTATTTTGAAGACCACATCAAGTGGTATCTCCATAAGACCTGTATAAAGGAAACAATTTAAATAAAAACCCTAATTTTCAGCAAACCCTAAAAAACTAATTTACATCGTAAATTAGTACAATTGGGGTAATAAAACATTAAATACTACATGGAATATACCTTCTGTCTTCACGATTTGAGAAAAACGACAATCAATTTGTAGTATTAAATATGGATGACTTAACACTTTATCAGTTGACACTATTGGCAGCTTTCTAACATGCAACTCAAAGTACACCATTTGTTTCCTTTAAAGGAAATGGTTTTGCTAACCTGTAGGACCTTAGATATATCAACTTTATCACAAATATAGAAGATTAGAAGAAGAAAGATGGTGACTTGATATGTATATATATGTATGTTAGAGAGAGAAAGTAGTGAGAGTAGAGAAAGAAAGAAGAGAGAATATTATTAGAAAACATACACAAATACACACACAAGCACACCTTACAAATGAGAGGTAAGGTGCCTTTTATACTTCCATCACATGAGATGGATGGGCTTTCTATGGGCTTGGGCTTGGACTTGGTTACATGGTTGGATAACTAGGCTTATGAAACATAGCATATAACATATTAGCTTGCCAAGTCCAAAGCCCAATGACTAAACTATTACTAATCTTAACAAACGACACAAAGTTACAATATGAGAATGACCATCACTTCATAATTCATATTTTTAATGCTAACAATCTCCCCCTAAGGGGTGGTCATTCGAATGATGCTCCACGTGAGTGGGTCTTCCTTGTTCGTTGTCTTTAACTTTGTGTGTCGTTGCTGAATAGTCTTTAGTCTTTGTTCCTTCATGCTTTGTGATCTTTGATAACTGATTTTCATCGTTCTTTGTTCCTTTGTGATGTGGAGTTATCTGCCTTTCGTCACTTCTGCGTCTGTGGTGGTTGTTTGCCATTCCAACATGCTCATACATCTTTGGACTTTGATATTCATAAGCATGTAGTTCCCTTTCTTTCACTTTGATCTTTAGTCTTTATACTTTGTAGATTCTTCTTTTTGGCGTAGAATCTTTCTTTGAACTTTGTGTTGTATAGATCTTTGAGGGAGCTTTCTTTAACTTCCAGATGTATGTATGAGCATGTGGAATCTGTCGCCAGGGAGATGAAGTGTCCCTGCATGAAAACAGTTAGCAATAAAACATCCGGTACTTACAGATAAGAATTAGAGATCGTCAACAGCATAGTGTGAAGACTCCTTCTAACCCTTACCAAGGCCGTTCCCATATCAGGTACTCTCGAGAGAGCTTACGAGATCTACAAAGTAGCTCAATGACTGGGTGAGTCGCTGGGGATCACTCCACGACTGTAGACCGTTTGAAACCACCGCTAACACTAAGCGTAACCCATAAAGAATTACCGAAGTGACCTGCTGTCAGGGCTGTATGATGTTGACCCTGGCAGGAATTTCCATTCAATCATTGAGAATCACAAAAGTGAATCCTCTCATAAATGTTCTGGCAGATTGCTAAGATCTGCGCAGGACTCTAAAGTTTACATCTGGCGTCCTTAATGATGAACAACCAGTGTAGAAATATCATGTGTTCCTATGAGATCTTTTGATGAATCTCGGGGCTCTAGACTCGATAAGTGCACATTTGGTTTCCTATACGGAGATTAGGGAGAGGTCTCCTGCTTCAATATCAACGATCTCTAAGAGACAGGTCGATAGATTACACCGGTTCCCCGTGAGAATGAAACAAGCTCTTTTAAGAGAACTTGAGTGGTTAAGAAGGTTTAGTGCAGTGTGTCACTGGGTCCATGACGTCTTTATCTTCAATACCGGTGTCACCTTAGTAACAACCAGTAGCATATGAATTGAACCCGGTGTCTGCCCTAAGGTTGAACATATGGAGGGCTATTTCTTTTCACCCTTTTTCATAACTTTTCCTTTTAATTCTTCAACCCCTTCTTTCTCCTTTCTCATTTTCTCCTTTTTTCAATCATACCTAAGGACTTCTAATACTAATATATTGGATTTGTCCTTGGGTAGATCCCTCCGGCTCTGGCGGATCATAGGACGGTTTTTCCTAACCTTAGTCACCTTATAACTCCATGACTATCCTTTTGTTGATCACATGCCATAAAACCTTTTGTGAAAATCTCTCAAAGTGTTTATGAATATAAAACACATTTTTGTTACCACTTTGAGAGTTTTGCATCTTTTGAAGGACTCCCCCTTCACATGTGCTCATGTGTTTTTTAATAAATTTGCACATGCGAGAGGAGTTTGCACTTTTTGAATTGATCCACTTTCAGTGAACATGACCGATTCGAGACACGCTTACATCACTAGTTAGACTAGCTTGAAATTATTACCCGTCCTAGTCAAGTCCAAAGAGAGTCTCTCGATATGGTACACTCTACTCAGACAAGTCCTATTCGAGACACGCTTACATCACTAGTTAGACTAGCTTGAAATTATTACCCGTCCAGGACAAGTCCTTTCGATTACTGACAATTTAAGCTTCGTCAATTCATTGGTAATATCTGAGTCGAGCTCTTTTGAGATTCAGTCACAAACTTTAAACATCTTTGATCACATTTTAATCATGTCTTCTCCCCCTCAAAAATAGCATATCGTGATATTTTTGATATCAACTGATTAAAAAACTTTTTGGAGAGAAAGACAGATTTGATTTTGCATGAAATCGGAACATTTTTCTTTTAATGAAATACTCCCCCTCAAAACTCGCATATGTTTTTGAGAAATGTTAAACTTTATAAAGTTTAGAGGGAAGGAGTCTTCTTGAGGCAAAATTCTGAAAGAGAAAGAAGTTTCAGATTTGATGAATTTTGCATCAAGGTTTTTTGAAAAAACAAAGATTTCTCTTTGTTTGAATAGGAATGTCGCACTGAGGCGTACAACAGTGTCCAATTTTTAGGATAAGTGCACTTTTTTGATGAAAATCATTTTTGCGTAGCACTTTCCTTTCTTTGAAAAAATGAGTTGTGCACTGTAAGGTGTACACAAGTCATCTTGATGATGAGCGCCGATTTTGATAGATTTTGAAAATCTTTTTGAAAAATCTTGAAAAGTTGGTGCTCAAAATGTAAGAGAATTTATGAAAATCTAATTAATCATTAGATCAACAATCATGGTCTTGAGCTTAAAGATTTTGAAAGTTTTTCTAAAGAAAACTCAAGCCAGATAAGTGTTTGGTTCTCGTTTTAGGATAAGTGCTCGAAAAATATTTGAAATCTTTGTTTTGATTAAGCACTTTCCTTTCTTTGATGCACGGGTCCTGAACTGATATGTCCAGAAGCCATCAATTAAGTTCGGGTTTCGTACTGAAGTATACGAAAGCCATTGTGAAGAAATTTTTGAGAAACGACATGTTTTAGAAAAACATTAAAAAAAGAACTCCCGCTCAAGCATCTGTACATGTCCGTATCTTTGTTGAATGACATTTCTAGAAACGTACAGAATATTGATTATACAAGAGACATGTCGTGAGAAGAATATTTTTGGATTTTTTGATTTTATAATGTTTTTGGTTTTTTTTTTGAAAATTTTATATTTTTGTATTTTGTTTTTGTTGGTTTTTCAAATTTTGTATTTTGTTTTTCAAAAATATTTACAAAGAAGAATTGAAGAAAGAAAAAATTAAGCTTGAACAAGTAAAAGTGGGGTTAAGAGTGGAGTTAGAAGAGGATGTCCACATGCGATGTTGGCGTAAAGTTCCTCTTTACCATATTGGGTGTATGCACTCTCTTCACTTTCACAAGTACCTGCATCCACAGAAGAAGAGTTTGCACAAATAACAGTGTTAGAAGTAAGTGAAGCATCACTCTGCGGGTGTTGACTATCAACGGTTGTAGTGGTTTCTACTTCCTTATCCTGAAGATTAACACTATTATTTGTCTTGGTGAAACTATCAAAAATCTTCCCTGTAGGAATCCATCTAAGACCAACTATTTTAAAAACTTTCCCGGTAGGAATCCACCTAAGGTAAGATCTAGATGTAGTCTTCTTATCAGATGCAGCGGAAGTCTCAGTCTTAGAAAAACTACATTCTTTAGATATCCACCTATTAGGTTTCTTAACCTCTTGCTTCTTATCAACGGGTTTGTTTCGATTTGGTGTCTTAGTGGATTGTGTCTTGACACTTGATTTGGAATTCTTTGTGTTGCATTCTACGTTCCTAGCATACTCTTTTGTGTCACTACTCTTAGATGCAAGCCAATCCCTAGTATTTTGTTGAAAGTTCCTAGGTAATGGTTTACTACTACTAGCGGTGCTTTGGAATCTTGTAGAATTCATCACACTAGGTTTTGCACCTAAAATTCCGTTTTTTCGATGTTGTGCATTTTTTCTAGCTTCTTCTAGACGATGATTGAGGACCATGTCATTAGAACCAACAGACTCATTAACAGTTTTTGTTGTCTTATTTGGTGTACTATACTTAGAAGAGCCAGGTGAAATCACATTTTTGTTTCTTTCAACAAACAAATTTTGTTTTTCAACAATCTTATCATTTTCACATTGCTGGGGCAAGGGTGTTGGAGTGACTGGTTTTGTCAAATCCTTTTTCGCATCGACTTTTGGAGCAAACCGTGAAATTGACATTTTTGGTTTGTGAATCATGTTTGAAACATTTGGTTTCTCCGAAGTTGATGGTTTTGCAAACTTAGTTTCCTCACCCTTCCATTTTTGACTTTCAAGCTGAGCCCTCAAAAGATCATTTTGCTCTTTCATGTTCTTTAAGGCACGCTCATACGACAATTTGTCATACTTGCATTCTTCCTTTTTCCGATCAAGTTGTTTAAAATATGACACATTTTCTTTTTCAAGCTTTATAAGAGCATTTTCATATTTTGAAACAATTGCGGAGGTCTCAGCTCTTAGTCGTTCATCGTCTTGAACAGAATATGTTTGTAAAATGATGGACATGATGTCAGTGGTCATAACAACTTCGAAAAGAGAATCATTTAGGTTTTCCAAAACATTCATGTTTTCACGAGCATCATTAGCTTCGTTTACCAGGGATTTGTGGTCCTTGACAAATTCGGCCGTTTCTTTTAAGAAAACAAGTTCAAAATTTTTTACACTCGCGCTGATGTTATTCAGTGGAATAGTAATTTCGTTTTGAAACACCTTTTGCTGTTCGATGTGAAAACTAGAATGCCAGTTGTTAATATCGATGGAAGTTTTGGATTTAACAATGTTTTGAAGTTCTTGAATTCTCATTTTAACGTCATCGAGAATGTTTCTAGCCTCACTTGTTTTAAAAGTGTTGTTAGAGGACATTTGTTCTAATTTTGAAAGAGATTTGGAAACAACTTTCTTTTTAGACAAGAATTTCGCAAATGGTCGTTTAATGGAAAACACAGACGGTTCTGTTTGTGGAACAAAAGTGATTCCCGAAAGTTTGTTCAATTTGTTGTAATCAATGGGTTTCAAATCCTTTTGTTTCATTTTATTAATGCTCTCTTCGACATGTTCAATCGTTAGCACAGAATCCCGAACGACGGGAGGATCATGTTTGGTGTAAATCACATTACCATTGTACAAAACATTCTGTTCTTGCTGAGCTTTCTTGAGATTACAAGGGGTGTTGTTACCAAGAGCCATTTTATGTTTCGTATGGTAAATCGGATTAATTTGATTTGAAATCATTTTCATTGTTTGACTCGACTGACCCGACTTAACCACTAATTCCTCTAAATGAGCAATCATGTGTTCTGACTCTACGATTTCTTCCAAAAGTTTGTCTTCTTTCTTTGCAAAATCCTTTTTCAACTCATCCATTTCTTTTTCAAGATTGGAATAAGCTGTTTTTTGTTTAGAAAGTTGGTTTTGTAAATCAGAAATTTCCGTGTTTAAAGATTTTATCTTTTTGAAAGAATTAACATCAAGTGTGTCAAACTTGAGTTGCAATTGTTGTTTCTCGGAAACGGAATTTTGATAACCAGTTTCTAATTCAGACAATCTTTTGTTATGAAATTCAAAAGCTTTAACGGTTGATTTGTAACTCTCAAGCTCAGCGGTCAATTTAACATTCGCGGCCTTAACATCGTGATTGACCTTTTGCACATTCTCAATTTCAATACGACAATTATTCAATAATGATTCAAAGAAAGCACGGGTTTCCTCATCATTAGCACCATTTTGTGCAACTTGAACTCCATTAGGATCCATATATGGAGTTTCATAGTTAACATTGCTATTAACTTGTTTCCCCACATATGTATCATAATTAGGTTCAGGTGGTACATAATGTGGCTTCTCATGAGCAAACAGATTAGCATTATTACCATAATTTGGTACCTCATGGAATGAATCTGAATCATAAGTAGGAGGAAGATCAGAATCACTGCTTGATGTTGTTGCCTGCTGATTTGCCATAAAGTTGTAGGTTGCATTAAGGTCTGCTGAATTGTCATTAACTCTTGTTGTAGCTCTAAACTCATGTTCCTCAGCAGTCAACGGTATTCCCGATTCTTTTTTATTGGCTAGCATAATCAAGTACTGAATCTTTTCTACCCTCGTCATTGCATCACTGCGGTGAATTTCAGATGTAGGCTTTTGAATTGAAGTCATAAAACAATCATTCCCATTTTGATTAACCACATTCTGACTCACAAACTGATCCATCGGATCTCCAACATATTCCCTTATCTGAATCCCCGTCTGTGTACTCAGAGCATATCTATGTTGATTCCCAATAACATGTTCATTTGCCAGTATACCTTGATTCCGAGTAAAGTCAGTTGGAAACATTTCAGCTAGAACCTCAACTTGCATTGTCAACTTCTCTTTTGGTGTGTCGGAGTCATATGAAGTTTCTGCGTTTTCAGGTTCATCTGACTTATGTTCACATGATTCTTTACCATTTTGTGCCTTTACACTCAATGGTGGTCGCTTCATATGCTCAACGAGTGTGAATGGAAATCTCAGGTCAAGATATTTTACGTACTCTGGAAGCTCATTTTCATCAACGTCTTGTTCAGTATCAGTTAACGGCTTCTCAGTCTCATTCCATAGTTGCACAGTCTCAGTAATCGGCTTGTCAGTCTTAGGATATGGAGCAAAGAATTGAACAAGAGGTTTCATGTCCATCGTTGGAAAGAAATTGTTTAGAAAAGGCATTTCGAATGTTTTCGAGTGAGATCTACGTTTCCCTCTGAAATATAATTTTGAAAATTTTTCTTTCCCAGAATTTTGAAAACACCTAGAAATGCAATTCTAAGGTTACAGAAAAATTTGAGTTTCAAAAAATTTTGACGCCAAATTTCACCGAAAAAATTTGAATTTTGGCCTAAAAATTTGAATTTCGGGTCAAAATTTTCAACCTTATACCAAAATTTGAATCTCGCGTAAAAATTGAACGTTAAGTCTCGTGTGAAAAATAAATTTTACTCAACTTTTCCCGCTAAAAAACTTAGATCTCACTCGAAAACATGATAAAGTTGATTATAGGATACGAACCCAAAATATTACAGATACGAACCCAAAATATTACAGATATCAGATACGAACTTTCAAATTTTTTTCATTATCAGATACGAACTTTAAAATATCAGATATCAGATACGAACTTTCAAATTCTTGTTTCATTATCAGCAACGTACTTTTCTCCTTTGTTCAAATATAAGAAAAACTTTAAAAATAAAAATTGCTGATAATGAAACAAATGAAAAAGTACGTTGCTGATAATGAAACAAAAATTTGAAAGTTCGTATCTGATATCTGATATTTTAAAGTTCGTATCTGATAATGAAAAAAATTTGAAAGTTCGTATCTGATATCTGTAATATTTTGGGTTCGTATCTGATAATGGCATAAATGGGAAAGTACGTTGCTATTACATGCCATTAACCCTAAAATATATTACTCCAAAAAAACGTTTAAGTACAATGGAATGTGACGGAAGTGCCACATTAACCGCAAGCAATCGCATGACACATCCACTAAATCATTTATGACAGACCATAAATGACAACTAGGTACAACCAACAAGACCACCAAACGAAAACCAACATAAAATAAGATACATCAGAAATTTTATGCAAAAAATATAAAACAACCTAGTTAAGACAAAAATCTTGAATTCCAACAGCATTTAATTGTGCAGGAGAGAGGCCAAAATCATCATCATTATAATTTGCCGTCACTCGTATCCGCTTTCCATTGCTTATAAAGACTCCGCTCTTTGCCTCCACTTCCAGAATACAACGTCCCAATGTGATCGTCAAGAACTTCATCATCATCACTGTCGAAACTACCACATTGCCCACCTTAGAGAATGGGTTACCCCCATAGTTGATCAACCTTTTTAAGAGGTTTACCATCATTATCCACAAGAGTAACTTTCTCTTCAATAATTAACTTTTCAATCTTCCCAATTTTCTCAACAATAGGAGTAGTACTTCCATTTCCACCTTTAGAAACCTCCAAATCAGCCCCACTCTTAGGAGAAACACTTGTTGCACAAGGAATACCATTATCATCAGTATCGGCCATATTAAGAACATCAAACGGGTTCGATGTAGCAATAACCTTCCCACTCGTACTTGCCTCATTGGTGATTTTTTCCTTAGTAGCAACCGGCTTCTTCGAGACAGGTCTCCAAAATTTAGGTTTCGGCTTATTAAGCTGAACACCCCCAATCGGCCGAGAAGGAGCAGCAACAGTCTTTCCCTTACTCTTACGATTGTTTACCCCAATGAAGCCATCATCCGTATCCAATGTAGTAGAAGCTTCTGCTGCCACATTAATGTCACTACGAACCGCCTCCTTAGCACATTTTGGACAATTGATACGGTCATGGCCAAATACTTTGCACACCTCACAATGAGGAGGCTTCCATTCATATTAGACCTTGATGCACGCTGTAATAAAAAAATAGGATTAAAAAGCTGGAAGGGTTGTGTTGAATGGAATACTTTTCTCATAAAGCCAAAAACAATATATACTATTTGGAATTACCTTTATTGGAATGGATTAGTAGGTTTAGTATTATTCATGGTAAGTGTTAATTACAAAGTTTATATAAGGATAAGCAATACAAACAGCCTCTAAACCTCCTTTGTAAGCAGTTTCGATAAACAATCACAATTAGCCCCTAAAATCGATTTCAATAAGCACACTAAGGTTTGTTTAATAAGCAATCCCAAACAACTTTCAGCAATCCTACTCTCATGTTATGTGTTAGTAGCAATACTTAGGAGGGTTAAATGTGACTTAGACAATAATAAGGGGATTAATTGTATTTAGTTTAAATAAAGTTTAGGATTTTACTTAGATTAGGAAACTAGTTACTTGGCTTGCAAGCTAAGGTTTCTACCCCCTCATCTTTATAAATAGAGATGAGGGGGATGCTAGTAATTCATTCTTCTTCCTCAATTGTAAAAGGTTTTAATAAAGGGTTCGTTGAGAGTATATCGTGTGCATATTCTTGTCAGTTCTTTGTGGTATATCGTGTTTCTACTTGTGCTCGATATAACTCGCGATCTAGCTTTCCGCGATCGAACTTCAGATTGTTGTCGAGGTATTTTCCAACAAGTGGTATCAAGAGCCACGGTTATTGTGGTCATCGAAGTTCGAGGCTTTGAGGATCGGTTCGGGTTCTCGGTAAGTAGCAGTGATCGACAACAAAGGAGGTGGACAATTTGTTTTGTATCACCCACGTGGAGAACTATATATGAAGTGATGTCAGGATGTTTTATGTTTTAAAACAAAAGTGACATTAGTATCTTGTATCACGTGGAAATCAATAACAAAAGGTGATCATCAGTTGTTGTTGATTTTTATTTATCCCAAGAAGATTATACTACAAAGGTTGACGAATTAAAGTGAAGTTTTTTTTCAAAAGTATTTGGAGTTTTATAATTAAAACTCGACTTCGTTTATATTGGGTAAAATTCAATTAAAGCGAAGGTTCTTGTTGCGGGTTTTCTTGTGGTACAAGTTTGATTGTGGTTAGCTTGAGTTTCAAGTTTACGATCGGGTTTGCTTGTTCGAAATCGAGGGTTTAGGGTTATTCTAATTAATTCGATTTGCAAGAAGTGTTTATAGCAACAAGGGGGAATATTGCACACGGCTTGTGAGGCTTGTCGGTAAAGTTGGTTAAGAAATAACATGACAAGGTTTTTAGCAAGGTATAAGAAGAATGGCTAGTTCTATAGCTAGGTTTGACATCGAAAAATTCGATGGTAAGAATGACTTCGGGTTATGGCAAATAAAGATGCGTGCTCTAATGGTACAGCTCGGATGTGATGCTGCATTAGAAACATTACCCGCGCGCACATGGAAGCAGGTGAAAAGGCTTCTTTGATGAAGAAGGCATACAGTACCTTGATTCTATGCTTGGGAGACCGGGTTTTACGGGAAGTTACCAAAGAAACATCTGCTGCAGGAATTTGGACGAAGTTGACTACTCTGTATATGACTAAGTCCTTAGCAAATAGACTGTATCTGTAACACCCCTAAAATTTGATACAGCTGAAGACTCAACAAGCTTTCGAGGTGCTACGGGGATTGGTATCCATTCAAAGTCATGAAAGAACGAGATAAAGTAAACATAAGAAAAAAACAACCAAAACGGGTTTTAAAGTTTACATTTATCCCAATAATTATCCAAAGTAAGGCCCAAAAGTAATAAACATAGGTCCACAATAGTTATCAGAGCTTTAGAAAAATAGATCCATAACTGGTGCCATTGCCAAGCCTCCAATCCCAAGCATCCATAGAGCATCACTTAATTACCTGAGAAAACGTGCTAAAAGTCAGCTTTCGCTGGTGAGATCATAGGTTTAAATTCATAATTCAATATAGTGGACATATACGCAAAACGCTTGCTAGCTAGACTAGGCCTCAATCATCCAACCAAAATATCTAACCAAAATAATCCAACCAAATCAAATCAACCCTATAGGTGCACGCTATAGCTCAAACCAATCCAATCAATAGCTTACCTAGCTCAAGTCTAGGCCTCGCTCTATAATCAATCCAATAGCTTACCTAGTTCGGGACTAGGCCTTGCTCATTAACCAAATCAATAGCTTACCTAGTTCGGGACTAGGCCTCGCTTAATCCTACCTAGTTCTATAAGCATAGCAAGTTTTGAAATCAAAAGCGATAATAGTCCACATAAAACAATTTGCATGTTTCTCACCAAGTATTGAAAACAAAGTTCAAGAGTAAAAGTGGGGCTATGACTCACCTCAAGTCCAGAAAATCTTCAAAAGAAATCGATAGATGAAAGACGTAAGCAAACTCAAGTAACGGCAACTACATACTCGGCACTTCCTAACAATATCAAACTCGTTTAGAAATCATTTCCTCAAAATCAATTATTCCCATTCCCGAGCGTATTCCATTTAACTTTCCAAAAATATCCATTTCTCAAATTATCTTCATATATTAATTTGAAATTTGACGTTTGGTATCCATATGGGTGAAGGGTCGACACAACTCAAACCAAAAAGCCACAACGAACCAAATAATAACCAACTATAGGTCTAATATTAGCCCAACATATTATTTAAATAAATCATCGAAGCTTATCAAATCCGTCGATTTGGTAATCCCCCATATTTATTTACGTAATATATCGTTCCAAAATTATACCCAACCTAAAGCACATAGCACAAAGAATTCTATTTGGTATATATCGTAGTCCAATAAATTCCCTATATATATCGTCGAATCAGCCAAATTCCACGAGATACATAGTAATTTATTACCCTAGAACATATACCACAACCTATGGGCGTCGTGGGATACGATGCCCATTAATATACTCATTTTATATAATCAAATAACTCGATATAATCCGTCGATTAAATAAGTCACTTGCTATAGAAAATGTTTATATTAATTGTCATATATCCGTGACAACACAAAAGTCACAATATAAAGCCCGCTTGGACTTTAAATAACCACAACTCGTATAACTCGATAAGTTTCTAAATTTATGAAAATCATGTTTTTAATTATTATTCACCCGACTTATTAGTTTTCGCCGTTATTTATAATTATTAATCTATAACAATATTCCGACATTTCTTACACTATTTGCATAGTATAAGAATTATCGTTATATTATTATACGTTTACTCGTGATCGTTTTATTATTAATCACTCATCTTTTTAGACCTTTAAAACAGACCGAAAATACCAAATACTAACCTAAAATGCCAAGAGAATGCATGTTTTTGTATTTGTGTATGTGCAGGTACGAATATGTGAAAACTGAACGAAAACGAAGCAAAACCGACAAAAACGAGCACGAGATTGGAAAAAGGTCAAAAGCCAAAGCCGGGGAAGCTAAATGATCAAAGATAGCTCACAATGCTCATAGAAGTCCTCAGAGATTCAGAAAGTTTCAATATTTGTCCCTGAATAAAGTTTGGAGAAATTGGCAGATTTAGTCCCTGTAGTTTCAGAATTTGGCAATTATGGTCCTTTAATGAATATTTGGAGAAAAGTCATCAATGGTCCTCCAATATTCAGAGTATGGCAATTTATACCCTTGGGAGAAAGTTTCAATGATTTACAGATTTGGTCCCTAAGGTTTTCAGAATTACATTATTGGTCCTTGTAATAATCCTACTACTACTCCTAATATAACTACACACCGGATCCACACTCCAAGCCCAAACATAACAAAGCCCAACACCAACTCTTTTTAATATATACCCAGCCCAACACCACCATTTACCCGACCCAAACCCAACATTAATTACCCGTTCAAAATTACCGCCCCCCAAATCCCTACCCCTTCCCAGATAGTTACTATTCCATAAACCCTAAAACCCCAAACCATCAATTAACCTTAAATTACCTCGTATGGTAATAAATTAACCAATGATATGCCTTTATTATCACTCACGCATGACAAGGGAATGACAGAAGGCAAGGGGGTACGTGGACCAATGGAACGAGGCAAAGGTACTCACCCTTCACTACACCAGGGAATCAATGGACTATATTGCTGCTTAAGGACCAAGCCAAGATGAATGGACAAGATTAAAAGCAGAGGAGCTCATCTAGAATGATCCAAAAACCCTAGTTCTTAGCTTATATATACCCCCCTCATATTGTAATCGGAGTAGAGTTTCAAGTAGTGTTACTCTGCCAAAATCATTTTGTAAACCTTTTTAATATTAATGAAAGTCTTTTTATTGTCTTATTTAATTTTCAGCTTTGCTTATTTACTTATCTTGTTTATTAGCTTATTGCTTATTGTCACTTATTTCTGTCTCATTTCTTTTCAAGCAAGTACTTTTCTTTTATTATCAACTTAGTTTCAATCTTCTACTTTACTAGTTATTATTCTTATTGTTGTTTGTTATCAAAAGAAAAACCAAAAAAAAAATTAAAAAAAAAAAAAATAGTATGATCTGTTTTCCTTGATTGAATCTTTTCATTGTTTGTTTTGTTGTTTGTTCAAGCTCATTCAAGCTTATATAGCTTGTAGTGACCCTTGACTTTTTATTGTTCCAAAAATCCAAAAAAAGAGAAAAAGTCAAAGAGAAAGTCAACTGCTCAGCTTATTTGAATAAGCTGAGCCTATTGGTGGTTAAAGGCAACCATAAGCTGTCCCATGGTCTGTCTAAAAGGCAGGCTAGCTTAGCGAACCTCCTCTTTTCATGCTGAGGGGGACTTGAGTTTGTAAGTTTCATTATTTGTCTCATCTCTATTGCTTATTTCTATTGTAGCTTTAAATCTGATACTATTAGCTTGATACTACTGATTATTGCTTATTAGTGCTTGATACTAGCTTCTTTATCATATTTGAGAGTTGTAGTGATATTTGCTTTTGCTACTGTTTGATCTAGTTTACATCTGTGATCCATAGCTTTTTGATATAATGGTGTTTTTGATCTATGTTTCTGAGTCACATCATGATAGTTGATCATTTTGAGTAAATTGGAATTGGTTTGGAAGAGTTTTGTGAGGTCTGTGTTTGATTTTTAGGCTAGACAGAACCTTTAAGGGGTGTTTGGTTGATAGTTGTTTGCTGTCATAAGGTTTGATTCAGAGGTTAAAAGTGGTTCACATAGTTAAATTAGGATATATTAAGAGTTAGTATACCATAAAACCAGTAGGTTATTAGTTAAAAAGTCAAAATCATTGGTTAAATATTCACACAGTTAGCATAATAGTAGTTTTAGGGTACTTGATTTCATAAGTAGTTGCATATTTGATAGTAGTAGCTTAATTGAATCACAATATAGTTTATTTTCATTTAAGTGATCATTTTAGTGTAATCCAAAACCATTTTAGTCAACTTTCTGTTTTGGCAAAAAGTCAAAAAGGTTTTCAACTCAGATTTTGGTTACAAATTTAGAAGCTTGTGTAGTCTTTAATGTTGATTGGAATCATATATGGTTTGCTGTTTTGAGAAGCTCAGTAGCCAAACTTTACATTTCAAAAAGAAAAATTGGATTTGAAACTTGTTGCTTATCTGAAAAGCCA
This sequence comes from Artemisia argyi, assembly GCA_030686995.1. NCBI lineage: Eukaryota > Viridiplantae > Streptophyta > Magnoliopsida > Asterales > Asteraceae > Artemisia > Artemisia argyi. The sequence goes on from CM060684.1 coordinate 10,166,705, forward strand.
GTTGAAGTGGGCTTATTGGGACAATAGGTGCCCTGCACTCAGTTTTTGATCAAGCATTCTTGGGTTGTTTTAGGTTATTAAATTGGAACAAGGATCTGTTTTCTAGGTTCATTTGTGATCTCTAGTTGTAAGTGAGTGATTTGCACCATTAAGCTCCATCTCTTTAGCTTATTTGCACTGCTTATCAGTCTCATCAAGTTGGGTGGTTGAGACTAGCACCTGTTTTCAAAATATAGGCCTGCTAGTGAGCTTTTGAGCTTGAATCTGAGTTTGGTTGTTAAATTTGAGTTTACATACTATTGTAGTTGATTGTTCCATTTGAATAGTACCCTTTGCTTATTCTGTTTGTGCTTTTGGCTTATTTCATAATGCTTATTTGACCTCATTGTGCCCACATCTGTGATTCTGTGCATCTTTTGGCCTCAAGACTGTTTCATTAAGCTTAAACAAGTTCAAAAAAATTAATTGGTTAAAGTTTGGGTCAGTTTGGTCAAGTTTTGCTTATAAATAAGCACTTTCAATTAAGCAGTTTGGGGCTAATCCGCACTTCCAGTGCTTATTTTGAAATTTTTATATTTTTCCTAGCTTTTAAATATTATTTTGGATTTTCCCTGTAATTTTCAGATTTTTCTGAGTTGTTTTGCTATTTTTCTTATTTAATTTTCCTTTTTAATCAATTTTAATTACTTTTTAATTGCTGAAAAATACAAAAAAATCAGAAAAAGCCAAGAAAAATCCAAAGAAATATTAGAAAATTATTTTTAGTTATTTTAGAATTTTAGAAAGTAATTTTGCATTTTTCTCACTTTATTTTCATTTTCTTTTAATTATTAAATAGTTTAATTAGTTTTTAATTCATAAAAAATTATTAAAAAGTCAAAAAAAAAATTTTCTTTTTCTCAAAATTTTCTTTTATCATTTTTAATTTTTGAAAATTATTTCCAAGTCCGTAGGAGTTGTGTAGCTTAAAACTCGCGTTTTATTTTGTACGTTAACGTTTAATTAACGTTTTAGCGTACGGTTTCTATTTTACGTGACGTTTTTAGTTTCCTTAATTGAAATACGTGTTTAAGTGATTAATTGTGCCTTATTTGCTATATCATTAGTGTAATCTCATATATATCACTTTCTACCACTTTTCACGACACGTTTTCCGAATCGGAAATTCGGAATTCCATTCACCCTTCACACGGAATACGACCTCGGGTTATCCGTATTTCTTTGCGGATTTCTTTGAGCTTACTATCTATACTATAATATTGATATTGTGTTTTTCACGAATCAATTTTTGGCGCCGCTGCCGGGGAAGGTTGAAGTGAATTTTTCGTTTTCGTTTTTCGAAATTGTGTTTTGAAAACCTTCCTTGTATATATTTTCTATAAAAACCAAAAAAAAATTGAAAAATCAAAAACACTTTTCCTAAAGTGTTTTCAAAAATACCAAAAAAATAATAAAGTTACAGCCTCGACCCAATCGAAAGAAAGGGCGTTGTAAACCAAAAAAGTCTCCCAATATAATTACGCGTGAAATTAATTGCTAATCGGATTACTTTGGATTCTACGACCGAATAAGCGGAAAATACGGATAGCTTTGACATTAAATTGCAAGCTGAAGAGAGATCCATTCTTCTCTCCCGTTCCGTCGCGAGTAGGTTTAATGGAAACGGTTTACGATTAACGTAACGTTTGAAAAAGAGAAAAACAAAAGTATAAGTTTTTGAATTTTGCTTTATAAAACAAAAATACAAAAAGATTTTCCTTTTCAAATTTGATTTTCCTTTTATTTTTCAAAATTTGAGTTTTTGTGGTGTATGAACACCTGTTCATCTTCTAAACGTCTTATTTCTCCATTATCGAACCCCGAGCGTTTGATACGTCACACACAAAAAGTTCGTTTCCCTAACATCACGGAAATGGAACAAAACAACCACAACAATCAACACCCTCCGGTGGGTGTTGTTCAAAATGCACCAGCTCCCGATCTCCGAACGATGGAGGAGCTGTGTCAACCGACAATGCACGGTAGAGGCGGTCCGATTGCCCCTCTCAATATTGAGGCTAAGGATTTTGGACTTAAGCACCATATGATTCAACAAGTCCAAAATTCGTGCCAATTTCACGGATTACCGGGTGACGATGCTAACAAGCATCTCGATAAATTTTTAACCGTCACCCAAAGTATGAAACAACATGGGGTCTCCGATGACGCCCTTCATCTTTCTCTTTTCCCCTATTCTCTTACACATCATGCCACAGCTTGGTTTGATCGTCTTCCCAAGAACTCGATTCATACCTTCAAAGAAATGGTATCGAAGTTCTTGGCGAAATATTTTCCACCATCGATGGTGACGAAACTTCGAAACGATATTAGCAATTTCCGTCAGCTTCCCGACGAATCTTTATTCGAAGCTTGGGAACGTTATAAACTTGCTATTGATCGGTGTCCAAACCATAACATGCTTCTTGTTACGATAATTGATACGTTTTACAATGGTTTGACTTTGCGACATCGGGACACGATCAATGCAGCTGCGGGTGGAACTTTTATGAAACGACGTCCTGAAGATTGCTACGAACTTATTGAGAACATGACCGCTCATTACAATTACTGGGATTCCTCTGCCGAGAGGAATGAGTCAAGAACAACCGTTGCTCAAAATTCTTCTACATCTAATTCTGAAATAGCCGCAATTACTAAGAAACTCGATGATTTGTCGACTGCTGTTTTACGAATGCACCAAACGTCTCAGAATCAAAATCAAGTCAAAAACCATCAAGTTAACATGATCAACAATGTTTGTGAGACTTGTGGTGGTCCTCATTCGTATTTTGAGTGCCCAACCACCGGTGGCTACACTCACGAGAATGTGAATGCTGCTTCGGGAACCTACAATATGGGCGGTAACGGATACCAACCACAGGGTGACCGAAATCTTCTTAGCTACCGTTCGAACCATTATGTTGGACCACCCGATTTTAATCAACCGTCTCAAGTTAATCAAGTCAATCAAGTTAATCAAAATGTGCAAAACCGAAATCATCAATTCAATCACAATGCTAATCAAAATCGGATGAATAATGGTTTTCAGAATCAAAATCATGGTTTTCAAAATCAAAATCGGGGAAATTATAACCAAGGCCCGAATCAAGGGAATTTTCATGGAAATTTTCAAAATGCTAATCATGGAAATCAAAATTTTCAGAATCAAGGTTTCAATAACAACAATCGTGGTCAAAATTTTCAAAATCCAGTTGTGAATCAGTCGTCTTCGGATGTATTACTTAAGCAGTTTATGAAAAGTCAAGAGGAAATGAATAAAATGTTAATCAATCAAATGGCCGAATTGAAGAAGTCTTTAAATGATCGACCCTTGGGCTCGGGTACTCTTCCAAGCAACACGATCGCTAACCCGAGGGGCGATGCTAAGGCGATCACGACTAGGAGTGTTATTGTAATCAATGAACCGACGGCTCCGACTACCTCTTCTTCTCTTCCTCCCAAGGTAGTCGCCCGTGAAACCGAGGTGACAACGGATACGGGAATTCCTAATAATAATGGAAGGACCAAAAACATCCAACCTCCGGTAGTCTCAACGTCTAAAGGAAAAGATAAAATTGTTTATGAAAATGAGAAAGAAACTCCCGTCAAAACAAATTTGCCTTATCCGTCACGATTGAATGAACAAAAGCACCGCGAGAAAGATAAAAACCAGATGGAAAAGTTTTATCAAATTTTTCAAGAATTGCATTTTGATATAAATCTCGCGGATGCTATACTTTTGATGCCTAAATTTGCCTCAATGCTAAAAGGTCTTTTGAATAACAAATAAAAATTGTTTGAAATATCACGAACCCAGATGAATGAGAATTGCTCAGCGGTTATCCTCAAAAAGCTTCCCGAAAAGCTTGAAGACCCCGGTCGATTTCTCATTCCATGTAATTTTCCTGGGATGGTTCAATGCTTCGCCTTGGCTGATCTTGGTGCTAGCATTAACCTAATGCCGTTATCCATTTGGAAAAAGTTGTCTGTACCCGATTTGACTCCGACTTGCATGACCCTCGAGCTAGCCGACCGAACTACTTCCCGCCCGATGGGAATAGCCGAGGATGTCTTTGTTAATGTGGGAAAATTTCATTTCCCGGCCGATTTTGTCGTGGTTGATTTTGATGCCGCTCCGCGGGTTCCTCTCATTCTCGGAAGAGGTTTCCTAAGGACTGGCCGTGCTTTAATTGATGTTTTCGATGAAGAAATTACCCTACGCGTGGGTAACGAAGCCATAACTTTTAATTTGGATCAAACCGCGAGGTACTCCTCCGATTATGACAAATATTCCGTTAACCGAATCGACGTTATCGACGAAGTTACGGAGGAGTATGCTCAAGAGTTACTTGGTTTTACCGAACATGCTTCGAGTGGCAATCCTACTCATTCTTCTGAACCAATCATTTCTGATCCTTCCCCTTCCCTCACTCCGTTTGAGGGGAGTGATTTCATCTTGGAAGAGATCGAGGCCTTTCTTGCTAATGATTCGATTTCACCGGAAATTGATCATTCCGTTTGTGACCCGGAGGGAGATGTTCTTTTGATTGAAAAAATTATTAAATGAAGATCCCAACCCATCCCTCCCTCCGATGGACCTCAAAATGGCCGATGTTAAAGAAATTAAGCCGTCTACTGAGAATCCTCCGGAGCCCGAGCTCAAGGATTTACCTCCTCATCTTGAATACGCATTTTTGGAAGGAACCAATAAACTTCCCGTCATAATTTCAAAAGGACTAAAAGATGAGGAGAAGAACCGTCTCGTAGATGTGCTCAAGAAGCACAAAAATGCCATCGCTTGGCAAATTTCTGATATAAAGTGTATCGACCCTCGTTTTTGCACGCATAAAATCTTGTTTGAAGATAATTACAAACCGTCTGTTCAGCAACAACGACGGGTTAACCCGAAAATTCATGAGGTTATCAAAAAGGAAGTTATCAAACTCCTCGATGCCGGAATGATTTATCCAATCCCGGATAGTTCTTCGGTTAGCCCGATCCACTGCGTACCAACGAAAGGTGGAATGACCGTCGTAACTAATGAAGATAATGAATTGATTCCGACACGTCTTGTTACCGGATGGAGAGTTTGTATTGATTATCGAAAATTAAATGATGCAACTCGTAAGGACCATTTCCCACTTCCATTTATGGATCAAATGCTAGAACGCCTAGCGGGAAATGAATTCTATTGTTTTCTTGATGGATTCTCTGGTTATTTTCAAATACCAATTGACCCTCCGGACCAGGAGAAGACTACCTTTACTTGCCCTTATGGTACGTTTGCCTATCGTCGTATGCCTTTTGGCTTATGCAATGCTCCAGGCACGTTCCAAAGGTGCATGGTGTCTATTTTCTCGGACATGATCGAGAAAACCATGGAAGTTTTCATGGATGATTTCTCGGTTTATGGAGATTCTTTCACTTCTTGCCTCTCCCATTTAGAAAGTATGCTAAAATGGTGTGAAGACACCAACTTGGTTCTAAATTGGGAGAAGTGCCATTTCATGGTCAAAGAGGGCATTGTCCTCGGCCACAAGATTTCGAAATCTGGGATTGAGGTCGATAGAGCAAAAGTCGATGTGATTGCTAAATTACCTCATCCCACCACCGTTAAAGGAATTAGAAGTTTTCTGGGTCATGCCGGCTTTTACCGACGTTTCATTCAAGATTTTTCTAAGATAGCCCGGCCCCTGACCCACTTACTTGAAAAAGATGCTCCGTTTATCTTCTCTAATGAATGCATCGAAGCATTTAATATACTTAAAGAGAAGTTAACGGAGTCTCCGGTCTTAATTGCCCCCGATTGGGACTTGCCCTTCGAGCTAATGTGCGATGCTAGCGATTATGCCATTGGTGCAGTCTTGGGGCAACGCAAGTCTAAACATTTTCAGCCGATACACTATGCCAGTAAAACAATGACCGACGCTCAATACCATTATACGACTACTGAGAAAGAAATGTTAGCCGTCATTTACGCTTTTGAAAAGTTTCGATCTTATTTGCTTTTGAAGAAATGCATAGTGTATACGGATCATTCGGCTCTTAAGTACCTTATGGCAAAGCAAGACGCTAAGCCACGCTTGATGCGGTGGGTTCTCCTCCTTCAAGAATTTAAAGTTGAAATTCGAGATAAAAAGGGAGCCGAGAACCTTGCTGCTGATCACTTATCGCGTTTAGAGAATCCCCACCAAAGTGTTTTCGAGAAAAAGGAGATTAACGAAGCATTTCCTCTCGAGAGACTGGGGAGTTTATCACATTGTGATTCTAGTACCCCATGGTTCGCCGACTTTGCGAATTACCATGCGGGGAATTTTATCCGGAAAGGGATGTCGTTCCAGCAGAAGAAAAAATTCTTCAAAGATGTTAAGCATTATTTCTGGGACGATCCCTATTTGTTTAAAATATGTGCGGATCAAGTGATCCGGCGGTGCGTTCACGGCAAAGAAGCCGCTGAAATTCTCATGGCATGCCACAATGGACCCACGGGGGGACATCATGGTGCTAATTTCACCGCTAAGAAAGTTTTTGATTCCGGCTTCTACTGGCCGACGATTTACCGGGATGCTCATGAGTTGGTTAAATCATGTGATTCTTGCCAGCGTCAAGGAAAAATTACTCAGAAGGACGAGATGCCTCAAAATGCCATCCAAGTCTGTGAAATTTTTGACATCTGGGGTATCGACTTCATGGGTCCATTCCCGTCTTCTCGTGGTAACAAATATATACTCGTGGCCGTCGATTATTTGTCTAAATGGGTGGAAGCGAAGGCGCTCCCCACCAATGACGCCCGAGTTGTTGTGAAATTTCTCAAAAGTCTCTTCGCCCGATTTGGTGCACCTCGTGCTATTATAAGCGATCGTGGGACCCATTTTTGTAACGACCAATTCGCTAAGGTTATGCTCAAATATGGTGTCACACATCGTCTTTCCACAACATATCATCCACAGACAAGTGGTCAAGTTGAGGTCTCCAATCGTGGCTTGAAACGTATCTTAGAAAAGACCGTAGGTGAAAACCGTGCTTCATGGGCTGACAAGTTAGATGATGCACTTTGGGCCTTCCGTACAGCTTACAAAACACCCATCGGGTGCACTCCATACAAGCTGGTTTACGGGAAGGCCTGCCACTTGCCCCTTGAACTTGAGCACAAGGCCTACTGGGCCTTGAAACATGCTAATTTTGACTTACAAACCGCGGGAGATCACCGTAAAGTTCAATTGAATGAATTAGTCGAACTTCGTGATCAAGCCTATGAGAATTCTTTGATCTACAAAGAGAAGACAAAGAGGATTCATGATGCTAAAATTAAAGATCGTGTCTTTAATGTTGGTGATCGATTCCTCCTTTTCAATTCTCGATTAAATATTTTCTCGAGCAAGTTAAAAACCCGTTGGTCTGGACCATTCACCATTACCCAAGTTTTTCCTTATGGAACCGTTGACCTTGCTCAAAATGATGGTCCCAACTTCAAGGTGAATGGTCATCGTATCAAACATTACTTTGGAGGGGACATACCACCCACGGTTGTCCCGGATCTCCAAACTTTCCCCAAGGACGATTAAATTCGGGGATCGAGTCAAGCTCATATGACTCGGTGAACAAAAACAAGCGCTTCGTGGGAGGCACCCCATGCTTATCCATTTTCATTTTCTATATTTTCTATTTTCTAATAACGTTACGTGAGGGGGGCGACCCTTTCCAAACTCGTGTTTTCGTGGTTGTTTGTGAATGTTCAGGAATTTCCCCGAAGTTTGAGGACTCTCGTGCTCGTGGTTTGTCGTTCTCTCCACTCGAGTCTCATCCTTCGCTGCTCTATTGGAAATTCACCATATCCTAAATCTTATCGACTAACGTTTATCTCTTGGCATACTTAATAAACGGCCTTAGATTTTACGTAGACTATCCGTACCTTTAAAACATTGAAGACAATGTTTCACTTTAGTCTGGGGGGGGGGGGGTGAATCTTCGATTCGATTTGACCTGTACCATAGTCTGAGCTGTTTAACTTGCGCAACTCCGTTTTCCACCAAAATTTTAAATTTTTGTCACCTCTTTATTATGCAAAAAAAAAAAATAAAATAAAAAAAATAAAAAAAAGAATGATATGATATGAATAATAAGATTTGACACCTTGTTTTGACTTTCCTACCGGCGAGAGTAGAAATAAATGTTTCGACTTGACCGGGCGTGTTGAGCCCTAGCTCGTCTCCCTTAACCAAAATAATCAAAAGATTATGGCTAAGCATCCGCGGATATCATTATTTGGGATTTTAAATTTGCGGAGATCGAGGAATGATAGAGTTTATTTAGAAGTTTCGTGCTATACACGGATCGCATTACTGGGATTTAAAAAACCCACGAGAGGTACTTGTGGCCTCCTTGTTCCCATCAGAAACGTCACCAATATATAAATAGATGTCTAGGATTAATTAAGTGTATACGGTTTGGGCAATACTTAGTTTTTTCTCGTTCCCAACAAAATTTCTGCATATGAGGGTTTGGTACACATTGAGGTACTGCCAGTGTTATGGTAAAATAGACTATTGCATCTTGCCGGTTCGCAGCCGATGTTGTGATCTTAGTAAAAGCCGTAGGACTTGGGGCTTGGCATATGATTATGAATATCAATAATAATAATCCAAAGCCAAATAAAAAGGCAGAGGAATCCAAAGCTATAAAAAGCAAATGATATAATCCAAAAGTCATAATAAAGCTCTTGCATCTTGGCGGCTCAAAACCGTTGATTGTAATTGAAATAAAGGACTAAGGACCAAATATTATTAAAGTGCTTATAGTTATGCAAAAATGCCAAGCTTCGACTCTGGGGGTTTCCCTAATAAAAAGCTTCCGTTTCGGGTATCAAACATGGTATGTCTCGGTCGTAAATAAAAAGGGAGCCCCTATAAATCGTGTTAAATCAGAGACCTTCATGTGGACCCGACTTTTGTATGCAGAGATTTTCGAGAGAAAGTTTGGAAACTACTTAGCGTTCAAATTTTGTGCTCTTATCGGACTAACAAATATCGAAACGAGAAAATATGAAGCAATTCATTTCTCAACAATTAAAATCTTTAGATACAAAACTTAGGACCTGGGGACAAGAGGTAATACACAAGTAACTTTTGTGGGCAGTGTTAGCATCTAACTTCTAGTTAAACAATGATTTCGATTTTACGCTTAGTTTGGGAGCTTGTGAAAAATCAAGGATGATGATTTTTATCCGTATGGTCTCTTCTCTGTGAGAAGTGTTTCTACTCGTTGACCCTGAAAATTATCAACAGATATGAATTGATAATGAAAGTCAAAATAAACCGTCACATATAAAAATGAAAAATACAAAAAGAGTAGTTGTAGTTATTGTTTATTAAAAATCGGAAAACGGAGCGTTTTTGGGAATAAATGATTTTACTATCTCTTTTGAAAGTCATTGCTACTTTACAACGTCAGTAAAAAGAGGTTTTGAAATTATTTATCTCTTAAGCGTGAGGTGATGACATTGCGTGAGGTCACGGCAATACCTTAGTCTGGGGGATTTTGATGAGTGCTTAATCACTCATCTTTTTAGACCTTTAAAACAGACCGAAAATACCAAATACTAACCTAAAATGCCAAGAGAATGCATGTTTTTGTATTTGTGTATGTGCAGGTACGAATATGTGAAAACTGAACGAAAACGAAGCAAAACCGACAAAAACGAGCACGAGATTGGAAAAAGGTCAAAAGCCAAAGCCGGGGAAGCTAAATGATCAAAGATAGCTCACAATGCTCATAGAAGTCCTCAGAGATTCAGAAAGTTACAATATTGGTCCCTGAATAAAGTTTGGAGAAATTGGCAGATTTAGTCCCTGCAGTTTCAGAATTTGGCAATTATGGTCCTTTAATGAATATTTGGAGAAAAGTCATCAATGGTCCTCCAATATTCAGAGTATGGCAATTTATACCCTTGGGAGAAAGTTTCAATGATTTACAGATTTGGTCCCTAAGGTTTTCAGAATTACATTATTGGTCCTTGTAATAATCCTACTACTACTCCTAATATAACTACACACCGGATCCACACTCCAAGCCCAAACATAACAAAGCCCAACACCAACTCTTTTTAATATATACCCAGCCCAACACCACCATTTACCCGACCCAAACCCAACATTAATTACCCGTTCAAAATTACCGCCCCCCAAATCCCTACCCCTTCCCAGATAGTTACTATTCCATAAACCCTAAAACCCCAAACCATCAATTAACCTTAAATTACCTCGTATGGTAATAAATTAACCAATGATATGCCTTTATTATCACTCACGCATGACAAGGGAATGACAGAAGGCAAGGGGGTACGTGGACCAATGGAACGAGGCAAAGGTACTCACCCTCCACTACACCAGGGAATCAATGGACTATATTGCTGCTTAAGGACCAAGCCAAGATGAATGGACAAGATTAAAAGCAGAGGAGCTCATCAAGAATGATCCAAAAACCCTAGTTCTTAGCTTATATATACCCCCCCTCATATTGTAATCGGAGTAGAGTTTCAAGTAGTGTTACTCTGCCAAAATCATTTTGTAAACCTTTTTAATATTAATGAAAGTCTTTTTATTGTCTTATTTAATTTTCAGCTTTGCTTATTTACTTATCTTGTTTATTAGCTTATTGCTTATTGTCACTTATTTCTGTCTCATTTCTTTTCAAGCAAGTACTTTTCTTTTATTATCAACTTAGTTTCAATCTTCTGCTTTACTAGTTATTATTCTTATTGTTGTTTGTTATCAAAAGAAAAACCAAAAAAAAAAAAATTAAAAAATTAAAAAAAAAAAAAAATTGTATGATCTGTTTTCCTTGATTGAATCTTTTCATTGTTTGTTTTGTTGTTTGTTTTGTTGTTTGTTCAAGCTCATTCAATCTTATATAGCTTGTAGTGACCCTTGACTTTTTATTGTTCCAAAAATCCAAAAAAAGATAAAAAGTCAAAGAGAAAGTCAACTGCTCAGCTTATTTGAATAAGCTGAGCCTATTGGTGGTTAAAGGCAACCATAAGGTGTCCCATGGTCTGTCTAAAAGGCAGGCTAGCTTAGTGAACCCCCTCCTTTCATGCTGAGGGGGACTTGAGTTTGTAAGTTTCATTATTTGTCTCATCTCTATTGCTTATTTCTATTGTAGCTTTAAATCTGATACTATTAGCTTGATACTACTGATTATTGCTTATTAGTGCTTGATACTAGCTTCTTTATCATATTTGAGAGTTGTAGTGATATTTGCTTTTGCTACTGTTTGATCTAGTTTACATCTGTGATCCATAGCTTTTTAATATAATGGTGTTTTTGATCTATGTTTCTGAGTCACATCATGATAGTTGATCATTTTGAGTAAATTGGAATTGGTTTGGAAGAGTTTTGTGAGGTCTGTGTTTGATTTTTAGGCTAGACATAACCTTTAAGGGGTGTTTGGTTGATAGTTGTTTGCTGTCATAAGGTTTGATTCAGAGGTTAAAAGTGGTTCACATAGTTAACTTAGGATATATTAAGAGTTAGTATACCATAAAACCAGTAGGTTATTAGTTAAAAAGTCAAAATCATTGGTTAAATATTCACACAGTTAGCATAATAGTAGTTTTAGGGTACTTGATTTCATAAGTAGTTGCATATTTGATAGTAGTAGCTTAATTGAATCACAATATAGTTTATTTTCATCTAAGTGATCATTTTAGTGTAATCCAAAACCATTTTAGTCAACTTTCTGTTTTGGCAAAAAGTCAAAAAGGTTTTCAACTCAGATTTTGGTTACAAATTTAGAAGCTTGTGTAGTCTTTAATATTGATTGGAATCATATATGGTTTGCTGTTTTGAGAAGCTCAGTAGCCAAACTTTACATTTCAAAAAGAAAATTTGGATTTGAAACTTGTTTGCTTATCTGAAAAGCCAGTTGAAGTGGGCTTATTGGGACAATAGGTGCCCTGCACTCAGTTTTTGATCAAGCATTCTTGGGTTGTTTTAGGTTATTAAATTGAAACAAGGATCTGTTTTCTAGGTTCATTTGTGATCTCTAGTTGTAAGTGAGTGATTTGCACCATTAAGCTCCATCTCTTTAGCTTATTTGCAATGCTTATCAGTCTCATCAAGTTGGGTGGTTGAGACTAGCATCTGTTTTCAAAATATAGGCCTGCTAGTGAGCTTTTGAGCTTGAATCTGAGTTTGGTTGTTAAATTTGAGTTTACATACTATTGTAGTTGATTGTTCCATTTGAATAGTACCCTTTGCTTATTCTGTTTGTGCTTTTGGCTTATTTCATAGTGCTTATTTGACCTCATTGTGCCCACATCTGTGATTCTGTGCATCTTTTGGCCTCAAGACTGTTTCATTAAGCTTAAAAAAGTTCAAAAAAATTAATTGGTTAAAGTTTGGGTCAGTTTGGTCAAGTTTTGCTTATAAATAAGCACTTTCAATTAAGCAGTTTGGGGCTAATCCGCACTTCCAGTGCTTATTTTGAAAATTTTATATTTTTCCTAGCTTTTAAATATTATTTTTGATTTTCCCTGTAATTTTCAGATTTTTCTGAGTTGTTTTGCTATTTTTCTTATTTAATTTTCCTTTTTAATCAATTTTAATTACTTTTTAATTGCTGAAAAATACAAAAAAATCAGAAAAAGCCAAGAAAAATCCAAAAAAATATTAGAAAATTATTTTTAGTTATTTTAGAATTTTAGAAAGTAATTTTGCATTTTTCTCACTTTATTTTCATTTTCTTTTAATTATTAAATAGTTTAATTAGTTTTTAATTCATAAAAAATTATTAAAAAGTCAAAAAAATATTTTTCTTTTTCTCAAAATTTTCTTTTATCATTTTTAATTTTTGAAAATTATTTCCAAGTCCGTAGGAGTCGTGTAGCTTAAAACTCGCGTTTTATTTTGTACGTTAACGTTTAATTAACGTTTTAGCGTACGGTTTCTATTTTACGTGACGTTTTTAGTTTCCTTAATTGAAATACGTGTTTAAGTGATTAATTGTGCCTTATTTGCTATATCATTAGTGTAATCTCATATATATCACTTTGTACCACTTTTCACGACACGTTTTCCGAATCGGAAATTCGGAATTCCATTCACCCTTCACACGGAATACGACCTCGGGTTATCCGTATTTCTTTGCGGATTTCTTTGAGCTTACTATCTATACTATAATATTGATATTGTGTTTTTTACGAATCAACGTTTATCACGTCTATATACGTATATAAACGATTATATTCTCAATAATAGTATTACGAGTATTATTTTTCATATTTGACTTTTAAATATTTATCGAGTCATAGAATTTGGTCACATGTCCGAGTCATGACTCTCGGCTCATAGTCCAAGTCCAACATAAGAATCAAGTCAAAATAAATAAATCATCTCCGTCCAAATCAATCCCATATCCACGTGTGATTCGTCGTGAAAACCAATTATATATAATATAGTATAGTATCGAAGTGATACGCAAGAAATACGGATCACCCGAGTCGTTTCCAAGTAAAGGTGTGAATGGAATCAAGAATATCGATTCGTGTAAATCGTGTAGTGAGAAGTGGTGAAAAAGCAAATAGTGATCAAATAATTCAACTATCAACTAACAATTGAAATATGTAAAGAGTACAAGCTAGTAATGCACCAAAGTCTAAAGCGTAAAAACGGAAATGCAAACGCGATTTTTAAAACGTAACGTACGAATTAAAACGCGAGTTTTAACCTATACTAACCCTATGAACTTGGAAATAATTTTAAAAAGCAAAAATGATAAAAGAAAATTTTTAGAAAAAGAAAAATATTTTTTTTGAGTTTTTAATAATTTTTTAAGAATTAAAAACTAATTCAACTATTTAATAATTAAAAGAAAATGTAAATAAAGTGAGAAAAATGCAAATTTAATTTCTAAAATTCTAAAATAACTGAAAACTATTTTCTAAAATATTTTTGGATTTTTCTGGGTTTTTTCTGATTTTTTTGGATATTCTAATAATTAAAAAGTAATAAAAAGTGATTAAAAAAATGAAAATTAATTAAGAAAAATAGCAAATTAACTTAGAAAAATATGAAAAATTGCAGAAAATTATATTTTATTATTATGAACCTATGAAAAATAAAATGAACAGATTATCACACACCAATAAGCAAATGGGCACAAAAAGCAGTTTGAATAAGTGCTTATTTATAAGCTAATAAGCACTTATTTCGACACAGAGCTCAGAAACAGTAAAGACCACATAAATAAGCATAAAACAACTTTTAACCATAAGATAAGCACTCAGGATAGCCAAATAAGCACTTAAGCTGTTGCAATAATCAGACAGAAATAATGGTTCCGGTCCCCCACTTTAAGCAGTGATATAAGCACTCTAATAAGCTGATTTTTGAAAAGTTAAAGTGGCAACTACTAGACCACCCAGCAGAGAACTCAGAAAAAACAAAAAATCCTGATTCTAACTATCCAATTGAACCCCAATTAGGCCTGAGATCAGCAGTGAAAAACCAAATAGGCTGCAAACAGTTGACTTTTTTATTACTTAAGAACTTTGACTTAATCTAATTTTATCAGCTTAAATCTAATCCTAGGTGTTATATTAACTTGTTTAACCACTTAAATCACAATCACAAACATCAAACTAACAGTTTTTAAAAAGTTGCAGTAACAGATCATAAAAATGCAAAAAGGATTTTTAGCAAACATGAAATTTTGACTTTTTGTAAATAATGTGCAAGTTTAATGGTTACTCTAGTTCTATAATGACCTAAGGAGACTAAAGATGCAGAAAAACAAGCAAGTGAACACCTCAGGCAAGCAGTGCACTGATTTCCCAAACACCCTTTTTGAACACTGTTACAACCTCAAAACCACTACAGCACTATCCAAAACATTTCCAAATCACCACTTATGCACTTACTATGATTCACAAACATGAAATGACTCAGAAACACAGAGCTTTAACCACTATTATGCAAGAACAATAGATATGACCGATGATGATTATGATGATACAGTATACTCAAATCAAAACTCAAACATAATCAAATAACTACTATAAACCAAAAACAGACAATAATAATAACTATTAAGCACAAATAAGCTAAAAGCAAACCACAGATTTGATACTAAGCTATTTTACCAATAAGCTACAAAGATGGAATGTAAAAATGAAACTTACAAGCCCAAGTCCCCCTCAGCATGAAAAGAGGGGGTTCACTATGCTTGCCTATCTTTTGACAGGCTAAGTGGACACCTTCTTGGCTGCCTACAATCACCAATAAGCTCAGCTTATTCAATAAGCTGAGCAAGTTGACTTTTATTGACTATTTTTGAACTTTTTGAGTTTTTGAGAAATAAAATCACTACACTTGCTATAAGCTAAATAAGCTGAGATAAGTTCAAGTAAACTACTAAAAAGCTTTTGAAAATGAATTTAAGAAACAAATCAGAACATATATATATATATATATATATATATATATATATATATATATATATATATATATATATATATATATATATATATATATATATATATATTTTTTGAGATTTTCTATTTTTCTTATTTTTTTGGTTTTTATACTTTCTAAGTGTTGAAATAAGAGAGTAACTATAGTTAAACTATTATAAGCTTATGAAAGGCTAAATTAAACAAGGTTTTAAGAGAAAGCAAACATCTTTTTATAATTTTTCAGATTTTTTTTTTTTTTTTTTTTTTTTTGAGTTTTCAATAAAGAGAAAAAAATACTTGATAAATAACTTTTAAAAGTTTATAAAAGACTAGTATAAGCTGAATTAGGAATGGATTAAAACAGAATAAGCAATAATACTATGAAAATTAAGCTAAGATTTATAAGAAGAAATACTTTTATTAAAACTTGAAAGTGAAATTTCAAAGGCTAATCTAAATTACAAAGTTGAAGTAAATTTGACAGAGTAACTTTATCTAAAAACCTACTACTCAAATGGTGAAATCAGGGTGGGTTTTTATAGGAGAGCAGGGGTGAGGAGCCTAGGGTTTGATGGAAGGATCTAGAGCTCAAATGGAGGCCACATATCTTCAATTCCCCTTAGGATGTCGACATCCCACCAATTTCTATCCATTTGAAACCTTCTTATCTTCAATCCACGTATCAAGGACCAATCAGGGAGCTCAAAGGTGCCACGGTGGAGGATTTATGACACCATCTGACAACGTGTCAGATGGTTCTAGAAAGATGCTTAGTACGAGGTTTGGATTTGGATAGGTAAGAGGTAAAAACGGGTGAGGTGCAGGGTAACTTGTGGGAGAGATGCACAGTAACACGCGCCATTTGTTTTTTTTATTATTGTTTGAGTTTGGGTGGGTCGGGTTTGGTATTAAGATTGGACCAGATTGTGGTGGTGGGCTTGTGTTTGGTTTCTGGGCCTGGGTAAGTGCAAGTAATATTAATTTTGGGCTAGTGTAAGGATCCGGTGTGTAGTAGCAATTTAAACCAAGGGACCAAAACTATAAATCTGAAAATATGAGGACCCAAACTGCCAATCTTCCATAATATTATTCCAAGGGTTATTTGTGGCATTTCAAGAATAATGAGGGGCTGAGTTGTCATATTTCCAAAATATCTTCATAAGAACCAAAAGTGACAACTTTGAAAGTTGAGGGACCATATGTGTAACTTCTTCAAACTTATGACCAAGGGTTATTCTTGTAATTTCTTGAAATTTGAGGGTTCCATTTAATCATATGAGCTTTACTTTGACCACTAAGCTTCCCCGGCTCCGGCTTTATTGAAACTTTTCCAATTCTCGTGCTCGTTTTGTCATTTTCTCGTGATTTTTTCGTCCTTTTCTTAATATCCGTTCCTGCACATTCACAAACACAAAAACACACATTCTTTGGCAATTTTGGTTAGTTTTTGGTTTATTTGGTCTTTTTTTTAGCTCAGAAAAGGTGAGTGAATAAGCACTCACCAAAATCCTCCGGACTAAAGTATTGCCGTGTCCTCACGCAATGTGATCAATTCACGCTCACGAGATAAATAATTTCATAACTCTTTCTACTAACTTTGAAAAGTAGCAAGGAGGTTCAAAAGAGATTACAAAATCATTTATTCCCACAAACGCTCCGTTTTTCCAAATTTATTTCTTTATTCCACTTTATTCTATTTTTGGACTTTTCACACTTCATACTTGTGACGGTTTGTTGAACTTTCATTATTTTTGCAATAATTTTTAGGGTCTACGTGTAGAAACACTTCTATTTAAGAAGTGACCATACGGATAAAAATCGTCATCCTTGATTTTTCACGAGCTCCCAAACTAAGCGTAAAAACGAGATCACATCTTATCTACAAATTTAATGCTAACACTACTCATAAAAGTTACTTGTGGAAACTTCTTACTCCCATGTCCTAAGTTTTTGTATCTCATTATTTTATTTTTGTTGAGAAATGAATCGCTTCATATTTTCTCGTTTCAATATTTTTTAGTCCGATAGTGACACCTATGTTTAAACACTAAGTAGTTATTCATTTTCTCTTAAGAACCACTGCAATAGAAATTCGGTCCACATCAAGGAATTTAGGGTACATACAATATCAAGGATGTAAGTTGCGGAGTACAATCACGTGCACCTCATGTGACTGATTACTAATCACTTATCACATGCACCTCACGCGCCAACAACTTATTTATACATACATAGCTCTTATTCAACAATACTTCAACTTTCATTTTTTCATTTTTCACTTTTTTTCACTTTTCTCATATTTTTCATACTTTTCTTGATTTTTTTCATAACATCAATGGAAGCTTATCGGGTAGCTCCAAAACCACATAGATAATCAACTTTTGACTTTTGATTCTTTCGCTTTTTGCTCTTTTTTTTTTTGATGTTCCTTGATATTTACCCAACTTCTAAAACAAAAATTCTCTTAAGAAAACAAATAACTAAATATTATTCAAACCTAAAAACCACTAATTAACCTAGAACATCTATTATATATTGGTGACGTATCTGATGGGAGTAAAAAGCCACGAGTACCTCTTATGAGCTCTAATGAGAACCACTACTCCACGTTTAGCATTAAACTTGTAAATAAACTCTATCATTTCTCGTTCTCTGCAAATTTAAGACCTCAAATAATGAGATTAGCAGATGCTTAGCCAATAATCAGCCACGCATATATAAAGTCAAATACGGGAGTTTGCAAACTCTTGGAAAGAATTCGCGTTTTGTAGCTCCTAGTGTAAGTGACTAGCGAAAGCTTTTCAAGCCGTGCATGTATAAAGTCAAGTACGGGAGCCGACAAAAGAGTAGCTCCTAGTGTACAAGGCTAGCACAAACTTTTATGATTATCATTGGTTAAGGGAACAAGCTAGGGCTCAACACGCCCGGTCAAGTCAAAATATTTATTCCCACTCTCGCCAGCAAGAAAGTCAACAAGGTGTGAAATCACTTATTCAAACTTTTATTATATTTTTGCACAACTTTTCTGACTTTTTCTCATTTTTTTTTTGCTTTTTCATGACTTTTTCATTCACTTTTCTTCAAAATTTTTGAAAATTTTCAATTTTTTCAATTTTTTTTTTTCATTTTTTTGTGGAAAAACGGAGTTGCAAGAGTACACGACATGGTGAAAAATGCAAGGTCAAATCGAATCGAAGATTCACCCCCCCCCCCCCCCCGGACTAGAATGAAACATTGTCCTCAATGTTTTAATGGGTAAAGGTAATCCTAACATAAATCTAGGCCGTTTATTAATTATGCCAAAGAAAACTTTAGTCGATAAGATTTACGGATATAGGATTTTCAAAAGCATCGACGAATGAGACTCGAGTGGAGAGAAAGACAAAACCACGAGCACGAGAGTCATCATAAATCGGGGACAATCCTGGACAATCATACACAAACAACCACGAAACACAAGATTGGAAGAGGTACCCCCTCCTCAGGTTATTTATTAGAAATAAGAAAATTAAGAAGATGAAATTGGATAAGCATGGGTTGCCTCCCACAAAGCGCTTTGTTTTTGATTACCGAGTCACGTAGCTTGACTCGATCCCTGAATTCAATCGTCCTTGAGGAAAGTTTGGAGATCCGGGACTACCATGGTTGGTACATCCCCTCCGAAATAGTGTTTCAAATGGTGACCATTCACCTTAAAGTTGGGACCATCAAGTTGAGCCAACTCAATGGTACCATAAGGGAACACTTGTGTTATGGTGAATGGTCCAGACCAATGGGTTTTAAGCTTACCCGAGAAAATCTTTAAACGAGAGTTAAAAAGAAGCACTTGATCACCAACGTTGAACACGCGGTCTTTGATCTTGGCATCATGAAGTCTTTTTGTTTTCTCTTTATAAATTAAAGAATTCTCGTAAGTTTGATCACGAAGTTCGACTAATTCGTTCAATTGAACTTTTCGGTGATCACCCGCGGTTTTTAAGTCAAAATTTGCATGTTTTAAGGCCCAATAGGCCTTGTGCTCAAGTTCGATGGGCAAATGACAAGCTTTCCCGTAAACCAGCTTATATGGAGTGCACCCAATGGGTGTTTTGTAAGCGGTCCGGAAAGCCCATAGAGCATCATCTAGCTTATCGGCCCATGAGGCACGGTGCTCACCTACGGTCCTTTCTAATATCCTTTTTAAGCCACGATTGGACACCTCCACTTGACCACTCGTTTGTGGATGATAAGCCGTAGAAAGACGATGTGTGACACCATATTTAAGCATAACTTTAGCGAATTGGTCATTGCAAAAATGGGTCCCACGATCACTTATGATGGCTCGAGGTGTACCAAATCGGGCAAAGAGCTTTTTTAAGAATTTCACAACTACTCGGGCGTCATTGGTGGGGAGCGCCTTCGCTTCAACCCATTTGGACAAATAATCGACGGCCACGAGAATATACTTATTTCCTCTTGATGACGGGAATGGACCCATGAAATCGATGCCCCAAACGTCAAAAATTTCACAAACTTGAATAGCATTTTGTGGCATTTCATCGTTTTGAGAAATTTTCCCTTGACGTTGGCAAGAATCGCATGATTTCACCAATTCATGGGCATCCCGATAAATCGTCGGCCAATAGAAGCCGGAATCAAACACTTTCTTTGCGATGAAGTTGGCACCATGATGTCCCCCCGTGGGTCCACTATGGTATGCCATAAGTATTTCAACAGCTTCCGTACCGTGAACACACCGTCGGATCACTTGATCCGCACAGACTTTGAACAAATAGGGGTCGTCCCAAAAATAATGTTGGACATCTTTAAAGAATTTCTTCTTTTGTTGAGACGACAACCCTTTTCTTATGAAATTCCCCGCATGGTAATTCGCAAAATCGGCGAACCATGGGGTACTTTGGTCAATATTAGACACACTCCCAAGTGTCTCGAGAGGAAATGCATCGTTGATTTCCTTGTTCTCGAGAACACTTTGATGGGGATTCTCAAGTCGTGAAAGGTGATCACCAGCAAGATTCTCAGCTCCTTTTTTGTCTCGTATTTCGACATTAAATTCTTGGAGCAAAAGAACCCATCGCATTAAGCGTGGCTTAGCATCTTGCTTTGCCATTAAGTATTTTAGGGCCGAATGATCCGTATACACTATGCACTTTTTAAGGAGCAAATAAGACCTAAATTTTTCGAAAGCATAGACAACCGCTAACATATCCTTTTCGGTAGTTGTATAATGATGTTGGGCCTCGGTCATAGTCTTACTTACATAGTGTATCGGTTGAAAGTATTTATTCTTACGTTGCCCCAGAACTGCACCAATGGCATAATCACTAGCATCACACATTAGCTCAAATGGTAAGCTCCACTCGGGGGCAACTAAGATTGGTGCCTCCGTTAACTTTTTCTTTAAAACATTAAATGCATCGATGCATTCATTTGTGATGTTAAACGGAGCATCCTTTTCTAAAAGGTGGGTCAGAGGCCGGGCTATTTTGGAGAAGTCTTGTATAAAATGTCGGTAAAAGCCAGCATGACCAAGGAAACTTCGGATTCCTTTGACGGTCGTAGGATGAGGTAGCTTAGCAATGACATCGACTTTTGCACGATCTACCTCAATCCCATATTAGATATCTTATGGCCGAGGACTATGCCCTCTTTAACCATGAAGTGGCTCTTCTCCCAATTTAGAACCAAATTGGTGTTTTCACACCGTATCAGCATTTTCTCTAAATGGGAGAGGTAAGAGTCGAAAGAATTTTTGTAGACGGAGAAGTCGTCCATGAACACTTCCATGGTTTTTTCGATCATATCCAAGAAAATAGCCATCATACACCGTTGAAACGTGCCTGGAGCATTACATAGGCCAAAGGGCATTCTCCGATAGGCAAACGTTCCATACAGGCAAGTAAAAGTGGTCTTCTCTTGATCCGGGGGATCAATAGGGATTTGAAAGTACCCAAAAAAGCCATCCAAGAAACAATATAACTCATTTCCCGCTAACCGTTCAAGCATTTGGTCCATAAAAGGGAGCGGGAAATGGTCTTTATGTGTCGCATCATTCAACTTGCGGTAGTCGATACAAACTCTCCATCCGGTCACAAGTCTAGTCGGTATAAGCTCATTATCGTCATTTTTCACAACAGTGATTCCACCCTTCTTTGGAACACAATGAATCGGGCTAACCCATGAACTATCTGAGATCGGATAAATCATTCCAGCGTCAAGGAGTTTAATAACTTCCTTTTTGATCACTTCGTGGATTAGTGGGTTAACCCGTCGTTGTTGTTGGACGGAAGCTTTGTGATTATCGTCAAGCAGAATCTTATCAGTACAAAATTGAGGGTCGATTCCCTTAATGTCGGATATTTGCCAAGCAATAGCACTTTTATGCTTCCGAAGCACATCTAAGAGTCGTGTCTTCTCCTCATCTTTAAGGCCTTTTGATATTATAACCGGTAATTTATCATTTTTTTCCAAGTATGCGTATTCGAGATGAGGAGGCAAATCCTTGAGCTCGAGCTCCGGAGGATTCTCAATAGACGGCTTTACTTCTTTTACGTCTGCCATTTTTAAGTCCATCGGAGGGGGAGAAACAACCGGGTTTTTATTTAAAAGTTTTTCAATCAATGAAATGTCCCCCTCTGGATCAAAGTTATTATTATCAATTTCCGGTGAAAATGATTCATTTGAAAGACAAGCATTTATTTCTTCCCAAGCGAGATCACTTCCCTCAAACGGAGTGAGGGAAGGGGAAGAATCGGAGACGATAGGTTCAAAAGAAGGAGTGGGATAGCCACTCGAAGCATTTTCGGTAAAACCAAGAAGTTCTTGAGAATACTCCTCCGTAGCTTCGTCAATAACATCGATTCGGTTGACGGAAGCAACATCGTAGTCGGAGGAGTATCTCGCGGTTTGATCAAGGTTAAAAGTGACGGCTTCATTTCCAACACGTAAGGTAATCTCCTCGTCGTAAACATCAATTAAAGCACGACCGGTCCTTAGGAAACCTCTCCCGAGAATGAGAGGAACCCGTGGATCGGCATCGAAATCAACAACCACAAAATCGGCAGGGAAATGGAATTTCCCAACATTGACAAAAATATCCTCGGCTATGCCAATTGGACGAGACGTAGATCGGTCGGCAAGCTCGAGGGTCATAAGCGTCGGTGTCAAGTTAGGGAGAGACAACTTTTTCCAAATTGACAATGGCATTAGGTTAATGCTAGCACCAAGATCGGCCAAGGCGAAGCATTGAACCATACCCGGAAAATTGCACGGTATAAGAAACTTGCCAGGGTCTTCAAGCTTTTCGGGTAGCTTTTTAAGAAGAACCGCTGAGCAATTCTCGTTCATTTGGGTTCTTGTCATTTCAAAAAGCTTTTCCTTATTATTTAAAAGTCCTTTTAGCATCGAAGCAAATTTGGGCATCAAAAGTATAGCATCCGCGAGACTTATATCAAAGTGCAATTCTTGAAAAATCTGATAAAATTTTACCATTTGGTTTTTATCTTTCTCGCGGTGCTTTTGTTCGTTTAAACATGACGGATAAGGCAACTTTGTTTTAACAGGAATATCTTTTTCATAAACAACTTTTTCCTTTCCCTTGGACGTCGGGACCACCGGAGGATGGATGTCTTCGGTCCTTCCATTATTAATAGGAAATTCCGTATCCGTTGTCGCCTCGGGTTCACGGGCGACTACCTTGGGAGGTAGAGAAGAAGAGGTACTCGGAGCCGTTGGTCCATCATAAGAAACACCACTCCTTGTCGTGATCGCTTTAGCATCACCCCTCGGGTTAGCGATCGTGTTGCTAGGCAAAGTTCCAGAGCCCGAGGGTCGATCATTTAAACGCTTGTTAAGATCATTGATTTGATTAGCTAACAACCTTGTTGTTTCCTCTTGTTTTGTCATAAAAGCTTGTTGGTTTTGAAGCAATTGCTTAATCAACTCTTTCGTGGGCGACGGATTTGGAATAATAGCTTGATTTTGATTATTGAAATTTTGCCCACGGTTTTGAAAATTGCCATGATTCAGATTTGCATTATTAAAGTTCCCTTGATTATTCTAAAAATTCCCATTATTTTGAAAATTGTTCCCTTGAGGCGGGGCTTGGTTTTGATTTCCCTGAAAATTCCGATTTTGGTTTACACCTTGGTTTTGAAAACCTTGATTTTACCGGTTTTGATTTTGATTAACTTGATGTGTACGGTTTTGCACATTGTTATTATGACTCTGATTTTGAAAACCGGGTGGTCCAAGATAATGGCTTGAATGGTAGCTGAGGAGATTTCGATCTCCTTGAAGAGATGGGTAACCGTTGCCACCCATATTTGCAGCATACACGTTCTCTTGAACATAAGCTCCGGTTGACGGACACTCGTTATACGGATGTGGACCACCACAAGTAACACAACCTTGATTCAAAACATTGACTTGATGACTTGGTTTTTCAATGGACATTTCATCAACTTTCTTAGTTAAAGCCACAATCATGTTTACCAATTCTTCATTATTTTTACCATTATTAGACACTTGTGGTTTATTTCTTGACATTCTAACACGAGGTTTATTCTCAATTATCATGAAAGCATCATTCGTATTTCTAGCCAACAAGTTCCCACCTGCAGCAGAGTTGAGTGAGTCTTGGTCAACATGACTCAACCCATTATAGAAAGTGTCAATCTGCTGAAGGGGTGTGAACCCATGGTTCGGACATTTTTCCATCAAATCTTTGAATCGGTCCCAAGCTTCACTAAACGACTCATCAAAAGCTTGTTGGAACCGAAAGATTTGGGAACGTAGATTAGAAGTTTTAGAAGGAGGATAGAAATAATTCACAAACTTGGAAGCAAGATCATTCCAAGTGTGAATCGAATTGGGTGGTTCCTTTTCCAGCCAAGTCCGGGCTGCTCCTTTTAAGGAGAAAGGAAATAACTTCAATTTCACCACATCGTGAGGAACTTGATTCATTCTAATAGTCTCAGCGATGTCGGTGAAATTTCGGATGTGAGCATAGGGGTCTTCGTTATCAAACCCGTGAAAGGATATACCCGTGATTAAATTGAGTAATCCATGATTGATTTCAAAGTTGGCATTGATGTCTGGAATCACAATAGCTCTCCTCACACCGTTAAATGGTGATTGGAGTTGTTCTTCCATCGGATGCGGATCAAATGCCGGTTGTTGTCCCATCGGCGGGACAACATTGTGCTGCGGACCACCCATCGGCGGCGGCCCGTTGTGTTGTTCGTTATGGTTCATCTCCTCGTCGTCAAGGAAATGAACCCGACTCGTATGTCGTAAAACCTGCTCGGGGTTTGAGAGCGGAGAAGTAAGATTTTCAGAAGTAGAACGGGTGTGCATACACCAAAAACAAAATTAAAAAGAAAAAGAAAATAGAAAAGAAAATCTTTTTTGTTTTTATTTATTTATTATTTTTTTTATTTTTTTTCTCAAAAACTTTTTATTTTTTTGTTTTTCTTTTCTTAAAACGTAACGTTAATCGAAAACCGTTTCTTTCAAAACCACGCGCGACGGGACGGGAGAGAAGAATGGATCTCTCTTCAGCTACCAATTTAATGTCTTAGCTATCCGTATTTCCCGCTTATTCGGTTGTAGTAATTGAAATAGTCCGATAAACAACTAAATTACGTTTTCGTTATATTGGGAGACTTATTTGGTTTACAACGCCCTTTCTTTCGATCGAGTCGAGGCTGTAACTTTTATTATTTTTTGGTATTTTGTAAACACTTTAGTAAAAGTGTTTTGAATTTTTCAATTTTTTTTATAAATATATACACAAAATAGAGGAATGCTTAACAAAACACGATTTTTCAAAACAATATTCAAAAATTCACTTCAAGTCGTCCCCGGCAGCGGCGCCAAAAATTGATTCGTCGTGAAAACCAATTATGTATAATTTAGTATAGTATCGAAGTGATTCGCAAGAAATACGGATCACCCGAGTCGTTTCCAAGTGAAGGTGTGAATGGAATCAAGAATATCGATTCGCGTAAATCGTGTAGTGAGAAGTGGTGAAAAAGCAAATAGTGATCAAATAATTCAACTATCAACTAACAATTGAAATATGCAAAGAGTACAAGCTAGTAATGCACCAAAGTCTAAAACGTAAAAACGGAAATGCAAACGCGATTTTTAAAACGTAACATACGAATTAAAACGCGAGTTTTAAGCTATACTAACCCTACGATCTTGGAAATAATTTTAAAAGGTAAAAATGATAAAAGAAAATTTTTAAAAAAAGAAAAATATATTTTTTTTTAACTTTTTAATAATTTTTTATGAATTAAAAACTAATTAAACTATTTAATAATTAAAATAAAATGTAAATAAAGTGAGAAAAATGCAAATTTAATTTCTAAAATTCAAAAATAACTGAAAACCATTTTCTAAAATATTTTTGGATTTTTCTGGGGTTTTTCTGATTTTTTTGGATTTTCTAATAATTAAAAAGTAATAAAAAGTGATTAAAAAATGAAAATTAATTAAGAAAAATAGCAAATTAACTCAGAAAAATATAAAAAATTGCAGAAAATTATATTTTATTATTATGAACCTATGAAAAATAAAATGAACAGATTATCACACACCAATAAGCAAATGGGCACAAAAAGCAGTTTGAATAAGAGTGATATAAGCACTCTAATAAGCTGATTTTTGAAAAGTTAAGGTGGCAACTACTAGACCACCCAGCAGATAACTCAGGAAACACAAAAAACATGATTCTAACTATCCAATTGAACCCCAATTAGGCCTGAGATCAGCAGTGAAAAACCAAATAGGCTGCAAACAGTTGACTTTTTTATTACTTAAGAACTTTGACTTAATCTAATTTTATCAGCTTAAATCTAATCCTAGGTGTTATATTAACTTGTTTAACCACTTAAATCACAATCACAAACATCAAACTAACAGTTTTTAAAAAGTTGCAGTAGCAGATCATAAAAATGCAAAAAGGATTTTTAGCAAACATGAAATTTTGACTTTTTGTAAATAATGTGCAAGTTTAATGGTTACTCTAGTTCTATAATGACCTAAGGAGACTAAAGATGCAGAAAAACAAGCAAGTGAACACCTCAGGCAAGCAGTGCACTGATTTCCCAAACACCCTTTTGGAACACTGTTACAACCTCAAAACCAATACAGCACTATTCAAAACACTTCCAAATCACCACTTATGCACTTACTATGATTCACAAACATGAAATGACTCAGAAACACAGAGCTTTAACCACTATTATGCAAGAACAATAGATATGACCGATGATGATTATGATGATACAGTATACTCAAATCAAAACTCAAACATAATCAAATAACTACTATAAACCAAAAACAGACAATAATAATAACTATTAAGCACAAATAAGCTAAAAGCAAACCACAGATTTGATACTAAGCTATTTTACCAATAAGCTACAAAGATGGAATGTAAAAATGAAACTTACAAGCCCAAGTCCCCCTCAGCATGAAAAGAGGGGGTTCACTATGCTTGCCTCTCTTTTGACAGGCCAAGTGGACACCTTCTTGGCTGCCTACAATCACCAATAAGCTCAGCTTATTCAATAAGCTGAGCAAGTTGACTTTTATCGACTTTTTTTGAACTTTTTGAGTTTTTGAGAAATAAAATCACTACACTTGCTATAAGCTAAATAAGCTGAGATAAGTTCAAGTAAACTACTAAAAAGCTTTTGAAAATGAATTTAAGAAACAAATCAGAACATATATATATATTTTTTTTTTGAGATTTTCTATTTTTCTTATTTTTTTGGTTTTTATACTTTCTAAGTGTTGAAATAAGAGAGTAATTATTGTTAAACTATTATAAGCTTATGAAAGGCTAAATTAAACAAGGTTTTAAGAGAAAGCAAACATCTTTTTATAATTTTTCAGATTTTTTTTTTTTTTTTTTTTTTTTTTTTTTTTTTTTTTTGAGTTTTCAATAAAGAGAAACAAATACTTGATAAATAACTTTTAAAAGTTTATAAAAGACTAGTATAAGCTGAATTAGGAATGGATTAAAACAGAATAAGCAATAATACTATGAAAATTAAGCTAAGATTTATAAGAAGAAATACTTTTATTAAAACTTGAAAGTGAAATTACAAAGGCTAATCTAAATTACAAAGCTGAAGTAAATTTGACAGAGTAACTTTATCTAAAAACCTACTACTCAAATGGTGAAATCAGGGGGGGTTTATAGGAGAGCAGGGGTGAGGAGCCTAGGGTTTGATGGAAGGATCTAGAGCTCAAATGGAGGCCACATATCTTCAATTCCCCTTAGGATGTCGACATCCCACCAATTTCTATCCGTTTGAAACCTTCTTATCTTCAATCCACGTATCAAGGACCAATCAGGGAGCTCAAAGGTGCCACGGTGGAGGATTTATGACACCATCTGACAACGTGTCAGATGGTTCTAGAAAGATGCTTAGTACGAGGTTTGGATTTGGATAGGTACGAGGTAAAAACGGGTGAGGTGCAGGGTAACTTGTGGGAGAGATGCACAGTAACACGCGCCATTTGTTTTTTTATTATTGTTTGAGTTTGGGTGGGTCGGGTTTGGTATTAAGATTGGACCGGATTGTGGTGGTGGGCTTGTGTTTGGTTTCTGGGCCTGGGTAAGTGTAAGTAATATTAATTTTGGGCTAGTGTAAGGATCCGGTGTGTAGTAGCAATTTAAACCAAGGGACCAAAAGTGTAAATATGAAAATATGAGGACCCAAACTGCCAATCTTCCATAATATTATTCCAAGGGTTATTTGTGGCATTTCACGAATGATGAGGGGCTGAGTTGTCATATTTCCAAAATATTTTCTTAAGGACCAAAAGTGACAACTTTAAAAGTTGAGGGACCATATGTGTAACTTCTTCAAACTTATGACCAAGGGTCATTCTTGTAATTTCTTGAAATTTGAGGATTGCATTTGACCATATGAGCTTCACTTTGACCACTAAGCTTCCCCGGCTCCAGCTTTATTGAAACTTTTCCCATTCTCGTTCTCGTTTTGTCATTTTCTCGTGATTTTTTCGTCATTTTCTTAATATTCGTTCCTGCACATTCACAAACACAAAAACACACATTCTTTGGCAATTTTGGTTAGTTTTTGGTTTATTTGGTCTTTTCTTTTAGCTCAGAAAAGGTGAGTGAATAAGCACCCACCAACGTGCTACAACAAGAGGGTCCGACTACGGCACCCAACTAACTAATCTCCGTCATCTAATGACCGTCTCACAATCAGTCCCCAAGTTCCACACTCGACAACACATCTCCAATATAACTCGTAATCCAAATATTCCACAACAAGTCCACTAATTATCCATGGTCAAAAATCACAACCGCGACCACAACAATAATAGTCCGACAAGTAAACATAACAACGAAACACAATTAATTACGGGTTGAGTTACCAAGTCAACCCTGGTCTATAATACGCCCGAAACAAAGTACGGGAGTCCCACACGAGACCATTAGGTCTCGGCTAGCTCTAGCTCGAGCCAAAACCGACCCAAACAGCCCCCTTGGAGGTGTCGGCCGAAAAACCAAACGACCACAAGGTCGACCAAACATCACCACAAGCACCAAAAATCCAAAAATCATCAAATGGTCATAATAATACAACCAAGAACCCAAGCCGAGAGCCAATGCTCTCGGTTGAACCTCGACCCATCGAAAATAACATGAACCCGGATACCAAACATTTTTCCTTAACCCATTTCATCAAAACCCATTAAAATCTTTCGTTAATAATCAAGAAAACCCGAAAAGAAACCAAATCCGTGACCCAAGGTCACGACTTAAACCAAAATACGAGCCAAAGCTCATCCTACCTTCGATTCCCAAGACCAAATCGAATGGATCTTCAAAACCAAGACAATAAATGACGAATTGGTGGTGAAATCGAGATGAAAAAGTAGATTTAGGGCGCGTGTTTATATGGATCGGATAGAGAATGATGTGGGGAGTTGATTGGTGGTGTTGGTTTTGACGGGGGAGCGGCAGTGACGGTGGTGGTGGCCGGAAAAGACACGGCGGCTAGGGTTTTTTTTTGGGGGGGGGGGGGGGGGGGTGAAGATAGAGAGAGAGAGTGTGTGTGTGAAAAATGGTGATGAGGGTGTGGTGTTGTGTGTTGCTTAAGACCGGACCACAAGGACGATTTTAAGTAATTTTTTTTTAAAAAAAAATTCTTTTTATTATTAATAATAATAATAGTGAAGGTGTAGTGGGCTAAGTAGCCCAATGTACATACACGGGCCAAACCCGAAACCTTAAATAACCAGACCACTTTCTCAAACCGAACTCGTTCCAAAAATAATCAAAACCTCGCGATACGTCCCCAAATAATAATATCCAAACCAATATAAAAATAATTTAAATTGTTAGGTTAACCTAGTGCCGGAGTCAATGTAGTGCCAAAGTAACGATCTCAAAATAAATCATCACGAACGAACCAAACCAAACATAAATAAATAATCAAATCCTCATAATTAACGTACGATCAAAAACACATTCCAACGTTCATAAAACATCTCGTTACAATAAACTTTTCAAAAATTTCAAAATCATAATTTTTAATGTAATGCGCGTTTTTGAAACGGCTCCCTATTTTGCCAGTTGTTGGCGGAGGCTCCTCAACTCCTGCCTCAAGCCATCATGATCTCTCCATAATGATCCTAACTCCACACTATGGGCGTCGCTGTCTCTCTTGAGGTTAGCCACTTCCTTCTCCAGCTCGGCATTCCTTTGCCATAACTTGCGGTCGGCCTCTCGAGCTGTAATAAAACCTCGCTTTAAACTCTCAATATACTCGTGAATCTCAATCAAACCTCTCCTCATCTCAGTCGTCCTGCCCACAACCACAGTCATATCAACTCTCAGATCCGCTATAAACTCTCCAATAACCCTCTCAAGTCGATCAGATATACGTGTAACTCTCTCACCAAGATCAGTAATCTGAGCCCACATCCTACCGATCTCACCTAACTCTGCATGCTCAGCAGAAACCTCAGAAGGTACATCCGACTCAACGGGACTACCAGCTGGCAACTCAAACAAAAATGGATGATCAGGTGAAACAGGCTCAATCGGATGTATGGGTGAATCAGGCTCCTCAGCCTGAGCTGGCGGCACTAATAAATCATCATCATCAGGCATCTGTTCCTCCTGAGGGACATCCTCCTCCTCAGGGTCATCATCATCACCCTGCTCAGCCTCCTGAGGGTCATCAGCCTCATCCTCACCCTCGTACTCCTCCTCCTCCTCATCGGAAGAGTACATCATCAATCGTCTTCTCCTAACAGGTGAACCATGTGGTGAAGGGGTAGGGGATCTAGGACGACGACGCAATGATGCAGGTGGCGCCTCTGACAGAAGAGAGTGAGCATCTATCTGTAAAGGTGGTGAAGTAGGGCGTACCGACATACGTGTCGTAGCTCGGTGGGCAAAACGTGGAGCCACACGAGCCAAAGCCTGATGAAGTGTAAGCTGCCTCGATGTACCAGGGAGCCCTAGAGATGATGAGGGTCCCTGCTTAGATGCAGCAGGCGGTGCTGAAGTAGAACCTGTCGGTGACACAGTAGCTGAATGCATGGCTACCTGGTAAGGATCATAAGGAGCCATGGTAAACTGTGCTGGAAATACCGGTGCAGTAAGAATATCCTCAACAACATCGGGCGTACGGGAGGCCATAGTGTGTAACAACAGCGTAGGGTAGGTGTAAGTATTTCAAAACAACTAAACCGCGAACTCAAAATACCATATCAACATCTTCATATAATCCCAAATCATATATAACCAAGAAAGATTTAAAATACCTCATTACTAAAATCATTCGTAAAACAATTAAGCCATATAATTCCTCAAAACGCATATAATTCCTCAAAACGCCATCATATCACTAAATCAATAAATCTCAAATCCTCAAATCACCTCAAGAATCCCAAATCTAATAATCATCTCAATATACCCGAATAATAACAATGATGCTTCGGCTTGGCGGGCTGGCGGGCAATGGTCGAGGATCGTTTTCTATAAAAATCGGTTATAGTTTAGGTGTCTATTTACCTAGTTCTCTATAACCTTGGCTCTGATACCAATCTTTAACACCCCCAAAATTTGATACAGCGGAAGACTCAACAAGCTTTCGGGGTGCTACGGGGATTGGTATGCATTCAAAGTCATGAAAGAACGAGATAAAGTAAACATAAGAAAAACACAACCAAAACGGGTTTTAAAGTTTACATTTATCCCAATAATTATCCAAAGTAAGGCCCAAAAGAAATAAACATAGGTCCACAATAGTTATCAGAGTTTTAGAAAAATAGATCCATAACCGGTGCCATTGCCAAGCCTCCAATCCCAAGCATCCATAGAGCATCACTTAATTACCTGAGAAAACGTGCTAAAAGTCAGCTTTCGCTGGTGAGATCATAGGTTTAAATTCATAATTCAATATAGTGGACATATACGCAAAACGCTTGCTAGCTAGACTAGGCCTCAATCATCCAACCAAATCAAATCAACCCTATAGGTTCACGTTATAGCTCAAACCAATCCAATCAATAGCTTACCTAGCTCAAGTCTAGGCCTCGCTCTATAATCAATCCAATAGCTTACCTAGTTCGGGACTAGGCCTTGCTCATTAACCAAATCAATAGCTTACCTAGTTCGGGACTAGGCCTCGCTTAATCCTACCTAGTTCTATAAGCATAGCAAGTTTTGAAATCAAAAGCAATAATAGTCCACATAAAACAATTTGCACGTTTCTCACCCCAAGTATTGAAAACAAAGTTCAAGAGTAAAAGTGGGGCTATGACTCACCTCAAGTCCAGAAAATCTTCAAAAGAAATCGATAGATGAAAGACGTAAGCAAACTCAAGTAACGGCAACTACATACTCGGCACTTCCTAACAATATCAAACTCGTTCAGAAATCATTTCCTCAAAATCAATTATTCCCATTCCCGAACGTATTCCATTTAACTTTCCAAAAATATCCATTTCTCAAATTATCTTCATATATTAATTTGAAATTTGACGTTTGGTATCCATATGGGTGAAGGGTCGACACAACTCAAACCAAAAAGCCACAACGAACCAAATAATAACCAACTATAGGTCTAATATTAGCCCAACATATTATTTAAATAAATCATCGAAGCTTATCAAATCCGTCGATTTGGTAATCCCCCATATTTATTTACGTAATATATCGTTCCAAAATTATACCCAACCTAAAGCACATAACACAAAGAATTCTATTTGGTATATATCGTAGTCCAATAAATTCCCTATATATATCGTCGAATCGGCCAAATTCCACGAGATACATAGTAATTTATTACCCTAGAACATATACCACAACCTATGGGCGTCGTGGGATACGATGCCCATTAATATACTCATTTTATATAATCAAATAACTCGATCTAATCCGTCGATTAAATAAGTCACTTGCTATAGAAAATGTTTATATTAATCGTCATATATCCGTGACAACACAAAAGTCACAATATAAAGTCCGCTTGGACTTTAAATAACCACAACTCGTATAACTCGATAAGTTTCTAAATTTATAAAAATCATGTTTTTAATTATTATTCACCCGACTTATTAGTTTTCGCCGTTATTTATAGTTATTAATCTATAACAGTATTCCAACATTTCTTATACTATTTTCATAGTATAAGAATTATCGTTATATTGTTATACGTTTACTCGTGATCGTTTTATTATTAATATACGCATTTATATATATATATATATATATATATATATATATATATATATATATATATATATATATATATATATATATATATATATATATATATATATATATATATATATTCTCAATAATAGTATTACGAGTATTATTTTTAATATTTGACTTTTAAATATTTATCGAGTCATAGAATTTGGTCACATGTCCGAGTCATGACTCTCGGCTCATAGTCCAAGTCCAATATAAGAATCAAGTCAAAATAAATAAATCATCTCCGTCCAAATCAATCCCATATCCACGTGCTACAACAAGAGGGTCCGACTACGGCACCCAACTAACCTATCTCCGTCATCTAATGACCGTCTCACAATCGGTCCCCAAGTTCCACACTCGACAGCACATCTCCAATATAACTCGTAATCCAAATATTCCACAACAAGTCTAGTAAGAATCCATGGTCAAAAATCACAACCGCGACCACAACAATAATAGTCCGACAAGTAAACATAACAACGAAACACAATTAATTACGGGTTGAGTTACCAAGTCAACCCGGGTCTATAATACCCCCGAAACAAAGTACGGGAGTCCCACACGAGACCATTAGGTCTCGGCTAGCTCTAGCTCGAGCCAAAACCGACCCAAACAGCCCCCTTGGAGGTGTCGGCCGAAAAACCAAACGACCACAAGGTCGACCAAACATCACCACAAGCACCAAAAATCCAAAAATCATCAAATGGTCATAATAATACAACCAAGAACCCAAGCCGAGAGCCAATGCTCTCGGTTGAACCTCGACCCATCGAAAATAACATGAACCCGGATACCAAACATTTTTCCTTAACCCATTTCATCAAAACCCATTAAAATCTTTCGTTAATAATCAAGAAAACCCGAAAAGAAACCAAATCCGTGACCCAAGGTCACGACTTAAACCAAAATACGAGCCAAAGCTCATCCTACCTTCGATTCCCAAGACCAAATCGAATGGATCTTCAAAACCAAGACAATAAATGACGAATTGGTGGTGAAATCGAGATGAAAAAGTAGATTTAGGGCGCGTGTTTATATGGATCGGATAGAGAATGATGTGGGGAGTTGATTGGTGGTGTTGGTTTTGACGGGGGGAGCGGCAGTGACGGTGGTGGTGGCCGGAAAAGACACGGCGGCTAGGGTTTTTTTTTGGGGGGGGGGGGGGGGGGGGGTGAAGATAGAGAGAGAGAGTGTGTGTGTGAAAAATGGTGATGAGGGTGTGGTGTTGTGTGTTGCTTAAGACCGGACCACAAGGACGATTTTAAGTAATTTTTTTTTAAAAAAAAAATTCTTTTTATTATTAATAATAATAATAGTGAAGGTGTAGTGGGCTAAGTAGCCCAATGTACATACACGGGCCAAACCCGAAACCTTAAATAACCAGACCACTTTCTCAAACCGAACTCGTTCCAAAAATAATCAAAACCTCGCGATACGTCCCCAAATAATAATATCCAAACCAATATAAAAATAATTTAAATTGTTAGGTTAACCTAGTGCCGGAGTCAATGTAGTGCCAAAGTAACGATCTCAAAATAAATCATCACGAACGAACCAAACCAAACATAAATAAATAATCAAATCCTCATAATTAACGTACGATCAAAAACACATTCCAACGTTCATAAAACATCTCGTCACAATAAACTTTTCAAAATTTTCAAAATCATAATTTTTAATGTAATGCGGGTTTTAGAAACGGCTCCTTATTTTGCCAGTTGTCACAGTATCTAAAGAAGAAGCTGTACACGTACTATATGAGTCCAGGTACGAAACTGGGTGATCATATAGATGAGTTTAATAAGTTGATACTTTATTTAGCGAATATTGATATCGAGATTAAGGATGAAGATCAGGCACTTATGTTTCTTACGTCGATACCATCGTCTTACGAAAACTTTGTGGAGACATTGTTGTATGGGAGGGAATCCTTGACAATGGAGGATGTTCTGGCGACTCTGAATTCAAAAGAGTTGAAGAAAAGAATTGAAGGCACAAAGGAAGAAACTGGTGACGGGTTATATGTAAGGGGAGGGTCAGATCATTCAAGGAAAGCTCATTCTGGTGAAAGTTCGCGGTTCAAGTCAAGGGGTGGAACTAGTAAACTCAAGTGATTCATATGTCATTCAGAGGGTCATCTGAAGAGAGACTGTCCAATGAAGAAGTCAAGTGGGTCCGTCAGGAAGGGTAAGCATGATCAGGATCCTGATTCTTCTGATGACGACGGTAGCGCCTACTTTGGAGAAGCCTTGATGGTAGTCGGGAATGATGAGATGGCTGAATTGGTAATGGATTCAGGTGGGTCTTATCATATGACACCTAGGAGGAATTTCTTGTATGACTTCAAGGATTTTGATGGTGGTTTGGTTCAGTTAGGTGATAACAGGACATGCACTATCAGAAGGACAGGAAAAGTGAAAATACAGTTGCATGATGGTTCAAGCTTTATACTGGAAAATGTCAGGTATGTGCCAGGGTTAAGAAAAAGCTTGATTTCATTGGGTACTCTTGAAAAAGAGGGTTATACTGTGAAGATGCAGATGGGTAGAGTCAAGGTGACCAAAGGTTGTCGGGTTATGATGACTGGGATCAGAAAAGAGAACTGTGTGTATACTCTTGAAGCAAAAGTGACGACTTTTAGTGTACAAAAGCATGGAGGTTCAAAACAAGTTGGATTCAAACAACTTGGTCATAAACAAGTTGGCTTCAAACAACTTGGTCATAAACAAGTTGGGTTCAAACAACTTGGTCCTGGTGTTAAAATAGGAGTCCATGGAGTACAGGTTGATTAACGTGTTTGGTTTGAGGTGGAACTGTAGGGAACTCAAGGGAATCGTGAAGCTGAGGATGTTCAGGTTAGTAACGATGATTCTGTAGTGGCTCAAATAAAGTTGGAGGACAAGCAACTTGAAGAAAAAACAAACACGGATTGCTTGGTAAAGGAGCAGGAAAAGGTACACCTTGGTATAAAGGTGGGGGCGGACATTACGGTAACCGGAGTACCTGGTCAAGAAGGTACAGAGGGTAATGCTGCTGAAAAGAAGAAAGTGAAGGAGTCTAAGAAAGCTAAACTTGAGAATTTACTAAAGTACAAGGCCTGGTTCTCAAGGCGGTCCCTGGTTCGAGGTTCCAACATTAGATGAAGATGCTGAGTATCATTAATGCCTAAGTATTACTCCTAAGGTGGAAATTGTTATGTGTTAGTAGCAATACTTAGGAGGGTTAAATGTGACTTAGACAATAATAAGGGGATTAATTGTATTTAGTTTAAATAAAGTTTAGGATTGTACTTAGATTAGGAAACTAGTTACTTGGCTTACAAGCTAAGGTTTCTACCCCCTCATCTCTATAAATAGAGATGAGGGGGACGCTAGTAATTCATTCTTCTTCCTCAATTGTAAAAGGTTTCAATAAAGGGTTCGTTGAGGGTATATCGTGTGCATATTCTTGTCAATTCTTTGTGGTATATCGTGTTGCTACTTGGGCTCGATATAACTCGCAATCTAGCTTTCCGCGATCGAACTTCAGATTGTTCTCGAGGTATTTTCCAACATCTCAAAAATTGAAGTCGATTCATTTTTGCCCTGGTCTCAGCCGTAATGCCTTTCACTGTATCTATGGTAACTACAGTGTATATAAACTTCACCACATCTTAAGCCGTAACAAGACCCACAAATCACATTTAGGAAGCAAGAATCTTCATTTACAACATACAAAATTAAGCATTTAATTTGTATAACTACAGGTTTAAGGATAACATACAGCTAACTGTTTAAACTCATGGATCAGAAATTATGTAACCGTGGGTGTATCAATGCAGCTATGCAGCATGTCAATTCATAATCTAGTAACTTATTGATGCGTGGGAATCGCGACAGGCTTTACCTCTCGAGGGATCTCGAGAAGCTTACAACCCCCACCAGGCAGTGTACCTGATCGTTGTAGTATAGTATAGTGACAAGTACCGGGGGATTGATCGTTCAGCTTAGGAATAGTGTCGCTAGGATTAGAAAACCTAATTACTAGTTCTAAAGGTGAGGGATGATTATTTTTGTGTTTTTATATTTTTTAGAAAGCAAGTAAAATCTCGGGTTTTGGAAGAGTGGGCGGAATTAGTTGCTATTCAACTAACCCAAAACTAAGATATAATCAAAACAAAATACTGAAAATGAAAATAAACTAAATTATACTAAGGTTATGAGCAGTAATTGGAGAAATTGTGTTTACTTAGACTTCACTACTCCCTAGATATCTTTTACACGTTAATTACTTGTTATAATTGTATGGATGACGGATTGTATTCCTTAATACCATTCATGGGGTGGAATACATAACTCCCCAATTCTATAAGCTCTTATCTCCTCCTACACCATGACCCAGCACAACTATAGGGATTGTAAACAGTGGCTCATGCATTAAATACAACCAATAAAGACCTAGTACGCCTCGGTTCATGTTTCTTAAGACGTTCAAGCATGTTACCATTTGGAGATCTGCCAGTTTTCTTAAGCCTAACATATAAAATCATTCATCCAAGACAAGAATAAACAAGTAATCAATACATAATCAACATCTAGGTTTCATTAGATCTAAGCAAACACAAAAGAGATCTAGCCTAGCATAATGGAATTGAGACAAGAACAAGATATAGACAACCAACACATAGACATATTGATTGAATTAGAAGAACACTTATCTCAATTACAATGCAAGGTATCAAGGGTTTGGAACCCTTGAAAAACCTGTAAAAGTTGCACCAAATTCGTCTTTAGGGTGTCACCAAAACTTCTCTCTTTAATGTAAAAAACTAGAAAACTATATATAGGAAAACCGAGGTGACGGCGTCAAGAGCAATGGTGTGATGCCGTCATCCCGCCACCAAATACTTCCTCGGACGGCCTTGATCTACTTATGACGGCCTATGTGACGCCGTCACCAACCACGGTATTTTATTCTTGAGGTTCTGACGCCGTCAAGACTTACTCTTGACGCCTTCATGCACTGTTCCCAGCATAGAATTTTGAGACTCTGCCGTTTTCTTCACTTTTATGCTCCAAAAACGTCAAAAATGGCTTCTTTTCCAGAATTCACTCTCCAAGTACCTAAAATCACAAAAGGAACGATTTAGGGCAATATTTGATCAAATAAAGTCCGATTCGGGCTTAAATGACCCCCTAAAAACGGATCATTTTTCGCCTCATCATATACCCTTACACTTGAGATTTGCTTGTCCTCAAGCAAATGCGCTTTTATTCTACTCGAAAGACAAGTTATGGGTCATTTAACACTAATATAAAAGTAATTACAAAAAATAATCGTTCCACTAAAGACCAATAGACAAGCACGGAGGTCATACACACGCACCTCACAAATAGTGTTTAGATACTCACATCTCTCGGGTGTAATAAAGTAATATAACATTATGGAAACGGAAGATATCTCTCACTACCTGTCATAGCAAAATAGATTACCATAGGCTTGGGAAAGGATCAAACCTCCACCACATGGCGTAAGCACCTAGGATAAACTATCAAAGAGGTCTTTTAAAGGGTTGTAACGTTAGGTATAGGGCTATGAATTACACGGTTTTGTTGGATAAAGGAAGTTTTACTGGTTAATTACATGTACAAGATGGCGTTGCTAAGCCAAGACTAGACTCGACTTAAGCTAACAAATGAAAAATAACTAAAAACATAAAATGAACATAGAATGAAACGGGATGGTAGTCCGTATGGTTTTTTCTCTTTTTTTTTATTTTTTATTTTATTTTTATTTTTTTGCATACACTCTTACCCTACCATCCAAAATAATACATCATAGGGAATGAACGTTCCCCTTACACTTGAATCTTTATATACTTTACATTGAACTATTCTAATGACTCGAATTAAGAAAATCAAAACACTTGGAGCACTTTTAAGATTAACGTACATATGGGGGTAATAATATTATGTTCTTCCCCATTACTCCATAAAATAAGTACTTACCCATGAGTCTCAATCGTCCCAAAACAATATGTACAAGGATATGACTCGACTTAGCAACCATGTAATCAATTAGAAAGTTAACTTAGGGTTTAACAAATAACAATAATGCACTAAAAATGAGCGCATACACGGAAGGCTAAGGCGATTTGGTTGTACATTTAAGTGGGGTGTAACAAATTCTTCCTTTAAGTAAGATGCTTAAAGTTAGAAACGAAAAGATAGGCTCGGAGGGGTGTACTAGGGGTTCCGTGTACTAAAAATGAGTACAACGCTAAGGGTGTGGGAAAAATTAGTTGACTTAACTAGTCAAGTAATATGACTTAAATGGTCAAGTAATTATGATACGGGTAGAACACAAGGGTGATCCTAATGCCTCTTATCATGTAGTAAATCCTACTACACGAATGTAGTCTCACTAGCAGTCTCGGGATGCATCACTAACGCAAGTTCTAGAATCTAAATGCTACCGGTACACTCATAAGCACTAATAATGAATGCTTTTCCTATCAAATCTAAAGGTGAACCTCACATTTTTTGGTGGAAAATTTTTCTGAATATACGGTTATGTGCTAGTCATACAACCTCCTATCCATGAGACGCTTGCTATGGCTAAAGTTTCACTCCTAAATGTTGTAAAAAATTTTAAATTTGGCGCTAAAATTGCACTAACAAGTATTTCTCATAGTTTTATTACACATCTACTATCAAACAAAACAAACTCAAGCGAAAGTGCATATGTAAGGTATCATCTTTTTACCCTCCCCTTACACTTAAGATGAACATTGTCCCCAATGTTCAAGTAAAGAATGTAAAAGTGAAAAAGTAAAGAGAATGAAATCAAATACTCCCCTGATTCGCTCGGTATGGATTATAGGTTGGCTAGGTTAAATCTTCCTCCAAGAAAATGAATCAAAGCTTCCCTTCCAGAATATAAATCATCTCCTTGTCGATCATAACCTGTAAATCCTGACAACAATAGACAAGACAACCTCGCGTAAAATCGGCGGCATCCTATATAAGTTACTAAATCCTAGAAAACAAAGTAAGATATAATGCTTGTGGAATGAAGTTTGCAGATTTCCTGGAGATTATAAAACTTAATAATTCACAAAAACCATAAGACTCCGTTAGAAAAACAAAACCGGTAAAATTTCCAGATTTTTAACTCCTGACGCCGTCAAGAGTAAACCCCTGACGCCGTCAGAATGGACCTGCAGAAATTCTTATGTTAAGTTTCCGTAAAATTTCTGGAAAAACTTCGTCCTACTTCCTGGAAAATCCTGCAAAACTTCATTATGACTCAATACAAGCATTTGACTCTAACAAATACGAATATACATGTTCATTTAATAATGTGGAGAATCATGATCGGGTTGTTTCTTAAAAACATATTTGGGGTTTCCCCTTACACTTATCTTTTGCAAAAATACTTTTAGGTTGGAGTTAAGACTAGGCCAAACAACACAGTAAAGTATTTCCACATTTTAATTGAGAAACATGATCAACCAACAATAAAAATAAAACATGCATACGGAAGCAAATAACAATCAAACAAATAAAATCACACAAAACATGGGTTGCCTCCCAAGAAGCGCTTTTCTTTATTTACGAGTCTTGTAGCTAGACTCAAGGTCATGGGTTGCTACGTGATTTCATCATTGGTTCCACTCTCTAGGTCGTCTTCTAAACCAGTTTTGTATTCCGGACCAAGTTGCAAGCACTCTTTGTAGAAACCAAGCATCCTATTTCTAACATATTCTACTCCTCTACGTCTATCCTCCTCATTCCTATAGTAAGCCGCTTGCTTATGTTCCTTTTCGAAATTAGAGAGAAGGCGGTATTGTTCGATCTTGTAGGGCATTTGATAAGCAACCTCATCATTCTCTTTCTTGAACCAAACTATCCCTAAAGTCGGATCATAACTCATCCTAGTTGCCTCAACAAATGGTTTTTCGAATATTATTTGGCTTAAGCAAGCATCTATCACCGGACGAGTGTCTTCCACTATCATAAAATCAATCTCA
Source organism: Artemisia argyi (assembly GCA_030686995.1). Classification (NCBI taxonomy): domain Eukaryota; kingdom Viridiplantae; phylum Streptophyta; class Magnoliopsida; order Asterales; family Asteraceae; genus Artemisia; species Artemisia argyi. Next base: position 10,207,976 of record CM060684.1, read on the forward strand.
TAGGTGAGATTCCCTATAATCACATGTAATCCCTTAACTCTTCCTGAAAAATTACTTATCCAATTTTTACCGGGCATTGTCCTAAAATTGAGTTGCTTCTTCATCACCCAATTGTAATAGGTCCTAGTCATGATGTTCACGGGGGATCTAAGGTCGATGTAAGCTTTCCATATATGCATGTGCCCGATATTACATGGGATGTTAATGTTGGAGGGGTCTCCCATTTTGATAAGGGGGTCGCCAAAGATATATGTTTTCTCGGGACTATCGAATAAATCCTTATGGTATTCCCGTTCTTCCTTGGTTGGCAACTTATCAAAGTATTCTTCTATAGGTTCTACCTCCTCTAATTCCTCATCCTTATTTACCTCAACTTCCCTACTCTCATCCTTACTATCGGCTTCTACTCTAACTTCATCCTTGTCACTCTCCTCTATCTCCTTATCTATCGGCTTAATGGTGACAACATTGACAAAGTGGACATGTTTGGACGATGAGGGGTCCTTAATTTGGATTCCACTATTGGTGTCCCTAGTGTCCTTCCTAGGTGTGATTAATGTTTGGTTGTTGAGGGCTTTCAACAAGTTGTCAATTTTGTTGGTCATCTCCGTTTGTTGTTGGTTGAATTCATTTTCGAACCTAGCTATGCGGGCTTCTTGAGATGCCATGAACTTTGACATCAATCCTTCAAGATTGTTGGTACTACCATAGTTGTTAGAAGGATTGTTGTTGAAAGTACGGTTGGATGGTGGACCGTTTGGTTGGTAACGATTAGGCGGATTGGAAGAATTGGGTTGATTTTGTTTCCACCTAAGGTTTGGGTGATATTTCCATGAGGGGTTGTATGAATCACCGTATGTGTTTGGCTCGGGCTTGAAAGTGTACCACTTATCTCCCGCTTCGTCGGTACGCGTGGATGTGTAGTCCGCAAAAGCTGTTCCGGGGAGTTCCACACAATCACGAGTGTCATGGGGACCACTACATAATTCGCATGAAGAAGTGATTTTGTTCACTTGGCTTGAATGCTTCTGAGCTTCGTAAGATTTCATGAGAAACTTGACTTGGTCCTCAAGTTCCATGATCCTACGGTCGGGAGTGCTAGAATTGTTCGAAGGCAAAGATATTGCCTTGACCGTTTTGTTCAAATCATGGGGATCATTCCGACTTTCGTTGTCATAGAGAGCAAGATCTTCTATGAGTTCCCATGATTGTTCCGCACTAAGATCACGTAGCTTACCACCGGCCGATTGGTCAATGGTTTGCCTCGTGGAGATGTCGATATGCTCATAGAAGATTTGGACTTGGAGCCAAAGATCTATGCCATGATGGGGGACTTTTTGGAGTAAGTCCTTGAAACGAGTCCATGCTTCATAAAGAGATTCATTTTGACGTTGTTGGAACATCAAGATGTCATTCCTAAGCTTAGTAGTTCTCCCCGGTGGGAAAAATTGAGCAAGGAAACGAGTGGTGAGATCATCCCATGTGGTGATGGATCCCGCGGGTAAACGCTCAAGCCATTGACTAGCTTGATCCCGTAGAGAGAATTGGAATAGGCGTAAACGGGTAATCTCTCTAGTTTCAACACCTAGGTCTATGGAATCTACGATTTTGAGGAAGTCCTTAAGGTGTTGGTTTGGATCTTCGGAACGAAGTCCATGGAATGCACATCCGCTTTGCACCAACCGGATGGTGTCGGATCGCAAGGGGGTCACATTGTCTCCGGTGAGCTCAATGGTGTTTCGGTAGCCTTGGTGGCTAGGTCGGGAATACTCTCCTAAGGTTCGGGGCCTAAGGGGTTCTAGTGGTGGGTTTTGTTGTGGTGGGATGACGGGTTCAAAGATGTTACCACCTTCCATGATCTCGGATGGTAAAGAGTTACGAACAAAGGCACGAAGAAATAAGATAGACTAAAGAAGACCTAAAAATAAAAATAAAAATCTTACTAGAAAGGAATCTAGCAAGTAGACCTAATAAAAAGAAATCCTAACCTAGACAATAACTATTCCCCGGGCTGCGGCGCCAAAAACTTGATGCGTGGGAATCGCAACAGGCTTTGCCTCTCGAGGGATCTCGAGAAGCTTACAACCCCCACCAGGCAGTGTACCTGATCGTTGTAGTATAGTATAGTGACAAGTACCGGGGGATTGATCGTTCAGCTTAGGAATAGTGTCGCTAGGATTAGAAAACCTAATTACTAGTTCTAAAGGTGAGGGATGATTATTTTTGTGTGTTTTTATCTTTTAGAAAGCAAGTAAAATCTCGGGTTTTGGAAGAGTGGGCGGAATTAGTTGCTATTCAACTAACCCAAAACTAAGATATAATCAAAATAAAATACTAAAAATGAAAATAAACTAAATTATACTAAGGTTGTGAGCAGTAATTGGAGAAATTGTGTTTACTTAGACTTCACTACTCCCTAGATATCTTTTACACGTTAATTACTTGTTATAATTGTATGGATGACGGATTGTATTCCTTAATACCATTCATGGGGTGGCATACATAACTCCCCAATTCTATGAGCTCTTATCTCCTCATACACCATGACCCAGCACAACTATAGGGATTGTAAACAGTGACTCATGCATTAAATACAACCAATAAAGACCTAGTACGCCTCGGTTCATGTTTCTTAAGACGTTCAAGCATGTTACCATTTGGAGATCTGCCAGTTTTCTTAAGCCTAACATATAAAATCATTCATCCAAGACAAGAATAAACAAGTAATCAACACATAATCAACATCTAGGTTTCATTAGATCTAAGCAAACACAAAAGAGATCTAGCCTAGCATAATGGAATTGAGACAAGAACAAGATATAGACAACCAACACATAGACATATTGATTGAATTAGAAGAACACTTATCTCAATTACAATGCAAGGTATCAAGGGTTTGGAACCCCTGAAAAACCTGTAAAAGTTGCACCAAATTCGTCTTTAGGGTTTCACCAAAACTTCTCTCTTTAATGTAAAAAACTAGAATACTATATATAGGAAAACCGAGGTGACGGCGTCAAGAGCAATGGTGTGACGCCGTCATCCCGCCGCCAAATACTTCCTCGGACGGCCTTGATCTACTTATGACGGCCTATGTGACGCCGTCACCAACCACGGTATTTTATTCTTGGGGTTCTGACGCCGTCAAGACTTACTCTTGACGCCTTCATGCACTGTTCCCAGCATAGAATTTTGAGACTTTGCCGTTTTCTTCACTTTTATGCTCCAAAAACGTCCAAAATGGCTTCTTTTCCAGAATTCACTCTCCAAGTACCTAAAATCACAAAAGGAACGATTTAGGGCAATATTTGATCAAATAAAGTCCGATTCGGGCTTAAATGACCCCCTAAAAATGGATCATTTTTCGCCTCATCACTTATACACTAAAATTATACCCATCCTGACCTAATATGGTCGTTTGTTATATACCTATTCCATAGAATCTTTACTGATACTGATACTGATACTGATACTGATACTGGTACTGGTACACTTCAAGAACAAGTATGATTAATGATAGTATGATAAATATTTACAATGTGCATTGATTCTGATTCTGATTCTGATTTTATCACTATTTTCTATCTGCTTCTGCACTTAATACACCACTGTAAAGGCATCTACATCATTTAGCGTTATTGCTGATGTAATGATTGCGTGATGAATACGTGTCGTATATGTACCGGCGATTCTTATTATTTCTTTGGTTTTGTGAATCCAAACCTACGTTTGTCTAATCATAAGACATTTGAGCTTCTTATCCCATGATTAAAAATTTTAAAGTAATGGGTTATACAGTAATTACTAGAGGATTTGGGCCGTTACAGTGTAGTTCATGTTTGTAGCTTGTAATAGTTAACCTTTGTTTTCATGTGTATAGGAACGATTGAATCGGTCGCTTATGGTCTGCCAAGACAAATATGAGGCTGCAAAGCTCCAAAAGAGATTCGGTGCAATGCAGGATATGGAGTCATGTGTTAACCTATCGATCGATGATAACGTCAACTCATTACCACATTTAGTTGAAAAGTTGAAGGCTTCACTTGCCATCGATCCCACATTTGAGTGAAATCTGCATCTTTTTGTAATAATTTATTAGAAATTGTTATCAAGACTGCTATGGAGAGATTAACAAGCATATGCCAATATACATTTGACTTGGACGGAATTCGTTTGCTGCCATAATGTGGTGTAATCTGATTGCAATTTAAATTTATCTGATGGAACTAAAATAATTTATCCGATTTTATTCTTGCCTCACCAATGCTGTGAAATTTTGTCGGTTAATGATGTGTTGCAACAGTGATAAACTGATGATGGAACCTGAAGTTGCGATAAGTACAATTATGTTTTCATCTCATAATAAGTGTCAACTTATGGTCTACGCTTTTAGGAAAGTACCACCAGTGTTCTCTTATCAAGAAATAGGGATAATTGCGTTTTATATATCTTACTCGTCACGTTTTTTATTTTGATGAAGCAAATAAACTTTTTTGCAACTTAATCCTTGAACTTTTGAATTCCATACCACGACAACCACCTCCATCATAAAACCCACTTAACAAACATAGTGTCTTGATCCAGAAGCTACCGCCATTTGTTCAACCGGATGTTTTTGCTTTTATGAGTAATCTAAAGGTGTTAAAAAGTGGATTTCTTCCATTAGAGTGTGCTAACATGGGAGTTTCATGTCAAAGCACATTCTATTTCGAAAGCGCCAAATGACCCATGTGGAGGTGTTGACAACCACATCGAAGCAAAGTTTTTCCTTGTAAAACAAAGAAGTAGCAACAATGAGGAAGTTATTAAACACACTATTTGGGGGAGAAGATGAAGAGGATGAAGATAAAAGGGTGTTTGGGAATTTGTTTTAAATGTGTGATATGGCGTTCTATATGTGTGACATGGCTAGAACAGGGCCGGCTTTGAGGGTGTGCAAGGTAAGCGACAGCACAGGGTCCCAAAATTTTTAAGGGTCTCAAAATTTGTCTAGTTAATAATTATATGCATGTGTACGCATATTTTTCATAAAGAAAAAAGTATTTAGATGAGAAAGTATCTTAAATCAACAATATGTTAGAATGCTTAGCTAAGTAGTTGCATTATATCTTATAAATGGTGACACTTTATATATAGCAATCCTCATCGAAAGGTCTCATTATTTAATTTCGTCCAGGGCCTTTAAAAATTTCATAAATTCATGAGACGGCCAATTTGACATTAAAATTTGTAACCTGTTAATGGCTTGGCCGGTCATCGGTACACCAAGATAACGAAATTCAAAAGTTCAAGGATTAAGTTGCAAAAACTTTTATTCGCTACATCAAAATAAAAAAACATGACAAGTAAGATTAAAAAATTGCAATTACCCACGAGAAATAAGATATCATAATATTCGGTGATTAAAATAGTTATCTTTATTAGTAATTAATTAGACTTACATATAAAATACATATATTAAACGTAAGGAATCCCAGACACACTCTAACAGGGAGACATACTACAAATTAAAACTCTATAAAAGTCATATATTGTTGGAACTTAGATTAAATAAACACACCTTACAATTACCTCTCACACTAAAACACATTAGTGGATCATGGAGTACGATTCTTCAGCTATTCCCACCAAAAAGGTTGATGAGGTTCCCATCTCCATTAACGATGCACCGCCTCTGTCCACTGCCAAACCGCCGTAAGTTCTGATCAATTACGTTATTCTTTTAGTTCAGAGCGTTGTTTACTCGTTGTCCAATGTTTTATATAACGATTTTTACGTTCTGAATTGTTACTTCTTGCTTATCATAGTATCTAAGTTCATGTTACTTATTCTTTTCTCGTTTTCAGTTGATTTACGTACAATATTAACGTGTGTTTCTACGCTAATCTAAGTTTCAATTCCTTTGTGGTGTTATGTTGCAGGCTTGATGAAGATTGCATAGTTATCGATCTTGTGTATTCCACGACTATATACTACCTAATGCTATTATCTGCCATTGTAGGCGAAAAACAACTTCCTTTTATGACTCACCGTCTACTCATGATCACATCCATTGTTCTACAATTTGTCGCCTTAGCATCTGCTGTGACTTTGGTTTATGCACAAAAGTACTTGCAAAGCTCGATGATTGATAGATATGATACTATGCTAAAAATTATCTCTATCTTCTCGGCGGTCATGGCATCTATATTTATTACGGTTGTGTGTTTTATCCCTCAAAACCTCACTTGGATTGGCTATCTAGTGATCATAAGTTTGATCGTTGTGATAGGAGTTACATGTTACTACTTCAAGAAAGATGTATGGGAATCAAAAGTTCTCCAACCTCGTCACGAGACCAACTATTACTCAGTGGTCAGTATTACATATTTTTTGATGGTGTTGTGTTTGTTTATACCGATGGAGTTTATATGGACTAGGTTTCCGATCGCGCTTGTAATAGTTGCAATTGCATTTGTGTATACCTGTGTTAAGGTAATGAAGGAGAAACATGCACATAATTTGGAAGTCGATCCGTTGATCAAACCAACGATCCAAGAAGACGAGGGCAAAATTTTCAGTTAAAAGGTTTCTTACAAGATTTTGGAGTTAAACATGTCTATGCAATTTAGTTTTGTGATCTTTGATTTGGTTTAATACTATCATTCTAGTTAATTAATGTAATGTCTAGTTTAAACGTTGTTGACACTTAAAATCTTTATTAAAGCATGTATTCTATGATGAAATCTTTATTGTTTTTTGTTTATGCACCTGTGTTGAAAGTAATATGTTGTTTCATGTAATCTTTGTTTAGTGTTATATGTTGTTTGGGTCGACGCAATCCGAACCAACAGAAATTTCCGTCTCTAATTTTAATTTTTAACACTTTTTGACGTAAAGCATTACTCGAATCAAGTGTCTTCCAACCCGTCGTACGACCAACTCAAATCAAGAGTTCAAAAGGATTAGGTTATCAATCATGCATGTTTGTATTCATTGCAATGACAATTGTATAACTATGTTGTCTACGTAGGTTAATGAAGGAGAAACATGCAAAATCATCATGTGAGTAGCTAGGTTTCTTGCATGATATTGGGGTTAATAGTATCAAAGATATGGCGTAGACTGATACTGGCAATGAAGTTGTATTATACGTACATGTTTGGGATCGTTAATTTGGTTAAGTATCATAGTCTGCTGGTTAATGTAATGTTTTGGTTTTAATGTTGTCGATACTTGACACTCAATTAAATATATATCTAAGTACAGTTTGAAACCATGATCTAAAACTGATTTGGTGTTTTAACTGATACTAAAAAGGATTGGAAACACAATATTCTTCTAACTGAGTTCATTTAGAAAATATTAGTATCTTATGCATATTAGCACTAGGAACAAAATTATTTCAGTGTTCGTGACAAGACGGTTTCTACACTTTCGTAAAAACAGGAAGTTCGCCTACATTTTGGTCAAACTACAGGGATCACTACTTTAGAGACACACCACCGTAAGTAGGTTATTTGATTTACATCCAGAATTTTTTTTTAAATAGTTATGTATGTTTTGGCTTGTTATTTTTTGTTTGATAATACGATGATCTTGCATGGTTATTGATGTTTAATATTGTTTCACATGTAGATTAGCGGAACACCCTGATCTCGGATGTCTTAATTTTGACATCAGTCATTATCCACTCCACAAGGAATAGCTCCGGCAACTCTACTGACCCAGAGGAGCACCACTCCACAAAGTCTCTCCGGTATGTCCATAGATTTTGCGAAGGCGGGTACCTATCTGAAGCAAAAGCCAAGGATGGGACTCGAGCCCGAGTCTATTAAATCAATCACGAGAGATCCACCCATTGGACTAGTGCTCCAGTGGTTGGTGTTTAATATTGTAGTAATTACAATTCTTAACGAAATAACTTTTTGATTATTGGTAAGTTTATTTAAACATGTAAACGAATGAGGTTTACCTAATTAAGGAGGCCGAGTCTTTTAATAAGATATACAAAAATAAATAACTTATACAATATTAGGGGCGCGTGGAGCCCTCAAAGTCATTTTCTAAAGAGCTTTTGCAACTGGTTGATATAAAAATATACAAAAACAAATAACTTATACAATCAAATACAATACGGAAATGAATTTACGTGTCATATCTTTCTTTATAGAGCGAAATTGTCACTATAGATTTTCCGTTACACAAAACCCCTCTTAACTTAAAATCATGGCTCCACCCCGCCCAAGATGTGTACTTACTACTTAGTGACGTTTGAACCTTATACCTCTTGTGAGGACATCAAGATGACTGATCACTTGAAACCCGAATTCCGTTTTTGTTGGTAACAATATCAAATTCAAGCACATGTTGTTGAGATATTCAATGTAGAATTTTATATGAAGCAAACCTTATAATATTATTGTGGAATTTTTATAAAAGGTTTAAATCGGTGGAAAAACTTTAACTCCGTGCACCTTTTTTAAATACCGACTGACCTTTTCTAAAAGACTTTGACCCACGCAGTGAATACCTATTATAGGACCTTAAGTCCTTAACATTATTATGAAATTAACCTTACTTTAAATTTAAAACTCATACGAGGTTATGAACCATATAAGAGGTTGTTTGGGGTTTACTTATTTAAATAGTTATCTTTATCTTAATACGAATACGTAACCAGTTAGACTTACATATAAAATACATATATTATACGTAAGGAATCCCAGACACACTCTAACAGGGAGACATACTACAAACTAAAACTCTATAAAAGGCATATATTGTTGGAACTTATAAGATTAAATAAACACACCTTACACAGTAAAAAAGCATTAGTCGATCATGGAGTACAATTCTTCAGCTATTCCCACCAAAAAGGTTGATGAGGTTGCCATCTCCATTAGCGATGCACCGCCTTTGTCCACTGCCAAACCCCAGTAAGCTAGTTCTGATCGATTACGTTATTCTTTTAGTTTAGAGCATTGTTTACTCGTTGTCCAATGTTTTATATAATGATTTTTACGTTCTGAATTGTTACTTCTTGGTTATCATAGTATCTAAGTTCATGTTACTTATTCTTTTCTCGTTTTCAAGTTGATTTATGTACAATATTAATGTGTGTTTGTACGCTAATCTAAGTTTCAATTCCTTTGTGGTGTTATGTTGCAGGCTTGATGACAATTGCCTAGTTATCGATCTTGTGACGTATTCCATGATTTTATACTACATGTTGATACTATCTTGCATTGTAGACGAAAAACAACTTCCTTTTATGACTCACCGTGTATTCATGATCACATCCATTGTTCTACAATTTGTTGCCTTAGCATCTGCTGTGACTTTGGTTTATGCACAAAAGTACTTGCAAAGCTCGATGATTGATAGATATAATACTATGCTAAAAATTATCTCTATCTTCTCGGCTGTCATGGCATCTATATCTATTACGTTTGTGTTTTTTATCCCTGAAAATCTCATTTGGATTGGCTATCTAGTCATCATAAGTTTGATCGTTGCAATAGGAGGTACATGTTACTACTTCAAGGAAGATGTATCAGAATCAAAAGTTCGCCAAGTGTTCCAACCTCGTCACGAGACCAATTACCCAGTGATCACTATTACACCTCTTTTGATGGTGTTGTCTTTGTTTATACCGCTGGAGTTCATATGGACTAGGTTATCGATCATGCTTGTATTAGTTGCAATCACATTTGTGTATACCTATGTTAAGGTAATGAAGGAGAAACATGCACGTAATTTGGAAGTCGATCCGTTGATCCAACCAATGATCCAAGAAGACGAGAGAAAATTTGTCAGTTAAAAAGTTCCTTACAAGATTTTGGAGTTAAACATATTTATGCAATTTAGTTTTGGGATCTATGATTTCGTTTAATATCATTCTAGTTAATGTAACGTCTAGTTTTAACGTTGTTGACACTTAAAATCTTTATTAAATCTAGCATGTATTCTGTGATGAAATCTTTATTGTTTTTTGTTTATGTAATCTGTGTTGAAAGTAATATGTTGTTTCATGTAATCTTAATTTGTTTAGTGTTAGATGCTGTATAGTAATATGCATGCATATATGCAATGCAATATGTTATATGTTGCTTGGGTCGACACAATCCGACCCAACAGAAACTTCCCGTCTCTAATTTTATTTTTGAACACTTTTCGACGTAAAGTATTACTCGAATAAAGTGTTCCAACCCCATCATACGACCAATTACTCAAATCAAGAGTTCAAACGGATCAGGTTATCGATCATGCATGTTTGTATTCATTGAAATCACAGTTGTATAACTATGTTGTCTACGTAGGTTAATGAAGGAGAAACATGCAAAATCATCATGTTAGTAGCTAGGTTTCTTGCATGATTTTGGGGTTAATAGTATCAAAGATATGGCATAGACTGATACCGGCTATGAAGTTGTATTATATGTACATGTTTGGGATCGTTAATTTGGTTAAGTATCATAGTATAGTACTAGTTTAATGTAATGTTTTGGTTTTAACGTCGTGGATACTTGACACACAATTAAATATTTAAGTCCAGTTTGAAACCATAAAAGTGATCTGGTGTGTTAACTGATACGTAGTACTAAAAAGGATTCCCGCCGTAGAAGATGATCACTTTTCCATCTACTTTAGAGATACACCACCGTAAGTAGTTTTGATTACCCTTTTTATTTTGTTTTAAAGGTTATTTGATTTACATTCCAGAATTTTTTAAAAATAGTTTTATATGGTTTGGCTTGTTATTTTTTGTTTGATATATATTGATCTTGCATGGTTATTGGTGTTTAATATTGCAGTTTGAACTCTTAGCAAAATATCTTTGTGATTATTGGTAACTTTATCTAAACATGTAAACGGATGAGGTTTACCTAGTGAGGCCGAGTCTTTTGCTCACATGTATGCGGTCTCCCCAGGCTATCCTTTCACCGTTTTCAACCCTTTTCAGGGCCACCTTCAAAATTAAGGGTGGAGCAAGTTGGGTGATTAGTGGGTGTTGAGCCACCTCTAATCAATCCACATCATTAGTTCAGCCGAAAGTAAGTTTGTTAGTAACTTTTGTAACTAGCCCTCTTATTGATAGGTTGATATGGATGCAAAAACAAATGACAACAATCAAATACAATACTAAATTGAATTTACTTGTCATACTATTCTTTATAGAGAGAAAAAATTTGACTATACTTTTTACGTTACATAAAACCCCTCTTAACTTAAAATCGTGGCTCCACCCCGCCCAAGATGTGTACTTACTACTTAGTGACGTTCGAACCTGAGACCTCTTGTGAGGACATCAAGATGACAGATCACTTGAACATAAAGACTTTGTGAGGACAACATTTGTAGCATAATGATCACTTAGAATGTTGTATTAGTATGTTATTTATGTAATTTAAGTACTTTAGTCTTATGGGTCAAAACGGGTAAAACTAATGGACTGGGTTATACCCATATCCAAACACCCCGTTTGTTTATTTGACAGTTATATTCGGTTAAGGCAGTTAGTATTGAAACGTTGCAATGTTTCATGAAGGGACACAACGTTTCAACTTAGTATATATAGTTTAGAATCGAGTCAAGTGTAATGTTACAGAATCTTATCAAAGTTATAAAGTATTACTTTCATTTATCAAGTTATTTTACCCATATTACTTTTACTGTTTCATCAATTCGTCTCATGGTAAACTATAATCAAATCCTCAAAAGGAATTGGCTCCAAGCCAAACCTGTGAAACCGGACCAACAGTGGTATCAGAGCTTATGTTCTGATTCCTGGATGGAGCCATCAACATACGAACATGGTGCCACTTCTACACAAAACAAACAACCCTCGCATAAGGATTTTTTGTCTTGGAACACTACGAAAAGGAAGATATCTCCTGAAGGAAAACGAATGCTAAAAGAAAAGATACAAGAGATTGTTTCATACAATTCGAAAAGACTGCAAAAGGAAAAGAAAATCGATGACAGTTACAAGAAAAAAGATAAGAGGCCTAGATGCTATACGTGTAGAAAGCGTGGACATGTTTTCAGAAACTGCCCTTTGAAACAAGAAAAACTTCTCACTAAACAACGTATCACAGAACCACTTTTTGTCTCATCAAAGATGAACCCTTCGAATGCACAACTTCAAGAAAAGGCGAAATACCAAGAACAAGTTCATGTTCTTATGGATTACATGGTTGAGGGGACTGAAAAAGAAAGTTGGGATAATATTTGGTATGTAAGTTCTGCATACAAGCGACACATGTCTCCAATGAAACATTTGTTTAAAAGGATGTTCAAGAGATTCAAAGTGGAAGGAGTAGAAGAGGATGAAAGGAAGTTTATTATTTCATATGGCGTGGGAGTAGTAGTCGTTGACACTGATGATGGAGAACTCATAATTGCAAACGTGTTGTATACACCAGAAATCACCCTAAATGTGTTAAGTATGCATCAACTTGAAGAGCAAGGATATATAGTCACTTATGGATCAGATCGATGCAAGTTAAAATACATGTTTGATAGTTTTGAGAATTATGGGAATGAAGAGAGTATGTTGGAAGAAGAAAATGATGAAAGTATAATCACAAGCCACAACAAGTTTCTTGATGATTATTTCAAGTCTTTGGATATTGAAGAAGAATGCTCACTTATCAAAGGTTTAGAAGATTTGAAAATGGAACAACATGAAGATCATGATTACATAGATCAAGAATACATGAGTTTGAATGGCACGTTATACACTATGAAGGTCAATACTTTTCCTAGATTCATTGCTTTTCTAAATTTAATCAAAGTTGATAAGTTAGTCTATGAAAATTGGGAAGTATTGAGTAAAAGATTCTTAGAGATGCTTGAATGGTTTTATATGGGTTTTATGAGGCAAAGTGCATTAGGAAATTTACCACCCATCATTGGGGTGATAAAAGTGGATATGTTAGGATTGTATAAGTTTGTAGATGCACTTGGAGGATATATGAATGTTACTTTCAACAATCAATGGCACCAAGTTGCAAAACTCTTAGGATTGGCAGAAGAAGAAAAGGAAACAGTTAAGGCATGTTACAAGGAATACTTAGGATTGGTGAAAATTTACTATGAAGATGCACTTAGAGCAAATCAAGTGAAGGCAGAAAGTGATGAGAATGGCAGAGGTACTGCAGACCTTATACCACAGCCGTGTGAAGGTTTGGAAGATGCAATGGAAATAGTTGATGAATCACCAAAGAAAAGAATCAAGATTGAAAAGGAAGAAGCCATGAAAGAGGACAGCAGTTCAAGTGAAAGTACAGAAGATGATGACTTTGTCATCATTGTTTGAAGAAAAACTCAAGCATAGCAAGATGGAAGGAATCAACATTCAGTAATCAGGAGGGAGATGTAGCATAATGATCACTTAGAATGTTGTATTAGTATGTTATTTATGTAATTTAAGTACTTTAGTCTTATGGGTCAAAACGGGTAAAGCTAATGGACTGGGTTATACCCATATCCAAACACCCCGTTTGTTTATTTGACAGTTATATTCGGTTAAGGCAGTTAGTATTGAAACGTTGCAATGTTTCATGAAGGGACACAACGTTTCAACTTAGTATATATAGTTTAGAATCGAGTCAAGTGTAATGTTACAGAATCTTATCAAAGTTATAAAGTATTACTTTCATTTATCAAGTTATTTTACCCATATTACTTTTACTGTTTCATCAATTCGTCCCATGGTAAACTATAATCAAATCCTCAAAAGGAATTGGCTCCAAGCCAAACCTGTGAAACCGGACCAACAACATTGCTAATGCCATATGATCAAGGTCCAGCTTATTTAATTTTTTTAGTCAATCTTAATGGTTTCCTTTGTGGTGTTGCAGGCTGCATCACAATTTTCAAGTTCTGAACTCTTTGTGTCAAATGACTATACTCTTACCTACTCTTTGTAGCTGAAATTCACGTGGAAAAACTCTCCGTTCAAAACACATTATGTGTTTATGATCATGTCAATTATCCTGCTATCCGTTGATTTAGCATCTGGGATTGTGATTTATGCACAAAGTACTTACGCAGCTCATTGATTGACACGTATTATAAGATACTAGAAACTATATGTTACTTCTCGTCAATCATGGCAGCTAGCTTCATTTACTTTGCGTATATTCTCCCCAAAAATCTTGAATGGATTGGATACTTAATTAGTCATGTGTGTGATATTTGCTATAGCTGTTGCATGTTACCCCATTAAGCATTACTCAGTTGCTCCTTGTTATACGCTTCGTACACCTCTAGCGCTTGTGTTGATGATGTATTTGCCTGATAACTTCAAATGGATTCTGATTGTGATCCTATTTGTAAACAGGGGCGCAACTTCTAAGGGGGGGGGGGGGGGGGGGGGGGGGGGCGCCCGACCCCCTGAAATTTTTTTTGCCATGTAGGGGTATATAGTTTTCGTGTAGAAAAATTTCGGTATTTTCGGTTTCGCCCCCCCAATTTAATTCGGTTTCGACCCCCCATAGTGTTAGAAAAAAACCCGACACCCCACTCGAAATTTCCAAGCTTCGCCCCTGTTTGTAAACATGGTGCTTTGTGGTGTGTCCGACTTCAGGTCATGGAAGGAGATGTGTGCATGGGAAGCGATGCATGCAGACAATTTCGTAGTTCATCCATTGATCCAAGAAGATGATACGAATATAGTGTATTAAGTGGGTTGTTTGCTCACACACGAGGTAATAGCATTAGAGGTTCTGGAATATTATTATATGGTTAATTATCAATATATTTTTGCTTGTTCAATATTTGAATAGAGCATTCTTTGATGCAATATGTATTGACTTTGGTTAATGCAACTGGTGTTGGAAGTAATCTGTTTGGTGTGAGCTGTTGCGATGCAAAATGAAGGGGTGCATAACCTGTCTATCCTGATAATATAACTTCACATTTTGTAGTCTGATACATGTGTCTTAAATTACGCATACAAAATTAGAAAAATTCACACAACCAAAAATTACAGAAGTTCCACTAATCACACATCTCATAACATAAAATGCATCAAGAAACTGAACTTATAATAATGAGTAATTACTCCAACGACCCCGGATGATTTAACTCTGCATCACCTTTTGCCTGTGATTCCCGTTGATTACTTACCTACACAGAAAAGTAGTTGAACCAAATGCACGTTAAGCAACAAATACAGTACACGGTACAGTAATATACAAGATGGCCTGCTTAACCAACTTCATCAAATCAGAATTCATAAATTGAAAAGTGGTATCAAGCCATAAAAAATCTCAAAAAATGAGTGCAGATAAGCATATAAACATGACATGCAAATTCAGATGTTCCCTGCAAATTAAGGGGTTGGACACTGCTCCACGTGGCTACGAACCACGGTGTCGGGGGTTCGAATCCCTCCTCGCCCACAACCGGCCCAAAAGGCCCAATAAGGGAAGGGCCTTTCCCTCTGGGGGTAGGAAACTCATGATCGGGATAGCGTACCAAAAGCTATGGAACTTGGGTGTGGGGCTTTTGTCAAAATGGAATGGCCTTTTTATTTATTATTTCTCTCCCTGAACGAAAAAAGTTCACAAAACTTATTTTGGCCAACAAAAATGACATTTGGCAACAAAAAGCTTACATTAAGGCAAATAAGTCATGGATTCTTAAAAATATATTGAATGGTACCGTGATGCGATCCGTACAACTATGAACTGCCTATGGTATGTTTTTTAGGCCGGTGATTAATAGCTTTACATACTCAAAGTAGATTATCTTGTTATGAGAAATGGATCAATATCAACATTTTCAAACAACCATAGTTATAACATTCTTGCAGAAGCAACTTAATAATTTGATTGAAATAAACTACTTACTTGAAATTCGAGTGCTTCCTCAATCCGATCCACGATCATTCCCATGGTAGGGCGTTCCTTTGAATTGAAACTAATGCACTGAAATGCAACTTTACTATATATATCAAAAGAGCGGCTATCAATTTTATCTCTTATAAGGGGATCAATTAGCAACTCTGGTTTGTAGTTATAGTAGCGTCGGACATTATATATGAGAGGTTTCCGTTTACCGCCTTCTAACCTTCTTAGATTATGAGCTAACATTCCACTCAACAACTCAAACATTACCACTCCAAAAGAATACACATCTGACTCTTTCCGGAGGATGCCACCTTCATCGTAAATTGGATCCATGTAAAAGTCAGTACCTGCAGCATTTGTGTAGACTTGGGTTTGTGGCTGATTTACGAGGCCAGATTTTGACACTCCAAAATCACAAATTTTGGCTACCAGATAGTTATCCAATAATATGTTTGCACTCTTGACGTCTCTGTGTATTACTTTATTGTCCTCCCGAAGACCTGAGTGGAGGTAATCAAGTCCTCTTGCTGCCCCTAAGCAAATCTTCAGGCGATCTTTCCATTCCAATTTACGTCTCTTATCCTTTTTTTTTAGATGAGAATCCAGGCTACCATTACTAGCATGCTCGTAAACTATAATCTTCTCATTGCCTTCATCACAGTAACCAATGAAAGGGATGATGTTTTCATGGTTGAAACTGAAAATCATCTTAAGCTCGTTGCGGAACTCATTCTCTCCTTGGTAACCATTGGGACATAGGCATTTGATGGCAACTGAGCGTTCAGACAGCTGGCCTTTGTAAACATTACCGAATCCGCCTTTTCCAATCAGAGCTTCTTGACTTTTAACTCCAATGGCCATGTCGATGTCCTTTAGTGGAATAAAAGAATCTTCTAGTTTTCTAAATCTTCTTGTATTGTTGGAAGCAGCTCTGTGGTTCTGCGAATAAAATCCTTCTTAATATCATAATTCATGTTAGTTCCTAACTCGTATTCCTAACCATAAAAAAATAGGGATAATGCCCTAAATACCCCGGTTGCCTTTGAGCTATTCACTTCCGAGACCTAACTCGTATTCCTAACCATAAAAAAATATTACTCCTTCCGTCCCATATTAAATGTCATGTTTGACTTTTCGAGGTCTTTCTTTCTCAACTTTGACCTTAAATATTTGTATTTGTGTAATATAATACTTGATAAAAAATATATGAATGAATTATGTTTTAAATGTATCTTCATTGCGTATAATTTTTATCAAATACTATATAACCCAAGCAAAAATATTTAAAGTCAAAGTTGATAAAGAAAGACTTGAAAATTCAAATATGGACATTTAATATGGGACGGAGGGGAGTATATGTGTTTTACTAGTAATCTTTCCAATTCTAAGACTTTGATTATGCCACTCGTTATCATCATGCCATTGCAAGGAAAATAACAAGAAAGATAAGTTAATTAAGAAGAACTAGCATTTTTTCCATATAAAAAAACTTCAATAACCTTAACTTTTTTGGAAAACAACATAGCATTATACTCGAGTAAATTTATCTTATCATGATAGTTCTCATTGTGGCAAATGAACCAGCTAGATATCCTTCAAATTAGTAAAATGAAGAGACTTACTTGAAAATATAATGCTTCCTCCAACCTCTTGATGATCTTGTTCAATGAAGGGCGATCCTTTACGTTGAAACTAATGCATTTATATGCAACTTCTTTAAATGTATATAAAGAACGAGCATCAATTTCATGATCTCTTATCCGTGGGTCAAGTAACTTGTCTTGTTGGTCAGCATAGTAACGACGGACCAAAGTAACCAGATTTAGTTGCTCTTCATCTCCAATGCACCTTGTTTCACGAGCCAATATACCCGTCAGTATTTCAAATAATACCACTCCGTACGAGTACACATCTGATTCTTTGTTGCAGATGTAGCTTTCATGGTAAACGGGATCCCTGTAATCTTCATCGTTCACAGGCATTGAAAGGGGATTATCTCTTCGATATCTTCGGAATAATATTGAATGGGTGAAATCATAAATTTTAGCCTCTAGATCGTCGTACAATAGTATTTTTCTGCTACTGAAGTCTCTATGTAATACACTCTGGTATTCCCCAAATCCCGAATGAAGATACCTGAGTCCTTTTGCCACCCCAATGCAAATTTTTAGGCGCTGAGTCCAAGTTATACTCTTATTGGGGTCTTTGAGATAATTATTAAGGCTTCCATTGATGGCATACTCGGAAACAATTGCATAGTTTTCAGCACAATAACCGATGAAAGGAGCGATGTTTTCATGGTGCAACATGGAAACTATCTCAAGCACGGAGCGGAATCTAGAATCGTCTCTCGGCTTATCAAAATCCCTATATATTTTTATGGCAGCTGTGCGGTTTTGCAAGCGATCAGAGAGATGTCCTTTGTAGACCACATAACCATAATCTTGTTCTCTGATCTTAATTTCTTCACTGAAGTTTTTGGTCGCCTTTTTGATCTCCTCTGGTGGAATTCGAAAATTTTCTAGTGAGTCTGCAGGGTTTCTCCGTTTGGCAATTGCAGACGCAGCTTGTTGGTTCTGTGAACATTAACACAAACAACTTTGCTTAGTGCCGCCTACCGATACTCCTGTTATCTTAATAAACAATTGTATTCTCTCTGGTTTTAATGAGTCAATTGCAAAACCAAAGAAAAAAAAAGCTGGAGAAGATTTCTCACCAATTTTTTTCAACTGTGATGCACCTTAATCTGTTGACCGAGATGCAATTTTATAACTTGATTTGATTTTTTGAGATGATTTTATTTAAAAACCAATTACCTAAATAATCCTTCTACATAGTGGTTTTACTAAAGTAAACTTTTTTCCTATGTTTTACACAAATAAACCAAATATGTCACATCACACTTTTCAATTGCCCAACCATTTTACTCGCCCAAAAATAAAACGCCAGAATTAATTCTCACATTCGCCCGGATCTCCTTTACTCGCCCAAATTAAAATACTAGCCCAAATTAAAACACTCCCGCATTATAACACTCGCCCAGATCTACCACATTTATATTAAATGGCCCATTTGGCGCGACTAAAAAGCAATCAGGCGAATGAAAAGCAAATAGTCTTCTAGGCATGCTATGAATTTTATTTATGGGAATTAATGGGAGAAGTAAAAGTTGATGTCTTAATAATTTTATATAGTCTTTTGATGATACTTTAGCAGTCTAGCAAGAGAAAATAGGTGGGTTTGGACAATACTTACCATATTAAAAAAATACTACATTCGCTCAAATCTACAATTCGCCTAACACATCGCCTGGAAGTCGCCTAGCGGTGCTTAGAACTCGCCTAGCACTCGCCTGTTAAATGACCTTGCTTAGAACTTGCCTAGCATATCGCCTAGAATACGGGTGTTTAATTTCAATAAATTCAGTCGCCTAAACTTTCGTCCGGAGACACGTGTATGGTCAAAAAGTCATCTAGTAATCAATCTAAGGGATAATATTTAAAAGTTATGTCCAATTTCGTAAACTACTTGTAGAAATGGGCCATTTAAAAAAAAATTCTCTTTATTTTATTTTATTTTATTTATTTTTTGTTGAAAAATTATTTACCAATTATGATATGGTTTGATTGTGTACAAACATAGAGACGAAATTTGTAAACAAAAAGACTTACATGAATAGCCAGTGCTTCTTCAATCGTCTTGACAATCACATCCATCCTAGGGCGATCCTTTATGTTGAAACTGATGCATTTATATGCAATATCTATATACATATGAAACGAACGCCGGTCAACATTATCTATGATACTTGGATCAATTAACTGCTCGGGTCCATCACCATAGACACGTCGAACCCGATTAATTACATTCTTTGGATCCATCGTCCCAGTCAATATTTCAAACATAAGTATGCCGTATGAGTAAATGTCTGCTTCTATGTTCAGGATCTTGCTTTCTTTGTAAACTGGATCAATGTAAATGTGAAGGTTATCAAGAACAGGTCCCCAGACATTTCTTTGTAAACCGGATTTTTGCTTATAAGGTCTATAAATTTCTGGACGTGGCTGATTCGCACGGAGTAATACTGAGAGATCAAGACCACAGATTTTTGCTTCCAGATTTTTATTTAACAATACATTGTCGTTCCGGACATTTCCATGTATTACTCTACCATGATCCCCGACACCTGAGTGAAGGTAACTGAGCCCTTTTGCAACACTTATGCAAGTCTTGAGACGCTGCGCCCAGGTAAAGGGACACCTTTTCTCTTGTGTGGGAGTGAGATAGTCAAAAAGTGTTCCAGTTATACCATATTTGCTGTACACGTCTTCAGAGTAAAAAGGGATGATGTTTTCATGGTACAACAGTGGAATTATCTGATCAGCCTCTTCAAGATAGTTGCCAGATGCGATAGCAGCTGTGCGATTTTGCCAGAGTTCATAGAGTTGTCCTATTTCGACATGACGAGAATTCTTAGAAATCTTCAAATTCTCTGAAAAAGCCACATTGATAGCCAGTGCGTCCTCAATCGTCTTGACGATCACATCCATCCTAGGGCGATCCTTTATGTTGAAACTGATGCATTTATATGCAATCTCTATAAACATATGAAACGAACGACGGTCAACATTATCTATGATAAATGGATCAATTAACTGCTCGGGTCCATCACCATAGAAACTTCGAACCAGATTTATCATCTGTCGTTCCTTATAATGATAATCAGGATCCATCCCAGACAATATTTCAAACATTAGTATGCCGTATGAGTAAATGTCTGCTTCTATGTTCAGGATCTTGCTCTCTTTGTAAACCGGATCAATGTAAGTGGAATCTACCTCAGACACGTGGTGGTGTCTATATTTTTCTGGAAGTGGCTGATTCGCACGGAGTAATACAGAGAGATTAAAACCACAGATTCTTGCTTCCAGATTTTTATTTAACAGTACTTTGTGGCTTCTCAAATCTCCGTGTATTACTCTACCATGATCCCCGACACCTGAGTGAAGGTAACTGAGCCCTTTTGCAACGCCTATGCAAGTCTTGAGACGCTGCGCCCATGTAAAGTTAGGCCTATCCTTTTCTTTGTGGAGATAGTCATTTAGCCTATTAAAAATACCATATTTAGCGTACCCTTCATGTTTGAAATCAAAATATTCAGAATCAAAATATACAATGTTCACTTCAGGATAGTTGCCAGATGCGATAACAGCTATGCGGTTCACCCAGAATTTGAGTTCTCCTATGTCGACATGACGAGAATTCTCAAAAAAATTCAAATCCTCTGAAAAATCAAGACCTGAAGATTTTTCAGAAGTTTCCGAATTCTCTGAGGAAGCGTCGCTGATATCCTCCAGAGTACTTTGAAAATTTTGAAGGTTTACACCTGAAGAAGACATTGTTTTTGATGTTGTTTAGAAGCGAAGTATACCAAAGGCCTTGTGGCCAAGGAATATTGTGAGATAATTGATTTTGAAAAAGAAGAAAGTAAAGATTTTAGGATCTAAATGAAAGAGAAAAACAAAAACTCAGATGGAGAAATGGTCAAACATTGTACAGTATAAAATAGTCTTTTGCAATGTAATAATGCAATGCGCGTTTTTGGTTGGCACAATCCGATCTATTGTACTACACGTTTTGACCCGTTTCACTTATATTACGTAGTAATTAGTAAAAGGATGATTTTATACAAATACCCGCTATCTTTTATATAAACATCCCCTGTCTACTAGAAGGGTAATCGCGTAATGTGATAACAGATAGTCATTTTTTTGGCGAGCAAATGAATTTTAATTTAAACTTCTTTAATTAGCATGTCCCAAATATTATAAAGTAGTAGAGATATATGGTTTTCAAAGTATAACATTTAAATTATTAATAGTGTAAATGTTTAACATAATTATTTTTCAAAATTTATAATTAAATTGATAGTTATAAGTTTAATGAGTTTTTTCTTATAAACAATTTATTAAAATGTACCAATATTAGAGGGCGGTTACATATACTTTAAATGAGACTTAAATTTTTAGATTTTATATTAATTTTCTACTTTTCATTTTATAGTAAGGTTTTTTTAGTAATGTTTTTTGTTTTAAAATTTTAATACTTACTTAGGCTACTCAGAGTAAGGAGAGATTATCCCTCCTAATTTCACTGTGACATCAGTTTTCTCTCTCCAGTGACCATCAGGTGATTGGGTGCCCCAGTAAAGCGACCTACACTACAAAAAATATACCCCACAAAAATACCACTTTTAATTAATTAAATACACACACAAAGAAAAAAAAGGCAAGCGATTGTCGATTATATATACGACCAACATTAAAAAAAAAAAAAAAAAAAAAAAAAAAAAAAAAAAAAAAAAAAAGTTGATCGATCTCCTCCACAGTAAGGAGAACGACTTGTAATCGATCGCCAAAGTCGATCTTCTTCCCTTACCGCAACTAGCCTTATATAGTAAGTCACAAGTAGTATAGATTAAGAGTACTATTACTTTTTTTTTTTTTTCCTTTTCTTCTTTTTTTTTATATATATATTAAGAGTACTATTTACTGTTTGTGAAATGTGATGCATCACAAAGAAAATACTTTAATCGCATGCATAAGATGCTTTAGCTCTTGTCTATTTATTCCGGTTATTATCTAAGAAAAAAGTGACTTAGATAGGCATATATTTTATTGTCAACTTTGCATTTTTCACTACAAGAAAAAGTGACTTTAGTGACCATATTTTATTTTTGTCACTATTTAGATGAAAATAGTGACAATATAATTTATAATTTTATAGTAATTATTTTTGGTAATGGGTAAAAAGTCAGTGACAAAATTTATAAATGGTCACTACTCACTATGTTGTAACTAAATTACATGCTAGGTATTTTTAATTTAGAATAGTGACGAGAAATTTGGTCATTGATATGATAAACATTAGTGAAGAAATTTTAATCATTGTTTCACACATTGATAATTCTATCAAATGATTATATAAGGGCAATTAGATATATACTTTCTAAAATTTATATATTCGTTTATTTATTCAAAAATCGTAAACACTATCACACGTTATAGAGAGAAAAAGAAAAGAAAAGAAAATAAAAGAAAAGAAAAAGAGAAAAAAAAAAAAAAAAAAAAAAAAAAAACTTGTATAATAGAGAAATAATCAAAGTTGCAAATATTTAACTTTCTTTGGTGAAAGTTTCCCTTAAACATATTATTTAATACATAAACTTTCAAACAATATTACTTTTTATAATATGTAAGAATGAAAAAAGAATAACTTAAATATCAAACATCTAGAAAAAATAACTTAAATAATAAGAAAAAAACACCACATTGTTTCAACTTGAAGGGTTCATTTCAAACTTTCACATCTCTTTTCTTTTGCCAAACTTTTCGGCCTTTTCCTTGAATATCTATTCCCTCATCCGATCTGATCTCATATTACATTATCCACAAAAAATGCATTCGTCCTACTGTTTCATTATCCCCTCATTTTCATTGATCATAATATTCTTGAGTCTTAACCATTCAATACGGGAAATCGAACAACACAACCATCTCAATCCGATTCTAATCACCTTCTACATCACATTAAACAAAACACCATTATATATTATGCATTAAAAGCTTAGATATTTTAATTAAATATTAAAAAATACAAGTGCCAAAATGTCAGAAATCATAGTTATAAAAATTCTCCATTTGTAAATTTAGTGACCAAAGTTCTCGTCACTGATTTTGCAATTAAATAAAAAGCCACACTCCATATCAATCGAACAATATGTTTTTATATAAAAAAAGCAGGGACCATAATCTTCAATCCGACAATAATTTTTTCATATCTCAGTATCTCACCACATCTCCCAAAGTCCCAATCAGAATCAGAATAATACAACTTAGGATTAATTTACAATGTTTTTATACATGTTTGAGTATATATTAAATTTCCAACAAAAAAAAGGGGAGATATGAAATTACCCCTAGAACTTAAATCTCACCATCATCAACTACCAGCACTGATTCACACAATAACTCAACCTATTTGTTTCGAACCAAACAATGCCATAACTGTAACCCACGCGCCACGGGTAAACCACAACGGCAACATCTACCACCAACCGCCGCATACTCAACCAACTTTCTCAATCGAAAAGGTAACATTATCCTTCATCTGCTAGGTTTCATAATTGCGTGAATTCCTAGTCGGTTTGTTTTCCTCATTAATGTTCATCGATATTTGCAAAATTATAAACGTCATGTTTAGCACCATTATCATCATGATTGATGTGTTCATATATATAGTGTATATTTATTTTCAGAACCCTGTTAAGTGCGGGAACTGTCAGAACTCCAATTTTGCATTAGAAAACATGCATGTTCATATAAAACATGTATGTTTTCTTACATATACCTTAATACACATACCTGCGTAACATACATGTTTATATAAAACCCTGTTAAGTGCAACATATCAATGCAAAAATGGTTTTATATGAACATGTATGTTACGCAGGTATTTGTATTAAGGTATATGTAAGAAAACATACATATTTTATATGAACATGCATGTTTTCTATTGCAAAATTTGAGTTCTCGCAGTTCCCGCACTTAATAGGGTTCTGAAAATAAAGACCCATATATATATATGTGTGTGTGTGTGTGTATATATATATATATATATATATATATATATATATACACCTTAATACACATACCTGCGTAACATACATGTTCATATAAAACCCTGTTAAGTGCAACATATCAATGCAAAATTGGTTTTATATGAACATGTATGTTACGCTGGTATTTGTATTAAGGTGTATGTAAGAAAACATACATGTTTTATATGAACATGCATGTTTTCTATTGCAAAATTGGAGTTCTCGCAGTTCCCGCACTTAACAGGGTTCTGAAAATAAAGCCCCCTATATATATATATATATATATATATATATATATATATATATATATATATATATATATATATATATATATATATATACTACTTATAAAGTAAAAATGGTCAAAGGGGAATTGTGGAAAAGTGAAATGTTGAAATTTTGGTCAATGCCCATAATGCCCTTGTCAAAATGGAAATCGAATGCCCTTTCTTAACTACATATCTACACTCATCTCTTCCCCCAAAATATTGCAGAAGCCTCTCTCTTTCACACACACAAAACCTTTTTATACTCCCATCAAACGCCTATTCCCACCACCACTGCTCATACCACCACCACCCGACGCCACCACCATTGGACTCCAAGATCACAGAAACCAACGTACCACCGAAGTTCACCCCCACCGTCATCCACCACCAAAGTAGTGATACCACCAAGAGGAACCACCAAGACCTACGACCATCAAAAGGGTCTTTATGTTTTAAGGTATTCTTTTGACCTTTTTTTCAATTGATCTATGAGTTTTGAGGGGTTTTTTTTTATAGATCTATAGATATTAATTGTAGATTTATGTATAATAATAATTTTGGTGTTTTTGATGTTAGTGCCACCGCTGTAGTCGTCGCTTTTTCACCGGAAAAAGTCGCCGCCGTCGGAAAGTGTTGCTACCGACGAAACCCGCCACCAAATATTGAGGTATTTTTTGTCTAATTTTATGTACCTTTTTTGTTAAAATGGAAACTATTCACTATTGATGGCCCTTGAAACAATTTCAGGAAACAAGACCTTCCCTATTGATGGCCCTCGGATTGAACTGAAAAATGATTGTGTTTATTTCTGGAAACGATTTAATACATTTAAAATTACAAGTTAATACATTTAAAATTGTGTATATTCGAATAATATGTTTCAATTCATTCCTCTTTTCTATATAATGAGTGCAATTACTATAGATCTAGGTACTACAAATTACTGTTGTATATTGCCTTTGGAGAATCCTCAAATGCCAAGACGAAGCTTTTGGAGCCGAAGATAGAAAAGGCCTAACATATTGGTATTTCATCCATTCCAACTCCACTTGTTCCTTTTATCATGTTTGGTCTTTTATTATGTTTTAGTTTAAAAGTTCGTCTAATTAATTGGCATATTTGAGTACGTTAAGTTAACGTCATTACCTCTATCTCTAACATTTTCTGTTCTCGACATTGTTTATTTGATGTATTTGCATCAACCTGGATGTTTAATATGTTGTCATTTTTTCCACTAACTACTCGGTCTTCTTTTGATTCCTTCACCTTTCATCTTTGGTTCACAGTTTTGTATATTATATACTGAGTTTTTGTAGGTGGAAATGACGCATTTATATATCGTCTCAGGTTCTAATTGGTTTTCTCACGATGTATGAAAAATCAATCTATATTTATTCATTAATGTTATTCTCTTTATAAAGCTTACATTTTTCTTCATTCATTTGATTTCTGTAGAGATGAATGTAGCTTTTCATGAATCGCCATGGATTCATGCTAGAAAGATACCATCATTCAATTTCGACGGTTCCTTGTTTTATACGAGACCACCATCAATGATGATGCGTGGTATTAAGTCAGAGCCTTTAAGTTTTTGATAGATTGTAACTAATGGATGTTCTTAGGTAACTAGCGATGTTCTTATTTATGTTCTTAGGTGTATGAGAATATGGAATTGCTTCAGACACACTTTTATTTGTAGTAACCTTTAGTTATTCATTTGTCACAAGTTTTGCTGAGGATGCAGGAATGGGTACCATGTGTTTGTAGAACAACAGTGACCGAAGGCGGGTGGCAGCTCACGGTAAGCAGCGTTTCTTTCGTTTATGCAGTTCACCTAATTTATTATTACTTTTGTCATTTTGGTCATTCCCATCACGACAGGTTCCATACATATTGATCGAGTTTTATGAACCGGAGACTTGAGCATAGATATAGTGTCCCTGACCGGATGGTGATCAGAACCAGTTCAACGGTTATTGATGTTGCTTTACTTCTAAACAGGTCTTTTTTTCTTTTTCTTTTAATAATCTAAATTTCATATGAAAAGTTAATGTTTTGTACATTGGATTAGACTGATTGACATTTTCTTTCAAGGTGTGTAAAGATTAAGGGTATGTGTCATTACGAGTGGTGAAATCTATGAACATTGTGTCGCTTTCAAAGTTAATATAGGGTTGTTTGGATTGCTGATTAAAATTCGAATTGGCTTAGTTTTTTTTGGATTAAAGTGTAAAAAATGAAATATATGGATAAATAGTTTGAAAATGATTGTATATTAATTAGTCAATAGGGCTGAACAATTGAACTGATTGCTTTTACGCCTACTGTGGGTTGTTGAATTTGGATTTATGTGACTTTGCCCATGGTTTTAGGCTAGCTTCTTTTAATCCGGTTTTTGTTAATTGATTTTCATAGATATAAGGTCATCATTATTTTTTTAACTTATTATACATGAGGATAATATACTGGGAGCGATATCGACATGTGTAAAGAATTGAGGGCAGCAAAATCATCGGAGGAAGTTTAGGAAGCCGTTTGGGCTGACCTAAATAAATACTTTTGGTTTTTAGCAACACCCACTTGGTTCTAAAAATATGAAGTAATCAACTACGTATAGTTTACTTTAAAAAAATACATCATTTTGCTTGGTTAGTCACAGTGACAAAATCTTTTACCATCTTGCTAATATTACGGTATTTACAATGTCCGGTGAATGGCTAAACTTTAACAAAAAGATGCTTGAATTTATTGTAAAAGATGTCATACGAATCGTCTACTCTTAGCTGCTTGCATAGTACTAAGGTAAATAATTTAACATTTTGCTTTTATGTATATCAGATGACAATACAATCATGTGTAATTGGGTCGACAAGACAATTCGTCTAAAATCTCGCCATTTCACTAACAGCGGCAGATATTTCTATTTTTAAATGCTCCTTTTCTGCAAATTGGTTATGAACAAAGCAATCAAGGGGGCTATTGTTTGCATTTTTCTTTTTGCTATAATGTATTCAGATTAGAAGTTATATAGAAGTCGGATTTGGCTTTTAGCTTGGTTAGTATCTCCTTTTTTTGTGTTCATGTATGCTGGCGAGACATAATACAATACAGAGCATCTTGAAAAGTGTGTATTGAGAAAATATTTAAAGTAGCAAAACTTATATTGCTTTTGTATTTACATGCTCCGCCACATATTATTATGAAGCCTAACCTGAAAATGATTTGCAGGGATTTAAAGGAGCGAAAATTACTAATGTTGAATGTACATGTCAGAAAAAGTTGGAGATTAAGATAAGTATCTACGACCGAACATCAACCACATGGGTTTCTCAGAAGAAGAATACAACATCATATGCACCCTCAGTATTAGTATAGGTAGCATGTTTGATTCTCAATCTTTCTCTCTCTGTTATGTGCTTATGAGAGTCGTGTCTATGTTCGTGACACTTGGTTGAAAGGGGTTAAGCTACATATGTGATATGTCAAGTAAGTTATGTTACAAACTCTAATTTAGGATGAAGCAGGTTAGATGGGCTGAAAGTCATCCATAATGTATCGAGATGCATAATATTTGAAACTTTATAACACAAAAGCTATATTATTATTATAGTAACGTAGCCTTTGTACTTAAACTCTTTATAACTGTTCTAAAAGATAATCCGTAAATCTTCAACCCGTGCGGTAATACATTGTTATATAGGGAAACAATGATGTAAGTGCATTGACCAGAAAAACAGTGTTATGTTATCTGATTGCTTCATCCAACTTCTCTCCTTTAGTTACCGGTTCGCGGCTAATACATTTTGTGAAATTGTGAGTTTGATTTGGAATGAATTGTCTAATCTTGACATAGGTTGCAAGCTGGGGTGCTTACCTGATTAAGACAAATGTTTTGGCCACATCATTTGCACCAGCAGACGACCATGAGGAACAAGTGTCATTCTGAATCAATAAAGCTTCCATTTCCTTCAAAGGCGTTTGATATGGCTCACTGTTCACACTATAATGGTGAATCAAACTTCCAAACGCAAAAGCTTTTTTCTTGATGTATTAACATTAGTTTGTGTTTCTTGTCATTTTTCTCTTATTGTATACAACATTTATCAATTTCCTTATCTGGTGCTATATTTGCACATCTCATTTGGTGCTATAATATAAATTTTAGGACGCAAACTTACTTTTAATTGATTGCTTATCTAATTTCTTATTTTTTAGCATATAAGCACTTAAAAAGGACAATCCCAAACAGCACCTACATAAGCAGGTTATGCAATGCAATGATGAGATAATAGCTTTCTTTTTCCTATTTCAGTTAAATATAAATAGTGACTATTAGGTTGTCATCCCATGCAAATAATAAAATCTGGTATTGAACTTTAGCGATGCGTCTAATACCATTGCGAAAAGATGGCTGCAGAAGTGCCTCAAGACCTATTGAACTTGTATAAAAACATGAACCTCAAATGTCGTGTACCATGAAGTTTTACGTGACAAGTAACATGCTTTGTTAGTTATAATCTCATAATTGATGTAATGTTTATTTTCAGTTTCACTAAATGTTTTTATATGTTCTTTAATACATGTTAAGAATTTTTGCTTGCATTGAATTATCGCATGTTACCAATTACATTTTGATCTTTTCATATTTTGAACGTTACACTAAACATTTACCACAATGCATATCATGAATTATCTGTCGCTAGGAATTACGTTGCTATGCACGGGTACTCGCCTAGTATATATATATATATATATATATATATATATATATATATATATATATATATATATATATATATATATATATATATATAGATGTATATGTATATATATATATATGTATATGTATATGTATACATATATATATATATATATATATATATATATATATATATATATATATATATATATATATATATATATATATATATATATATCTACATTATATATAACAGGAGGCGTTACACGTAGATAATGCCACATAAACGCCACCTCATTGCCCAGTAATTCATTATCAGCCATGTCATCATATTGTCGCCATGTAAGCAATTTTTTAAATTTATTTTATTTGCATTTTCCATGTCATCACAAATTAATGCCACCATGCCACCTCATTTAAATTTCCGAAATTAATGCTCAATTATTTAATAATTAAATTTTTTTGAAAATAATTAAAAATCTTACATGCATAAGTTTCGAACCTTAATCTTCACACATATGAATGAAGGCCCTAACCAATAGACTAAACCATTTTTTTGAAATATATTTTCCAAAACTACATGTATAAAGAATGTCCCCTAACCTAAAACATACTAATGGCCCATTTACTTCTAATCTACTATTTTTAAATTTCGTATATTCATATACATGCTTCTAAATAACATTCGGCTTTTAAATAACAAACCCTAAATCTCATATTAAGTACGCCTTCTAATGATAAACTTCTTTCAAATCTTTATATGAATATATTAGGGTTTTTCATTATCGTTTATTTTTCAATTTTAGGTGATTTTGTTTTTTTTCTTACGAATATAATTTGTGTTTTACTGATTTGTGGTTTTAGATTTCCACATCTGAGCGATATGATATTCATTATTCGTGCTTCATCAAAATCATGGCAAGGCAAGAGTGGGAAAAACATGCATGCAGACTAAAGAGAAAACTAATGACAGGTATCAAAACATCCAAAAGGTTTCATACCGTCGAGGAGCACTCAAATAATCTTTTCTCAGCACACAGTTTCACAACAAAGCAAGTAAGTCTCTACCTCTGTGTGTTTTTACTGGATTATCCTCACTTTAAAATTATATTCTCACATGCAGCATACAAGTTTTAGTCGTCAATTGATTGGGATAACAAGATACATGAAGACTAGAGTATTCTCAAGGAACTTTTACCCGGTACGCGTCACATCAATCATTATATGTATATTAGGTACTACAATGAAGTGGTAGACATCTTGATTTATGCATATTGAAAGGCATGGTTTCTATTAGTGAATTTTAGTTTGACTCATCTTTACGCTTATTGATTTATATATGATATTATCGTGTATGGTTGAGATAAACTATAACGTCAATGTTTCTTGTGATTTTTTTAATGTTTTATGGGTTATCCTATATCAAGTGTTTGAATCATTGTGGCATTAATTAATCAATTACTACGAATTTATGCAGGTTGTTGAGCCATTAAGAACCATGGTAATGGGAGGTCCCCTTGAATATGCTTGACATCTTGCTGAATGATATGATAGAATGCGTGGTCAATGGTGTTGGGAACCTCTTGGTGCATTTACAACCAGACCTCCATACATTCAAGAGCGGAATAAAGGTGTTGAGGTTTGTCTTTCCTCGCATTTTTTAAAGCTTTTATAAAATGTTGTTTCATCTGTCTAAAAAGATCAGTTGCACTTAGACCCAAGCCCAGTTATATCTATTTTTACTATTCTGTGTTTTACAGGTTCTAATAATATAGCAGTAATTTCTTTGCAGAAATTGATAGTACTGATGCAGATCCTGTTTTTAATGACATTGAGAATAACGGTGTTACATGATTGAAATTCGACAACATGTTCAATTTAAACAATAAATGGAGATCTGGCTTCGTTTTTTTTAAGCCATGAGTTTTTTAGGTAACTTTATTCATTTACAGAAAATAGAAATACGTGCCTATGAGGGTAATCGGGGCCGATTTAATTGATGCTTTGCCTGCTGCTGCTTAGGGGGAGTGATTGTAGCTCTTATCAAACTGTTACTGAGCTCAAGATTGCAGTCTCGGATCTTTCCAGTTATACCTCGAAAAGGTATGATGATTTACTGACTATGCTGAGTGCTGCCATGATGAATCAAGCTACTTTCTTGATAGATTTGAAGGCAGTAAAAATCAGGTGAGAACCAATATATCTTCCTTAGGTATGCTACGCAATTTTTTTTATGAGACCTTCAAGTTGTATTATAGGTGGCATCCACGTTGTTAAGGATGTTCATCCCTAATATCATCGCGAGCATCATCTCACAAGCATTTGGTATTATACAATGATCTCAAAAGAATTATGTAAAGAAGATTTATATTTTTTATTATTGTTCAAATCCAACATCAAGTTTGATTATTTTTAAATAAAACTTTTGAATTGTCATTACAGATTCCCCATGTTTATAAACGATGTTTCGAAAAGCTTTAATTTGACTTTCGAGAGCGATATTATCATCAAGTAAAGAATTTTCTTTTTCTCGTTTTTGCACTTTATGTTCATAAAATTCCTGTTTGCAAGTTATCACCTCTTTTTGTGTTTTTGAAAGTTCCTGTTGGAGTTGAACAACTTGTTTTTGAAGATCATGTTTTTCATTTTCCAGTTTGGAAACCACTTTACCGTTTGACTCAACAATGTCATAAATTTGCTTTTGAAGATTTTGCTCTTTGACATATGATTCTTGAAATGACTTTTCAAAGCTTTGTTCACGATGAACGACGTATTAAAAGTTTGAAGGTTGCTTTTTATAACATTCAATGTCCTTTTTCAAATTGGCATTTTCTTTCAAAACTTCAGTTTGCTCGTCCGTTATGTGATTAGAAAGAAGTTGATTATTAAGTTGTTTGGCCGTAACTGTACAGTCAGGAGCTGGATCAGAAGGAGGTTCATGTTGTTCACTAAAGTTATTTTCGTCTTGCGCAATAGGATCATCAAATGAGACGACAGTGTCATCATCAAATATAACGACTGTGTCTAATTGTTCATCCTCTTGAGAAGAGAAAAATGTTTCAGAAGGAACAAATTGCGCCTGATCTGATTCAGAAACAGAGGGTGATGCATTAAATTGTATGGAGCTTGTGGTTAGGTCATTTACCTGAGACAAGCCATCAGTGGGGAACACTGGGCCTGAATCATTCAACTGATGTTCCTGCATGTTGGCCATAAGCATCACAGCTGCATTGGCTTCAAGATCTTCCATTTCATCATCGTTGTAAGCATTAGCAAAGAAACTGTTCTCATGAGCATTGAAAATTCCTTCTTTTTCATCTTTGAGAGCCATAAGTAATGCCTGCTTGTGAAACTGACTACCTTTTCTTGGGTGAGGGCATGCAGTTGCAATATGACCTTTTTCGTTGCAGTTGTAGCACCATATCGCATTCCCAGAGACTGTGTTGTTACTAGCAGCATTGTCATTACTTCGCTGAGGATCACCTGGATTGTTTCTGAATCCCCCATTGTTGTTGACTCTTTGTCCATATCCAGAATTTCCAGTATACCCACCTGAACGTCCTGAATTATGATTCTGAATCTCAACTCGACCATCTTGAATGACAGCTTGGTTTCTTGTATTTGATGAAGAACGAAGACGGTTGTTGGTTTTGTTGGAGAATTTGCTAAAAGCACGAGCAACAAGAGCAAGTCCTTGATTCAACGTATTGACGTCATCATCATCATCTTCAATCTGATTAGAGTAATACATGCTATCATTGTTGTCATATGGAGCAAGTTGATTAGAAGCGTGTAGAGAAGTAGGAGGTTGCTGGTGACTGAAATAATTATGTTCCTGATCATAAGCATGATTAGACATCGGAGGATGTGAAGCAGGAGTTTGAGCAACGATTGCAAGGGGATTAGAAGTAGGTGGTGATGTATATCCTCCTCGGGCGAGTTTTCCTTTTTCAACTTCAGACTCATAATGCTTGAGATAGTCGTACAACAAACCATATGGATCCCTGTGAAGATTCTTAGCTTGTCTTACAAATGTCACATACTTTTGCCACTCAGGACCCAGACTACTAACAAACTTTGTATTGACAGCGATTCTTGGAAGAGTTATATCATGTCTCTCTAAATCATTGACGACATTAGTGAAACGATGAAAGTAAGACTCAAGAGATTCCCCTGGTTCGATCATGATATTAGTATATTCCAAGTAAAGTTTAGATTCCATGTCTTCCTTGTTCAGTTGTGTGCCTTGCATCAATAGATGAACGTGTTCCCACATAGCTTTTGCAGTTGTTTGAGCATCAACACTTCTGAATATGATATTTGGTATCCCTTGAAGTATGTAAGACATAGCATACTCATCTGCTTCACGATGGTGATTTTGTTCAGTAGTAAGTTGAGTCTCAGGAACGCGCACAGCAGTTGGAGCTACTGGAGGATCATCCTGTGGGTCACCGCCAACGTAGTTAACAGGCCAAGGAAATGGTCCTTCAAGGATAACTTGTTTCATGTACTTACCATTGGGTTTTTTGAGCTCAATAAACCTTAAGAATCGACTAGCCCATTGAACATAATTACCCGGTGTTAGCATTGGTGGGGTGTCAGGAGAGCCTGCTTCTTGTCTGAATTGTTGAGTTGAAATGACTTCACACATCCTGTCAAACCAGTGAGTAGGTTTTGGTGGAAGTTGGCTTTGTTGTTGTGACATCGGATAAGATTGTTGTATCGGAACCATTTGTTGCATGAAGTTATGTTGTTGTGAGTAAACCGGTTGATGATAATATTGTGGTGATTGTTGATACTGTTGCTGTTGGATTGTTAAAGTAGTACGGTGGTTGAGACATTATGAAACACTTGTGTGAAAAGATGGATCTTGTAGAAGGTATAGGTTTGCCAAATCTCGAAAATTTTGCCCAAGTAAGTGATTGCGAAAAGATGCTCTTAAATAGATTGCGAAACTTTGTCACCAACCTTTGTGATTGCGAAATTAGTAACTCAAGGATTTCGAAAGTATGAGATTTCGAAAGTTTGAGATTACGAAAGACAGTTTCTCGAAACTTAGTAAATTTTTTGAAAATCTTAGAGATTACGAAAAAACCAATGAAGTTTCGAAAACTTTGTGATTTCGAAAATAAGTGAAAATTTTCGAGAACACAATGTCACAAACACACTTTCGAAATTGTACAATTTCGAAAGTTTACCAAAAGTCGAAGTACTTTTCTTCCTTATACAAGAGAGAAAAGACTGAGTTCACGATCCGTAAGTCGATTAGAGACACTAGAGCACGATCTCGAAATATGGACAATAAGGTGTTTTCGAAATTTTGCAAAACGTTGTTTTTCAATGAAAGCAATCCAAAAATAAGTTTTTTAGTGCAAGATTTTTGTACTTCAAGTTGTAAAATGATGAAATATTGAAGAAAGTTATAAACTTGACAATAATTTTCAAAACTTTAACAAATTTCGAAAAATAGTACAAAAATTAAAATCGTTACTTTGAGAAAAAAAATTGATACTTTTGTGTTTGAAATGATTTGTAGCACAAATTTGTAAGCAAATATGTGATAAAAACCAAAAGAACAAACAAGAAAGTACAAGTTTTAACAAAAAAATAACGACTAAAGAAAAATTTATGGATCGAATTTCAAAGAGAAGCAAAACAACACCTTCATATGGCGAGTGATACCACTTGTTAGGTCACCATATTGATTTCACATAAACAAGAATGAGATAGATATAAGGATGGGATGAATATTTGAATGAGAGAAATGTAATTGCAAGAGTTTCCTTATGATTTCAAATAAACAACCAAGTTTACAATGAGACCTTAGGCTTCTATTTATAGGTAAGGAGCTAGGGCAACACACCTAGTCCTTCCTCTTACCAAATCGTGGGCTTTGAAGCCCATGGATTACATTACATAAGCCTAGTAACCTTGTAAACATAATATTAATGAAAGTAAATAATATCTTAAGCAACTTATTATTACAAATGACCGAGACTTGATAAAATAGTAAAACTTTGATCCCAACACACCTCAAATGGGACGAATGAAATGCTTAACGATGTTGTATGATTTGTTTTCCGTATCGTGTGTATTTTTTTGTATCGTTCTTTGTTTTTCGTATCATTATTTTAAGTTTTGTATGTTTTTAATATGTTTTATTGTATTTTTAATTTTAATGAATAAATTTTATGTTATTTGATAAATTGAATAAAATAAAATAAAATAAGAAGTGATGATAAGGGGTTTAAAAAGGAGGTTTGTTAACGTGATGTGACATCTCATAGACTCCAAATCAGAAGTTTTGGTATGTGAGTACGCCTTGTGCTCTAACTCCAACAAAAGCAATTTTACTCTGCGTATTTTGCGCCTAGGTTCTTTTGTCGTTGGGGCTTACGTCACTTGTCATGTAGCCTCACCAAGGTACCACATGAGGCTATAGGTGTGAAAATTACTGCAGAGGCATCTGTCAAAATAGGTTGCCTCGCAGAAGGTGGTTTTCTTTTCTTTTCTTTTCTTTTCTTTTCTTTTCTTTTTTTTCATTCATTTTCAAAAGCCACTAATTTCGCTGCAAACGTGGAGCGAAATAATAACCCTCCACGTGTCATGCCCTGGTTAATAAAAAAAAATTGCAATTCACATATAACATGCAACGACATTAGTGACATATGGACCCACTTGAATTAAAATAAAAAATAAAATCTGTAACTCTCATAACTTTTGCAGCGATCTATAGCAAATTGGACCGACTAATAGTAACTCTCATTCCATTTGCAAATTAAACCTTTTTGAACATGTGAAACAATTGCAATTTTGAAAATTTTGAATAGTTTGAATTAAATTTTTGTTTTGAATTTTAATTTCTTTTAAAATTAAACTTTTAGAATATATCAAATTTTGGTACGTTGTGTTTGAATCTGATAAGTTGAAAATCTCGAAGTCTTAAAAAGTTGAAAATTTAAAAATTTAAAAACATTGAACTTACAGTGCTAGGTTTAGTAAATAGGATAACACACATGAGATTTTTTTTAAAAATAGTATCAAATGATGCCAAAGTAGCTACAATGGTGATAAGAATTTGAAATTAGTCAAACGAAAAAAATACTCCATAAGTAAAGATGCCCAACTCATTTCAATGTGGGCCCAAAGAGGAAGAGAGAGAACAATTTCGCTGCAAAAGTTTTGTTAATTGCTTTTTTCTTTATCTATTTTACTGTTGTGGGGCCTAAAAAGGAGGAGAGAGAAGAAATTGTTGCATATTTTATGAGAGTTACGTAATTTTTTTTACTATTTGTGGGTCCCATATGTTTGTAATTCGCTGCAAGTTTTACACGATTTGTATTTTTTTTATTTTTTATTTTTTTAAGATTAACTCAAGCACGATACGAGGAGGGTATTTATTTCGCTGCAAGTTTGCAGCGAAATTAGTGGCCTTTTTGGGAATGAAAAAAAAAAAAGAAAAGAAAAAAACCTTCTGCGAGGCAACCTGTTTTGAAAGGTGCCTCTGCAGTAATTTTCGTGCTATAGGTGGTACCCTTAAACGTAGGTAGTTAGTGATTTAAATGGATGGGTGACAAACATGCTTCGGTGATCAATCTTTATCACTTTATTGAGACATAGAGGTTGCTACAAAGAGTAGTAAGGGTGACTATCGGGTCGGCACCGACCCGTCCTGACCTGAAACCGATTAACTGGAAAACCAAATTCGAGTCCCGACCCGGCTAGTCCCGATAGTCTCGAAAATCATTCGATCGGGGTCGGTTCGGTCTGTTTAGTCGGTATATTGATTTGTTTTCTCGGTTTTTGTCCCGTCCCGACCCGTCCCAAAAACCGATTATATGAAAAACTAAAACCGAGTCCCGACCCGAGTAGCTCGATTTCAGGACGGTTTAGCTCGGTTTCGGGATGGTTTTTTCAGGATTTCGGGATTCGGTCGGGATTACTCACCCCTAAAGAGTAGCAACAAATTAATAAGTCTTTTATTATATTAAAAATGACAAAATTACTCTTTTAAATTAAATAATTTGAATTTTCTTATTATCTCAATTACATTATAAAGCATTTGGCATTTTCGCAAAATGAAAGTCTTAAAAAATTAGCCTAACACATTTACTTATTATGGAATTGTGTTGATTTTGCTATGAAATCAACAGTTTTCAGCATACTCATCATAAATAAATGCAAATTTCAATAAGTATAGCTATAACATTAGGCTTCTCACAGTGGCAACCCATATTGCATCATCTTTCCGGCTGTCACCTCAGCTTTCTCTCTCTTCAACCCCTATTTATCTCTCTCATCACAGTGGCAACCCATATTGCATCATCATTTTTTTTCTTTAAAAAAAATATTTTTTAACACAAACACAAAATTTATTAATAAAATGTAAATATTACATAAACGAAACGATACGGAATTAAACAACTAAAAATTAAAAGTAGACATTACATGATAAAATACGATACGGAAAACAAATAAAACACGATACGGAAAACAAATAAAGCACGATAACACAAGGGTCTCCCATTACTCATCGTCTCTGTCCCATGCATATGTGTTTCTTAGAACGAACCACACATGTTGATAATATATCCCTCTCCCATAGCGCTCATAATAAATTCGGTTTGCATTGCTGAGACGACAAGGGTCTTCACTTGTATGCAGCAACTCTTGTAAATAGCATTATACCTACGACATTCAGCATTCATTCTACTCCACATAGCCGTAATACTATTTTTATTACTGTTCTCACCATTGGTCTGATTTTTGAACCTTTGTGTAACTTCATTCCAAAAAGAACGTACATTCACAAGGTCTCCGGAATCCTGAACTTCAAGCCATACGCGAGCTAGCAGATCTTCTTCTTCCATTGACCACCGATTGTTCATTGTGAAATGCTTTAGGAGTGTGTGAAATGCTTTAGGAGTGTGTGATGAAAAGTGTTGTATTGTGTGGTATTTATAGGGGATAAAATATAAGAAGCGGGATATTTTTGAATTCAAAATTCAAACAGAAGGCGAGATAAATTTTAAATTCAGAAATTAAATACAAGGCGGGATCTTTTAACACAAACGTAAATTTTGTATTAATAAAAGCATAAGCGTTACATAAACAGAAATTAAAACATTACAATAATAATTTAAAAACTAAAACTACAATTATAATCTGAGTGATCCCAGGTCTGCGAGTTGTCGGAGCGGAAACCGTCGTCATACGGATCAAAGCTCGCAAACCTCTCTGCTTCTAACTCAGCTTCCATCCTGCTCAGCTCCCGCTCGTCCTCAGAGTTCCAGCCATCATCAGCAGGTTTCACATTCTCCTCAAAACTTAGCTGAAGTTATCAAGATGAGGTTGCTGTTGTTGTGGCTCAACAACCCTTGGTGCAGAAGAACTTGATGCACCTTGCACAAATTGTTGTTGTTGTTGTGGTGCATCAGCAGCTGCCACATTCTCCTCAAAACTCCAACGTATCTTGTTGGATTTCTCGTTCTCTATCTTCTGCACACAACCCCACAATGTTTCAACAACATCAGCGTCTTTGCGAAACTCATCGTACAAAAACTGGTCGATCACATATTTTCTGTCGATAGAGATATCTTTGCACTCTGTGTATCGTGTTCTCAGGCGTTGTTTGCGTAACTTCGCCAGCTCAAACTTCTTAATAATTTCGATAATTGCATCTTGGCGTTCCTTGTCGTCTATTTCGACTTGTTTTTTAACATAGTTTTGAACTTGTTTGACAGTGTGTGAAAGTTTACAAGCCATTTTTTTGTGTTTGATTTGTTGTTTGAATTATGTTTGAAAGTGGGTTTGATTTGGGTATTTATAGGATGAAAGTGGTTATAATTAAAAGAAAAAAAAGTTTTTTTTTTTTTTTTTTTTTTTTTTTTTTTTTTTTTTTTTTAATTTGTGATTGAATGCTACAAATATCGATCGGTTTCACAATCGATCTTCAAAAATATTGGCCGGCGATCGATTTCAACTTATGGTTTCACAATGGTGACATCGATCGATCCTCATGATCGATTTTTTTACGGGCCATTGCTAGCAGCCTTAGTTACAATACTTTAAAACATTTTTTGTAGATATGTTTTAAAAAAAATTATTAAAAAATTTAACGTAATTTAATGTAAGGAAAAAAAACCGTCTATAACCATAATTACCTATTAAATTTTCAAGTTTTCTAGTAAGTGTTATATTTTAAACACCCCTAAAAAATTAAATAAATGTTATTATACATATTGTATAAACTAATAAAACACACAAAACTTCATATTATTTATATACAAACAAGTTGATGGTACATATAGCTTTAACCGTTTAACAAAGAGCCAAAGTCGCCATCGGTTCAGCTAGCCAATAAACGCCATCCGAAAACGAACCTAAGAACACCGTCGGAACCGGTAAAAATGGGTTAACCAAGCTGGACCTGGATCATTTTCTTCTTATTTTTCTCAAGTTAATCAATTCGTCATTGTTATTTTGTGATGCGTGAATACCTTGCCCAATTATTGTGTAAATTACTTGCACAAATTTTATTAAAAAATAAACTACTTAAAACATAAGTTACCTAACAAAGATCAAAGAGTTTTTTGAAGGATTTTTTTTTTTAATATAGTAAAATCATATAATAATTCATGTAGCTAGTAAAAATAAGTTTTTATTGCTTCAAGAAAGACCAGTTATAACAACAAAAGGAGATATTTTATTTCAAAACAATCTCAATTATTCCCAGACACACACTCATTCACTGATGGAGCCCACCGTAGAAGATGCTCACGCGGTTACCATCCCCTTTCATTTTCAACTTTATATCATTTTTGTTGTTTATTTATCTCAAGTGATGAAATGTTTGTGTTTAGTATTTATTGTTTGTGTGTTCTTTTATAGAGGTTTAGTTGTGTTTATTAATTAGATTAAGGGGTGTTTGTTTAAAAAAGTAATTACCAAACTGAACCGTATAGAGAGTGAATTTACGGGAATGAACTATTTTAAGATACTTTAACAAAAAGATCAAAATACGTCACAATCAACCTGTTTTATTTTAAATTCGCCTAAATCATCGCTCAAATCAATAAGTATTCGCCCACGAAAAACTTTTAAAGTGGTGGTGACAAAAGCGAGTTAGATTTATTGCACTTGCACCAAATAGATTGGAAATATAGCTGAAACAACATGCAAATACAAAAATCATGCAATTTTGATATGACAGTCATACTATTTCATACTATTTGGTTTGGTAGTTGACAGTCATACTATTTCAAGACTATAGGTTTGCAAATTGTATTTGTTCCATTTATAGATAAAAAAAAAAAAAAAAAAAAAAAAAAGTTTTACATTCAGAATATTGCACATGTTTTTAAGGGTAGTGGCAGTCATGATTTCAGAATCATTCATACCTCCCAAATCCACCAATAATATCATTCCACCTCATTTCACCTCATCCATACTTTTTTCATACCTCCCAACCTCTTTTTAGTGGCAACCATGCCTTTTCCATACCTCCCAACTTTTTTTTTTTTTTTTTTAATAAATTAAATTAAACAATTTAATTAAAACATAAATATTTCATTAATAATTAAAAATAATATTACATAATACTTGGAAAAAAAATACATAATTAAATCTAAAAATCCGTAGGCCATCCATATGTCTCCGCGTACCCACGTTTTTTGGCAATAATGAAATCTCGCATAACCTGATTGGTTATGTGTTCGTGCGGCTCGTTGTAGAATTTCAGTGCCCGATGCATAGCCTTTTCTTGAGCATTGTCGAGTTGTGTCTGCAGCAACCGTTGGGCCAATTTATCCTTTGCACGTTTGTCAGCCATGGCCTCATCCAAAGCTAGTGCTTTCTTTGACGTATACTGCTCAATAAACTCAGCAGCACTATTCTTTGTCGACCTTGCGGACGAACACGAGGACGGTAGCCACGTCCACGACCTCTTGATCTCCCACTTTCCATGCTTCACAATGTATGTATATGAAAAATTTATGTTTCTGTTGTGTGAGTTATGTTTGTGTTTGTGTGTGAGTTGTAGGCTGTGTTTGTGTTTGTATATATAGGAATTTTTTTTTTTTTTTACCCCCGCTCCTCCAAAAGTTTAACATGCAACAGGTATAATTTTTGTTTTTTATGCATTATTACGTTTTGCTTTTCAAAGATAGCATGCAACGGTCCATTTTTTGCATTGAATTTGGCATGCTTCCACGGCAATAATTGCCGCTGAGACCATACCGCTGGCCATGCCGGTGGACTGGCGGCGGTGTTCACCGCCGGCATGGTGATGCCGCCGGTGATGCCGCTGTCCATTGCCACCACTCTAAGGGTGGTAGATTGTGTATTAGAAATTTTGATTTGGAAATAGAGGTACCAAAATAATGAGGCAAAAGAAAGCAATGGTAACGTGTCCCTTCTATCCCTAGGCACCCAGCTGGCTAACTAAACCCAACATGCAAATACAAAAATCATCTCGCCTAAGTAGCTCGCCCAAGAAAAAATTTTACTCGCCTAGACCTCGCCTACAAATTTTTACTCGCCCTCACCTCGCGTTTATAACTCGCCCAAACTTCTTGGACCTCGCCCAGGTTTACTTTTAATTCGCTTGTTAGTAAGAATTGTTTTAATTCGCGTGTATAACTCGCCCAAGACAATTTTGACTCGCCCCTCACCTCGTCTACGCCTCGCCCTAAACCCTTACCTCGCACACCACTCGCCTAGACCTCGCCCATCTTTCCCCTGTAATTCTGAATTTGATAGCCTCGCCCAGCACTCGCGTATCACTACTTTTATACACGTGTAACGTTAGAAACTAATCTAATAATAGATCTAACGGTTAATATTGAAAAGTTCATTTTGGATAATTTTTTGAGCGAAGTTTATATCCATAAACTAGTTGTCTAAACGGTTCATTTAAGTAATTTACTCTTGTTTAAAGCTTATTTTTGGGCTTACGAGTTTCTATGTTTTCGGCTTATGTTTCATAAGCCTCATTTTCTTTTTCTTTTTTTGCTTATTTTGGGACTTATGAGGTTAAAAATGTTTATCATGGCACAAGCCGGAAAATTGGATCAACCATTACCGACTTGACCCGTTATAACCGGTACCAATAGTGTTTTGACCCGTTACACACCCTCTCATACCCAATATTGAGGTAATGTGCTTACGCGATTAGTTAGTTTATGTTGAGATCGTTGTTATTGACAACTGTGAGGTACTTCCCCAATGATAGTGAGTTTTATATAAAAAAACATATCGAAGCATAACAGTTGGCGGCGTGATTTCACCGCACATATTCAAGCAAAATGTGGGTGTGCACAACCTGTCTATCTTGATAATAAAAGGTGCGAGTATGCAAGGAATTCATCAAAAGACACAGGTGATCACTATCAAATTACAGAAATTCCACTAATTACCTGTATCCAAGTGCACCTGGCTTCGACAACTTCACATTTTGTAATCTGATAAATGTGTCTTAAATAATGGATACAAAATCCCAACAATTCACACAACTAAAAATTACAAATTCCACTAATTACTCATCCATATATAAAAATGAGTAATTACTCCAATGACCCCGGATGATTTAGCTCGGCCTCATCTTTTGCCCGTGATTCCCTTTGATTACTTACCTACAATATAGTACATGGTACAGTCATATACAAGATGCCTGCCTAACTAACAACTTTATCAAATCAGAATTCGTTAATTAAAAAGTGGTATTAAGCCATAAAAATCTCTAAAAAAGAGTGCAGATAAGCATATAAACATGACATGCAAATTCAGATGTTCCCTGCAAATTAAGGTGTTAGACACTGTTCCATCATCCATGAACGAAAAAAGTTCACAAAACAAGAAGTCATGATTCTTAACAACATATTGAATGGTACCGTGACGCTATCCATACAACTATGACCTGACTATGGTATGTTTTTAGGCCGATGATTAATAGCTTTACATACTTAAAGTAGATTATCATGTTAT
This sequence comes from Artemisia argyi, assembly GCA_030686995.1. NCBI lineage: Eukaryota > Viridiplantae > Streptophyta > Magnoliopsida > Asterales > Asteraceae > Artemisia > Artemisia argyi. Next base: position 10,251,428 of record CM060684.1, read on the forward strand.
TAGTAATGGGTCAATATCAACATTTTCAAACAACATAGTTATAACATGCTTACAGAAGCAACCTAATCATTTGATTGAAATAGAATACTTACGTGAAATTCCAGTGCTTCCTCAATCCGATCCACAATCATTTCCATGGTAGGGCGTTCCTTTGCATTGAAACTAATGCACTGAAATGCAACTTTACTATACGTATCAAAAGAACGGCTATCAAATTGATCACTTATAAGGGGATCAATTAGCAACTCTGGTTTGTAGTCATAGTAGCGTCGGACAATATTTATGAGAGGTTTCGATTTACCACCTTCTATCTTTCTTCGATTATAAGCTAACATTCCACTCAACAACTCAAACATTACCACTCCAAAAGAGTACACATCTGACTCTTTCCGGAGGACACCGCTTTCATGGTAAATTGGATCCATGTAAAAGTTAGTACCCGCAGCATTTGTGTAGACTTGGGTTTGTGGCTGATTTACGAGGCCAGATTTTGACAATCCAAAATCACAAATTTTGGCTACCAGATTGTCATCCAATAATATGTTCGCACTCTTGACGTCTCTGTGTATTACTTTTTTGTCCTCCCCAAGACCTGAGTGGAGGTAATCGAGTCCTGTTGCTGCCCCTAAGCAAATCTTCAGGCGATGTTCCCATGTCAATTTGCCTCTCTTTTCCTTGTCTTCTAGATAACAATCCAGGCTACCATTACTAGCATACTCGTAAACTATAATTTTCTCATTGCCTTCATCACAGTAACCAATGAAAGGGATGATGTTTTCATGGTTGAAACGGAAAATCATATTAAGCTCTTTGCGGAACTCATGATCATACTTTTCTTGGTTACTTTTGGAACGTAGGCATTTGATGGCAACTGTACGGTTTTGCCAGCGTTCAGACAGCTGGCCTTTGTAAACATTACCGAATCCGCCTTTTCCAACCAGATTTTCTTGACTTTTAACTCCAATGGCCATGTCGATGTCCTTTAGTGGAATAAAAGAATCTTCTAGTGTTATAAATTTTCTTGTATTGGTAGAAGCAGATCCGCGGTTCTGCGAATAAAGTCCTTATTAATATCATAATTCATGTTAGTTCCTAACTCGTGTTCCTAACATGTATCATTTATTAGTAATCTTTCCAAATCTATGCCTTTGATTATTCCACTTTATATCATGTATTCATGTCGTTGCAACGAAAATAAGTAGAAAGAAAAGTTAAGTAGCATTTCTTTTAAAAAACTACTTCAATAACAACCCTTCAAGCTTTTGGAAAATAACATAGCATATACTCGAGTAAAATTTATTTTATCATGATAGTTCTCATTGTGGCCAATGAACCTGCTAGATAACCTTCAAATTAGTTAAATGAAAAGACTTACTTGAATATACAATGCTTCCTCCAACCTCTTGATGATCTTGTTCCACGAAGGGCGATCCTTTATGTTGAAACTAATGCATTTATATGCAATTTCATTGAAAGTATATAAAGAACGATCATCAATTGCATCTCTTATCTGTGGATCAAGTAACTTGTCTAGTTGGTCAGCATAGTAACAACGGACCAAAGCAACAAGATTTAGTTGCTCTTCGTCTTCAATGAACCTTGCTTCATTAGCCAACCTGCCCGTCAGTATCTCAAATAGTACCACTCCGTACGAATACACATCTGATTCTTTGTTGCAGATGTAGCTTTCAAGGTAAACGGGATCCTTGTAATCTTCATTCTCAACAGGCATTGAAAGGGGATTATCTCTTCCATATCCTGGGAATAAAAATGAACGGGTGAAACCACAAATTTTAGCTTCTAGATCGTCGTATAATAATATCTTTCTGCTACTGAAGTCTCCATGTATTACACTCTGGTATTCCCCAAATCCCGAATGAAGATACCTGAGTCCTTTTGCCACCCCAATGCAAATTTTTAGGCGCTCAGTCCAAGTTAAACTCTTTTTGGCGTATTTGAGATAATTATTAAGGCTTCCATTGATGGCATACTCGAAAACAATTGCATAGCGTTCAGCACAATAACCGATGAAAGGAGCGATGTTTTCATGTTGCAACATGGAAGGTATCTCAAGCATGGAGTGGAATTTAGAATCATTTGACCGCATTTGAAAATCCCTATATGTTGTTATGGCAACTGCGCGATCAGAGAGATGTCCTCGGTAGACCTTATATGGTTCTATGAAAGGAGTTTCTATACTTAAGTTTTTGAACACCATATCGATCTCCTCTGGTGGAATTCGAAATTTTTCTAGTGAGTCTGCAGGATTTCTCCGTTTGGTAATTGCAGATGCAGCTTGTTGGTTCTGTGAACATTAACACAAACAACTTTGTTTAGTGCCGCCGACCGATACTTATGTTAGCTTAATAAGGGGCAAATGACATTTAAATACATTAAAGTTGACACTTTTTGTTGTTGTGTGTAGCCAACTTTTTTTTTTGCTATTGTAACAAACCTTTTGAATTTCGTTTTTTCCCTTAATAATTAATAAACAATTGTACTCTCTCTGGTTTTAATGAGTCAATTGCAAAACCAAAGAAAAGAAAAGCTGGAGAAAGGTCCGACCGAACTAAACTTATAACATTTAGGGTAGAAGATGACAGCAAGATTATGATTATGATTATGACTATTATTATTATTATTATGACGATGATTATTATTATTATTATTATTATTATTATTATTATTATTATAAGCAAAACATTAGGATTACAAGAAATTTGGTGGGGAGCCTCGAAACTATCACGAGCTATATGGTTTGATTGTGTACAAACATAGAGACGAAATTTGTAATTAAATCCGAAAATAATAAACAAGAAGACTTACATGAATAGCCAGTGCGTTCTCAATCGTCTTGACGATCACATCCATCCTAGGGCGATCCTTTATGTTGAAACTGATGCATTTATATGCAATCTCTATAAACATATGAAAAGAACGCCGGTCAACATTATCTATGATATGTGGATCGATCAACTGCTCGGGTCCATCACCATAGAAACGCCGAACCAGATTTATCATCTCTCGTTCCATATCATGTTTATCAGGATCCATCCCAGACAATATTTCAAACATAAGTATGCCGTATGAGTAAATGTCTGCTTCTATGTTCAGGATCGTGCTTTCTTTGTAAACTGGATCAATGTAAGTGGAACGTATCTCAGGCACGTGGCGGTGTCTATAAATTTCTGGAAGTGGCTGATTCGCACGGAGTAATACTGAGCGATTAAGACCACAGATTTTTGCTTCCAGATATTTATTTAACAATACGTTGTAGCTTCTCAAATATCCATGTATTACTCTACCGTGATCCCCAACACCTGAGTGAAGGTAACTGAGCCCTTTCGCAACGCCTATGCAAGTCTTGAGACGCTGCGCCCATGTAAAGTTTTTCCTATTATTTTCTTCGCGGAGATAGGCATTTAGCCTATTAATAATAGCATACTGAGCGTACCATTCATGTTTTTCTTTTATTTTTTTTTGTAAGGCAGCGTACCATTCATTTTTTGGGAAATTACCTGGCAAAACGTCAGTGTAAAAAGGGATGATGTTTTCATGGTGCAACTTGGAAATTATCTGATCAACCTCTTCAGGATAGTTGCCAGATGCGATAATAGCTGTGCGGTTTTCCCAGAGTTCATAGAGTTCTCCTATGTCGACATGCCGAGAATTCTCAAAAAATTTCAAATCCTCTGAAAAATCCAGACCTGAAGAATTTTCAGAAGTTTCCGAATTCTCTGAGGAAGCGTCGCTGATATCCTCCTGAGTACTTAGAAAATTTTGAAGGTTTAAACCTGAAGAAGACATTGTTTTTGATGCTGTTTAGAAGCGATGGTTGATTTTGAAAAAGAAGAAAGTAAAGATTTTAGGATCTATGTTAGGAACATAAGAGGAACGAAAAATCAGATGGAGAAATGGTCAAACATGGTACAGTATAAAATATAGTCTTTTGCATAAAAAGGAGGTTGTTGGTATTGTTTCTGTCAGTTATTCTGTTGCAATGAAATAATGCAATGCGCGTTTTTGGTTGGCACAATCCGATCACTACACTTCTCAGTTTTGACCCGTTTCACTTATTAATTAGTAAAGGGAGATGATATATCTCCACATAATAATTAACTTCATACACATAATTTTAGTGTGCCTCACATAACTTTTATTTGTAAAATTTATATGGGTCCACTAAATTTATGTGTAAGAAATAAATTCTTATGTTGAGATATCACTACTCATTAGTAAAATGATGATTTTATACAAATTCTCACTATCTTTTACTTCATTCGTTCCATAATTATAGTCTACTGTTGACCTTTTAAGTCTTCGTTTTGCAACTTTAACTCTGCATATTTTTATTTGTGCTATATAATACTTGATAAAAATTATACCAATGGAAAATATTTTTAAAACTCAATCCATTCATGTATTTTGTATCAAGTAATATATAACACAAATAAAAAAATTTAATGTCAAAGTTGGAAACTAAAGACTTCAAAAGCCAACAGTAGACTATAATTATGGGAAGGAAGTAGTATAAATAAACATCCCCTATCTACAAGAAGGGTACTCGCGTAATGTGATAACAGATAACCATTTTTTTGGTGAGCAAATGAATTTTAATTTAAACTTCCTTAATTAGCATGTCCCAAATACTATAAAGTAGTGAGGTGAGTTATTTTAAGTATCAAGTTTTTGTTACATACTGAGGGACAAATCTCCACCATTCATCTAATTTAATCTAATGCTGGAGATTAACCTAAGATTAAATAGTGAAACCTAAGTCCATGTTTTTTTTTTTTTCCTTTTTTCTTTTTTATTATTCACTTTTTTTATTTCTTTCTTTTTTTCCTTTTTTTTTGCCTTTCTTCCAAATAACGTGTATTTTTTCCTTTTCTTTTTTTTTTTTGTTTTTTATTTCTTTTCATATTCAGGTATTTTTATCAAGTTTTTTTTTTTTTTTTTTTTTTTTTTTTTTTTTTTTTTTTGTTTAAATAATAATAAATTCACGTTTTTTTTACTTTATTAAGTTTTCGTCCGTTTTGTCTGTTTTCACATGTTTATATACGTTTTTGTCCGTTTTCATACGTTTTCGTCCGTTTTTTACGTTTTCGTTTGTTTTCAGACGTTTTCGTCCGTTTTTATACGTTTTCATCCTTTTTTTACGTTTTCGTCTGTTTTCAGATATTTTCGTCAACTTTTATACGTTTTGTTCGTTTTTGTCTGTTTTCATACGTTTTCGTCTGTTTTATATGATTTTGACCGTTTTTTTATGTTTTCGTCTGTTTTCAAACGTTTTCGTCTAATTTTATACGTTTTCATCCGTTTTTATACGTTTCCGTTCGTTTTTTGTCCGTTTTCATACGTTTATATACGTTTTCGTCTGTTTTCATACGTTTTCGTTCGTTTTTATAAGATTTTGTCCGCTTTTATACTTTTCCATCCATTTTTATACGTTTTTGTCCGTTTCCATACACTTTCATATGTTTTCGTCCGTTTTCATATATTTTCATCCGTTTTCATATGTTTTCAAATGTTTTCATCCATTTTTAAACATCTTTGTACGTTTTCAAACGTTTTTGTACATATTCATCCGTTTTCTTACGTTTTTGTCCATTTTTATACGTTTTCGTCTATTTTAAAATGTTTTCGACCATTTTCAGACGTTTTCATACGCTTCTGAATATAAAAAGTATTATTCTTTGATACTCAGAATATCACAAGTGATATTCTTATTATCACATGTGATTTTCAACTAATGTTTTGTAACATGAAAATCACTTGTGATATTCAGAATATCACAAGTGATATTCAGAAAATAACAAGTGATATTAAGAAAATCACAAGTGATATTACGAATATCACAAGTGATTTTCAACTAATGTTTTGTAACATGAAAATCACAAGTGATATTCAGAAAATTATAAGTGATTTTCACATTTTTTTAATTCACGTTTTTTTCACTTTCTTATGTTTTCGTCTGTTTTTGTTCATTTTCATACATTTTCTTTCATTTTCATACGTTTCTGAATATCTCAATTGATATTATTAATATCACAAGTGATATTTTGCATATCATAGAAAATCACTTGTGATATTAAGAATATCAATTGTAATATTCAGAAACGTATGAAAACGGACGAAAATATATCAAAACGAACGAATGTGTATGCGTAAAAACACGCCTAGAAAGGGACGAAAACGTATGAAAAAATTATGAAAACGGACGAAAATGTATAAAAACCGCTGAAAAGTACGAAAACAGATGAAAACGTCTGAAAACGGACAAAAATACATTAAAACGGACGAAAATTTTTTCATACGGTTTCATCTGTTTTCATTCGTTTTTGTCTGTTTTCTTATGTTTTTATTTTCATTCATTTTTGTTTGTTTTTAAATGTTTTCAGACGTTTTCATATATTTCTGAATAACACAAGTGATATTCTGTGATATTTAGAATATCACCTGTGATATTCAGAATATCGCAAGTGATATTCAGTGATATTCAGAATATCGCAAGTGATATTCAGAATATCGCAAGTGATATTCAGAATATCGCAAGTGATATTCAGAATATCGCAAGTGATATTCTGAATATCACAAGTGATTTTCTGAATATCACAAGTGAGTTTCAACAAATATTTTATAACATGAAAATCACAAGTGACATTCTGAATATCACAAGTGATTTCACATTTTTTTAATTCACGTTTCTTTCACTTTCTAACGTTTTTGTCCGTATTCATACATTTTGTACATTTTCATTCATTTTCATACGTTTCTGAATATTACAATTGATATTCTTAATATCACAAGTGATATTATGTGATATTCTAAATATCACTTGTTATATTAATAATATCAATTGTGAAATTTAGAAACGTATGAAAATGGATTAAAACGAACGAATATGAAGGCGTAAAAATACGTATGAAAACGGACAAAAAAAAATGAAAAATGGACGAAAACGAAAGAAAACATATGAAAACATATGAAAACAGACGAAAACATATATAAATGTATGAAAACAGATGAAAACAGACGAAAACATATGAAAACAAACAAAAACGTCTGAAAATGTATAAAAGCTGCCGAAACGTATAAAGACGGACGAAAACGTCTGAAAACGGACAAAAATATATGAAAACGGACGAAAACGTACGAAAACGGAAGAAAACGTATGAAATCAGGCGAAAACATGTAAAACAGACGAAAACGTAAAAGAATGGATGAAAACGTATGAAAACGGACGAAAACATATGATAACGAACAAAAACGTCTGAAAACGTATAAAAGCTTTCGAAACGTATGAAGACGGACGAAAACGTCTGAAAACAAACAAAAATGTATGAAAACGGATGAAAACGTATGAAAACGGACAAAAACGTATGAAAACATAAGAAAACGGATGAAAGCAGACGAAAACGTCTAAAAACAGACGAAAACGTAAGAAAATGGACGAAAACGGACAATAATGTCTGAAAACGTATAAAAACTGTCGAAAACGGACAAAAACGTCTGAAAACGGACGAAAACGTCTATAAATGAAAAGAAACTCAAAAAACAGACAAAAACGTATGAAAACGGACGAAAACGTGTATAAACGTATGCAAACGGACAAAAATGGAAGAAAACTGACGAAAACGTAAGAAATTAAAAAAAAAACATGAATTTAAAAAAGAATGCACATGAATTTTTTAATAAAAAAGAAAAAAAAAATTAATTAAAAAAATATTTATTAAAAAAAGAAAAAAAGTGTAAATAAAAAGAAGAAAAAAGCGTAAAAGTAAAAAAGAAAGGAAAAAAAAAGCTAAAAGGAAAAAAAAAAAAAAAAAAAAAAAAAAAAAAAAAAAAAGAAAGAAAACATTAATAGAATAAGGGTAAAAAAAACTTGAATAGAAACAAGAAAAGAAAAAAAAAATTATAAAGACAAAAAGACAAGGAAAAAAACATGGACTTTGGTTGCATATTAAATCTTAGGTTAATCCTCACCTTTAGATCAAATTAGATGAATGGTGTGGATTTGTCCCTCAGTTTGTAAAAAAAAACTAGTTCACAAAAGAACTTTTCTTATAAAGTAGTAGAGAAGTATAACGTTTAAATTATTAAAGTTTAAATGGTTAACACATTTATTTTTCAAATTTTATAATTAAATTGATGGTTATAAATTTAGTGAGATTTTCTTATAAACAATTCTTTAAAATGTACCATTATTAGAGGGCGGTTACATATACATTAAATGAGACTTAAATTTTTAAATTTTAAACTAATTTTCTACTTTTCTTTTTATATTAATGTTTTTAGTCTTAAAATTTTAATACTTACTTATATATTTTTTTAGCGAAATACTTACTTATATAGAAGTCACAATTAGTATAGTTTAAGATTACTATTTTATTATTATTATTATTATTATTATTATTATTATTATTATTATTATTATTTATTTTTATTTTTATTTTTTATTTATTTTTTTTGAAATATATTAAGAGTACTATTTACTGTTTGTGAAATGTGATGTATCACAAAGAAAGTACTTTAATCGCATGCATAAGATGCTTTAGCTCTTGTCTATTTACTCTGGTTCTTATCTATTTCAGTAAGAAAAAGGTGACTTAGGTTGGTATATATTTTATTGTCGACTATGCATTTTTCACTGCAAGAAAAAGTGACTTCAGAGACGATATTTTATTTTGGTCACTATTTAGATGAAAATAGTGACAATATAATTTATAATAATTTAAAATGTCAGTGACAAAACTTATAAATGGTCATTATTTAGTCACTAAATTACATGTTAGGTATTTTTAATTTAGAATAGTGACGAGAAATTTTGTCATTGTTATGATAGTATTAGTGACAAAATTTTAGTCAATGTTTCACACATTGCTAATTCTATCAAATGATTATATAAGGGAAATTAGATATATATATATTTTCTAAAATTTGCATATTCGTTTATTTATCCAAAAATTGTAAATACTATCACACATTACAAATAAAAAAACTTGTATAATAATATTCAAAATTGCAAATATTTAACTTTCTTTGGTGCAAGTTTCCTTAAACATATTATTTAATACATAAACTTTCATACACAATATTAGTTTTTATAATATGTAAGAATGAAAAAAGAATAACTTAAATATCAAACCTCTAGAAAAAATAACTTAAATAATAAGAAAAAAATGCCACATTGTTTCAACTTGAAGGGTTAATTTTAGACATTCACATCTCTTTTCTTTTGCCAAACTTTTCCTTGAATATCTATTCCCGATCTCATATTACATTATCCACAAAAAACACATCCGTCCTACTGTTTCATTTTCCACTCATTTTCATCTATCATAATATTCTTGGGTCTTTACCATTCAATACGGGAAATTGAACAACACAACTATCTCAATCCGATTCTAATCACCTTCTACATCACATTAAACAAAACATTATTATATATTATGCATTAAAAACTTATATTTTAATGAAACATTAAAAAATACAAGTGCCAAAATGTCGGAAACCATGGTTATAAAAATTCTCCATTTGTAAATTTAGTGACCAAAGTTTTCGTCACTGATTTTGCAATTAAATAAAAAGCCACTCTCCACATCAATCGAACAAATATTTTTTTATATAAAAAAAGCACGGACCCTAATCTTCAATCCGACCCAAAGTCATATCTCAGTATCTCACAACATCTCCAAAAGTCCCAATCAGAATCAGAATAATAGAACTTTGGATTAATTTACATTCTTTTTAATGCATGTTTGGGTATATATTAAATTTCTAACAAAAAAGTGATATGAAATTGCCCTTAGAACTTAAATCTCACCGTCATCTACTACCAGCACTGATTCACACTATAACTCAACCTATTTGTTTCGGACCAGACAATGGCGTAACCGTAACCTATGCGCCACAGGTAAACCACAACGGCAACATCTACCACCAACCGCTGCATACTCAACCAACTTTCTCAATCGAAAAGGTAACATTATCCTTCATCTGTTAGGTTTCATAATTGCTTGAATTCCAAGTCGGTTTGTTTTCCTCATTAATGTTCATCGATATTTGCAAAATTATAAATGTCATGTTTAGCACCATTATCAGCGTGATTGATGTGATCATTTCCCGCCTGATGGGCGGGCACGCCTTGTGATTTTCAATTTATAAATTAAGTGACGGTTAATTAATTACAAACAGTGTTAAATATTTATATAGTGATTATATAACATAAATAAATGAACGTTAATCATATAAAAGGTAATACAAATTAAAAAATTAAGTGACGGTTAATTAATGATGAATAGCGTTGAATATTTATATATTGATTAAAGAACATAAATAAATGAACGGTAATCATACAAAAGGTAATACATATTAATAAATTATAAGTCATTACAAAATGTATGTTTTGATTTCAAATGCGGTATAAAGCTTCTTTATACACAACGTTGGTTGTTGAATTCGTATATTTTCCATCTATATCACAACATAAAATTTTCAAACTGTTCCTGCTCTTGACCCTTGAGACAGCAACATATAGTTGGCCATGAGAGAAGACCGGTCTCTGAAGAAACAACCCAACTTTAGACAACGTCTGGCCTTGACTTTTATTAATTGGCATACCAAAGCAAATTTGAACAGGAAACTGTCTTCGGTTTAGTTTAAACGACAGCTTAGTGTCAGACGACTAACAACCATACGCGGTATTGCACAAATAGTACCAACACTCCCACCTGATATTACCTTAGTTTCAATAATATTTGTTCCCATTCTCAGTATTTGAAGCCTAGTCCTATTGCATAGGCCGTACTTATGGTTAATGTTTCACATGCACATAACCGGAGTACCTATTTTGAGTGTTAGACTAGTGCGGAATGCCAGACATTTTGATGCCATTAAGGAATTCTTCTGTGTAAATGGATTCATCAAAATTGGTCTCTACATCAGCAACACCGACTGTGTCATAAGAATAGTATGTCTTCTTATCACCATCAATTAAGGACAACATGCTATCATTTATCATACCAACCAGCTCGTGAGTCGGTGCCAGAATGGCTCTCTTGTAAATAATCAGGATTATATAGGTTTTTCCTCAACTCTGGGTAGGTTTCCTGAATAATGCTACCAACATGGTCGTCTGAATCAGAAATCAACATATCATCTGGAAATTCCACAATTGCTCCATCATTTTTTCCGCCAATTATACCGTTCCCAATGTTCAGTATCCAATCAGCGAATTCTTGTATCTCCTTCCTTTCAGAACTATTGGAACATGATCCTAACCTCATGTTAAACGTTAACCTCATAACTTTGTAGTGTTTCCATAATTGAGAAGAATTTATTGCAGCGCGCACAACATCTTGTCTGGTTCCTTTTAGTACCAATTGTATTCATGTTTTTTTCACATACTATCTTCATTGTAGATGTAACAAACATAATCAACATCAAGACATGTAACAACAATTAAGTAATGATCTCTTTTTTTAGCTCAAAATAAGTAATGTCCAGGAAAATACATTAGACAATAAAAAGTTTGAAAAAAAAATTAAATGCTAATGAGTCTTCCAAAATTTTCCCCTATGATTTTCAATTCACACCTACATTTTGGAAACTGCAATCTTTTCCACCATTAAAATTAGACGATTTGAATTCCAAAATCCCTTTTTTATACTCATTGCCATGTATCACACACATCACAAATCGTTTCTTCTCAAACCTTCAAACAAAACCTACAAAAAAATTATCATAAACCATGTCGTCAAACAGCAAGAGATCTAGATGTGCTTCACATATCAGCAACGACAGGCAAACACACTCAACGTATGTTCACACACTCGTGATGTGAACATTCAATATTATTTGTTTCGCAAAATTGTATGTATGATTAATCTAATGTGTCTTTCATTTGAGGAAAAAACGTAGGCAAGGAGAATCTTCAAGCCATCAAGAATCAGGTAAAGGTACTATAAAACATTTTTACATTTCTTTTAGATACTGGTGCAACTATTTTAGTTATTCAATTCTTAATGTTTAATAATTATATATTATGTGCAGGTAAAGAAGAGCTGCAATGGGATTTTAAAGAGTGGTATGAATGGTGGACGGCTGAACAAAAGAAAAAAGCAAGCAAACAAGCATTGCCTCTACTTGCTAAAGATGAAAAGGAGTATGGTCGGACCAAGCCGTGCTTTGATGAAGATGAAGAGGAGTATGCTGATGTGGCCTTGGATGGTATAATACCTCAAATTCTAAAATATGCAAAATGACCAAAATGCCCTTAAGTTTAAAATTTTGTAATAACACTTAAATGATACCAAGAAAACCCTATAAATTTGGAACTTTACAACATATGATCACAATAGATTAAGTGTAAATAAAATTCGTTATTTTTGTAAAAGTAAAATAATTTAATTTCATATAATTTAATTATGTCGATTTATTATATATTATATATTAAATATATGTATTTAAATTAAGAAATAAATCCCAAATACATTAGGAAACTTGTATAATATTTAAATTTGACATTATCCCATAAGATTGCAGCTCAAGATAAGTATTTTACTCTTATATATACATATATACACGTTTTATTTTATTTAGAAATTTTAAACCGACTTTTAAATCAAATTCAAAACCCTAAAAGCCCTCACACTCGACACAAAATTTCTGGTGGCTCCAAATTATTTTTCCTGGTCGAGTTATAAGCCATAGGAGTTGGAAAAATTCGTGGTTGAGGCTGTGGTAGCTTGGGTCGATCGTTTGGATTTGTTTTGGCTTGATATAATCAAACCAAGAGGTAGAAATTCATTCTGCTTATTCTCATGTTCAAATCTCTTTCTGGTATTTTTTTTATTATTCTTTACATCTCATATGATCTGTTAAAATCGATCCATGCATCCTTGATTGATCATACGAATTTAAATAAAACTAAAAACCCTAATCGACCTAAAAACCCAAATTGATAAGAATGATTTTTGTATACTTCGAATCTATTTTATTCTGGTCCTATATATGTTATATAACACTAGAAAAATAGTTTTTTATAATTTTCGAAACCTGGAAACTTATTTTAGATTTTATTTGTAATCGGATGTAAATAAGAAAAAGAAAATAAAATAAAAAGGAAATTGTATGAACTAGGTTAGGGTTTATGATAATTTCTAGTGTCATTAATGATGTTTAAGGTTGTTTTAATGACGGAGTAATGATTGGGAAAATTAGGGTTAGGGTTTAATGGTTTTAGTTTGTAGCCGAATGGATTTTTAAAATGTATAGGGTATGTTTTGTAGTTATATAAACTTAAGGATTATTTTTTAAAGTGTATTGGACCAAGGGTGAAGTGTATAAAATATAACATGAGGGTGTCATGTGTAAATTTTGCAACTAAAAGGTTTAAATGGTAATTTTTGTAATTATATAATCTGATTTGTAATTAATTAAAATTAAGGGGATGAACTTGTAAATTATAGAAGTTAAGGGTTGTTTAGTATAAATCTGATATTAAAGGGTTGTTATGTATAAATTTGGATAATTAAAGGCTAATGTGTAAATATGAAAACTATAAGGATTAAATTATAATTTAATTAGGTAAAAGGTTTAATTTGTAAAATTATTAAAACTAAAGGGTTGGAATTGTAAATATGGAAAACTTATGGATTATTTGTATAAAATGTGGAAAATGTAATATTTACACTTTTGACCTTAACTTTGGAATAATTACATATTAAACCCTAAACTTTTGAAAGATGACATGTTTTACTTTAAACTATAATTAATTGTCATAATGAAACCCTAATTCCATAATAATGATTTATTTAAGGACTTAATTTAATGTTGTGAAATCTTTCTAATTATGGAAAGTTACTAATTCTAGAAACCTACTAAATAAGAAAAGTTACTAAAAATGGGAAGTTGATTAAAAGGAGCCATCTGATTTAAGATAAAGTTATTAATAATAAAATGATTCTAATTCAGGTAGATATATTGAAGAAGTGAACTCTTCCCATTCTGTGATTCTTTCTTTTGATCTCATTGCTTTGCTAAGGTACGGATATTCTGACCTTACTTTTAAGGTTTCCTTTGTGATTTCAACCTTTGCTATGAACCTTCTGTTATGAACCTTTGACATGAAAACTTTGTTATCTGAACCTTTTGATAAGACAATTATGCTTGAACCCTTGTTATGAACCTTAAGTTACCTGAGCTTCACTAGGCATGGGGGTTCCATGTCCGTGTCAGGGATGCACCTCTGACATGACTCTAGGGCAGTAGAGTGATGTTTTGCCACGTCCCTTTGATTGGTCTGCATGTGAATGGATAGGGGCGTATGGATGCATCCTAGATCTGTTTCTGTTTCTAATATGATATGATATGATTTGTCTGGTGAATGTGGCTGTGTTAGCCTCGCTTTTTTATAAAGATAACGTCACATACGTGAATCGGACAAGATATGTAGTAGGTCACACCCATAGGGACTACTTATGTACATTAGGAAAACATGTAGTGTGATAAGCCTATAAATACCCCTCATGACTCTCCATGAGGGGTGTAGGAAATCATTGTGTAAGCTTCATTTATTTCAATCTAATAAACACATCTTTTCTTCACATTTCTCTCTCTACGTTCTCTCTCTAGAATAATCATGTATTTCGATCAACCTCGACCTCCGAAATGTGTTTCTTGGTTATAGCAAGTGGCATCAGAGCAAACCAGGGGCGAATCGTGGTGTTTTTGGGTGAAAATCTCGTGTTTTTGGGTTGAAGTTACGTATTTTATCGAGTAAGGAAGGGGTTTATCGAGTAAGGGAAGCGAATTTTTAGGGTTATCGAGTAAGAATGAGGACTATTGAGTAAATGTATCGAGTTAGAAGTTATGTTTATCGAGTAAGCTTAGGTTTTATCGAGCAAGACCTTATGATTATCAAGTAAGCACTGAACTTATCAAGTAAGGCCTGTTTTATCGAGTAAGTTCATTTTTTGGCGAGTTAGCCATTTACCTTATCGTTTATCGAGTAAGGTTTTCTTGCTTCCATCGAGTAAGGGAATACTATACCTCGTTGAAAACTTGTTACCGAGTAAGGAGAGTTCATCGAGTAAGGGATTTCAGTAAGCTTTCGAGTTACAAAATCTATCGATTAAGTTATTATCGAGTAAGGAATTCAGGGTTTCGAGTAAGTAAGGTTTTGAGTAAGGTTACATTTATCGTGTAAGGAAAGATTTATCGAGTAACCTTTATAAAGTAACCTTTGTTTCAAGTAAGGCTTGTATCGAATAAGGATTACTTGTATCGAGCAAGGGTTTCGAGGAACATTATCGAGGAATGAAATTCTTTAGAGTTTCTAAATGTTTCATTGAAAACCTAACATACAAACCCTAGTTTTTCAAACCCTAAACACACCAAAACCCACACTACGTATAGCTTAAAAGATCCTGATCAAGAATCACAATCAAATGACAATGGCTAGTATCGGATTTTTGTGACTATGGGGATAATGCTTTATCACTTATCTGGGTTTAAAGTTCATTTCAAGGGCATGTGTACTTATTTATCTCAAAGTCTAGGTGTGGATGGATGTATGACTTTCGAAGATACTTGTTTGTGCATTCATTGGTAATGATAGTGATTAAGACTTGGTTTATCTAGTTATACCCGATGTAAGGAGTTACATTGTAGTACTCACGGGTTATAGCTATCACTTTAAGGAGTTACATTGTAGTACTCAGTGTCACACGAAGTTGTGGATAGTCCAAGAGGCGGATTTCATATACTGTTTGTTGGTTTGGGTATATGGCTCTACCTATGCTTTAAGGAGTCACGTTGTAGTGCTCAGTATAGGTTCTTAGTCATACCATCGTACAAGATTAAGTCACATATCTAAGGGATGTTTACTTCATTTTCAGATTGGTTATATTCGGTTGTTTCTCTAGTCATTGGTCATTTACTAGCTGGTTGAAATTTGAAGAGGTCGCTTGTAGGTTGAAGGGAAGAGATGAGATTTCTAGAAAAAGAGAGTCATATCTTAGCGACATATACTCACAGAATATGCTTCAAAGAGCTGTTATGGCTTCTAAATTGCATCAAGTACAAGGTGATTATACGGCATGTACACAACATTATGATGATTCCGATAACTCGCAACCATCAGGAGGGAGAAGAACATGCCAAAAGAAGTAGTGTTTCGTCTTCAGTGATTGGATTGACTGTGAGAATTGTGCTTAACATCGTGAATGGAGAAGTAGTGTGTGTACATCAGGGATTATTACCAACTTGGATGCAATGTTATGTAAGTTATATTGTTATGTTGCTCCCCGAACGACAACCATGTTTCTACACTTTTGAATCTACTTTATCAGCTGCGTGATGAAAAGAGAGTTGTCGGTTCATGAGGGAGCAGGAAAAAGAAATAAAGGCTCACTAGTTAGGAGGGAGTAATAACCTAATTAGACCGTTACAGTTGAAGTTCAGAGCTACAAAGATCTGTGCCGTCAGTGCCAAAGATCAAATGCCGAGATCGTCGGAAGAGAAGAACTTCAAGTCTGCCTTAGTATATAGACTACAGAGACTCTGCGCTTCAACAACGTCAACATAGTTTATTATCATTGTAATCTATTTTGTTTATAGGTCTCATTGTAACCATTCACATGTGACGATATTTTGGAGGGAGATTGTTAGCATCGCTTTTTTATAAAGATAACGTTACATACATGAATCAGACTAGATATGTAGTAAGTCGCACCCATAGGGACTACTTATTTACATTAGGCAAACATGTAGTGTGATGAGCCTATAAATACCTCTCATGACTCTCCATGAGGGGTGTGGGAAATCATTGTGTAAGCTTCATTTATTTCAATCTAATAAACACATATTTTCTTCACATTTCTCTCTCTACTTTCTCTCTAGAATAATCATGTATTTCAATCAACCTCGACCTCTGGAATGTGTTTCTTGGTTATAATAGGTTGTGTGTGCAATACACATCCTTCACAATTCTGGGAGCTAGCTACTCCACTTATGTGATTATAATATGATTATGATATGTTCTGTCTGAGCTCATGGTATTATTTTGGTTCTGATTATGTTTGTACAGGTGACTGTATGAATTCCTTACCCAACCTATACACGACATTTACTAAATATTCGTTATGCCTAAATTATGTTTCCCAAAATATATCACTTGTACTTCAGCATTTATATTTTGTTTCATTCTGTTATATATCTGTTCACTGGGCTTTTAAAGCTCAGTCGCATTTCTTTTCACCGTGGCAGGTATTCAAGATAGCTTTTGGGATAGCATTCTGGGATTGAGAGTAGAGCTGAGTTGAAGATTTTGACCATAGTCCTTTAGAGTAAGTTTTTTTATGTAAGATTTCCGCTTTTGGTCTGTTATGTTTGTTCTGATGTAACACCATATTATTGTGACATCTTTACCCTTGTTAGGTTGGTGTGTTACAGATGGCTTGGATTATGAAGATGCACATCTTTCCTTTGATCCGGAGAAATCTCCGAAATTGGATGTTTAGGTTTTAAGAACGTGTAATTTTTGTATTATGTACTTTCTCATTTTCATTTAACATGTTGATGAAAATGTGTGACTCTCCGAGATGTGGCATGTCATAGCCATGATGCGCTAGCCAAGTGTGTGTCTGATAAAGTTGCACGCGACTCCAGCCCCTCCAGCCGTGAGACACGTAACACGGAAACTAACCCCTTGAAAGTTGAAATACACACAATTAAAGATCATTGACCATACGTTATAAAAAGATGTTAAATCAATAAAGGGAGACTTACATGTATATCCATGTAAAACTTTGTTATTACATCAAAGTACTTGTAAGTTTTATAATTACTTCAATATCCTTTCAAAACTTCAAAATACACAAATTTATCCAAAACAATATTTATATCATATTTAAATACACTTAATATTAAAAGTTATAATGTAAAATAAATGATATGTCATATTATTAAAGGTCTTTATTGGAAATTATATTTGCAATTAGAAAACATATAATCTTTGAAAATGATAAAAATATTAAATTCATGATGGTGGTGAGATGAACCATTCATTTTTGGCAATATACTAGAGAAGAAATTGAAAACCAGTTCTCATGTACATGTGACGTCAAGTGTTGTGGTTGATGGTAAGATACAAGTGGTTAAAAAAAAGGTGTGAGCTGTGAAGTAAGAAAGTAATAACAAATCGTAATTTGGTTAAAACAGATCATTTCTTTTACTGATGAGCTCCTACACAATTTTTTTCAATATATTGGCACAAGGGTAAAAAGGTAAAATGACATATCATATTATGTGAGGTGAGTTATTTTAAAGACCACGTTTTTGTTGCATACTGAGGGACAAATCCCCACCATTCATCTAATTCCATGTTTTTTTCTTTTCCTTTTTTCTTTGTCTTTTTCATTATTCACTTTCTTTATTTCTATTTTTTTTCTTTTTTTTTTCCTTTTTTCCAATTAACCTTTTTCATTCCTTTCTTTTTTTTTTTTTTTTTTTTTTTTTTTCCATTTTTTCTAATTCACGTTTTTTTAATCAAGTTTATTTTTTTAAATAAATTCACGATTTTTTTTTCACTTTACTACGTTTTCGTTCGTTTTTATCTGTTTTCACATGTTTATATACGTTTTTGTCCGTTTTCATACGCTTTTGTCTGTTTTCGTCCGTTTTTATACGTTTTCGTCCGTTTTTTTTACGTTTTCGTCTGTTTTCAGACGTTTTCGTCCGTTTTAATACGTTTTCGTCCATTTTCATACGTTTATATACGTTTTTGTTTGTTGTTATACGATTTTGACCGTTTATATACGTTTCCGTTCGTTTTTATACGTTTTCATACATTTTCATCTGTTTCTTTACGTTTTCGTCCGTTTTTTATGTTTTCGTCTGTCTTCAAACGTTTTTTATACGTTTTCATCCGTTTTCATCCATTTTTATAGGTTTTTGTTCATTTTTTGTCCGTTTTCATACGTTTATATACGTTTTTTTTCCGTTTTCATACGTTTTCGTCCATTTTTATACGATTTTGTCCATTTTTATACGTTTCCATCCATTTTTATACGTTATTGTCCATTTTCATATGTTTTCGACCGTTTTCATACGTTTTCATCCGTTTTCTTACGTTTTCTTCCATTTTTAGACGTTTTCGTCCATTTTTATACATCTTTGTCTGTTTTCAAACGTTTTCGTACATATTCATCCCTTTTCTTACGTTTTTGTCCATTTTTATACGTTTTCGTCCATTTTAAAATGTTTTCGGCCATTTTCAAAAGTTTTCATACGCTTCTGAATATCAAAAATATTATTCTTTGATACTCAAAATATCACAAGTGATATTCTGAATATCACAAGTAATTTTCAACTAATGTTTTGTAACATGAAAATCACTTGTGATATTCAGAATATGACAAGTGATATTCAGGAAATCACAAGTGACATTCTAAATATCACAAGTGATATTCCAAATATTACAAGTGATTATCAACTAATGCTTTGTAACATGAAAATCACAAGTGATATTCTAAATATCACAAGTGATTTTCAACTAACGTTTTGTAACATGAATATCACTTGTAATTTTCTGAATATCACTTGTGATATTCAGATTATCACTTGTGATTTTCTTGTTACAAAACATTAGTTGAAAATCACTTGTGATATTCAGAATATCACAAGTAATATTCAGAAAATCACAAGTGATTTTCAGCTAATGTTTTGTAACATGAAAATCACAAGTGATATTCTTTATATCAAAAGTGATATTCAGAAAATTACAAGTGATATTCAGAATATCATAAGTGATTTTCACATTTTTTTAATTCACGTTTTTTTTCACTTTCTTAGGTTTTCATCTATTTTTGTTCGTTTTCATATATTTTCGTTCGTTTTCATACGTTTCTGAATATCACAATTGATATTATTAATATCACAAGTGATATTTTAAATATCACAGAAAATCACTTGTGATATTAAGAATATCAATTGTGATATTCAGAAACGTATGAAAACGGATGAAACCATAAGAAAATGAACGAATATGTATGAAAGCGTAAAAGCACGCCTGGAAAGGGACGAAAACGTATGAAAATTGATGAAAATGGACGAAAACGTATAAAAACTGCTTAAAAGTATGAAAACAGATGAAAATGTTTGAAAACAGACAAAAATACATAAAAACGAACGAAAATGTTTATAAACTTATGAAAACGGACAAAAATGGATGAAAGCATATAAAAACGGATGAAAACGTCTTAAAATGGACGAAAACGTATAAAAATAGATGAAAACGTCTGAAAATAGACGATAATGTAAAAAAACAGATGAAATAGTTTGAAAACGGATAAAAACGTCTGAAAACGTATAAATACTACCGAAAACATATGAAAATGGACGAAAACGTTTGAAAACAGACAATAATGTACAAAAGCGGACAAAAATAGACAAAAACGTCTGAGTATCATAGAATATCACTTGTGATATTCAAAAACGTATGAAAACGTCTAAAAATAGCCAAAAAAATTTAAAAACAGATGAAAACGTAAGAAAACAGACGAATATGTAGGAAAAAGGACGAAACGTCTAAAAATGGAAGAAAACGTATAAAAAAATGGACAAAACCGTGTAAAAACGGATGAAAACGTATATAAACATATGAAAATGGACAAAAACAGACGAAAACATCTGAAAACGGACGAAAACGTCTAAAAACGGACGAAAACATATAAAAACGGATGAAAACGTATGAAAATTGACAAAAACGTCTGAAAACATATAAAAACTGCCGAAAACGGATAAAAATGTCTGAAAACAGACGAAAACGTAAAAAAACAAGCGAAAACGTAAAAAACGGACGAAAACGTATGAAAACGGACAAAAACGTCTGAAAACGGACAAAAACGTCTGAAAACGTATAACATGTGAAAACTGACAAAAACGGACGAAAACGTAATAAACTGAAAAAAGAAATCATGATTTTATTTAAAAAATAAAAGCTTGATTTAAAAAAAAGCAAAAAAAAAAAACGTGAATTAGAAAAAAAAAAGGAAAAAATTACAAAAAAAAAAGGAAAAAAATAACGTTAATTGGAAAAAAAAAGGAAAAAAAAACGAAAGAAAGAAAGTGAATAATAAAAAAGATAAAAAAAAAAGAAAAAAAAAACATGGACTTAAGTTTACATATTTAATATTAGGTTAATTCACACCATTAGATCAAACTAAATGGATTGTGGGGATTTGTCCCTAAATGAACTTTTCTCCATATTATATTTATATAGTAGCTTTTGATATAAAACGTATTTAAATATGATAAAAATATGTTTTTTTTTGGTAAAAGGTCAACGACCCGGTAAATATATTACTCCAAAAAATATTTAAGTACAACGGATATGAGTGAATTCCATTTCTCAGCCCATTACATAGGCGAAAAGCTTACATAACAAGATACTTCCTATTTTCTAGATAAGAAAACAAAACCACTACCACATAATATTGAAAGACTCGGACAAACATATAAACTACTTCCTACGACCTTGGAGATAAAAGCCATAGATGGCATTAAGAGCATCCAATTCCCCTGGAAGATCGTAAATTTGCTTCGAGTAATCATCATAGTCATCAAGCTCATCTTCACGTTCATGACCTCCACCAAAAAGGTTTGCTGATTCGTCGAACGTGTTAAGAACCTCCTCCTCTTCACTATCAGAAACCACAACTTCACCCACCTTGGAAAATGGGTTAGCCCTCTTAGTGACAGAGGCGGACGGAATAGGATGACCTTCATCATCCACAAGAGTAGCTTTCCCATCGATAAGTAGCTTTTCAAGCTTACTAATTTTATCAACTATAGGAGTATAACCAACTTCCTTAGTTCCCATTGAATCACTCACAAGCGGTTCTTGTGATGTAGTACCAGTCTTAACCGACTCATCCTCATTAACATCCATTGTACGGCCAGCATCCACATCCTTGTTGGTGTCATAAGTAGGAATACCAAAAGTATCCGTATCATCCATATTAAGAGCATCAAATTGGTTAGATGTAGAAATCTTAGTACCACTAGAACTAGCCACATCAGAAGTTTTCTTGTTAGTGCCACCAGCTTTCTTAGGTTCAGGAGGAGTCTTTTTGGGTTGATACTGAAACTGCTTACCCACAACAGGTTTAGTAAACCCCCTTGACCCGGAATTGTAGGACCTCCTTGCTTTCCTTTCTTCTTGTGATTGACAGTCTTGAAACTATCATTAACAGGCTTAGTAGGCTGAACAGGAGGTATAACAACTGTAGGACAATCAGTCAGAGTATGACCAAATATCTTACACTTGTCACAACGGGGTGGTTGCCACTCGTATTCAACCCGTATCTTCTCAATAGTCTAACCCGTACCATCAAGTAATGGTATCTCAACAGTGAGGCTGTCTCGAAGCACCTCATCCGATCTCACTTCTATCATGCATCTTGCAAAACTACTACGGCCCCACGATTCCTTACACATTTGGCTTGTAAAAGCATCTAACCTTTTGGGCGTGCCAATCAGTGTGGCAAGAAGACTGAGGCCATCATCAGAAAACATTGCAAGGGGAACATCATGGAATTTAACCCACACCGGGATGTTAGTCAAATCCTCTTTAAGTAGATTAGTGTTCAAAGTCCATGATCAACCAAGGACCGTTTTCAAGCACATCATCAACACCTTTCTTCGAATTGAACTTAAAGAAGAAGAATCCCTTTGCATTCATCATAACCTTTTGCACACCAAACTTAGCCCATGCATTGCGTACATAGTAATCAACAACAGAAAAAGCAAGGCGTTGGCCAAGGAAATAACCGTAGAGAGTATTCTCAAACCTCGTGTTTACCTCTTCTACTACTTTCAATGGAACGGATAGGTCAACATCATCATTCTTTTTGCTATATTCCAACCTCCAAAAATTAGAAACATGTTTATGAGGTTCATTAGAAGTAGCAACCGCGTAAGAAACCGACTTCACTCCACTAGTAGTATCATCCTTAGAAGCATTAGGACTCGAATTAGAATTATGCCCATTACCACTTGAAGAGGAAGCCTTATTAGCAACAATCTCCCGTTGAATATTAGTCATGGCTTCATCAAAATTCTTATGCGCATTAGATAGCAAGTGCTTCACATCAGCACTTGTAACCGGCTCCAAATCGTCACCATGTGATGTATCATTCATAAGTGGAATCGGCTCCACTTTCTGAGTGTCATTCATAGAGCAATCAGGAGCATCATCCATATTCAAACTAACACTACTAGGGTTCATCATTGAGGGTGTACTCAACTCACCAAAACTAGTAGTGGCCGATTGAATATTACCAAGTGAAACCGGCTCCACCAGGTCATGTTTGCTCCCAACCAAGTTAGTTTCAATCATACCAGAGTCAGGACTGTTAATACAAATATCGCCTAAAAACGTTATTTATATTTTACGATCTTTGCTAAGTTTTGTTAATAACAAAGTATGAACTTTAGCTAAAAGTAAATTATCACTTTGAGTGTTTAAGTCTTGTTTAACTAATGTTTACATTTTCTTTTAAACTAAACATTGGTTTTATTTCTTAAATTAGAAATAGTCACATCACATTTATGGCAAGTTTTGTCATTATGTATTTATGGCAAGTTATGTGTTTGACTTGCTTTCATGTTGCTTGCAAGTATCATGTTTGACTTACTTTAAGTGATGTGACATTGTTTGGTTGCTAGAAGTTAGAGACAAGACATTGTTTGGTTTGGGAACTTATTGCAAAAACCTACTGCAGACCCGGCGGTACCCTGGGGGTACACGGGCGGAACCCATCTAAGGGTTCCGCCTGATCCGCCGAGTATGCAGAATGTTGTACTATAAATACCAAGCCATAACTTGATTTTTGACTAACCCTTTAGGACTCATTCTCACATATTCTCTCAACTAACTCAGTAACCCTTGACTTGTGTGATTCTCTTATGTAGCAAGGAACTCCACAAGATCATTCAAGAAGTTGCAAGCTTCAACTCTAAAGTTGCAAGTCTTGGTAGCTTGGTCATGTATAAGCTTTGGTAGTTTATACTTCATGTGTGTCATGTATGTGGAAGTTATTGGTTAGTATTTTAGGCCTCAAAATACGTAGTGTGTTGGGAGTTGTTGTACCCTAGTAAAAGAACTAACGGGAGTGGTTGTACCCTTGGTAAAGAACTCGACATCTAGCTTTGTGTCGGTAAAAGTGTAAGCGACGTACGGGAGTGGTTGAACCCATGTAAAAGAACTCGACATCTAGCTTAGTGTCGGTAAAAGTGTAAGCGACGAATGGGAGTAGTTGTACCCTTGTAAAAGAACTCGACATCTAGCTTAGTGTCGGTAAAAGTGTAAGCGACGTTGTAAAGGTTTTCTCCGCCGGTGAAAGGAGCTTGTTGATAAGTGCTTATAACTCTCGAGTTGGAAACTCGGGGCGTGGATGTAGGGCAAGGAAAAAGAGTCCTTGTAGCCGAACCACGATAAACAATCGTGTTGTGGTTTGATCGTTTCTTTCTTTATCTTTGCTTATTACATGTTGTCTTTTAGTTATAATTGCTAACCACATATAAAGCTTTCCAAAAGAATTAAAACAAGTAAAGTTGTATTTATATCTTGAAACAAATGTAAAGCTTTTCAAAGAACTAAAACAAGCAAAGTTAGGATCATCACAAGTAAAGCTTTTCAAATCATGAAACAAGTAAAGTTAGAATTGTTATTCACATGAAAAGCTTTTCAAATAATCAAACATATAAAGTTGTGTTTATATCTTTAAGCAAATGTCAAGTTTCTAAAAGGATATTTAAGCTAAGTAAGAATCGAAAAAGCGGTAAACTATTCAACCCCCCTTCTAGTTTTCCAGAAGGACTAAGGTTCTCCAAAACCCTAGCAGACACATTCTTCTTGCTAAGAAACCCTTTATTCAATTCTTCAATATACACATTAACAGGTTGTGTTAATGTATTATCCACGGAACGAGTAACCTCAGATGTACCCTTCTTGTTAAAGAACCCTTTTTCCATCTCTCTAAAACCCACAAACAATCCAAATAATCAGCACCAACAGCAGGACAATACCACGCATGCATGCACACCCAATAAATTAGAAGAATAAAACCCTAACTACAAAGTTAGGGTTTCGATCGTTAAGTACCAAGGATCAACCCCCAACCATGCTGATTCAACACGTGATAGAAAAGTGGTAGTAATGAGAATTAGTTATCTAATAAATTCAGTACCACATGCAAACAAATCAAAGCGAATAACAGAACCCCGAATGCGAATAAACAATTATAACAACACAACCGTCCCACGATAGTAATTAATATTGAGGAGCAAAAGAGAATCCAAAAGCAGACCCACTATGTTACCTCAAATTAATAAAATAATAATGATTAGCAAGAGAATCAATTAGAGATGCGATAAAGTTAAAAAACGATTTAGGGTATTGGGGTATCGCTAGTCGCCAGAGAGATTTAGGGTTATTATGATAAAAATATGTTTTTGGATACATTTGAGTATTTTGAAGTTTTAAAAAGATATTGAAGTAATTATAAAATTTAAAAGGATATTGATGTAATAACAAGATTTTGCAAGGATATAAATGTAAATGCCCCATAAATACAAGAGTAGGGATGGCAAAAAAACTCGAACCCGACGGGGAAACCCGAAACCCGACATAATTGGGGCGGGGCGGGGCATGCTAATTGGGTTACGGGGCGGGTTTGGGGATTAAACGGGGATTTTAATCGGGTTTGGGGCGGGGAGTGGGGAATCCTCGCCCCGCCCCGGCCCACCCGATTAACATATACATATATACAAATATATCTACATATATAGTATTTTGTTAGTATTAACGTAATAAAAAATATTACTCTAATATTGTTAGTTTTTTTAGATTTATAAGAATGTGTAATTGTGATTATAGAAACTCGTTTAGTGTCATATTTTAAGTTTTAATTTTTTTGTTGTATAATTTATCATTATTTATGTATAATATTATAGTTGAAAAATTAATAAGGCTTGTTTCTAATTGATTATTAATAGGTTCGTTATTGCTAACGGTATAAAAATAACAATAAATGTAAAATGGTGCGGCTTTGGTCGAGAATTACACCCAAAGATGACGCCCCGATAAGATCCCCGATTAATACGGGGCGGGTTTGGGGGACCATCACCCCCAACGGGGCACTCCGATTAGATCCCCGATGAGGATCGGGGCGGGTTTGGGGAGAACTTTGGTAATCGGGTTTGGGGATGGGGATGGCCGCCCCGCCCCAAACCCGCCCCGTTGCCCCTATACAAGACATGCTAGAAACTTGGACAATATGTAAAAAAAAAAAAAAAAAAAAAAAAAAAAAAAAAAAAAAAAAAACCATTGACTTCATTAATCCACTTGCTTTTCATTAATTACGAGTGGATTAATGAAAAACACTAAAACCCTAATCAATCGAATTCATCAGCATATCTTGCCTACAAAGTGATTTGATGTTGCGAGCACTAATTTGAAGTAATTTTGAAGTAATATAGATGTTATAAGCCCTAATTGGAAGTAATTTAGGCTACATGAAAGCTGAATATTCGGTTCATTCATTGTGATGTATATAATGACTGAGAAAAGATTTTGATAATTAAAATAGATTATTTGAGTTTGTGATTTTCTCTTTATTTTCCTTTATTTTTAATATTAAATTGTAACTAAGTCTACGCTTTTTATCGTGTACTTTCACTTCTTTGTTGGTTAAATTTGTACACGCTTTTAGATGCGAGTAAATTCCATTTTCTACACGCTTTTAATAGTGTAATTTTTTTTTTCACTTTAAAACTTTTGAACACGTTTTCACATATCTATTTCCTACACTTTTCATATTTTCTTACATGCATCGCCGCGTGGATATAATGAATCATTCCATGGAAAAATAACCGTGTATAAAGAATACTTTATTTTATATGAAGAGCATTAACCATATCTTATAAAAGATGTTAAATAAATAAAGGCGGGCTAGAAATTTGGACAATATGTTTAAAAAAAACATTGACTTCATTAATCCACTTGTTTTTCATTACGAGTGGATTAATGAAAAACACTAAAACCCTAATCAATCGAATTCGTCAGCATATCTTGCCTACAAAGTGATTTGTTGTTGCGAGCACTAATTTAATGTAATATAGATGTTATAAGCCCTAATTGGAAGTAATTTAGGCTACATGAAAGCTGAATATTCGGTTCATTCGTTGTGATGTAGATAATGACAGAGAAAAGATTTTGATAATTAAAAGAGATTGTTTGAGTTTGTGATTTTCTTTTGATTTTTCTCTATTTTTCTTTATTTTTTAATATTAAATTGTAACTAGGTCCATGCTTTTTACCGTGTACTTTCACCTCTTTGTTGGTTAAATTTGTACACGCTTTTAATAGGTTTTTTGTTTTTTTTTTTTTGTTTTTTTTTTTTTAAGACTTTTGAACACGTTTTCACCTATCTATTTCCTACACTTTTCATGTATTCTTACACGCCTCTCTGATTGGATATAAATGAATCATTTCATGGAAAAATAACCGTGTATAAAGAATACTTTATTTTTTGCAGTGACTCTTTCCAATTCTCATCAGTAATGGATTCACCTACTTCACCAACACATCCAGGAAACGTTTCTCACAACTCTGAAAACACCGAAGCTCGCTCTAACCTACACTCGATCTCAGACACATTTGGATCTGGAACTCGACCAAATGCACTTGGGAAAGACCAACAACACACTCTAAAGGGTCACACCGATGAACAGAATCAGGCGCCAGATATCATAGACGTTGCTGGAGTCCGAGTCACTTCAAATCATGACGATGATGTACACGTGAAACCTCCGCCTTCACTGGGAGACATGGCTGCTGACAGACCAAAGTCTGAAGCTAATAATGATGATAATGTACCGGTGGAACCTCCTCCTTCACGAGATAAAGTTCGTGAACCCAATCCAAGTTACGAAGATAATAATGACGATGAGGATGAGGATGAGGATGAGGATGAGGATGATTTTCAACGTCCTCCGCCTATGACTTATAATGGTGATCGTTATCGTAGGCACTAGCTAGTAGTGATATGGAAAACTGCTTATGATGCATCTTTAACATTAAGTATCTTTAAATGGTGGTCACTATGGTATGCATGCACTAGCTAGTAGTAATTTGGAAATAAATGCGGGTCATGTTACGCATGACCTTAAATGTGATGTTTTTATTATTTGTTGTAATGTTTAATTAACGTTAATGTAAACTTTGATATCTTAATTAATATCTTTTTTATGATATCTTATAGTATAGGGTGTCATCACTTAGGGTTAAACTTTCACCCAGTGGCATGTTAGCGCCACATCAGGTTTAACTTTTTCACTAGAAAAAAAAAAAAAAAAAAAAAACATAACTCAACTTTAACTCCCCTAAAGGCCTAAACTAAAACTAATACTTCATTTAATAACTAACATAACATTTAATCTTAAACATTTTACAATACGAATTCATTCAAATACGATAATAAACATTACATAATAAACATTAAATAAATGTTAAATAAAATACACTACGATATGCTACCATACGAAAAACATACACATAATTTAATCTAAGTACTCCTCGCAAGCAGAATCATACGAAGAAGACCAATATGTAGGAAATTCCTAAATGAACGCCAACATTTCTGTTTCTTCCTTCATGCGTTTCACCTCCCACTCTTGTTAAAGCTTTGCTTGCTTTGCTTCAAATTCTCTAAACGTCTGTTCGCCAACGCTTATGTCATACAGCTGTTTTGCAGTTAAGCCAAAAGGATTATCTGCCTCGTCGGCATAACCCGTAAATGGGGGAGACTGTTGTTGCTCAACAAATATAGGTGCATCAGATGAAGTTGAACCATGCTCATAACCAGGAAATGGGGGAGTCACTTGTTGTGATACAGAACCAACAACTTTGTTTTCCTCATAGCTCCACCGAATTTTGTTGTTCATGTTGGATTGTATATGTGAAACACAACCCCACAATGTGTCCTCAATGGCCTCATCTTTCTTGCCTTCCTCGTTTAAAAATTTGTCAATCACAGCTTTTCTTTCCCCAGAAATGTCTGTGCATTCCGCGTATCGTTGTCTCATACGGTCTTTTGTTGCTTTTGCAAGCTGAAACTGATTGATAATGTCAATGATAGCCTTTTGTCGATCAACATCTTCTTTGTCTCATTGGTTTCGAATAATCACTTGCATTTGTTTGACGGAATGAGGCAGAAGACAAGCCATGGCGTTTGTGTATTTTTTTTATTACTAGTGTATGGAGTGTGTGAAATTGGCTTGTAATCGTTGGTATTTATAGTGGTGGGAAAAATGTTTTGATTTTTTTTAATGCAACTAGCCGTTTATAAACATCGGAAGGCCAAAGTTCTATTTTTTTTTTATTTTTTTTTAAATCCAACGGCTAGTTACATATTGGTAGAGGGTAAAATGATTTTTTTAATTGATTCTACGCTTAACGCCACGTTAAAGCCTTAACGCAACACTTAAAGTACCTATTTAACGCAGGGGGCAGTGTGGTTAACATGGGTTTAAAGCACGAAAGTGAAAGTTTTACTCACTTCAAAAGTGAACACACTGTGTGCTCTTAGAACTTTGATCTTGCTATTTTTCCCGATGTAAAAGTTTTTTAGCTGAAACAATCTACTATACAATTTTAGCTGAAACAATCTACTATACAAGAAGTTGTTTGATACATTAAATTTGACAAACTAATATATGAGTTTGGTTTAACAAAGACAAATAAAAAAAATAATAAAAATAAAAATATAAAAAATCAACTTTTTTTTCGAGTATTTTTTGGTGTTGAAATATATGCTCTGAAAAATCGCGCGTGATTTGTAGATTCAGATGTGATTTGTGATTTGAAATGTGATTTGTGATTTAAACTTTAAAACACATGTCATAAATCACATGTGATTTTATATGGTGTAATATTTAATATTCATAAAACAAAAAGTTTTTTGAAAGTATATTGATGTATCATCTATTGAAAGTTAAAAAAAATCCCATCACGATATTGTAACGGTGTATTTTATGAGGCTTGTCGATTTAATGTTTGCAAGATTTTATTTTATTTATTTATTATTATTTTTTAAATAGATGGAAAGTGAGTTGTTTTGTTTAATCAGAAAATGAATAGTTAAGGTTGTTTTTTTTTTTTTTTTTTTTTTTTTTTTTTTTAATTTTTTTTTTAAGATTTTTATTTAACTCATCTCACTAATATATATTGTGAAACTTTATTCTTATATTTTAATTATATTGAAAGAAGGTACTTGGAAAATTAAAGTTGGACGAATCTAGTAAAAGAAGTTAGAATGGCAGTAGGCGTATAAAAGAAGCATATGGCAAAGAGCTTAAGAAAATTCTTTTAAAGTGTGTGTAGGAAATTCTTTTGGGGTTGACTATTGACTTGGAGGTCCACCTCTATACTCTACAAGTCTACATTCCCAAGACTTTTTTGGCTTGAGTCGAATAAAGCTATGGAATGTAGAGGTGCAAACCGGCAACCGTTTTTTTTTAACCGATGGTTTAGCAGGAATCGGTTTTTACAAAAATTGGTTATTTTAAAACCGGTTTGGTTTTTTTTAACCGAACCTGTTAGACCGGTTATGGGGTTTTATCTCTGACCGGTTTTTTTACCGGTTTTAACCCGTTTTTAAAAATAACCGGTTTTATTTATTATTTATTATTATTATTTTTAAATATATACACGTGGTCTGTTGTTTTTTTTTTAAGTTACCGTTTTAAAATTTAACCCTTTTTTTTTAATCTATAGTCGTTTTTTGTAAAAATAAAAAATACAAAAAAAAGTAAAAATAAAAAGCCATTAACCGGTTTTTTCGGGGGGGGGGGGGGGGGGGGGGGGGTTTCTCTCTCTATTTACCGAGGCGCCAAAGAGTTTTTTTTTTTTTTTTTTTTTTTTTTTTTTTTTTTTTTGAGAGTCTTAGGCCACTATAAATAGAGGTAATGAGTTTTGGGTTGAAAACACATAAAAAACAATCTCATTTCTTTTTTTAATCTCTCAAAAACACTCTAATATCGCTAATTCGCTATAATGAAAAACGCACAATCACAACAAGCTTCCACTACTCCCTCCATTGCTACTAGCAATGCCCGAAAACAACATTACACAAATGATGATGTTGAGAAAATTAGACCAACTACCCGAAAAGGTGATGTGTGGTCTAATTACGAGTTGTGTATTATGAAAGATCGTAATGAAAGGGCGCGTTGCAAGAAATGTAGGAATTTTTATAGCGTCGGGTCTAACACTACACTTAGGAGTCATTTGGGTAGTTGTAAGGCGGTTCGAAATGATATGCCGCAAGGTACTATTGGTGCGGATGGTCAAGTTTTTATATATGATGTGGATGATCTTCGACTTGATTTTACGAAGTTTATCATTCAACAAGGGCTTCCATTCAACTACTTCGACAACGTCAAGCATACGGAGATCATCAAAAGGAGGCTACAACCGCGGTATCAACATGTAAGTCGTACTACTCTTAGAAGTGATGCTTTTAATTTATGGAAAACGGCTAAAAAAGACATTATTGATTGTTTTCGTGAATATAAATATGGTGTTGCTATAACTACGGATACTTGGACCGCACCACATGGTACGGAAAATTATTTTCTCGCCGTTACTGCTCATTCGTTTAATCCCGAATATTGGTTATTAATGAAACGGACAATTGCTTTTAAACTATTTGGTTATCCTCATACGGGATCTATTTTAAGAAATATTTTACATGACACTTTAATTGAATATAATTTAGATGATAAAGTTTTTACGATTTCACTAGATAATGCATCAAATAATACTAGAGCTATGGAATCGTTAAAATTGCGTGTAAAACCTATTTTAGATGGTGTGTTTTTTTTTTTTTTTTTTTCATTCCCGTTGTGTTGCTCATGTTATAAATTTATCCATACAAGCGGCTTTAAAAATATGTGATAGTTTAAAGATGAAATTTAGGAATTTATTAGTAACTATATATGGTGTGAGCAACGAACGACAAACTAGCTATAAACATTTTCGAATTATGTGTAATTAAAAACCCTAGGACCTTACTTTGATAATAATACTAGGTGGAATTTTACTTGCATAATGTTTGAAAATATATTACGACAACGAGCAACTTTACATGCTTTTAATGATAGACTTCTTAATAAAAATAGTTCCGTTATAATACTAGACGAACAAGATTAGGTTCGACTAAATGAATTAACTATGTTTCTACAAGTTTTTAAAGAGGCAACCACTATATTATCGGGTGTTTATTACCCAACTAGCCCATTAGTTTTAAACCAAATTTATGCTATGACGGAAAAATTATATGAATTTAAAAACTCACCTACTTAAATGTTTAGAAAAATGGTTAAAATTATAAAAAAGAAATTTATAAAATATTTTGCTAGTTTACCTTTGGTTTTTACTTGTTCCGCCGCACTTAATCCATGTTTAAATGTTGGAGGTGTAGAACTTTTAATAACAAAAATAATGAAAAATTTAGACTTATCTTTTTGGTTAGAAGGTGAAGACCCCAACTATATAACATCTCAAATTTTTAGATTTAACGATAATTTTAAAAAATTATTTGGAATTTATGCAACAAAATATGGTCAACAACAAAACCCAATTGTTGACCAAATGCGGGCCGGATCGTCCCGAAAGACAAGAGACATTAATATAAACCTTTATAATTCTTTATTTGAAGACGCTACAAAGCGTCAACGAACATCGGCTCCAACAAGCGAATTGAGACAATATATGGCTACAAACTTTTTAAAAACTTTAAGTCCCGATGAGTTTGCAAACTTTGACATTTTGACTTGGTGGAAAGAAACGGAAATCCAATTTCCAATTTTATCCGCTATGGCTCGTGACTTATTAGCGGTCCAAGCTTCGACGGTAGCTTCCGAATCGGCCTTTTCTACTAGTGGTCGACTTATATCGGATAGAAGGACAAGACTAACCCCCGAAGCCGTGAAAGTATGTGTATATTTGAAAGATAATTTGGACGGAGTAGATAGGATACAACATAACTCATCGTTGGAAGGTCCAATATTAGATAAAGAAGTTGAAGAAGGTATATTAAGAGAAGAAGATAAAATGGAGATATCACCTTCGAATACCGAAGGCGAATTAGATGAAGGCGAGTTTGAAGAATTTGATGTTGAAGATGTAGATGTACAAGATTTTTTGAAAGAAAATGATCTTGAGTAGTTGAGTATAACGGGTGATGGCAATGCCGAAGCTCGATATACTTGATTACACTAATATGTTTTCGGGTGATGGTCATGCCGAAGCTCGAAATGTATTAGTATTTATATATTTTTATGATTGTATTGTTTAAATAAAAGTTATGATTGTATTGTATAAATAAAAGTTATGAGTGTATATTTTCGTTGTATAATTGTATTGTTTAAATAAAAGTTATGATTGTATAATTGTATTGTTTAAATAAAAGTTATGAGAATATTGTTTAATTATATGTTTGATAATTAACAATTTTATTAAATAAATGTTCGAAGTTTTTAGTAAAATTCCGGAAAAAAACGAACCGGTAAATAATCGATAAAAAAACCGAATCCGAACATTTTTAACCGAAAAAAACGAACAGCTAAAAAACCGAAAAAAAACCGATTCCAAAAATTTACAACCGAAAAAAACCGATTCCGAACATTTAAAACCAAAGAAAACCGATTCCGAAAAACTGAAATTGGTTATTAGAAAAACCGGTTTTTTTTAAAACTGGTTTTTTTAAAACCGTTTTTTTTAAACCGACTTTTTTAAAACCGAAAACCGAAAAAAACCGAGTATATTGATGTATCATCTATTGAAAGTTAAAAAAAATCCCGTCGCGATGTTGTAACGGTGTATTTTATGAGGCTTGTCGATTTAATGTTTGCAAGATTTTATTTTATTTATTTATTATTATTTTTTAAATAGATGGAAAGTGAGTTGTTTTGTTTAATCAGAAAATGAATAGTTAAGTTTTTTTTTTTTTTTTTTTTTTTTTAAGATTTTTATTTAACTCGTCTCACTAATATATATTGTGAAACTTTATTCTTATATTTTAATTATATTGAAAGAAGGTACTAGGAAAATTAAAGTTGGACGAATCTAGTAAAAGAAGTTAGAATGGCAGTAGGCGTATAAAAAGAAGCATATGGCAAAGAGCTTAAGAAAACTCTTTTAAAGTGTGTGTAGGAAATTCTTTTGGGGTTGACTATTGACTTGGAGGTCCACCTCTATACTCTACAAGTCTACATATGGATGGGTCTAGAAGGTTGAAATAATAAGTTGATTAATGTGGAAATATGAATTCTTAGCCGCTGTGTGTTATACCACGAGCACCTAGAATGAGTTTTGTACACATTTGAACTCTTATATTACGAGTATTAATTTGATTGTTTGGAAAATCTTTTAGCACTATTGAGCTTTTTTATTATTTCCTTTGTGTAAATCTTTTATGAGGAATGTTTGGAAGACCCAAAAATGTGTTTAAGCCATGAGTTACATAAGATGATTGAGTTTGCATACAATTGAGTTTCTTATATTACGAGTATTATATAGATTTGACCCGTTTCACTAGAAATTAATTTTTTGACTCATTTCGTTTAGCAAAACCCAAAAATCAAACTCACTACAGTAACTTTTCGTTTTTAATGCAATGTTTTTCGGTTCAACTCTAATAGCCGCTAACTTTTGGGTTTCAATTGCTCTATGTGTTTCGACTCTAAGAAGCCCATGTGAAACACTTAATGGAACATTTGAACTGTTCCATTTTTATCTTAAAGCCTTCCACAGACTTTTGCACAACCAACACTTGTGGCCACTCTAGACCCATCATTGGATGTGTTACAGTTTTAATGTAAAAGCTGACCCGTTTCATTTTCAATCCCTGGAAACAAAACATGATACAGACTACACTTTTGGGTCTAACCCTGTCTGTAAAAATCCAATAACCTAATCTGTGTTGTGGTTCGAACAATGAAGAACAACCCCATAATAAATCTGACAGTAATTTTTTTTTTTAACAATACTTTTTCTGAATAGAACTTAGTGATTGAATCTTTAACAAGCCAGCATGAAGCCAGGGAAGTTAAATAAATCATGATCATAATACTAAATAAAACATCCTTTTGATATGGGAACCATCATCAAACTGCGACACCATGCAAAAAACTTATCCCTTTGAGCATGTCCTTTTCGACGATCGGTCACAATGTAAACGACAAAGTATAAATGGTGTTTTGATGCAGTTTGCATCAAAATAAATGTATAAGACATCGGTAATAATCACGCAAAAAATGTGCATAAAAAAATTGAACTACATTGCAATCCCTTTTCCATATACACCGTTATAGAATACGGTCTTTGTACCTGTGTGGGAATGGCATCTGCGGCCAGCGTTATTTATCACCATACCGGCTCTTCGTACGTTTTCAATCGTAGACATTCTCTCTCTTATAAAGAGATAATTTGTGCATAAGTGATCTATTTGTTGGAATATGTGAATCATAACAATAATATAAACACATAAACACATCAAGTACGTAGCGGAAATAGATCAAATACATGTAATTGAAATTAATCGAATATAAAAGAAATGCGTACCTCTTTAGTGATTTCTAGCAAGAACAAGAACTTTATAAACCCTAATTAGGGTTTATGGTGATGGACTATGGTGTTAGTCGAATGGGGCAACACAACATTAGCAAAAGTATGCCAACACTTCTTTCTCGAACACACGTATTATTAGCGTTTCAATAAGAAAAACTAGATTCTTAATCCTCGAGCAAGCACTACTACGTTGAGCCTTAGTTGATTGAATAGGAACCCTAGGAGGGTGTATTGGATCGCCTATAGCTCAAAGAAAGAGAGGAAGAAGAAGATTTGGCTTGCTAGTGAACCAAGGAATGAATTGAATGAATACATGAGGGCATGCATTTATACTAATCAAGTACCTTGGAGCAAAAGCCAAAAACCCTACTCCCCTAGGGATGGGTGAGCCAAAACATAGCCCAAGAGGGGCATTCAAGATCTTTCTTGGCTATTGTTTCACTCCTAGTCCTTAATCTTTCGTCTAACGGTCGTTAGGTACTGTTAAGTGTTCATTTCGTGAATTGAATAATTATTCGTAACTAAAACAATAATTATTAATTAATTGAAACTCATACGTAAAGTGTGCAATTCCGAAGTCTCGTGTTCAAGTCCGTACATATTCATTAATTTTTATCCGTTACTTCTAACAACTCCCACTCGGATATAAATTAATGTAATATTGACATTGGTTAGTCGAGCATAACAAGCCAATGTCCCCAGAACGATCACGAGTATGGTTTCCTGGAAAAAAAGCACCTTTGATGATTCATCATCATACTTATCCTTTTGATTCTAATACTATGTTAATATAGATATGGATCGAAGTCATTCCATAATTAACTTGTGTTTCTCGTTATTTATGATCAAGCAAGATTACCAATTCATCTGAGCGTATTTCAGATAGACCTTGGTCATGGCCATGCAAACATCTTGTTAATCCTACGAGTGGACAAACTGTATTAAACTTTAAAATAAATTTGAAGGAACCAAATCCTGTATTGACTACAAGCATAACCTATGAACTTCACATCACCTATAAAAATAATCCTTATAACTACCAGTTACGGATAGCGTTAGACTATCTCACATAAAACGAGCTACATCCACAGTAGTTACCTGATATCTCAAGTCCGAGGATAAATATTCCTGATTTACTAAATTGACAACATCCATAAATATAATCATGTAATTGGGATTTTGTCCTATATTCAATATATTCATTCTATTGAATATCATGTGAATTTGGCATGTTCTACGTATCAATATACTTTAAGTATATTATACCAAAACTCATATTTGTCTTAGTTCAATGATATTCTTATATCATTAATTGACAACAGACTATTTATAATAACTTAAGTTATTAATGGATTAAACAAGCAAATATAGGATACAATATTTATAAATGGAAACAAACATAACAAAATATTTCATTTCATTTGAATAATTATTGTTTACAATATACTTTATCCAAATACTAACCACAAATTTACATGAAACTACTAGCTAAACAAAGTCTAATGCAATCAGCATGTTGAGTAAGCTTTTCCTTAGATAAAGCCTTCGTAAATGGATCAGCTAGATTGTTATCTATGTGAATTTTGAGTAAATTGATTTCACCTATATCGACTTATTCTCGAACATAGTGATATCTTCTAGGAAAATGTCTAGCGCCCTTCATAACTCCAGGTTCATTGGTGAATGTAACTGCGGCTGAATTGTCACAATACATATTAATAGGTAATTCAATTGACGACATAATACCAAGCCCCGAAATGAATTTCCTAATCCAAACAGCTTCCATCGCAGCTTTCGATGCAGCAATATACTCAGCTTCTGTAACAGACATAACAATTGTAGTCCGCTTCTTGCTCTTCTAGTCAACTGCTCATCCATTAATAACAAAGTCATAACCCGTCTTAGACTTTGTATCATCTTTATCAGTTTCAAAGGACGCATCACAGTAACCTGTAACATCAAGTTCTGCATCTGGATTTCCCCCATACACTAGAAACATATCTTTAGTATTCCTTAAATACTTAAGAATGCTTTTAACAGCGTGTAGTGCTTTCCACATGGATTCTGTTGATAATGACTGGTCATATTTTGTGCAAACGCCACATCAGGTCACTCGTGGATTGCATTTCCCCATTCATAGCACTCAGCCATTTTTCCTTTTCAGGACTATTCATGGCAGCCTTATGACTAGTAGGTTCATTAAGATCCCCTAGTATAGTTTCCTCACACTCTACGTTAAGACATAGACGTTCAGGTGCTTTCACAGATCTTCAAGATCTGCGAATGGGTACCACTTCAACTTCAGGTGGAGGACCTAAACTTTCAGGTTCCACAGGAAGTAAGCTAGTGTTTTCAGAAGGTGATGTATCTTCATCTTCTAGATCATAAACTCTCCCACTGAATTCTTGAGATATGAGATTCTTTTCAAAGAAATCCCCATACCTAGCCACAATGACTTTATTCTCTGGTGGAAAGTAAAAGTAGTAACCCATTGTTTCCTTTGGGTATCCTACGAAGATACACTTAACAGATCTCTGTTGGAGTTTATCTGGTGAATCACGTTTAACAAACGCATCACAAACCAAGACCTTTAAGTAAGAAAAGTTTGGAGCTTTTCATGTCCATAATTCATATGGAGTCTTATCAACCTTCTTAGTTGGAACCATATTCAATATGCGAATTGCAGTTTCAAGGGCATAATCCCAA
Organism: Artemisia argyi; assembly: GCA_030686995.1. Taxonomy (NCBI): domain Eukaryota; kingdom Viridiplantae; phylum Streptophyta; class Magnoliopsida; order Asterales; family Asteraceae; genus Artemisia; species Artemisia argyi. The sequence goes on from CM060684.1 coordinate 10,289,835, forward strand.
AAGGATAAGGGTAGAGTTGTAAGATTAAATATTGATCGTACCATATCAAGCAAAGTACGATTCCTCCTTTTAGATACACCATTTTGTTGTGGAGTATAAGGAGTTGTGAGATGATGGACTATACCACACTCAGCTAAAAATTCTTTAAACTCTTGGTTTATATATTCACCGCCTCTATCGGATCGAAGAGCCTTAATCTTCTTACCGAGTTGTAATTCTACTTCACTTTTGAAAACCTTGAATGTATTAAAGACTTCATGTTTATGTTTAAGTAAATAAACCCATAATGACTATAATCATCAGTGAAAGTTATGAAGTAGCTAGCACCGCGTTTTGACACATGTCTAAGTGGACCACATACATCAGTGTGTATTAATCCAAGTAGATCTGTAGCCCTTTCCACTTGATCAGAAAAAGGTTTCCTTGTCATCTTTCCAGACATGCTGGATTAACATTTATCAAATGATTCATCATTGATCTTTTGCAAAAGCCTATCATGTTGCAACTTTTCCATGCGATCCTTGCCAATATGTGCAAGACGACAATGCTAAAGATAAGACGAATCCAAGTTAGACTTGATTCTCTTATTGCTAATGCTATACATAGAATTATTTCTATTGGACCAAGATTTTCCATATCAATTTCAAACACACCATTTAATGGAATTGCATTAAAGTAAAAAACATTATTTAAAGAAACAAAAATTCCATTATTCATAAATGTGTGAACAAAACCATTATCCAATAACAAAGAAACTGAAATAACACCCCTAATAATAGAGGGTGCATAATGACAATTATTTAATACTAGTATCAAACCCGAAGGTAAAACTAAATCGAAATCCCTATGGCTTCAACTGCTGCACATATGCCATTCCCTACGTACAAGTATCTTTCTCCATAGGCCAGCTTCCGTGCTCCTCTAAGTCCCTGCAATGAATTATAAATGTGAGTACCACATCCCGTATCATATATCCAGGAATTATTCTTACAAGGAAAAGAAAATAATTCAATCATAAACATACTTGAAGTGCTTCCGTGCTCCTCTATTTATAATACCATATTTAGCGTACCTTTCATGGTTTTCTTTTATTTCTTTTCGAATGGTAACGTAATCATTTTTTGGGAAAGAATATTCTGGCGAAAAGACAGTGTAAAAAGGGATGATGTTTTCATGGTGCAACATGGAAATTATCTGATTAGCCTCTTCAGGGATGATATTTTCATGGTGCAACTTCGAAATTAAGTGATTGCCAGATGCGATAATAGCTGTGCAGAGTTCCCATAGATCATAGAGTTCTCCTATGTCGACATGACGAGAATTCTCAAAAAATATCCAATCCTCTGAAAAATCCAGACCTGAAGAATTTTCAGAAGTTTCCGAATTCTCTGAGGAAGTGTCGTTGATATCCTCCAGAGTACTTTGAAAATTTTGAAGGTTTAAACCTGATGAAGACATTGATTTTGATGTTGTTTAGACTTTAGAAGTGAAGTATACCAAAGGCCTTGTGGCCAAGGAATATTGGGAGATAGTTGATTTTGAAAAAGAAGAAAGTAAAGATTTTATTAGGATCTATGTAAGGAAAATAAGAGGAACTATACGCGGATCTAAATGAAAAACAAAAAATCAGATGCAGAAATGGTCAAACATGATACAATATAAAAAAATATAGTTTTTTTGCATAAAAAGCAGTTTTTTTTTTTTTTTTTTTTTTTTTTTTTTTTTTTTTTAACGGCGGGTTAGTTGTTAGATGTTAGTAGTTAGTTGTTGGCTCGAGTTAGTGTCACATACTCGGGCAGAGATACCAACCGCCTCTCCTTAGGGGATAACCCCACTCTTATTCCCGATTCGTCTGATATCATTAGAGCTTGTGGTTCTCAAGTGAGGACTTCCCGGTCGGTCACCCAAACCGGTACTACTCTCACTTGAGCTCGCTTAACTACTTAAGCCTTTACCACTAGACTACAAGCCCCATGATATAAAAATAAAAAGCAGGTTGTTGGTATTGGTTCTGTCAGTTAATCTGTTGCAATGAAATAATGCAGCAAAAAATCAGATGATACGAGTAGACCCAAAACATACTAACCTCCTGGGTACTTTGAAAATTTTGAAGGTTTAAACCTGAAGAAGACATTGTTTTTGATTAGGGATGACAATCGAGTCGTGTCCGTGTTGACCCACTCGGGTTGGTAAAGGCTTAACCCAAACACGACCCATATATTAATCTTGTCAAAAAACCTCAACCCTAACCCGCAGACACCTAACATATGTTACCCATTTATGACCCGTGTAACCCGTTTAAATAAACTAGTTAAAAGGGTTAATTACTTAATTAGTTTGAGTGTTGAAGAGTGTAAGTGTTCAAAGCATAACATATAGATACTAATTGATATTCATTATATATATTCCAGTAGCACTTAAGAAAACATAGATCCACATCCTAAATAAGTACATATATCCTATTACGTAGTAGTTCTTAACCTTGACACTAAATTTCCCGCTCAAAGTCTTAGATAGTAGACACTAAATTGAGTAAATTCCCGCTTATAGTTTTTCATATTTTGGCTTCCAAAGATCCATTCAAAAAATTTCATTTTTGACTTTAATAGCCAAGTTTATTAAAGTTTTACTTTACAAAAGTTATAATCCGTATATTTTATTTATTAAAAGTTTAAATATTTAAACGGGTTCACGGGTTGACATGTTTAAAATTACTAAACCAATACATGGCCTATTTATTAAACGGGTTATACGGGTTAACCTGTTTTTGACCCAAACCTGTTTATCCTCAACCCAAACATGTTTATCTTCGTGTCGTGTCCGTGTCGGTTAGCGTGTCGTGTAATTGACACCCCTATTTTTGATACCTGTGTTTGGAATACAAGAGGAACTATACGTGGATCTAAATGAAAGAGAAAAACAAAAAATCAGATGGAGAAATGGTCAAACATTGTACAGTATAAAATAGCCTTTTGCATAAAAAGAAGGTTGTTGATATTGGTTCTGTCAGGTAATCTGTTGCAATGAAATAATGCAATGCGCGTTTTTGTTTGGCACAATCCCGATCTATTTGACTACACTTGTGAGTTTTGACCCGTTTCACTTGCTAGTAAAAGAATGACTTTATAAAAATATCCCCTATCTTTTATATAAACATCCTCTATCTACACGAAGAGTATTTGCGCAATGCGACAATAGATACCTGATAACCATATTTTTTGCGAGCAAATGAATTTTAATTTGAACTTACTTAGTTAGCATGTTCCAAAATACTATAAAGTAGTAGAGATATGGTTTTCAAAGTATAACGTCTAAATTATTAATAGTGTAAATGATTAACACATTTATTTTTCAAATTTTATAATTAAATTGATAGTTATAAGTTTAGTTAGTTTTTCTTATAAACAATTCATTAAAATGTACCATTATTAGAGGACGGTTATATATACTTTAAATTAGACTTCAATTTTTAGATTTTACATTAATTTTCTACTCTTTTTTTGTATAGTACTATTACTCTTTTTTTTTAAAAAAAAATACATTAAGAGTACTATTTACTGTTTGTGAAATGTGATTTATTACAAAGAAAGTACTTTAATCGCATGCATAAGATGCTTTAGCTCTTGTCTATTTACTCCGGTTCTTATTTATTCACGGAGAAAAAGGTGACTTAAGTAGGTATATATTTTAATATCGACTATGCATTTTACACTACAAGAAAAAGTGATTTTACTGACTATTCCGTATATTTTATTTTGGTCACTATTTATATGAAAATAGTGACAATATAATTTATACTCCCTTCGTCTATAAATAAATGTTCAGTTTGACTTTTCTGAGTTAAACTGGTTTAACTTTGACCTTAAATATTTTTTTTATTATATAATACATGATTAAAAAATTATACCATTGAAAAATACACTTAAAACTGAATCTATTTGTATATTTTGTATCAAATATTATATAACACTCACAAAAATATTTAACGTCTAAGTTGAACTAATTTGACTTTAAACTGAACATTTATTTAGGGACGGAGGTAGTAGTAATTATTTTTGGTCATGGATAGTAAGTCAGTGACAAAACTTATAAATTGTCACTAAATTACATGCTAGGTGTTTTTAATTTAGAATAGTGTAGAGAAATTTGGTCATTGATATAATAAACATTAGTGAGGAAATTTTAGTCATTGTTTCACACATTGTTAATTCTATCAAATGGTTATATAAGGGCAATTAGATAAGGGCAATTAGATAAGGGGTTGATACTCACACTATTATTTTTTTTATCATTTCACCACAATGTTACACAACTAATGCACATGTTACAAGATGAGATATGCATAATTGTGGTGCAAGAATAAAAATGAGTGGTTTGAGTATCAATGGCCAATTAGATATATACTTTCTAAAACTTACATATTCATTAATTTATCCAAAAATCGTAAACACTATCACGCGTTACAGATAAAAAGAAAAAGAAAATTGTATAATAGAGAAATATTCAAAATTGCAAATATTTAACTTTCTTTGGTGCAAGTTTTCCTTAAACTTATTATTTAATACATAAACTTTCAAACACATTATTAGTTTTTATAAAATGTAAGGATGAAAAAAGAATAACTTAAATATCAAACATCTAGAAAAAGTAACTTAAATAATAAGAAGAAAACACCGCATTGTTTCAACTTGAAGGGTTAATTTGAGGCTTTCACATCTCTTTTCTTTTGCCAAACTTTTCCTTGAATATCTATTCCCTGATCCGATTACATTGTCCACAAAAAACACATCCGTGCTGTTGTTTCATTATCCACTCATTTTCATCGATCATAATATTCTTGGGTCTCCAATACGGGAAATCGAACAACACAACCATCTCAATCCGATTCTAATCACCTTCTACATCACATTAAACAAAACACTATTATATATTATGCATTAAAAACTTATATTTTAATGAAACATTAAAAAATACAAGTGCCAAATGTCGGAAACAATAGTTATAAAAATTCTCCATTTGTAAATTTAGTGACCAAAGTTTTCGTCACTGATTTTGAAATTAGAAAAAAAAAGCCACACTCCACATCAATCAAACAATAGTTTTTTATATTAAAAAGGCACAGACCCTAATCTTCAATCCGACCCGAAGTCATATCTCAGTATCTCACCACATCTGCCAAAGTCCCAATCATAATCAGAATAATAGAACTTATGATTAATTTACAATGTTTTTAATGCATGTTTTGATATATCTTAGATTTTCAACAAAAAAGATGAGAGATATGAAATTGCCCCTATAACTTAAATCTCACCATCATCTACTACCAATACTGATTCACACAATAACTCAACCTATTTGTTTTGAACTAGACAATGGCGTAACTGTAACCCACGCGCCACGGGTAAACCACAACGGCAACATCTACCACCAACCGGCTCATACTCAACCAAATTTCTCCATCGAAAAGGTAACATTATCCTTCATCTGTTAGGTTTCATAATTGCTTGAATTCCAAGTCGGTTTATTTTCCTCATTAATGTTCATCGATATTTGCAAAATTATAAACGTCATGAAAAAAACTCATTTTGGTAGAAAATGAGAAAAATGTACAAATCAGCCCCTACTTCCCCTCTTTTTTCACACCAAACTACAGGGACCTAATTGTATATTTCTTCATTCTTTAGGGAGGTTTTGTATCTTCGCACCCTACCCCCTACCCCCACCCCCTCCCGAAAAAAAAATCCCGCAAAAAAAAAATGGCCAAAAAAATTTTTTTTTTGGACCAAAAATTTATAACTGATGCACCTTTTTATTTTGGTGATCATAGTTATAACTATGATGCACCAATTTTTATAACTGTGTTGCACTAAAAAAAATGTGCATCAGAGTTACAAAATTTTAGGCCCAAATTTTATTTTTATTTTTTTTGGGGATTTTTTTTTCAGGGGATGGGGGTGGGGGTGGGGGTAGGGGTATGTTTCAAAACTTACCCCTGAAGTTTGAGAAGTTTCAAATTATTATTATTATTATTATTATTATTATTATTATTATTATTATTATTATTATTATTATTATTATTATATATTTTTTTATCAAACATCGCTTTTCATTAATAAAAAAAACATGGACGATTACATAAAATTGGAAAGGAGTCTAGATACAATCTGAGCTCCCACTCCCTTTTGAATACAAAAACTAACTCGATGAAAAATAAAAGCACCGCTCTTAATATTATTTGAGTGGCTGCTGGCAGTAGACTTGATACGAGAAAGTGTATTCAACGCTTCCTCCTCGAGTTTCCCGAACGTAGAAAAGGCAAAAGGGACGAACTTGTATCCATTGTCTTCACACTTGCATACTTCTTCCTTTTCCTTTCCACAACATTACTCAAAGCTATCCCAGGGGCCCATGAAGTCACCCCAATCCCAACAAACTGAGAGACCACAGTCACATCCAGACATGCATCCTTAACTTGGAGCCAATTGAATAATAGCACATCTGCAGGACGTAAATCATTCCCTTCCTCTGAAACAAACCCGATTGGAGCCTCCTTGCGCACCATGATCCCCGCCTTGGAGCATATATCAACAAGTATATCACGCACCAAATTATGCCTAAACTTTACACCCACCTCGCTAGAGCAGTGGACCGCGTGATCTCCCCACTGGTCCATACAATGTAAATTGCAGCTCGGACATATGTCGCCTTCAGAGAACATAGGGATCGTAAGCCTGTAGCATAACACAGCCTGGAAATTGGCGATGATTCATCCTTTGTCCAAAACCATCGGCAGGGATGCTGAAAAGAAAATCCTATGCATGTGGGACGCGAATACTACTGAGAATAGTCACATGTCTTGGGCTAAGCGGGAATTTGGGAACAAGGTCTTTCTCAATGACACCAAAGTAGCACTTTGCCAAGGATTCATCATATGGGGGACAGAAGCACTATCGGTGACAGAGAGAATGTCCGTTTTGCAAGTAGCGTTGAAAGTATCCAGAGCATGCTGAAATGAAGAGCCGTGGGAAACAATACCCGTTTTGGTAAGTATCTTATCCTGCAGATCGATCGTTTGCATACGGGAGGCGATAAAAGCATACTGGATAATATCCCCCGCTGAAAGGATGCCAAGGCCACCCAGCTTTATTGGGAGAGTGGCAAGCCGCCACTGTCAGTCCCCAAACCCCGGCCCAGAGACAGTAACTATCTTCTCAAGGGAGGCACGTAATGTCCGATCGAAATGAACTTGGGCCTCCAATATGTATAATAGGGAGCATGTTCTCAAAGCGTAAGATAATTTTGAAACTCCTGCACAGCTACGCAAGAGAAGAAGCTCACATTGAGGATCATTAAGTTTGTTGATAGCCTCCATTAAGGAAATGGTTTTAAAGACCCTTTTGGAAGCCAAGTACCGACAGAAACTTTCATCCAAACTAACAGAACCACCAAGAAGTTTGACGCCATGTAGCGGACGAGCGATATTCGAAGGAAACACACCATCCGCTCTGCTTCTAGGATCCTCTACAGGCCAGAAAAGTTTAGTCTTATCAATGTTCAAGACCAACCCCCAAGCCGGGTCCTCTGTCCTGATGATGTCAAGTGCCTTGGCAACCGCAAGAGTATCTCTAACAATGGTGCCATCGTCAAGGTACCAAGCCTGAAGGGTAAGCTCACAAGCTTGATCAATAGCATGAACCAAAGGGTGCAGAGCTATGGGCAAACAACCAGGGGCCTAACGGATCCCCTTGTTGGACCTCCTGACATGACCAAAGGATAGAGTTATCATAATAAAGCCTGACAGGACGTGCATAACAAAACTCCACCCAAGGGGCAATGGAAGGGCATCGCGCCCTGGCTTCTTGCAAAAAGAAACTCCTATCGACAAAGTTGAAAGCGTTCTTAAAATTCACCAAGAGCATAGAGAGTCCAACTTCACTACCCTTAGACTCAACAAGCCTATTCACAGAATGGAGGACAGCCTCACACCCCCCTAGGGACACCAACACCGAATTGGAAATCCTGTAGATAAGAATTCATGGAGTTACCGATGGAAGAGGAATCAACTTTAGACACAAGCCTTCGCCAGACAGTGCCAACAACAATATTATTATTATTATTATTATTATTATTATTATTATTATTATTATTATTATTATTATTATTATTATTATTATTATTATTATTATACTTTTTCAGCATGAACACAAAGTGTATGATAAAATGCCTCAATGAAAATTATGTCGGAATAGATATGGTTATAGGTGGAATTAGGTCGGAGTTCTTTTCTTTTCTTTTCTTTTCTTTTTTTTTTTTTTTTTTTTTTTTTTTTGAACTAACATTGTCTTTAATGATTGGGACTGGTTAACGGTTGTGTACGTACATTGGTTTAGGTAGTCAGTTTTATAGTCGATTTTAAATATTAGATTATCAATCATGTACTTATATAAATTTATTTCGAGATTTCTATATGCTTAAATGTTTAATATACATACTATGTTTCGTCAAGTATATAGATTCTGATGATTGATGGATAATATCATATAGTTTGCTTCACAAATAGTGATTTCATAGCGGCTAACTTGGTTAAACTAATTGAAAATGCTTAATTAGGTGGTGGCAAATTAGGTGATACTACGTATTGCATGTGGTTATAAGATAGAGCGGCTAAGTGGAAAGTATGTTAGCTGGGTGTACAATTAGTCTACCTTTTACCGATCATAATGTAAGTTCCTATTCTAATGTGATTAACTTTCATAATCCAGCTTTATAGGATATACTTCTTGATTTATTGTTTGGTTATTCAATTTTTACGTAAATAGATATTTTATTCCTCACAGGAGGTAAACACAACTAACTCATCTTCGCCGGTTCATGCCATAACAAGCATTCGGAAGTAGTTTCAAGTTTATCTTGATAAGTCTGTGGTCCATAAGCATTTTAATTCATTTTGCGGTTGAATTATAACAACCCCAGTTTTTATTCAACAAATCAAAGTGCTTGAATCTATGAAAATATATAAAATAAAGTTGGCGTGCTCGAAATTGACAGGGGACGACTGAGAATCATATGGTTTGGATTCTGAGTTTGATGTTAAAAGATATAACTCACAATATAAATATGATGGGATAAATGAGTAGATAGTTTGAATTTTTTTATTCAAGTTAGGAACTATAGCATATCACTATCAATATATCATATACGTATGTTAATTAACTTTATGGATGTGTTGGCATTTAACACCAGTATTTTACTATGATATAGTGTTTATGTCATTTGCACCAAATCTAATGTTTTTATCATTTGGCTATCGTGACATTACGCGTTGCTGCAACTTTTTTTCTCCTTTAGTTGTTTTATCATTTCAAACTTTCAAGCTTAAATACCTAAACTATTTGATTTCTAAATGATACGATTAGACCCAAAACTGACTAACCCGACTCTAAGTAAAGTCGGGTTTGGCCATGTTTTCTTAGCCTTAACCCGAATAAAATAGATTATAGGATATGGTAGAACCAATCATGGAGGAGTTTGTTAAAAAATTCAAATGTTAGGCTGAGCACAGTGGGCCGAATTTAATCGGTCGAGGGTCATGGGCGACCGATTTAGAAATCGGTCGAGCCCTTTGTGGTTGGGTGGTCAAATATTGGTCTAGGAATGCAAAAAAACAAAATCGGTCGATTTTATGACCGACTTTAAATGAACACAACAATCCAAAAATTCCTAAAAAAAGTTACCGTTTGAATTAAAAAGAAAAAAAGTTTAAAAAAAAAAAAAAAAAAAAAATCAAAAAACTTTACCACTTTACATCCTATAAATACCGGCCTCAAACACACAATTTCAAACACAATTCAAACAACTTCTCATCTATATTCACCATGTCAAAGAAAAATACCCCATCAAAAAACCGCCGATCCTAACTACACCAAAATGCAACGGATTTGAATTTCTCGCCGAAAAACAACTTCGAATTAACCGGCATAACACCACCATAAAATCAGAGTATTCGCTTTCGTCCACCCGTTTTTGAATATACATCACGACTACCACCACCCAATCAAAATCAAAACATGTTTTACCTTAATCGTCCATTTGTCCCGCCGCAACGTCCTAATATGGATTATCACCAGGAACCAAGTAGGTTATCGTATCGTCCTAACATTGATTTCTTGCATTCTTCCCAACCGTATCAAGATTATTCACCACTTCATAGTGCTAATCTTGAAACGGATTTGGAGGATTATATGGCAGACTATTCTACTCAACAATACTCGACCCAAAACTATCCGAGTCAAGATGCTTCCATGGGGCAAGGTTCGGGTCACGGTTCATACCACGGTTCTATTCCTGTTGAAGATGATGACGATGTCAAAGAGACATCACCCATCAAACCAAAGAAGCCTTCGCGACGTACTACAAAGGTGAAGGACAAAGGCAAACTGCCCGAACCGGCCAAAAAGAACAAAGCATGGACAAAGACGCAAGAGGTCGCTTTGTAGAGCTTTCATCTATGTTTCGGAAAATTCCGAGAGAGGAAACACAATCAACAGGCACCACTTTTGGGAGGAGGTGATAGCGTACTTTAAAAATGAAACTGGTTCAGAACGGACACACGACTCGATCACAACCAAATGGAAGACTAGGATTCGTAATAGGGTTGCGAATTTTTGTGCTATTATGGATAATATCATGGATACTCATGGAGGTGATAGCGTACTATTTTTCTTTCTTTTACCTAGCTCTGATACTATGTAGAAATCAAGGAGGGAAAATGAACAATATATTGACCAGTTTCACTAAACAATGGAGGTTACAAAACATTATATAGAAAACAAACTAAACTAACAATATGAACTAAACAGGCCAAACCCAACGGGCTTACGGGCCTTTATTATCTAGGTCGAAGACTTAGTTAGCTCTTCGATCAAATGTGATCATTGAGAATCGTGGTGTTCTGACCTCATTATACACAATGTGATCATTTCTCGTCATGTTGTGTTTGGGGAATCTCATTTTGCCTACTACGCCTTTTATTCTAAGCTTTCTAGGCGATTCATAATGCTTTTGGATGGCAAGCTGTCCCTTTTGTTTCACCCGGTTTCTAATCATTAGCCTCCTTGAATCCAAACACTAATGCTACACATGCGACTCTCAGAGATGTGGCATGTCCTAGCCACTATGCGCTAGCCAAGTTTGTGTCTCATAACGTTGCACGCGACTCTAGCCCTTCCAGTCGTGAGACACGTAAAACAGAAACTAAAAATACACACAAATGATGATCATTGACCAAACGTTATAAAAAGATATTAAATCAATAAAAGGAGATTTACATGTATATCATTGTAAAACTTTATTATTACATCAAAGTACTTGTAAATTTTATAATTACTTCAATATTCTTTCAAAACTTCAAAATACACAAATTTATCCAAAACAGTATTTACATCATATTTAAATACATTTAATATTAGAAGTTATAATGTAAATATAAATGATATATCATATTACCTTTGTACCCATATTCTTTTTTAATTGAACAAACACATTAAAGGTCTTTATTGGAGATTATATTTGAAATTAGAAAACACCTAATCTTTGAAAATGAAAAAAATAATAATAATAAATTTATGATGGTGGTGAGATGAACCATTCATTTTTGGCAATATACTAGGGAAGAAATTGAAACCAAGTTGTCATGTACATGTGACGTCAAGTGTTGTGGTTGATGGTAAGATACAAGTGGTGAAAAAAGGTGTGAGCTGTGAAGTAAGAAAGTAATAAAAAACCGTAATTTTGTTAAAACAGGTCATTTCTTTTACTTGCAGTCGAAAGTTTCAAGAGTTACCGATGAGCTCCTACACGTTATTTTTTTCAATATATTGGCACAAGGGTGAAAAGGTAAAATGACATATCATATTATATTTATATAGTAGCTTTTGATATAAAATGTATTTACATATGATAAAAAAATATGTTTTTGAATACATTTTAGTATTTTGAAGTTTTGAAATAATATCGAAGTAATTATAATATTTAGAAGGATATTGATGTAATAACAAAGTTTTGCAAGGATATAAATGTAAATGTCTCATAAATAAAAGACATGCTAGAAATTTGGACAACATGTATAAAAAAACGGAGATGGATACACCTACTCAATGGGTAGTTTACTCGGATAAGGTGTAATTCAGTCATTGGGAGAAAATAAATAAAACACTAATTGTGTTTTTATTTCTTTCAATGACTTGTACATGCAACATATTAAAAGCACATGGGTAGACTACCCACTGGGTAGATTAAGTTTTCCATTGACTTAATTAATCCACTTGATTTTAATCAGGAGTGGATTAATGAAACACACTAAGGGGGTGTTTATTTATTTTATTTTTTTGTTTGCTAAGAGATGGGTGAGGTTTATACGGGACACATAACTCTTAGTGTATCTTAATAAGGAGATGAAGACATTTTATACCTTGTAGATATAGATGTATTAGTGAAAATAAGTGAGTTTCATACAAAAAAAATTTATTAAATACTTGTGTGGACTCATGTGAACCTATTCCCTTAGCTAAAGAAAAAAAGAAACACCTCTAAGACCCTAATCAATCGAATTGCATCAGCATATCTTGCCTACAAAGTGATTTGATGTTGTGAGCACTAATTTGAAGTAATATACAGTAGGTGTTATGAGCCCTAATTGGAAGTAATTTAGTCTACTGCAGAATTTTGATGAAAACTTTTGTACACGCTTTTAATAGTGTAATTATTATTATTATTATTATTATTATTATTATTTTCACTTTAAAACTCTTGTACACGTTTTTACCTATCTATTTCCTACACTATACACTCCTCCCCGCGTGGATATAAATGAATCATTCCGTGGAAAAATAACAGTGTATAAAGAATACTTTTTTTGTAGTGACTCTTTCCAATTCTCACCATTCGTAAACTGAGATCAGTAATGGATTCAGCTCCTTCACCAACACATCCAGGAAACGTTTCTCACAACTCCGAAAACACCGAAGCTCGCTCCAACCTACACTCGATCTCAGACACGTTTGGATCTGGAACTCGACCAAATGCACTTGGGGAAGACCAACAACACACTCTAATGGTAAAGAAAAAAACCCTTACTTCTCTCTGGCGACTAAAAAGATAAAACGACCCATAAAAAAAACCCTTACTTCTAATCGACTTTCTCAATCAATCTAGTGCCTGATTCTTGATCTCACCATCTGTTTCAGGATCTCTGATTGATTGTTCATAGGGTTTTTCTTGGATCGTGTGTTTCTGGATCTCATTCGAATTTACGAATCCCTTTTTAGGGTTCTTGAATCGATCTTGTGAGTTATAGTAATCGATCATACTCATTCATCCTTACCTTTAACTATTCGATTGCTATGATGGGAGGTTAGTGATTTGGGCATTTATTATCTAAACCCTAAGCGATTAGGGTTTCAATATTACTCTTGTTTGCATGCGTGCTGTTGTGTCTGGGTTTTGAGGTTGTGGGTGTTGAGAGATGATGAACAAGGGTTTTTTGAATTCCAAAGTTGATACTATTGTGTCCAAGCCTAGTGGGAATGGTAACGTTAATGTTGAGGGTGTTGATTTGTTGTCTGAAGTGGAGCCGGTTCCACTTACAAAAGATACACCACATGGTGATGACTTGGTGCCGAGTACTAGTGCTGATACTGTGACGAACTTGCTATCTAAGGCACATACGAACTTTGATGAAGCCATGGCTAATATTCAAAGTGAGATTGTTGCTAATAAGGCTTCTTCTTCATGCGATACTGGGCATAATTCTGGTCCTTATGCTTCTAAGGTTGATACTACTAGTGGAGGGAAGCCGGGTTCTTACGTGGCTGTCACTTCTAATGAACCTCTGAAACATGTGTCTAATTTTCGGAGGTTGGAATGTAGCAATAAGAAGGATGGTGTTGACCTTTCTGTTCCTTTGAAAATAGTGGAAGAGGTAAACACAAGGTTTGAGAATACTCTCTACGGTTATTTCCTTGGCCAACGCCTTGCTTTTCCTGTTGTTGATTACTATGTACGCAATGCATGGGCTAAGTTTGGTGTGCAAAAGGTTATGATGAATGCAAAGGGATTCTTCTTCTTTAAGTTCAATTCGAAGAAAGGTGTTGATGATGTGCTGGAGAACGGTCCTTGGTTGATTAGAAATGTTCCTATTATTCTTAAACCTTGGACTTTGAACACTAATCTACTGAAAGAGGATTTGACTAACATCCCGGTGTGGGTTAAATTCCATGATGTTCCCATTGCAATGTTTTCTGATGATGGCCTCAGTCTTCTTGCCACATTGATTGGCACGCCTAAAAGGTTTGGTGCTTTTACTAGCCATATGTGTAAGGAATCGTGGGGCCGCAGTAGTTTTGCAAGATGTATGATAGAAGTGAGATCGGATGAGGTGCTTAGGGAAAGCCTCACTGTTGAGATACCATTACTTGATGGTACGGGTTCGACTATTGAGAAGATACGGGTTGAATATGAGTGGAAACCACCCCGTTGTGACAAGTGTAAGATATTTTGTCATACTCTGACTGACTGCCCTAAGGTTGTTATACCTCCTGTTCAGCCTACTAAGCCTGTTGATGATAGTTTCAAGACTGTCAATAACAGGAAGAAAGGAAAACAAGGTGGGTCTACAATTCCGGGTAAAGGAGGGTTTACTAAACCTGTTGTGGGTAAGAAGTTTCAGTATCAACCCAAACAGACTCCTCCTGAACCCAAGAATGTTGGTGGCAATAAGAAGAAGACTCCTGATGTGGCTAGTTCTAGTGGTACAACGATCTCTACATCTAACTAGTTTGATGCTCTTAATATGGATGATACGAATACTTTTGGTATTCCTACTGATGATACCAACATGGATGTGGATGCTTGCTGTACAATGGAAGTTAATGAGGATGCGTTGGTTAAGACTGGTACTACATCACAAGAACCCCTTATGAGTGATTTTTTTAAATTGATTCTACCCTTAACACCACGTTAAAACCTTAACGCATGCACGCAGCACTTAAAGCACCTATTTAACGCAGGGGCAGTGTGGTTAACGTGGGTTTAATGCACGAAAGTGAAAGTTTTACTCACTTCAAAAGTGAACAGTGACTGTGTGCTCTTAGAATTTTGATCTTGCTATTTTCCCGATGTAAAAGTTTTTTAGCTGAAACAATTAGAAGTTGTTTGATACATTAAATTTGACAAACTAATATATGAGTTTGGTTTAACAAAGACAAATAAAAAAATAATAAAAATAAAAATATATAAAATCAACTTTTTTTCGAGTATATTGATGTATCATCTATTGAAAGTTAAAAAAAATCCCGTCGCGATGTTGTAACGGTGTATTTTATGAGGCTTGTCGATTTAATGTTTGCAAGATTTTATTTTATTTATTTATTATTATTTTTTAAATAGATGGAAAGTGAGTTGTTTTGTTTAATCAGAAAATGAATAGTTAAGTTTTTTTTTTTTTTTTTTTTTTTTTAAGATTTTTATTTAACTCATCTCACTAATATATATTGTGAAACTTTATTCTTATATTTTAATTATATTGAAAGAAGGTACTAGGAAAATTAAAGTTGGACGAATCTAGTAAAAGAAGTTAGAATGGCAGTAGGCGTATAAAAAGAAGCATATGGCAAAGAGCTTAAGAAAACTCTTTTAAAGTGTGTGTAGGAAATTCTTTTGGGGTTGACTATTGACTTGGAGGTCCACCTCTATACTCTACAAGTCTACATATGGATGGGTCTGGAAGGTTGAAATAATAAGTTGATTAATGTGGAAATATGAATTCTTAGCCGCTGTGTGTTATACCACGAGCACCTAGAATGAGTTTTGTACACATTTGAACTCTTATATTACGAGTATTAATTTGATTGTTTGGAAAATCTTTTAGCACTATTGAGCTTTTTTATTATTTCCTTTGTGTAAATCTTTTATGAGGAATGTTTGGAAGACCCAAAAATGTGTTTAAGCCATGAGTTACATAAGATGATTGAGTTTGCATACAATTGAGTTTCTTATATTACGAGTATTATATAGATTTGACCCGTTTCACTAGAAATTAATTTTTTGACTCATTTCGTTTAGCAAAACCCAAAAATCAAACTCACTACAGTAACTTTTCGTTTTTAATGCAATGTTTTTCGGTTCAACTCTAATAGCCGCTAACTTTTGGGTTTCAATTGCTCTATGTGTTTCGACTCTAAGAAGCCCATGTGAAACACTTAATGGAACATTTGAACTGTTCCATTTTTATCTTAAAGCCTTCCACAGACTTTTGCACAACCAACACTTGTGGCCACTCTAGACCCATCATTGGATGTGTTACAGTTTTAATGTAAAAGCTGACCCGTTTCATTTTCAATCCCTGGAAACAAAACATGATACAGACTACACTTTTGGGTCTAACCCTGTCTGTAAAAATCCAATAACCTAATCTGTGTTGTGGTTCGAACAATGAAGAACAACCCCATAATAAATCTGACAGTAATTTTTTTTTTTAACAATACTTTTTCTGAATAGAACTTAGTGATTGAATCTTTAACAAGCCAGCATGAAGCCAGGGAAGTTAAATAAATCATGATCATAATACTAAATAAAACATCCTTTTGATATGGGAACCATCATCAAACTGCGACACCATGCAAAAAACTTATCCCTTTGAGCATGTCCTTTTCGACGATCGGTCACAATGTAAACGACAAAGTATAAATGGTGTTTTGATGCAGTTTGCATCAAAATAAATGTATAAGACATCGGTAATAATCACGCAAAAAATGTGCATAAAAAAATTGAACTACATTGCAATCCCTTTTCCATATACACCGTTATAGAATACGGTCTTTGTACCTGTGTGGGAATGGCATCTGCGGCCAGCGTTATTTATCACCATACCGGCTCTTCGTACGTTTTCAATCGTAGACATTCTCTCTCTTATAAAGAGATAATTTGTGCATAAGTGATCTATTTGTTGGAATATGTGAATCATAACAATAATATAAACACATAAACACATCAAGTACGTAGCGGAAATAGATCAAATACATGTAATTGAAATTAATCGAATATAAAAGAAATGCGTACCTCTTTAGTGATTTCTAGCAAGAACAAGAAATCAATAGAACAAGAACTTTATAAACCCTAATTAGGGTTTATGGTGATGGACTATGGTGTTAGTCGAATGGGGCAACACAACATTAGCAAAAGTATGCCAACACTTCTTTCTCGAACACACGTATTATTAGCGTTTCAATAAGAAAAACTAGATTCTTAATCCTCGAGCAAGCACTACTACGTTGAGCCTTAGTTGATCGAATAGGAACCCTAGGAGGGTGTATTGGATCGCCTATAGCTCAAAGAAAGAGAGGAAGAAGAAGATTTGGCTTGCTAGTGAACCAAGGAATGAATTGAATGAATACATGAGGGCATGCATTTATACTAATCTAGTACCTTGGAGCAAAAGCCAAAAATCCTACTCCCCTAGGGATGGGTGAGCCAAAAAATAGCCCAAGAGGGGCATTCAAGATCTTTCTTGGCTATTGTTTCACTCTTAGTCCTTAATCTTTCGTCTAACGGTCGTTAGGTACTGTTAAGTGTTCATTTCGTGAATTTAATAATTATTCGTAACTAAAACAATAATTATTAATTAATTGAAACTCATACGTAAAGTGTGCAATTCTGAAGTCTCGTGTTCAAGTCCGTACATATTCATTAATTTTTATCCGTTACTTCTAACAACTCCCACTCGGATATAAATTAATGTAATATTGACATTGGTTAGTCGAGCATAACAAGCCAATGTCCCCAGAACGATCACGAGTATGGTTTCCTGGAAAAAAAGCACCTTTGATGATTCATCATCATACTTATCATTTTGATTCTAATACTATGTTAATATAGATATGGATCGAAGTCATTCGATAATTAACTTGTGTTTCTCGTTATTTATGATCAAGCAAGATTACCAATTCATCTGAGCGTATTTCAGATAGACCTTGGTCATGGCCATGCAAACATCTTGTTAATCCTACGAGTGGACAAACAGTATTAAACTTTAAAATAAATTTGAAGGAACCAAATCCTGTATTGACTACAAGCATAACCTATGAACTTCACATCACCTATAAAAATAATCCTTATAACTACCAGTTACGGATAGCGTTAGACTATCTCACATAAAACGAGCTACATCCACAGTAGTTACCTGATATCTCAAGTCCGAGGATAAATATTCCTGATTTACTAAATTGACAACATCCATAAATATAATCATGTAATTGGGATTTTGTCCTATATTCAATATATTCATTCTATTGAATATCATGTGAATTTGGCATGTTCTACGCATCAATATACTTTAAGTATATTATACCAAAACTCATATTTGTCTTAGTTCAATGATATTCTTATATCATTAATTGACAACAGACTATTTAGAATAACTTAAGTTATTAATGGATTAAACAAGCAAATATAGGATACAATATTTATAAATGGAAACAAACATAACAAAATATTTCATTTCATTTGAATAATTATTGTTTACAATATACTTTATCCAAATACTAACCACAAATTTACATGAAACTACTAGCTAAACAAAGTCTAATGCAATCAGCATGTTGAGTAAGCTTTTCCTTAGATAAAGCCTTCGTAAATGGATCAGCTAGATTGTTATCTATGTGAATTTTGAGTAAATTGATTTCACCTATATCGACTTATTCTCGAACATAGTGATATCTTCTAGGAAAATGTCTAGCGCCCTTCATAACTCCAGGTTCATTGGTGAATGTAACTGCGGCTGAATTGTCACAATACATATTAATAGGTAATTCAATTGACGACATAATACCAAGCCCCGAAATGAATTTCCTAATCCAAACAGCTTCCATCGCAGCTTTCGATGCAGCAATATACTCAGCTTCTGTAACAGACATAACAATTGTAGTCCGCTTCTTGCTCTTCTAGTCAACTGCTCATCCATTAATAACAAAGTCATAACCCGTCTTAGACTTTGTATCATCTTTATCAGTTTCAAAGGACGCATCACAGTAACCTGTAACATCAAGTTCTGCATCTGGATTTCCCCCATACACTAGAAACATATCTTTAGTATTCCTTAAATACTTAAGAATGCTTTTAACAGCGTGTAGTGCTTTCCACATGGATTCTGTTGATAATGACTGGTCATATTTTGTGCAAAAGCCACATCAGGTCACTCGTGGATTGCATTTCCCCATTCATAGCACTCTGCCATTTTTCCTTTTCAGGACTATTCATGGCAGCCTTATGACTAGTAGGTTCATTAAGATCCCCTAGTATAGTTTCCTCACACTCTACGTTAAGACATAGACGTTCAGGTGCTTTCACAGATCTTCAAGATCTGCGAATGGGTACCACTTCAACTTCAGGTGGAGGACCTAAACTTTCAGGTTCCACAGGAAGTAAGCTAGTGTTTTCAGAAGGTGATGTATCTTCATCTTCTAGATCATAAACTCTCCCACTGAATTCTTGAGATATGAGATTCTTTTCAAAGAAATCCCCATACCTAGCCACAATGACTTTATTCTCTGGTGGAAAGTAAAAGTAGTAACCCATTGTTTCCTTTGGGTATCCTACGAAGATACACTTAACAGATCTCTGTTGGAGTTTATCTGGTGAATCACGTTTAACAAACGCATCACAAACCTAGACCTTTAAGTAAGAAAAGTTTGGAGCTTTTCATGTCCATAATTCATATGGAGTCTTATCAACCTTCTTAGTTGGAACCATATTCAATATGCGAATTGCAGTTTCAAGGGCATAATCCCAAAAGGATAAGGGTAGAGTTGTAAGATTAAATATTGATCGTACCATATCAAGCAAAGTACGATTCCTCCTTTTAGATACACCATTTTGTTGTGGAGTATAAGGAGTTGTGAGATGATGGACTATACCACACTCAGCTAAAAATTCTTTAAACTCTTGGTTTATATATTCACCGCCTCTATCGGATCGAAGAGCCTTAATCTTCTTACCGAGTTGTAATTCTACTTCACTTTTGAAAACCTTGAATGTATTAAAGACTTCATGTTTATGTTTAAGTAAATAAACCCATAATGACTATAATCATCAGTGAAGGTTATGAAGTAGCTAGCACCGCGTTTTGACACATGTCTAAGTGGACCACATACATCAGTGTGTATTAATCCAAGTAGATCTGTAGCCCTTTCCACTTGATCAGAAAAAGGTTTCCTTGTCATCTTTCCAGACATGCAGGATTAACATTTATCAAATGATTCATCATTGATCTTTTGCAAAAGCCTATCATGTTGCAACTTTTCCATGCGATCCTTGCCAATATGTGCAAGATGACAATGCTAAAGATAAGACGAATCCAAGTTAGACTTGATTCTCTTATTGCTAATGCTATACATAGAATTATTTCTATTGGGCACAAGATTTTCCATATCAATTTCAAACACACCATTTAATGGAATTGCATTAAAGTAAAAAACATTATTTAAAGAAACAAAAATTCCATTATTCATAAATGTGTGAACAAAACCATTATCCAATAACAAAGAAACTGAAATAACACCCCTAACAATAGAGGGTGCATAATGACAATTATTTAATACTAGTATCAAACCCGAAGGTAAAACTAAATCGAAATCCCTATGGCTTCAACTGCTGCACATATGCCATTCCCTACGTACAAGTATCTTTCTCCATAGGCCAGCTTCCGTGCTCCTCTAAGTCCCTGCAATGAATTACAAATGTGAGTACCACATCCCGTATCATATATCCAGGAATTATTCTTACAAGGAAAAGAAAATAATTCAATCATAAACATACTTGAAGTGCTTGTGACGTTACCAGGCATTTTACTCTTGTTGAGGCGCAACTCCTCTAGTAACAATGGACAGTTACGCCTCCAATGTCTAGGAGTGTTGCAGTAGTGACAAGTAGCCAAAAATCCTTATTGGGAGTTTCCTTCTTCTTAGGAGGAGGATTTTGCTTCTAAGGCTTCTGTTGGTGAGTCGCAACTTGTTTGCCTTTTCCATTACCAGTGCCTTTATCCTTGTTGTTCACATGTTGCGGTTTGTTGGGTTTATTTTTCTTGGTGATCCTACCACCTTGTATTGCTATTACAGCAGGTGTAGGTGCCTTCTTAGTCAGGCCTTTTTCATAGTCAATAAGCATTGCATGAACTTCACTTACTGTCTTCCCCTTGCAATGCATATTGTAGTTACGTACAAACTCACTATACAAATCCTGACTAAGGGATCGTAAAATGAGGCCAATAAATATGCTTTCCTGATATCCGCAGCTGAGTTGCTCCAATTGGTCCAAATAATATTTCATTGACAATACATGGGCACTCACAGATTTTCTTGCTTCCTGTTTACAACTGTGCAGAGATTCTATTAAATCATATAATTCTGCAGCAGGTGGTTTCTCAAACATTCGTCTGAGTTCAAACATTCGCAACTTGCAATTGAGTGTCCATCCCAGCCAACATGAGACAAGCCACATCATTGTGCTTTTCATATGCAACGTTGTATGCATCTTTTTCAGCTTGTGATGCATTTGCAGCAGGAGCAATACAAATCATTTGCAGCAGGAGCAGCAGGAAGAGGTTCACCAAGATAATCAAATCTTTTGGCCATCCTTAAGGTAATCCTTAAGGATCAATACAAATCATTGAAATTTTCACCAGTCAACTTGTCTCGATCAATCATTTACTTGAACGCAGAACTCATGTTGCTCATATTAGTGTTTTCTGGTGTAGCCATTTCTACAGAAAAAAATTCAAAAGTTAATACTTTCGATAATAAATTTCAAGAAAATTAAATACCCTTGGTTCATAAACATATAACAATTTAATTTTACATTGAAAACTAGGATCCAAATTGACATAGGTTCATCACATCAGTTGATCTGCTAGTGATGACGGTATTCAATAAGGTACGAGTCGAGCCTCAATTGCCAATATTAAATTGCAATTCCTAGAAAGGATAGGATTTACATACTTGCCAACCGCAGTTGCAATGTCAGCATGTTTTATCCCCATCTTACCTTGAGTGATCAGGTCGCGCTATCAACACAATTAAGTTAACCAACTTAAGAAACAACAAACTTACATATTGCACCACATCAGTTGATCTGCTAGTGATGAAATCATGTAATTTGCCCTTCCATTGCAATCTAGCCAGGTTACGCCCTGACGTAAACCACAACTTTAGGTGTTTCCGTTTCATTGGATGGCATATAACTTAAGGGTAGTAAATTTTGATGTGTGTAATCAAAATATGTACAAAGATGTCATGCATTCATCTTGTAACATATGTTTCATGTAAAAAACTTTTACTCACTAGTTTCTTTACAAGCTTAAATCTTCAAAGTTTTAATTGAGGCGTTGAGAAACTTACAACTTTGCCTTAAGTGCTTCGTAGTTATCATGGTTGTTTGGCGAAACTAATTTTGACGCACAAGCGAGCCCAGAACCAAAGGTGGTCCGAAGATCCTTAAAAACCCGATTCCAGTAATACCCACCACATAGTTTGTCAAAATTAGATTCACCGTCCAACCACTTAATACAGTCGCGATCAATCAATTAAAAGTTCAAGATTTTTCGAAGCTCGAAACAAGATTTCACCATTATTAAGTCCGATTTATTATTTTATTATGAAATTACCCTTGTTTTTAACAATCATGTCATAACATATAAAACAAACAGTAATTAAATAAAATAAACAAACAGCTTAAATAATGGATATGCAAAATAAATCAATTAATACACATAATTGATTAATTACACGATTTCATAGGGTCTTCCCTAATTTCACAATTAATTAATTTTAGTAATCTTTATATGTCATAACTAGTTATAATGCCCGCGCACGCGCGGTTTTTTTTTTTAAAATTTTTTTTGAAATAATTATTTAAAATTTTTAATCCTATTATTAATTGCATCTTATCTATATTTTTTGTATTTATCTTCTACTTGTGTTGTGAATAAATATAAAATAAACAATCTTTTTTTTAAATATCTTATCTATATTTTTTGTATTTATCTTCTACTTGTGTTATGGATAAATATAAAATATTACCTAATAAGAAAATAATCTTTTTTTTAATAAAATTATTACTAAATTAGGTATGAATTGATTTTTTGAAATGCAAAATTCTCAACAAGGGTTTTATTTTATAATATAAAAGATATTTACTAAAAAAACATATTAATTATAATAAATCGCATAATAAAAGCATGAAATCTACATAATACGTAACCATTACTACAAAATCACCATCATCCATGACAACACATGCATGGTTTGTCATGGATGCCCACATTGCACATATTATAGTCATATAATCATGTCAAGGAACGCATAACCAAAATGGCATGTCACAAATATCCATTATATACATATAAAAGATACATGTAACCTAGGGTTTATACAAGTTTTATAACAAAATTCAAAACCCTGATTTTCTTTTAAAAAAAATATAAGTCAACATATATAAAAAAAATTAAAGGGTTTATAAAATTTTAAAACATATGAACACCAAGCATGTAATAATCATAATGATTAAATTTTATGTGTTTCGGTAATTAATTTCAACGAATTAACGACTCTTGATGCCACTGTTGGAATATGTGAATCATAACAATAATATAAACACATAAATACATCAAATACGCAGCGGAAATAGATCAAATACATGTAATTGAAATTAACCGAATATAAAAGAAATGTTTACCTCTTTTGTTATTTCTAGCAAGAACAAGAAATCAATTGAACAAGAACTTTAATTAGGATTTATGGTGATCGACTATGGTGTTAGTCAAATGGGGCAACACAACGTTAGCAAAAGTATGCCAACACTCCGTTCTCGAACACACGTATTATTAGCGTTTCAATCAAAAAAGCTAGGTTCTTAATCCACGAGTAATCACTACTATGTTGAGCCTTAGTTGATCGAATAGGAACCCTAGGAGGGTGTATTGGATCGCCTATAGCTCAAAGAAAGAGAGGAAGAAGAAGATTTGGCTTGCTAGTGAACCAAGGAATGAATTTAATGAATACATGAGGGCATGTATTTATACTAATCAAGTATCTTGGAGCAAAAGCCACAAACCCTACTCCCCTAGGGATGGGTCGGCCAAAACATAGCCCAAGAGGGGTATTCAAGATCCTTCTTGGCTATTGTTTCACTCTTAGTCCTTAATCTTTCGTCTAACGGTCGTTGGATACCGTTAAGTGTTCATTTCGTGAATTGAATAATTATTCGTAACTAAAAAAATCATTATTAATTAATTGAAACTCATACGTAAATTGTGCAATTCCGAAGTCTCGTCTTCGAGTCCGGACATATTCATTAATTTTTATGCGTTACTTCTAACACTATTTTGGTTATCATAAAAGTATACTAAAGTTACATTAATAATGTGGCATTACTGCGGTAGTAATTAGCTTTAAAACATCTTTGACAAACAAGATAACCAGAAAATTATGCATATTTTATAAAAAAAACAAGCTACTTAAAACATAATTTTCTCGACAAAGATCAAAGATTTTTTCAAATGAATTCTTTTTGTAATATATTAAAATCATATAATACTTCATGTAGCTGGTAAAAATAAGTTTTAATTTTTAGCTTCCACTCCTGCATTATCTACGCGCTCATTAACAATTACATCAATAGCTACTTTTGCCAAACAACCCTCACTTAACATGTGCATTGCTTTTAGTTTATTTTTATTTAATATTAAATTGCAAAACTGTTCATGTCCCATGTCTAAATCATCGGCGCAGTCCTTACCTTTTCAAAAGTGCATGTAAGAAAGCTTTGGTCAGTCATTTAGTAACAAATAAACCAAAGATTTATAAAAGACTCATGCAATTAAGACACGAGTCTTTGTTTTATTTGAAAAAAGCTTTTATATATAGTTCACATTTTTCACATCATTTTGAAATTTTTGTTTGGTTTTGCTTACAAGATATTTTAGGGTTAACTTTGGTTAAAAATTTATATTTCTACTAAAAGTTTTATTTAATTTTGGGCTAACTTTTGTCTACAAATGTATGATAATTATTTGTATTATTTCACAAATGTACACACATTATACTATAGGGAAATGAGAAAACTAATCAAATTACACAACCTCTTCTTTTTCGGAAAGTACAAAAAAAAAATAATAAAAAATAAAAAATAAAATAAACAAATAAAAATCAGGATTTACCAAAATACCTGGCATGTGCTAGATTTCTTGATTTATAAAACTATTGTTGATCGTCGTTAAACAATGAAGTCGGTAGAGTCCCTAGAGTGTCACCGCAACATTTCTTTCGCTTCTTCATGACATCACTAGTTAAAATCATCACTTAGGGTACCTAAAGTTGGAGGTTCATGAAGGGTTTATATTATAACCGGTGTCAGACCTAGGATCGAATCTAAGATGGTTATGTATGATGATAACCCTAATAGTGCTAGGTGCAGGTGGTGTACGTTATCCACCATGCTATAGGCACGCCACATCAGCTTTTATTATATAACTTTCCTATGGAGTATAACACAACACCTAAAAAAAAACTTTCCCCGATAACGTTTCTATAAATTTCCTACGGAGTATAACACAACACCTAAAAAAATAACTTCCCAAATAACGTTCCTATAACACACCGCACAAAAAATAATCAAAACATCACACATAAACCGTTTGTTATAGCCACAATGTGATACCTATAATGCACCCAATGGTACAATATATAGGTTTTATAGGCACCAAATTGTGCCTATAACATGTTGCACCGAGCACTTTAAGGACTTTTAATAAGATATTAGGATATGTGTATTTAAATAATGTACTTTTAGTGATAACCACATAGATGTAACTTCTCGTAATCAACTTTGTTATAACTATTAATGCATAAAATTACCTTTATTAACATATTCAGACACTATCTTAACTACTTACAATGGAGATTTGGTCAACAAGTCAATATGTGAAAAACTGAAATTAATGTATTCCCAATTTTGCCCTTGTCCATTGTATCCATCTTATACATAGAACATTAAATGGAACAGCCATGCGTATGAACCTTGTAACTAGACAACCATTAAATGGAACATTAAAAAAACCACCCTCATCTCACTTCTCACTCTAACTTCTCACTCTAAAAAAATACACACTCAAAAAAACCAAACACTCTCATCTTAAAACAAATCTCTCCACAAAAACATCACCACTCACACCACCACCACCCTACGCCGCCACCACCAGACCATCCGACGGCACCACCAACCGACGCCTCTATGCGTTGTGAAGATTTTTTTTTTTTTTTTTTTTTTTTTTTTTTTTTTTTTTTTTTTGTGTAAATCTATATGTTTTTTTTGTAGATGTATAGTTTTTTTTGTATATGTATAGTTTTTTTTGTAGATCTATATTTTTTTTCGTAGATATATAGTTTTGATATCACCAGATTCTCCAAAACACAAACTACGATATCACCAGATTCTCCAAGTTTTGATGGTTGTTTTGAGTTTCTTTTTCTAGATCTATATATTTCAAGTTTTTATTTTCAATTTGATATATCTATATATTGTATTTATAATTTTTTCGATATTTTTTTAGATCTGCCTCGCCGGAATCTTTCCTTGCCGCCAGAAATGTATTGTTCTTTCTAAAATGTGTTTAAAAGTTTGATGTGTAAGTCCTTTTATAAGTTTATCTATGAGTTTCCTTTTATTTAATTTTGTTGTAACTTCGTTTTTAGTTGTTTGATATAGTATATATTTTTTAATAAGTTTGTTACTGATTTGTTTTTTAAATTGTAGGCATGTATGTAGATCTATTGTAACCACCATTGGAGTTTGTTGCCGCTGCTACCGAATCCGTTATTGTAAAGTTGAAAGGTATGTTTGGCTCACTTCTATAATATTTTATACCGTAAAGCATCTATTTACCGAGATTGGCTTTTTTTTTTTTTTTTTTTTTTTTTTTTTTTTTTTTTTGTATGTGGTCTCAGGTATGTTTGGATCTGTTAAGATGCTTTTTAGAGTTACTACCCATCGGCTGAAACTCGAGACAACCTTACTACCATCGAACATCGTAATCATGTGTTCATTTATTTTGGGGTTTCATGTTTGTTGTTGAAGGCATATGTTTATATTTGTTGTGGCAGTTTTGAGTTAGTCAATTTTTATAGTTATAATGCTTCGTTCTCTTCTATTTTTGCATTAGATCCAAAGCTTTTTTGAAAACCATTATTAGTCATATCTGTTTTTTATCATATTGAAGCCGGTGATATGATTTGAGGCTAATGATGTTGAAGTTTTTTATATACTTTTCTTATAGCGAGATCTTTAGCAACGTGGGTTTCTTTTTTTTCTTTTTTTTGGTTGGTTGGTTTTTGGTCATCACAAACAATGGTCTATGTTTGCATTTTGTTTTCCAAAGCCAATGCCTGTCATTGTTTAAACATATCATCAAGATCATTAGAAGCTTCTGTAAGGCCATGACTATTAAGTGGTTAGTTATTATTAAGATGGTTGATTTGTTACGGGTAGTAATTTAATTGGGATGCCAAACTTGGTAAGCGTTTTTCTAATCTTTCATATTCGATGCAATAATTGCTTGTCAATTATTGCTAAAATAAAAACTTCGCCATATTTTAAATCTGGATACAGTGTTTTGTTCTTTTTAAGAAATTTTTTCTTGCTTAAGAAATCCTGACGTTTTAAACAATTTTGGTTTTGGTAAATTTGGTTGTTGTGGCAAAGTTGAAAATTCAAGAAAATGAATAATTTGAATTATAGGTACCGGGAAAGCTGAAAGTGGGATCCAAAGCCCAAAAAAATTGAATTGTCTGAATAGGTAACTGCGAAAGCTGAAAATAGGATCAAAAGTCAAATATGACTAGAACTATCTTCAAATAGACACAAGAAATATAAGAGTATACTATCATCAAATGGACATAAGAGGCTTTGTTAATTAGACACATGGGGTGTTTGATTTGAACTTAATTGATTTAATATGAAAAAACTGAATTAACTAAGTTATATGAAAACGGTTTGTTTCAAATGACTGAAAATATTAAGTAATAAATTTGATATTATCTGTATTAAGTCATCTTTTAATTGAAAATAACTTAATAAAATTTAACAAACAAGACATATATCATTTATAGAAAACACGAACACAACCTTTTTTTCCGTTTTTTATTTATTGTTAATATTTTTTTTTTATGAAATAGCAATTATTTATAGGCACGGCATATTAGATATTCATAATTTGATTATCATTGAACAAAAAAAACAAAAAAAAAAATAAAAAAAATAAAAAAAATGGCATTATAACTCAATTATGATTTAGAAAAGAAAATGCCACTAGGTTAGTCATCAAAAGATAACATTCATATTTGAACTTATCACATGTTCCAATTGTGACTCAAAGAACTTATCACATGTTCCAATTGTGACTCAAAGAACGTATCACATGTTCCAATTGTGTCAAGTCTCCTTCACATCAATCAAAACACTTTATTTTGTGTGGCTCAATAATTTTTTTTTTTGAAAGACTCAAATAACTTAAAAATAACTAAACTTTTTAAACATTTTGAAAGACTCAAAGAACTTAAAAAAAATTAAACTTTTTAAACATTTCGGAATTTTTAAAAATTGAAATATTTTGAATTTTTAAAAATTAAAATCTCGATTTTTTTTAATTACTTTTGGAATTTTTAAAAAATATTTTGAAAATTTTTAAATTTTTTTAAAGTTTTATGAAATGCTAAAAAATTCAAAACATTTCGAAATTTTTGAAAATTCAAAACATTTCGTAATTTTTAAAAAAATTGAAATATTGCAACTTAAAATTATATTACCGAACTTGAGGCGGAATCCCTCATCGGTAAAAGTGGGAGTAGAATTCACGATAGGCGGGTTTCAACGCATGCTGCATTTAGAATCTCCAAAGAGATTAGAAGCGCCTATGATAGCGTATGATTTTTCCCATTTGTAACTGACGGTTACAATCAAATATAGTCAAAAACTCTACAACATCGTCGTCATGCCACGAACTTTGCTATATAAAAAACACACACAAAATGACTCAATGGAATTAAGTCAAAGACTATAAACCACCATTTAACAAAACAACTATAATAAAAGTTACTTACAAATTTACTATATAAATCACAAACATACACCGCTGCCACTAATCGCGGGTACTTTTAGAAAAAAGCGTATACATGAAAAATATTTTATCGCCACAAAATTAGTCACCGGAATTTAATTCATGTAGCCCTTTTCCTATGGACTTTGTATGTCCACTATAGGATACTTACTGAGTTTGAAGTATGTATAGGGGATGGGTTCACGGGATGTAATGGTCATATATGTTGCAAGTACACAATGCTCATGCGGCAACGCGCGGGCGAACCACTCATTCAAACTATAAAAGTACTATGATTAAGCTATGATTAGACAATATATTACAACTTTTTTTTATTATTGTTTTAGTTTATTTTGATATTTTCATGTTCATGTTAAACATTACACGAAACACTTATCACAATATCGCAACTATAAATGTTTTTATATGTTGTTTGATAAATGTTAAGAATTTTTCTTAGACTTTAGTTATCGTGTAGTACAACCGTTTGCAATTACATTATGATATGTTCACGTTCTATTTTGAACGCTACACAAAACACTCACCACAATATCACAAATCGTTAATTATCTGCCGCTAGGAACCGTTGCTATACACGGGTATTCGTCTAGTCAATAACAAAATCCTTATTTTAAAACAATGTTACTGCGTATTGAAAAGATACAATAAAATTGTAAAAACATTTCAATTAAAGCATTATTTCGCCGAATTAACAGAGAAAACAAGAAAAAAGAAATAGTTTTGCTAACAACAACCAATAATTTCTAGTATAATTCATTGCAAGAACTTGAATCATCCAATCACAACCGGTTGTTTGTTGTGCTACCATGTTTTCGAGATTCTACGTATCTTTTTCGGAATTGTCAATTAATCATAATTATACATTCTTGACTATACAATAAAGTATATATTGTTAACCACAAATTTTTTGATAAAAGTTTTTTGAGTAAGTAAAAGTAAAGAAATATAAATTAAATATATTCAGCCTAATTTTGAAAAAAACAATTTTATTATAAAATTAACAAAATCGCCATTTTTTTAATCATTTTCATTTTCATTTTCTTTCCTTCTTTAAGCGATATTCGAAATCACAAATTTTTCTGTCTCACTTCATTTTATTTTACTTCATTCCTTAAATAATACTCAAAAACACAATATTTAGATTCTTGTTAGCAGACCCCAACTAGAAAAATAAATTAAGGGTGCGTTTGGTATGCTCTCGTGAATCACAATGGGTATGAGTTTGATAGCAGTGGTAGCCTCTCGCCTATGATAGAGTCATTTCTCCCATCTTTGACTCCTATGAAGTATGTATAATATCCATGTTTCATTCCCATGTAATGTGGGCCTCTCATTTTAACCAAACACTTAGGGTGCGTTTGGTATGGTATTAAGGGAATGGAACTATGACTATCATAGTGATTAATGATGTTTGTTTTAGTTGAGAGGGCCCACAACTATGACTATGAAAGTTCAATATTATCCATACTCTATATACCTCAAACTAGAGGGGAATGGAACTTTCATAGTTGAGGACCCACCACTACTATCAAACTCATACCCATTGTCATTCCTCGCAGCATACCAAACGCACCCTTAGAATCATTACCACTATGATTCCCTCATTCCCATAAGAGGATACCAAACGCACCCTAACACCCATAGACCAAACAAATGTAATTATATCTATCACACTATCAAAAGTCAAAACAAAATACACACCCACAATTTTCAACCTTTTGGTTTACATAAAAGCCAAAGTCTTCTTTCTTTCATTGTTCTTTTATTAACATCTAATGTGGTTCCTAGTTACATTCTAAGGTAGGTCTTGAAAATTTTGCATATATCGCTTTCTAAACAAACTTGGTGCCTAAGATAGTTCCTGCCACCACCTATCAATGTTGTAGCGCCTTTGTCTATAACCTACATTTTTCTAAAAGTAAAATCATCATAGCGAGTGAAGTTTATGATTAAACGAAATAAAATATGTCAAAAATTTATTAACTTTAATATTGCAACTTTATACGTATAACTCATTTTATATATATATATATATATATATATATATATATATATATATATATATATTGTGAGGTTTTTTTCAGAACCAAATAAATTGTGAGAACTGCGAGAACCAATCTGAACCATCTATTTTTTGATCAATGGTTATAAATGAGGGTGACATAAAAGTAATAAATTAAAATTGTAGGGTAAATTGTATAATTGAAGGAAGGGTATCTAAGTAATTTCATATTAACCCTCACTAAAGCTGGCAATCAATCTTCGTCTTTCATTTTTAAACCTAAAAACCGTCACCCCTCATCCCCTCCCTCATCTCTTATCCACCTATCATTACCTCCTCACAAAGAAAAAACGAGATAATGAAGGTTGTGCGACCACCTGTTCCTCTCGGTGATCAATATGTGTTGGCTGGGCCCTTCTTCCAGATCTGACCATTATTCTAAATTTCGCTATTCTTTGATGTGTCGTTCTTCCATATCTGACCAACATGTATTTTTTGTGGCAAGTTGACGCACCATGAATAAAATTATCCACTTGCCGTCACTTTCTTCGAATCGGCATCCAATTATTTCCATACGCATATGCAAGTTTAGTCAAAGGTAATCAATATTAAACTAATTTGATTTTTTTCTATTGAATAGTCAAAATGTTTTAAGTCTTACATCTTTTATTATTTTGATTCTACTAAATCAAGATCGGTGCTTTTTTCCGTGATGGACATTTAAAAGCCTTAGACCATTGACTCTCTAACTCAACAAGTAACTACTTAGACCATTGTGTATAAGACCAATAAGTAGACAATATATTGCCATGCTATCTTTTCTTTTCTCTTTTAATCGACTGCCACAAAAACCAAACGCCACCTTCATGTATTTGTTTACTAAACTAGGATGTGTAGGTTACTAAACAAACATTTAAACCCATGACTTTTCTCCTTCTCTTTTCTTTTGACAACAACCAAACGACACCCCCATATATTATATAAAGATTTCTTCTTTGACCAAAGACCTTCTTACACAACAAATAAACTTCCCAACTTATGGTTAAGGTAAAAGGTAGAAGTCCTTTGGTCTCTTGTCCTCCTTTTTGTCGACACCAAGCCTCAACACACTTTCCCATTGTATTATTTTATCTAAG
The DNA here is from genome assembly GCA_030686995.1 of Artemisia argyi. Classification (NCBI taxonomy): domain Eukaryota; kingdom Viridiplantae; phylum Streptophyta; class Magnoliopsida; order Asterales; family Asteraceae; genus Artemisia; species Artemisia argyi. The sequence goes on from CM060684.1 coordinate 10,322,191, forward strand.
CTAGTTACTAGAAGTACTTTTATACTAAAAAGACCATGCTCTTTGTTGGTTATAAAAGGAGAAGTCCTTGCATACATTTATCACTTGCAAAACAAAATAGTCACTCACTTACACATATAAATTGACTAAGGTAGAAAGCAAGGAGAAAGAAGTGGTGTTGCTAGTCTAAGAGCTTATTTGAGCTTATTAGGTGTTCTAATTAATTTACTAAGTGTTTAGGAGTTATTATTTGGGTTCACTTGAGTTCATCATCATCACATACACTTCCTAATTTCTAATTGCGGTTAAAGCTATCAGACCTAGATTTACGTGCATGTTTTCCAACTTGTTATACCTTACTTGAGGTGAGTACTCACGAACCCCTTTTTCTTACTATTTTAAATCACTTTGTGGCGGAATGCATGAATTATACTTGAACTAAATTAACTATTATTTTATATTACTTATTGAACCCTCGTTTCAGTACTTGTACTTGTAAGTAAACTATACGTGAACCTAAACTTAAACTATATTGTTTGCACTATTTTATGAATTTATTGAACCCTTAACATATTATGAACTCTTTTTACTTGATTTGAATCTTTTGACATATTTTAAAATCTTTTAACTTGATTTCAACCTTTTGACATATTTTAAACTCTTTTAACTTGATTTGAACCTTTTGACATATTTTAAACTCTTTTAACTTGATTTGAACCTTTTGACATATTTTAAATTCATTTGACTTGATTTGAACCTTTTGACATATATTTGAACCCTTTTGACTTGATTTGAACCCTTTGACATATTTGAACTCTTTTGACTTGACCTTATAACTTGACTTGAACTTTTGAACTTGACTTAAACTCTTGGACTTAATTATGAACTTATGACTTGTTTTGAACTTAATGTACCATACGTTCTTGACTTAAAGTCTTCCCATGTTGTGAAGCAACACTAAGTTTTCCATGTTCGGTGTGGCGTAAAGTCTCCATTGTTCGGAGTAGTCAAATTTAAGTCTCCCTTGTTCGGAGCATTGCTGAGTCTCCCCTATTCGGAGCAGTCTTGATTGATAGTATATAATAGTTGTTATGATGTAGTGTTTGTGCAAACAGTACATTCGCATTGTTAGTCCCCGATTGGTTTGCAGTTCACACTCCAATTTATACGTACCGTTCTTACGGCCTCCTTGTGTGGGGCATTAGGTAGTATGGATAGTGCTATTAGAGGTCGGCCAACCCCTCATTCCCTTGTCTACGGAATGCATATTATTTATTTTTGGGGCTTTGCCGCATACTTTATTATATATGAGGCATTATTATTTGATATGACCATGTGTGTTTGACATAAAATGAAATATCTTTTACGCAATGGTTTGTGAAAACATAGGTTGCAAGTCTTGTATGGGCGTGATTTGCAACTGAATGGTTTGAAATAACCTTTGCCTTTTGGACCTTTTTCAAAGACTTTGGACTTACTTTTATTATGGAAATATATGTGAACTTATATGTTACAAGTCTTGTATGGGCGGGATTTGTAATAGGATAAGTTGATAGGATATTTGCCATCTGAACTTTCTCAAAAAGGTTTTCATATTATATAAAATGTGTGCATTCACCAACTATTTTCATAGTTGACCGGTTTTCTCTCATGCATTTCAGGTGATATTTAGTAAGTGTTTTCATAAAGGCCTTTAGAAGTCATCACATATCATCACTATTGTCATCATGTTACAAGATTTTAACTTTTGGAAAACTAACTCTTATGTTCTTATTGCCGATGTCGGCTAAAACACTATTGTAATGTTTTACTTTTCCTTAAATTTTAATTATGGTATTGTACTATATCTCTTTTGCGATGTATATTGATTTCGTCACACCTCACGTTTCCGCCTTTGGCGGGGTGTGACATGCTGCCACATTAAACCCATGTTTGAACATTAGCGGGGTGAAACTACTTATCGATAAAATTTCTATTGATTTAGATTTGCATAACAATAACATACATTTTCTTTGCAAGAGATGCAAAAAATTATTTTAACAAATGTTTTAAAGAATTATTTGAAGTTTATTTTAATAAACATGGTTCAACACATGTTTCAACGAGTTCAGTTTCGTCATCGTTTTCTATAAATAGTAGCATGTCACTGATGGATAGCTTATATCATAGTTTAAGACAACAAAACAGTAAACGGGCTAGGGGTGACCAACCATCGACTAGTAATTTGGGAGATGTATTGGAACCGATTTTTTTTTATTTACTATGGGACCCTAAGAATTCGTAAAATTTGATATTTTGGCTTGGTGGAAATGAAGGGAATCTCAATTTCACGTTCTAACAGCCATGGCCTGAGATTTACTAACCGTACAAGCTTCTACAATAGTTTCAAAATCTGATTTTTCTATTAATGGCAGGGTATTGTCGATAAGAAAAATAAGACTCACACCAGCACCCTTGGAGATGCGTATTTGCTTGAAGGGTCACTTAGACGCGATCGAATGTAAACAACACATTTCAAGTCTTGAAGGCGAACTAGACATCGAACAAGAATTACACGATGTCGAGGTGGAAGCAGGTTCTACAATCTCACTTTCTGATCAAGAAATTCTAGATGAAGCTGCTAGTGAGGCTAGGTCCGAAGCCTCCGAAGAAGAACTCACTCTCGAAGAAGCTCTCAATTAAGTTTTATTTTTTTGGGTAAACGGTATTCCACCCGGCAAAATATATTACTCCAAAAAAACGTTTAAGTAAAATGGAATGTGGCTGAAGTATCACATTAACCATAAGCAATCGCTTGACGCAACCACTAAATCATTTATGACAGGCCATACTGACAATTAGCTACAACTAATAAGACCACCAAACCAAAATCAGCATAAAATAAGATACATCAGAAATTTTATGAAAAAAATATAAAACAACCTAGTTAAGACAAAAATCTTAAATTTCAGTAGCCTTAAATTGTGCAAGAGATAGGCAAAAATTATCTTCATTATAATTGTTGCTGTAACCCGTATCCACTTTCCATTGCTCATAAAAACTCTGCTCCTTACCTCCACTTCCAGAATACAACGTCCCAATGTGATCATCAAAAACTTCATTGTCATCGTTGTCAGAAACTACCACATTGCCCACCTTAGAGTATGAGTTACCTACTTTTTTTTGAAGAATCAACCTTATTAAGAGGTTTGCCATCATCATCCGCAAGAGTAACTTTTCCTTCAATAATTAGCTTTGTAATCTTCCCAATTTTCTCAACAATAGGATTAGTACTTCCATTTCCACCCTTAGAAGAACTAGTAACTTCTTCAGCCAATTTTGTGTCCTTCGTACTACCAACCTCTAAATCAGTCCCATCCTTAGGAGAAACACTTGTTGCATAAGGAATACCATTATCATAAGTATCGGCCATATCAAAAGCATCAAATGGGTTCGATGTAGCAATTATCTTTCCACTCGTACTCACCTCATTAGTGACTTTCTCCTTTGTGGCAACCGGCTTCTTCGAGACAGGTCTCCAAAATATTGGTTTAAGCTTAGTAAGCTGAATACCCCCAATAGGCCGAGAAGGAGCAGCCACATTCTTCCCCTTACTCTTATGATTCATTACCTCAATGAAACCATAATCCATCTTTTCCAAAGTAGCAGAAGCTTCAGAAGCCTTTTCAGCCACATTAGTATTACTACGAACAACCTCCTTAACACATTTTGGACACTTAATACACTCATGCCCAAAAACTTTACAAACATCACAATGAGGAGGCGTCCATTCATATTCAACTTTAATGATCTCCGTAGTATAACCACTTTCATCCTAGTTAGGAATAGCCATACTAACTTCTCTTTTCAAAACAGAATCCGTATTTAGTTCAAGAAGAGCATGGGCAAAACTAATCCGTCACCATGAATCAACACACATGGAACTTGTAAAAGCATGCAACATAATAAGATTCCTTACTTGCGTAGCAATCAAGCTCAAACCATCCTCTGAATAAGCAAGCAACGGAACATTATGCATTTTAATCCAAACCGGTACTGATGACATCAAATAAGTATATATTATTGTCATCATTTATCCTATTTATTTGACTTGTTTTATATTATTATCTATAAGAATCGATACTTAATTGTTTACTTTAGTAATTCTCAAGTAAAAACAAGAAATTGGTGAAAGTTAGTGATTTTGTACGAAATATGAAGCTAAATGATCAAGATTAGAAAAGTCTACTGAAAGATGATTTAAAGACCATTGCCTGACTTTGAAGAATGCGCCGGATCTAATTTATCTGATGCGCCGCATATGAAACTTTGGTCAACGAAGAAGAACCAACTTGTTTTAGCTCAGATACACTGCATCACAGTTCTGACATACGGCGCATCACTTTCTAGACTTCACCAAATACAATCCAAGATATTGAAGGACATGCGCCACATTGCATTAAAGATACGCCACATCTGAAGACGGTGTACAAATATTTCTGAATATATTAATCTTGGACCCCACGCGAAGTTAAGTCAATGCGCCGCATCGATCCCTCAGACAGAAACTATAAATACCCCAAGATACAGCTAGATTTTGTTTGCCATAAACCCTAGAATGAAAAGAAGAAATCCTAAGGAAAAGAATACAGATGAAAAGGCAACACAAGACACACCAAGTTGAAGATTTCATAGCAGCAAGAAGGTCGTAAATGTGCTTTAATTCAATTAAGTAGTTTTGTTTTATTGTAATAGTACACTTTAATCCATCATGATTGATGGTCTTGTGACCACCATATTACTCCCCTTAATATTGTTTTCCCATCGATTAAAGTTTATTTGATGTTTTTTTTGTTCTTGTTATATGTTCTTTGATAACCTTTGTGTCTAGCAGTAGCAAGCTTGGGCCGCCATACCCCTCCTACGATTACTTCACTAGCATTATAAGTTAGTGTAAGCCTATAAAAAGGATAAATAATTCTTAAACATAAGTGATCATTAAGGGTTTACTCGCCTATAGTCAAGAAGCAACGAGAGAGAATAGTTTACGATACTCATCATATAAAACTAGTAATAAAACAAGTGACATGCTACTTAATCATTAGTCAGGCCTTCTATCTGTTTATGTTATCTATCTGTGTACGTGTTCGCTATTCGTTATATTCTGCTTAGTAGTTTTAGTTTATTTAATCAAACCAATTCGTGCCAGTCTCTCAAACTAAAAACCCCATGCGTTAAATTAGATTGTAAAACTAACTTATATATTAAAATACTGATAAACATACTAGGTATTAACATTCCACTCTTAGTGATCGACACTCTACTTACCAACTAGGCTATATTGATCGGATACACATACACTGCTCGTTAGTGTGTGTTATAGGATAAGTCGGCTATTATAAATTTAAAACTTGAATAACGATATTCTACAATGACATAGCACATAACATCAGGTACCTTGTTAACCTCGGTCCTATTAAAGGATAAAGTAGGAGTCCATTGGTTAAGAATAATCGGCGAGTTACGAATTAACCAGGGACCTCATTCCAAAACACGATCCACACCCTCCTTGGTAACAAACTTAAAAAGATACACACTATCACCATTTTTCATTAGCTTTTGAAGCCAAATTTACCCCATGTATTAGTGGCATAAGTTTGAACTAAAGGGAAAGCAATAGTCTTACCAAGAAAGTAACCAGTAAGCGTGTTATCATATCGACTTAAAACCTTTTTCATAGCAGTTTTATGCATATTAAGTTTATGTTTTCAAATGTCTTGAATATTAGCTTTGTGTTTCAAATTTATGTTTGATGTATAATGTGTTTATTAAATAGAAGTTTAAGTTTATCAGGTTTTTTGTGCACGGCACGATTCACAGCTTAAAACTTTTTTTTTTTTTTTTTTTTTTTTTTTTTTTTTTTTTTTTAATACAAAAACCAGTTTGTAACCGGTTTTTTCAACCCAAACCTATTACAAACTATACCAAACCGGTTACCATAGGTTCGAGTTTTTCTCTGACATAAACCAAACCGAACCGAACCGACCGAACCGGTTTTTGGTCAAAACCAGTTTCCACCCTTTGACTAAAAACCGGTCCGGTTTTCATACCTGAATCAGTTTTTGGTCAAACCGGTTTTTGTACACCTCTAGGTTGGGGTATAGTTTTTTTCTCTTTTGTAGTCAGATATGTGCGTATATCATCTATGTGATGTACTTCCATTGTATTGGTCAATATTTTCTGTATCAATTATTTTCTTATTTCACAATTTGAGTTTTTTGAAATTGTTTTAAATTTTTTTGGTATATTGTAGTATATATAGTAATAAGTTGTATATGAATATTTAAAGACGTTATTGACTTTTGTAAGTTGAAAATTACATATGATGTCAATAATTTCAAAATAATAGAATATCGAAGCTCTGATTTACATTTTCTCAGTTAGATCATAATAACATATAATGCAATTTGGTTTAGTAAAAGATTCATGTTTTAGCATTTAATAGAAATAGTACGCGATACGATACATTTTTTTTTGCTTAAGTTACGTATGTTCTGTTTTACTCGACAAGACATAATATAACCCGACCCGTTGACCAGTTGACTTTTTGACCCATTAAGTTTAACGTCTCGACTAAGTAAAGGAACCACCTTAAGTTTTGTGTTGAGTCCGCCAGCGAAAATAACCACCTTTCAAATAGAATCTAGTGACGCTATATTAGCGACAGTTTCTCTCTCACTATTGTTAATAGTCACATCTATTGAATAGTTGCAACACCTTGATGATGAGTTTTCTGTAACAAACGTTTGCCATTCATCGTATTCGAACTCAAGTTAATTAATTTATACAAGCGTGCACTCCGCACTTCTTAATTTGTATCGTAACTTAACTTGAAGTCTATTTGGTCTCGGGTAATCTTAATTACATAAAATACTTGATGAAATGAAAATCAAACATTTTTTTTTGATAAAACTGTCTTTTTGTAACGAGTAAGAAATACAAAGAAATCAAGATTACATATGTTTTTCTTAAATTTTTTATTTACTGTTTAGGCAGTTTTTTTGTGACGAAGGAAGTAAAGTTTACGAGTATTTGTTCAACTTTTAATCTCGTTCATGTATTTTGTATGAAGGTTGACTTAATGAAGGGAGCTAGAGTCTATAAATAATTGAAAGAATACATGCTGAAATGATTCTGAAAAGCCTTCAATAATTTCCTTCGCTCACACATACAAAATTTTTGCTTGGTTGCTCGATCTGAGCATTTATATTATTTTAGCATACAAGGGAGGGAGCTGAGTCCAATAAGCCATGTTCCTTAACGCTAAGTTTTACAATAAGATCAATAACCATTTTGATATCGATATCGAAATGAAAAGGGATTCTCCATTCTCTAGGCAAATCGACTATACACCAATACCAGATCCACGGAAATCACCGAATCTATACATGGTTGACTGTAATTTCTGCTATCCAGCCATTCTACTCTTTTGTTCCTTGACTGCATTTTTTTACTACTACTATACATTTTTTTTTTTTTTTTTTTTTTTTTTTTTTTTTTTTTTTTTTTGGAGGGTGCTTCATTTCTATAAGAAATCCCACATGAAGATGAGTATTATTATTGAATCCTACTAAAAAATTACACAGTTCGTCTTTGACCGAAAATATATACGCCGCTTGTCCTAGACTGGCAAACGCTATCTGCCATTTGTCTGTCTCTAACGATTATCACTAACACTCGTTAAATCCCTTGTGTGCCTAGCACATGAAGGTAAGATAGTGATTTTATTCTTAACTTATCTTCTTCACTTGTTTAGTCTTTAAATTTTTGGTTTTCTTAAAACTGATATTCTGAAAAACAATATTATAAACTTAGAATTTCTTTAAACTCCACAACTATATTATAAACTTCTAACCTTATAAGTGTCCATCAAAACAAAACCCCATACCAGCATCACACACCAGCCTCGTCATTCTCGCCACCATCAAGAGCCACCCTCTCCACGACCATTGACCGACTATTAGTGAGGGATATTAGAGACAAACGGCACATTTTTTTCAGTCAAAGGAAGAACTACTTCGGTCAATTCAAACCACAAAGACGAATGGTGTAATATACTGTAAAATATACAGCAATATCAGTTTTCCTGCAACAACAGTGCACTTACTAACTTTGCTTTGAAACTACTAAAAAGGTCGTAGAAAAAAGGATTACTTTGAATATGGTGCCCCTCTATATGAAGCATCCATTCAGGGTGACTGGAAAGCTGCTAAAGACATTCTTGAAAAGAAACCAGAGTTGATAAGGTATGCTATCACTGAAAATGGTGAAACAGCACTTCATGTGGCGGTGTCCGCAAACAGAAGCAAAAAGGTGATAGAATTTGTGAAAAATCTGGTAAATGAGATGGGAATGGTCGACTTGGAAATTGTAAACAAAAATCACAACACCGCCCTTTATTTGGCAGCTGCTGCTGGAAACCTCGAAATGGTTAAGATTTTGGCCGAAAAGAATAAGGCCTTGCTGGGAATCCCTGGTCATCATGGGACAATGATGCCATTGTATGCGGCTGCCACGTTTGGAGGTAATGAAGTGGTTGAATATCTTTATTATTTTAACACTTGGCAGGATTCAGATGGTGAATATTATTGGGAAAATGCACTTCGCTGCTCCACTACAAAAAAACAGCAATTTAGTGACACACAAAAAGTGCCACAATAGGCAAAATAAGTGCCACTATAGGCATGTTAGACATTTGGTGGTAGAAAAATTAAGTGTCACTAACGACGCTGCCACTAAAGAGTATTAATGACACTTTTTTGTGTGTTGCTGCAAACTTTAAGGATATAGTGTCACTTAATAATTTTGTCACAGTAGACTAGATACGATTTTGTGGCACACACCTTATACCATTAAACACGTGATATGTTGGACTATTCTAATGGTGAAATGACTGAATGACATATATTGCTTGCTGCCAAAACATATCTTGATAGGCATTTGAAGTTGCTGTAACATATTTCTATATCTTCAAAGATTTGATCGAAATCCAAAGTTCTATCAACCGTAACACTAAAAACAAACAATTTAAGGATATACATGGAAATGAAATTTTCATTATTCAACAAAGTTCTCGAATACACAATAGATATAAATAAATAAAAAAACGGAAGACCAAGGAAAGAAAGAAGAATGCACCAAAATGCAGGTGCTGCACCAAACACTGGTGGTTCTTTCTTGTTGTAAGTGAATGCAACGAAAAGACCCGGAAATAACGAATAGAACTAATTAAACACACCGTGTTACAAAATATTACTACTAAAAGCACTATTATACAATTTCATCCTTTGTAAATATCTTCGAAAGCAAATCTGTAGATAAACAAAAACAATACTTTAATTCGTATAGATTAAAGTTACGCATATTAAACTAATAAATGTGAAAAATTCATAAGTTGTTTGACGCAATAAAAATATATAAACACATTAAAAATATATTAACAAAAGCACCTGGTGGCGTTGATCCAAAGGTTTCAACTTATATGACTCAATAGATATCTTCCTTGCTGCACCACGATTCCAAAAGTTAATACGAAATGTTGCAAAAAAAAAAAAAAAAAGTATTATAAAGGAAAGCGAAAACATTCTAATAGAGAGAAAATGCAAAAAAAAAAAAAAAAAAAAAAAAATGTAACATGAATTGACTTACGGAATCTTGCCATTTTTTTTGACACCTTACACGAGCTGGTTCATATACAATCATTTAACTTACCCTTTCCTTCATAACTTTTCCTATAATTCAATTGAAAATTGTAATACTCAGAAACATATCATTTTGTTCAATAAAATAAAATAAAAAAATAAGAAACATATCACAAATAAACAAGGGGATTGAGATTAGAGGAGTTGCAGGTTGGAACCCTTATTGATTTGATAAACGGTAGTGGCTAAAGAATGGAGGCCATGAGACAAATATAAAGTATGCGGCTATTACATGGAGAGCGTGAGAAACTGAGGTAGGGTTTTTTAATTGCAAATTATCAAATGACAAGTTTGACGGACTTAAAGCCCACTAATAGTTTTTGATTTTTTAACAAAGGCCCGCCTAAATTAGGGGTGTTCATCGGTTCGGTTCTCGGTTAATCGGTTTATTCGATTCGGGTTGTTCGGTTAAAAAAATTTTTGGTCATAACCAAAAACCGAACCGAAACGAAAATATCTATAACCGAACCGAAGTTCGGTTCAATTATGAGTCAAAACCGAAAACCGAATTTTGTACTTGAATTACACTATTTATATATATTTTTAAATTTAATTATATATATTTTTGGCAAAAAAAATATTTCAAACATAAAAAAGTGTTTTTTATATTAGTATAAAATTTTAAAGGCTATTTTTTATATATAACATAATATAAATATATATATATATATATATATATATATATATATATATATATATATATATATATATATATATATATATATATATATATATATATATATAAATTCGGTTTTCGGTTCAAATAGCCAAACCATATATCCAAACCGAAAACCGAATTTTTAATTCGGTTCGGTTCGGTTTTAACAAGTTCGGTTCAGTTTTATGTTTGGTTCGGTTAGGTTTGGTTTGGTTCGGTTCAGTTCTCGGTTTATTCGGTTTATTACCCGACCCATGAATACCCCTAGCCTAAATGATTGAAATTTGGGAACTATTTTAATTTTATAGTGGCATATTGTAAAAAAAAAATTATAAAGATTGAAAAGGTATTTAATGACATAAAGTATACATGTACCATTGATTCTAAAAGGCTATTGTGACAAACGCGAGTTGTGCCGGTATTAATATTGTACATTAATGTCATAATTTGAGAAGTGTCAGTAATTTTTTATATCTTTAGTGACACGTAAGGATCTGCCATTAAAAAGCATACTACAGTGACAGATATATGTTTTACCACTAAAGGTTTGTGCCACTAAATGGCAATTTTTTTGTAGTGTAGCTCTATCTTGCGGGGATTAGATGGTGAAGGTTGGACAGATGAAAATCGCTGTTGGCTTCTTGAGAAATGTGTCGAGAGTGACATGTTCGGTAAGCATCCAATTTATTTCACCTTAAACGTTTTAACTAATTAGCTAGTTGATTACTAAAATATTTGTACGTATACTTTTCTCTACTACTTTTTTTCGGAGTTAAGTACTCTTAGTTATTAATATCATCATTTAATTGAATTTTCGGGGATAGCTTGGGACGGTAGGGGGCAAAGAATATCGGGATGGATCTTATTCCTCATCCCCATCTCGATTTCCATGCCCCATCCTGTGGGGCCTACCTAGCTTGGTGGCGACCTATATGGAGTATTATTTAGAAAGTGTTTAAACCAACTTCTTAACAAACTCTTAGAAAAAACTAATTCGTGCATGCCTACTCTTTATTCATGTAAAAGACAAATCTTGTTGGTTTTTTACTTTTATTTTCATTGTTCATTTTCGTTGTAACATTTCCCCTTGCTTATTAGAGTGCTAGGTGTAGATAGCAAGCTATCCTCTTCATTCGGGCCCCACATGTGTCACATCACCCCTAACACCTCTTCACGACTAACCCCTCGTCACCAAACAACTAACATCAACTTACTCATTTGGGTCACACCACTTACAACTTTATTTTTTTATTTATTTCATTAAATAAACTAAATTCATTTCATTAAAAATACAAATACATTACATTCAAATAATACAAAATATATTTTTTATTAAAAAAAAAATAATAATACTTTAAAACACACAAAGCAAAAAAATTAAATAACAATAGAAGCCCAACAAAAATTATTATAAACCCAGTCCATGAATCCAATCCACATACAAGTTGATATATCATTTCATTTCAACCCTAAACACAAACTCATAAGTCCGGCCCCCCCTTCACCTTCACCTTCATATTTGCCACCCCTTCTCCCATGGCCAGTTTCCCATGGCCAGTTTCATAAACCTTCAGGGAAATAGAGTCATCAATGGCAAATATATATTAAACATTACAAATTTAGAAAAGAAGGGAAAAAAAAGAAAAAAGAAAAGCACCGACAAAAAGGACTGTTCCAAGGCTCGTCGTCTGCACGATATGGTGTCTAACAAAGAACAACGGCGAGGGGGCGGTGCAGCAGCGAAGAACGCCGTTCTTGTTGTCCACATAGGAACGGCGAACTAGAACAACAAGCTGCAACTTCCACTCTTAGTCTAGTTATTTATTATGCATGGCCCACTTATACAAGTTTATTGGGGAAATGATATTAAAAGGTAATATACTTGCCACAAATTCATCGAATGGGTAGTGAACTATTTTTTTCATTTTGAGGGTAATATACTTGTCTTTTTTTTCTTTTTGTGGGTATTTTGCAAAATTTTTGGATAATTTTGCCCCTCATAGCTAATACAAATTTTTTTTTCCCGAAGGGCAAAATTGTCCAAAAATTTTGCAAAATACCCACAAAAAGAAAAAAAGACAAGTATATTACCCTCAAAATGAAAAAAAATAGTTCAATACCCATTCGATGAATTTGTGGCAAGTATATTACCTTTTAATATCATTTGCCCCAAGTTTATTTGTTATTAGTAGATTTAGCCTATATTACTTATCTTTTGGTGCAAGATATCTAATATGTTTATATTGATTTAGTAATAAGATGACATTATGGGGAATTAACCTATGCATAATAATAACTAGGCTAATTGGGCATGTTTCTACTACCACTCAGCTCATTGCATAACACTAGTACAAAACAGGCTTTCCCCGGCGACTTTTTTAACCCCTACCCGTCGACATGTCGACGGAATAATACCGTCCCGTCGACATGTCGACGGCACCATATCGACGGCTATCCTTCGACGGGAACCGTGTTCCCGTCGAAAATCGCCGTCGACACGGTGGGTCCCACATCGTTTTCCAGTCAAAGGATTTGTTGTCCGTCAAACCCCATCCCGTCGACATGTCGACGGGCACATATAACTAATTAATGTTTTAATTAGTTAATAATAATTATGTTTTATATAATACCGTCGACATGTCGACGGTATTATATAAAACAATAATAGTGTTATTATATTATGCCGTCGACATGTCAACGGCATAAAATTAAAAACATTATTTTTGTTTTAATTATACCGTCGACATGTCGACGGTATTATAAGTACCCAATTACTATGTTATAATGATGCCGTCGACATGTCGACGGCATCATTATTAATATCCTGCTAACAGCAGGCTGCAAATATTGCAATATTCCAGAATTTTTCCGGATTTTCCGGAAAAAATCTACCAGAACCTGTAACTGTAATAGCACCTATAACCACTCAATATCAACATGTCCTAAACGTATAACTCGCCATCGGCTATAACACTTGCAAAATATCGCTAAACACTCTCAAAATGCATAAAAACATATAAAGTTCACAAAACGGGGTGTGGTAATATCTAAACCTAGCTGCCATATCCACAAATGTTTTAATATCCGCGACGTTCAAGTCGCCAAAAGGTTAAACTATACAATACTAACATATGGGTCGCCAAAATATTGTTTCAAGCATAAGTACAACACAAAATACCCAAGTTTGTACCTCTACATCCAAAATCACTCGTGATCATCAGTAGGACCCTCATCATCGCCAGAACCATCCTCATCGCCTCTGCGACTCCCGCTCCCTCCAGCTGAGCCACTACCTCCAACGCCACTACCTCCAACGCCACTGCCTGAGCCATCCACGTGCTGAGAACCCGCCTGTCTAACATACTCATTCCATCGCGGGTTGGAGGACATAAAACCTGTGATCAGATCAATCTGCGCCTTCAAGAGCTTACACTCTTCAGCTTCTTTACGGCTCTTCTCCTCGGCCTCAGCAATCATCTTCTCGGCCTCAGCAAGCTTTTTCTCCATCTCAGCATATTCTGAAAATGAAATAATCAAAATTAAAAAACATCTATTGCAATACTTAATTTGAGTCATGATCGAGTAATCTATAATTAATATATTATCAAACTGTACATACCTGAAGGTGGAGGCGGGGTGTATGGTAACGGTGGCCTGGAGAGCCCGGGTACGACCCTACCCCGTCCGGCGATGTGGCCCCGCTGCTTGCCCTTCAAAACCATCGCAAGTATCTGCTCCTCCGTATACGCCACCCCTTCCGGTGTATTCGCTCCCAGATCTCGCAGCCGGACCATCTCTTCCTATTTAATTGAGAAAAAAATTGAGAAAATTTATATATATATATGTAAGTGTGTATATATATATATATATATATATATATATATATATATATATATATATATATATATCGGGTTAATTACAAGATTATGTTTCAATGAATCATTAAAGTACGTGTTTGGGGAAATAAATAAATAAATAAATAAATAATAAATTAAAAAAAAAAAAAGATACTTACATATTGAACACGAGCCTCATCCTGCAACCACATACCATCATTGTCGCAGTGTGTGTCGTAAAACGACTGGATGAGGGACGGGTATTCTTTGTCCTTGCTGTTCAGAAACTGTATATACACATGCATATATATAAGATGAAACAAATTAAAAATGGCAAATCAAACACCATATTTATTCTAATTAAACTTAAATACTTTTATAAAATTAAAATTAATTACTTTTATCGTTGTTGTAATTAAATAATTTTATAAAAATAAAATATTTTTATAAAAATAAAATGTGTCTTACATAGTCGTGGCGAATAGCGGCCAATGACTTGGAACCGTGGCGGTTGTACACCTTCAACTTCTTTCGGTTCTCCTTGTTCACAGCAGCACGCTTCAGGTTCTCCTCCTTCATGTAAAACTTGATATGCTCCTCCCACACAGATGGCTCGACGTTCGGAGGAGGGTTTCTTCGTATCTCATCCACTTTTTCAGGCCCACCCTCCCCGTCGAAGTAAACCCTCTTCATCGAGCCCTTGTTGTCGGAGTAGACCTTAGCAATGTACGCATTGAGGCCCTTCGAAATGGTAGTCCAATTGGGTCCCAGCATGTGGCTCTGCAAGTCGAAGAATTCCTGCAAACAAATTTAAACAAATATACACAATTAAACAAATTTAAATAAATGTACACATTCAAAGATATAATTAAAAGGAAAATAAAATAACTGACCCCGAGTCGGTTCATGAAGCCCTGTCGAGTCGCTTGGTCAAGGTTGTGCCAGGAGGGATAGTGCAACGGCAAGGACCTAACCAGCTCGCCAACATAGTTACTGAACCATGCGTGGTGGGGCCCAACATGCTTAAATGTCTTCTGATCACGCCACTCGAACTCGATCGATTGCGGGCCCGAGGCAGTCACAGCTTTCCTGAGGTCTTTGTTTTTGTTGGATTCACGGACCTGTGCCCTGCCGCCAGCCCGACCTCCACCCCTGCCGCCAGCTTGTCTCGCTCTACCTCCTCGTCGAGGTTTTTGTGAGGAA
The DNA here is from genome assembly GCA_030686995.1 of Artemisia argyi. Taxonomy (NCBI): domain Eukaryota; kingdom Viridiplantae; phylum Streptophyta; class Magnoliopsida; order Asterales; family Asteraceae; genus Artemisia; species Artemisia argyi. The sequence continues at coordinate 10,337,607 of CM060684.1, forward strand.
CCTACAATTGAAGTGAGTGAAAACGTTAAAAAATAACAAGTAACAAAATTCAAATTATCAAGTTTAATTTTCTTACCACTACGGTGACCGCTAGTAATCGAACGAGGAGGGGGTGGTGGGTCATCGGCACCGTCACCACCGTGACCTCGCGCTACTGCTGCCATCTGTAAAAAGTACAAGTTGAATTAACATATAGAAATTCGGGAACAAATTAACATAAGCATGCACACATTCAAATACATACACATTTAAAATAAATAAACACATTTAAACAATCCATAACAATTTCATTCAAATAAGCTAAGTGTCGTTTTACAAGTTACAATTTAAGATCAATCTGCTACATCTACATCACTATCATAAACAGCATGAGTCGCATCTTCAACTTCATCATCAGAATTGTTTGCGTCAGAGTCTGCTAAATCATAAGGATCGTCGTCCTCATCATCAATAAATTCATCGTCGTCATCAACATGAATGATTGGTGGTGGTGCCTCAACTAACGTTGATTGACCATCGATATTTAAGGTTTCAAATGCCAAATCATTCAAATTAGCAGACAGTTGGAGATTCGATGAGTTGTTGCCATGTATCACATCATCATCGTCTTCTGCCACAATGACATCCCTGGTCGTGTTGTGATTCACTTCTTGGACGACCTTCCAATGGAGTGGTCGTCTGGCAGGATCTTCAAGGTAGAAGACTTGTTTTGCTTGTGTTGCGAGAATGTAAGGTTGATCTTCAAACGCTGTGCTACATGCCCAAATTTGTGTCATGTTGTTTCTAGTGTTATAACGTTCGACTCTACCTCTTTTGACCAAGTCGAACCACTTAACTCGAAACAACACAACTTTGAACTGGGTATACGCGAACTCCAGAATTTCTTCAAGATGACCATAATACATTTCTCATTCCTTCTCGCCAGGAGAACAAATTCCGCTGTTCTGAGTTGTACGTTTTACATCGCGGCTGTGTACAACAAACTTCACACCGTTGACTACGCAAGAGTGAACTGAGGTTACGGTCGATAATGGTCCACAAGCCAAAGCGAATAAGTCGGGAGTACACCTTGGGTCATTGTCTGTGTAAAGTTTACCGATCTATGAACAAAGATAAGAATAGATGGAGATGAGTAATATATATAGTCGTTATTTATACAAGGAATTACATATAATAAGTTTACCTTCGTTTGAAACCATCTAGGAAATTCTTGTTGCATGTCGCTATCAGGATGTTCACTGAAAATGGACATGATATTAGAATTAATCGAAAAGATAACTTGGGAAAAGGAAATTTCAAAATAAAAACGCGTACCTCTCGAACTCGTTCATGTACGCGTCGATCTCAGGACTGTTGTGAAGTACATACCATATCACTTTCTTCATTTCTTGGAGACCTAACCGAATAATTGTCACTTTACCAGACGTTTTACATAGTGATCGGAACACCTGGAAATCACTTGTTGGGCGAGGACAGCCCTGAGATGCAGTGGGACGATTAAATTTCGTCCCAATTTCGCCCCGAAAATAACGAGAACAAAAAGTTAATGCTTCGTCTGCAACATAACCCTCCGCTATTGAACCTTCCGGCTTAGCTTTATTTCGTACATAGTTTTTTAGCTTCTTCATGTATCTTTCAAATGGATACATCCACCGAAATGAAACAGGCCCGCCTTGAAGAGCCTCTTTAGGTAAATGCATAACCAAGTGAATCATAATGTCAAAAAAAGCAGGAGGATATATTTGCTCGAGACTGCACAAAATTTTGATCAACTGTTCTTTAGCTTTCACCATGTCATTCACCATCAAAGTTCGGGCACAAATTTGCTTAAAGAATGAACAAAGCTCGATTAATGGTGTATAAGTCAGTGTGTCCAGGTATTGCTGAAGTCCATAAGGAAGTAACCGTTGCATCATTATATGACAGTCATGAGACTTCATGCCCGTTATATTGTTATCATCTTTGGTCACTTTCGACTTGAACTTGGATCCGAACCCATCTGGCAGTTTAATTGTTTTGATGTATTGACAGAACAGTTTTCTTTTATCGGGTGTGAGGGAGTACTTAGCTTGAGGCTTCGAGCACTTCCCGTTTTGTTTGTTTCCGAGCCACAACTCCTGTCGAATGCCCAAAGCTTGCAAGTCTTGTCTTGCCTTAGCGGTGTCTTTAGATTTGTCATTCATTAACAAAGTGTTCAAGATACTCTCCAACACATTTTTTTCAATATGCATGACATCTAAATTGTGTTTTAGAGTAAGAGAAGACCAATATTCAAGCTCGTAGAAAATAGACCGTTTAGTCCAGTTCAGGTCGGTTGTAGTATTACGTTTTATCTTCCCACCCCCATAATCTGGATGTTTCCCCGGCAAACGTGTAGGCAATATTGCAAGTTGAGTCAAGATATCAGCCGGACATTCTTTTTTAGGAGGATCTGTAAAATCAGGTGGACCATTGAATGTAGTAGTATCCCTCCTCCATTTATGGTTTTTTTTTAAGAATCTTCTATGGCCAACATAACCTATTTTGCTTATCACACGCGTAGCCGGAGTGTCTACTTTGCATGTAGGGCATGCGTAGTAACCTTGCCCACTCCAACCTGACAAACTACTACGAGCAGGAAAATCATTGATGGTCCATAAAAGCATCGCTCTCATGTTGAATACTTTGCCTGTAACAGCGTCCATAGTCGGGATACCTGGTATTTTCCATAATTCCTTAAGGTCATCAATCAAAGGCTTTAAGTAAACATCAATGTCCTTCGCGGGTGATTTAGGTCCAGGAATCAACAACGTCAGCATCAAAGTAGTCTCTTTCATGCATAACCACGGAGGCAAGTTGTATGTTGTTAAGATAACAGGCCACATGCTGTAAGTCTGACTAAGGTTGCCGAATGGATTGAAACCATCAGTAGCCAACCCTAATCGAATGTTTCTCGGTTCGTTAGCAAATTCCGAATATTTACCGCTGTCAAACTTCTGCCATGCTTCACCATCAACCGGGTGTTGCATCATACCGTTTACCGTAGACTTTCCAGTAGCATGCCAAGTCATATGTTTTGCGGTGTGAATAGATTTGTACAAACGTTGTAGCCTAGGAATGATAGGAAAGTAACGCAACACCTTGTTAGGAACTTTCTTCCCCGTTGTGTTCTTGTCTTTCCATCTACTCGTTTTACAGACCGGACAATACTCCAAATCTTCGGCACCAGTCCCCCGATATAAAAAACAATCATTTTCACAAGCATGTATCGACTCATACCCTAACCCGACCTTTTTAAATGTTTTTTTTATAGCAGAGTATGATGGTGGGAGATTGTAACCTAACCTAGGAGGAAATACTTCCTGGAGAAATTTTAGCGTATTGTTAAATGAAGTATCACTCCATTTACCGCTGACCTTGAGATGCGTAAACTTTGACATAAAATCCAAGGTTGTCATAAAGTCACAACCCGGGTAAAGAGGCTGAGTGGAACTGGCAAGTAACTCTTCATACTCGTTACGTACAGGAGGTGTCGTTGCTTGAGCTGGCTCGTTACTTGTCTCGCCAATATTTGGAAGAGTTGGCTCATTTTGTTCATTATTTGGAGGAATATCAAAAATATCATTAATGCACGCACGCATGTCACTCATCTCACATCGTGTTGTGTTATCTTGTATAGGAAGAGGATCCGGTTTACCGTGTTCACGCCATTGTGTATAAGTTGGGTCCCACCCATTTTCGCTTATGTGGCTTTTAAGTAAGTCGAGAGATACCCATGGAACATTACAACAAAGACGACATGGACATTTTATGTTGCCGTAACTATTCAATAACGGCTTGCAATGTTCAACGAATGCGGCAAGACCATCAAAAAACTATTTGGAAACACGAGTGTCTAAACGGGTCCAACTCTTATCAAGTATCATAACTGCATATTGTTTTGTTCAACTCTTAGTTATTACACATTCAAAATAAAGGAAAGTTGTTTTGTTCACCTAGTGCAACTATGGAAGGCAATCCTAACCCACTCTTTGAATGATTCATCTCATATATGAATGCGTATAACTGATTTACTATCTGAGAAAATTTCGGCAGCATTTCCCCGCAACATATTCGTAGGAGTAAAGGAGAAACACTGTCGAAATCATCTCAAATAGTAAATCAATTATACGCATCCATATCCTAAATGAGACAAAACATTCAAAAAGCAGTCCCAAACAGGGGACTTTCCGAAATTAATTTCTAATAAATTAATTTCGGACGGGTTTTCTATAGGATGATTAACTTCGGACGGGGACTTTCCGAAATTAATCACTAAAATCCTAAAACATTCACAAAAGTCTAACAATATCATATATTTTAAGTTAAACAATTAGACTATAAACAATTGTTTGGTTTTCGGTTTATGTTTCATAAAACTATTTTGTTATTTTGAAACTTGTTTTTGTGACTTATTTTTGAAACTATTATGAAACATAAACCGAAAACCAAACAATATATCTACGGGCTTATGGCTTATTTGGTTTTCGGCTTATGTTTCATAAGCTTATTTTTTTTTTTTTTACTTATTTTGAAACTATTTAAGTTAAAAAGTTTCAAAATAAGCCATAAAAATAAAGCTTGTGAAACATAAGCCGAAAACCAAACAAACCATAAGCCCGTTATATAAGCAGAAACATAGTCAATCCACAAACTAATATATTAAAACTAGTATACAATTAACCAATATATTAAAACTAATATTTTTCAAAACCTTACAATTAACCAATATATTAAAACTATTATACCATATATACTAACCAAACGCCAACTAACATTTAACCAATACTAACTTCACATTTTTAAAATGAATCTTAGTGTGCAAAGGGATCCTAATTAAACGCAATATCTACAACTAGTATACCATATATACTAACCAAACGCCAACTAACATTTAACCAAACGCAACCAAACAACTAACCAAACGCAACCAAACGCAATATCTACAACAACTAACCAAAGTCTAACATACCTAATATACTATACTAATATGTAAAAAATAATACGGATACGAAAAGAAACAACATACTGTCTTGGGCTCTCGACTGTGGTCTCGGGCACGGGCTGTGACCTCCGGTTGTGGTCTCGGGCTCTCGACTGTGGTCTTGGGCTCGGGCTATAATAAAAGAGAGCAATGTTTTATATCAAAAGTTTCAAAACTTGGTCTCGGCTGTTGTCGTCGACATGTCGTCGGGATACCAAAAGTTAATAAAAAAAATAAAACGAGTTACATTACCTGCTGTCTTGGTTGTCTCGGCTCTCACCCTCGGCTCTGCTACTGTATTAAAAAAAAATTATAACAAAAAGTAACAACAATTCTATTAACAAAACTAAATAACAATTTTATTAACAATTTTTTATAACAATTTTTAATAACAATTAAAAAAAATTACCTGTGGTGCTCAGTGGGAAAAAAGGAGAAGAAAGAAGAAGGAAAGAATTAAACAAATGAGGGGTTGAGGAAAGAATTAAACATGGGAATAGGAGGAGGAGGAGGTGCACAGTGGTGCTCGTGTGGTGGAGCTGTGGTGGTGTTGTTGGGGTGGAGCTGTGGTGGTGTTGTTGGGGTGGAGCTGTGGTGGTGGTGTTGGTATAATGTGGTGGTGTTAGGGTGGAGGAATGGTTGTGTGGTCGTATAATAGCCGGAGGAGTGGTGGAGGTGGTGTGGTGGTGGTATAATCGCCGGTGCGATGGTTTAATTTTTTGGGTATTGCGTTTTGTGAGAAATAATTGACCAGATCTGGTTTTGTATAGTTTTTTATCCCCGTCGACATGTCGACGGGAATATAAACGAAATTTTTTATGTTATTACTAATACCGTCGACATGTCGACGGTAATATCATTCTATTTTGTCGTTTGCGTTTTGGCGGGGCGTATAAAATTTTCACGAAATTTTTGGCGGTTTTATTCCCGTCGACATGTCGACGGGAAAATAGCTTTTATTAAAAAAAAATTATAATAAATACTTTTATAAAATTACTTTATTATAAATACTTTTATAAAATTACTTTAATATAATTAAAAAAAATTATTTATTATAAATACTTTTATAAAATATTAAAAAATAAGTTTTATAAAATTAATAAACTAAATTAATTATATAATTGAAAAAAATTATTTATTATAAATACTTTTATAAAATTAAAAAAATATATAAATTTAAAATTAATTACTTATATTATAATTAAAAAAAATCATTTATTAAAATATAAAATAAAATAATTAAAATATCACAAAATACTAAATCCCAACCATTATAAAATTAATAAACGAACGAGTCGAGATGCTATGGTTATACATGAGATGTTAAACGAACGAGTCGAGATGCAATGGTTATACATGATATGTAAAACGAACGAGTCGAGATGCAATAATTAAACATGCGATGTTAAAACGAACGAGTCGAGATGCTACGGTTATATATGACATGTTAAACGAACGAGTCGAGATGCAATGGTTATACATGAGATGTTAAACGAACGAGTCGAGATGCAATGGTTATACATGAGATGTTAAACGAACGAGTCGAGATGCAATGGTTATACATGAGATGTTAAACGAACGAGTCGAGATGCTATGGTTATACATGAGATGTTAAACGAACGAGTCGAGATGCTATGGTTATACATGATATGTAAAACGAACGAGTCGAGATGCAATGGTTAAACATGCGATGTTAAAACGAACGAGTCGAGATGCTATGGTTATATATGAGATGTTAAACGAACGAGTCGAGATGCAATGGTTATACATGAGATGTTAAACGAACGAGTCGAGATGCAATGGTTATACATGAGATGTTAAACGAACGAGTCGAGATGCTATGGTTATACATGAGATGTTAAACGAACGAGTCGAGATGCTATGGTTATACATGAGATGTTAAACGAACGAGTCGAGATGCTATGGTTATACATGAGATGTTAAACGAACGAGTCGAGATGCAATGGTTATACATGATATGTAAAACGAACGAGTCGAGATGCAATAGTTAAACATGCGATGTTAAAATGAACGAGTCGAGATGCTATGGTTATATATGAGATGTTAAACGAACGAGTCGAGATGCAATGGTTATACATGAGATGTTAAACGAACGAGTCGAGATGCTATGGTTATACATGATATGTCTCATCTCACTATATATCTCTCTCTACCTAACACCTTATCCTCACAATATAAACACACACACACACACACATACTCATCTCATTATATCTCTCTCTAGCAGTTTCTGTTTTCTGGCGACACCAGCATTTTCCGGCCGCCGGAATCTTTTTCTGGCCACCACCTTTTATCACCTCAACTTGTAGATCGGGCCACACCGGTCACGATTCAACCACTCAACCTCACAACCACAAACATACACTGTTATCATGGTGAAGAAGATGGGAGAATTTGAAGCTTTTCCTTGTCCTTGTGAACGAGGAGACGTGGTTCTGCGAGAATCGTGTAAATCTTACTCCCGTGGCAAACTATACTATGCGTGTCCTTTCTCGCAGGTGAACAATTACATATTTTTTCTTTAAATAATTTGGTTAGTTGTTAATAATAATAGTTTTTACTCTTTAACAGCCTGGGACAGACGACCATGGATGTAATTTTTTTTTATGGAAGGAGGAACGACTCGCCAAAATGATGATCGGTTCTCTGGGAGCTTCAACATCAAGCGGTTCTGGATCTACTCCAAAAAGGTGCTCAAACTGTCATGAAAAAAATCTTAGAATAAACTTGCTGGAGGCACAAAAACAGGTGTTGGAGGCACAAAAACAGGTGTTAGAGACAAAATTAAGGGTGCTGGAGGCAAAACTTGACATGGCAACGTATCCCAACCACGACCACGCATGTCAGTCGGATGCAATACTCCGTGACCTTGTAGGTGACATGGATAAATTTCATATGTAGTACTGTTATCGTTGTTGTTGTTGTTGTTGTTGTTTGTTGTTGTTGTTGATGTTCTTGATGTTTAATAAAATGTTGTTGTTGTTTAATAAAATGTTGTTGTTGTGGAGCAATAATTAGAACTGAAGGAGCAATAATTATCAAACACAAAGGCAAACTGTTTATTTAAAACAAGCAAGAGTTCTTAACCACATGCATTTTCATACAGACTCGAACTAAACAACTCGACAACCAAACTAAACAACTAAACAACTCAACAACCAAAGGAAACAACTCAAACTTAACAACTCGACAACCAAACGAAATAACTCAAACTAAACAACTCGACAACCAAACGAAACAACTCGACAACTAAAACAACATATCAAACGAAACAACCCGTTTATTTTTTTTTTGCGGCTACTTCCCGCTTTACTCGAACTCGCACCATCTTTTCCCTTCCTTGCTCTCATTTCCTTTATATGTGCAAACGTAGCTTCAAGATTTGTGATCCTATTTCCCAGATTATCAAGTTTTGTTTCCAACGTACTTTCAGCTTCGTCGTCACCTCCAACAGCAAGAACTTGAGCTTCAGCAGCAGCTTGAGCTTCAACAGCATCTAGCTCGTCCATGTACTCTTTGTAGTACGGCTTTTTCCTACACCATTCGATAATCTTGTCTCTCATCCACGGTTCAGCATCCTTAAAATCACCATATTCCTCATAAACTGCATGACCAAAAGTTAACATAACTTCATTAAAGAGGAGCTCGTGTGACAAGATTTTTGAGTACTCCTCTTCAACTGTGCAACCACGCCAAGTCATGTGTGTCTTGTAAAAATTGACGATTGAATTATTTGTGAGATGTGTAAAATGAGACGGAAATAATTTTGTGAGAATGTATATATTGGTAAAAAAATGAGACGGGAATGTATTTGAGAGGATATATATAGCCTGATTTTTGAAGATATATTCCCGTCGACATGTCGACGGGAACAAGAAAGCGGGAAAATATCCCGCCCAATATTTTACCCATTTATTAAAAACGTTTATAATTAGTAATATACTCCCGTCGACATGTCGACGGGACTCTTAAACATAATAATTATTATGCTTAATCACACGTTAACTACGAGATAAAACGTTATTAATATATTCCCGTCGACATGTCGACGGTAATATATTAGCGGGTAAATTTCGCGCCCAACTTTGGTGAATTATTGAGGCTAAAAAAATATTCTAAAATGGTCCAGTCGACATGTCGACGGGAAAATACGATTATGAAAAATTCAACGCAGCTGGGCTCGGTCAAGCGTTTTTTTTTGTCGTTTTGTGCCTTATGCCGTCGACATAATGTCGACGGGAAAACCCTCGACGCCTGTTCTCCTGATCCTTGTAGTGTAAACCGATGCTGATTGGGCAAGTTGCCCAGTAACCCGACGATCAATTTTTGCGTATTGTGTTTTTCTTGGAGATAATCTATAGTCATGGTCTGCTAAACGACAAGTTACTTTATCTCGTTCTAGTGCAGAGGTAGGATATTGGGGTGTTGCTAATGTTGTTGCTGAGCATGTATACGAAATCTCTTACTTGAATTTCATGCTCCACTTTTTACTGCTACATTGGTTTACTACGATAATGTGAGTATTGTTTATCTTTTTACTAACCCGGTGCAACATCACCACACAAAGCACATTGAGATAGATATACACTTTGTCCGTGACTTGTTGCTTCAGGTCAAGTTCGTGTGTTACATGTACCTTCCCGTTTTCAGTATGCTGATAGTTTCACCAAAGGTCCCCCAGCTGTGTTATTCATTGAGTTTAGAGCCAGTTTGAAAGTTCGAAGACCTCCCGTTCCAACTGCGCGGGGGGGGGGGGGGGGGGGGGGGGATTAGCCTAGTTATTATTATGCATGGCCCACTTATATGGGTTTATTTGTTATTAGTGGACTGAGCCATATTGCTTATCTTATAGTGCAAGATCTGCTTATCTTATGGTGCAAGATCTGTAATCTATTTATATTGATTCAGTAATAAGATGACATTATGGGGAATTAACCTAATCTATCATTACTAACTAACTGTCAAGTATCTTTCAGATATTGCACTACATATAGTGAAAGGGTATCGAGACCTTGGTAGGAGGAGCAGAGTACTCGGAGTTCTGGCACGAAAGCCTGAAGCATTTTCTGAAACAGAATCTAGCTTCATTAAAGAGACTATCTATTCAGGTAAAAATCTCATGTGATGCTTCTTTGTTCATACTTTATTGCTAAGAGTAGTGCTAGGTGTACTAAGTTAAAAGTGCCATCACGTTAGCTTTAACCATATATCTGTAACACACTCTCTTAAAGAATATACTCCCCAACTATAACATATTGTTAGCGCCAGCGGATCCTTGTTTTTTGTTTTTTTGATTTTTGTGTGTTTTTTCATTTTTTATTTTTTCTTTTATTTTTTGTCTTTTACAATTTCTTCGAAACATTTGCATTTCATTTCTTACATTTAAACCAAGTTTTATACATCTTAGGGACTAAAAATGTAAAAAAAATAACTTAAATACGAACTTTGTAAACATAACAAGGACTAAAGGTGTACGAAAAACACTCTCAAGGACTACAATGTAAACTTATACTACATCCGTCTCATATTTATAGTCCATCTTTCCTTTTTCGGATGTCCTAAAATAGTTGTCCATTTCCATAAATAGATAGGAATATAGATCAAGTTTACTATATTACCCTCATTTGATGTTATTATTATAAACTTTAAAAAAGTTATAAATTAATTGGTTAAGGATAAAACTGTCTTTATGCAAAAAAATAAGAAAGAGAAAGTTGTAATGATGATGTTTTTCTTAAAATGTGTGTTTTTTATCTGTGAACAATATTTTTTTGACGGAGGTAGTACTACATTAGAACAAGGTTTAAAGTGAAAATTTTAAAAGAATATCCATCTTCTTATTCCTTTCTTTGGCACCAAAAACCTCCAACACAACAACAACAACAACAACAACAAAAAAAAAAACTCTAAAGAAAAAATCACAAAACTAACACAAATACAAACAAAAACACTAAAAAACTCAGTTAAAGATTAAAAGGAAAAATAAGAAAAAAAATGACCGTTATCTGGATGGAGAGAGGCGCGCCTATAGCGCCACCTCTTGTGCACTATGGCAGCACCATAGGTGCAAATTTGGCCCTACAGTGAGCGGATAATCGCCTGAAAATTTGGCCCTACAACGAGCGGATAATATTCTGCACCGTGTGAATTATTAAAATGAGTTGATAATAGGTTTTTAGCATTGAAATTTCAAGAATGGATTATGAATAACTCACTATTCATCAAACCAGCTTGAACACCATCAACTTTTCCATCTCGAGAACTGTTTCCAGCCTCAACAACATTCAACGATCCTATATATAAGATCTTTGCCATCAGCTTGCCAATTTAAAGATCCCTTTTCATTTATAAGTTTTTTCAGTTTGGACCTCTTAATTTCTGGTTGTTTCTTTCAGTTTCCAAATCAATCGGTTTAAAGGTGGGAACATCTGAAAAGGAAAATAAAGCAATGGTGTTACTGAGAATCCTCTGGGAAGATATTGAGAAACTACCAAAGAAGGATATCGATGATATACTCAGAGGGCCACCAGATGCAACTGGGTCAGGTCCCGGAAGGCTCGTTCAAACTATACAACTCAATAAATTTATTGCCAAACATCTTGACAAACTTCAAGAGGATTCTCTAAAGACAATCAATGATCCAGAACAAGTTTCGAAACTAAAAGACCTCATTTCTGAACATGTTGTGAATATGCATGTTGAAACACAGACCTTAATAGAGCAAGGCAGCAAGATAGCATCTGGTGAGGGAGATCAAACTCAGGAAATACAAAATCACATTTCTGAACGTATTATGAAATTACATGATGATACTCAGAACTTAATAAATAAAGAAGCTGGAAATGAAGATCTAGCTCAGAAAGTACAGAAACTCATATCTGGCTATATTGAGGATATGCGTGCTGAAACCTATACAAGAAAGAAATATTCTTCTGGGGTACTGTTCGTTGCTGCAGAAATGGGTAATACTAACTTTTTAATTGAGCTGATCCGTCGATATCCTGATCTCATATGGAAGGTAAATGATAACAATCAAACTATATTTCACATTGCTATCAAACATCGTCATGCCGGTATCTATACCCTATTGTACGAGATAGGCGCAATGAAGGATATGATAACTCCTATGAGAGATAGACAAGACAACAACATGTTGCATTTAGTTGGGAAGTTGACAGTAAATCAAAGGCAACTATCAGGAGTCGCTTTAGATATGCAACAAGAACTACTATGGTTTCAGGTACATATAAAGATTCCACTATGAGCTTCTAGGATTATTTTAGTCTTACAGAACTCATCTCTTCTCTATCATAGCATTCATATAACCATAAATGATCTCGCCAACTTTCACAAAAAAGAAAGGAAGGGATTTACTCGGTTTGAGTCCGTGTGGGTGTGGACTCAAACCTCGCCGATTAGTCGGCCTAAATGTCAGACACCATGGTTACGGAAAAAGATATTGATAATAATAAAATGCTTTATAACTATTCTAATTTGTTTCTGTGCAGGAAGTAGAGTCAATAATCCCTCCATCTTATAGGGATCGGAAGAACAGTGATGGTTTAACACCACATCAGTTATTCACAAACGAGCACAAAGATATGGTCACACAAGGAGAAAAAAGGATGAAAGAAATAGCTAGTCAATGTATGGTAGTAGCAGCGCTTGTTGCCACCATGGTATTTGCTACCGCTTTTACTGTTCCGGGAGGATATCATCAAGACAATGGTATCCCTTTCTTTCAACCGAAACCATCCTTTATTATTTTTGTTGTGGCGGATGCCATTTCTCTGTTCTCATCTTCAGCTTCAATCCTCTACATGTTCTTATCTGTCTTCACGTCTCGTTATGCCGAAGTTGATTTTTTGGAATCATTACCCAGAAACTTGATAGTCGGTATGTCATATCTTTTTCTGTCTATGACATCCATGATGGTCGCTTTTAGTGTCAGCTTTTTTGTACTTTACTAGAAGGAATTTTTATGGATTCCTATCCTTATCAGCGGATTTGCACTGATTCCATTCACCATATATGTTAAGGCGCAATACATTTTGTTTGTTGATATAATTCGCTCAACATATCGTTCAAAGAATATCTTTAGGTCCAAGCAAAATGTACTTTACTATAAAAACCCCAGTGTCTGACGATTGTTGTTTAGCTATTGTAATGGTTTTATTTTGAGAATTGGTCTGTAAAACGGTTGTAAGTTTCATGTGGGTGACCACGGATTATTCTAAAGACAACCTGTAATTTTAGCATTGTAGCTTTTTACTTATTTATGTTCCTAATTAAGCTAATAATGATCAATAAACTTGAAGGACTTTTACAAGGGGGGTATTGGTCCTTACCTTCTCAATTGTAATTAGATGCTAGAGAAAGAAAAACCAGTATATATGTTGGATGCTTAAAAGTCTGATAGATTAAACAAAAAATATTTTAAGTATTACAGCTTTGCTGATAAAAGGAATTAACAAACATTACAAAACGACTTATCAGAACAAAGTCAATTGAAGACAAGTATTGTCTTGCTGATCCATGAAAGGTTTCTCTCTCCTAGTGAAACATGATACGAGTAAAATATTTTGACAAGCAAAATATCTTCAACTTATAGAGGAACTTTCCAAAGGAAACTGTTTTGACTAACAGTTGCCTTAACTTGTCTTAACTGTTCAATTGCATTACGTGTTTTGACTCTAAGATGCCCATCTGAAACACTTCTAATGGAACATCTGAACTGTTCCATTTTTTTATCTTAAATCCTTATTGGGTGTTTTTTTATAGAGGTTTAGTCATGTTAGTACATTAAGGGGGTGTTTGTTTAAGCTTATTTTTGGGTTTATGAGTTATCTGTTTTCGGGTTATGTTTCACCAGCCCCATTTGTTTTTGGCTTATTTTGGGACTTAATGGGCTTAAAAATGCTTATTATGACATAAGCTGGAAAGATTCGATCAACCAATACCGACTTGAACCGTTATACCCGCTACCAATAGTGTTTTGACCCGTTACATAACCTCTCATACCCAATATTGAGGTAATTTGCTTACGAGATTAATTAGTTTATGTTGAGATCGTTGTTATTGATAACTGCGAGGTACTTTCCTGATGAAAATGATTTTTATGTAGAAAAACATTAGGGGGAAAGATTTTGAAGGCAGTAATCCTGAATATGAGATTAAATGGCCGAATTTCAGTTTGCGGGGCGATTTAACATTATATATCAAAGCAAAAATGAGGGGGGGGGGGGGGGGGGGGTGTGTTGGTGGTTATTAGCCCAGAACAGGGTGAAGATAATCAATAGTCTAACTACATACCAATTAAGGTTACCGAATATCACTTGGAATCGTGTTATCACTTTCCAAAGTAAACTATTCGACCCTAATGCCTGCGTATCACGAATATCTACTTGGGATAAGACCAAATGTTTGTTGTTGAATTAATCACAAATCAATAACCCTTTGCGTTCAAGTGTTATGTGTTTTCTGTATATCTTTCATGCATGATTTGATCTTCCTATTTATAGGCAAAATTACTCAACCCTAGTCAATGGAATTAAAAGTGATTAACGGCCCATTAATTCCACTTAATTTGCCTCCATAATAATAGGTATTAGTGGTTACACGACCAATTAAATATGGTCATTAATACAGTTATAATTGCCAATTAAATAGGTTAAAGCAGTTACAAACCAAGTTGGAATTCAGTCCAGTGAGTAACTCACTGATGAGCTAGTCCCTAAGGACATCAACTCCCTGATGAGATCCTTCACCCTGAGCTGAACTAATCATCCTGATGAATACCATTCAGTACAAAGTATCACTCCCTCAAAGAGTGAACTCACTCAATTTCATCAGACACTGAATAACAGTTAACCACTATATGAGTCAGGGTGTTCAGGGACCTGATGGGTGTACACTCCGTACCTCCTGACCCATTACCAGGTTTGAACTAATCCCTCAAGTGCACTAAATTTTCCAACAATCCTCCCCAAATTTAGTTCACTTCCTTTGCATGAAAATTAATCATTAAACAAAACATATGCATAAACAAAAATATTCTGAGGATTGAATTTCCATATTAGTACATTACACGTTCAAATATTCGAGAATCAGGGTGTTCCAAAGAATTGAACCCTTCAACCCATTTGAATACCTGAAGATAAAATACACATACAATTTCAAACACTTAAAAGCTCCTGACACTATACAAGTCATGTGTCCATATCCAATTCATAAATGTTGTAAGAGCCAAAAGTCATAAGCTCCCTGAAGCAGCAAAACTTCAACATTAACATAGGTGGTTCCTCTTTATTCATGCTCCTGCCATGCACTTTTTCAAAGAAAATTAACCACTAAGAAGTAATAACTTCATCCTCCTTTTCCAGCAAGTTCTGAGCACAAACCTTGGGATGTAATATAAAACATGTGCTCCAGTACACTGAATGTTCAGCTTTCCACATTGAACTCAGCTCCAAAGTTTCCTCAGGAGGGAGTTGGTTGTCTTAGTATTCAGTGACTAAGTTGGACTTTAAACCCATCCCTTTAGAAGACTTTAAAACCAAGTCTCTAGCCAACCCCTTCGTCAAGTGATCAGCTAAGTTTTGTTAAGATCTAACAAACTCTATAGATACCACCCCATTCATGATAAGCTCACGAATCATGCTATGCCTGACACCTAATGTCTAGACTTCCCATTGTACATCTGGCTATAAGCCTTTGCCAATGTAGCTGCACTATCATAACGGATAGAAATAGGTGCTATAGGTTTAGGCCATAATGGAATCTCAAGAGGCAAATTTTTCAACCATTCAGCTTCATTACCAGCAGCTGCTAAAGCCACAAATTCATATTCTATTGTTGAACTGGTGATACAAGTTTGCTTCTTGGATGCCCAAGAAATTGCACCTCCACCACGTAGGAATAACCAGCCACTGGTAGACGAATTGTCTTCAGTGTTACTGATCCAACTTGCATCAGTGTATCCTTCCAACACTAAAGGATAACCAGTATATAAGAGACTATAATCCATAGTTCTCTTCAAATACTTCAGTATCCTCAGAATTGCTTGCCAGTGCTGAGCACTAGGATTCCTAGTATACCTACTCAGTTTATCCACTGCAAAAGCAATATCAAGTCTTGTACAAGTCATGGCATACATCAGGCAGCCAATCACCCTACAATACTCAAGTTAAGATACAGCTTTGCCAGTATTAGGCGTAAGCTTCTCAGTTGTATCAATAGGAGTACTCACTGGAGTACAATCAAAGTAATTAAATTTCTTCAATACCTTCTCAATATAATGAGACTGAGAAATTGATATACCATTACTTTCATGTTTGATCCTTATACCAAGGATAACATCAGCCTCCCCCATGTCTTTCATGGAGAACCTTGATGACAAAAATTCCTTTGTCAGGTCAACCTGATTTTGGTCAGTGCCGAAGATCAACATGTCATCAACATATAGACAAATGATGCTCCTTTACCGGATTCGTCAAATTTGCTATATACACATTTGTCAGCCTGGTTAAGAACATAACCATTAGAAAAAACCACTTCATCAAATTTTTGATGCCGTTGCTTAGGTGCCTGTTTTA
Source organism: Artemisia argyi (assembly GCA_030686995.1). NCBI lineage: Eukaryota > Viridiplantae > Streptophyta > Magnoliopsida > Asterales > Asteraceae > Artemisia > Artemisia argyi. The sequence continues at coordinate 10,354,224 of CM060684.1, forward strand.
GTCCATATAAAGACTTAATCATTTTACACACCTTGTTTTCATTGCCAGGCAAGATGAAACCCTGAGGTTGGTTCATATAAACCTCCTCATCCAATTCACCATTCAAGAAAGCTGTCTTCACATCCATCTGATGAATAATCAGATTGTGAATTGATGCCAAAGCAATCAGCAACCTGATGGTACTGATACGCGCCACAGGGGCATAAGTATCAAAGTAGTCTATCCCTGACTTTTGCTTAAAACCCTGAATGACTAGTCTAGCCTTGAACTTTTTGAAAATCTATTTGCAACCAAGAGGTTTGCAACCTGGTGGTAGATCAACCAACACCCAAGTGTTGTTGCCCATGATGGAGTCAATCTCATCATTTATTGCTTCTTTCCAGAAAGCAACATCCTGGGACTTCATTGCTTCTTCAAATGTTTTAGGATCATCCTCAACAACGAAGCAATAGGAGTATTGGTCAAAGACCTCATCCCTTGTTCCTTCAATTAAATACAATTGAAACTCAAGTCCAAATGGCTTTAGAGTCCTGACCCTTTTGCTTTTTCTAAGCTCAGGTACAAGTTGTTGAACTACAACCTCATTAGGGACCTGAGATGATAATTCATCAGGGACCTCTGATACACCAATGTCATCAGTTCCATTTGGAATCCTTTAACTTGGTCTAGGGACTGGTGAGAATCTATTCTCATCAAAGAGTGCATCCCTCGATTCAATTATTGAATTAATTAAAACATATTCATTAGGTTCAATAACATTGAACCTGTATGTCTTGGAATGCTCAGCATATCCAACAAAGATGCATTCAATGCTCTTTCACCAAGAGTTTTTAACTTTGGATCAGGGAGTCTTACAACTACCCTACAACCCCAAACCCTGAGGTAATTCATGTTGGGTTTCTTTTTAGTCCAGAGTTCATAAGGGGTAACTTTGTTCCTTTTGTTGGGAACCCTATTTAATAAATAGCAAGCTGTTAACATAGCTTCACCCCAGAACCCTTGACTCAATCCTGAATAGGACAACATGGAATTAACCATCTCCTTCAGTACCTTGTTTTTCCTTTCAGAGATACCATTTTGTTGAGGAGTATAGGAAGCAGTCGTTTCATGGATTATACCAACAGACTGAAAATATAGAGTATCCATGTACTCACCTCCCCTATCAGTCCTGAATCTTTTGATCTGGGACCCAAGTTGTAATTCAACTTCAGTTTTAAACACTTTGAATTTATCTAATGCTTCATCCTTGGTATGTAACAGATAGACATAACAAAACCTAGAAGCATCATCAATAAATGTCACAAAGTACTTCTTGTTCCCCAAAGAGGGAGTGGCATGTAAATCACACAGGTCACTGTGTATAAGCTCCAAGAGCTCAGTCTCACGTTTTACACCCTGAAAAGGTTTCTTAGTAATTTTGGTCAACATACAAGTCTTACACTTTTAAGTGTCCATGTCAAATGCTGGGACTAACCCATCCTTAGACATATCTTGCATCCTTTTATAGTGTGCATAGCCAAGTCTAGCATGCCACAGGGTAGAGTCGTTCAGTTTAGAGGTTGAAATAAAGGCTGAATTAACAATATCAGTGACAATATTAAGCCTGAACATTTCATTACACAAATAGCCAAAACCAATAAACACACCATGTTTAGACAAAATAAATTTATCAGATTCAATAACTTGTTTATATCCATGATTATTCAAAACACTACTTGAAACTGAGTTTTTCCTTATACCAGGAACATGAATAACATTAAACAAAGTTACAATCATTCCAGAACTAAAACTAAGATCTACACAACCACGACCATGCACCAAGGCTGTTGACTCATTTCCCATGTGAAGAATAGAACCATCATTCAGTGACTCGTAAGTCTTGAACCATCTTCTATCTTTGCACACATGAACAGTTGCACCAGAGTCAACCCACCACGCAACATCATCATCCTGCACATAGTTAGATTCAGATACATATGTAACATAATAAACCTGAAGAGATTCATTAAACATATTCTGACCTTTCAGTGAGCTGGAAGGACCTCCACTCCCTGAACCACTAGTGCCTGAACCATTGGATTTACCTCCAATCTTAACACCTTTGCAATCCCTTTTAATGTGACCAGATTTGCCACATTTCCAACAAGTAGGTGTTGCCTTCTTGTTAGGATCAGCCCTTGTGTTATCATGATGTTTACGTTTTCCTTTGTTGTCATTATACATGGTGGAATTTTTATGTTCCACTGATGTGGTGTCAATTATAGTATATATTTATTTTCCGAAAAAATACTCGTGAAAGTATTTCCCGGGTCGTTCTCTCAACGAAGGTTCGAATGGAATATCGAATAATAGAATTGGGAATTGTGTAGTGAAAAGTGTAAAGTGAAAAGTGATTGTGAAATCAAAATATGAAATGAAATAGTGAAATATGCAAAGAGTACAAGCTATATATGCACGAAAATCTAAAACGTGAAAACGGAAATGAAAAGGTAATTTTAAAACGTAACGTACAAAATAAAACGCGACTTTTATTCTAAAAACAATCCTACAAATGTAAAACAATTTTCTAAAAATCTTAAACTAATAAGATGAATTTCCCGAAAAAGAAAAATATTTTTTTTTACTTTTCTTTTATTTTCTATGAATTAAAATTGATTTTTGAAATTTTAAATGAATTAAAAATAAAGAAAAATAGAAAAATAAAGTGGAAAAATGAAAATTTAATTCTAAAAATTCTAAAATATTATAAAAGAATTTCTAAAAATATTTTTGTATTTTTAAAAACCTTTTCTGAATTTTTATGGATTTTTGGTATTTAAAAACAATTTAAAATTGAATAAAATCAAAAATAAATTGAGAAAAATAGTAAAAATGCTTAGAAAAATCTGGAAAAATTCCAGAAAATCAAAAAAAATAAAGGTAACTTGAGAAAATTTTTTGAAATGAAAAAGAGCTGTTTAAGTGCTTATTTAGATGAAATTGCTTATCACAAGTGCTTATTAATAAGCACTTGTGATAAAATTGTATGAAACTGAAAACACAGACTAATAATGATGCAAAATGCTCAGTAAATGCAGTATAAGACCAAGGACTAACACAAAATACCACAGAAGCTCAAAATTTATACAATAAGCTCAATAGTTAAGCACAGATAATAAGCACTACTAGCATTTACTAAACTAGAAGCAAAATAGTGATACAAAACATTTATACTACCCAATTGAGACTCAGAATCATGAACTTAACACATTTACAAGCTAAGATACAAAAATGCAGGACTATATAATCAATCAGTCCCTGTGTCAACTCAGCTTATTCACAAGTGTTTTAAGCTAATCAAAATACGCTCAAATAACCAGCTCTATGGGGCAAAATCATGACAGAATAGCAGAGATACAATATCAAGTGAATTACTAACCTAATACCCCTGAGTGATACTCAAAAATAGGTTAGGATCAGCAGCCTATAGAATCTATTTCAATGATACAGTTGACTAATTTGTGACTTTTTCAACTTGACTAAAATCAATTTCAACAACTAATCTTTACTTCTACCAGTACTTTTAAGCTACAACTATGTAAAAATAAGCTAACTAGAATAGAAATGCAACTAGTTTTACCTTTTCACTAACTGATTAAACTCTACACTAGCAATTGACTAAATTATAACCTGCCTATGACTATTTATGAACTACTCTTCTATTTTATTGATGATAGTCTTTATTATATCTCTAAATGAACCAATTAGATACAAAGATTCAACACTTTAGTGTCAAAACCACTCAACAAATCATAAATCCAAACACCCCCTTGGTTTGACAGTAATGCTACAAATCTATAATTTGATAACACAATTCCACCAATTCAAACAATATCAATTCCAATTCACTTAATAACAACTATATAACAGCTAAAGCTACTATATCTAACAGCTAAGCAACAATTCAAATCCAAATGAAATAGTTAGTCAGAATTACTATGCTGATACAGATCCACAAACAGATGTAAACTACTAATCAATTAAGCTCTAACTGAATATCAGTAAACTACAATATCACAAATAATATCAATGAAACAGTACAACTACTACAACTATAGATCTAAATCAGATTCTACAAATTAGAGATCAAAACAGAAATTACCAAAACTTCTCCCTCAGCAAGAACAGAGGGTGTTCCCTTTGCTAGCCTATCTCTAGGATAGGCTGAGTACTTCCAGGACTTACTCAATCTACCACAATTCATCCATATTCACCATTGTACCATGATTCATGCTTACTTTGACTTTATTTGATTGAGATAAACTACCTATTTGTTTAAATTCAACAGGTTCACTTCAAGCTAAATAGCTAGAGTGAGCTGTATATGATGTACTAAAAGCTCATTTGCAAACTAATCCAACAATTGAAAACAATTTTTTTAATTTTATTTATTTTTCTGATTTTTTTTATTTAATTTTGTAAAACTGAAAAGTAAAATAGAGACTAGTAAAAACTAATAAGCTATTTAGAAGTTTAATAAGCAGTTGAACATACTAAAACAGATTATAGAATCTAAAAGCTAATAATAAGAATTTAAAATCACAAACTGAAATAAAAGGAATACGAATTTTTATTAAAACTAAAACTGATTACAATATTAAGAAAATGAGACTACAATTTAGCAGAGTAACACTACACTAACTAACTACTGCCTCTAATGCTAGAAATGACAACTATATATAGGAGGAGTGAAGGGGTTGGGTCTCAAATGCCAAGCTGGCATTCCACACCATTCTGTGCTTTCTCTCTTCTATTCACAGCCTTTTGATCAATTTTGTGTTACTTTGATCTCACTTCAGCCCTTGGATCAGAATTCAATGCGTGGCCTGCCCAATGATAAAACGCCATCTGTCTCAATACTTACATCCTCTCTGACATGTGCTGACACCCTTCTAGAAGGCGAATCCAATGCTGAAAGAATGATGTGGTTTACCTAATTAAACACCGCCAAGTGTCCATTATAGCTCATACATTCTCTGCCATATACTGTGCACGTGAGCATAGCTTCTGGAAGCCCCAATGATGAGTTAATGATTAGTTAATTTTGTGTAGGTGTGGTTAATTTGATTAAGGTGATGAATTCGGGTTCATGTTTGAGAGGGATTCTGGGTTGGTTAATATTTGGGGGTGAAAAAGGGTGCGTTTGTTTTGTTTATTATAGCATTGACCCGGATCTGACCTTTTGACTATTTGACCTTAAGTATTGGGCTTGGGTAATATATAATTGGACTTGGGCTTAAGTGATGGAATTGGACTAGGCTGATATTATAAACTTGAGAATAATAAAATCCAAGGACTAAATTTGTAATTCTCACAAATCCAAGGGCTATTTCTGTAAATCTTCTAAAGTATAATGTAAGGACTAATTCTGCCAATTTTGAATAAATGAAGGACTGAAATTGACTTTTGGATCCCAGCTTTGACTTTTTTGACCGTCTTTCACTCTTGTGCCCGTTTTTCCGGTATTTGTATGATTTTTCGTCTTTTTGTGATTAATTCGTACCTGCATGTTCACAACATAAAAACACATATTTCTTTGGCATTTGTTAGCTCATTTAGTCAATTTTGGGTCGGTATTTGGCCATAAAATGGTATGTGAATTAACACATACCAAAATCCCTCAGACTAAGATATTGTTGTGTCCTCACGCAATGTGATCAATTCACGCTTTTGGGATAAATAATTTCAAAACTCTTCCTACTAACTTTGAAAAGTAGCAAGGAGGTTCGAAAGACATTATAAAATCATTTATTCCGGAAAACACTCCGTCTTCCAAAAATTTTATTTTATTCCTTTATTCCACTTACACTTCTATTTTTGGACTTTTCATACTTCATACTTGTGACGGTTTGTTGAACTTTCATTATTTATGCAATAATTATTAGGGTCAACGAGTAGAAACACTTTTCATAGAAAAGTGACCGTACGGATAAAAATCGTCATCCTTGATTTTTCACGAGCTCCAAACTAAGCGTACAAACGAGATCACAGCTTATCTACAAATTAGATGCTAACACTACTTATAATAGTTACTTGTGGAAACTTCCTACTCCTATGTCCTATGTTTTGTATCTCAATATTTTATTTTGTTGAGAAATGAAATGCTTCATATTTTCTCGTTTCAATAATTTTTAGTCCGATAGTGATACCTAAGTTTAAACGATAAGTAGTTATTCATTTTCTCTTAAGAACTACTGCAATAGAAATTCGGTCCACATCAAGGAATTTTGGTACATACAAAATTATAATTATAAGTTGCGGAGTACTACACGTGCACCTCATGTGTCCAATTCAGAATTATCCACATGCACCTCACGTGCCAACAACTTATTTACATTCAAGCTCTTATTCAACATAACTTTCAACTTTCATTTTTTTTTTCATTTTTCACTTTTTCACTTTTTTCACTTTTTTTTTCACTTTTTTTTTTTATTTCTTGACTTTTTTCTCATAACATCAATGGAAGCTTATCGGGTAGCTCCAAAACCACATACATAATCAACTTTTGACTTTTGATTTTTCTCATTTTTGCTCTTATTTTTTATGTTCCTTGATATGTACCCAACTTCTAAAGCAAAAATTCTCTTAAGAAAATAAAGAACTAAATATTATTCAAACCGAAATACCACTAATTAACCTAGAACATCTATTATATATGGGTGACGTATCTTATGGGAGTAAAAAGCCACAAGTACCTCTCATGAGCTCTAAAGAGAACCAACTACTCCACGTTTAGCATCTAACTTCTAAATAAGCTCTATCATTTCTCGTTCTTCGCAATTTAAGATTCCAAATAATGAAACCAGCGAATACTTAGCCGATAATCAACCACGCATATATAAAGTCAGTTACGGAAACTTGCAAATTCTAGAAGAAGAATTCGCGTTTTCTAGCTCCTGATGTAAAAGACTAGCGAAAGCTTTTAAGCTTCGCATGTATAAAGTCAAGTACGGGAACTTGCAGACTCTTAAGAAAGAATTCGCATTTTATAGCTCCTTGTGTACAAGACTAGGACAAGCTTATGTGATTATCATTGGTTAAGGGAACAAACTAGGGCTCAACACGCCCGGTCAAGTCAAAATATTTATTCCTACTCTCGCCAGCAAGAAAGTCAACAAGGTGTCAAAACACTTATTCAAACTTTATTATATTTTTCACAACTTTTTCAACTTTTTTCTATTTTTGTGTTTTTTCATGACTTTTTCATCAAAATTTTTGAAATTTTCAATTTTTAATTTTTTTTTGTAGAAAAACGGAGTTGCGAGAGTGCACGACTTTGTGAAAACTGCAAGGTTAAAATCGAATCGAAGATTCACCCTCCCCCAGACTAGAATGAAACATTGTCCTCAATGTTTTACAGGTTAAGGTAATCCTAACAAAATTCTAGGCCGTTTATTAATTATGCCAAAGAAAACGTTAGTCGATAAGATTCACGGATATAGGATTTCCAATAAGCACCGATGAATGAAACTCGAGCGAAGAGAAGATAACGAGCACGAGAGTCATCATAAATCGCGGACAATCCTAACAAACATCACAAACAACCACGGAACACAAAAGTAGAAGAGGCACCCCTTTCTCACGTTATTTGTTAGAAAATAGAAAATAAGAAGATGAAATTGGATAAGCATGGATTGCCACCCACGAATCGCTTTGTTTTTTATTTCCGAGTCACGTAGCTTGACTCGATCCCCGCATTAATTCGTCCTTGGGGAAAAATTCGTGAAAAAATAATCTCACTCGGGCTTTCATTCAAAATATTTTGAAAAACATATGAAGAAGTGAAAAGTTCCACCTCGAAGAGATAACCAATGGTATTTTAATGTTGAAAAAACTTTTAGAAACGATACCAGGGTCAAGCATGGGTTGCCACCCACGAAGCGCTTTGTTTTTGATTTTCGAGTCACGTAGCTTGACTCGATCCCCGCATTAATTCGTCCTTGGGGAAAAATTCGTGGAAAAATAATCTCACTCGGGCTTTCATTCAAAATATTTTGAAAAACATATGAACAAGTGAAAAGTTCCACCCCGAAGAGATAACCAATGGTATTTTAATGTTGAAAAAACTTTTAGAAACGATACCAGGGTCAAAAACAACATCCTCACTCCTCACTGAGTGACGGATAAGAGAAATCACACCAAATGTTACAAACGGAAAGAAGGTCATGATAACAATCTTGAAAAACTCATCATTATCAAAAGAAAACTTCATAATTTTGGAATTATGCATTTTATCATTGAAGCTCATTTTAAAAACTTTCCCCGGCAACGGCGCCAAAAACTGATGTGGGGTCAATTATAGTATATATTTATTTTCCGAAGAAATACTCGTGAAAGTATTTCCCGGGTCGTTCTCCCAACGAATGTTCGAATGGAATATCGAATAATCGAATTGGGAATCGTGTAGTGAAAAGTGTAGAGTGAAAAGTGATTGTGAAATCAAAATATGAAATGAAATAGTGAAATATACAAAGAGTACAAGCTATATATGCACGAAAATCTAAAACGTGAAAACGGAAATGCAAACGTAATTTTAAAACGTAACGTACAAAATAAAACGCGACTTTTATTCTAAAAATAATCCTACAAATGTAAAACAATTTTCTAAAAATCTTAAACTAATAAGATGAATTTCCCGAAAAAGAAAAATATTTTTTTTTACTTTTCTTTTATTTTCTATGAATTAAAATTGATTTTTGGAATTTTAAATGAATTAAAAATAAAGAAAAATAGAAAAATAAAGTGGAAAAATGAAAAATTTATTTCTAAAAATTATAAAATATTATAAAAGAATTTCTAAAAATATTTTTGTATTTTTAACAACCTTTTCTGAATTTTTATGGATTTTTGGTATTTAAAAACTATTTAAAATTGAATAAAATCAAAAATAAATTGAGAAAAATAGTAAAAATGCTTAGAAAAATCTGGAAAAATTCCAGAAAATCAAAAATAATAAAAGTAACTTGAGAAAAATTTTTGAAATGAAAAAGAACTGTTTAAGTGCTTATTTAGATGAAACTGCTTATCACAAGTGCTTATTAATAAGCACTTGTGATAAAATGTATGAAACTGAAAACACAGACTAATAATGATGCAAAATGCTCAGTAAATGCAGTATAAGACCAAGGACTAACACAAAATACCACAGAAGCTCAAAATTTATACAATAAGCTCAATAGTTAAGCACAGATAATAAGCACTACTAGCATTTACTAAACCAGAAGCAAAATAGTGATACAAAACATTTATACTACCCAATTGAGACTCAGAATCATGAACTTAACACATTTACAAGCTCAGATACAAAAATGCAGGCCTATATAATCAATCAGTCCCTGTGTCAACTCAGCTTATTCACAAGTGTTTTAAGCTAATCAAAATAAGCTCAAATAACCAGCTCTATGGGGCAAAATCATGACAGAATAGCAGAGATACAATATCAAGTGAATTACTAACCTAATACCCCTGAGTGATACTCAAAAATAGGCTAGGATCAGCAGCCTGTAGAATATATTCCAATGATACAGTTGACTAATTTGTGACTTTTTCAACTTGACTAAAATCAATTTCAACAGCTAATCTTTACTTCTACCAGTACTTTTTAGCTACAATTATGTTAAAATAAGCTAACTAGAATAGAAATGCAACTAGTTTTACTTTTTCACTAACTGATTAAACTCTACACTAGCAATTGACTAAATTATAACCTACCTATGACTATTTATGAACTACTCTTCTGTTTTATTGATGATAGTCTTTATTATATCTCTAAATGAACCAATTAGATACAGAGATTCAGCACTTTAGTGTCAAAACCACTCAGCAAATCATAAATCCAAACACCCCCTTGGTTTGACAGTAATGCTACAAATCTATAATTTGATAACACAATTCCACCAATTCAAACAATATCAATTCCAATTCACTTAATAACAACTATATAACAGCGAAAGCTACTATATCTAACAGCTAAGCAACAATTCAAATCCAAATGAAACAGTTACTCAGAATTACTATGCTGATACAGATCCACAAACAGATGTAAACTACTAATCAATTAAGCTCTAACTGAATATCTGTAAACTACAATATCACAAATAATATCAATGAAAAAGTACAACTACTACAGCTATAGATCTAAATCAGATCCTACAAATTAGAGATCAAAACAGAAATTACAAAAACTTCTCCCTCAGCAAGAACAGAAGGAGTTCCCTTTGCTAGCCTATCTCTAGGATAGGCTGAGTACTTCCAGGACTTACTCAATCTACCACAATTCATCCATATTCACCATTGTACCATGATTCATGCTTACTTTGACTTTATTTGACTGAGATAAACTACCTATTTGTTTAAATTCAACAGATACACTTCAAGCTAAGGAGCTAGAGTGAGATGTATATGATGTACTAAAAACTCATTTGCAAACTAATCCAACAATTGAAAACTAATTTTTTAATTTTATTTATTTTTCTGATTTTTTTTATTTAATTTTGTAAAATCAACTGAAAAGTAAAATAGAGACTAGTAAAAACTAATATGCTATTTAGAAGTTTAATAAGCAGTTGAACACACTAAAACAGATTATAGAATCTAAAAGCTAATAATAAGAATTTAAAATCACAAACTGAAATAAAAGGAATACGAATTTTTATTAAAACTAAAACTGATTACAATATTAAGAAAATGAGACTACAATTTAGCAGAGTAACATTACACTAACTAACTACTGCCTCTAATGCTAGAAATGACAACTATATATAGGAGGAGTGAAGGGGTTGGGTCTCAAATGCCAAGCTGGCAATCCACACCATTCTGTGCTTTCTCTCTTCTATTCACAGCCTTTTGATCAATTTTGTGTTACTTTGATCTCACTTCAGCCCTTGGATCAGAATTCAATGCGTGGCCTGCCCAATGATAAAACGCCATCTGTCTCAATACTTACATCCTCTCTGACATGTGCTGACACCCTTCTAGAAGGCGAATCCAATGCTGAAAGAATGATGTGGTTTACCCAATTAAACACCGCCAAGTGTCCATTATAGCACGTACATTCTCTGCCATATACTGTGCACGTGAGCATAGCTTCTGGATTCCCCAATGATGAGTTAATGATTAGTTAATTTTGTGTAGGTGTGGTTAATTTGATTAAGGTGATGAACTAGGGTTCATGTTTGAGAGGGATTATGGGTTGGTTAATATTTGGGGGGTGAAAAAGGGTGCGTTTGTTTTGTTTATTATAGCATTGACCCGGATCTGACCTTTGACTGTTTGACCTTAAGTATTGGGCTTGGGTAATATATAATTGGACTGGGGCTTAAGTGATGGAATTGGACTAGGCTGATATTATAAACTTGAGAATAATAAAATCCAAGGACTAAATTTGTAATTCTCACAAATCCAAGGGCTATTTCTGTAAATCTTCTAAAGTATAATGTAAGGACTAATTCTGCCAATCTTGAATAAATGAAGGACTGAAATTGACTTTTGGATCCCAGCTTTGACTTTTTTGACCGTCTTTCACTGTCGTGCCTATTTTTCCGGTATTTGTATGATTTTTCGTCTTTTTGTGATAAATCCGTACCTGCATGTTCACAACATAAAAACACATATTTCTTTGGCATTTGTTAGCTCATTTAGTCAATTTTGGGTCGGTATTTGGCTATAAAATGGTATGTGCATTAACACATACCATCCACCATATTGACAATAGATGCACCAGTAGCATTGCTACTCTTTAGCTTGTCATTATCCTGCGCCCTGAGGGATTCCTCAATACGCAGATGACTACCCAATTGAACAAGTGTCAGTTCTTCCTTCTTATGTTTCAAGGTATGCTTGAAATCTTTCCAAGAAGGAGGGAGTTTATCAATGATACAAGAGACTGAAATAGCCTCATCCATGTTCATTTTGTGTTGTGTAAACCTTCCAAGTATTCCAAGAAGTTCATTGTATTGTTCTATGACTGGTCTTGAATCAGTCATTTTGTAATTTGTGAAATTATTTACAAGAAACTTCTTACTTGATGCATCCTCAGCCATATATTTGGCATCCAAGGAATCCCACAGTTCTTTGGAAGATTCAACATTCTGATAAATTTCAAAGAGAGAATCAGACATACCATTGAGGATTAAACCTCTGCAGACATAATCATCATTCTCTCATTTGCTTCGATTCCTTATCTGTTCCACAGTAGCATCATCCCCATGATCTTCGGGAATAGCAGTGCTTAGAACATACACCACATTCATGCTTGATAGCAAGAAGTGCATCTTCTAAAATCAACACCTTCAAACTTTTCCAATTTGGAAAAGTTAGCAGCCATATGCCTCATAGCAGCAGCAATTGATTATCACATAATAGTTTACTTTGATTGTTGGTGGTTATTAGCCCAGACCAGGGTGAAGATGTTGGAAAATTTAGTGCACCGGTGGGATTGGTTCACACCTGGTAATGGTCTTGGAGGTACGGAGTGTACACCCATCAGGTCCATGAACATATAACATCCCGTAAAATTTTCCAACGATTAATACATTATTATAACCATTTTTACCCATGACAATTTTTTTTATTTAATTGACAATCACAATATTTTTAACGGTACTCACACTATATTTAAAAGCCTATATATCACAAGTGACTTAAAGCTTTTATATTTAGTAAATATACGTTTCATCAATCAACCAAACATGCTTTATATATTTACCGAGCTTACGGAAAACCTCCTACATACTCAACAATGTTATTTAACCTCGACCCGACACTCAAAATACCATACCATCGTCTCTTTCCCCTTTTGTATACTTAAGCTCACATCATAATAAATATTACCCATGTGCTACTTGAATACAAACCAACCCCATTTACATGTATGCATATGTCAAGCTCTTTCCATACCAAGTTTCTGTAAGTCCTAGCCACTCTCACTCTTTTCCATTTATGACATTTTCTCATATTAATAAACTCAAAACAACACATAAGCAGTTAATATACCTTCTGTTTTGTTTCTGTTTTAACGAGACCAAACAAACACCCTCTTTATTTTTTTTGTAAATTAGTTCAAGCTAAAAGCTAATTAACGAGACCTTTGAATAAGCTAAACAACCAGTTAACATATTATATAAATGAACCATGTGTCGTTACAAGTTTGGAAACGTATCTGTTCTTTTCTGTCTTGTCGCTAAAACAGTCCCAAACACCCACTTTACGCCCTAGTTTTCTATCACTAGCCTAAGGTATTTAGCTTAACCAAACTACCTATGTGACCATCACCCAGGAAACTCCTAAACGCCCCCATAACATGGCTCTAACAACTTGGTTTGACTAGTTTAAGCGGACCTCTTTTCTGGTCGCAACTCACTAAACCAAACTGAGCCCCTTTCTCCTTCTTACTTATTCCTCTTGGTCGACTAGGCAAGATCAAGTGAACCACCAACATATAAGATAACAGCTCGTTGTTCACACCTTCACCCTCCCTCATTGTTACTACCTCAAGTGTAACCTTAGGAAACCCATATGCAACTCTTACACCAGCCACCCTTGATCCCCAATCATCACAAAACATCGTGTCAGCTGTCAGGAATAATCTCACATGTTCTTTGCATATTTTCTCACTCAAGAGTCTCGATTCGGCATGGAGGGTGGTGACATATATTCGTTCCTATCTCTTGTGATCTCAGCTTGCTATCATCTTCTCAAAACCCACTATATATAAATACCTGTAAGCTCAGTTGGTAACGCAACACGAAACAGATCCCTCTTGCTTACCTACTGTTGCATACAATTCAAAAACAAACCCAACAACTCATTTCTTTACTGGCGTTAGAAGAAGAAGGCTCCATGCATGTCGACATTTAAAACTCACTACAACTCACATAAAATCATAGTTTCTGTCGAAGCCAGGTTGTAACTTGGAACTAATTTTGGTTCGTGGGTGAGCCCTTAATCAAGCCTTACACCATCGTCTTTCCACACCTCAACTCTCACTAAACCAAACTCAAACATAAAATGTTATTCTTGTTGTTCCTGTCGTGAAAAGAAAGAGAAGAAAGGAGCAGAAGTTAGGCTATTATTCTTCCTGGTTCTAAATACATCTTTGGTTGCTACACGAAACGGAGTAGAATGCTAGGAGGCTTGGTGACAATCTTGATTTCACTTTGATCCTCGTCCACGTCCCCTACGAGTTCCTCGCCACCAAGTTGTGGTGTAGTAAGTTCCCAAGCTCACTCCTCTTCACATAAATATTTTGGTCGCGTATTGGTTTCATGCGTGACCCTTTTCATTTCACTTTAAGCATTCATAACTCACTTTGAAAACACTATTACAAATATATCTTTGGTCATTGTGTGGAAAAGCAACGTGGTAACTCAGCTAATAAGCTAAATGTAAAATGCATAATGAGATTTGAAACATGTTATAATCAATTAAAAACACACCAAGACTCATACATGCAAACCTTTTGAAATCAGATTTATAATGGTTAAAAGAGACTCGTGTGGCACTATCTTTTACCAACTTAAGCCTTGACAAGCTTGTTCTCATCTTCACCATATTCAATCTACATGAAACATACGAGTTATATACGAATCGGGTCAAAACTTTCAAACCTAAAATGACTTGTGAAAACACTAATGAAAAGTAAAACCAAAGTTTGGCTCTAACAGACTTGTACTACTCGACTCACATTATATAAGGTGGCTCGAATAACTCATCTTTCAAATTGTATAACTTATTTTCGAAACATAAGCTTAACCCTTTTAAAAACGTCACATGAAACTAGCTTAATAACTATGGACACATTTGAAGTCAAGTTATATAAATGAGTCGATATTCATTTAAAGCTTATTTTGGTCTCCAAGTAAATAACCCAACTGCTATTTAAAGATTTAGAGGAAACACAAAAACTCATTTCGAAACACATATATACGCATCAATGCATACAGGAAACTAAGAAAATATAACACAAGATCATAAGACTTTATAAGTTTTAAACCCTTATAATATTGTTACAATTTCAGTCCCTCAAGTATTATACATGACATTTTCCACCCAAAACTTCTATAAGTTGTAAACATGTTTATTTTAGAATAAGTATGTGATTATTTAACTACTTTAGGTTAAATGAGTCACGATAGTATAACTTTAGGGTTTACATAGAAACTTAATCACGCTTGACAAATTAATATTTTATGACTATATCATAGTAACATATAACGAGACCTACATTTTTTTAGACGATAATGAAGTGTTAAATACGAATAACTATATATTTCTGAATATATATAATTTATAACGTAAATTATATGACTTGACGATATTATCGGTTAACTTGAATACACATTAAATAATGATTATTCCTATAATAAAACTCATCGGTTCACTTAACCTGACGTAAACTTGCAATTACTATAATTTATCATTTATCAACTTTTGATACATATCATTGATTCATGACGAGAAATATAAATAATAAACGATACTTATACATAAAGACAAGTTATATTGTATATAACTTGCTCCTGAACTATTAAGCGTTTTGCCACGCAAGCCACCTCTGCCACAAGTCATTTTGTCATCGAACACTATTCAAATCACGATTCTCGATAACTCGAACTTATCTCGGACTCCCATATCATTCAGGTTATCTCTTGAAGTCATTTCCATTCTACCTCTGACTTTACGTTATCTATGCCTATCATAACTCTCAGTTGAGTCATAGCCCCTACTCTTACTTGTTTTATAATGATTTATAAACGTTTTTGGGGGAGATACATGCTTAACTACTGTTTTTACTTTTACAAGTATTCATTAACTAAATACATGACTGTATTTCATATAAACGTTACTGGTTTACACATTTTTATATCTCATAAGGAAATACCTGCTATAGACATGATTACAAGCGATTTTCCAACGATATGCTATATTTGATCTCTATTGCCTAAGTACCTATTACCAAAAGTCCCTCGATCATGCGCCTTAATCACTTGAAGGGTGAACGTAAATAATTGTGAATAGATCTATTAGGGATTGATAATCCCCATTTGGTCGCTAAAGGAAAGCCACCAAATGCACTTTATTTGATTCCATAGGTTACTGGTAAATACCTATCTTGAGGGCCACTGTTTTACATCATTATTATGGATAATTTTGATGCCTGTTAATCGTTGAGTGTCATGAGCTTAGGGCAAGAGAATAGTAATAATATAGCACTACAATGACTGATGTTAAGGGCGTACAATGTTGTAGCCCTCTGTTTGATTAAACTACGAGATTGTGCTCACTATATAGCAGGAAAAACTATTAATAATTGAACAACTATTTTGGGGTTGGCCCGGTGAAGGGCAAACCAACGGATTGATTTGTATTGAATTGATAAGGAAATCACTCATTTTCTAATTAACGATTTAAACTATAAACTCTATGAACTCACCAACCTTTGTGTTGACACTTTTAGCATGTGTTTATCTCAGGTAACTAAACAAGAAGGAACTTGAAAGCACGAAGTGGGCTTGTAACCCGGCATGGGCTTAAATAAATGTTTTGACACATTTCAAATAAACATGTTGTTTAAATTACGAAACATCTTGATGTCTCGAATATTTGGTATTTTCAATGAATTAAACTTTAAAGCGTCATTTTTGTGTCGTTTTCTGTGATTGTGATAAAGATCCTCGAAGTAACACCCAAAAAGTCTTCCGCTGACATTTTAAGTCTTCCGCTGACATCTTAAGTCTTCCGCTGACATGATGATTTTGGGGGTGTTACAGATTGGCATAAGAGCTACAGTTATAGAGAACCAAGTGTTTTGAACATTGGACTATAAATACACGTTTAAAATGGACCACTTTTACAAAATACCACCTTATGCCCTCCGTGCCTACGCGTTTCCAACATCTGGTAGAGACATTACTTTTACATGATTTCTTATATATGTTAACATGTTATGATTATGCTAATGACTTATACTTACTAGTCGGGATTATTACAAATACCGTGTCTTCATATTTCCGTCCGCCAGACTATTATGTGACTTTTAAATAGTTTATGCTACAACTACACTCTAGTATATTAATATATAAATATATATATATATGCACCCCCAACTATTTTGAGTACTATACCAATCCTCATTAATTACCACGCTCTCATCTTTATAGATGCGTATGACATACTCTTTTTGTACTCTCGGAAAATCTGCGCACTACCTCGTCGATCAGTATGGATGTTGAGTCAAAAATTCTTAAGTAGGATGATTTACAACGTCTTTATTTGAATGGATTGGGACGCCTTTCCATTGAAATAAAGAAATTGTAAACCGCCGAACCATAAGTTTATACTTCGTTATTTACATCGTTTGGGACGCTTCTCTATGTAAATAACAAATTATAAATAAGTGGGCTTAATTGTATCTTAAATGGCATGCGTATGAAATCAAAGATCACTAAAGTTCATAAAACACTAAAACTTCAGCCAAAGACTCACAATTTTCTTCTGCGTAAGCCTAAGTCTAAGGCATTACGGCACAACCACATTTCTTCGATCATGTGCTTACTTTACATTCTGGCGATTTATGAAACCTTTTCACGACATTGTATGTGATTACAATGGTCTCTCGTACTTCTCTGGCATTATGAGTGATATAGTGATCTCCGAACCTTTCACAACTTTACCTAAAATCCATCAAAATCTATAAATTCCTCTAATAGAAATTCAAGATATGGGATTGCTAAGGAACAAACAGATTCATCATCTACAAAAGCTTGGAACCAAATATCGTGTTGTCACTTAAAACTTTACTTAACAAGTTTCTTTTTACAAAAGCTGAAGTTCAACAACTTTCTCTACATTCATCAAGTTCTCATCCGAAACCCTCATTGTTAAAAGTTAGTAACTAGCAAACACTATGTTTAACGGGTAGGTTACCCCACAGATTTTTTAACTTTCACGAAACAAGATATTGTGAACCATGTTTATTTTCAAAACATGTTAAAATAAAAATCCTCATTCAAAATGGAATTGTTTTCTTAAGCCAAATTAATCAAAAGGAATTGAACATAAGACAACGTAAGTAGTTAGAACTACTCAACAATTAAGACTATGAGAACTGCCATCACCAAGGAAAAAACTAATGTAGTAGTAGATACGTTAAGCTCGAAAAAAAAATAAAAAAATAAATAATAATAATAATAAAATTTTAAACCGCTCAGGGATTAGATCGTTAGGAATGACTATTTGTTCACCCTCTCCACTCACCTTTACAGCTACCTTATCTTAGAATCCCGGGACGGGATTCCGTTTAACGGGTAGGTAATTTAACATCCCGTAAAATTTTCCTACGATTAATACATTATTATAACCATTTTTACCCATGACAATTTTTTTTTATTTAATTGACAATCACAATATTTTTAACGGTACTCACACTATATTTAAAAGCCTATATATCACAAGTGACTTAAAGCTTTTATATTTAGTAAATATACGTTTCATCAATCAACCAAACATGCTTTATATATTTACCGAGCTTACGGAAAACCTCCTACATACTCAACAATGTTATTTAACCTCGACCCGACACTCAAAATACCATACCATCGTCTCTTTCCCCTTTTGTATACTTAAGCTCACATCATAATAAATATTACCCATGTGCTACTTGAATACAAACCAACCCCATTTACATGTATGCATATGTCAAGCTCTTTCCATACCAAGTTTCTGTAAGTCCTAGCCACTCTCACTCTTTTCCATTTATGACATTTTCTCATATTAATAAACTCAAAACAACACATAAGCAGTTAATATACCTTCTGTTTTGTTTCTGTTTTAACGAGACCAAACAAACACCCTCTTTATTTTTTTTGTAAATTAGTTCAAGCTAAAAGCTAATTAACGAGACCTTTGAATAAGCTAAACAACCAGTTAACATATTATATAAATGAACCATGTGTCGTTACAAGTTTGGAAACGTATCTGTTCTTTTCTGTCTTGTCGCTAAAACAGTCCCAAACACCCACTTTACGCCCTAGTTTTCTATCACTAGCCTAAGGTATTTAGCTTAACCAAACTACCTATGTGACCATCACCCAGGAAACTCCTAAACGCCCCCATAACATGGCTCTAACAACTTGGTTTGACTAGTTTAAACGGACCTCTTTTCTAGTCGCAACTCACTAAACCAAACTGAGCCCCTTTCTCCTTCTTACTTATTCCTCTTGGTCGACTAAGCAAGATCAAGTGAACCACCAACATATAAGATAACAGCTCGTTGTTCACACCTTCACCCTCCATCATTGTTACTACCTCAAGTGTAACCTTAGGAAACCCATATGCAACTCTTACACCAGCCACCCTTGATCCCCAATCATCACAAAACATCGTGTCAGCTGTCAGGAATAATCTCACAGGTTCTTTGCATATTTTCTCACTCAAGAGTCTCGATTCGGCATGGAGGGTGGTGAGATATATTCGTTCCTATCTCTTGTGATCTCAGCTTGGTATCATCTTCTCAAAACCCACTATATAAATACCTGTAAGCTCAGTTGGTAACGCAACACAAAACAGATCCCTCTTGCTTACCTACTGTTGCATACAATTCAAAAACAAACCCAACAACTCATTTCTTTAATGGCGTG
The DNA here is from genome assembly GCA_030686995.1 of Artemisia argyi. NCBI lineage: Eukaryota > Viridiplantae > Streptophyta > Magnoliopsida > Asterales > Asteraceae > Artemisia > Artemisia argyi. The sequence goes on from CM060684.1 coordinate 10,373,900, forward strand.
AGAAGAAGAAGGCTCCATACATGTCGACATTTAAAACTCACTACAACTCACATAAAATCATAGTTTCTGTCGAAGCCAGGTTGTAACTTGGAACTAATTTTGGTTCGTGGGTGAGCCCTTAACCAAGCCTTACACCATCGTATTTCCACACCTCAACTCTCACTAAACCAAACTCAAACATAAAATGTTATTCTTGTTGTTCCTGTCGTGAAAAGAAAGAGAAGAAAGGAGCAGAAGTTAGGCTATTATTCTTCCTGGTTCTAAATACATCTTTGGTTGCTACACGAAACGGAGTAGAATGCTAGGAGGCTTGGTGACAATCTTGATTTCACTTTGATCCTCGTCCACGTCCCCTACGAGTTCCTCGCCACCAAGTTGTGGTGTAGTAAGTTCCCAAGCTCACTCCTCTTCACATAAATATTTTGGTCGCGTATTGGTTTCATGCGTGACCCTTTTCATTTCACTTTAAGCATTCATAACTCACTTTGAAAACACTATTACAAATATATCTTTGGTCATTGTGTGGCAAAGCAACGTGGTAACTCAGCTAATAAGCTAAATGTAAAATGCATAATGAGATTTGAAACATGTTATAATCAATTAAAAACACACCAAGACTCATACATGCAAACCTTTTGAAATCAGATTTATAATGGTTAAAAGAGACTCGTGTGGCACTATCTTTTACCAACTTAAGCCTTGAGAAGCTTGTTCTCATCTTCACCATATTCAATCTACATGAAACATACGAGTTATATACGAATCGGGTCAAAACTTTCAAACCTAAAATGACTTGTGGAAACACTAATGAAAAGTAAAACCAAAGTTTGGCTCTAACAGACTTGTACTACTCGACTCACATTATATAAGGTGGCTCGAATAAGTCATCTTTCAAATTGTATAACTTATTTTCGAAACATAAGCTTAACCCTTTTAAAAACGTCACATGAAACTAGCTTAATAACTATGGACACATTTGAAGTCAAGTTATATAAATGAGTCGATATTCATTTAAAGCTTATTTTGGTCTCCAAGTAAATAACCCAACTGCTATTTAAAGATTTAGAGGAAACACAAAAACTCATTTCGAAACACATATATACGCATCAATGCATACAGGAAACTAAGAAAATATAACACAAGATCATAAGACTTTATAAGTTTTAAACCCTTATAATATTGTTACAATTTCAGTCCCTCAAGTATTATACATGACATTTTCCACCCAAAACTTCTATAAGTTGTAAACATGTTTATTTTAGAATAAGTATGTGATTATTTAACTACTTTAGGTTAAATGAGTCACGATAGTATAACTTTAGGGTTTACATAGAAACTTAATCACGCTTGACAAATTAATATTTTATGACTATATCATAGTAACATATAACGAGACCTACATTTTTTTAGACGATAATGAAGTGTTAAATACGAATAACTATATATTTCTGAATATATATAATTTATAACGTAAATTATATGACTTGACGATATTATCGGTTAACTTGAATACACATTAAATAATGATTATTCCTATAATAAAACTCATCGGTTCACTTAACCTGACGTAAACTTGCAATTACTATAATTTATCATTTATCAACTTTTGATACATATCATTGATTCATGACGAGAAATATAAATAATAAACGATACTTATACATAAAGACAAGTTATATTGTATATAACTTGCTCCTGAACTATTAAGCGTTTTGCCACGCAAGCCACCTCTGCCACAAGTCATTTTGTCATCGAACACTATTCAAATCACGATTCTCGATAAGTCGAACTTATCTCGGACTCCCATATCATTCAGGTTATCTCTTGAAGTCATTTCCATTCTACCTCTGACTTTACGTTATCTATGCCTATCATAACTCTCAGGTGAGTCATAGCCCCTACTCTTACTTGTTTTATAATGATTTATAAACGTTTTTGGGGGAGATACATGCTTAACTACTGTTTTTACTTTTACAAGTATTCATTAACTAAATACATGACTGTATTTCATATAAACGTTACTGGTTTACACATTTTTATATCTCATAAGGAAATACCTGCTATAGACATGATTACAAGCGATTTTCCAACGATATGCTGTATTTGATCTCTATTGCCTAAGTACCTATTACTAAAAGTCCCTCGATCATGCGCCTTAATCACTTGTAGGGTGAACGTAAATAATTGTGAATAGATCTATTAGGGATTGACAATCCCCATTTGGTCGCTAGAGGAAAGCCACCAAATGCACTTTATTTGATTCCATAGGTTACTGGTAAATACCTATCTTAAGGGCCACTGTTTTACATCATTATTATGGATAATTTTGATGCCTGTTAATCGTTGAGTGTCATGAGCTTAGGGCAAGAGAACAGTAATAATATAGCACTACAATGACTGATGTTAAGGGCATACGATGTTGTAGCCCTCTGTTTGATTAAACTACGAGATTGTGCTCACTATATAGCAGGAAAAACTATTAATAATTGAACTACTATTTTGGTGTTGGCCCGGTGAAGGGCAAACCAACGGATTGATTTGTATTGAATTGATAAGGAAATCACTCATTTTCTAATTAACGATTTAAACTATAAACTCTATGAACTCACCAACCTTTGTGTTGACACTTTTAGCATGTGTTTATCTCAGGTAACTAAACAAGAAGGAACTTGAAGGCACGGAGTGGGCTTGTAACCCGGCATGGGCTTAAATAAACGTTTTGACACATTTCAAATAAACATGTTGTTTAAATTACGAAACATCTTGATGTCTCGAATATTTGGTATTTTCAATGAATTAAACTTTAAAGCGTCATTTTTGTGTCGTTTTCTATGATTGTGATAAAGATCCTCGAAGTAACACCCAAAAAGTCTTCCGCTGACATCTTAAGTCTTCCGCTGACGTGATGATTTTGGGGGTGTTACAGGACATCCTGACTCAAATAGTGGTTGTGTAGGATTCTGCTGCTAGTATTGGTTTCCACTGATAGTGGATCCTGCTGCTAGCATCAGGATTCTGCTGATAGCAATTCTGCTGCTAACAGTATGACTCTGCTGCTAAGCAGTGATTCTGCTGCTAGTGATAAGTGGATTCTGCTGATGGTTATGTAACTGATTTGACCTATTCAAATGGCAGTTACATCTACATTTCTGACCTCGTTTAACTGATCAAGTAACCACTATTTTAGGCTATAATGGGGATAATTATGTGGAGATTAATGGGCCGATTAATTCTCATAATTCCATTTGACTAGCCATGAGTATCTTCCTATAAATAGGAAATCATATTATGCATGAAGTAATACACAGAAAACATATAACACTTATACACTAAGGGTTATTGATTTGTGCCTAAATCACAAACAACATTTGGTCTTATCCCAAGTAGATATTCGTGATACCCAGGCATTAGGGTCGAATAGTTTACTTTGGAAAGTGATAACACGATTCCAAGTGATATCCGGTAACCTTAATTGGTACGTAGCTAGGTCTTTGATTATCTTAATCCTGTTATGGGCTCATAACCCCCAACAATCAAAGTAAACTATTTGGTGATAATCAATGGCTGCTGCTATGAGGCATATGGCTGCTAGTTTTTCCAAATTGGAAAAGTTTGAAGGTGTTGACTTTAGAAGGTGGCAAAAGAAGATGCACTTCTTAATATCAAGCATGAATGTTGTGTATGTTCTTAACACTGTCATTCCTGAAGATCATGGGGATGCTGCTACTATGGAACAGATGAGGGCAAGAAGCAAATGGGAGAATGATGATTATGTTTGCAGAGGTTTAATTCTCAATGGTATGTCTGACTCTCTCTTTGACATTTATCAGAATGTTGAATCTTCCAAAGAACTTTAGGATTCCGTGGATGCCAAATATATTGCTGAGGATGCTTCAAGTAAAAAGTTTCTTGTAAGTAATTTCACAAATTACAAAATGACTGATTCAAGACCAGTTATGGAACAATACAATGAACTTCTTAGAATACTTGGAAGGTTTACACAACACACAATGAACATGGATGAGGCTATTTCAGTCTCTTGTATCATTGACAAACTCCCTCCTACTTGGAAAGATTTCAAGCATGCCTTGAAACATAAGAAGGAGGAACTGACACTTGTTCAGTTGGGTAGTCATCTGCGTATTGAGGATTCTCTCAGGGCGCAGGACAATGACAAGCCAAAGAGTAGCAATGCTACTGGTGCATCTGTTGTCAATATGGTGGAACATAACAATTCCACCAGGTACAATGACAACAAAGGCAAACGCAAACATCAGGATAACACAAGGGCTGATCCTAACAAGAAGGCTACACCTACTTGTTGGAAATGTGGCAAATCTGGTCACATTAAAAGGGATTGCAAAGGTTTTAAGATTGGAGGTAAATCCAATGGTTCAGGCACTAGTGGTTCAGGAAATGGTGGTCCAACCAACTCACTGAAAGGTCAGAATATGTTTAATGAATCTCTTCAGGTTTATTATGTTACATATGTATCTGAATCTAACTTTGTGCAGGATGATGATGTTGCGTGGTGGGTTGACTCTGGAGCAACTGTTCATGTGTGCAAAGATAGATGCTGGTTCAAGACTTATGAGTCATTGAATGATGGATCTATTCTTCACATTGGAAATGAGTCAACAGCTTTGGTGCATGGTCGTGGTTGTGTAGATCTTAGTTTTAGTTCTGGAAAGATTGTAACTTTGTTTAATGTTATTCATGTTCCTGATATAAGGAAGAACTTGGTTTCAAGTAGTGTTTTGAATAATCATGGATATAAACAAGTTATTGAATCTAATAAATTTATTTTGTCCAAACATGGTGTGTTTATTGGTTTTGGCTATTTGTGTGATCATATGTTCAGGCTGAATATTGTCACTGACATTGTTAATTCAGCCTTTATGTCAACCTCTAAACTGAATGACTCTACCCTGTGTCATGCTAGACTTGGCCATGTACATTTTAAAAGGATGCAAGATATGTCTAAGGATGGGTTAATCCTAGCATTTGACATGGACACTGAAAAGTGTAAAACTTGCATGTTGACCAAAATTACTAAGAAACCCTTTCAGGGTGTAAAACGTGAGATTGAGCTCTTGGAGCTAATACACAGTGACCTGTGTGATTTGCATGCCACTCCCTCTTTGGGGAACAAGAAGTACTTTGTGACATTTATTGATGATGCTTCTAGGTTTTGTTATGTCTATCTATTACATACCAAGGATGAAGCATTAGATAAATTCAAGGTATTTAAAACAGAAGTTGAGTTGCAACTTGGGTCCCTGATCAAAAGATTCAGGACTGATAGGGGAGGTGAGTACATGGATACTCAGTACTTTCAGTCTGTTGGTATAATCCATGAAACGACTGCTCCTTATACTCCTCAACAAAATGGTATCTCTGAAAGAATGAACAGGGTACTGAAGGAGATGGTTAATTCCATGTTGTCCTATTCAGGACTGAGTCAAGGGTTATGGGGTGAAGCTATGTTAACAGCTTGCTATTTATTAAATAGGGTTCCCAATAAAAGGAACAAAGTCACCCCTTATGAACTATGGAATAAAAAGAAACCCAACCTGAATTATCTCAGGGTTTTGGGCTGTAGAGCTGTTGTAAGACTCCCTGATCCAAAATTAAAAACTTTGGGTGAAAGAGGCATTGATTGCATCTTTGTTGGATATGCTGAGCATTCCAAGGCATACAGGTTCTATGTTAATGAACCTAATGAATATGTTTCAATTAATTCAATAATTGAATCAAGGGATGCACTATTTGATGAAAATAGATTCTCATCAGTCCCTAGACCAAGTCACAGGATTCCAAATGGAACTGATGACAATGGTGTTTCAGAGGCCCCTGATGAGGTTGTGGTTCAACAACCTGAACCTGAGCTCAGGAAGAGCAAAAGGGCCAGGACTCCAAAGTCATTTGGACCTGAGTTTCAATTATACTTAATTGAAGGTACAAGGAATGAGGTCTCTGACCAATACTCCTATTGCTTCATTGTTGAGGATGATCCCAAAACTTTTGAAGAAGCAATGAAGTCCCAGGATGTTGCTTTCTGGAAAGAAGCAATAAATGATGAAATTGAATCCATCATGGGGAACAACACTTGGGTGTTGGTTGATCTACCACCAGGTTGCAAACCTCTTGGTTGCAAATGGATTTTCAAAAGGAAAATGAAGGTAGATGGAACTATTGAAAAGTTCAAGGCTAGACTAGTCATTCAGGGCTTCAAACAAAAGTCAGGGATAGACTACTTTGATATTTATGCCCATGTGGCACGTATCAGTACCATAAGACTGCTGATTGCTTTAGCATCAATTCACAATCTGATTATTCATCAGATGGATGTGAAGACATCTTTCTTGAATGGTGAATTGGATGAGGAGGTTTATATGAACTGTCACACCCCCAATTTACCTGAATGGCAGCGGAATGGAATACCTGGGGGTGACTGTCATAGCACCATAGTTACAGTTATATTGAACGACCTAAAGTGTCGTTTAGAAAATACAGCGTTTGATCATTAAAACATTCAGAGTTTACAACATAGGTCCCAAAAGATGTTGCCATTTTAGTTAAAATAAGTTCAACAAGATCAAACGTTCATAGGTGTAGAAAATATAGTCAGACGCGTCGTCTCCACGACTCCATGAATGTCCAAATGCATGCCACATGAGCTACCTTAATAACCTGAAAATACATGCTAAAGTGTCAACACGAGGTTGGTGAGTTCATAGATTTAGAGAACAAATAGATATGGTAAAACATTTGAAGAGAAGAATTTCCCAGTAAAATCATCGTAAATCAGTAATAAAGTTGATGGAAAGGCATCGTTAATCAGTAATAAGAAATCCGTAATAAGAAATCAATAATAAGAAATCCGTATCAAGAAATCAGAAATAAGGAATCCGAAATGAGAAATCAGAAATAAGAAATCCGAAATAAGAACTCAGAAATAAGAAATCCGAAATAAGAACTCAGAAATAAGAAATCCGAAATAAGATTTATAAAAACCATCAGTATTTAACTTTAATCTTATATACAATAGCCCAAGTATAAAGTAATAAGTTTTTTAGTCATAAAACTACATTGTCTCTTAAGCTCATGAAACCGAAGCTAGACGTTACTTGGCCCCAAATGAGTGTTTACCAGACACTCTAATAATAAAGACATGAAATGCATCTGTAATACTGTTGGAGCAACCCAAACACAGATGGAGGAGTCACCCTCAATAGATCTATTCACTCACTCTCGCTTGGAACTTAATTAACGGTCCATGATAATAAAGGGGACTTGTCAAGACGTGGTAATAAGGAAACTTAAGCAATGTAAGGAATTTAATACTTTGGCATTGTACAAAAATAATAAAAGCAGTGTATTTTCATTCAAAAGTAATTCAAATCGTATAAAAGTATAAAACAAGTATTTAAGCAAATATCTCCCCCAAAGAGTTTATAAACAAATTAAACAAGTAAAAGTGGGGCTATGACTCACCTCGAAATGATAGTACAAAGTGATGAAATGATCGGGACAACAAGGCGCGAACTCTAGCCGCAACCTAAATGAATGAATGTGATCTAATTTAGATCATGCCGTGATGAAATGAATGCACATGCACATGATACTCATACCACTCGTAATTTGGAAATACTAGTTATCGTCATGGTAAAATAGTTTCCATACTTAGGAAAAATAAGTTCATTTAGAGAAGTATATAACTTGTCATATTAACTCGTACAAAAAAGTTAGCGTCATATTCCTAGTATCAAAACCTTAGAATGATGTCGTTATGTCGTATAAATATTCCCTTGGGTCATACGTATTCATTTGTTAAGAAAATAGTCATTAGTAACGTTGCTAGAAAATATACCATTTAGTACGTACGTTATTATTTTTATTTGTGACTATATATATATATATAGTTTTGACGATGTTAAAACGGGCATAACTCGGTCGTTTTAGGCTTGTTTTCCTTGTTCTTTATGTCCACGGATTCGTTGTTGTGTATACTAGTATATTTTTGATAACTCGGCTCCTCTAGGTTACGTTTAATACCTCTTTTTACCCATTGAAATTTGCCAAACAGCAAGCAGTTTTTACAAAAATAGTTTTCGTCGTTAAATTTGTAAAAATCATATCTCCTTCGTTATAAACTCGTTTTAATCCGTTCTTTCGCCTAAAGTTTCATTTTTGAAAGTATTTTCTAAATCTTTGGTCAAAAATTAGCCATCAACCACTGATTTTCCCACGAAATAGAAATAGGGACAGTAGGTATTTCAAGTGTTTCAAAAACCATTTCTAGGGTTCTAATCTAGTTCCATCTTCATTCAAACCACTTTCAAACACCACAAAACTAATCTAATCCTACCATACACCTTCTTAGGGTGTCATGGGTTCCTAAACATCACAACCAAGTAGATCTAACAAGGATCTAACCAAAAATCACTTCTAGGGCTTGTATGATCAAAAGTTCACAAAAATAAAGTGGTATAAGTTAATGCATGTATGAGATCTTGCAAGAAAATATATAAACATAGTAATAACTTTGTAAAAATTATGAAATGAGTTTTGTAAACTTACTAGGAAGATTAATGAAGTTTGGATGATGAAACCTTAACAATCCTTGAGTTTTTATTTCAAAACTCAAACAAGGATAACTATATAAACAAGATTATACTTAGATCTTTGAAAAATGATGGTCTTGCTTCTTTTCCTTGTGGTTTGCCGTGAGATGAGGTAGAGAGAAAGAGAGAAATGAGTTTTCTTGCACTAGTGAGAAATGAGAGAAAATATCTAGGATTTGATATATGTATTATTAGTAGTAAAATATCTTATGTATTATTGATTTGCTAGACAAGATCCACAAATTATGGAACTCAATAGGGGGGGGGGGGGGCGGCAATGTATGAGAAAAGAAAGAAAAAATGGATTTGTGTAAGAGATTTGGTGAAATTTGGATAGTATTATGTATATATTAGTGGTTTTAGGGAATACCGGGTACCGAGTTAACTAAAAATAAATTTTAACGGAGTTAACCGTGACATAATAAAGTCATAAAAATTGTAAAATAATATTCCTGATGAGAATCGGAAGTTAAAATAATGATCGGGTTGAAATATCGCAAACCGACGGAGTTATAGGCTCCGACCGTAAAACATAGTAATTGTTTTGAAAACACCGGGTAAATTAATATTATAATTTTTATATTATAAAAATGAATATAAAAATATATTGGGATCATAGTTGGGAGTGTCGGACGTGTTAGTCACATTTATAGTTCGCGTATTAGTGTTTATTTAAAATAAGCATACGTAATTCGTTAATTGTACCAAAAGTATTAATTTATTTATCCTACGAGTGGAATAGTATGCAAGTGCCCTAATGATGATATGCTGACTATTTCTAGTCCGTATGAAATGTCCCTGATAATAATGCATGAATTCGCTCCTGAACCAATACGGTTACGCGAATTTGAACACTCGTAAACTAAATTTACGATGACATGAATAAGACACGTGAATAGTGGTTTTCTCTCGGAGATGAATAGTGTCAAGTGAATAGTAAAATTTCTGAACGCTTCTCAGAATGTCAAATTGACCTCGAAAACGATGAATAGTGATCGGTGAATAGTAAATGATGAATAGTAACTTGTGAATAGTAAATTGTCGAGGTTTGGAAAATGACCGGAAATTACGAGTTGTGACAGTCTTCCCCACTAACAGGAACTTCGTCCCGAAGTTCAGTTTTGGTTGGTCTCTGAAGTATATTTGGTAAAAAGACGTGGATACTTGAGTTGCATTTGGTCTTCCCGTTCCTAAGTAAATTCGGGTCCTCTTCGAGAATTCCAGCGAACTTTCACGAAAGGAATTCGACTTTGCTTCAATCGTTCGACCTAACAGTCCATGATTTCTATTGATCCTCTTACCAGGTTTACGTTTGTCTTTGGGTTGGAATTCTTTCCAATTGGGATTATGAGTGACTAATCTGAAAGTCATTTCCTGGGATTTGAATAGGTGAATCATAATTGTGTAATCCGGTTGTTCTCTAACAAGGCTCAAGTTAGATGACCACTAGGTCTACTCTTGTCTGAAATATTACGTGGTCTAGTGTATATCAGGTTTAACTTTCCAAATTTTTCCGAATAATATCATGCCTTTCCTAGGCAGAATTTTCAACATGATTTGGCTACCAACTTGAAGTTTTAATGGTTTACAACGTGTAGAATTTGTAATTGATTCTTGACTTGTAGGAGGTTTCTGGTTATCTCATGAATGCCTATTGGAATAGTGAGTTTTGCTTTTTCCGAGTTTGGTTCGTCAATAGATGATCAGTGCTTCTTCAGGTTTATAATGTAATATAGGTAATATACGTTGCTGAACTATGTCAGAACCCAAATCTTATATGTCAGCTGGTCGATTCTAAAATGAATCTTAAATGGTCCAATATACTTGAGATTCAATCTCTCGCGTTACCAAAATTGTATCATGCCTCTCCAAGGCAAAGCTTTCAACTTAGTTCGTTCTCCCACTTGAATCTAGATGGTTTGTTGTTCAGAGATACTCAATCCGCATGATGTGCGTCATGCACCAACCTAACTTCTACCAGTCCCTCGTTGCTTGTAACTGGTTCTTGACTTGTGAAATTTCCTTTGTTGTTCCATAGTTTAGTTCTAGACCAGTGCATTTAACTTTCCGATTTCGGTCTGTAAATGGGTAATTGGTACTTCGATCATAAAGTTCCTCAATTGGTGTAGTCTCTATGCCTGCGCGATAATTATCGTTGCAACCGAATCTGATTTATGGTAAATGGTTAGTCGAACCATTTCTAGAGTTAATTGCTCACTCTCTGAGCATAACTTTCCTATGTTCAAATCGTTCTCTCATTGTGACCATCGGTCTGAGGATGACAGGCGGTGTTTATATCTTAATGGGGTTCCAAAGGAAATCTTAAAATGATTGTTAGAAGTCTGAGGTGATTCGATCACCTTTATCCGGAATAATTGAAATGGGTACAATAAATCTTGTGACTAATTCCTTAACATTACGTCTTTCGAACTTGGCGTTATCTGAATGAGATAGAATATGGGTAGCAGTTTTGATTCCTTGTCTCTTGGTCTAACGGATGATAAGACATATGTCTTTCCTTGCCTTATTGGTGGTTGTCAGGCAAACTACAAGCCTAGGTATTCAACCAACTTAAGTCTTGAGATAGATTATCGTGAAATTGTCATCATGTTGGCAAAATGTATATTCGGGTCTGATTCCTTTCTTGATATGGTAATGAGGTTATCTAGAATTTCTTGAGAACACAATTCTTTGAGGGAATCTATATCGATATCCATAATTCGAATCAAGCATTCTTGGCGTAAAACTCACCGCAGGGAAGTTTGCATTTAGATAAGGCCATGTTTAATCAAATCACTTTACAGTATCGGTTAGGAGGCTTGGTTTATTCCTATGGTTTTGCTTAGCGTACTCTCTCAATGTATTCGATCTTGTAGCTCAGTCTAGCTAGTACCTTTAAATAATAGAATTGGACAACCCGGTCAGAGATGGTGGTTCGGATGGTCTCGTGGCATCTTAGAACTGTTGTTCAGCTATAAATTGTCTTGGTGTATACTTCTAGTCTAGGTTAGTAGTTCTGTAATCCTTTCATTGCTTTTCTTGTATCAAGGAATCCTACTCGTAATTGATATGAAAAGTCTCTCCTAGAGAAGTCAATGGAACAATCCAACTTAATGGCTAAGTGGGTGACAGGTGGGGTAAGTATCCAGGGAGAGTTTGTCAGAAAAAGACACTTATAAAAGTGTTTACTTGTCTAAAATGCTTTTGAATGAAGATTGTTATTAGCAATACTTTAAAAAGTAACTATTTCCTTCATGGCATAATCCTTCCTGAATTATACATAGGTGATCAGGCTATGTATAGTTGAGGACTAATGATGCTATGCTTGATTTAGTCAGAATAATATTACTTTTCTCAAAAGTTTTAGATGGTGTTCAACGTATTCTTATTAAAAATGGTATCCTGATATTTCCTTTCAAAGCAATATAAAAATTGATTCGCGTAGTAATAGTAAATATTTGGCGTAATATCGGAAAAATCAGTTTATAGTACGGTAACAAAATGGTTTATTTTAGAAATTCGGTAAAACAATTTCCCCATAAGGTAGTAAATTAGTTTGAAATAAAACTCGTTGAATGGTTTATTGGATACATGGGTAAATACTATGGAATGGTAATAATCTACTAATCCGTCAAATACGAAATCGGCCTAATCCCTAATAAGACAATGGTATAATGTTACGTAACGATTGAAAATTGCATAATTGCAATAGGAGATGGAATAAACGAAGGTTACGATTATCACATAGTTAACAAAAGATAGTCATTACATTAGATAGGAAAGTGCTTAATACAACTAGGTTACATCAACGTACTTATGGAAAGTACCAAAAGAAAGTACAACCCTAGAGGGCTCAAACTAAGGTTCATATAATTAAAACATAAACTTCTTCTTCCAATTCTGGTTCCCCAACTCCGGGCATTCACTCCTGAAGTGTCCCACTACTCCACACTCGCGGCAGGTTACCGAGAGTTTCTGATGCTTTGCGAGGGTGGGAGCCTTGCAATCCTTGGTTTCATGTCCAAGCTTTTGGCAGTTCTTACATTGAGAGGGGCAAGATCCTTTGTGATGAAACTGACACTTGTTACACTCGGGTAATTTACCAACATACCTTTTCTTTTGGCTTGACCCAGCAGCACAGGTCTCCACCACTTGTTGTATCTTAAACGGTTGTTGAGAAGCATTGGCATCCAGATTACCGACCCACTTTCTCTTGTTGCTACCATTGCCTCCTAAAATCTTGGTGTGAGCTATGCGTTCCTTTGCTTCGATTGCCATTCTGATAGCTTTAGGCATGGTATCGGGTTCCAATGAGTTGACCAACATACGAATTTCAGGAGAAAGTCCTCCTATGTACCTTTCAAGTTTCTTACTTTTCGGCTCATCCATTGCAGAGCCTAGTCGGGCTAAATCATAAAAAGAAGCAGTATACTTAATAACATCATCTCCTACCATGGTAAGGTTTAGTGTTTCCTGTTCAATTGCTTGTAATTCGCTTTTCACACAGAACTTCAAACTCATCATCCATTTTAGTTTCTCCTAAGAGTGTGAGTAAGCAGCATCAACTCCTACTACCTGGACATACTTAGTCCACCATTTCTGGGCATGCTCTTGAAAAGTGCAAGTGGCGAACTTAACTTTGTCTTCCTTACAGCAGTCACCACATTGAAAGATTGTTTCTAATTCTTCGAACCATTTGAGAAATTCCTTTGTGTCTATATTTCCGCTAAAGGAGGAGGGATTACAACCCATAAATTCCACGTGAGTAAGTTCCTTGGTGAAGGTAGTGGCCATGTTCTTGGCAATGACTTGTCCAACAGCAGCTTGCGTCATGCTTGGAGTGGTTTGCTTAAATCTATTTCCATCAAATCATAAGAGTCCATGAGAATCTATAGGTAATAAGCATCATCCTATTCATAACACATGAATATAATACATGAAAGTTTCGGTCTATATGAACCCATATCATAGATAGCACAACCATTCCCCTATAGTAGAGTCAATACTTGGTGATTCCGTTTGTTTATCAATCAAAATACTACAAGTTTCTTCGAACTATGCCACACCTCTCGTGGCTAGGATAATAGCAAAAGCTAGTAAAGGTATAAGTCTAGTCTAAAGACTTCCTATAGTCCTTCCAGGTGAAATCAGGTTTTACGACATCATAAGGTCGGGATAGTCCTGAAGCAGTGTCTAAAGTTGTGCATCGATCAAGTCCTAGATAGTGTAGATTCTAAGCCATTCTTGAGGAACCTGTAGATGTTCCTGTTGAGTCCGTAATCTTGGTATTATCCACAAGGCGTTATCTAATTCATGGCAAGTGAAAATGGAAAAGGAAACTGACAATGGTGGTATTTTAAAGGATGAGAATAACATTGATGACAATGCGATCCTAGTGATGAGTTAGGAGATAATGGTGATAATAGTGAATGGGATACTACCCTCTTTCGCGCTATTTCGCGACATCTAAGAGGTAAAGCTGAAGTACGCACTATGGGACGACCAATAGTGTAATAAGTAACCAACGGTGGTGGTAGTACCTAAGTAGTAGGCGTCCTACTAGTGAAGGAAAGAAAACATGCTATCTTCCTTTGTAATAAGCATCCTAATAAGTCCATTAAAATTAAGTCTGAAAACTCTACCAAACGGCATTCTATGTATAGGCTGAATGATAGGAAAACCTTATTCCTATAACAAATCAATAGTGCTAACGGTGGTATACGTGTAACTGGTGGTATAATGGTAGTGGAAGATGACAAGGCATCTTCAATGTCGGAATCCGACGAAAGGATAACAGCGTGGGTATCTGAAGACATGTCACTTGTGAACCAGTTCAATATAATCATATATATATATGAGTATGGGTATGAATAACTTGCACAGTGCGTGCGTAAAACAACATGTATAGTGAATATGCACCTATGATGAAATGATGAGATGCTATGATGATGTGGTTATAGTCTAGGGTCCAAGATACATCCTAGTTCGCTATAACCTTAGCTCTGATACCAATCTGTCACACCCCCAATTTACCTGAATGGCAGCGGAATGGAATACCTGGTGGTGACTGTCATAGCACCATAGTTACAGTTATATTGAACGACCTAAAGTGTCGTTTAGAAAATACAGTGTTTGATCATTAAAACATTCAGAGTTTACAACATAGGTCCCAAAAGATGTTGCCATTTTAGTTAAAATAAGTTCAACAAGATCAAACGTTCATAGGTGTAGAAAATATAGTCAGACGCGTCGTCTCCACGACTCCATGAATGTCCAAATGCATGCCACATGAGCTACCTTAATAACCTGAAAATACATGCTAAAGTGTCAACACGAGGTTGGTGAGTTCATAGATTTAGAGAACAAATAGATATGGTAAAACATTTGAAGAGAAGAATTTCCCAGTAAAATCATCGTAAATCAGTAATAAAGTTGATGCAAAGGCATCGTTAATCAGTAATAAGAAATCCGTAATAAGAAATCAATAATAAGAAATCCGTATCAAGAAATCAGAAATAAGGAATCCGAAATGAGAAATCAGAAATAAGAAATCCAAAATAAGAACTCAGAAATAAGAAATCCGAAATAAGAACTCAGAAATAAGAAATCCGAAATAAGATTTATAAAAACCATCAGTATTTAACTTTAATCTTATATACAATACCCCAAGTATAAAGTAATAAGTTTTTCAGTCATAAAACTACATTGTCTCTTAAGCTCATGAAACCGAAGCTAGACGTTACTTGGCCCCAAATGAGTGTTTACCAGACACTCTAATAATAAAGACATGAAATGCATCTGTAATACTGTTGGAGCAACCCAAACACAGATGGAGGAGTCACCCTCAATAGATCTATTCACTCACTCTCGCTTGGAACTTAATTAACGGTCCATGATAATAAAGGGGACTTGTCAAGACGTGGTAATAAGGAAACTTAAGCAATGTAAGGAATTTAATACTTTGGCATTGTACAAAAATAATAAAAGCAGCGTATTTTCATTCAAAAGTAATTCAAATCGTATAAAAGTATAAAACAAGTATTTAAGCATATATCTCCCCCAAAGAGTTTATAAACAAAATTAAACAAGTAAAAGTGGGGCTATGACTCACCTCGAAATGATAGTACAAAGTGATGAAATGATCGGGACAACAAGGCGCGAACACTAGCCGCAACCTAAATGAATGAATGTGATCTAATTTAGATCATGCCGTGATGAAATGAATGCACATGTACATGATACTCATACCACTCGTAATTTGGAAATACTAGTTATCGTCATGGTAAAATAGTTTCCATACTTAGGAAAAATAAGTTCATTTAGAGAAGTATATAACTTGTCATATTAACTCGTACAAAAAAGTTAGCGTCATATTCCTAGTATCAAAACCTTAGAATGATGTTGTTATGTCGTATAAATATTCCCTTGGGTCATACGTATTCATTTGTTAAGAAAATAGTCATTAGTAACGTTGCTAGAAAACATACCATTTAGTACGTACGTTATTATTTTTATTTGTGACTATATATATATATATATATATATATATATATATATATATATATATATATATATAGTTTTGACGATGTTAAAACGGGCATAACTCGGTCGTTTTAGGCTTGTTTTCCTTGTTCTTTATGTCCACGGATTCGTTGTTGTGTATACTAGTATATTTTTGATAACTCGGCTCCTCTAGGTTACGTTTAATACCTCTTTTTACCCATTGAAATCTGCCAAACAGCAAGCAGTTTTTACAAAAATAGTTTTCGTCGTTAAATTTGTAAAAATCATATCTCCTTCGTTATAAACTCGTTTTAATCCGTTCTTTCGCCTAAAGTTTCGTTTTTGAAAGTATTTTCTAAATCTCTGGTAAAAAATAAGCCATCAACCACTGATTTTCCCACGAAATAGAAATAGGGACAGTAGGTATTTCAAGTGTTTCAAAAACCATTTCTAGGGTTCTAATCTAGTTCCATCTTCATTCAAACCACTTTCAAACACCACAAAACTAATCTAATCCTACCATACACCTTCTTAGGGTGTCATGGGTTCCTAAACATCACAACCAAGTAGATATAACAAGGATCTAACCAAAAATCACTTCTAGGGCTTGTATGATCAAAAGTTTACAAAAATAAAGTGGTATAAGTTAATGCATGTATGAGATCTTGCAAGAAAATATATAAACATAGTAATAACTTTGTAAAAATTATGAAATGAGTTTTGTAAACTTACTAGGAAGATTAATGAAGTTTGGATGATGAAACCTTAACAATCCTTGAGTTTTTATTTCAAAACTCAAACAAGGATAACTATATAAACAAGATTATACTTAGATCTTTGAAAAATGATGGTCTTGCTTCTTTTCCTTGTGGTTTGCCGTGAGATGAGGTAGAGAGAAAGAGAGAAATGAGTTTTCTTGCACTAGTGAGAAATGAGAGAAAATATCTAGGATTTGATATATGTATTATTAGTAGTAAAATATCTTATGTATTATTGATTTGTTAGACAAGATCCACAAATTATGGAACTCAATAGGGGGGGGGGGGGGGGGCGGCAATGTATGAGAAAAGAAAGAAAAAATGGATTTGTGTAAGAGATTTGGTGAAATTTGGATAGTATTATGTATATATTAGTGGTTTTAGGGAATACCGGGTAACGAGTTAACTAAAAATAAATTTTAACGGAGTTAACCGTGACATAATAAAGTCATAAAAATTGTAAAATAATATTCCTAATGAGAATCAGAAGTTAAAATAATGATCGGGTTGAAATATCGCAAACCGACGGAGTTATAGGCTCCGACCGTAAAACATAGTAATTGTTTTGAAAACACCGGGTAAATTAATATTATAATTTTTATATTATAAAAATGAATATAAAAATATATTGGGATCATAGTTGGGAGTGTCGGACGTGTTAGTCACATTTATAGTTCGCGTATTAGTGTTTATTTAAAATAAGCATACGTAATTCGTTAATTGTACCAAAAGTATTAATTTATTTATCCTACGAGTGGAATAGTATGCAAGTGCCCTAATGATGATATGCTGACTATTTCTAGTCCGTATGAAATGTCCCTGATAATAATGCATGAATTCGCTCCTGAACCAATACGGTTACGCGAATTTGAACACTCGTAAACTAAATTTACGATGACATGAATAAGACACGTGAATAGTGGTTTTCTCTCGGAGATGAATAGTGTCAAGTGTATAGTAAAATTTCTGAACGCTTCTCAGAATGTCAAATTGACCTCGAAAATGATGAATAGTGATCGGTGAATAGTAAATAATGAATAGTAACTTGTGAATAGTAAATTGTCGAGGTTTGGAAAATGACCGGAAATTACGAGTTGTGACATGAACCAACCTCAGGGATTCATCTTGCCTGGCAATGAAAACAAGGTGTGTAAACTGATTAAGTCCTTATATGGACTCAAACAGGCACCTAAGCAATGGCATCAAAAATTTGATGAAGTGGTTTTGTCTAATGGTTATGTTCTTAACCAGGCTGACAAATGTGTATATAGGAAATTTGATGAATCTGGTAAAGGAGTCATTATTTGTCTATATGTTGATGACATGTTGATCTTTGGTACTGACCAAAATCAGGTTGACCTGACAAAGGAATTTTTGTCATCAAAGTTCTCCATGAAGGACATGGGGGAGGCTGATGTTATCCTTGGTATAAGTATCAAACATGAAAGCAATGGTATATCAATTTCTCAGTCTCATTACATAGAGAAGGTACTGAAGAAATTTAATTGCTTTGATTGTACTCCAGTGAGTACTCCCATGGATACCCCTGAGAAGCTTATGCTGAACAATGGCAAAGCTGTATCTCAACTTGAGTATTCCAGGGTGATTGGCTGCCTGATGTATGCCATAAGTTGTACAAGGCCTGACATTGCTTTTGCTGTGGGTAAACTCAGCACCGGCAAGCAATTCAGAGGGTACTGAAGTATTTGAAGAGAACTATGGACTATAGTCTCTCATATACTGGTTATCCTTCAGTGTTGGAAGGTTACACTGATGCAAGTTGGATCAGTAACACTGAAGACAATTCGTCTACCAGTGGCTGGGTATTCCTACTTGGTGGAGGTGTGATACGTGGGAATCGCACCAGGCTTTACCTCTCAAGGGATCTTGAGAAGCTTACAACCCCCACCAGGGAGTGTACCTGATCGTTGTAGTATAGTATAGTGACAAGTACCGGGGGATTGATCGTTCAGCTAGGAATAGTGTCGCTAGGATTAGAAAACCTAAATACTAGTTCTAAAGATGAGGGATGATTATTTTTGTATTTTTATATTTTTTAGAAAGCAAGTAAAAATCTCGGGTTTGAAGGATTTGGGCGGAATTAGTTGCTAGTCAACTAACCCAATACTAAAGATGCAATCAAAATAAAATAGTAGAAATAAAAATAAACTAAATTAACTAAGGTTGTGAGCAATAAGTGGAGAAAATGTGTTTACTTAGATTTCACTACTCACTAGATATCTTTTACACGTTAATTACTTGTTATAGTTGCGTGGATGACGGATTGTATTCCTTAATACCATTCATGGGGTGGCGCACTTAATTCCCCAATCCTATGAGTGCCTACTTCACTCCTATGTCGAGCCGGCTAAGAAGCTCCTAACATGGGATCATTAGAATTTACTCATGCATTAAATACAACCAATAAAACCTAGTGCACGTCAGTTCATGTTTCCTAAGACGTTCAAGCATGTTACCATTTAGAGATCTGCCAGTTTTCTTAAGCCTAACATCGAAATCATTCATCCAATACAACCATAAACAAGTAATCAACACATAATTAACATCTAGGTTTCATTAGATCCAAGCAAACACAAGATAGATCTAGCCTAGCATGGTAGAATTAAGACAAGAACAAGATATAGACAACCAACACATAGACATATTGATTGAATTAAAAGAATACTTATCTTAATTACACATGAAAGGGATCAAGGGCTAAGAACCCTTGAAAAACCTGTAAAATTCGTACCAAGTTTGTACTTAGGGTTTCTCCAAAATTTCTCTTCTTTTTTTAATGTGAAAATTAGAAAACTATATATAGGAAATAGGGTCTGACGACGTCAAGAACAAATTTGTGACGCCATCATCTTGCCGCCAAAATACTTCTCGGACTGCCTTGATCTACTTTTGACGCCGTCATGTGTTATGTGTTTCCAGGCCGTCATGCATTTTACTCTTGACGCCCTACCTTGTGACGCCATCAATTCTGTACTGGGTCATCATGGAAATTACACTTGACGCCGTCAGAAATTCCTTCTTGACGCCCTCACCTACTGTTCCCAGCAAGGAAAATTAAGACTTTGGCGTTTTCTTCACTTTTATGCTCCAAAAACGTCCGAATTGCTTCCTTTTCTAGATTTCTCCCCCAAAGTACCTAAAATCACAAAAGGAACGATTTAGGGTAATATTTGATCAAATAAAGTCAATTCCGGGCTTAAATGACCTCCTAAAAGTGGTTCATTTTTTGCCTTATCATATACCCTTACACTTGAGATTTGCTTGTCCTCAAGCAAATGCGCTTTTATTCTAGTCAAAATACAAGTTAGGGGTCATTTAACACTAATATAAAAGTAATTACAACAAATAATCGTTCCACTAAAGACCAAAGACAAGCACGGAGGTCATACACTAGCACCTCACAAATAGTGTTTAGATACTCACATCTCTCGGGTGTAATAAAGTATAAATTACAATATGGAAACGGAAGATATCTCTCACTACCTGTCATAGCAAAATAGATTACCATAGGCTTGGGAAAGGATCAAACCTCTACCACATGGCGTAAGCACCTAGGATAAACTATCAAAGAGGTCTTTTTAAAGGGTTGTAACGTTAGGTGTAGGGATATGAAATACACGGTTTTGTTGGATAAAGAAAGTTTTTACTGGTGGCGAGTTAACAATCTTGGTTAATTACATGTACAATATGGCGTTGCTAAGCCAAGACTAGACTCAACTTAAGCTAATAAATGAAAAATAACAAAAACATAAAATAAACATAGAATGAAAAGGGATGGTAGTCCGTATGTTTTTTCTCTTTTTCTTTTTTTTCTATTTTTTTCTTTTCTTTTTCTTGGTTTTTTCGATTTTTTTTTTTTTTTTTTTTTTTTTTTTTTTTTTTTTTTTTTTTTTGCATACACTTTTACCCTACCATCCAAAAAGTAATACATCATAGGGAATGAGCATTCCCCTTATACTTGAATTTTTACATACTTTACAATAACTAATCTAATGACTCGAATTAAGAAAATCAAAACGCTTGGAGTACTTTTAAGATTAACGTACATATGGGGGTAATATATGATGTTCTTCCCCATTACTCCATAAAATAAGTACTTTACCCATGAGTCCCAATCGTTCCAAAACAATATATACAAGGATATGACTCGACTTAGCAACCATGTAATCAATTAGATAGTTAACTTAAGGTTTAACAAATAACAATAATGCACTAAAGATGAGCGCATACACAGAAGGCTAAGGTGATTTGGTTGTTCATTTAAGTGGGGTGTAACAAATTCTTCCTTTAAGTAAGATGCTTAAAGTTAGAAACGAAAAGATAGGCTCGGAGGGGTGTACTAGGGGTTTCGTGTACTAAAAATGAGTACAACGCTAAGGGTGTGGGAAAAATTAGTTGACTTAACTAGCCAAGTAATATGACTTAAATGGTCAAGTAATTATGATACGGGTTTAACACAAGGGTGATCCTAATGCCTCTTATCATGTAGTAAATCCTACTACACGAATGTAGTCTCACTAGCGGTCTCGGGATGCGTCACTAACGCAAGTTCTAGAATCTAAATGCTACCGGTACACTCATAAGCACTAATAATAAATGCTTTTCCTATCAAATCTAAAGGCGAACCTCACATATTTGGGTGGAAAATTTTTCTGAATATACGGTTATGTGCTAGTCATACAATCTCCTATCCATGAGACACTTGCTATGGCTAAAGTTTCACTCCTAAATGTTGTAAAAAAATTTAAATTTGGCGCTAAAATTACACTAACAAGTATTTCTCATAGTTTTATTACACATCTACCATTAGACAAAGCAAACTCAAGCGAAAGTGTACATGTAAGGTATCATCATTTTACCCTCCCCTTACACTTAAGATGAACATTGTCCCCAATGTTCAAGTAAATAATGTAAAAGTGAAAAAGTAAAAAGAATGAAATCAAATACTCCCCTGATTCGCTCGGTATGGATAATAAGATGACCAGGTTAAATCTTCCTCCAAGAAAATGAACAATCAAAGCTTCCCTTCCAGAATATAAATCATCTTTTTGTCATACATAACCTGTGAATCCTGAGAAAATAGACAAGACAACCTCGCATAAAATCGGCGGCATCATATATAAGTTACTAAATCCTAGAAAACGAGATAAGATATAATGCTTGTGGAATGAAGTTTGCAGATTTCCTGGAGATTATAAAACTTAATAATTCACAAAAACCATAAAACTCTGTTAGAAAAGCAAAACCGGTAAAATTTCCAGATTTTTTACACGTGACGCCGTCAAGAGTTAACTCTTGACGCCGTCAGAAGTGACCTGCAAAAATTCTTATGTTAAGTTTCCGGAAAATTTCTGGAAAAACTTGGTCCTACTACCTGGAAAATCCTGCAAAACTTCATTATGACTCAATACAAGCATTTGACTCTAACAAATACGAATACACATGTTCATTAAATATTGTGGAGAATCCTGATCGGTTTGTATCTTAAAAACATATTTGGGGTTTCCCCTTACACTTATCTTTTGCAAAAATACTTTTAGGTGAAGTTAAGACTAGGTCAAAACAACAAAGTAAAGTATTTCCACTATTTAGTTTAGAAACATGATCTACCAACAATAAAAATAAAGCATGCATACGGAAGCAAATAACAAACAATCAAAATAAAATCACACAAAACATGGGTTGCCTCCCAAGAAGGGGTTTTCTTTATTTACGAGTCTTGTAGCTAGACTCAAGGTCATGGGTTACTACGTGACCTCATCATCAAATGTCACATCCTCCTCACTAATCATTTCATTGTTATTTTCTTGATAATGTTTTACACGTTGTATGTTAACAGTAAATTCCATACCTTCATCGTCTAATAACACCACGGCTCCAGTTTTAGAGGAATTCTTCACCGTAAACGGTCCATACCATCTAGACTTAAGTTTTCCCGGAAATAATCTCAACCGAGAATTGTACAATAGGACTTTGTCTCCCTCTGAAAATTCTTTGGGTTTCTTAATTCTCTGGTCATGCCATCTTTTTGCTCTCTCTTTATATGTGATGGAAGATTCGTAGGCTTCTAACCTAAGCTTATCAAGCTCGTGTAATTGCAAGAACCTATTAGTTCCAGCAATTGTGTAATCTAAGTTACATGTCTTAAGCTTCCAATAATCCTTATGTTCTAATTCCACTGGTAAGTGACATGCCTTACCATATACCATGTGAAGCGGGGTCGTTCCAATAGGTGTTTTGTAGGCGGTTCGGAATGCCCATAAGGCTTCGTCGAGTTTAAATGACCAGTCTTTTCTATTTTGAATAACCGTCTTTTCAAGTATTCTTTTAATAGCCCTATTGGTGTTTTCGACCTGGCCATTGGTTTGTGGATGATAGGCGGTAGAGAACCGATGGGATACTCCATACCTCTTCATGACCTTTTCCATTTGGGCATTGCAAAAATGGGTCCCCCTATCACTGATGAGAGCTTTAAGAATCCCGAATCTAGCGAAAAGCTTTTTCAGGAAATGAATAACTACTCTGGCGTCATTTGTCCTAAGGGCTTGTGCCTCAACCCATTTTGAAACATAATCAATGGCGACTAAAATGTATTCGTTCCCCCTGAAGATGGAAAGGGTCCCATGAAGTCAATTCCCCAAACGTCGAAGACCTCACAAACTTGTATAAAGTTCTGAGGTGCTTCATCCCTATGTGATATGTTCCCGGCTCGTTGACATGCATCACATGCCTGCACCATCTCTTTTACATCACGGAAAATTGTGGGCCAATAGAATCCCGCATCGAAAATCTTTCGGGCGGTAGTGTTTATCCCATGATGCCCGCCAGAGGGACCAGAGTGACATTCCCTCATAATCTTTACTGCCTCACTTTCCGAAACACAGCGTCTTATAATTTGGTCTGGACACCTTCGGAATAAAAATGGTTCATCCCAAAAGTAGTATTTTAGCTGAGAAAAGAACCTTTTTCTTTCGTATATAGTCAGGTGTTCAAGAACAAGTCTACTTGCGAGGTAATTAGCAAAATCGGCGTACCACGGCTCCAAATCAGTCATTAACATGAGTTGTTCATCAGGAAATGAATCCCTAATCTCACTTCTATCGTGCTTATCCAAGGGGTTTTCGAGACGAGATAGATGATCTGCGGCCAGATTTTCTGCCCCCCTCTTATCGCGAATCTCAAGATTGAATTCTTGTAGCAACAAGATCCACCGAATTAGTCGAGGCTTAGCATCCTACTTCGCAAAAAGATATCTAAGAGCCGAGTGATCAGTGAAGACGACTGTCTTTGAAAGGACAAGATATTGTCGGAATTTGTCGAACGCAAACACTACGGCTAATAATTCTTTTTCGGTGGTGGAGTAATTCTCTTGAGCGGGATTCATGGTTTTGCTAGCGTAGTAAATAGGTTGGAAAAGCTTGTCACGCCGTTGTCCCAATACAGCCCCGACAGCGAAATCGCTAGCGTCACACATGATTTCAAACGGTGACTCCCAGTTTGGTGTGATCATGATTGGAGCTTGTGTGAGTTCCTTTTTTAAGAGATCGAATGCATCCTTGCATTCTTGGGAAAAATCAAACAGAGCATCCTTCACAAGCAATTGAGTCATTGGCCGAGCAATTTTGGAGAAGTCTTTGATGAATCTCCGATAAAACCCGGCGTGCCCCACGAAGCTGCGTATTGCTTTAACAGTCGTGGGGTATGGTAACTTAGATATAGCTTCAACTTTAGCTTGCTCCACCTCTATTCCGTTCCCTGAGATCTTATGCCCTAACACAGTCCCTTCTTTTACCATGAAATGACACTTTTCCCAGTTTAACACCAAGTTGGTTTCCTCACAACGTTTAAGCATCTTTTCTAGATTAGCAAGACAGCGGTCGAAGGAGTTCCTGAAGACCGAAAAGTCATCCATGAACACTTCCATGCTGTCTTCCATGAGTTCGTGAAAGATTGCGGTCATGCATCGCTGGAAAGTGGCGGGGGCATTACATAGCCCAAAAGGCATCCTTTTGTGGGCAAATGTTCCATAAGGGCAAGTAAACGTGGTCTTTTCTTGGTCCTCAGGTGCTATGGGAATTTGAAAATACCCAGAGAATCCATCCAAGAAGCAATAGTACTCGTGTCCAGACAATCTCTCTAACATTTGATCAATGAATGGTAAGGGAAAGTGATCTTTTCTCGTGGCATCATTGAGCTTTCGATAGTCAATGCATACCCGCCATCCAGTGACCGTTCTCTGGGGCACCATCTCACCCTTGTCATTCTTAACTACAGTCATTCCACCCTTCTTAGGTACAACCTGCACAGGACTAACCCATGGGCTATCCGAGATTGGGTAAATCAATCATGTATCCAGAAGTTTGATAACTTCTTTCTTTACTACTTCCTTAATGTTAGGGTCCACCCGCCTCTGGGGTTGCACGGTAGGTTTATAATCTTCTTCCATGAGAATCTTATGTGTGCAAAAAGTTGAGTCATTCCCCTTAATGCCGGCTACACTCCATGCGAGCACCCCTTTATATTTCTTTAGGACCTCTAAGAGTTTACCTTTTTGTTCATGTTCCAAGGAAGAGTTTATGATTACCGGCAGTTGGTCCTCTCCCTGAAGGAAGGCATACTCTAAATGGTTAGGAAGCTCTTTAAGATCTAATTCAGGAGGTTCGATAATAGAAGGTTTGAGCTTGTTTTCAGGCTTTCGGAGCTCGAGATGCCCCGTTGCCTCTTGTCTGGGGTAGAAGGAGACTGCACCAACATCCTCCATCTTTTCTACCTCTAGCAAAGGCAGAAAACTCTCGTCCCGTAGCCAGCCTTCCTCGATCTATTCATCGACACAACTATCAATGACATCTGTGAGTTCATCGACCTCCCCAATGAAATAGAGCCGGTTGGCTGCTTCGAATGAGAGGTCCATAGAATCCTTAATGTCGAAGGTTATGCTATCGGTTCCCACTCGTAAGGTTAATTTGCTGTCATAAACATCAATGACTGCACGAGCGGTAGCAAGAAATGGTCTCCCTAAGATAATGGGTACCAAGTCATCCTCCTCCATATCTAGGATTACGAAGTCGACCGGGAATTTGAATTTCCCAACTTTGACTAGCACATTCTCACATATCCCTACGGGGTATTTGACTGATCTATCGGCTAGTTGGATGTTCATACGGGTAGACTTTAATCCAGAGTATCCTAGTTTAAGGAACATAGAGTGAGGCATGAGATTGATACTCGCCCCCAAATCGGCAAGAGCATTCTTGATTGATAGAGATCCTATAGAGCAAGGCAGGGTGAAGCTGCCCGGATCGTCTACCTTTTTTGGTAGCCCTCGAGGGGTCACCACTGAGCATTCTTCCCCCAGGGTCACAAGACCCTCGAGTTTCTTCCGGTTAGCAAGTAGTTTTTTAAAGTATGCGCTATACTTTGGCATGTGATAGCAAGCATCAAGGAGGGGTATGGTGACAACCGAGTCTTTTAGGTATGACAAGAATCTTTTGTTATCATTCTCAGTTTTCTGGTTCCTTAATCGGGATGGAAACGGGATTCTCACAGGTTGGTTAGGTAGGGTTGATGGGGAAGGGGTCGTCAAGGGAGGTTGGTCGGGGGTCTTGCCGCCTACATCCTCCTCCTCCTCACCAGGTTTGTTTGGATCGGGGGCAATGGGGGACGAGCATGGGTAAGGTGGGTCCTTGGTTGTTGTTCCAGCTCGAGTGGTTATCGCGAGCATGCGGTCTTTTTTGCTTACTGATGGCATTTCAAGATTATCTAGGGCTGAGTTAAGCTTGTTGTAAAATTCTCCAATGTCATCCTGCTGCTCGTCGAAAAGCTCATTAAGACCTTTCATTTGCAAGCCTTTTTCTTGAGTGAAGTGACCAAGGTCATCTTCAAAAGTGCTCCTGATTTCGGATTCAGGGCCTTCCTCTCCTTCTTTTCTCTTTACCAGATTTCCCTAGAGGGTGTAATCGTCATTTTGGTAAAAAGGCAAAAGGGAGGGATCAGCATAAATGTCCCCTCCTGACAAGCATGCATGTTCAGTTGTGGCTGCCCCTCCACATTCTTCCACCTCATGCGGGCCCCCACAGTAATCGCAGATTAAGTAAGGATTCGACAGTTGTTTAGGTAACTGCGATCCAGCTAGGTATTCCACTCTTTTGTGAATTTTTCTCAACCGATCTGAAGTGATTTCAGAAATGCTGACAGTCGACTCAGGTTCATCCCAAGTGTCATCCTGGTCTTGAGCATATTCTTCAATCCTATCCCATCCTTCTTCGGCACTAAGATTGGCCAATCTCCCTTTTCTAGATTGGTTAATTCCGTTTCGATCGTTAGAGGAGATATTATCATAGAAGATTTGGACCAAGATCCAAAGTTCAATGCCATGATGGGGAACTTGTCTTATTAAATCTTTGAATCTAATCCACGATTTATGGAAGGGTTCGTCCTTCCCTTTTCGGAAGCGGAGGATCCTATCTCTAAACGCTGAGGTTTTTCCAGGTGGAAAGAACTTCTCATAGAACTTGGATATGAGTTGCTCCCATGTGAAAATAGATTCAGAAGGGAGTTTATCATACCATTCTTGGGCTTTTTCATATAGGGTGAAAGGAAAGAATCGCAATCGGGACGTGTCTCTAGTAGCCCCATCCGTATGGAGGGTGTCTACTATTTTCAAGAAGTCTTTAATGTGTTGGATTGGATCTTCCTCATCTAATCCACAAAACTTACACACACTTTGGACAAGCCAAACATCATTTGCATGCAAGACCTCGTTGGTGTGTTCGTTTGGGTAGACAATGGCGTTTGAGAAGCCACGAGGGGTTGGGGAGGAGTAGTCCTTAAGGCGCTTAGGAATGGGAGTTGCGGGGGTACTCATCTCGTCGTTGAGTTGGGAGCTAGGGGTTGTAACATGATTTTCTGAATTTTCTTCAAAAAGGGGTGCATCAAAATCGATGGCAACGCTAGATGGTTCAGAAGTTGAGTGATATTGTCTCAATCTATGCATTTCTCTTTCGGGTTCCGCATAAGGTAAGACAAGGTTTCTAGTGGAACTACGACTCCTAGTGATCCTAAGGTTAAAGGATTCGTCGTTTGCCATGATGGCAGGTGGTGAAGAGTTATGAACAAAAACACAAAGAATTAAGATAGACTAAAGAAAACCTAAAAATAAAAATAAAATCTTACTAGAAAGGAATCTAGCAAGTAGACCTAATAAAAAGAGATTCTAACCTAGACAATAACTATTCCCCGGGCTGCGACGCCAAAAACTTGATACGTGGGAATCGCACCAGGCTTTACCTCTCAAGGGATCTTGAGAAGCTTACAACCCCCACCAGGCAGTGTACCTGATCGTTGTAGTATAGTATAGTGACAAGTACCGGGGGATTGATCGTTCAGCTAGGAATAGTGTCGCTAGGATTAGAAAACCTAAATACTAGTTCTAAAGATGAGGAATGATTATTTTTGTATTTTTATATTTTTTAGAAAGCAAGTAAAAATCTCGGGTTTGAAGGATTTGGGCGGAATTAGTTGCTAGTCAACTAACCCAATACTACAGATGCAATCAAAATAAAATAGTAGAAATAAAAATAAACTAAATTAACTAAGGTTGTAAGCAATAAGTGGAGAAAATGTGTTTACTTAGATTTCACTACTCCCTAGATATCTTTTACACGTTAATTACTTGTTATAGTTGCGTGGATGACGGATTGTATTCCTTAATATCATTCATGGGGTGGCGCACTTAATTCCCCAATCCTATGAGTGCCTACTTCACTCCTATGTCGAGCCGGCTAAGAAGCTCCTAACATGGGATCATTAGAATTTACTCATGCATTAAATACAACCAATAAAACCTAGTGCACGTCAGCTCATGTTTCCTAAGACGTTCAAGCATGTTACCATTTGGAGATCTGCCAGTTTTCTTAAGCCTAACATCGAAATCATTCATCCAATACAACCATAAACAAGTAATCAACACATAATTAACATCTAGGTTTCATTAGATCCAAGCAAACACAAGATAGATCTAGCCTAGCATGGTAGAATTAAGACAAGAACAAGATATAGACAACCAACACATAGACATACTGATTGAATTAAAAGAATACTTATCTTAATTACACATGAAAGGGATCAAGGGCTAAGAACCCTTGAAAAACCTGTAAAATTCGTACCAAGTTCGTACTTAGGGTTTCTCCAAAACTTCTCTTCTTTTTTTAATGTGAAAATTAGAAAACTATATATAGGAAATAGGGTCTGACGGCATCAAGAACAAATTTGTGACGCCGTCATCTCGCCACCAAAATACTTCTCGGACTGCCTTGATCTACTTTTGACGCCGTCATGTGTTATGTGTTTCCAGGCCGTCATGCATTTTACTCTTGACGCCCTACCTTGTGACGCCGTCAATTCTGTACTGGGTCGTCGTGGAAATTACTCTTGACGCCGTCAGAAATTCCTTCTTGACGCCGTCACCTACTGTTCCCAGCAAGGAAAATTAAGACTTTGGCGTTTTCTTCACTTTTATGCTCCAAAAACGTCCGAATTGCTTCCTTTTCCAGATTTCTCTCCCAAGAAACAAACTTGTATCACCAGTTCAACAATGGAATCTGAATTTGTAGCTCTAGCAGCTGCTGGCAAAGAAGCTGAATAGTTGAGAAACTTGCTTCTTGAAATTCCATTGTGGCCTAAACCTATAGCACCTATTTCTATCCGGTGTGATAGTGATGCTACATTGGCAAAGGCTTATAGCCAGATGTCCAATGGGAAGTCTAGACACTTAGGTGTCAGACATAGCATGATTCGTGAACTAATCATGAATGGGGTGATTTCTATAGAGTTTGTTAGATCTCAACAGAACTTAGCTGATCACTTGACGAAGGGTCTTGATAGAGACTTGGTTATAAATCTGCTAAAGGGATGGGTTTAAAGTCCAACTTGGTCACTGAATGCTAGGACACCCAACTCCCTCCTGAGGAAACTTGGGAGCTGAGTTCAATGTGGAAAGCTGAACATTCAGTGTACTGAAGCACGTGTTTTACAAACATCCCAAGGTTTGTGCTTGGAACCTGCTGGAAAGGAGGATGAAGTCACTTCATCTTAATGGTTAATTTTCTTTGAAAAAGTGCTTGGCAGGAGCATGAATAAAGAGGAACCACCTATGTAAATGTTGAAGTTTTGCCGCTTCAGGAAGCTATGGACTTTTAGCTTTTACAACATTTATGAATTGGATATGGACACATGGCTTGTATAGTGTCAGGTGTGTTTAAGTGTTTGAAAACTTGTGTGTATTTTATCTTTAGGTATTCAAATGGGTTGAAGGGTTCAATTCTTAGAACACCCTGATTCTCGAATATTTGAACGTGTAATGTACTAATATGAAAATTCAATCCTCAGGATATTTTCATTTATGCACTTGTTTTGTATTATGGTTATTTTCATGCAAAGGTAGTGAACTAAATTTGGGGAGGATTGTTGGAAAATTTAGTGCACTGGTGGGATTGGTTCACACCTGGTAATGGGCTTGGAGGTACGGAGTGTACACCCATCAGGTCCATGAACATCCTGACTCAAATAGTGGTTATGTAGGATTCTGCTGCTAGTATTGGTTTCCACTGATAGTGGATCCTGCTGATAGCAATTCTGCTGCTAACAGTATGACTCTGCTGCTAAGCAGTGATTATGCTGCTAGTAATAAGTGGATTCTGCTGATGGTTATGTAACTGATTTAACCTATTCAAATGGCAGTTACATCTACACTTATGACCTCATTTAACTAGTCAAGTAACCACTATTTTAGGCTATAATGGGGATAATTATGTGGAGATTAATGGGCCGATTAATTCTCATAATTCCATTTGACTAGCCATGAGTATCTTCCTATAAATAGGAAATCATATTATGCATGAAGTAATACACAGAAAACATATAACACTTATACACTAAGGGTTATTGATTTGTGCCTAAATCACTAACAACATTTGGTCTTATCCCAAGTAGATATTCGTGATACCCAGGCATTAGGGTCGAATAGTTTACTTTGGAAAGTGATAACACGATTCCAAGTGATATCCGGTATTCTTAATTGGTACGTAGCTAGGTCTTTGATTATCTTAACCCTGTTCTGGGCTCATAACCCCCAACAGAAGATAATCAATAGCCTAACTACCTACCAATTATGGTTACCAGATATCACTTGGAATCGTGTTATCACTTTCCAAATTAGTAAACTATTCGACCCTAATGCCTGGGTATCACGAATATCTACTTGGGATAAGACCAATTGTTTGTTATTGAATTAGGAACAAATCAATAACCCTTTGCGTTCAAGTGTTATGTGTTTTCTGTATATCTTTCATGCATGATTTGATCTTCCTATTTATAGGCAAGATTACTCAACCCTAGTAAATGGAATTAAGAGTGATTAACGGCCCATTAATCCCACTTAACTTGCCTCCATAATAATATGTATTAGTGGTTACACGACTAATTAAACATGGTCATTAATACAGTTATAACTGCCAATTGAATAGGTCATAGCAGTTACAAACCAAGTTGGAATTCAGTCCAGTGAGTAACTCACTGATGAGCTAGTCCCTGAGGACATCAACTCCCTGATGAGATCCTTCACCCTGAGCTGAACTCATCATCCTGATGAATACCATTCAGTCCAGAGTATCACTCCCTCAAAGAGTGAACTCATTGAATTTCATCAGACACTGAATAACACTCAACCACTATATGAGTGAGGGTGTTCAGGACCTGATGGGTGTACACTCCGTACCTCCTGACCCATTACTAGGTTTGAACTGATCCCTCAAGTGCACTAAATTTTCCAACAGGGGGGGTGCATAACTTGTCTATCCTGATAATAAAACGTGCGAGTATGCAAGGGTTCATGACACAGCTGATCACAATCACCTGTATCCATGTGCACCTGGCTTTGATAACTGATGACGTATAGTCTATATTTGGGCAACGAGCCCAAATGATAAACACCATGAGCCTAACGGTGTTTGTTTATTTTCTTAGTGCGCGGGTTTCAAGCATTAAGAGCTAATTGGTACGAGAGCAAGAGCCCAAACTAGGAACGCCCGACTTTTGTATCAACAATAACATCATGTATTGTAATTTATCATGTATTGTAATTTGTATACACATGTCTTATATTAAGCATACAAAATCCCAAAACTTCACACAATTAAAATTACAGAAGTTCCACAAATCAGCTCATAACATAAAATGCATCTAGACACTGAACTTGTAATAATGAGCAATTACTCCAACGACCCCGGATGATTTAGCTCCGCTTCATCCTTTGCCTGTGATTCCCTTTGATTACTTACCTACACAAAAATATAGTTGAACCAAATGCACGTTAAGTAACTTATACAGTACATGGTACAGTAATATACCAGATGCCTGCCTAACCAACTGTTTGATCAAATCAGAATTAGTTAATCGAAAAATGATGTTGAGTTATAAAATAACTTTGAAAAATGAGTGCAGATAGGCATACAAACATGACAGGAAAATTCAGATGTTCCCTGCAAATGAATGCAGATATACACTGCATGCTCCATCATCAGTGAACGAAAAAAGTTCACAAAACTTATTTTGGCAACCAAAATTGACATTTGACATAAAAAGTCTTACATTAAAGCAAAAAAGATGTCACGAATTCTTAATAATATATTGAATGGTACCGTGACGATATCTGTACAAGTTACAACTATGACCTTCCTATGGTATGTTATTAGGCCGATGATTAGTAGCTTTACATACTCAAAGTAGATT
The DNA here is from genome assembly GCA_030686995.1 of Artemisia argyi. Lineage (NCBI taxonomy): Eukaryota > Viridiplantae > Streptophyta > Magnoliopsida > Asterales > Asteraceae > Artemisia > Artemisia argyi. Next base: position 10,406,595 of record CM060684.1, read on the forward strand.
ATCATGTTATGAGAAATGGATTAATATCAACATTTTCAAACAACCATAGTTATAACATGCTTCAGAAGCAACCTAATCATTTGATTGAAATAAAATACTTACATGAAATTCCAGTGCTTCCTAAATCCTGTCCACAATCATTTCCATGGTAGGGCGTTCCTTTGAATTGAAACTAATGCACTGAAATGCAACTTTACAATATGTATCAAAAGAACGGCTATCAATTTCATCTCTTATAAAAGGATCAATTAGCAACTCTGGTTTGTAGTCATAGTAGCGTCGGACAATATTTAAGAGAGGTTTTGGTTTACCATCTCCCAACCTTCTTCGATTATAAGCTAACATTCCACTCAACAACTCAAACATTACCACTCCAAATGAGTACACATCTGACTCTTTCCGGAGGATGCCACTTTCATGGTAAATTGGATCCATGTAAAAGTTGGTACCCGCAGCATTTGTGTAGACATGGGTTTGTGGCTTATTTACGAGACCAGATTTTGACAATCCGAAATCACAAACTTTTGCTACCAGATTGATATCCAATAATATGTTTGCGCTCTTGATGTCTCTGTGTATTACTTTATTGTCCTCCCCAAGACCTGTGTGGAGGTAATCAAGTCTCTTGCTACCCCTAAGCAAATCTTAAGGCGATGTTCCCACGTCAAGCAACGTCTCCTATTCTTGTCATTAATATGACCATCTAGGCTACCATTACTAGCATACTCATAAACTATAATCTTCTCATTTCCTTCGTCACAGTAACCAATGAAAGGGATGATGTTTTCATGGTTGAAACTGAAAATCATATTAAGCTCGTTGCGGAACTCATACTCTCCCTGAAAATCATATTAAGCTCGTTGCGGAACTCATACTCTCCTTGGTAACTTTCAGGGCGTAGGCATTTGATGGCAACTGTACGGTTTTGCCAGCGTTCAGAGGGCTGGCCTTTGTAAACTATACCAAATCCGCCATCTCCAATCCGAGTTTCTTGACCTTTAACTCCAATGGCCAAGTTGATGTCCTCTAGTGGAATCAGGGAATCTTCTAATCTTTTAAACCTCCCTGTATTGTTAGAAGCAGCTCCATGGTTCTGCGAATAAAGTCCTAGTTAATATCATAATTAATGTTAGTTCCTAACTCTTAATCCTAACCATAACAAAAATAACATGTGCCGTTTACTAGTAATCTTTCCAATTCTAAAACTTTGATTATTCCACTGGTTATCATCATGTTGTTAGGAAAACAACTAGGAAGAAAAGCTAAGAAGAACTAGCATTTTTTTTATAAATACTTCAATAACTTTCAAGATTTTGGAATATAACATAGAATATAGTCGAGTATAATTTACTTCATCATGATAGTTCTCATTGTGGCAAACGAACCAGCTAGATAACCTTCAAATGAAAAGACTTACTTGAATATACAACGCTTCCTCTAACCTTTTGATGATCTTTTTCCATGAAGGGCGATCTTTTACATTGAAACTGATGCATTTATATGCAACTTCTTTAAATGTATATAAAGAACGAGCATCAATTTCCTCTCTTATCCGTGGATCAAGTAACTTGTCTAGTTGGTCAGCATGGTAGCGACGGACCAAAGCAACCAGATTTAGTGGCTCCTCATCTCCAATGCGCTTTAATTCATTAGCCAACATCCCAGTTAATATTTCAAAGAGTACCACTCCGTACGAGTACACATCTGATTCTTTGTTGAAGATGTAGCTTTCACGGTAAACGGGATCCCTGTAATATTCATTACCCACAAATCCTGTAACGGGATTATATCTTTTATATCCTGGGAATAAAAATGACTCGTCAAAACCACAAATTTTAGCTTCTTGATCATCGTATAATAATATCTTTCTACTACTGAAGTCTCTATGTATTACTCCCTGGTCTTCCCCAAATCCCGAATGAAGATACCTGAGTCCTTTTGCCGCCCCAATGCAAATTTGTAGGCGCTGAGTCCAAGTTATACTCTTATTGGGGTCTTTGAGCTGATCTTCAAGGCTTCCATTGATGGCATACTCGGAAACAATTGCATAGCTTTTATCACAATAACCGATGAAAGGGGCGATGTTTTCATGTTGCAACATGGAAACTATCTCAAGCACATAACGGAATCTAAAATCGTCGGACGGATTTTCATGATCCTTATATATTTTTATGTCAGCTGTGCGGTTTTGAAAGCGATCAGAGAGATGTCCTCTGTAGACCACATAACCTCGTTCTTTGATCTGAGTTTCTTCACTGAAGTTTTTGGTCGCCTTGCTGATCTCCTCTTGTGGAATTCGAAAATTTTCTAGTGAGTCTGCTGGGTTTCTTCTTTTGGTAATTGCACACACGGCTTGTTGGTTCTGTGAACATTAACACAAACAACTTTGATTAGTGCCGCCTACCGATACTCTTGTTAGCTTAATAAACAATTATATTCTCTATGGTTTTAATGATTTAAATGCATTAACCAAACAAAAAAAAGTTGGAGAAGATTTATCACCAATTTTTTTTAACTGTGATGCACTAGAGTCTGTTGACCGAGATGCACTTTTATTACTTAATAAATAAAAGTGCATCACTCTTAATTTGAAACGAACGCATGCATCATACGTAATCAATATCACAGGTATACATTTTGTCGAGGAAAGAAAAAATTTAAAAAATAATAAGCTCTCCTGCAACTTCAAAAATGCAGGCGTAATCTTGTTGGGGAACTTGGGTGTGCAACTAACGTCCCTCACATTGGCATATTACCTAACACGAGTTTTATCTTAACTAATTATAAAGCAAATTTGGTCAAACAAGTCAAGGTGAAAAACTGAAATTAATGTAATCCCTAAACTACCCTTAACATACAATCCTAATTCATTTACTTCAACATATTACCCTCTCCTAAAAAACACACGCATTTTTTAACCTAAAAAACTCTCTCATTTCTAAACACTCTCATACACCAACACAACTCTCTCCACCATCGGGAATCCCTCCTCCATCGAACCCCACCACCACCAAATAGCCCGCCACAGCCGAAACCCAGTCACTACCGAAGCCCCATCACCACAGCATCCCTCTACCTCCGTCACCGTGCACCGGACGTCACCATCAAGGAAACCCCACGAACACCGAACCACCGCGACGAGGCACCAAGACCCACGACCACCGTTTTGAGGTATTTTTTTTTGTTTCAATAGATCTATAAACATTTTGCAAGTTTTTAAGTTTTTTTTATAGATCTATATATTTTATTTGTAGATCTATAAGTTTTTTTTTAATAAATATTAACATTTTTTTTTTTTGTTACAGCCGCCTCTGTCACCGGAAACACTGCCACCGATGCCGAAACAAACTGCCCCCGCCGGAAAAAGTTGCTAGCGCCGGAACAGTATGTTTTAAGGTTTTTTTGTGTTTTTTCTATTAGATCCATACATATTAAGAAAGATTTGAAACATTTCTTTTAAAGATATGGAGATATTTTTCTCATATATCTAAGTTTTCACAAGATTTATGTCATTTTTTTATTGCAGCCAACGCCACCCATCGGAAACCTCTGCCGCCGCCACCTGATATCCTGCTGTCTCCGGAAAATGTATAGTTCTTTTATTTTTTCGTTAATATTTCTCGCCGGAAATTTTTTATTTTTTCGTTAATATTTCTCGCTGGAAAATTTGCGTTAATATTTTTTTGTTAATTTTTTCGTTAATATTTTTTTTGTTAATATTTATAGATCTATGTGTTTTTTTTTCTTTTAGATTAGCCGCTCGGAATATTTGCTGGCTCGCCGGAAAATTTGCTCCCTCGCCGGAAAATTTGCTGCCTCGCAGGGATTTGTTGCTATCGCCCAAAATAGTATGCTTTAGTTTTAAAATTGTTGTTAAAATTCTTGTAATTGTCTGAAAGAGTCATTATATAGATAAATTCGATTCCCTATGAATGAGTTTTCTCATGTTGAGGCAAATGATTTTTACTTCTTGATTAAACTGTAGTTTGCATAAGTTAGTTCCAGGTAAATAAGGTGACATGATTAGGTTTAAGCTGTAAGTTATGTCATTTTGTCGATAAGTTTCATGGACTTGGGACTAGGCTTTTGTGTGCATGTTGAGTGCTTACGTTTAGTCATTTTGTCATTCTGATAACGTCCAAATGATAACGTCCTTTGGAAGGGCTACCCATGTAGAAAGTTGCTTGATTTTGTATTATTTGTGTGTTTTTGGTTAATCTGAGTTTGGTTAGTAGAAAAGTTGTGTGAAATGTTATTGATTTTTGTGTGATTTTATGTTGGTTTGATTAGGATTTGAATGCCCATATTGAAAGTTCATATTCGTGGAGAGTATTAAGATGATAAACATCATGGCATTATCATTCTTTGAGATCAAAAGTTGTCTATTGGCAATTTAGTCTATTGGCCGAGTAGTCAAATTTGGAATTTACTAATATTGTATCCTTATCTAAATTGGAAAGTAAATAATTTATGTATTAAATTGGATGGTACATAATTTATGATCTTGAGAGTTGGGACTAAAATGGTATCTCGAGGTTTAGGGCATCAAATTTGAATTTACATTGGAAACTGATATTGTGCTACAGTTCTCCAAAAAAAAAGTTATGATTCCTTTTTTTTATAGAAGGAAGATAAATGTCATTCAAAAAGATTTTACAAAAACATTATGAGTGGAATGTATTACCTTTTGATTTAAAACAAGCACCATCAATCTATCAGCGATTTATGGATAATAATTTACAAGGTTTAGAAAACATATGTTTAGCATACATTGACAATATTATAGTTTTTACAAAAGAAGACGAATAAGAACTTATAAAAGCGGTATCAATCGTTTTACAAATAATAAAAGAAAAAGGATTAGTTTTGTCACAAAATAAATCTAAACTGCTTCAGAACGAAGTAGAATACTTAGGATTAAAAATAACTAAAGATGGAACAATTTCGAAATCGAAAACTAAATCTTTTTCCAGACAAATTAGAAAATCGAAAATGAATTCAAAGATTTTTAGGGTGTTTGAATTATATAGCTGAACAAAGATTTTTAAAGAATTTAGCCAAAGAAAGTAAAATTTTACAAAGAAATATTTCAGAAAAAATTCGTTAGGAATGGACACCATCCGATACTCAACTTGTACAACATATTAAAACAATTGTACATTGTTTACTGGAATTATATAAGCTGGAAACAAGAGATTTTTTGATAGTTGAAACAGATGCATCAGAGGACACTTGGGCTGGATGCTTGAAGGCTATTCAGAATGGAAAGCAGCTACTAGGATTAGACATTGATGGAAATCCAATTCCTCAAACTAATCCAGAAATACAAACATCAGAATTAGCTCTTTTGAGCAATAATAAGCAAAAATCTGTTAATTCAGAAACATATACATCTGTTTTAAAAATAGAAAAATACAAATCCAAATTATGCAAATATATTTCTGTAACTTTTTCACAAGTTGAACAGAAATATATTTCTCACGAAAAAGAAACACTTGTGAGTTTGAGAACTATAAAAAATGGAAAATTGATTTATTACAAACAAGATTTGAATTACGAACAGATTCAAAGTATGTAACAGGCTTTTGGAGGTACAAGTTACACGAGGATTACTGTAGAGGTCGACGGTCGACTGATTCGCTGGCAACAACAACTACACCAATTTCATCCTTTCATCAAGTATATAAAGGGTGACAATAACACAATTACAGACACTCTCACCCGAGAATGGAAAGCATAACAAAGCAAATCAAGCATCAACTACAACAAAAAGGAGAGCAAGGTATATTTCTAGAAAAAAAATGGCCATTATCAAAAAATAAGAAAATGAATAATTCAATTCATTGCAATTCCTAACCCGAGTATCAAGTTCAGAGTCAGCATCAGAATCAGTTGGGATACCAACACCATAAAAAAAAATCGATGTCAAGCTCAACCAAAAAAGTAACACCATTAACCTCAAAAACACAAGCATCATATTCACCCCTTCTCGAAAAAAGTGAATTCACTAAAATTGGAGAAGATGTCGAAGAGATATTACAACAATCAAGTATTGGAAATAAAAAATGGTACGCTATTTTCAACGGGCCATTCAGAGGTATTTATCGCGATTGGGTGATTGCAAGTTCTCATATAGTGGGACAAAATGTTACCCACAAAAGCTACCCAACTAAAGAAGCAGCAGAAATAACCCATAAGGAGTCATACAAAACAGTAGCAACAGAAGAAGTTCAAAAATCTCAAAGATTTACTTCTCTAAACCAGAATCTATCAAAACAAATAGCAAAAATAAACGTAGCAGAGAGAATAAAAAGCATCCCAACCACGAAGGAGAAAGAAGAAATGAAGAAACCAACAACTGTGAAATTCCAAAAATCTTGGGATAACCTCATCAATTACAAAGAAACACATACAACCATGTCTTTCTATCCGGTAAAAAGACGAATAGGTCCAAGGACCATCTTCCTACCAGAAGCAGTACCTATAGACATTTACAATTATCTTGTTCATGGTTTATTGGACACAATATACATTAGTGGAGAAGATCCCAATGAATCACAAGAGTCTGCATCAAGAGCTCAGAATGTAAACCTCAAAGAATTACAAGAATTCCCGTCAAATGCTCGAAAAATCATCAAAAGTTACGATGAGGTCTTTGCAAAAAAGCGACCATTGTTTCTCAAGATGCATTCAAGCTATCTGATTTTTGGTGAAGATCAAGAGCTTCTTGTGCCATCAATAACGATAGCAAAACTGGGTATTAGCAACGGAGAGCCTCCAACAAGAGATGAGTTTCCAGAAACTACACCTTCAAGGGATCATCTAGTAACAGCTCTAGCCGGAGTTTACTTCGAATCATTAAAGCTTGGAACAGAACGAGGACAATCATAAAGAATAAAAATTAATTACTGATAACTTATTAATCTATTCTAAATTTTCAGAAATGATTAGTGAGCAACAGCAAGAAGTAATAGCTATGTTCGAAGAACCATTTGAGAACTTTACGGAACTGCTCACAGCTCTCCCAGAAGATTTCAAGATGCAACCATGCCGACATTTTTCCAAATTATCAAGATATAATTGTGAATACTGTTCGGAGTCACAAATGGAAGAATGAAGACAATGGCATAATTATCAACCAAGAATCTTTTAAGACAATTGTCTAAAAAGTGATGATATAATAATGTGCCAACTGTCTAGGCAATATTTTTTATGTGTGGTGTAATGTATGTATTTTGTTTTTAGTAATAATATAAAAAGAAATAATGTAAGGCCGGTCTGCCATTGTCCTGTAGTGTCCTAAGGGTATCTAGGAATAGTAGTTGTCACTATTACATTTACTTTATTTATATATAAATAGAGGCCTAACCTCATGAAATAAAGTATGCGTTTTTAAGTGATAAACGATCGTGTTTAGATTGAGATTTTATTCTCTCTTATCTGTTATAGCTTTGCTTCTGAATAGTAGACGCATCAGTTGAAGCTAGTCTTCTGAATAGCTGATCACTATCCTCATCATCATTCAATATCAATTGAATACTTTCAATATTAAATTATCGTTCATCCATTATCACCTTCAATGAATCATTCAAAAATTATAATTCATTCAATCGACACATAATACAAAACATATGGACCTACGATCAATCATCCATTCAATATTATCAACAATTTGCAGGTATTATTCACCCGTGAATTCCGCTACAATTTCGAAATTGTAGCGGAATTCACGGGTGATCAATAATACTTTAAAAACTCATAGATGAACTGAATAACAATTGATGATTGAACGATAATTATAAGTAGGTCCATATGTTTTGTATTATGCGTCGATTGAATGAATTATAATTGTCGAATGATTCGTTGAAGGTGATAATGGATGAACAATAATTTAATATTGAAAGTATTCAATTGATATTGAATGATGATGAGGATAGTGATCAACTATTCAGAAGTGAAGCTTGAACTGGTGCGTCTGCTATTCAGAAGCAAAGCTTCAAGAGATAAGAGAAAATAAAATCTTAATCTAAACATGATGGTTTAACACTTAAAAATGCATGCTTTATTTCATGAGGCTAGGCATATATTTATATACAGATAATACCTGCAAATTGATGATAATATTGAATGGATGATTGATCATAGGTCCATATGTTTTGTATTATACGTCGTTTGAATGAATTATAATTGTTGAATGATTCGTTGAAGATGATAATGGATGAACGATAATTTAATATTGAAACTATTCAATTGATATTGAATGATGATGAGGATAGTGATCAGCTATTCAGAAGACAAGCTTCAACTGATGCGTCTGCAATTCAGAAGCAAAGCTTCAATAGAAAAGAGAGACTAAAATCTCAATCTAAACACAATGGTTTATCAATTAAAAACGCAAACTTTATTTCATGAGGCTAGGCCTCTATTTATATAGAGGTAAAGTAGATGTAATAGTGAAGTCTACTATTCCTAAATACCCCTAGTACACTACAGGACTATGGCCGACAGGCCTTATTATGGGCCCTGTGCCTATGCACAGGTTTCACCCTCCATTAGCCGGCCGGCCCTGCACCTTCTTGAAAATCATGAGTCCGTCTATGAATGTAATAATTATTTATTATCGAATAGCCTTCATTTGTTTTATTTACTGTAATATATAACTAATAATCCGCATAACTTATATATGGAGGCATTCTAAATATTAATTTTAAGTTAATGGATGTATTCTCTATTAATATTAATATTAATTGATATTAATTAATACTAATATTAATAATGAAAGAAAAGATCCAATAAGGTGATGTTTCTAACTCGTGTAAAAAAATTGGTGTGCCGGTGGGGTGTTTTTTTTTTTTTTTTTTTTTTTTTTTTTTTTTTTTTTTAATGTACAGATTATGTTATGATAATAGTGGTTTAAATAAAGATTTCAAAAAGAAAAAAAAAATGAAATACTTATAAACTTTTGCCTAAGTTAAAAGTTATAAAATTTAGACTCGAGAACAGAGCGTAAGTGAAAACTTCAAATGGTACAAAGAAATTAAATGGGTCCACAAATTCCAATATGACCCATATTTACAAAGAAAACAAAAACTAACCCATATAGCATACAACTTTGAAACAATCACCATTTCTTCAAAAGATCTCTACCTCACACAGACTATGCTCGCACTTTCAAAATTCATCCCTTTTTCATGCAAGGATGACAATTGCACTACAAAGCTCCGTATGATAGGGCTCAACATTATGGACCGTGGACCGAACAGTACAAAGGTCCGACCAAACTAGACCTATAACATATTGGGTAGAAGATGATTACAAGATTTGATTTTTTTGGGGTGAATAATTATTTACCAATTATGTATGGTTTTTTTTGGGTTTGATTTTAACGTTTAGGTTCGGAATTTGATTTAGGGTTTCACTGTAAGATCGAAGATTGTGTTTAACTATAAGATCAAAGATTTGATTGTGTTTTAAGTTTTAGTCAAACAGAAAATGAAAATTGCTGAATCAATTAGGGTCGAAGATGAAAGTGAGTGAAATGACATAAATACTCTCACGTAACTGCACATGAGACGTTTAACGATGAAAGATATGATTTTGTACAAACATAGAGACCAAATTTGTAATTAACTCAGAAAATAATAGTAAACAAGAAGACTTACATGAATATCAAGTGCTTCCTCAATAGTCTTGACGACCTCATCCATCGTAGGGCGATCCTTTATGTTGAGACTGATGCATTTATATGCAATATCTATAAACATATGAAACGAACGACGGTCAACATTATCTATGATATATGGATCAATTAACTGCTCGGGTCCATCACCATAGAAACGTCGAACCCGATTTATCAGCTTCTGTTCATAATCATTTCCCATGACTATAACAGAATCATCGTGCATTACCCCGCTCAATATTTGAAACATAAGTATGCCGTATGAGTAAATGTCTGATTCTATGTTGAGGATGCTGCTTTCTAGGTAAACCGGATCAATGGGACATGGATCGAAGAATTCTTGCTTTCTTGGTCGTCTATAAATTTCTGGATGTGGCTGATTTCCACGGACTAATACCGAGTTACCATAAAGAAAAATTTTAGCTTCTAGATTTTCATTTAACAATACAGATTGGCCATTAATATATCCGTGTATTACTCTACCGTGATCAGCGACACCTAAGTGAAGGTAACGGAGCCCTTTTGCAATGCCTATGCAAGTTCTGAGACGTTGCGCCCATGTATAGTTAGGCCTACTCTTTTCTTCACCGAAATAGGTACATAAACTTCCAATAAAAGTACACTTATCTCTTCCGGAAACGACGATGTTTTCATGGTGCAACTTGGAAAATATCTGAACAGCCTCTTCAGGATCGTTTCCAGCTGCAATAGAAGCTGTGCGGTTTTGCCAGAGTTCGTATAGTTTTCCAATTTCAACATGACGAGACTTTTCAGAAATTTCCAGATTTACTGAGGAAGCGACGTTGATATCCTCCAGTGTAATTCGAACATTTTCAAGGTTTACAACAGAAGAAGACATTGTTTTTAATGTTGGTGACTATGTATGTATGGTTAAATCCAGGGGGCGGACCTAAGGCTACAGTAGGTGGTGTCTGAGAACCACGTTAGATTTCAAGTTTGTTTAGAAGCGATGTATACCAAAGGCATTGAGGCCAACCAAAATGGTGAGATAATTAGTGGCTTTTGAAAAAGAAGAAAGTGAGGTATACAAAGATTTTAGGATCTATGTTAGAAACATAAGAGGAACTACCTTGGATCAAAATGAACAAGAAAACTCAAATATGTCATGTGGAAAGGGTCAAACATGGGTGCCAGGGTAGATGAGATAATTAGTGGCTTTTGAAAAAGAAGAAAGTGATCCATACAAAGATATAGTCTTTTTGCATTAAAAGGAGGTTCGGTTGTTAATTTGCATTTCGTGACTGTGTTTCTTGTGAGAGTCACATGGGTTGTTTGTATTGGCTGAAATGCTCAATCATTCATTGTGACTTGTGACACTGGATTTGTTTATAAGGCATGTTTGGAGAAACGGGATAGAGCCGGAGTTTGAGTTGGAGTTGGAGTTGGAGTTAAAATTATATAAAAGTACATTAGATTCAGATATATTTTCAGCTTTTACTTGATAATCCATTATATTTTAAAGGGTATTTAAGTTATTTGACAAATTATAAGCCCCCATAAGCCTCTTTCTATAGGCTTTGGTTTATGGAGGCTTTTGGCTTATAAAGCCTCCGTAAGCCCATGCGATAAACAAAACTTATTTTATAAGTCGTCTTATATTAGAAGTTTAAGCCTCATAAGCTCTTATAAGACCTCTCCGAAACACAACCATAGTGACTAGTGTGAGTATCCAATGTTTAATCAAATTTGATGTAAGGTTGTATTGTTAAGTGTTTTATACTAAATATCACATCAAATTTGGTGGCTATGTATGTATGGTTAAATCCAGGGGCAGACCTAAGGCTATAGTAGGTGGTGTCCGGGAACTACTTTAGACTTCAAGTTTGTTTAGAAGCGATATATACCAGAGGCCTTGTGAGTTGTGGCCAACGAATATGATAAGATAATTGGTTGCTTTTGAAAAAGAAAAAAGCAATGTATACAAAGATTTTAGGATCTATGTTAGAAACGTAAGAGGAACTACCAGTAATCTTTTATATAATAAAATCGCAAATGGTGACTTTCGTATTTTAGAAAAAAGAATGTTTCCTTATTAGGTAATAATTGAATTATTATTTTTTAATTTATAAATTCGTTTTGTTGATATACTACACAAGTAAAGGATGAATACAAAAAATATATATAAGAAACAACTAACAATATTATTAAACTTTTTAAATGATTATTTTTAATAATAAAAAAACTATAATTAAAAATCATAAATCAAACAAAACAAAACAAAGATTAAATTATTTATTTTTTAATAAATAAAAATATACTATTAAAAAAAACCCCGCGCGTACGCGGGTATTATAACTAGTCTTAGTTAATGATTAAACATTATCATTGTCTTGTTCTTTACATTATCTTTTTCAATCTCGGTAAAGAATAAAAGAATATTTATTTCGCTAGGTTTTTCTTTTATATTAATACATATCAAATTTATAATAACTCAAACCTACAAAATGTAAATCCAAATGTTTACCAATATAAATTTCAAATATCTTACCAGCTATCGAGAAAGATCAGGATTAAAAAATATGTAAAATAAAATAAAATAAAATAAAATAAAGATTGCTAAATGAGCGATTGTGAAAAAGCGACCATTAGTGGTGATAATGGAAGGGGCCTACAATCACATCTTCACATGGGTCATGGCTGAAATAATTGCCATACAATGCTTCGTTTCTATGGAGTGGTTGTATAAATGTTAAATAATGGGTCTTACTAGTAGGGGTGTTAACGATTCGAGTCAAGTCTAGTCGAGTTTCAGTCTAAACGAGCAGCTCGAGCTTGGCTCAAGTTCGAATAAATTTTTATAACATGGCTTTTGTAAAAGAAGAAAGTGATGCATACAAAGATATAGTCTTTTTGCATAAAAAGGAGGTTCTGTTGTTAATTTGTATTTCATGATTGTGTTCCTTGTGGGAGTCACTTGGGTTGTTTGTATTGGCTGAAATGCTCAATCATTCATTGTGACTTGTTACACTGGATTTGTTTATAAGGCATGTTTGGAGCTAGGGTCGAAGTTGCAGTTGGGGCTTATTAATGTAATTAAGATTGACCAATATATGTAAAATTGTATAAAATTACTTCAGATTCAAATATATTTTCAGCTTTTACTTGATAATCCATTATATTTTAAAGGGTATTTAAATAATTTGACAAATTATAAGCCCCATAAGCCTATGCGATAAACAAAACTTATTTTATAAGTCGACTTATATTAGAAGTTTAAGCCCTCATAAGCTCTTATAAGACCTCTCCCAAGTACAACAATAGTGACTAGTGTGAGGATTCAATGTTTAATCAAATTTGATGTAAGGTTGTATTCTTAAGTGTTTTATACTAAATATCACATCAAATTTGGTGACTATGTATGCATGGTTAAATCCAGGGGAGGACTTAAGGCTATAGTAAGTGGTGTCCGGGAACCACTTTAGACTTCAAGTTTGTCTAGAAGCGATATATACCAGAGGCCTTGTGAGTTGTGGCCAACGAATATGATAAGATAAGTTGCTTTTAAAAAAGAAGAAAGTGATGTATGCAAAGATTTTAGGATCTATGTTAGAAACGTAAGAGGAACCACCAGTAATCTTTTATAAAATAAAATAAAATCTCAAGTGGTGACTTTCGTATTTCGAAAAGAAAAAAAAAATGTTTCCTTATTAGGTAAGCATTGAATTATTATTTTTTAATTTATAAATTCGTTTTGTTGACAAACTACACAAGCAAAGGATAAATACAAAAAATATAGATAATAAGCAACTAACAATAGGATTAAGATTTTTAAATGATTATCTTTAATAATAAAAAACTATAATTAATAATACTAAATCAAACATAACAAAACAAATATTAAATTATTTATTTATCAATAAATAAAATATATTATTTAAAAAAAATTAAAAACCTTCGCGTGCACATGTATTATAACTAGTCTTATTTAATGATTAAACATTATCATTGTCTTGTTCTTTACATTATCTTTTTCAATCTCAGTAAAGAATAAACGAATAATTATTTCGCTAGGTTTTACTTTTATATTAATACATATCAAATTTATAATAACTCAAACTTACAAAATGTAATCCAAATCTTTACCAATACAAATTTCAAATATCTTACCGGCTGTCGAGAAAAAAAAAGTAAAAAATAAAATAAAATAAAATAAAAGTCGATAAAGATTGTTAAATGAGTGATTGTGAAAAAGCAACCATTAGTGGTGATAATGGAAGGGGCCTACAAACAATCACATCTTCACATGGGTCATGGCTGAAATAATTGCCATACAATGCTTCGTTTCCATGGAGTGGTTGTATAAGTGTTAAATAATGGGTCTTACTAGTAGGGCCGTTAACGATCCGAGTCGAGTTTCAGTGTAAACGAGTTGCTCGAGCTTGGCTCAAGCTCGAATAAATTTTTTTAAAGTGGCTTGAGCTCGAACTCGAATAACTTTTTCATGTTCGAGCTCAAAGGGTTTTTTTTTTTTAATAATTCTATAGTAAACTTGTTTCAAGCTTAAAATGCTCGTAAAAATGGTCAAGCTTGATTGGCTCATTTATTAACCCATGCTCGAGCTCGAAAGCTCGTTTACAATTACAAATTTTGTTCTAAAGCTCAAACAAATGGTTATGTAGCTTATGATTAACACAAATTTGCACTAAAAAATGGAAAAGTGTGTTATACTCATACTTATAAGTGAGATATAATTCTCGTATGGATAAGAAAAATAGGTATTGGTTTTATAGCTCCTCCTCATCTCCATCTTTCTTATCTTTTTGAATGTGAGATACGTTTCTTTAGTTTTTTGATTAGACAACATATAACTACTACTCAACATATAAATTTTATATAATATTAAATTTATGATTCTTAACTAGAGATATGATATATATACTTTTAATTATTAACTTATGCTAGCAAATTTTAAATATTAATTTATTATAAATACTGCAAAGTAGATTACAAGATTATATAATTAACAGAATTAACATAACTTAATTGTTAAGTATTTGAAAATAAAAACTCATAATATAGAAATAATGGATAAAATTCTACGTACAAATAATATTAATATTTTTAAATCTTCCATATATTTATTTATTTGATATTCTTAGTAGTAGATGTCTTAGATTATTTTATATAAAAATAATGTTTGGGTAGTAAAGGTAACATTGTGATTCATTCAAATTACTATATATATTAAATTGAATCAGTTACGACACCGTTTCGATGCCACCTTCCGCTTCATGGGCTCCCGACATATTCTTGGGCTACCTGGCCTATCCAAATCCATCCCGTTAAATTATTATCATTGCTAGTTTATACTAAATCTAAACAATTTTAAATTCACATTAAATCTAAGCAAACAACTTTACTAATTGAAAACAAAGAAAATATTTAATTTTGATAGATTTCTTTTAACGTTGAAAGAATGTGAATCATAATTATGATGTGTGAATCATAATTATGATGATGGTTTAACTATAGATGCTACAAATCAATTGCTTGGTCCATATGATTGTAAAAGTAATCGCATAAAGTGGTGAGTGCAAACTATTAATGTTTAAATTGTATAACTAAATGAATACTTTTAACTATCCACTCAAATGATCGAACTAGATCAAAAACACACGCAGAAGATGGACAAGTTTGTGAAAACCTATTTTACAATTTTTAGATATGGTTGTTTGTCTCGTTTACTTGATTAATAGTAACTAAAGAGTTAATCTAACCAAGTTCCATGACTTTTAAACACAGATATAAAGATGATTAACAATAAAAAAACGTAAATATAAGAGACAATATTTTTCAATGTTTACTTCTTTATTAGAAGTTAATCAAAAAGAATTATACCCAAGTGTTTGTGGAATAGCACTTGGGATTGAAAACGACAAGTGTGGTATATGGACTCCTCTCTAAACCCAAACTAAGTTTGAGTGACAACAAAAGGTCTCACTGAGCAATATCAGGGAATGTGTTGTTCTTTGGAGGAGTAAAAGCTGTTTGTGAATGTCCAAGCATTAATTGCACAAACTTGTCAACTTTTACTCCTCACTTATGCTATCTATTTATATACAAGTGAATTACAACTTTACTGATAAAGACAAATTGATGACCTAACTAGTAGAGACAAAATGCTTGCATGTTTTGTCTCTGTTACAATAAACTATATTGGGTAAAGGACAATGTGCCTTTCTAGTGCACAGTGATGACACCATCATAACTTTATGCCTTTCAGGGAAAGTTTGACTTCAGGTCGATAGGGACACCTGTTCAGATATTCAAAATATTCCCGCTTCGTCCCGCCCATTCTTCAGTCTTTGGGTCTTCAGTCTTCAGTCTTCAGTAGTTGTTGAGGAGTCTTGGGGGTTCAGTGAGTTATTGTCTTCCTCACTGAACCCATCATCTTCTTCTTGGCTTAGATGCCACTCACTGAGTTCCGCCTCACTGATTGGAGAACCTTTCTTCTTAGGCTCGGTCTAAGCATCCTGAAGATGACTCACTGAGCAACTGTTCACTCAGTGACTTGAAGGTATTTACGAGTATTAAACACTTAAGTTATTTTATGTTCAAATCCTAGAAAGAGGAAGCTTGGGGAATTCAGTGACCCAACAATGGTTAAGTCCTTAAAAAAAATTATACAACCAACTATCACAACAAGTTTAGTTGCTTGCACAAGTGACTTTTGGCAACGATTTGGAGGCCCAAAACTGACTTTTTAGATGAGACCTCCTGGGTTTGAAAGCTAGCGCATAGATCTAAATTCTAGAAGAAATTTCACTACATTTGTTTACATATTGAGAGAGTTATTGCCTTCTAAAGTCGAGTGTTGCATTTATCATGCGTTTGAATCATATGTATGATATTTTATGTATATATAACACACGACCTTACTATGCCTTTAGGCTTACGCATTTATTGTACTTCTTCATGTTTGAAATGATAGGTACGAACTCGAGAAGACGAATGGACTAAATAAAGGGGACCAATTAGACTCGACATCCTTATGCCCCGAATGTTTTATTTTTTACGCTTTAAGTTGTATCTTTAAGGATGTTAAAAGACCTTTGTACTTTGACTTCCATTGCAAACTTATGCTTTTAATGTCCTATAATGTATTTTACTTAAGTTTGATATTGAGGTGTTATAATTCCATAAAGCAAAAGTGTAAACTAAATCACTTAACACTTCCACAAATAAAAACACACATTGAAATGCTTTATATTAGATAAGAAAAACATGTGTATTTATCAGACATACTATAAGACTCAGTCCCCTTATTTAATGGGCAGTCTTAATGATGGGACTAAATAAATACAACGACTCAAATTAACCATCCACCTAAAGATGAAGAGTTCCTGGAGTTACAACATTGATGTAACCATCCACATGAAGATAAAGAGTTCTTGGAGTTGATGTCGCCCTCTAATTATAACACACATCCTCCAAATCACTATCAAAACACGACACAAATTATTCACGCATTACAGATACCTCTCAAAAACACCCACCGCCACCGTCATGTATTTGGTTTTCCAGCGAAGCTATTTACGGCTATCCATCAAATTCGGTGCAAGTCTTATCATATTAAACGAGTTTACGAGTTTCGAACGAGCCGAGCCAAATATTAGTTTTCAAAGCTCAGCTCGTCAAACTAATCGAGCACTATTTTTTGTTCGAGACCGACTCGAGCTCGTAGGTATTAAGCTCGAGCTTGAGTTAAATGAGCTCGAGCTCTAGTAGCTCGTTAAAAGCTAGAATCGAACACCCCTACTCACTAGTCACCATCTCCAGTTTAGAGATTTATTATTTTTTTTTATTATTTTTTTTTTAAATTAAGAATTTATATATGAGCTTATCTCTATTATATATAATATAAATGTTTTTTCTCAAATTAAAAATGACTAATGTTTAATGCTCAGAATACTCATTTAAAACTTAAATTCCAATCTTTTGTTTACTTTCTCACATAAAAACATTTTTAAACATTTCTAAAATTAATATAGTTTCTAAATTACTCAATTTTTACCATTTTTTTCTTTTATTTTACGGATTCATCACAATTCCATTCTCAATCATGATACATATTTGAATCCTAATTTATTAAAAAATGAATTGGTATGATGTTGTTGTCCTCACGAATGATGATGAAGACTTGTCAACGTCAATTGTTAAACGTTATACGAAACACTTAACCACAATATATCAACTATAAGTATATGCCATTATAAAATCCCGTTGGTATGCTCGATCAAGCGATGCCCATGTATGCTTTTAGATAAAATTTAATTGCATCGATTTTTGTATGTTAGTTTCTATTTTTATTTTATGTAATTGTGTTTATGGTTTAGTGATAGCAGTTATCTCTATGTGCATGACTTCTTAGACGTAAGTACGCAACAAATGATTGGTTTACTGATGTATTTTAAATTTAACGATTAACAATATAATAGGGGTTCCCAGAAACAATGATTGGTAATGTGCTGATAGAATATTGTGTTTTTATGTTCCATATATGTCTGGAAGTAAATAATTTTAGAATGTTTTTTCATAAAATGACATTTTTGTTTTGACCTCTGATTCTCAGAGTTGTGATATCAGATTGTTTGTATTTTATTTCTGAACTAAATACGATTGATATATAGTTCCTTAGACTGTATCTATCCATTTTTCTTATCTTTACATGCATTTTTTCTTTGTTTAGCCATTTGACAGTGAATGTTGAAATATTTGTTGTTACTTTTATGTTAATTTGCTGATTCTGTTAAGGCAATCTGTATTGGATTTTGTTAATGGAATGGTGTTAGAAATACTATGTTGTTTAACGCTATCTTTGTTTCGTGAAACTAGTTGCAATGCAATACTGTGATGTCTGTATTGGTGAACCCAATGGACCCATTTGAATGAAGTTTTATCCAGTTGACCCTTTTCAATTTTAGCTTAATAATTATCATACATTATTATGTGATCGACACTTTGGGTGAATTTTATTACGGTTGATTTGTTTCAGCTATAACACATTTGCTCTTTCAGAAATACTCTAAAAGAGTACATTTTTGGGATGCAATATAATCTGTTGGAATGCAAAAATGCCATGTGTTTTGGCACACCCAACACGACCAATTTGAATACATTTTTATGCAAATGACCCAATTTATTATTAGCCTATAACTATAGAGAATTTTGACCAATTTGACCCTTTTCACATCAAGTGTGTAATTTGACCCGTTTCATTTTGACAACCTGAAAGTAAAGCACACTACACTTTAACTTTTATTTTCAAGTTACAATGCTATCTGTGTTTCTGGACACTCTTGGGTTTGAATTGCAGTATGTGTTCAATTTTCAGCTTAATCATTCTAACACACTTTTGTGCAAGTGGCACTTCTGGGTGACTTATCCAATTGATATGTTACAGTTTTAACGTAAAATTTGACCCATTTCATCTGAAGATCCCTGAACACAAAACTTTGCAGAACATAAAAGAAAGTTAATAAACATTATACAAACTACACTTTTGGGTAATGCAGTCTGTTAGAACTCAGAACTAGCCCTTCAGGATTAACTAAAAAAAATTTGAAAGTCATACAACTTTTTGGTCTAAGTTGTTGCAATGCCATGTGTGTTTTCGGTGAACCCAATCCGACCCATTTGAATTCATTTTTTCTCGAGTTGGCTATTTTCACTTTTGGCTTACCTATAATATTATACGGGGGCCGTTATCCCCACCCTCTCCAAAAATGTTAGCCACACCCTCCCCTTTTTTTTATTTTTTTTTTTAATTTTTATAATTTTGTTTATATCAAAAAGTTATAAACCTGAAAGTGCGGAACAGAAAATATAAAGTTTAATATGTCAAACGTTTAAAACTGTCAGAAATACGGAACAGAAACTGATAAAAAACTGTGCTGTACTGAAATAAATTGAGGGGACAAAGGAAAAGGACAAAAGGACAATGTGGGCCAGAGGGTGTGGTTAACACAACCCTATTATACTATTATGTGACTGTCACATTGGCAGCTTTTGTTACATTTAATTGGTTTCGTTCATTCTGACCCATTCCATTTAGTGATCCGTGAAACTAAAACATATTTTCAATCTAAAAAACAGCATAAGAAGACTGCACTTTGGGAATGCAATGCAATTGTTGGATGGAATGCAACAACGCTATGTGTCTTGGGACAACTTGACCCAACAAATTTGAATACATTTTGGAAGGACTTTTGATCAATTTGACCCGTTTCACTTTCAACTTAATGTTGCCCGTTTCATATAACAATAACTGACGATGGAATACACCACAAATTTAAAATTATATAACAATGCACTATTGGATTTTATGTAATCTTTTAATAATGCAATCTATTACACTTTTTGGGAAAGGAAACTTTTATATGACTTCTCAACAATTTGAAACCTTCAGTTATGACACATTATTTAAACCAAAAAAAAGAGAATAAAGTTTCGCGGTTAGTTACTTGACCCGTTTCATTTTTCAAAAAGGGATAGTAGCGCAGCTTATTGCTGGTCGTTTGCCTTCCACCAATATGTAAATCCTATTTTGATAAAATAAAAGAATTAGATTTTAGGTTTGGTAAAATTCAATGCACGGAACTTGCACATCAGCGTTTCTTATTAGTCTTGTGTAATTGACATTGTCATGTGACCTAGATTCATTTGAACGATTTCATCCATAAAATTTAGGGCTGTTATTTTACCCGTTAAAACCCTCTCATATTGGGTAATGTGCTTATGAGATTAGTTAATTCATTTCTATTCAGATGGTTATTATTTGATAACTATGACGTACTTTTCCAATGAAAATGGTATTTATATTTAAAAAAAAAAAAAAAAAAAAAAAAAAAAAAATCGTTGTGGGGAAAGATTTTAAAGGATTACGGGGGAAAGATTTTGAAGGCAGTAATCCTGAATATGATATTACATGGCCGACTTTCAGTTTGTGGGGTGATTTCATAGCACATATCAAAGCCAAATGGGGTGGGGGGGGGGGGGGGGGGGGGTGGTTTGCATAACACCTGTCTATCCTGATAATAAAATGTGCGAGTATGCAAGGATTCTGTTACAACCGAGGCGGATCGGTTGGGACGTGGGAAGAGAACCAAGGTTGTGCCATCGTGGCACATGATGGATTAGGAGTTGTCCATCATACTTATCTATTGTTTTAGGATATATGTTTATGTCGTTTTAGGAAAAGTGCCAAAGTAGGGCATCGGGTGATAAGTGCCAACGTAGGTCGAGCCATTATTGGATAAGTGTTATCATTGTAAGGGTTAACCCAACCGGTATATATACCGAGCCATTATAATGAATGAAGTCATAGTTTTCAATTAAAATCAATTCTCTCTTCTCAACCCTAAACCTTAAGGAGCTGGCACTCACTAAAAGTAGTGCAATCTATCGATACCACCTAAACGGGTCATATCAGATTCGATGACATGTACAGGTGATCACTATCAGTTATCACTTGTATCCAAGTGCACCTGGCTTTGGTTGGTCTGTTACCCGGAAGATATTTTGGGAAGAAGTTGGTTGTTGCGGCTCGTGATCAATGAGGGCTTGATAACTTCACGTTTTGTATACGTGTCTTAAACAGTGGATACAAAATCCCAGCAATTCACACAGCTAAAAATTACAGAAATTCCACTAATCACACATCTCATAACATAAAATGCATCCAGAAAATGAACTTATAATAATGAGTAATTACTCCAACGACCCCGGATGATTTACCTCTGCATCACCTTTTGCCTGTGATTCTCTTTGCTTACTCACCTACACAAAAAGTAGTTGAACCAATTGGATGTTAAGTAACAAATACAGTACACAGTACAGTAATATACAAGATGGTATCAAGAATTCATAAATCAAAAAGTGTTATCAAGTCATAAAAAATATCAAAAAATGAGTGCAGATAAGCATATAAACATGACATGCAAATTCAGATGTTCCCTGCAAATTAAGGTGTTGGACACTGCTCCACCATCCCTGAACGAAAAAAGTTCACAAAACTTATTTTGGCCAACAAAAATGACATTTGGCAACAAAAAGCTTACATTAAGGCAAAGAAGAAGTCATGGATTCTTAACAATATATTGAATGGTACCGTGATGCGATCCGTACAACTATGACCTGCCTATGGTATGTTTTTTAGGCCGATGATTAATAGCTTTACATACTCAAAGTAGATTATCTTGTTATGAGAAATGGATCAATATCAACATTTTCAAACAACCATAGTTATAACATGCTTGCAGAAGCAACCAAATAATTTGATTGAAATAAAATTCTTACATGAAATTCCAGTGCTTCCTCAATCTGATCTGCAATCATTTCCATGGTAGGGCGTTCCTTTGGATTGAGATTAATACACTGAAATGCAACATTACTATATGTATCAAAAGAACGGCTATCAATTTCATCTCTTATAAGGGGATCAATTAGCAACTCTGGTTTGTAATCATAGTAGCTTCGGACAATATTGATGAGAGGTTTTGGTTTACCACCATCTGACCTTCTTCGACTAGAAGCTAACATTCCAATCAACAACTCAAACATTACCACTCCAAATGAATACACATCTGCTTCTTTCCAGAGGAGACTTGGATCCATGTAAAAAGTTGATACCAGCAGCATCTGTGTAGAAATGGGCTTGTCGCTTATTTAAGTAACCAGATTTTGACAATCCAAAATCACAAATTTTGGCTACCAGATTGTGCTCCAATAATATGTTGCCACTCTTGACGTCTCCGTGTATTACTATGTTGTCCTCCCCAAGACCCGAGTGGAGGTAGTCGACTCCTCTTGCTGCTCCCAAGCAAATCTTTAGACGATGTTCCCATGTCAGGAAAAGTCTCTTGTCCTTGTCTATGAGGTGATGGTCTAGGCTACCATTACTAGCATACTCATAAACTATAATCTTCTCATTTCCTTCATCACAGTAACCAATGAAAGGGATGATGTTTTCATGGTTGACAGTGGAAATCATATTAAGCACGTTGCGGAACTCATTTTGTTTTTGGTAACGATCGGGACGTAGGCATTTGATCGCAACTGTTCGGTTTTGCCAGCGTTCAGAGGGCTGGCCTTTGTAAATTACACCGGATTCACCTACTCCAATTCTAGTTTCTAGACTTTTAGCTCCAATTAATGGCCAATATGATGTCCTCTAGTGGAATTAAGAAATCCTCCAGCTTTCTATATTGATAGCTTGGTATTGTAGTAATAGAAGCATCTCCGCAACAACCCATTTAGTTTAGACTCATAATTTGGTCCCAAACTAATATTTAGAACAAATATGTTGAGTTTTGAGCTTATTGTTATATTATTCATGGTCGCTATTTATATTAAAATACTCACTTGAATTTGCAATGCCTTCTCAATAGACTTGATGATCTTACTCATCGAGGGTCGTTCCTTTGTGCTGAAATTAAAGGCCGTTCTTTACATAAACTCGGTGTCTGCGAGTTTATGTAAAGAACGGCCTTTAATTTGATCTCTTATACTGGGATCAACTAATTTTTCAAGCTCCTTATTGTAGTAGCGGCGGACTAGATTTATAAGAGGTTGAGGTTTACCATCATCAAAGCTTTGTCGTTCATAAGCCAATATCCCACTCATCATTTCAAAAAGTACGACACCAAATGAATACACATCAGACTCTTTGCAGAGGACACCACTTTCATGGTAAACAGGGTCGATGTAAAAGATGGTACCTGCAGCATTCGTATAGAGTTCAGTATGTTGCTGATTACTTGTAAGCTTTGATTTTGACAATCCAAAATCACAAATCTTAGCTTCCATATTGTCATCCAATAAAATGTTGCCACTCTTGACGTCTCTGTGTATAACTCTGCTGTCCTCCCCAAGACCCGTGTGAAGGTAGCCGAGCCCTTTTGCTGCCCCTAAGCAAATCTTGAGACGTTTCACCCATGTTAGGCCATGTCTCCTATTTCCGTCTTCTAGATGATAATCAAGGCTACCGTTCCTTGCATATTCATAAACTAATATCATCTCATCATCTTCATCACAATAACCAATGAAAGGGATGATGCTTTGATGGTGAAACTTGGAAATCAACTCAAGCTCGTTACGGAACTCGGTCTTTCCTTGGTGACCAGTCTTATCAAGTCGTTTGATGGCAGCTTTGCGGTTTTGCCAGCGTTCAGGTAGTTGTCCTTTGTAGACCGCGCCGAATCCACCTCCACCAATATGAAATTCGTTACTGAAGTTACATGTTGCTAAGATGATCTCCTTCAATGGAATGAAAAACTTTTCCAGTGGAGCGTCTCCTTGGTCCTGTGAATATAAAACAACCCATTTATGTTTAGAAAAAGTTCAAACCATAAAGACAATTCCAGTGGAGCCAATAAAATAATTAAGTTTCCATTTCATTGTTTCTGGTATGGCGAATAAATGATAAGGACAAGATTGATGAGTTTATGGAATAATTGGAGAACAGAAAGTGTTCGAAAAGCAAGTAAAGTAACATAGATTTGGGCATGATAATTTAATGATTCTTCAATAAAGTTATAAATATTAAATGAGGACTACTTACATAGATATCTAATATTTCCTCAAATGTCTGGACAATCCTTGCCATAGTAGGGCGATCCTTGAGGTTCAAACTGATACATTTGTATGCAATTTTACTAAACATGTTGAAAGAACGGCCTCCAGATTGATCTTTTAAAGCGGGATCAATAAACTCGTCTAGTCCACTATCATAGTAGCGTTGGACCAACTCAATCAGATCAGTTGGTGTACTTTCTTCAGGTAAATCCAAGGCATACATGATAGTCAACATTTTAAACAATAGCACGCCGAATGAGAAAACATCAGATGCTGCCTTAACCAAGCCGGTTGCTACATAAACGGGATCCATGTTAGTCTGGATATGTGTAACAGGTCTATAGACCTGTTGATCTGGCTGATCTGCTGGGATTGATGCTGAAAAATCAAAACCACATATTCTAGCATTCAGGTTGTTGTCTAACAATATTTTTGACTCCATGACTGATAGATGTATTATTCTTCCGTGCTTACTAACACCTGAGTGGAGATATTTGAGTCCTTTAGCCACACTTAAGCAAATACTCAGCCGTTGAGCCCATGTTAGGGAATTTCTCTTATCTTCATTCTTGAGATGATCATAAAGGCTACCATTGACAGGATACTCATGAACGATAACCATATTTCTAACGCCATCATCACAATAACCAATAAAAAGAATTATGTTATCATGTTTCAGGCTAGAAATTAAGTTAAGCTCGTTCTGGAAGGCCTCCCTTTCTTCGTCACCATCCCCACAATAGCGTCTCAAGGCAGCCGTGCAGTTTTTCCAACCTTCAGAGAGTTGACCTCTATAGATCACACAATCTCCTTGTTTTAAAATCTGATTTTCTTCACTAAAGTTTCCTGTTGCCAACATGATCTCTTCTAATGGGATTACAAAATCTTCAAGATTAGACATTTTTTTAAGTATCTGATGTGATTCTAAACAAACTGATCAATTTTCCTTATGTTTCTCTAATACAAGTTGTTACTATATAATTCAGGGGGCAAGTTATTTCGAACTACAAGGATCGTCTCCTATTACTTTTATTCAAGTTGAGCATTTGTGAGCCATTGCATTTGATCCAATAGCTCAAATCAAAAGAACTTCTTTTGATGTGAGCCATTGGATATCTCCAACTTGAGTCAAGTTGGTTTTGGACTTGAGACAATCCTCATTCCTCATATTGCATGCGTCGCCGGGTTGTATGATATGTATCGCGGGTCATATGGTTTGACCAACCCCCTGATGTGATAATATAGGGGGAGTTTGTATAACACAACCCATAATTCAGGTTTTGCTAACTACAGCTCTTAGGGCTGTGGTTAATATGATCATTTTTATTACAATTATTTGTAAGAAACTAATTCACCCAATAAGAATGAAGTGTTTGTTGTGTATTTAAATTTTTAGCGATTTCATCCACTTTTATCAGAAATGTCATAAAATAAAAATCATTCGTTAGTGCATATATAATAAAATCAAGCTCTTAACAATAACCCTTAACAAGTGATACTGTAATTGATTTGATTTTATACATATTACACATATCTATACTACATATGATGTATTTAGGGTGTGTTTGGTTCGCAAGTGGGATTGGAATTGAATTTGGATTTAGGAAAGGTTTGAGGAAAAAGTTTGAGAGAGAAAATATATTATTATATACTCCGTATATTATTATTTAATAAATAATGTAAAAGATTATTAAAATTTATTGTTATTTTAATACCTAAAAAATAAATAACTAAATAATTAGTGGTTATAAAAGCTCATGGGTCCACTTTTATGTTAAAACCAGCCGAAACCAGCCATCTTCTTGTGGAATCAAAAGAATCACATTTTCAAATCCAGGGGCCCACATTTGATTGCATTACCATTAAACAAACAAATTTATGCAGCATATCTTTCATTCTTTGATACCATACCCGCATAACAAACGCACCCTTAGTACCATCTCTACTAATTTTTTTTAATGTCATTAATGTGTTTTTTAAACATTACAATTTTAAATGCATAATTTACAGACTACATACGTAGCTTTTACTAATATATTAGTACCATCTCTACTAATTTTTTTAATGTCATTAATGTGTTTTTTAAACATTACAATTTTAAATGCATAATTTACAGACTACATACGTAGCTTTTACTAATATATTATCTTCTACAATGTTGTAATAATTGTACTTATGATAGTTAACTTTACCATTCCATATCATTTCTGGAACATGTAAGTTTTCTTTACATTATAAGAGCATTCTTAATCATAACTCAGGTTAAAACTTAACACAGCGTCATGTCAGCGTCGCATCAGCTTGAACACTTTCACCTTAATTCACAAGAAAACACCCCAATCAAAACTTAGCTTTAACTCACTTTAACTCAACTTTTCAAATATTTTTAAATTCAACCCTAAACTAAAACTAACAATTCATTTATTAAAAACCATAACATTCATTCTTAAACGGGATTACAATACGCACTAAAAAAAAGTTACAACGAAAAAAAATACATTACGAAAAAAAAACAGTACGAAATTATTGTAAAAAAATAAACCACAACATAACACACTTATTCATTCTTGACAAGGATTTAGCCCATATTTCTTGATGATTCAGTCATTTTCCATATTGACCAAACCCACATAATGTGGATCTTTGTCTTTCGTAACGAGCAATAAAAATTCAAACTCCTTTAACCTCATTTGGGTGGCTTGGTTTTCTGCGGTTGCTTGATACGCCTTGGCCTCATCTTCATGTTTTGCCCAAAACTCTTGGTGCATAGCAATGTTTTAAAAATCGCGCCTAAGGCGCGCCTACTCCTTAAATCCCACAAGGCTCCAGCCTTTGGGATTTTTTTAGATCGAGGCTCACGACATGCATGAATCCCGTAAAAATCGCAGCGCCTTAGGGATTTTTGCGCTTTAGCGCCTTGGGGATTTGTGCGCCTAGAAGATGTAACGGGGTTTTGGCCTTTTTTTCTTAATAGTAAGATACATTTTGGGCTTACATGTTATATACATTTGGCCTTTTAAGTTATAAAGTATCTAATAACCCTAATATTTTAGAAAATAACTAAAACACACAATCAACAAAGAACTATGTTTTTTTGTAATCTAATGTCTAAGAATAGTAACTTATTAACATATACAAATGTTGTTTCTTTAGTGTTAAGTGTTACCAAATAACTATAAATTTTTTGTTGTTGATAGTTGATAGTTTGATACATGGTAATTTGTTAAATTTTATAAGTCATAAACTCATATATTGTAATGTATATTCAGGAATTTAGGGTAGTTCATAGATTCTGATATGTTGCCTGCTTAATATTTTGTGTTTAAATGCAACCTTTGTTAGATGTAATAACTATTAAGTGAATTAAGCATTGAATATTGATATTTTTGTGTTATTTAAGATACATAAGTTGTCACATATGTTATAAAAAAAAACTTAAATGTATAGTGCGCCTCATATTTATGAATCCCGCGCCTTGGTTTGCGCCTCGACTCGAGGCTCTTTGACCCCCTTTGCGCCTTAGTGCGCCTTGAGCCTTTCAGAACATTGGTGCATAGTCTCCCTGAATTGAGCCGACGAAACAGACCCTCCGGTACTCGTGCCCCCGGTGCTTGTCGTTGTCTCGGATTTTTGTTTCTTCGAAGCCCCTTTTTTTCCTATCGAATGTGCTTCTGCATCATGTCCAAACAACGCCTCGTTTGTTTGGCTTGGGACATCACCGGTTAAATCAATCGGATCCGGCACGTCCTATTTTCTATGAGCACGCAAAACACTCCAAGCCGCCTCATTATTAAACGGGGCCGATTTGTGCTCCGCACGATAATATTCTTTCGCCCGTGTGAGGATATCCATATCATTTTCCCCACTTTTTTGATCGCGTTGAGCACGTTTGAAACACGCGTTGAACTTTGTGCAATCACGGTTCAACGTTCGCCACTTCTCTTGTATCAAATCTTTGCTGCGTTTCTGAAAATTGGTTTTATTGAACTCATTTTGAACCCGTTGCCAAAACGTATCTTTCGATTGGGAAAGACCGACTTGTGAATCCTCGCTAGCGGCCACCCAACACTTTGCAAGTAATTTTTCTTCACTTGATTTCCAACGTGTATTGATGCCTTCTTCGTTTCCTTCATCATCGTCGACTGGTTCAGGTTCTTTCTTTTTTTTGGACTTTCGTTTACCATGAGATTTGAATTTCTTTGATGGACATGTAGGTGTTTCGGGAACTTCGTTTGTTTCCCTTTGGGAATGCTGGGATTGTTGAGTGAATTGGAGATTTTGAAAATCGATATTTAGGGAGTTTCGTTGTTGGCTTTCTTGCCAGTACCGTAACGCTTGACGTTGTTGGAAAACTTCTTCACTCGACATACCGAATTGGTTTGGGTTATCCCAATTCGGATTTGACGATAAACCTACATATGGGTTCCCCTACCCACCGAGGAGGTTCGTTAACGAGTCGTTGTCGTTGTTGTTGCCTTGTGACATTTTTTTTGGCTATTAGAAGTGTAGTAAAGGATATAATGAGTAGTGAAAGTGTGGAAAAAAGAAGTATGTTGAATGGGTATTTATATTAGTTGGAAAAAAGTTTCGAATTTTTTTTTAACCAACTATCCGTTAGTTAACGTTGGGGGGGGGGGGGGAGGTAAATTTTTTGAATTCCAACGGATACAAATGTTAACGTTAGGGGGTTGAATGAAATTTTTTTTTATCACTTTTGGCAGCTTAACGTTGAGTTAAGCATATAACGCCCCATGTTAACACCCTTTTAACGCAAGTACTCCCAACGTTAACGCGAGGTTAAAGCGAGTCAAAATCCCTTAACGCAAGTTTTGCGTGATGATTGGGAATGCTCTAAGCATTCTTTTATTAAAATCTCCTATGTATGTGGGACAAGTGTAATAATCATTAAATAATACAGTACCAACATGTTCATAAAAATATACTTTTCAAGATGTATGTATTTATAAAACTATTTTTTAACATAAATAAAATTATTTTTAAAGCTTGATATGGCACTTTTTTTCAAAATAAATATATATCTTATTTACTTATTAGGAGGTTTAGGTACTGTTTGTTTATTAAGAGGCTCTAAATCTGAATCAGATTCGCACATCTGAATCTGAATCTAAAACGTAAATGTTTGAATCTGAATGAAATAATATTGTTTATTTTTTTGTAAAAAAATATCTGAATGATATGAATATGATGCAATTTTATTCTTACGACACATAAACATTAAAAGACATTAAGATGCAACAAGACATCCTCTACATATCTTGTTGGTTAAGAGGTTTGAGCCACTAACTGCCTCTGAACGAGAAGAAAAAACAAATTATTCTCTTTGTGAATATGATGCAATTACCGACTACTGCCTCGTTATGAATGCAACATCGCACCACTAATTTATAGTTTTTATATGAATTAATTTGATATTATCTATCACTTTTGTTAAAGTTATTGAAACTAATTATTCTCGATATTAGTAAAGTTATTGTATGAGAAAACATTCTTTGCCGAAAATTTTATTACTTGCTATGTGCTGTCTAAACGCGTGAATACACTACTATTCAAATATAACACAACTTTTGATGTGGAAAATTTCGTCACGCATTTTTACAACATATTAAAAATTTACGCCAAATTTTAAATGTTACACTTTTTTTTTTTTTTTTTTTTTTTTTTGGAACTTTAATTATCAACCTTTGATCGAGTAATTTACGTTGTTTGAGCCCACTGCAATGCAGACTTACATTAGGTAAAACTTTTTTTATTATTATTATTTTTTTTAAGAAGGTAATCTTGACCACTTATTTAACTTATCAAGAATTAAAATAAACATTTTAAAAATAACTATGACCCTCTTAAGTAGTTTAAATGTTTCTCTTTTGCTCTTTCATTTTTGAGACTTCTTGTATATCAACGAAATCATGTAATATTTTAATAATTCAAGTAAAACTGTGGGATCATTTGTGCATAAAATTATTGTTGAAGAAATCTGTTTAAGAGCTTCAATATGAGAACAGTATTGAAGTCATAATACACAGAATCTCTTGCTTTTCATAAAATTCAAAGACAAAAATGCTCATCATGAACTACGCAACACGCTAATTGAGCATTATAGGAACAACACAAATTTCAAATATTTACCAGCTGTCGAGAAAGATCAAAGAACAAAACCATACTGACTGAAGTCCTATATCTAAAATTAAATGTTCACTGAACAACCAAAATAAGGTTTGTGTAGTTGTTGAGCTTCAAAATATCACAAGTGTGAATTGGCTTTTGCCCATGGTACTATACTAGCATTAAATTTTAGTAAAGAGTGGTTATCATTGAAATAATTGTCATACAACGCTCGTACGCTCATTTCCATGGAGTGGTTGTATAAGTTAAATGATGGGCCTCACTACTCACCATGTTTAGAGATTTTTTTTAGGAAAAAGATCAAGAGAACTAAAAGATATGCCTTGTCCTATTTATGGTTACCTCATTGAATTGTAAAGAAGTGGGTGCGGTTGATACAACCACTGAATTGATGCAACATATGTTTAGGCACAAAACTAACCACAACTATTAGGTGTGCCGATCTTTTTTTTTTTTTTTTTTTTTTTTTTTAGTTATTATTTTTTTAAGGGTAAATTGCAAATTTTGTCTCTAAGGGCTCGTTTGGTTCACAAAATGTTTTTGACGGAATTGAAATTTGTTTAAGGAATTGGAATGTGAGGGAATGGAATGTTAGAAATTGAAATCCTTAAGATTTAAAATCTAACGGAATTGAAATTTGCAAATACTACCGCATGTTTGGTTGGAAGAAGGAAATGAGAAAAAGCAATTATATTAAAATATTTAAAATTTAATTTTAGTTTAAGATAAATAAACTAAATATTATTTAATAAATAAATTGCTTATCAAATGATAATAATAATTTTTTAAATAATATTATATTAACTAATATATTAAATAAATAGTGTTTTTATATAAAATACAATTGTATTATTTAAGGTATAAATTAAAAAAAGTAAGCTATAAATAAATTATATTTAATTTCAAAATGAATAATAATTTTTAAATATAATAATAATAATAATAATAATAATAATAATAATAATAATAATTTTTAATTAAATAATAATTTATATTCAATTTTAAATAAATAATTATTTTTAAATCTTAATAAAGTGGTTGTTTATAAAAGTTAATAATAATAACAATAATAATTAAATGATCGTCTATAATAAAAATAATAATAATAATAATAAAATAAATAATAATAATAATAATAATAATAATAATAATAATAATAATAATAATAATAATAATAATAATAATAATAATAATAATAATATGAATTTCATGGAATTGTAAACAATCCTCTCATATATGCTATGAAATGTTAAATTCTATATATATGGGATTTTGAAGTAATTTTATTCTACTCCGTTTGACAACCAAACACAGTAATGATTGGAATTCAGATTCTAAATTTTTTGAATTTGTGAACCAAACACGTTATGGAATGGAATTGTATTCCAATTCCACCAGAATCCTTAGTATTCCGCCGAACCAAGCGGGCCCTAATAATGTTTGCCCAAATTACAAATAATACATTGAGAGAAAAAAAAATTGCAAATTTGCCACCGTTTTTCGGCCAAAAACATATGCTCATGCATTAAACAAAATCCATGTTCAAACCTTAACTACCTTAATTAATTTGTTTAAAAATTTCATATTATGACGCTTCCTAGTTTGGAAACAAAACTTGGATGTATGTTATTATCTTTTCTATTAATTTACAAACATGCAAAATCAAATCCAGAAATTTGAAAAGTTGTTTTTATGATTCATAGAGTTATGATCCATAAGGAACTTTTTTTTTTGTAAAGGGCATTCCACCCGATAAAATATATTTTCTCCAAAAGACCGTTTAAGTACAATGGAATGTGGCTGAAGTACCACATTAACCTCAAGCAATCGCTTGACACAACCACTAAAACATTTATGACATGCTGTAAATGATAACTAGCTACAGCCAATAAGACTACTAAACCAAAACCAGCATAAAATAATATACATCAGAAAATTTTATGCAAAAATATAAAACAACCTAGTTAAGACAAAAGTCTTGAATTCCAGCAGACTTTAATTGTGCAGGAGAGAGGCCAAAATCATCATCATCATAATTATTACCGTCACTTGTATCCGCTTTCCATTGCTTATAAAGACTCTGCTCCTTACTTCCACTACCAGAATACAACGTCCCAATGTGATCATCAAACACTTCATCATCATCGCTGTCAAAAACTACCACATTACCCACCTTAGAGAATGGGTTACCCACCATAATTGAAGAATCAACCTTTTTAAAAGGTTTACCATCATCATCTACAAGAGTAACTTTTCCTTCAATAATTAGTTTTTCAATCTGTCCAATTTTCTCAACAATAGGAGTAGTACTTCCATTTCCATCCATAGAAACCTCCAGATCAGCCCCATCCTTAGGAGAAACACTTGTTGCACAAGGAATACCATAGTCATCAGTATCGGCCATATCAAGAGCATCAAATGGGTTCGATGTAGCAATAACCTTCCCACTCGTACTTGCCTCATTAGTAATTTTCTCCTTAGTAGCGACCGGCTTTTTTGAGACAGGCCTCCAAAATTTTGGTTTAGGCTTATTAAGTTGAACACCCCCAATAGGCCGAGAAGGAGCAACCACATTCTTCCCCTTACTCTTACGATTGTTTACCCCAATGAAACCATCATCCGTCTTATCCAAAGTCGTAGAAGCTTCCGAAGCCTTAGCTCCCACATTAGTATTATTACGAATAGCCTCCTTAACACGATTTGGGCATTCAATCAAAGCATGTCCAAAAGTTTTACATTCACCACAATGAGGAGGTTTCCATTCTTATTCAACATTAATAATTTCAGTGGTAAAACCATTACCTACTTCCTTTGGAATTGCCATTGTAACCTGGCTTTTTAGATCTGAATCTGTGCTTAATTCAACTAAAGCACGAGCAAAACTAATACGGCCCAAAGACTCGACACACATAGAGCTTGCAAAAGCATCTAACATAATAGGTTTCCTTACTTGCGTAGTAATCAAGCTCAAACCATCCTCATAATAAGCAACCAAAGGAACCTTATGCATTTTGATCCAAACCGGAACCTTGTTTACCTCGTTCCTATTAAGGGATAAAGTGGGAGTCCATTTGTTAAGAATAGTGGGCGAGTTACGTATAATCCAAGGACCTCGTTCCAGAACACGATCCGCCCCCTCCTTAGTAGAAAACTTAAAAAGGAACACACCATCACCATTTTTCATCAGCTTTTGCAAGCCAAAATTTTGCCATGTATTAGTAACATAACTCTGAACTAAAGGAAAAGCAATGGTCTTACCTAGAAAGTACCCAACAAGTGTGCTATCATACCGACTTAAAACCTTCTTCATAGCAGCCATAGGTAACATTGTGTCGTGATTATCCACACGATCCTCATTAACCAATGCTCTAAAATTCACTTTCGGAACCATACGAGTAGCATTAATAACATTGGCAAAAGAAGTAGGAGAATCTACCTTAGGAACCGATCCCGAACCCACATGCTCATAAAATTTAACACTACCATCATTAGTAGCCTTATCCGTCGTCAAAGTAGAAGCATCCTTTGGATCCGTATTACCTGTCTCAACACACGTCGCATCAATATTTTTAGACACAACACTCTCGACAGCAACCTTATGCACGGGTTTAACATTCATATTCCCGTCCACACGTGTAGACAAATTAACATCACCATCGTCAACTGTCCAATCAGTTATAATAGGCCCCATATTCAATTTATTAACCACCTCCATTTGTTCTCTATCTAGTGCATCCGTAATCGTTCCCGAATATGTAGCACTAGATGAAACACCAGCAGATGCCATATCAAGAATAGTATCTATCGAGACATTCTGAGCATTACCAGTATCACCATTATCATTTTTAACAACATCATCACTGTTATATGAATGATCAACAGTACCCACCTTATTAGTACCCTCCTTCTGTTTGACGCCTCTCCCTCCCGAATTCAGAAAACCATGCTTCATCCTTGCACCAAACAAAACCAACAACAACCAGAAGCACCATAAACAGCCCTAGCTTCTATCAGCAAAAAACTCAAGATGGATTTAATATTACGAACAGAAATTAATTTGAAGCACAAAAAACGATTCTGAAAGAAACCCTAAAAAACTTGAACCCTAATTGCTCCACAGATCCAATCATGAAGAAACGAACATAGATGATAATCTATAATCAATTCATTAATAATAGGATTGAGGGTCGAATTAGATAAAAACGAGTTAGGGTTGTTTAGGGTTTAGAGATCGCTTTGGTCGCCAGAGGGAGAGTTGGGCCTGTTATCCATAAGGAACTTATACTTGCCATAGAACCAATCAACAAATCATAACCATACAATTTAATTTGATCCAAAAGCTTAGATTAAATCTGATATTACATTTCAAGTGCAAAAAAGACAATTATATAAACCAAAATAATAATAATAATAATAATAATAATAATAATAATAATAACTACCTTCATTCTTTTCCAAAAAAAATTAGGGCAAAAAACACAAACACACAAAACCCCGTATATCACTGTTCATCACCACTGCCGGAATAATTATCACCACCGCCGGAAACCTTCAATTCAGTCAATCCGCCGCCGTCGAAGCCTAAAACCTTCAATTCCATCATCAATTTTGAGCGTCGACGCCTAAAACCTTCAATTACGTCATCAATTTTCATCATATATTTGTAATTACACCTTCACCGTCACCAAATCCGTCATCACACCGTCGTCAAATATGTCAACGCCGTAGCTCCGCCACCGTAACATCATCTAAGATCGTTATGGAAGAAGAAAATATAGCTTAGATGTTTGGGCATTGCACACTTATTATTCAATTAATGTTTATCTTTGTTCATATTTTTTGAACAGAAATGTTGCCAACAATAAAATCGATGGCGCATTGCCTGACATGTTTGGGCAACTTTCAGCTCTATCCACCCTGTAAGACTTTTACAGCTGTACTATTTAATATAATGTTATATGATGTCAAAGAGGTATTGCAATGAATGATTATTTAACGGTTCATGGATGTATCTTCAAATTCCTTTACGGGTGACCTTCCTCCGAGCTTCAGCTCGCTGTCCAGTGCAACTGACATGCATGTATATCAATCTGTACCCAGGATCTCGTTAAATGGTTATTAATCTATTGTTATGTAGGTATTTGCAGAACAACCAGTTCACAAGCACTATCGATGTTCTAGCCAATCTTCCCCTTAAAAATCTATCAGTTTTCTTATTTTTATTGCAATTACATTCACGATTTGAAACACGCCTTTTTGTTTTGTATTTACTGTTTATGGTGTTGACTGAAAGCTTATTGCATTTGTAGGGCGACTAAAAGTTCAGTTGGATGCAAGGGCTGCTGCAAGTACTGAGTAAATACAAGGGTCGTTTGGTTCCGAGTTTTTTTCAGTTTGTCATTATAGAAGGTGGATATGATTCAAGGCACGATGTTAAAACACTTGAATGTTTTGTTTTTCTCTTTTGTAGTTATATTTTTTTTCTTTGATTTGCGAGATACAAAAAATTATATGTTAAAAAAATCTTATGTTATGCAATCATAAGTAATATTTGATATCTTTGTTGTTCAAATTCAGAGGTTTCAATTTTTATCGCAGTTATATATTTTGTGAAATTGCTATATTGTTTTGTAATTCTGTTTGAATAAGTGACCATCTTTTTGCATTTGAGAGTAAATAGGTGGTCACTACCAGTTGGTCTCTAAATTTAATACGAAGTGACCACACATATCGTCACTGATGGGTGTTAACGGTGAGTTAACGGGTTCGTTATCTTTAACAAATCAATGACCACTTTCATGACCATCGTTTTGGTCACTATCTATCAATTCAGTGACCACCTTCGACTCTTAGTGACCGAATATATCGTCACAAATATAGTGACCACCGTGTTATGGTCATTGGTTAGAAACGGATTTTAATTTTTGGTCTCTGATAAAATTAGTGACGGAGCTATAGTGACGAAAAGTGACCACCCAGGATTTGGTCACTAAACAGTGTTAGTGACCGATTTTATACTGATAGTAACCATATAGGTTTTGTCACCAAATCCAGTTTTTCTTGTAGTGTATTTTGGAGGAGACAAACTTTTAAAGTTGGTTTTGCGTTATAGTAAAGAGTGCAGACACCCGCGCATTGCCGCGGCTTATTGGCTTTAAATATGGCAAAAGTATAGGTAATCAGTAATAGTTATAGTTATTTGTGTGGTAATGTGCAATGATGGAAACAGCATTTAAATTATAACTAGGATCCTCTTAATACAGTTTAAATGTTTCACTTTCGCTCTTTCATTTTTGAGACTTTTTGTATATCAACGAAATTTTTTAATAATTCATGTATAACTGTGGGATCATTTGTGCATAAAATTATTGTTGCAAAAATCTGGTTAACAGCTTCAATAAGCAGTATTGAAGTCATAGATCGTAATCATCACATGCAAAGAATCTTTTGCTTTTCATAAAAATGAAAGACAAAAATGCTCTTCATGAACTACGCAACACGCTAATTGAGCATCATAGGAACAATACAAATTTCGAATATCTTACTAGCTCTCGAGAAAGATCAAGAACAAAACCACACTGACTGAACTCCTATATCAAAAATTAAATGTTCACTGAACAACCAAAATAAGGTTTGTGTAGTTGAGCTTCAAAATATCACAAGTGTGAATTGGCTTTTGCCCATGGTACTATACTAGCATTAAATTTTAGTAAAGAGTGGTTATCATTGAAATAATTGTCATACAACGCTCGTACGCTCATTTCCATGGAGTGGTTGTATAAGTTAAATGATGGGCCTCACTACTCACCATGTTTAGAGATTTTTTTTAGGGAAAATATCAAGAGAACTAAAAGATATGACTTGTCTTATCTATCGTTACCTCATTGAATTGTGAAGAAGTGGGTACGGAACCACTGAATTGATGCAACATATGTTTAGGCACAAAATTAACCACAACTTTTAGGTGTGCCGATCTTTTTTTTTTCTTTTTTTTTTATATTATTTTTAAGGGTAAATTGCAAATTTTGTCTCTAATAATGTTTGCCAAAATTACAAATAATACATTGAGAGAAAAAAAATTACAAATTTGCCACCAGTACCGGCCAAAAACATATGCTCATGCATCAAACAAAATCCATGTTCAAACCTTAACTAACTTGATTAATTTGTTTAAAAATTTCATATTATGACGCTTCCTAGTTTGGAAACAAAACTTGGATGTATGTTATTATCTTTTCTATTAATTTACAAACATGCAAAATCAAATCTAGAAATTTAAAAAGTTGTTTTTATGATTCATAGAGTTACGATTCATAGAGTTATGATCCATAAGGAACTCATACTTGCCATAGAACCAATCAACAAATCATAACCATACAACTTAATTTGATCCAAAAGCTTAGATTAAATCTGATATTACATTTCAAGAGCAAAAAAGACAATTATATAAACCAAAATAATAATAATAATAATAATAACTACCTTCATTTTTTCCCAAAAAAATTAGGGCAAAAAACACAGACACACAAAACCTAGTATATCACTGTTCATCACCACTGCCGGAATAATTATCACCACCGCCGGAAACCTTCAATTCAGTCAATCCGCCGCCATCGAAGCCTAAAACCTTCAATTCCATCATCAATTTTGACCGTCGATGCCTAAAACCTTCAATTACGCCATCAATTTTCATCATATATATGTAATTACACCTTCACCGTCGCCAAATCCGTCATCACACAATCGTCAAATATGTCAACGGCGTAGCTCCGCCACCGTAACATCATCTAAGATCGTTATGGAAGAAGAAAATATAGCTGAGATGTTTGAGCATTGCACACTTATTATTCAATTAATGTTTATCTTTGTTCATATTTTTTGAACAGAAATGTTGCCAACAATAAAATCGATGGCGCATTGCCTGACATGTTTGGGCAACTTTCAGCTCTATCCACTCTGTAAGACATTTACTGCTGTACTATTTAATATAATGTTATATGATGTCAAAGAGGTATTGCAATAAATGATTATTTAACGGTTCAGGGATGTATCTTCAAATTCCTTTACAGGTGACCTTCCTCAGAGCTTCAGCTCGCTGTCTAGTGCAATTGACATGTATGTATATCAATCTGTACCCAGGATCTCGTTAAATGGTTATTAATCTATTGTTATGTAGGTATTTGCAGAACAACTAGTTTACAGGCACTATCGATGTTCTAGCCAATCTTCCCCTTAAAAATCTGTCAGTTTTTTTATTTTTATTGCAATTACATTCACGATTTGAAACACGACATTTTGTTTTGTATTTACTGTTTATGGAGTTTGTCACACCCCCAATTTACCTGACTTGCAGCGGAATGGAATACCTGGGGGTGTCTGTCATAGCATCACAGTTACAGTTACATTGAACGACCTAAAGTGTCGTTTGGAAAATACTTCGTTTGATCATTGAAATTATTCAGAGTTTACAAAATGAGGTCCCCAAAAGGTGTTGCAAGTTTATGAAAAACAAGTCATACTAGATCAAACATTTACATAAGTGCATGAAATAATGGTGAGACGCGTCGACCCCGCAACTCCATGAAGGTCCAAATGCATGTCACATGAGTTACCTTAATAACCTGAAATACATTGCTAAAACGTCAACACGAATGTTGGTGAATTCCATAGGTTTATCAAATGTAATGTTGTACGGCCACCACAAGTAAAAGTGCATAACAAAAGTTAAGTAAAATTGTACAATAGACCTTAAGCTCATGACCCCGAAGCTATGACTGATGAAATTATATGCCCCTCCCGAATGTTTTACCAGAACATTCCCAAAATGTCAAAATGAAATGCATCCGCTTACTGTTGGTAATAACTACCACGGATGGAGGCGTCACCCTCGATAGATCTATCCACTCACTCTCGCTTACCGGCAAATTAACGGTTCATGATAATAAATAGGGGACTTTAACTGGTTGGTAAGGCAACTTAAGCAATGTACATTTGTTTTGGTACTTGGGCTCGTACTAAAAGGATTGATGCAATGTATTCCCTCGTGGGATTTGAAATCAAAATATTGTATTGAAAACGGTCTATGAAAACTCACCTGATATGATGGTACCATGAACATGTAATGAGCTGAAAAACAAGGCGCGCACACTAGCCGCAACCTAATATGAATGATGAACGATCTACTTTAGATCATGAAATGATGTTATGAATGTCCATGCACATGTTTCCTATACCACTCTACTCTTTGGAAAGTACTTGTTGTTATAAAAAATATACATTTTCCAAGACTTAGGAAAATAAGGCAACTAGAAAAATAAAACTAGTTGAAATATATATATATATATATATATATATATATATATATATATATCGTATGTATCAATGTTAGTATTGAAATCCTCGGATTGAAATCCTTGAAATAACGCCTTGTAGTAATGAAAATATACTTGTGTTCACTAATACATCATTAGTTATGAATTTGGGTACTTGGTTAATATTTCTAGAAATCTAGAGTTTAGTACGTAGAAGTAGTATTATTATTATTACTAGTGAAAGCTGCCAATTATAGAAGATTTTTGCCGATATTGAGGCGTGAATATCTTTGACGTTATAAGTCCGTTTTACTTGTTCTTTATATCCACGGTTACGTCTTAGTATGTAGTAATATATTTTGGAAAGCTTGGCTCCTCCGGGTTACGTCTAAAGCCTCTTTTTGTCCGACGAAAAACGTCCAACAGCATGTATTTTCAGAAAATATACTTTTCGTCAATAAACTTGCAAAAATCATAACTTCTTCGTTATAAACTCTTTTTAATCCGTTCTTTCGCCTACGGATTCGTTTTTGAAAGTATTTTCTAAAAATTTTGCCAAAGTTTCCTTTATGTTTACTGATTTTCCTGGATTTACAAAAATGGGACAGAATGTATAAATACTTGTTGCAAATCCATTTTTCATGTTCAAAACTAGTTTCTACTTCAACCAAATCTCTTGCAAACACCACAAAGCTATACTAATCCTACCATACACCTTCTTAGGGTGCCATGGGTTCCTAACCACTAGTAATCATGTTAATTTAACAAAGGAACACCTAAATCAAAATCTAGGGTTTGTGTGTTCAAAAAGTCTACAAAAATAAAGTGGTATAGCTAGCTTGTGCATGAAATTAAGCATGAAAACCATAAGATACAAGTGTTAATTAGATGAAAACATGAAAATAAATTTGATAACTCACTTTGAAATAATAGGTGATTAGATGGTGAGAAACCTTGTGTTACTTGTGTTTTTGTTGTAAGATTCTTGATTAGGAAGGTAAAATGAACAACTTCTATGCTTTGATCTTTGAAAAATAATGGATTGATCATGGAGTTTGGTGTTTGGTCGTGGCTTATAAGATGGAAAGGATGAAGATAAGAGCTTTTGATTCTTAAAATTATGTATGTTATCTTTTGGTGGTTTTTGGTAGATATTTATCTAATTTCAATGGCATATGTTGATATAAATAATTGACTAAAAACATTATTCATATCTTCCGATATCTCTATGTTTTGATAATCACAAAACTTAAACTAATCAAACCAAAGATCATGACGTAAACACGTATTTAGTAATAAATAATCACTTTCACCAACAAATCACTTAAGGTATGAATAAACAAAGTGCTTAGTGCAATGTATGATCAAAGGGGTATTTAATTTACTAATACAAAGTTTATTTAATTATATAATCTTATTATATATTTTTGAAAAACACTTTTGGTAATAAGGAAAAATGTTTTAATCATACTAAATATATGATTTCAAATATTTAACCAAAATCAGTTAGTTTTTCACCAAATAAACTTTCCCCACTAAAAGACAAGTTTTCTGGCCGTTACAGTTGGGCGGCCCCCTTAATTATAAGGGGAGGCCCCCTTAATTTTAAGGGGGCCGGCCATGCTTTAAGGGGACCGGCCACGCTCCTCTGTCAGAAACTTTTGGCTATAAATACCACCTTAAACCTGGATTTTTTCCCCACCTTTTTGCACACAAACTTTCTGTTCTAGATCTCCATTTCAATCCTAAAAATCCTTTGATCATTTCATAAGCCTTTGTTTCCAAGTGATCCAAAGCCTCATTCTTTCAAGTGCAAAGAGAAGAATACTTCTATTAGAAGTATTACAACTTAGTATCATCTTGCTATCTAAGTGGTTTGTTTACATTTTCTTGTATATCTTTCATACTTTGGTGAATAAGGTGTATGTATTAGTTAACTAGATTTAGTTGAAGAATCTAGAATTGTTGTAAGTGTGAAGTGTAACTTGAAGTGAAGAAGAAGGGTTAGAGAGTAGTGGTGATAGGAGATTGTAGCAATAGGAGCTTGTAGTGAAGACATTAAGGATCTCTAGTGGAGAAGACTAGAAGACATTTGTAGATTGAAGTTGTGAAGACATTAGTGGCTTGAAGGTGTCAAGACATTAGTGCATTGAAGGTGTGAAGACATTAGTGGCTTGAAGGTGTCAAGACACTAGTGCATTGAAGTTGCGAAGATATTAGTGACTTGAAGGTGTCAAGACATTAGTACTTTGAAGGTGTGAAGAGAATAGAAGATTGGTGTATAGAAGATTGGTGTGTAGAAGATTGGTGTGAAGAAAATAGTAGATTGGTGTGAAGATTGGTGTGTAGATTGGTGTGTAGATTGGTGTGAAGATTGGTGTGTAGATTGGTGTGAAGATTGGTGTGTAAATTGGTGTGTATATTGGTGTGTACGGTTTTCTCCGCCATAAAGGAGATATTTGATCTAGTCAAGAAAACTCTCGAGTAGGTGACTCGGGGAGTGGAGTAGGGCAAGGAAGGTGTCCTTGTAGCCGAACCACTATAAATCCTTTGTGTCTCGGTTTGATCTTTCCATCTCTCACTCTTTGATTAATTACTTACTTGCATTTCACACATAGTCATAATTGATAGTATTGTGCATATGTTGATTTCACATAAAGATCAAACTAAAATCCATTCATAAAACTAATCTTACAAAAACCAACCTAGTACATATAATTATATCTATACACTACTACACATATATATGTTTACATAAAATATATGAAATTGTATATTCTTTCCAAACATTATACATAAGCATTGTATATATATATAAAACCTTTAATAAATCTTGTATTTATACTTTTGTAATTAAGTGTTTTGAAATTGTACATTATACATAAGTAGCATTTATACTAAATCATAAATTAACTAGTATATATATTTATGTATTAAAGTGATTTGAAAGTTTCATCTTAGAAACTATCTTTTATAAAATAAGCAAAACGAAAAAGACGTAAAACTATTCAACCCCCCCTTCTAGTTTTCCACAATTGGTACCAGAGCCACGTCTAGCAAGATTTTTAAAATAGATTGTATTTTAAAACTTGTAACGATCTATGGAATTTGAAAAATATTTAGAAGGGGAATTTATGCAACAACCACCATTATTTGAAAATGATCATTTTCTTGAATGGATAAACAAATTTGAAAACTATGTGAAATCAATAGATCTTGATCTTTGGCATATCATTTCAATTGGTGATCTTAAATCAACCAAAATAGATTTTGAAAATCAAAATAATAATTTTGAAACTAAAATTGATAAAAACACTAAAGCCAAATTACTTATTTTCAAAACTCTACCAAAAGTCAAATATGAAAGATTATTTCATTGTAATACGGCAAATGATATTTGGAAATGTCTTTTTAAGATTCATCAAGAAGAATGTAAAACCAAAGATGGTATACTTGATATTGCACAAGAAATAGTTAATCTAGAAAATTTAGTAAATAAATATTTAGTTGAAATAAACACATGTACTACTAGTTCAAATGTGATCATTGAAGGTATCTACAACGAAGAATACATGAACCAAATCCAAAGAAAGAGCGTGAATAAATCATGGTGCAACAAGTGCAAGGAAGACGATGATAACACGGCTTATGAGAATATTCAATCAAATGAGAACACTAGTTTTGATGCATGTGAGGAATGTACAACTACAAAGAAGGTACAATCCAAAACTAAACATTTTTGCTATGATCAATTTATATTAGAATTTTCAAAAATGGAAAATAACTTCAAACATTTTTGCAACATTGACTCAAAAATTATTTTTAAAAATGAATCTTCAACATCCGCTGAAAA
This sequence comes from Artemisia argyi, assembly GCA_030686995.1. Lineage (NCBI taxonomy): Eukaryota > Viridiplantae > Streptophyta > Magnoliopsida > Asterales > Asteraceae > Artemisia > Artemisia argyi. The sequence continues at coordinate 10,450,177 of CM060684.1, forward strand.
TAATTTTGAAAAAGAAATAATTTTAGAAGACAAAATTCTAAACTTGAAAGTAATATTGAAATTGATCTTGAATGTAAAAGTTGTCAAGACTATAAACATGAAATTAAAATGGAAAAGGAAAAAGCAAAAATATTGGCAAAATTCGAAAATAGTTCTAAATCTTTAAAATATCTACTTAACATTCAAAAGTCATTTTATGATAAAACCAGATTAGGATTTACGGCAGATGAGTATTTGACAAATACATCAAAACAAATAAAATTTGTTAAACCTAGCGGAAAAATTTAGAACTATTATAATTTACATCCATTGATTATTTCTCTAGTCAAGAAAGTTATTGTTTGTTTGTTAAAACAAACAAATAATGAATTCTTGTACTTCTCAATGACATCCTCTTCATATGCATTTAAGTGCATTGGATGTTCGCTACTAATCAACTCGGACCCATGAGAATCTGGGTACCAAGCTCTCTGTCATATGCAGGTAATTAACGATCAAAGGAACTACTACTTTTTGGATCGCTTTATTCGCTTTCTTTCATTTGATGACCATTGGTTCCCTCTTTTATGTTTCACACTCTGCACATGTGTTACTTTTGACATTATGGCGGTTATCCTTGATTTTCGGCGGTCTGTGTTTCACTTTTGGGTGCATTAATTTTATGGTGTGTTCGTTACTACCTCATGACGAAGGATTCTTGTTCTACCATTCTTAATCTGCACGTCTTGTGATGATTGTTGCGACTGTTGATGTTTCCATGATCAAGACTCCTTGATCCCTAATGCATTGGGACTTTACTTCGCTTCTTCAACTTGCTTTGGGGTAAATCTTTTTGAAGTCTTCTATTGCTCTCATGACCAATCTTAAAGAAAAGCTGGACCTGAGGTAAGTTTTCTTTTCAAAAAACTTGTCTACATTACATTATATTAGAGTATGCTTCAATTAGTATATTAATATGATTTAATTTATAAGTTGCTATGCTTTTAGATCATGAATACCAATATATGCATACATGACATTAGGATAATTAACCCTCTTGTTGCTATGTCTATTATCATTTATCTTAGTTTTCATCTATATTGATAATCTTCTATGATTTAAAGTAGAATGCTTGCCATTTATGCTATATGATCTTACTAGTTGCATTAATAGATGTGTTATAATTAAGACTTCCTAGTAACTCAATATTACAATGTGTCTTGTATACATGCATACATTCATATGTCTATATTGTATTCATTGATGATTTTCTTTGTCCCTTCCTATCTCATTGCATTTAAATGTTTAATGTCTACCATATCTCTTTCATATCTTTAGTTGCCAATTAGAGATTTTTATATGTGACAATGGGCTTAATCGATTCTCTTGAAGTGTATCTTTCACTTGAAATTTGTTGATTGTCAAAATCAAAACATCTTATTTAAAAACTTCTTTCTTTGAATTAAAACCTTTCGAATATCTATTTTATGCTTTTTCAAACAACATGTTTAATCATAAGCTATCATTACATTATTTTGATCTTTATCAAGATAGAAACAATTTTCTTTTTGAAACAAAACAAATTTTGATTTATTGGGATACTAACTTGAATGTATCTCAAAACATTAAGCTAAGTATCAGTGAATCAAGTAAACTTCATATTTGGTAATCTTCGATAGGTAAATTTAGGAACTCGATTTATTCTAAAAAGGAGAATGACTACTGGAGAATCTATTGACTAGAAACTCAATTTAACCTAACGGTTGAATTGCTTCTATGTGAGAAGTTGGGTGTGTGTAACCCGTAAAAACGGTCGTGTTTAGCCTGAATTGAGCACCACTAGTAATAGTCTCATACTCATTCTCCAACTTGATTAAATTGCACTTCCTATATATACCTAACGCTAGTTTATCTGTATGAACTTTGCTTCTCATTAGACTCTTTCATTCTCAGATTTATGGGATTAAGTGAAAACTTACTTTCAAACATTGTTGAATAAAACTAAAAACATTTTGTTTAAAACATTGTTTTTATCTTCTCTTATATGTCATACACTTATGTGAAAATGACATCTACAATTTAATCAAATCATTTCATGAGAATCATGGTTTGCCCATATGGATCTTGTTTGTAACAAGTCTTGAAGTTCATATAATCATATTTTCCCACGTGTTTATCATAAGCAATCTTTAATTTGTTTGCACTAATCCTACCTACCATTATCTTTACATAGTTAGATACTTAACTAGTTTGCTTTATTGCTTCCTTAGTTACCATACTTAATTGAAATATTAGAAAATTTCATGATTATGAGGAATTTATTGTTCACTTTTATTATTTCCCTACATTCATGAATAGTATGCTCTATATTGCCTCAAGAGTTGAACTTACTTGAATCCAAATCCAAAAACACATCCTTTTTGAAAATTTTCTGCCAAAAACCCATTTTTGGCATTCTGGGAATCACCAGATGGGCGGCCCCCTTAAATCATAAGGGCGGCCCCCTTAAATTTAAGGGGACCGGGCTCCATTTAAGGGGACCGGCCATCTGATGGTCGGGGATACTGTTTTCTTTATCACTTTTTGACCCATTTCAGCCTATACTTCCCAAAATTCACAAACATATTTTGTCCCATGCTATCCCTCAAAATTTACCTTCCTAAACCACACTTCTCATACACTATAAATACCCTCTTCCCATCATTAATGCCATCACACCCAAACATGTCATTTCCCAACAACCAAAAACCAAAGATTTCAAGAACCGCAAGGATCTCCGTCAAACCCGTTTGGAGGAGGAAACTTGATTCTTGTCATAACTCTTGTGATGTTGTTTCAAGTCAACCAACAACTCAACCTCAAACCCACTCAAATGAGTCATCCCACAACCTATCTTCCACTAATACCCTCATTAATGCTTCCTCTTTTGATGAGCATGCTCAATCCCAAAACAACAATCCCAATATCTCAATCAACACTTCACATATTGCTCATTCAACAAAGACATCATCCACTCATGAAGAAACTCTTCCACCCATATCATGTTTTCATGATTACCCAAGTTCAAACATGTCTCCACCACCTAGAGTACCACCACCACTTCCTACAACCTCACATGCCACTCCAATGTTGCATGTGCAAACCTTCACCCAAGACAACTATCATGCTCCACCACCATCACCTTCCTCCGAACACTTGAAGTTCGTTGAGGAGCTAAAAGAGGCACATGAGCTTAGTGCTCTTTTAGCTTTACATCTTGCTCAACGCAATTTGGATCCACCACAATCAAGCTCACCATCATCACCACATAACAAAAACCAACTTGAGAAGCATGTTAACAATTGCCCTTGTTGCATCTTCCTTCAACAACAAACCATTGCTTTGAATGAGCACTTCACTTGGATTGAGTATCTTCTTACTAGATCTCAACAAACCCCATCACTTGAACAACATCACAACCCTCAACCAACAAACTTCACTTCAAATCCACCACCTCCAAGCTCTACAAACTCACCAACACCCATGGAACCAAGAGCTTACCTCTACTAAACCACCAAGCATTTGATATGCTTATGTTTTCTCATTTTCAAATAAAACTCCTCAACCATTTTGGGATTCAAGAAAGTTTGGTGACACTCCTTGTTGGCACTATAAGATGTTCTATGTTATTTAGAATTCTATATGTATTGCCTTTGTAACAATGATTATGGGTTGACATAATCATTTCTCTATTATTGAATGGTTTAATATATGTTTCTTATTCCCTTGTGCCATGATTATTACTTGTTCATATCATGCTATATGTATTTGCTTGTGCCATGCTTGTGCTTCTAATATTTTTCTTGCAAGAATTACTTTCTCGAAACCTTGGTGCCCTCAAACGAGGGGGAGCATACATCAAGGGGGAGTTTTCTAACCTTTTTGATTCTACAAAAAGGGGGAGAAGTGAATGTAAACTTACTAAATACTTGTCTAAATATTAATTTTTGGATTTAATAAGTTTAGGTTTTGTAATCATCAAAAAGGGGGAGATTGTTGATATAAATAATTGACTAAAAACATTATTCATATCTTCCGATATCTCTATGTTTTGATAATCACAAAACTTAAACTAATCAAACCAAAGATCATGACGTAAACACGTATTTAGTAATAAATAATCACTTTCACCAAAAAATCACTTAAGGTATGAATAAACAAAGTGCTTAGTGCAATGTATGATCAAAGGGGTATTTAATTTACTAATACAAAGTTTATTTAATTATATAATCTTATTATATATTTTTGAAAAACACTTTTGGTAATAAGGAAAAATGTTTTAGTCATACTAAATATATGATTTCAAATATTTAACCAAAATCAGTTAGTTTTTCACCAAATAAACTTTCCCCACTAAAAGACAAGTTTTCTGGCCGTTACAGTTGGGCGGCCCCCTTAATTATAAGGGGCGGCCCCCTTAATTTTAAGGGGGCCGGCCATGCTTTAAGGGGACCGGCCACGCTCCTCTGTCAGAAACTTTTGGCTATAAATACCACCTTAAACCTGGATTTTTTCCCCACCTTTTTGCACACAAACTTTCTGTTCTAGATCTCCATTTCAATCCTAAAAATCCTTTGATCATTTCATAAGCCTTTGTTTCCAAGTGATCCAAAGCCTCATTCTTTCAAGTGCAAAGAGAAGAATACTTCTATTAGAAGTATTACAACTTAGTATCATCTTGCTATCTAAGTTGTTTGTTTAGATTTTCTTGTATATCTTTCATACTTTGGTGAATAAGGTGTATGTATTAGTTAACTAGATTTAGTTGAAGAATCTAGAATTGTTGTAAGTGTGAAATGTAACTTGAAGTGAAGAAGAAGGGTTAGAGAGTAGTGGTGATAGGAGATTGTAGCAATAGGAGCTTGTAGTGAAGACATTAAGGATCTCTAGTGGAGAAGACTAGAAGACATTTGTAGATTGAAGTTGTGAAGACATTAGTGGCTTGAAGGTGTCAAGACATTAGTGCATTGAAGGTGTGAAGACATTAGTGGCTTGAAGGTGTCAAGACACTAGTGCATTGAAGTTGCGAAGATATTAGTGACTTGAAGGTGTCAAGACATTAGTACTTTGAAGGTGTGAAGAGAATAGAAGATTGGTGTATAGAAGATTGGTGTGTAGAAGATTGGTGTGAAGAAAATAGTAGATTGGTGTGAAGATTGGTGTGTAGATTGGTGTGTAGATTGGTGTGAAGATTGGTGTGTAGATTGGTGTGAAGATTGGTGTGTAAATTGGTGTGTATATTGGTGTGTACGGTTTTCTCCGCCATAAAGGAGATATTTGATCTAGTGAAGAAAACTCTCGAGTAGGTGACTCGGGGAGTGGAGTAGGGCAAGGAAGGTGTCCTTGTAGCCGAACCACTATAAATCCTTTGTGTCTCGGTTTGATCTTTCCATCTCTCACTCTTTGATTAATTACTTACTTGCATTTCACACATAGTCATAATTGATAGTATTGTGCATATGTTGATTTCACATAAAGATCAAACTAAAATCCATTCATAAAACTAATCTTACAAAAACCAACCTAGTACATATAATTATATCTATACACTACTACACATATATATGTTTACATAAAATATATGAAATTGTATATTCTTTCCAAACATTATACATAAGCATTGTATATATATATAAAACCTTTAATAAATCTTGTATTTATACTTTTGTAATTAAGTGTTTTGAAATTGTACATTATACATAAGTAGCATTTATACTAAATCATAAATTAACTAGTATATATATTTATGTATTAAAGTGATTTGAAAGTTTCATCTTAGAAACTATCTTTTATAAAATAAGCAAAACGAAAAAGACGTAAAACTATTCAACCCCCCTTCTAGTTTTCCACAGCATACTTGTAATTATATGGTCAATGTAAAGACTAATGGGGGGGGGGGGGGGGGGGGGCTGCACGTGTTAGTTAAATGTGTGTGGGAAGCTTGGTAATCTAGTTCACGGAGTCGGTTTTGGTTCCGTTAATCGCAAAACGTAAAGTTTTAAACCGCGAAACATAAATTCGGGCATCGTAAAAATATGAAACTTGAAAGAATGACTAAACTTGTCAAAATACTCCATAATAAAATAAAAATGAATGGTAAGTTCCATCGGGTTGCTTGAATGTTGTTAAAACTGGAAACGCGGGTTAAAAACGCGTAATTCGCGTAAAACGCTGAACTGGAAAACGTAAAATTCCAAAATAGTGGGTAAATAAATGTAATAACTTTTATGATGATATAATGGATATAAAAATATGTCGGGACCATTGTGGGAATATTTAGATATATTCTTCGTGTTTATTAACCGGGTGTTAACGTTTATTTATAAATAATTATAAAGAAAACGTTAAATGTATCAAATATATAAATTTGAAAATCCTAAGAGTGGTATAACATGAAAATGTTGTTATGATGATATACAGACTGTCTCTAGTCCGTATGCAGTGTCCTTACTGATAATGAAATGAATTCGCACTTAAACCCATACGGTTACGCGAATTTTAATACCCGTAAACTAAATTTACGATGAAATGAGTAATGCAAGTGAATAGTGAAAACTTTTCTGGCAATGAATAGTGTTCAATGAATAGTAAAATTCTCAAATGTTTCTTAGAATATCAAACTGACACAAAAAATGATGAATAGTAAAACGATGAATAGTGTTTTGATGAATAGTGTTTTTCTAAAGTTTGGGAAATGACCTGAAATGGTGAGTTGTGACAGTCTTCCCCTCTAAAAGGAACTTCGTCCCGAAGTTCAGTTTATGTTGGTCTCTAAAAACGTATTGGTGAAAAGGTGATGATATTCGAGAATTCCAGCAAACTCTAACGATAGGAATTCGACTATGCTTCAACTGTTCGACCTAACTGTCCATGATTTCTACTTGTTCTCCTGCAAGGTTTATGTTTGACTTTGGGTTGGATTCCTTTACAAATGGGATTATGAGTGACTAATCTGAAAAGATGATAATACATGGTTGTGTAATCCTGTTGTTCTCTAACAAGGCTCAAGTCTGACGGCCACTAGGCCTACTCTGTCAGAAATATTACATGGTCCAGTGTATATCGGGTTTAACTTTCCAAGTTTTCTGAATGGTATCATGCCTTTCCTAGGCAGAACTTTCAATATAACTCTGCCTACCAACTTGAAGTTTTAATGGTTTACAACTTATTGAACTTGTAACTGATTCTTGACTTGTAGGAAATTTCTGGTTATTTCATGAATGCCTACTGGACTTGTGAGTTAAGCTTTTTCCGAGTTTGGCCCATCAATAGATGGTCTGCGCTTCTTAATGTTTTAAATGTGATACTGGTAATATATACTGCTGAATTCTGCCAGAACTCAAGTTTGTATGCTAGTTGGTCGATTCTAAAATGAATCTTAAATGGTCCAATATGCTAAAGGTTCAACCTCTCTTGTTATCCAATTTGTATCATGCCAATCCAAGGCAATGTTTTTAACTTAATTTGTTCTCCCACTTTAATCTGGATGGTTTGTTGTTCAGGATACCCAATCCAAATGATGTGTGTTATGTACCAACCTAATTTCTGCCAGTTTCTCGCTGTTGGTGTGATAACTATTGTTGTAGATGAATTTGATTTATGTTAAATGATTAGTCCAACCATTTCTAGGGTTAATCACTCATGCTCTGAGCATACTTTTCTATGTTTGAATTGTTCTCTCGCCTTGACCATCGGTCTGAGAATGGTAGGTGATGTTCACATCTAAATGGGTTTCTGAAGGAAATCCTGAAATGATTGCTTGAAGTCCAAGGTGAATCGGTTTCCTTAATAGGAATAACTGAAATGGGTACAATAAACCTTTGTGACTAATTCCACAACGTTCGGTCCTTCGAACTTGGCGTTATCTGAAAGGGATAGAATATAGGTAACAATTTGAGTCCTTGTGTTTTGTTCCAACGGATGATAAGACATATGTCCTTCTTTGTCTAGTGGGTTTGGTCTCCACTACTGAAGTTCGTGATTAATTTGTGATGTTCCTCCTAATTCCTTCATCACATATTCCAAATATTCTTTATTGTCAAGTCACAAATCCTAAATACATAAGCGATGTTGTAGGGAAATTAGTTCTGGAAATTTGTCTCGCAATTGTGAGTTTTAGTTGAAATCCTTTTCTGAATAAACGAATTTAGAAAATGGAGCAAATGACTTACTAAGTAATATTTTTCCTGATGATTCAAAATTTCAGTAGTTATGAAGTAGAAAAATGTTTTCAAACATGTTGTGATTAAGACTGCTTACCAAAGTTTGATATCTATGTATATTTCTCATTGTACAATAGTGTTGCTAAAGATTGACCAAAAAAAAAATCGTACTTGTTCAGAATAGGAATTTCAGAATCATTTTTCCACAAGGTATGTGATTTATGTAAACGCATCAACTTTATTTAAAAGTGAAAATACTAACAAGGATAAAATGGTAGAATAGAAAATGTTCGCTTAAATGCATAGGTGTCTAACATTTAGTTCCTGAGGTTGGATAATGCCTATTGGTGGTTATCAGGTATAACTACAAGCATAGGTATTTAGACTAACTTAAGTCCTGAAATAGTTTATCGTTGTAATTGGCAAGGCGAAGGTATCACTTGATGTTGTGTCGATGAATGTTTATTCTGTTTTCCCATGTAGATAAGGAGATATGTTCCGGTTTGATCCCTTGCTTGGTATGAAGGTGAGGTTATCTGAAATTTCTAGAGACATAATGCCTTAGAGGAATCTACATCGATATTCTTGATTCAAACAATTGTCCTTTGTGAAAATTTACTGCAGGAAAGTTTATGTATGGATGAGGCCATGTTTAAATGAAATGCTCTACAGTCTCAATTAGAAGCTTGGTTTATTTATATTATGTTGTCCTGCAGACATCTATATTGAGTTCAATCATGTAGCTCAGTCTAGCTAGTACTTTTAAATGATAGAATTTGACAACTAAGTCAGAGATGATGATTCGGATGGTCTCGCAGTATCTTAGGATTGTTGTTGAGTTATGAATTCTCTCACTATATACTTCTAGTTCTGGTTAGTAGTTCTGTAATCCTTTCGTTGCTTTTCTTGTATCGAGGAATCCTACTTGTAATTGGTATGGAAAGTCTCTCTTAGGGAAGTCAATGGGAAAAATCCAACTTAATGGCTAAGTGAGTGACAGGTAGGGTAAGTATCCAGGGATAGTTCGGCAAAAGGGATGTTTATGGAAGAGTTCCTTTGTTTACAAAACTTTTAAATGAAGATTGTTATCAACAATCCTTTGAAAAGGTGATTATTTCCTTCATGGCATAATCCTTCCTGAATTTTACATAGGTGATCAGGCTATGTACAATTGAGGACTAATGATGCGATGTTAGATTTTGTCAAAATATCATAACTTTTCTCAAAAGTTTTAGATGGTGTTCAACGCATTGTTATTAAAAATGGTATCCTGATGTTTTCTTTCAAATAACATGAAAATTGTCTCGCGTAATAATAGTAAATACTTGGTGTAATGACAGAAAATCAATTTATATGATGGTAATAAAATAGCTTACTTCAGAAATTTTTCTGTAAAACAATTTCCCCATATGATAGTAAAATAGCTTGAATGGTGTATTGGATACGTGGGTGAATCTTGTCAAATGGTAATAGTCTACTAATTCGTCAAAAACGAAATCAACCTAATCCCTGATAAGACAATGCTAAAATGTTGCGAAACGATTGAAGTCTGAGCAATTGGGATAGAAAATGGAGTAAACGAAGGTTATGATTATCACAGAGGTAACAAAGGATAGATACTACTTTGGATAGAAAAGTGCTTAATACAACTAGGTTATGTCATCGTACCAACGGTAAGTACAAAAGGGAAGATACAACCCTAAGGCTCGAACTACGGTTTATATATTGAAACAAGGCTCCTCCTGCTGAAGCATTGTTGTTATCCTTGATGTTGCTAATATCCTGACGGTTCTCTTTCAACAGCTCACGCTATTCCTCGAGCGATTCAGTCTTGATTCCAAGTTCCTGATTTTCCTTGTTCCTTAGCTTCGGGCAGTCATTCTTGAAATGCCCTAAGTTTCTACATTTGAAGCAACTCCCTGGGGTCTTCTGATTTGTGAGTTTCCTACAGTCTTCAGTCCAATGACCCCGCTTCTTGCACACTCCACACGTTTTACTGCAATGACCTCGGTGATGTTGATTACACAGGTTGCAGTAAGGTAACTTTCCAATATACCTTCTCTTTGTGTGCGGTTTTGCAGCAAAGGCTCTATTCACTTCTTGTCCCTTGGGTGATTGTTGAGCAGCATTACAACCTAGATTGTTGTTCCACTTCCTTTTATTGTCACTATTGTTTCCTGATGTCTCGGCGTGAACTATGAGTTCCTTTGCTTCGATCGCCATTTTGATAGCTTCAGACATGGTATCGGGTTCCCATGCGATGACCAACATACGAATTCCATTTGAGAGTCCCCCGATGTACCTTTCAAGTTTCTTGCTTTCCGGTTCATCCATTGCAGAACCTAGTCGTGTTAATTCATAAAAATGAGTAGTGTACTTGTCAACATCATTTCCTACCATGGTAAAGTTTAGTGTTTCCTGTTCCTTTGCTCGTAATTCACTTCCTACACCAAATGTTATACTCATCATCCTTCTTAGTTTCTCCCAAGAGTGTGAGTAGGCAGCATCAACTCCCACCATCTTAATATGTTTGGTCCACCATTCCTGGGCATGATCCTGAAAAGTGCATGTGGCGAACTTAACCTTGTCTTCCCTACGACAGTCGCCACATTGAAATATTGTTTCTATTTCTTTGCACCATTTGAGAAATTCCTTTGTGTCTCTAGTTCCGCTAAAGGAAGTAGGATTGCACCCCATAAATTCCACGTGAGTAAGTTCCTTAGTGTGGGCGGTGGCTATGTTCTTGGTAATGACTTGTCCAACAGCAGCTTGCGTCATGCTTGGAGTGGTTTGCTTAAATCTCTCTTCATCAAATCATAAGAGACCATGAGGATATAGTTAATAAAAGTCATCATATTCACAACACATGAATATAATACATGAAAATTTCGGTCTACGTGAACCGATATCACAAATAGCACAACCATTTCTTACATAGTAGAGTTACACTTGATATATTTGTTTGTACAACAATCAAAAGACAACAAGTTCTTTAGACTATGTCCCACACCTTCTGTGGCTAGGATAATAGTAAAAGCTAGTGAGGATATAAGTCTGGTCTAGGGACTTCCTGGTGTCCCTCTGTGTGAATTCAGGTTCGTGGCATCATAAGGTCGAGATAGTCCTCAAGTGGTGTCTGAAGTTGTGCATCTATCAACTCTTAGATAATGTAGGTTCTGAACCATTCCTGAAGAATCTGCGGATGTTCCTGTTGAGTCCGTGATATTGGTATTATCTACTATATGTTATCTAGTTCATGGCAAGTGGGAATGTAAAAGGAAAACGACAATGATGGTACTAGTGAATGGAATACTACCCTTTTTTGCGCTACCTCGCGACATCTAAGAGGTAAAACTGAAGTACGCGCTGTGGGACGACCAATAGTGTAATAAGTAACTGATGGTGGTGGCAGTACCTGAGTAGTAAGCGCCCTACTAGTGAAGGAAAGAAAATATACTATCTCCCTTGAAATAAGCAATCTAATAAGTCCATTAAGATTAAGTCTGAATACTCTACCAAAAGGCATTCCATGTATGGGCTAAATGATAGGAAAACCCTGTTCCTATGGAAAATCAATGGTGCTAATGGTGGTGTAAGTGCAACTGGTGGTATAATGGTAGTGGAAGATGACAAGGCATCTTCAATGTCGGAATCCGATAAAAGGTTGTCAGGGTGAGTATCTGAAGACATGTCACTTGTGAACCAGGTCAATAAAATGATATATATATACAAATATAAGTATAAATAACTCGCACAGGGTATGCATGAAACAACATGTATCATGATTATGCACTTATGATGAAATGATGAGATGCTATACTGATGTGGTTATAGTCTAGGGTCCAAGATACATCCTAGTTCGCTATAACCTTAGCTCTGATGCCAATCTGTTACACCCCCATTTTACCTGACTTGCAGCGGAATGGAATACCTGGGGGTGTCTGTCATAGCATCACAGTTACAGTTACATTGAACGACCTAAAGTGTCGTTTGGAAAATACTTCGTTTGATCATTGAAATTATTCAGAGTTTACAAAATGAGGTCCCCAAAAGGTGTTGCAAGTTTATGAAAAACAAGTCATACTAGATCAAACATTTACATAAGTGCATGAAATAATGGTGAGACGCGTCGACCCCGCGACTCCATGAAGGTCCAAATGCATGTCACATGAGCTACCTTAATAACCTGAAATACATTGCTAAAACGTCAACACGAATGTTGGTGAATTCCATAGGTTTATCAAATGTAATGTTGTACGGCCACCACAAGTAAAAGTGCATAACAAAAGTTAAGTAAAATTGTACAATAGACTTTAAGCTCATGACCCCGAAGCTATGACTGATGAAATTATATGCCCCTCCCGAATGTTTTACCAGAACATTCCTAAAATATCAAAATGAAATGCATCCGCTTACTGTTGGTAATAACTACCACGGATGGAGGCGTCACCCTCGATAGATCTATCCACTCACTCTCGCTTACCGGCAAATTAACGGTTCATGATAATAAATAGGGGACTTTAATTGGTTGGTAAGGCAACTTAAGCAATGTACATATGTTTTGGTACTTGGGCACGTACTAAAAGGATTGATGCAATGTATTCCCTTGTGGGATTTGAAATCAAAATATTGTATTGAAAACGGGGCTATGAAAACTCACCTGATATGATGGTACCATGAACATGTAATGAGCTGAAAAACAAGGCGCGCACACTAGCCGCAACCTAATATGAATGATGAACGATCTACTTTAGATCATGAAATGATGTTATGAATGTCCATGCACATGTTTCCTATACCACTCTACTCTTTGGAAAATACTTGTTGTTATCAAAAATATACATTTTCCAAGACTTAGGAAAATAAGGCAACTAGAAAAATAAAACTAGTTGAAGTGTATATATATATATATATATATATATATATATATATATATATATATATATATATCGTATGTATCAATGTTAGTGTTGAAATCCTCGGTTTGAAATCCTTGAAATAACGCCTTGTAGTAATGAAAATATACTTGTGTTCACTAATACATCATTAGTTATGAATTTGGGTACTTGGTTAATATTTCTAGAAATCTAGAGTTTAGTACGTAGAAGTAGTATTATTATTATTACTAGTGAAAGTTGCCAATTATAGAGGATTTTTGCCGATATTGAAACGTGAATATCTTTGTCGTTATAAGTCCGTTTTACTTGTTCTTTATATCCACGGTTACGTCTTTGTATGTAGTAATATATTTTGGAAAGCTTGGCTCCTCCGAGTGTAACCTCTCGTAAATTTCTCATACGATTAGTAAATGCATACGAATAAATAAAACGATGTTACGATAAATTAACACCATTTTACGGGTAACAAATTTTTTTTTTTTGATATGGCTTGATATTGAACCACTAAGATAACTGTGATTGACCGTTTACCCAGGAACGATGCTTACACACAACCTAGATTACCTATAATTATTGCGAACGATAAATAATTATATAACGCGTTTATATTTAATAATACGTTTCGTCTAAATAACGTATACTATTTATATATTCCCCGAACCTACGAAACTTCCCGAGAACGCCAACTAATATTTTTGAACTTCGACACGATAATCGAGACACCCCAGGTGGGCCCCCAATACCCTTTGGGCCACTGATACACCACACAAACCAAACGGACTCCTTTTTATTCTTTTGTTTTTCTTTGGGCCGACAAAACCAGCAGCCCACCAGGCCAAGCCCAAAACACACCCTTTGTTATTTCTTTTATTTTCTTTCTTTTGCACTGCCGCGACACACCCAAACCACCCCTAGTATTTTACGATTTCTACACATAACCAACATGTATTTTTTCTTGTCTCGTCTCCCCTAGTACCAAAGAAACAGAATCGATATTTGTTACACATACTCACCCTCGTTCACTACCCTAAAAACATCCAAAGCAAAAGCATGAAACCATCCATGGAGATAAGACCAAAAACGTGGCAACATATTCCTTCGAGCCTCCCATGCTCCCCAATGGCAACAAAATGAACAATGTACACCTTGTGAATGTCAGGAATGAACAGGAAGCAATCTTACTAAATCTAAGCTTTGTAAACCCACGATTGGTTGAGAAGAATGGTGCTACTATTCGCCTAACATGCAACCTCAAACACTTGTGAGCTCATCTCGTTTCTACCCTTCAAAAACTGCCTATATAAGACTTCCATGCAAACCTAAATCACCACATGCACTCATACGAACCATACCACTAAAAAATATTAACGAGAAGGAGCTTGGAGGGACGAAAGGATTCTCAAGTGTACCACGTCTAAAAGTGAACCTAGGAAGCAAAGCTTGGACCCTCTTAAACCTTGGTGGAACGTGAAGTGAACCACGAAGCAATTGTACCATTACACGAACCATACGCCTCATTTTACTCCGCCTCTTATAGGTGAGGTGAGACCATAAACTTTCTTTCTATTCATATACATACGTATGTTTATGTTTTGCACCAACAATTACTATAAATATCACATAAATAATACAAACGACCTATAATTTTTATATCACGTATCAATTGTTAGTTAGGTCTATAACGAGACCCTATAATATATTAAGACTCATAACTAACGTATAATTATAAAAATCACACGTTTCTAATGTAGTTTGTACCTATACGAAATATACTAAAAGACTTAGATTATTTTTCAACTTATATAAGTCATACGCATGAGTTTTGGCCGTACACTTTGGCCTCGTCATTTTAAAAATCGACACGTGACCACCTATTATTTTTGTACGATCTAATTGCCTACTTGAAATACTAACGGGAATGATAAATAAGTCGACCTAATAACTTCGTTTAATTACCTAACGAGACCCAAAGTAAATCGCTATTAGAACTAGTTTTCAGAAACTTAAAAACCTTAAGTGGGCCGTAAAGCCCAAAAAGCTCATTTCAGCTTATTACGATAAGCTGAGCATATAAGCTGTTTTGAAATGTTTTTGTAACTTAAAAATATGGATTTCGACTAAACAAGTATACCCCCAAACCCCTTGGATCGTAAAACCTTAACTGGCCCTTAATATTGGATCGTTAGGCCCAATTAATGAAATAAGAGGAGAATAAGCTAATAAGCTGTGAAAATAAGCTATTTGAGACCTTAAGAGCTTATTGAAATAATAAAAATGTTAAGTTATAAATTTGGAAATGTTTGGACCATTTTTGCAAATGTTCGAAGATTAGGGACTAGAATTATCAAATTTGTAAACTTTGGGTGAAAAGTATAAAACTATTTTTCGAAAGGGTATAAACTGTAAATATTGAAACTTAGGGATATTGAATGTAAATATTTGATATTTGGACTAAAAATGTAAATATATATAATTTTTGGACTAACGGCGTAAATGTTTTCCGTTAAGGGTAAAAAGTGTAAAATTGAGAAACATGAAGGATTGAATAGTAATATTGATTTTAATAATAATTTTTTTAAATTATATATACTTATATATATATATATATTTGAATATATATTAAATCGATAAATAATAAACGTAACTTATTACATATATATATATATATATATATATATATATATATATATATATATATATAATACGAATAAAACGTATATAAAGAATAACTAAATTTAGACGAATAAAACAATACTTAACCATTATCTATTTTTATACGACGTAACACATCGCATATGCACTTATGGATTATTCGTAATAAATAATGAACGTTCGCTATAAAACGAGACTTAAAAACTAAAACGTGCCATATCTTATAGGTTGTGTGTGAAGCCGTTGCCTTGCATCGTTGAGATTACGTTTGTTCTACTATCCTACTAAGGTGAGTTCATAGCCCACACTTAATTGATTTCTGTGGGGGGGATACATGCTCAAAAACCGAACACAAGTCTTTTCCCGATCTTATTATTGCTTAAGTAGCTATTGCCAAAAGTCCCTCGATCATGAACCTTAATCACTTGAAAGGTGAACGTAAATAATTGTGAATAGATCTATTAGGGATTGACAATCCCCATTTGGTTGCTAGAGGAAAGTCACCAAATGCACGTTATTTGAATATAATAGGTTACTAGCAAATACCTATCTTGGGGGCTATATATTTTACATCATTATTATGGAAAATATTGATGTCTGTTGAATCGTTGAGTGTCATGAGCTTAATGCAATATTTAATGTGATTTCTAACTTGTTTATTTGTATCGATATTACAATAAACATCTATCTCTTGTGTTCAAACTCTTAATTATAAACCTATGAATTTCACTCAACTTTTTGTTGACTTTTAGCATGTTTATCTCAGGTAACTAAATGGAATGGATGGCAACGGCACGAAGTGGGCAAATAAAGAAACGTTTATCTTCTCTTTGAATAAAACTTGTTGTTAAATAACAAATTCCCTTGGAATTATGAATATTTGGTATTTTAAGTAAAATTTACAACGATCACTTGAATCGTTTTCTATAATTGTGACAAAGATCCACGATATAATACCCCAAAAGTCTTCCGCTGACATTTTAAGTCTTCCGCTGTATTGATCGATTTTGGGGGTGTTATAGATTGGCATCAGAGCTACGGTTATAGTGAACCAAGCGTTTTTGGAACATTGGACTATAACTACACTTTAAACGGGACAAAATTTTCATAAAATACCATTCTACGCCCTTCGTGCCTACGCATCCCAGTAATTGGTAAAAAGTTTTATTTACCTTATAGCATTTTAAATTGGTTATAATTATGCTTACATTTACTAATCGGGAAATTTATTACAGTGTCATGTCTTCGAACACCCACCCTATCAGCTTGTCCTCAAACTCAGGAACTGAAGATGTTACTTCAGCCTATGCTACCTCACCTATGCCTATGTCTCCTGCTACCGACAGATACATGCAAAGCCAGCAATTTCTGCCAGCATCTGACACAGAGGCTTCTCCTCTGGCAACATCTGGTCCAATTCGCCGATCTAGGCAAATTAGACAACTTCAGCCGTATGAAGCAAGTACTGCTGTACCAGCACCAGCTCTTGTCATACCACCTGAATCAGTTGTGCCATCACCACCTGCACCAACAGTGATACCACCACTACCAACTATCTTCTACAGCCAAACTACTACTGTGCCACTAACACCATCACCTATAGCATCACCTCCACTAGCATCACCACCTGAACCTTACCGAAGTGTCCCTCTATCACCTCACCGAAGGACTTACCCAATCCACCCAACCACCTCAGAATCTAGTGTTCACTGATGAGGCAAAAAATGATCCGTTTTTAGGAGGTCATTTAAGCCCGAATCCGACTTTATTTGATCAAATATTGCCCTAAATCGTTCCTTTTGTGATTTTAGGTGTTTGGAGAGTGAATTCTGGAAAAGAGGCTATTTTGGACGTTTTTGGAGCATAAAGTGAAGAAAACGACAAAGTACCAAAAATCCAAGCTGGAAATACAAGGTGACGGCGTCACGACTTGAGTCTTGACGGCGTCAGACATGATGAATATTTTACCGTAGCTGGTGACGGCGTCAGATGGAGAGATGACGGCGTCAAAGTGGCCAAGATTAATTTACCGTAGGTGGTGACGGCGTCACATAGGCCGTCACAAGTGGATCTAGGGCGTCCGAGGAAGTTTATGGCGGCGAGTTGACGGCGTCAGATTTAACTCTTGACGCCGTCAGGACGATTTTCCTATATATAGTTTTCTAGTTTTTTCATTAAAAGAGGAGAAGTTTTGGTGAAACCCTAAAGACGATTTTGGTGCCTCTTTTACAGGTTTTTCAAGGGTTCCAACCCCTTGAGACCTTGCATTGTAATTGAGATAAGTGTACTCTTAATTCAATCAATATGTCTATGTGTTGGTTGTTTATCTTTTGTTCTTATCTTAATTCTACTATGCTAGGCTAGATTTTCTTTGTGTTTGCTTAGATCTAATGAAACCTAGATGTTGATTATGTGTTGATTACTTGTCTATTCTTGTTCTTGGATGAATGATATTATATGTTAGGCTTAAGAAAACTGGCAGATCTCCAAATGGTAACATTCTTGAACGTCTTAAGAAACATGAACCGAGGCGTACTAGGTCTTTATTGGTTGTATTTAATGCATGAGCCACTGTTTACAATCCCTATAGTTGTGCTGGGTCATGGTGTAGGAGGAGATAAGAGCTCATAGAGTTGGGGAGTTATGTATGCCACCCCACGAATGGTATTAAGGAATACAATCCGTCATCCATACAAGTGTAACAAGTAATTGACATGTAAAAGATATCTAGGGAGTAATGAAGTCTAAGTAAACACAATTTCTCCACATACTGCTCACAACCTTAGTTTAATATTAGTTTAATTTCATTTTCATTAGTTTAATTTAGTGATATAATAGTTTTTGGTTAGTTGAATAGCAACTAATTCCGCCCACTCCTTCAAAACCCGAGATTTTACTTGCTTTCATTAAAACATAAAAACACAAAAATAATCATCTTTCATCTTTAGAACTATTAATTAGGTTTTCTAATCCTAGCGACACTATTCCTAAGCAGAACGATCAATCCCCCGGTACTTGTCACTATACTATACTACAACGATCAGGTACACTGCCTGGTGGGGGTTGTAAGCTTCTCGAGATCCCTCGAGAGGTAAAGCCTGTTGCGATTCCCACACATCAAGTTTTTGGCGCCGCAGCCCGGGGAATAGTTATTGTCTAGGTTAGGATTTCTTTTTATTAGGTCTACTTGCTAGATTCCTTTCTAGTAAGATTTTATTTTTATTTTTAGGTTTTCTTTAGTCTATCTTATTTCTTCGTGCCTTTGTTCGTAACTCTTTACCATCCGACATCATGGAAGGTGGTAACATCTTTGAACCCATCATCCCACCACAACAAAACCCACCACTAGAACCCCTTAGGCCCCGAACCTTAGGAGAATATTCCCGACCTAGCCACCAAGGCTACCGAAACACCATTGAGCTCACCGGAGCCAATGTGACCCCCTTGCGATCCGACACCATCCGGTTGGTGCAAAGCGGATGTGCATTCCATGGACTTCGTTCCGAAGATCCAAACCAACACCTTAAGGACTTCCTCAAAATCGTAGATTCCATAGACCTAGGTGTTGAAACTAGAGAGACTACCCGTTTACGCCTATTCCAATTCTCTCTACGGGATCAAGCTAGTCAATGGCTTGAGCGTTTACCCGCGGGATCCATCACCACATGGGATGATCTCACCACTCGTTTCCTTGCTCAATTTTTCCCACCGGGGAGAACCACTAAGCTTAGGAATGACATTTTGATGTTCCAACAACGTCAAAATGAATCTCTTTATGAAGCATGGACTCGTTTCAAGGACTTACTCCAAAAAGTCCCTCATCATGGCATAGATCTTTGGCTCCAAGTCCAAATTTTCTATGACCATATCGATATCCCCACAAGGCGAACCATTGACCAATCGGCCGGTGGTAAGCTACGTGATCTTAGTGCGGAACAATCATGGGAACTCATAGAAGATCTTGCTCTCTATGACAACGAAAGTTGGAATGATCCCCGTGATTTGAACAAAACGGTCAAGGCAATATCTTTGCCTTCGAACAATTCAAGCACTCCCGACCGTAGGATCATGGAACTTGAGGACCAAGTCAAGTTTCTCATGAAATCTTACGAAGCTCCGAAGCATTCAAGCCAAGTGAACAAAATCACTTATTCATGCGAATTATATAGTGGTCCCCATGACACTCGTGATTGTATGGAACTCCCCGGAACAGCTTTTGCGGACTACGCATCCACGCGTACCGACGAAGCGGGAGATAAGTGGTACACTTTCAAGCCCGAGCCGAACACATACGGTGATTCATACAACCCCTCATGGAAAAATCACCCAAACCTTAGGTGGAAACAAAATCAACCCAATTCTGCCAACCCACCTAATCGTTACCAATCAAACGGTCCACCATCCAACCGTACCTTCAACAACAATCCTTCTAACAACTATGGTAGTACCAACAATCTTGAAGGATTGATGTCGAAATTTATGGCATCTCAAGAAGCCCGCATAGTTAGGTTCGAAAACGAATTCAACCAACAACAAACGGAGATGACCAACAAAATCGACAACTTGTTGAAAGCCCTCAACAACCAAACATTAGCCACACCTAGGAAGGACACTAGAGACACCAATAGTGGAATTCAAGTTAAGGACCCCTCATCATCCAAACATGTCCACTTTGTCAATGTTGTCACCATTAAGCCAATAGATAGAGAGATAGAGGAAAGTGACAAGGATGAAGCTAAGGTAGAAGCCAATAGTGAGGATGAGAGTAGGGAAGTTGAGGTTAAAAAGGATGAGAAATTGGAGGAGATAGAACCTATGGAAAAATATTTTGATAAGTTGCCAACCGAGGAGGAACGGGAATACCATAAGGATTTATTCGATAGTCCCGAGAAAACATATATCTTTGGCGACCCCCTGATCAAAATGGGAGACCCCTCCAACATTAACATTCCATGTAATATAGGGCACATGCATATATGGAAAGCTTACATCGACCTTAGATCACCCGTGAACATCATGACCAAGACTTATTACAATTGGGTGATGAAGAAGCAACTCAATTTTAGGTTGATGCCCGGTAAGAATCTGATAAGTAATTTTGCGGGGAGAGTGAAGGGATTGCATGTCATCATAGGAAATCTCACCTATGAGATTGATTTTATGATAGTGGAAGACACTCGTCCGGTGATTGATGCTAACCTAAGTCAAGTAATATTCGGGAAACCCTTTGTTGAGGCCACTAGGATGAGTTATGATCCGACTTTAGGGATAGTTAGATTCAAGAAAGATAATAATGAGGTCGCTTATCAAATGCCCTACAAGATCGAACAATACCGCCTTCTCTCTAATTTCGAAAAGGAACATAAGCAAGCAGCTTATTATAGGAATGAGGAGGATAGACGTAGGGGAGTAGAGTATGTTAGAAATAGGATGCTAGGTTTCTACAAAGAATGCTTGCAACTAGGTCCAGAATACAAAACCGGTTTAGAAGATGACCTAGATAGTGGAACCAATGATGAAATCACGTGATAACCCATGACTTTGAGTCTAGCTACAAGACTCGTAAATAAATAAAAGCGCTTCTTGGGAGGCAACCCATGTTTTGTGTGATTTTATTTGTTTGATTGTTATTTGCTTTCGTATGCATTTTTATTTTTATTGTTGGTTGATCATGTTTCTCAATTAAAATGTGGAAATACTTTATTATGTTGTTTGGCCTAGTCTTAACTTCAACCTAAAGGTATTTTTGCAAAAGATAAGTGTAAGGGGAAACCCCAAATATGTTTTTAAGAAACAAACCGATCATGATTCTCCACAATATTTAATGAACATGTATATTCGTAATTGTTAGAGTCAAATGCTTGTATTGAGTCATAATGAAGTTTTGCAGGATTTTCCAGGAAGTAGGACAAGGTTTTTCCAGAAATTTTCCGGAAACTTAACATAAAGATTTCTGCAGGTCCATTCTGACGGCGTTAGGCAATTGCTCTTGACGGCGTCAGGAGTCAAAAATCTGGAAATTTTACCAGTTTTATTTTTCTAACGGAGTCTTATGGTTTTTGTGATTTATTAAGTTTTATAATCTCCAGGAAATCTGCAAACTTCATTCCACAAGCATTATATCTTACTTTGTTTTCTAGGATTTAGTAACTTATATAGGATGCCGCCGATTTTACGCGAGGTTGCCTTGTCTACTTTTGTCAGGATTTACAGGTTATTTGTGACAAGAAGATGATTTATATTCTGGAAAGGAAGCTTTGATTGTTCATTTTCTTGGATGAAGATTTAACCTGGCCAACCTAAAATCCATACCGAGCGAATCAGGGGAGTATTTGATTTCATTCTCTTTACTTTTTACTTTTACATTCTTTACTTGAACATTGGGGACAATGTTCATCCTAAGTGTAAGGGGAGGGTAAAAAGATGATACCTTACATATGCACTTTCGCCTGAGTTTGTTTTGTTTGATAGTAGATGAGTAATAAAACTATGAGAAATACTTGTTAGTGTAATTTTAGCGCAAAATTTAAAATTTTTTACAACATTTAGGAGTGAAACTTTAGCCATAGCAAGCGTCTCATGGATAGGAGATTGTATGACTAGCACATAACCGTATATTCAGAAAAATTTTCCACCCAAAAATGTGAGGTTCGCCTTTAGATTTGATAGGAAAAGCATTTATTATTGGTGCTTATGAGTGTACCGGTAGCATTTAGATTCTAGAACTTGCGTTAGTGATGCATCCCGAGACTGCTAGTGAGACTACATTCGTGTAGTAGGATTTACTACATGATAAGAGGCATTAGGATCACCCTTGTGTTAAACCCGTATTATAATTACTTGACCATTTAAGTCATATTACTTGGCTAGTTAAGTCAACTAATTTTTCTCACACCCTTTGCGTTGTACTCATTTTTAGTACACGATACCCCTAGTACACCCCTCCGAGCCTATCTTTTCGTTTCTAACTTTAAGCATTTTACTTAAAGGAAGAATTTGTTACACCCCACTTAAATGTACACCCAAATCGCCTTAGCCTTCCGTGTATGCGCTCATTTTTAGTGCATTATTTTTATTTGTTAAACCCTAAGTTAACTTTCTAATTGATTACATGGTTGCTAAGTCGAGTCATATCCTTGTACATATTGTTTTGGGACGATTGGGACTCATGGGTAAGTACTTATTTTATGGAGTAATGGGGAAGAACATCATATTATTACCCCCATATGTACGTTAATTTTAAAAGTGCTCCAAGTGTTTTGATTTTCTTAATTCGAGTCATTAGATTAGTTAAATGTAAAGTATGTAAAGATTCAAGTGTAAGGGGAATTCCCATTCCCTATGATGTATTATTTTGGATGGTAGGGTAAGTGTGTATGTAAAAAAATAAAAAAAAAATAAAAAATAAAATAAAAAAAAAATAGAAAAAGAAAAAGAGAAAAAACATACGGACTACCATCCCATTTTTTATTCTATGTTCATTTTATGTTTTTGTTATTTTTCATTTATTAGCTTAAGTCGAGTCTAGTCTTGGCTTAGCAACGCCATCTTGTACATGTAATTTACTAAGATTGATAACTCGCCACCAGTAAAATTCCCTTTATCCAACAAAACCGTGTAATTCATATCCCTACACCTAACGTTATAACCCTTTAAAAAGACCTCTTTGATAGTTTATCCTAGGTGCTTACGCCATGTGGTGGAGGTTTGATCCTTTCCCAAGCCTATGGTAATCTATTTTGCTATGACAGGTAGTGAGAGATATCTTCCATTTCCATAATGTTATATTACTTTATTACACCCGAGAGATGTGAGTATCTAAACACTATTTGTGAGGTGCTTGTATATGACTTCCGTGCTTGTCTATTAGTCTTTAGTGGAACGATTATTTGTTGTAATTACTTTTATATTAGTGTTAAATGACCCCTAACTTGTCTTTTGAGTAGAATAAAAGCTCATTTGCTTGAGGACAAGCAAATCTCAAGTGTAAGGGTATATGATGAGGCGAAAAATGATCCGTTTTTAGGGGGTCATTTAAGCCCGAATCCAACTTTATTTGATCAAATATTGCCCTAAATCGTTCCTTTTGTGATTTTAGGTGTTTGGAGAGTGAATTCTGGAAAAGAGGCTATTTTGGACGTTTTTGGAGCATAAAGTGAAGAAAACGACAAAGTACCAAAAATCCAAGCTGGAAATACAAGGTGACGGCGTCACGACTTGAGTCTTGACGGCGTCAGACATGATGAATATTTTACCGTAGCTGGTGACGGCGTCAGATGGAGAGATGACGGCGTCAAAGTGGCCAAGATTAATTTACCGTAGGTGGTAACAGCGTCACATAGGCCGTCACAAGTGGATCTAGGGCGTCCGAGGAAGTTTATGGCGGCGAGTTGACAGCGTCAGATTTAACTCTTGACGCCGTCAGGACGATTTTCCTATATATAGTTTTCTAGTTTTTTCATTAAAAGAGGAGAAGTTTTGGTGAAACCCTAAAGACGATTTTGGTGCCTCTTTTACAGGTTTTTCAAGGGTTCCAACCCCTTGAGACCTTGCATTGTAATTGAGATAAGTGTACTCTTAATTCAATCAATATGTCTATGTGTTGGTTGTTTATCTTTTGTTCTTATCTTAATTCTACTATGCTAGGCTAGATTTTCTTTGTGTTTGCTTAGATCTAATGAAACCTAGATGTTGATTATGTGTTGATTACTTGTCTATTCTTGTTCTTGGATGAATGATATTATACGTTAGGCTTAAGAAAACTGGCAGATCTCCAAATGGTAACATGCTTGAACGTCTTAAGAAACATGAACCGAGGCGTACTAGGTCTTTATTGGTTGTATTTAATGCATGAGCCACTGTTTACAATCCCTATAGTTGTGCTGGGTCATGGTGTAGGAGGAGATAAGAGCTCATAGAGTTGGGGAGTTATGTATGCCATCCCACGAATGGTATTAAGGAATACAATCCGTCATCCATACAAGTGTAACAAGTAATTGACATGTAAAAGATATCTAGGGAGTAATGAAGTCTAAGTAAACACAATTTCTCCACATACTGCTCACAACCTTAGTTTAATATTAGTTTAATTTCATTTTCATTAGTTTAATTTAGTGATATAATAGTTTTGGGTTAGTTGAATAGCAACTAATTCCGCCCACTCCTTCAAAACCCGAGATTTTACTTGCTTTCATTAAAACATAAAAACACAAAAATAATCATCTTTCATCTTTAGAACTATTAATTAGGTTTTCTAATCCTAGCGACACTATTCCTAAGCTGAACGATCAATACCCCGGTACTTGTCACTATACTATACTACAACGATCAGGTACACTGCCTGGTGGGGGTTGTAAGCTTCTCGAGATCCCTCGAGAGGTAAAGCCTGTTGCGATTCCCACGCATCATTCACCGTAGACGCCGAAGGATCCACAAGCGAGTAGATGCTCGTAAATGGTCTTTCTTATTGCCCATTATGCGATATTGGAGATCTCAAGAAGGAACACCAACAACAAGGGAACTTGGGGAAAGTTCTTACTCTACCTCCCGAATTCTGCCAGTCACTGGGGAACCCATACACCATACCATACCATTGTTAGCTGCAAGAATGGTTCACCACGAAGACCGACTTGATTCCATCGCTAGTATACTCAACAAGATTCCACATGAACTTCTAGAAACCTTTGAAGATGATATGAACAGTCTCATAATTGGTCATCTTGCAATAGAAGATAAGGTCGAAAAGTTGGATTCTCTATTTTGGGAATCAATGGAATTCATAGGAGCACTATGTGGGGCTAACACTTCAACCGAAATAGCATTGGGAACTTTAGACCGAGAAATTGAGAGGATCAACACTGAAAACCTACGCCTTAGGCAAGCCCTGCTAGAAGCTCGAGAAAGGGAAAGGACTCGAGATCAAACCATGGAAACCATGTCCACTGCTATTCAAGAACTCCAAAACCGCCTAGACAAGGCCTTAGGAAAACCATGAGACCACCACCTTGTTAAGAAAAATCAATGTCCTACAAATAAGAATATCTTGTCATGTTTTGTAAACATTTGCACAAGTATCAATAAGTGTTGTAACACCTTGACATTGATTTATGGAAATTTATTTTATCTTTATTTACGTTGCAAACTTTATATCGTAGTATATTAGTTCATACAGGTCAAACTTATTCGTAATTCCTATGTGTGTCTTTCCAACATACGAAAATTTACGATCTGAACCCTTTCAATGATCAAATCATTGTGACTACGACCTATATTTAACTAATTATTACTCGATATGTATTTTTCGGCGTGATAGGATTATTATAAATGTTCTAATAATATACCTTCTTTTATAGCAACATGGCTAGAACTAGGAGAACAACCACGAACGCCGCACCAGCAAACCCCGAAGTTATGACCCCGGCTGCAATCCAGCAAGCAATCGCTGATGGCGTTAATGCCGTTTTAGCTGAACAAACCCGTAATAGAGACGGAAATGCACCGGCACCCCGCTACTGCACGTACAAGGACTTCATAGCATGTCAACCAACGTATTTCAAAGGAACTGAAGGAGTGTCGAAATTAGCTCAATGGTTTGAAAGAAGTGAAACTGTTTTCCAAAGAAGTGGATGCTCGGAAAACAACAAGGTAAGCTTCGCAACGGGAACACTAATGCAAGACGCTCTATCCTGGTGGAACTCTACCGTTCAAACACTAGGAGCAGAAGCAGCACATCAGCTTACTTGGATTGAATTCAAGGCTAAAATACTAAAGAAGTATTATCCCCGTTCCGAACTGCGAAAACTCGAGGATGAGTTCCATGCCTTAATAGTGAAAGGAGTTGATTTGAGAAGTTACAACCGGAGATTCCAAGAACTCAGGATACTATGCCCTACCATGGTACCCGATCATGAGAAGACATTAGAGAAATATGTCGAAGGACTCCCTAGGAGTATTGAAGGAAATGTCACCTCAGCAAACCCGCCAACCTTGGAAGCAGCAATGGAGCTTGCTCAGAAACTTCTTGATCGAGAAGTGAAATGCAATTAACTTAAAAGGAAATTGGACGATAAAAGAACCACCCACCATCACACCAACAACCAGCAAAGCTACAAAAGTCATCACCGCAACAACAACCAACGCAACAATAATCAGAACCACCAACCATATCACAACACTCGAAGCACTCAGCAGCAGAATCAAAGACAAGAAAAACCCCGAGTCTACACCGCTACGGAAGGTGTAGGGTACAACGGACAGAAACCCCTGTGCCAGCGTTGCAAACTTCATCACGAGGGTCGTTGTACCGTCCGATGTGACAAATGTCATAAAATCGGTCATCAAACCAGAAACTGTAGGATTCCTGCTACGGGAAGCAACACCCTGGCTGTATCACCCACTTGTTTCAGATGCGGAGAAGTAGGACACATCCGGAGGAACTGCCCAAAAGGAAACGAACCCGCCAACGCCCGAGCTAGGGTATACCTACTCGGAGATGGAAATGGACCCGATGTAGTCACCGGTACGTTTCTACTAAACCATCATAATGCTAGAGTATTGTTTGATTCGGGCGCCGATAAGAGTTTTATATGAGATACGTTTGCCCCTTTACTTAATGTTACCCCCTCTAAGCTAAACACCACCTACGAAGTCGAAATGGCTGACGGGAATTTAATAGATACCAATACTATCATGAAAGATTGCACCCTAACCTTATCCAAAAAACCTTTTGCCATTGATCTTATGCCGGTTCAACTTGGTAGTTTCGACGCTATCGTCGGCATGGATTGGCTATCCCACCATCGTGCTAGGATTCACTGTGATGAAAAGGCCGTCCATATACCACTCAAGGATGAAACACTCATTGTCCAGGGCGACAAAAGCAAACATCGATATGGAATTATCTCATGTATGCGAGTAATAAAATACATGAAAGAAGGATGTCAAGTATTCATGGCTCAAGTTACGAAAAATAAGTCATCCGAGAAGCAGCTTGATGACGTTCCTATCGTTAGGAATTTTCCTGAAGTATTCCCTGAAGAATTACCTGGTATTCCACCCGTACGTCAAGTAGAATTTCAGATTGAACTAGTGTCTGGAGCAGCACCAGTGGCTAAAGCACCTTATAGGCTAGCGCCATCTGAAATGGAAGAGTTGTCAGAACAACTAAAAGAATTATCGGATAAAGGATTTATTCGACCAAGCTCATCACCTTGGGGAGCTCCAATTTTATTTGTTAAGAAGAAGGATGGATCCTTTCGAATGTGCATCGATTACCGGGAGTTGAATAAACTTACAGTAAAGAATCGATACCCATTACCTCGAATTGATGATCTGTTTGATCAATTGCAAGGATCGAGTGTGTACTCAAAATTGATCTGAGATCAGGATATCATCAGCTAAGAGTTCGAGAAGAGGATATTCCAAAAACTGCATTTAGAACGCGCTATGGTGACCAATGCACCAGCAGTTTTCATGGATTTAATGAATCGAGTATGCAAACCTTACTTGGATAAGTTTGTAATAGTATTCATCGACGATATTTTGATCTACTCTCGCAATGAAAAAGAACACGCAGGACATTTACGAATCATTCTAGAACTGCTCAAGAAAGAAGAATTGTACGCTAAGTTCTCCAAATGCGACTTTTGGATTCACACCGTACAATTTTTAGGATACATTATCGATAGTCAAGGCATTCACGTGGACCCTGCAAAGATTAAGGCTGTTAAAGGTTGGTCATCTCCTACAAACCCCACGGAGATTCGTCAATTTTTAGGTCTCGCAGGTTACTACCGAAGATTTATAGAAGGATTCTCCAAGATTGCAAAACCTTTGACTAAACTGACCCAAAAGAATGAGAAGTACATCTGGGAAGAAAAGGAAGAAGCAGCCTTCCAGTTGTTAAAACAAAAGCTTTGTGAAGCTCCAATATTAGCCCTCCCAAAAGGAAACGAGGACTTTATAGTATATTGCGACGCATCTTATCATGGACTAGGAGCGGTCTTGATAGAAAGAAGCAAAGTGATAGCTTATGCATCTCGGCAACTGAAGAAACATGAGGAAAACTACACGACTCATGACTTGGAGTTAGGAGCTGTAGTGTTTGCGCTCAAGTTATGGAGACACTACTTATATGGCACCAAATGTACCGTGTACACAGACCACAAGAGTCTTCAACACATTTTGGATCAGAAGGATTTGAATATGAGGCAACGTCGCTGGCTAGAGTTGCTCAGCGATTATGATTGTGAGATCCGTTATCACCCAGGAAAGGCTAATGTAGTAGCAGATGTGTTAAGCCGAAAGGAACGATTGAAACCCCTTCGAGTTAGATCACTAGGGATGACTATCCACTCACCCCTTCCATCCAAAATCCTTACCACGCAGAACGAAGCACTTAAAGAAGAAAACCGACCCAAGGAAAAGATTTACGGTATGCCCGAGAATAAGAATGGTTTCGTGAAGAAATCCGATGGAACACTGTGTTTCAAGGACAGAAGTTGGATCCCTATGATTGGAGGTATTCGTGAGCTCATCATGTACGAGTCCCACAAGTCAAAATACTCCATTCATCCCGGTTCTGACAAGATGTATCAGGATTTAAAGAGACTATATTGGTGGCCAAACATGAAGGCTGACATCGCAGAATATGTCGGTAAATGTTTGACATGTTCAAGGGTAAAGGCAGAACATCAGAAACCCTCAGGCTTACTTGTACAACCAGAACTTCCTATGTGGAAATGGGAACGAATCACTATGGACTTCATCACCAAACTCCCAAGAATCTCATCCGGATACGACACAATATGGGTTATTGTGGATCGTCTCACAAAATCCGCTCATTTTATACCAATCAAAGAAACCGATGAGATGAATACACTAGCTCAACTATATGTGAAGGAAATTGTCACTCGACATGGAGTACCAATTTCGATTATCTCGGATCGAGATAGTCGTTTCACCTCTCACTTTTGGAAATCATTACAGAAAGCCTTAGGAACTAAACTAGATATGAGCACCGCATACCACCCTCAAACTGATGGTCAAAGTGAAAGAACTATCCAAACCTTGGAAGATATGCTCCGAGCATGCGTTATTGATTTTGGAAAAGGTTGGGATAAGCACTTACCATTAGCAGAGTTTTCATACAACAATAGTTACCACGCCAGTATAAAAGCAACACCCTTCAATGCACTGTATGGTAGAAAGTGCAGATCGCCCGTTTGTTTGGCAGAAGTCGGAGAAAGACAACTTATAGGACCATAACTTGTTCGGGAAACAACTGAGAAAATTGTTAAGATTAAGCAACGATTACAAGCAGCCTGAGACCGACAGAAAAGCTACGCAGACCTAAAAAGGAAACCCATGGAATTTCAAATCGGAGACAGAGTCTTGTTGAAAGTATCTCCCTGGAAGGGAATGGTACGATTTGGAAAGCATGGAAAGTTGAACCCCAGATACATCGGTCCATTCAAAATCCTGGAAAGGATAGGACCCGTGGCCTATAAACTAGAACTACCCAAAGAACTTAGTCGGATTCACGACACCTTCCATGTGTCAAACCTTAAGAGGTGTTTATCCGATGAATCTCTCGTGATTCCACTAAAAGAGATTCGACTAGATGATAAACTTGTCTTAACCGAGGAACCCATTAAAATCATGGATAGAGAAGTCAAACAACTAAAACAAAACCGTATCCCTATCATCAAAGTTCGTTGGGACTCCAAGCAAGGACCGGAATATACCTGGGAGCGCGAGGATCAGATTCGCTCCAAGTACCCACATCTCTTGGCAACTATCTTAGACTGCAATTCCGGGATGGAATTCCCTGTAAGAGGTAGGTAATGTAACCTCTTGTAAATTTCCCATACGATTAGTAAATGCATACGAATAAATAAAAC
Source organism: Artemisia argyi (assembly GCA_030686995.1). Lineage (NCBI taxonomy): Eukaryota > Viridiplantae > Streptophyta > Magnoliopsida > Asterales > Asteraceae > Artemisia > Artemisia argyi. Next base: position 10,480,807 of record CM060684.1, read on the forward strand.
GATGTTACGATAAATTAACACCATTTTACGGGTAACAAATTTTTTTTTGATATGGCTTGATATTGAACAACTACGATAACTATGATTGACCCGTTTACCCAGGAACGATGCTTACACACAACCTAGATTGCCTATAATTATTGCGAACGATAAATAATTATATAACGCGTTTATATTTAATAATACGTTTCGTCTAAATAACGTATACTATTTATATATTCCCCGAACTTACGAAACTTCCCGAAAACGCTCACTAATATTTTTGAACTTCGACACGATAATCGAGACACCCCAGGTGGGCCCCCAACACCCTTTGGGCCACGGATACACCACACAAACCAAACGGACTCCTTTTTATTCTTTTCTTTTTCTTTGGGCCGACAAAACCAGCAGCCCACCAGGCCAAGCCCAAAATACACCCTTTGTTATTTCTTTTAATTTCTTTCTTTTGCACTGCCGCGACACACCCAAACCACCCCTAGTATTTTACGATTTCTACACATAACCAACCTGTATTTTTGCTTGTCTCGTCTCCCCTAGTACCAAAGAAATAGAATCGATATTTGTTACACATACTCACCCTCGTTCACTACCCTAAAAACATCCAAAGCAAAAGCATGAAACCATCCATGGAGATAAGACAAAAAACGTGGCAACATATTCCTTCGAGCCTCCCATGCTCCCCAATGGCAACAAAATGAACAATGTACACATTGTGAATGTCAGGAATGAACAGGAAGCAATCTTACTAAATCTAAGCTTTGTAAACCCACGATTGGTTGAGAAGAATGGTGCTACTATTCGCCTAACATGCAACCTCAAACACTTGTGAGCTCATCTCGTTTCTACCCTTCAAAAACTGCCTATATAAGACTTCCATGCAAACCTAAATCACCACATGCACTCGTACGAACCATACCACTAAAAAATATTAACGAGAAGGAGCTTGGAGGGACGAAAGGATTCTCAAGTGTACCACGTCTAAAAGTGAACCTAGGAAGCAAAGCTTGGACCCTCTTGAACCTTAGTGGAACGTGAAGTGAACCACGAAGCAATTGTACCATTACACGAACCATACGCCTCGTTTTACTCCACCTCTTATAGGTGAGGTGAGACCATAAACTTTCTTTCTATTCATATGCATACGTATGTTTATGTTTTACACCAACAATTACTATAAATATCACGTAAATAATACAAACGACCTATAATTTTTATATCACGTATCAATTGTTAGTTAGGTCTATAACGAGACCCTATAAAAGATTAAGACTCATAACTAACGTATAATTATAAAAATCACACGTTTCTAATGTAGTTTGTACCTATACGAAATATACTAAAAGACTTAGAATATTTTTCAACTTATATAAGTCAAACGCATGAGTTTTGGCCGCACACTTTGGCCTCGTCATTTTAAAAATCGACACATGACCACCTATTATTTTTGTACGATCTAATTGCCTACTTGAAATACTAACGGGAATGATAAATAAGTCGACCTAATAACTTCATTTAATCACCTAACGAGACCCAAAGTAAATCGCTATTAAAACTAGTTTTCAGAAACTTAAAAACCTTAAGTGGGCCGTAAAGCCCAAAAAGCTCATTTCAGCTTATTACGATAAGCTGAGCATATAAGCTATTTTGAAATGTTTTTGTAACTTAAAAATATGGATTTCGACTAAACAAGTATACCCCCAAACCCCTTGGATCGTAAAACCTTAACGGGCCCTTAATACTGGATCGTTAAGCCCAATTAATGAAATAAGAGGAGAATAAGCTAATAAGCTGTGAAAATAAGCTATTTGAGACCTTAAGAGCATATTGAAATAATAAAAACGTTAAGTTTTAAATTTGGAAATGTTTGGACCATTTTTGCAAATGTTCGAAGATTAGGGACTAGAATTGTCAAATTTGTAAACTTTGGGTGAAAAGTATAAAACTGTTTTTCTAAAGGGTATAAATTGTAAATATTGAAACTTAGGGATATTGAATGTAAATATTTGATATTTGGACTAAAAATGTAAATATATATAATTTTTGGACTAACGGCGTAAATGTTTTCCGTTAAGGGTAAAAAGTGTAAAATTGAGAAACATGAAGGATTGAATAGTAATATTGATTTTAATAATAATTTTTTTAAATTATATATACTTATATATATATATATATATATATATATATATATATATATATATATATATATATATATATATATATATATATATATATATATATTTGAATATATATTAAATCGATAAATAATAAACGTAACTTATTATATATATATATATATATATATATATATATATATATATATATATATATATATATATATATAATACGAATAAAACAATACTTAACCATTATCTATTTTTATACGACGTAACACATCGCATATGCACTTATGGATTATTCGTAATAAATAATGAACGTTCGCTATAAAACGAGACTTAAAAACTAAAACGTGCCATATCTTATAGGTTGTGTGTGAAGCCGTTGCCTTGCATCGTTGAGATTATGTTTGTTCTACTATCCTACTAAGGTAAGTTCATAGCCCAAACTTAACTGATTTCTGTGGGGGGGATACATGCTCAAAAACCGAACACAAGTCTTTTCCCAATCTTATTATTGCTTAAGTAGCTATTGCCAAAAGTCCCTCGATCATGAACCTTAATCACTTGAAAGGTGAACGTAAATAATTGTGAATAGATCTATTAGGGATTGACAATCCCCATTTGGTTGCTAGAGGAAAGTCACCAAATGCACGTTATTTGAATATAATAGGTTACTGGCAAATACCTATCTTGGGGGCTATATATTTTACATCATTATTATGGAAAATATTGATGTCTGTTGAATCGTTGAGTGTCATGAGCTTAATGCAATAATGAATATGATTTTTAACTTGTTTATTTGTATCGATATTACAATAAACATCTATCTCTTGTGTTCAAACTCTTAATTATAAACCTATGAATTTCACTCAACTTTTTGTTGACTTTTAGCATGTTTATCTCAGGTAACTAAATGGAATGGATGGCAACGGCACGAAGTGGGCAAATAAAGAAACGTTTATCTTCTCTTTGAATAAAACTTGTTGTTAAATAACAAATTCCCTTGGAATTATGAATATTTGGTATTTTAAATAAAATTTACAACGATCACTTGAATCGTTTTCTATAATTGTGACAAAGATCCACGATATAATACCCCAAAAGTCTTTCGCTATATTGATCGATTTTGGGGGTGTTATACCAGGTTACGTCTAAAGCCTCTTTTTGTCCGACGAAAAACGTCCAACAGCATGTATTTTCAGAAAATATAATTTTCGTCAATAAACTTGCAAAAATCATAACTTCTTCGTTATAAACTCTTTTTAATCCGTTCTTTCGCCTACGGATTCATTTTTGAAAGTATTTTCTAAAAATTTTGCCAAAGTTTCCTTTATGTTTAATGATTTTCCTGGATTTACAAAAATGGGACAGAATGTATAAATACTTGTTGCAAATCCATTTTTCATGTTCAAAACTAGTTTTTACTTCAACCAAATCTCTTGCAAACACCACAAAGCTATACTAATCCTACCATACACCTTCTTAGGGTGCCATGGGTTCCTAATAACTAGTAATCATGTTAATTTAACAAAGGAACACCTAAATCAAAATCTAGGGTTTGTATGTTCAAAAAGTCTACAAAAATAAAGTGGTATAGCTAGCTTGTGCATGAAATTAAGCATGAAAACCATAAGATACAAGTGTTAATTAGATGAAAACATGAAAATAAATTTGATAACTCACTTTGAAATAATAGGTGATTAGATGGTGAGAAACCTTGTGTTAGTTGTGTTTTTGTTGTAAGATTCTTGATTAGGAAGGTAAAATGAACAACTTCTATGCTTTGATCTTTGAAAAATAATGGATTGATCATGGAGTTTGGTGTTCGGTCGTGGCTTATGAGATGGAAAGGATGAAGATAAGAGCTTTTGATTCTTAAATTTATGTATGTTATGTTTTGGTGGTTTTTGGTAGATATTTATCTAATTTCAATGGCATACTTGTAATTATATGGTCAATGTAAAGACTAATGAGGGGGGGGGGGGGGGGGGGCTGCACATGTTAGTTAAATGTGTGTGGGAAGCTTGGTAATCTAGTTTATGGAGTCGGTTTTGGTTCCGTTAATCGCAAAACGTAAAGTTTTAAACCGCGAAACGTAAATTCGGGCATCGTAAAAATATGAAACTTGAAAGAATGACTAAACTTGTCAAAATACTCCATAATAAAATAAAAATGAATGGTAAGTTCCATCGGGTTGCTTGAACGTTGTTAAAACTGGAAACGCGGGTTAAAAACGCGTAATTCGCGTAAAACGCTGAACTGGAAAACGTAAAATTCCAAAATACTGGGTAAATGAATGTAATAACTTTTATGATGATATAATGGATATAAAAATATGTCGGGACCATTGTGGGAATATTTAGATATATTCGTCGTGTTTATTAACCGGGTGTTAACGTTTATTTATAAATAATTATAAAGAAAACGTTAAATGTATCAAATATATAAATTTGAAAATCCTAAGAGTGGTATAACATGAAAATGCTGTTATAATGATATGCAGACTGTCTCTAGTCCGTATGCAGTGTCCTTACTGATAATGAAATGAATTCGCACCTAAACCCATACGGTTACGCGAATTTTAATACACGTAAACTAAATTTACGATGAAATGAGTAATGCAAGTGAATAGTGAAAACTTTTCCGGAAATGAATAGTGTTCAATGAATAGTAAAATTCTCAAATATTTCTCAAAATATCAAACTGACACAAAAAATAATGAATAGTAAAACGATGAATAGTGTTTTGATGAATAGTGTTTTTCCAAAGTTTGGGAAATGACCTGAAATGGTGAGTTGTGACAGAGTTGACTGAAAGCTTATTGCATTTGTAGGGCGACTAAAAGTTCAGTTGGATGCAAGGGCTGCTGCAAGTACTGATTAAATACAAAGGTCGTTTGGTACCGAGTTTTTTTCTATTTGTCATTATTGAAGGTGGATATGATTCAAGGCACGATGTTAAAACACTTGAATGTTATGTTTTTCTCTTTTGTAGTTATATTTTGTTTCTTTGATTAGCGAGATACAAAAAATTATATTGTTAATACAAATATCGCCTAAAAACGTTATTTATATTTTACGATCTTTGCTAAGTTTTGTTAATAACAAAGTATGAACTTTAGCTAAAAGTAAATTATCACTTTGAGTGTTTAAGTCTTGTTTAACTAATGTTTACATTTTCTTTTAAACTAAACATTGTTTTTTATTTCTTGAATTAGAAAGTGTCTTGTCATATCATATTTATTTCTTTAAATAGAATTGTCACATCACACTTATGGCAAGTTTTGTCAATATGCATTTATGTGTTTGACTAACTTTGTAGTGACTTGCAAGTTTGGTGTTTAACTAGTGTAATGTGATGTGACATTGTTTGGTTGCTAGGATTTATGAGACAAGACATTGTTTGGTTTGAAGAGTTATTGCATAAACCTACTGCAGACCCGGCGGTACCCTGGGGGTACACGGGCGGAACCCATCTGAGGGTTCCGCCTGATCCGCCAAGCATGCAGTATGGTGTGTTATAAATACCAAGCCATAACTTGATTTTTGGCTAACCTTTTAGGACATATATTCATATACTCTCTCAACTAACTCAGTAACCTTTTGATTTGTGATCCTCTTATGTAGCAAGGGACTTCACAAGATCATTCAAGAAGTTACAAGCTTCAACTCTAAAGTTGCAAGTCTTGGTAGCTTGGTCATGTATAAGCTTTGGTAGTTTATACTTCATGTGTGTCATGTATGTAGAAGTTATAGGTTAGTATTTTAGGCCTCAAAATACAAAGAGTGTTGGGAGTGGTTGTACCCTTGGAAAACAACTCGACATCTCGCTTTGTGTCGGTAACAGTGTAAGCGACGAATGGGAGTGGTTGTACCCTTGTAAAAGAACTCGACATCTAGCTTAGTGTCGGTAAAAGTGTAAGCGACGTTGTAAAGGTTTTCTCCGCCGGTGAAAGGAGCTTGTTGATTAGTGCTTATAACTCTCGAGTTGGAAACTCGGGGCGTGGATGTAGGGCAAGGAAAAAGAGTCCTTGTAGCCGAACCACGATAAACAATCGTGTTGTGGTTTGATCGTTTCTTTCTTTATCTTTCCTTATTACATGTTGTCTTTTAGTTAGAATTGCTAATCACATATAAAGCTTTCCAAAAGAATTAAAACAAGTAATGTTATGTTTATATCTTGAAACAAATGTAAAGCTTTTCAAAGAACTAAAACAAGCAAAGTTAGGATCATCACAAGTAAAGCTTTTCAAAGTATGAAACAAGTAAAGTTAGAATTGTTATTCACATGAAAAGCTTTTCAAAGAATCAAACATATAAAGTTGTGTTTATATCTTTAAGCATATGTAAAGTTTTTAAAAGGATATTTAAGCTAAATAAGAATCAAAAATGCGGCAAACTATTCAACCCCCCTTCTAGTTTTCCACAATTGGCATCAGGAGCTACGTTACTCAAGATCTTTAAAATAGAATGTATTTTAAAACTTGGATCGATCCATGGATTTTGAAAATCTCAAAGAAGGGCAACCTATTCAAAACCCACCGGTATTTGAAAAATAAAACTTACTTGAGTGGAAAAGTAATTTTGAAAAATATGTGAAATCAATTGATCAAGATCTTTGGCATACTAATTCTTTTGGTGATCTCAAACCAAAGAAAACAAGTTTTAGAAAACCAAGATAACTATCTTAAACTTGATAAAAATACTAAAGCTAAAACAATGATTTATAAAGCTTTAGTACCAAATATGAAAGAATGTATTTTTGTCAAATGGCTAATGATATTTGGAAAAATATGTTAAACTTTCATCAAAGAATATGTCAAGTCAAAGATGATCAATTTGATCTTACATATGAATTAGAAGTTTTAGAAAAACTAATTGATAGACACTTAGTAGAAGTTAATACATGTGCTACTAGCTTAAATGTTTTAAATGAAGGTACAAGTGAAGATGAGTACGTGTGTTTTGATGAACCTGCTTGCGTATCTTGGAATGTAATGGAAGTTGACGAAGACAATGATCCGGTAGTTTATTGTCAACTTATTGATACAACAAGCAAGGTGTTAGTTAAGGTGATTACTCGTGTCAAGCTCGTAGTAGTCTTGCTTGCGATTCATGGAATAACTCGGATGAAGATGAAGTCAATCATCCGGTTTGTGATTCTATACTAGATAAAACGTCAAGCAAGGTACACTTTGAAACCAAACTCTTTTGCTTTGATTAATTTATCCTAGAGTTTTCTAAAATAGAAAATGAGTCTAAACATTTGTGCAATATGGACCTAAAAGCTATCTTCAAGAATGAGTCTTCAAAATCTCTTAAGAATATCTTTGAAAAGGAAATCTTATTAGAAGATAAAATGTCTAAAATTAAGAGTAATGTTGAAATTAATCTAGAATGTATATTATGTCTAGATTACAAACATGAGATTAAAATGCAAAATGAGAAATGAAAAATTATTAGTTAAATTTGATGAAAGCTCAAAATCTCTTGAAATATTGTTGAAGTGTCAAAGGTTGTTTAAAGATAAAACCAGATTAGGATTTAACTCAAAAGCACCATTAACTGATAAAACAAAGCAAGTAAAATTTTGTCTAACCTAGAAGAGAGATTTAGAGATAATTCTATTTCTAATAGAAACTCATGATAAAAGAATTAAGATTATCATACTCTATGCTTTCATATGATTGTCTATAAGAAGAAGACTCCTGATGTGGCTAGTTCTAGTGGTACAACGATCTCTACATCTAACCAGTTTGATGCTCTTAATATGGATGATACGGATACGTTTGGTATTCCTACTGATGACACCAACATGGATGTGGATGCTGGTTGTACAATGGAAGTTAATGAGGATGTGTTGGTTAAGACTGGTACTACATCACAAGAACCCCTTGTGAGTGATTTAATGGGAACTAAGGAAGGTGGTTCTACTCCTATACTTGAGAAAATTAGTAAGCTTGAAAAGCTACTTATCGATGGGAAAACTACCCTTTTGGATGATAAAGGTGTTCCTATTCCGTCTGCATCTGCCAATAAGAGGGCTAACCCATTCTCTAAGGTGGGTGATATTGTGGTTACTGATAGTGATGAGGAGGAGGTTCTTAACACGTTCGACGAATCTGCAAATCTTTTTGGTGGAGGTCATGAGCGTGAAGATGAGTTGGATGACTATGACGATTACTCGAAGCAAATTTATGATCTTCCAGGGGAATTGGATGCTCTTAACGCCATTTATGGCTTTAATCTCCAAGGTCGTAGGAAGTAGGTTATATTTTTGTCCGAGTCTTTAAATGGTTTGTTTTCTTGTCTAGAAAATTGGAAGTATCTTGTTAAGTAAGCCTTTCGCCTATGTAACGGGCTGAGATATGAGAATCACTCATATCCGTTGTACTTAACTGTTTTTGGAGTAATATATTTACCGGGTCGTTGACCTTTTACCCAAAAAAATATGATTGTCTAACCTTCTTCGATACATGAGTTATTGAGTTTCAAAGCATGTCCTCAAACCAAGTTTTTACGCTTAATGCTTATCCGCTTGATAGCATCTCTATGCAACTTAAAAGGTACGCATTACTTAAACTTGACTTTGGTTATATCTTGTATCTAGCATTATGTGCTCAAATATGTGTTACTTGTAATACTCTAGAGTGTCTACCTGCTATTTGTGAATAACTAAGATTAGACTCTATGCAACAAGGAATTTAGTCTTTAGTACTAGCAGGAGATATAAGGTGTTTTGGTTATTTAACCATCAAAAGATAAACACGAAAAACTCTTGAGTAAGTCTCACTCAACTCTTGCTTACAAGTGAGATAACTAAGAATTTCCTAAGTGTTAAAATGTCTAACACTTTTGTGATGCTTGCAAAACAAACCTTTGTTAAACAATTTTCTCAAACACCATAATTTGAGTCTTTAATTGTGTTTTTCTTCAATCACTTCTTTATGATAATCTCACATAAAACACACAAGATGAAATAAATCACATTAGCATATTTTAGGATGTGTGAAAGAAAATGAGTTTTCAACATCTAGGATTTACTCATCAAATGTGACACATAGTCTCATGATGTTGTACCTCTTGGACTTTTTCAAAAAGAGTTCATAGTGTCTTAAGTAAGAAAACCCAAAGAGTCGAGGAGTCATTGAATATGTCATTTAACGAGTAATCTCCTCCTTCTAAGATATTATCTTTGGTAGATGACAACTTAGTCGAAAGTCCAAATGATGGCAAGACAAGCATGGAGTAAAATTACAAAATAACAACTTCTCACATTGAGTCAAACATTGAATCAAGTTAAATTGACATAAGTTATAAAACTTGATTTATAGGTTATAGTTGTGTCTAAACAAATTCAACAAAAACATTTTTTTTGAAATTTAGAATAAAACAACTAGTGAAACAAAATTGATTTTTCAAAATAATCAAGTGAGTAGAGTGTCAATATTTGAAAGACTTTTTGATAATAAAAGCAAGCCACAAAAGCAAGGGATTTTAACTTAAAGACATTCCTAGTTGCTCTCTTGTTCTCAATGGTTAAGTTATTGATGACTTATCAAGAATGAGATTAGTAAATCCGTAGGTAAAACTAAACGTAGAGAAATGTTTAGAAAACTACTTGTTCTTATAACATTTAGATTCAACATTATGTTTAGCTTTTGTCTATGTGCTCGTGTTAACGAAGATCCTTAAAACAACTCGTTAGTTGAGCCTAGTTGGATACATCATAAGGTACTACACATCTAGAATTATGGTATCCCAAAAGAACGGGAATAGAAACCATAGTGTTTGACAAATGGAATTATGTCGGTAATAAGTTGATAAGAAAAGCACAAGTGGTACTTGCACTTTTATACTTACTTACCCAATGATTCTCCAAAACGCGTAAGATTCTCAAATTAGTATCGAATGGAGAAGCACATCAACAAGCTCCGCTTGAACAAGCAAACTCGCATCAACAACGGAATTCATCTTATCAACATTGTTATACCTTCAACAAAGGAAGCATCGACTTCAGCGACAATTTAATCCATTATGTTCTTAATTGAAATATTGTGATCCATCATCACCGTCTTGGTAAAAATGTTCATTGAGGAACATCTTAACTAAGAAAGTCTTATACGTTAACCATTCTATCAACGTTTTCATAAAACCGCTTGTATGAGAAGCATTCATCATCCCTAGGCTTAGTCAAGGACTCATAAGACCTAAAACCTTAGTTTTGAACATTAGGATAAAACCACAAAAATCAAGACAATTCCTTTTGAGCTTTCCCTGCAGATCCCACGGCACCCTCAGACCATACGGGCGGAACCCACTTTATGGTTCCGCCTGGTCCGCCAAAGCCACAAAATGTTTTATTTAAGTTCAAAACCAAACACCTCTTTACTCAGAACTCCAACTTACCATCAACCCATAAGATTCACAAAATGAACAAAACCTCAAGCATCTTCCTCATAATCTTTCATCACTCAAACCTCAAACAACCAATGTGAAATGAGAAACCGAGTTATCCTTTGTCCTATCAATATCGAGTCATCCACCATTTCAATATCGAGTTATCCTTTGTCCTATCAATATCGAGTCATCCACCATTTCCATGCCCTCAAAGAAACCAAGAGTCAATATCATCTTCACCAATAACTCCACCTAGTCATCTTCACAAGAAGATTCCACAATGTAACCAAACAAGTGTGTCATCCCCACTATAACCTAACCTATTAAGATTAAACCACCTTTCATGATACATAAACCTATGTTCACCTTTGTGTCGCTCTTTGAAACAAAGGGCAATTGTCATATCCATACTCTCATTAACATATTTGTCTATGTCGTCAAAAGTCAAGTGAATTTCATTATGAAATGCGTCTCTTCCACTTTCTAGCAAGTGAAGAACACAAAGAAGATATCTAAGCTTTAAGTGTTGTCAAACAATCACCACCTCATTTCACATATCCACTCTCTGTCGTCACCCATACTTTACCACCGTTCACCACATTGTTAAAACAAATGAAAAACGTCATTGAAACATCACTTGCATTACAAAACATTTTTAAGCATCAAAATGAGTCAAGTCAACCGCACCTCCACATTGTTTTCATATAGGCACACACTAGAACATACACATTACAATAGTCATTCACTTAAATGTGAAATTTTGATTTTCTAGGAATCATCATGCCTCCTCTAACTCACCACGACCACAAGAACACCATCAAGTACCTACCCAAACTCCACAAAACCAAAGGTCTCACTCAAACTCAAATCGTTGTCTTCAAAGCCTTAGAAAAACGATATGTCCCTAAGGGTAGAACCATTGATCCATCCTTCTTAGAAGGTACAAACCTCCTCTTCATTAGGACCACCAACACTAGGAGAACTAGAACTGGAAATGAGGTCATCTAGGACCCATATGGTATGGAATTCAATGAACTCAAGCCCCAATTAAAGGAATGGGAAGAACTCCTTAGAACCAATGAAATTAGCACCATAGGAAACCGGGATCACATCAATGTTTGTCTTAGCTACATGCTCTATAGCATTTCCACCGGTCAACCTTTTAACTTAGCCTATTACCTCGCCAAAAGAATGGCCGACATACCTTTGGTAGGAACAACCGCTCTTCCTTATGGAATACTTCTCACCCGCCTCTTTAGAACAATCTCTCATTCCTCACATCTTTGTTCCTCTAAGTGATAAACTAGTTTTCAAAGGTAAGGTCAAACGTACTCGCTCACCTACACCATCATCATCATCATCATCTAACATGAGAAAGGATGATTAACTTCCTAACTCTAAGTTACCTCCTTTAGACTACCTTCTAGAACTCCCCGTCATTGAAAATGTATCCATAGTGTTCAAGCAAACCAAATGAATTTTTAAGTGCTTTGGAAGGTACCTAAGCAAGCTCAATAAGAGGATAGACCGGTTATGAGACGATTAAGGAGTGTTTGGCTTAAGAATGCTTTAGAATCGTCTTTGTGTTAAAACTACGCGAATTATGTGTTTTTCACTTTCATTGTCTATTATGTTTGATGGATTATGTTTTGTATGCTCTTTTATGATTAATGACAATATTGGTGGTATGTGTCAATTTCATGCTTATGGTAAAATTCACTAAGTTAAGTGAAAATCGTTAGCCCCCGGTCAAAGTCCTAAGAGATGAATGTCTATATGCCCAATTTTTGCATTTCCTAATCTGTCATATAGTAAATTTTCATTTCCAAGAGTTTTCGAAAATTTTGAAAATCGTTTCGCGGGTCAAAAACGCGGACTGTTAAGTTTTTCAGGCCTGGCGGATCCGGCGGATCCCAAATTTGGGTTCCGCCAGTACAATTTCTGGGAATTCCAGAATTGGCCCAACGGACCAGGCGGATCCCAAAACAGGGTTCCGCCTGTGTACTCTCAGGGTGCCGCCAGTACCTGCAGAAAATTTGTGAACATTTTTCTTAAGATCATAACTTGTAAAGTGTCAAATCATTATCCCAAGTGAGAAACATCTTTCATTAACACCAACAACCATATTGGAACAAACCTCACTCACTAAAACAATTAGGAAGCCACTTCCCTCCAAAAATTCAAATTCAAACATAACTAACCCAAGGAACCCTTTTAAAGGATCCTTCAAACCATTGAAACATTTTCAACAAAATCACATCCCATGATCACAAAGCATTGAGTGCATAGGTTGATCTTTCACTCCATCCTATTACATTGAATTAACATCAGATGATGTGACATGGTCATGAAAATCATTTGAAACCTCATTCTTTGAATGGTAGAACATCAAATCCAAACACCCATTTCAACACCTTTTCAACCTTATAAATTTGAAAGTTTTGCAACAATTCAAATCACACCATAACCATCAAAATCCTTCTCAAAAGCCACTAGGATTAGTGTCAAACCTTGTTGCTTCAACAAAACCGTCAAGTCAAGCTCATCATCTTCAAGTGATGCTTCGCTTAATATTTCTTCACCTATCCAAGATTTCCTTAACCTCACTACCTTAACACCATCCTCAACACATTTCAATACCAATGTGATCACTATTCAAGATTTGCTTAATCTTGCTACTTCAACACTTACACCAATGGAACTTTTCCATACACCACCAACATCACCACATCCACTATTGGAAACTTTTGAAAACCTATCACCTAAACCATCAAGCCCTCCATCATTGTCACCTTTTAACACCATTGCCCAAATGGAAACCCATCAACAACCAATATTTCAACCAAACGAGTCATTGGATGATGCACCTCATCCACCGTCATTGCTTGAGAGTTTGGCCTACCTTTATGCTAAATCCTCAATTTTTCCAAATGATCAAGGTCATACACACCTACAATCATTTGTGTTTCACCCCATTCACAAAAACCTTCATGGTAACCATTTACAAATAACCAAGGCTACACCATTTTGTTCAAACAACAACCACCACAACAACAATAACTACCACCACCTCAAGAACCTTTCCAAACACTTTGAATCTCTATTTTCTTCGTATAAGAAAATAAAAGCATCTCAATGATCTTCCACCAAGACCAACAACAACCACCACCTTTCACAAATGAATAACCAAGGTCATTGCTTAACCAAAATGAGTCTTTCGACCACAACTAACCACCACAACAAGAGTATCATCACCCAAAACCATTGTTGTTTCACCCTATCCAATAAAATGAGGTTTATCCTAAACCACATTGTGGAACGTCTCAAGTTTAGAGTCTCCAAAATGAAACAAAACCGTTTCTTTTGGAAAATGTTGCTCATTAAAACCAACAAACCAAGTTTAGAGTACCAACACCACCTCAAGTTTAGAGTCTCCAAAATGAAACAAAACCGTTTCTTTTGGAAAATGTTTCCCATTTAAACCAACAAACCAAAACCCGTGTCACCCTCTCAACCTTCAAACTAAAGCCCGCTTCACCCACAACCCACATTTTCTTCCTTAAACAACCTTAGCCTTGTTTTTGGAAAATGTTTCTCACAAAGGAAAATGATGATTTCCTTATAGCTTTTTATGGTCGTAGCTTATTTGTAGCTTTTTCTTTATTTCTAGAGGTAGGATAGTGTGACCAAAATTTCTTGTCTTTGACTTTTTAAGAACTCTAAATTTTACATGAAATGAAGTTCATTACACTACAAGGTTTTCTTTGTTCGTTGACCATTTTAGGTATGATATGTGAACTACACCTTTATATGGTACCATACATAAATCTTGTGTTTTAGAAACTAATTTTTTTTTTGTAGGTTCATTATCCATGTCTTCCTTCCTTGAAACTCCATTTACGGGAGTAACATTCAAGGGGGAGCATGAGTCTTGCTTTATTCCGCTTCACAACTCTTAGTTGTGTTTTTAAACATGAAATGCTTTCATGACTTATCTTGTGCGGAAACTAACTTTTCTTTTGTAGGTTCAAAATCCATGTCTCCTCTCTTGGCACTCCATTTAGGGGGGTTATCAACCAAGGGGGAGCATGCCTATATAATTCCGCTTCGCTACTCTTCTTTTTGTTTCGACAAAAAGGGGGAGAATTTATATGAAACTTGCTCTATTATTTTAAACTTCCGCGTAGCTAACTCTTTGCAAAAACAAGTTTCATTACTAACTTTATAAGACTTAACACTAAATCTTATGACTTACTTTTAAATAAAGTTTATGTTTTGTCATCAACAAAAAGGGGGAGATTGTTAATACAAATATCGCCTAAAAACGTTATTTATATTTTACGATCTTTGCTAAGTTTTGTTAATAACAAAGTATGAACTTTAGCTAAAAGTAAATTATCACTTTGAGTGTTTAAGTCTTGTTTAACTAATGTTTACATTTTCTTTTAAACTAAACATTGTTTTTTATTTCTTGAATTAGAAAGTGTCTTGTCATATCATATTTATTTCTTTAAATAGAATTGTCACATCACACTTATGGCAAGTTTTGTCAATATGCATTTATGTGTTTGACTAACTTTGTAGTGACTTGCAAGTTTGGTGTTTGACTAGTGTAATGTGATGTGACATTGTTTGGTTGCTAGGATTTATGAGACAAGACATTGTTTGGTTTGAAGAGTTATTGCATAAACCTACTGCAGACCCGGCGGTACCCTGGGGGTACACGGGCGGAACCCATCTGAGGGTTCCGCCTGATCCGCCAAGCATGCAGTATGGTGTGTTATAAATACCAAGCCATAACTTGATTTTTGGCTAACCTTTTAGGACATATATTCATATACTCTCTCAACTAACTCAGTAACCTTTTGATTTGTGATTCTCTTATGTAGCAAGGGACTTCACAAGATCATTCAAGAAGTTACAAGCTTCAACTCTAAAGTTGCAAGTCTTGGTAGCTTGGTCATGTATAAGCTTTGGTAGTTTATACTTCATGTGTGTCATGTATGTAGAAGTTATAGGTTAGTATTTTAGGCCTCAAAATACAAAGAGTGTTGGGAGTGGTTGTACCCTTGGAAAACAACTCGACATCTAGCTTTGTGTCGGTAACAGTGTAAGCGACGAATGGGAGTGGTTGTATCCTTGTAAAAGAACTCGACATCTAGCTTAGTGTCGGTAAAAGTGTAAGCGACGTTGTAAAGGTTTTCTCCGCCGGTGAAAGGAGCTTGTTGATTAGTGCTTATAACTCTCGAGTTGGAAACTCGGGGCGTGGATGTAGGGCAAGGAAAAAGAGTCCTTGTAGCCGAACCACGATAAACAATCGTGTTGTGGTTTGATCGTTTCTTTCTTTATCTTTCCTTATTACATGTTGTCTTTTAGTTAGAATTGCTAATCACATATAAAGCTTTCCAAAAGAATTAAAACAAGTAATGTTATGTTTATATCTTGAAACAAATGTAAAGCTTTTCAAAGAACTAAAACAAGCAAAGTTAGGATCATCACAAGTAAAGCTTTTCAAAGTATGAAACAAGTAAAGTTAGAATTGTTATTCACATGAAAAGCTTTTCAAAGAATCAAACATATAAAGTTGTGTTTATATCTTTAAGCATATGTAAAGTTTTTAAAAGGATATTTAAGCTAAATAAGAATCGAAAATGCGGCAAACTATTCAACCCCCCTTCTAGTTTTCCACAATTGGCATCAGGAGCTACGTTACTCAAGATCTTTAAAATAGAATGTATTTTAAAACTTGGATCGATCCATGGATTTTGAAAATCTCAAAGAAGGGCAACCTATTCAAAACCCACCGCTATTTGAAAAATAAAACTTACTTGAGTGGAAAAGTAATTTTGAAAAATATGTGAAATCAATTGATCAAGATCTTTGGCATACTAATTCTTTTGGTGATCTCAAACCAAAGAAAACAAGTTTTAGAAAACCAAGATAACTATCTTAAACTTGATAAAAATACTAAAGCTAAAACAATGATTTATAAAGCTTTAGTACCAAATATGAAAGAATGTATTTTTGTCAAATGGCTAATGATATTTGGAAAAATATGTTAAACTTTCATCAAAGAATATGTCAAGTCAAAGATGATCAATTTGATCTTACATATGAATTAGAAGTTTTAGAAAAACTAATTGATAGACACTTAGTAGAAGTTAATACATGTGCTACTAGCTTAAATGTTTTAAATGAAGGTACAAGTGAAGATGAGTACGTGTGTTTTGATGAACCTGCTTGCGTATCTTGGAATGCCAAGCCTCCAATCCCAAGCAAAACGCATCACTCAATTTGATCTTACATAACCGGTGCCATTGCCAAGCCTCCAATCCCAAGCATCCATAGAGCATCACTTAATTACCTGAGAAAACGTGCTAAAAGTCAGCTTTCGCTGGTGAGATCATAGGTTTAAATTCATAATTCGATATAGTGGACATATACGCAAAACGCTTGCTAGCTAGACTAGGCCTCAATCATCCAATCAAAATATCCAACCAAAATAATCCAACCAAAACAATCCAACCAAATCAAATCAACCCTATAGGTGCACGCTATAGCTCAAATCAATCCAATCCATAGCATACCTAGCTCAAGTCTAGGCCTCGCTCTATAACCAATCCAAAAGCTTACCTAGTTCGGGACTAGTCCTCCCGCAACAACTAAATAAATAGCTTACCTAGTTCGGGACTAGGCCTCGCTTAATCCTACCTAGTTCTATAAGCATAGCAAGTTTTGAAATAAATAAATAAAGCGATAATAGTCCACATAAAACATTTGCACGTTTCTCACCCCAAGTATTGAAAACAAAGTTCAAGAGAAAAAGTGGGGCTATGACTCACCTCAAGTCCAGAAACTCCTCAAAAGAATACGATAGGAGAAAGATGTAAGCAAACTCAAGCAACTCACGTAACGGCAACTACAGACTCGGCACTTCCTAACAATATCAAACTCGTTCAGAAACCATTTCCTCAAAATCAAATATTCCCATTCCCGAACGGATTCCGTTTTACTTTCCAAATATATCCATTTCTCGAATTAACTTCATGTTAATTTGAAATTCGACGTTTGGTATCCATATGGGTGAAGGGTCGACACAACTCAAACAAAAAAGCCACAACAAACAAGATAATAACCAACTATAGGTCTAATATTAGCCCAACATATTATTTAAATAATCATCGAAGCTTATCAAATCCGTCGATTTGGTAATCTCCCATATTTATTTACGTAATATATCGTTCCAAAATTATACCCAACCTAAAGCACATAGCACAAAGAATTCTAATTGGTATATATCGTAGTCCTATAAATTCCCTATATATATCGTCGAATCGGCCAAATTCCACGAGATACATAGTAATTTATTACCCTAAAACATACACCACAACCTATGGACGTCGTGGGATACGATGCCTATTAATATACTCATTTTATATAATCAAATAACTTGATCTAATCCGTCGATTAAATAAGTCACTTGCTATAGAAAATGTTTATATTAATCGTCATATATCCGTGACAACACAAAAGTCACAATATAAAGTCCACTTGGACTTTAAATAACCACAACTCGTATAACTCGATAAGTTTCTAAATTTATAAAAATCACGTTTTTAATTATTATTTACCCGACTTATTATTTTGCCGTTATTTGTAGTTATTATTTATAACAATAGTCCGACATTTATTACACTATTTGCATAGTATAATAACTATCATTATATTATTATAACGTTTACTCGTGATCATTTTATTATTAATATACGCATTTATATATATATATATATATATATATATATATATATATATATATATATATATATATATATATATATATATATATATATATATATATACGTTTATCACGTCTATATACGTATATAAACGATTATATTCTCAATAATATTATTACAAGTATTATTTTTAATATTTGACTTTTGAATATTTATCGAGTCATAGAATTTGGTCACATGTCCGAGTCATGACTCTCGGCTCATAGTCCAAGTCCAATATAAGAACCAAGTCAAAATAAATATATCATCTCCGTCCAACTCAATCCCATATCCACGTGCTACAACAAGAGGGTCCGACTACGGCACCCAACTAACCTATCTCCGTCATCTAATGACCGTCTCACAATCTGTCCCCAAGTATCCACACACGACAACACATCTCCAATATATCTCGTAACCCAAAAATGCCACTCAAGACTAAAATAATAAATCCAATAAGTATCCATTGTCAAAAACCACGACCACGACAACAACAAAAATAATAATCCGACAAGTAACAACATATCCGGAAACAAAACAAATTATGGGTTGAGTTACCAACTCAACCCGGGTCAATATACACCCAAAACAAGATACGGGAGTCCCACCCGAGACCAATAGGTCTCGGCTAGCTCTATCGAGCCACACCGAACCAAACAGCCCACTATGGGGTGTCGGCCGAGAACCAAACGACCACTAGGTCGACCAAACATCACAAGCAAGCACCAAAATAATCAAGAATCATCAAATGGCCAAAGATGGCACATCCAAGACCCAAGCCGAGAGCCAAAGCTCTCGGTTAGCCTCGACCCATCAAGAATAATCATAAACCCGGATACCAAACATTTTCTTTAATTCATTTCATTCAAAACCCATAAAAATCTTTCGTTATTAACCATGAACACCCGAAAAGAACCAAACCCGTGACCCTAGGTCACGGTTTGAACCAAAACACGAGCCAAGCTCGACCTACCTTCGATTCCCAAGACTAACTCGAATGGATCTTCAAAAACCAAGACAAGAAATGACGATTTTGTGGTGATAACGTGATGATTTTAATTCATAAAAGGTGTTAGAGTGGTCCAAATCGCGCGTGGTTTGCACCAAAAGATAGATCGGAAGAAGATGGTTAAGGTGGTGGTGTTAGATTTTATGAGAGGGTGGCGGTGGTGGTGCGATTTGGGTGATTAGGGGTCGGTGATGGTTGATATTGTGAGAAGAGAGAGAGAGTGAATATTGGTGATGAGGGTGTTGTGTTTGCTTATGACCGGATCCACAAGGACGATGCAATTTACTCTTATTAAAAAAAACAAACCTTTTAATAATAATAATAATAATAATAATAATAATAATAATAGTGAGAGGTGTGGTGGGTTAAGTAGCCCGGTGTAAATACACGGCCAAACCCGAAACCTTAAATAAGCAAACAACTTTCTCAAACCGAACCCGTTCCAAAAATAATAATATCCGAACCAATATTAAAAATATAATTAAAATTGTTAGGTTAACCTAGTGCTGGAGTCAATGTAGTGCCAAAGTAACAACCTCAAAATAAATCATCACGAACGAATCAAACCAAACCATAAATAAATAATAAATCCTCATAATTAACATACGATAAAAAACACGTTCCAATGTTCATAAAACATCTCGTCCAATAAACTTTGCAAAAATTCCAAAATTATAATTTTTAATGTAATGCGGGTTTTAAAAACGGCTCCCTATTGTGCCAGTTGTTACATCCTCCCAGCCTCAGAAGAAACCTGTCCCGGGTTTCTCTCGGAACAAACCATCTACGAAGTAAAAAGCTTCGGATATCTCTTTCGAAACTCATCCTCACGTTCCCACGTAAATTCCGGTCCATGCCTTGAATTCCAACGAACTTTGATGAGCGGAATGCGACTTCTCTTAAGTCGTTTAATCTCTCTATCCAATATCTCAATCGGTTCTTCCACAAAATTTAAACTCTCATCCACACGAATATCCTTGATTGGTATAATTGGCGTTTCCTCTTAAAGACATTTCTTCAAATTGCTAACATGAAACACATCATGAACTTTATTCAATTCCAGTGGTAATTCCAATCGATAAGCTACGGGCCCAATTCTTTCCAAAATAAGAAATGGTCCTATGTAGCGGGGATTCCGTTTCCCACGTTTCCCAAAACGTATCACACCCTTCCAAGGCGAGACTTTCAGCATCACTTTGTCTCCAACCTGGAATACTAGGGGTTTACGCCTCTGATCGGCGTAGCTTTTCTGCCTATCTCTAGCTGCTTGCAGTCGATCTCGAATTTGCGTTACCTTCTCCGTAGTTTCTAAAATAAGCTCAGGGCCTGTGAGTTGGCTATCTCCAACTTCTGCCCAACCAATAGGTGAACGACATTTACGACCATACAAAGCTTCAAATGGTGCAGCCTTAAGACTTGTGTGGTAGCTATTGTTGTAGGTGAACTCCGCAAGGGGTAGATATTTCTCCCAGCCTTTACCAAAGTCTATTATGCATGCACGAAGCATATCCTCCAAAGTCTGAATAGTTCTCTCACTTTGACCATCGGTTTGGGGGTGATATGCAGTACTCATATCAAGTCTCGTCCCCAAAGCGGTTTGAAGTGATCGCTACAATGCTGACGTAAAGCGGCTGTCGAGGTCAGAAAAAATCGATATCGGAACTCCATGCCGAGAAACCATCTCCTTCACATACAACCTCGCAAGTTTGTCAACACTATCATCTTCACTAATCGCCAGGAAATGAGCAGACTTAGTCAAACGATCCACAATTACCCATATAGCGTCGAAACCGCTAGCTATCTTTGGTAATTTGGTAATAAAGTCCATCGTGATGCGCTCCCACTTCCAAACTGGGAGTTCTGGCTGCGTCAATAATCCTGACGGTCTTTGATATTCTGCCTTAACTTTAGAACATGTCAAACATTTACTAACGTACAATGCTATATCTGCCTTCATATTTGGCCACCAATATAACTTTTTCAAATCCTGATACATCTTGTCAGACCCAGGATGAATAGAGTATCATGACTTATGCGACTCATGCATAATCAACTCTCGAATTCCTCCATACAATGGTACCCAACTTCGCTCTCCAAAACATAATACTCTATCAGAACGCTTAACAAATCCCTTCTCATTTTCTGCCATCCCAAATATGTTCTCAGCAGCTCGATTCTCTGCTTTCAACGCTTCCGTTTGAGCTTCTAATATTTGAGACGGTAATGGCGATATGATAGTCATCCCTAATGACCTAACTCGTAACAGTGGAATTCTCTCCTTTCGACTAAGAGCATCAGCAACAACGTTTGCTTTTCCAGGATGGTAGCGAATTTCACAATCATAATCGCTTAGCAACTCAATCCAACGTCGCTGTCTCATGTTGAGCTCTTTTTGATTCAAGATGTGTTGTAGACTTTTGTGGTCAGTAAACACTACACACTTGGTTCCATACAAGTAATGTCTCCATATCCTCAAGGCAAAAACCACAACACCTAACTCCAAATCATGGGTGGTGTAGTTCTTCTCGTGCTTCTTGAGCTGTCGGGAAGTATAAGCTATCACTTTCTCTTGTTGCATTAACATAGCTCCCAAACCTTTATGAGAGGCGTCACAATAGACGACGAAATCCTCGTTACCATCAGGTAACGCCAAGATAGGAGCACTACACAACATTTCCTTAAGTAACTGAAATGCTTCCTCTTCCTTATCTCCCCATTCATATTTAACACTCTTTTGTGTCAATTTGGTCAACGGTTTCGCTATCTTCGAAAATCCCTCAATGAATCTTCGGTAATAACCGGCTAATCCCAAAAATTGACGAACTTCTGTTGGGGTCGTAGGTGCAGCCCAATCTTTAATCGCTTAAATCTTAGCAAGATCCACATGAACTCCTTGTCTATCAATCACATGACCTAGAAATTGTACCGTCGGAATCCAAAATTCACATTTCGAAAACTTGGCATACAGTTTCTCCTTCCTGAGCAATTCTAAGATAAGTCTTAGATGCTCCTCAAGCTCCTTCTCACTCTTCGAATAAATCAAAATGTCATCGATGAACACAATCACAAATTTATCTAAGTAAGGCTTACACACCCGATTCATGAGGTCCATGAATATCGCCGGTGCGTTAGTCAACCCAAACGCCATCACCTGAAACTCATAATGCCCGTAACGGGTTCTGAAAGCCGTTTTCGGAATATCTTCCTCGCGAACTCGAAGCTGATGATATCCCGATCTCAAATCAATCTTCGAATACACACTCGATCCTTGAAGCTGATCGAACAAATCGTCGATCCTCGGTAACGGGTATCTATTCTTCACCATTAACCTGTTCAACTCTCGGTAATCAATACACATATGAAACGATCCATCCTTCTTCTTCACAAATAAGACCGGGGCTCCCCAAGGCGAAGAACTTGGTCTTATAAATCCCTTTTCGGCTAACTCCGCTAATTGCTTCGACAACTCTTCCAGTTCAGTAGGTGCAAGACGATAAGGCGCTCGTGCTACAGGTGCAGCACCAGGTATCAATGCGATCTGAAATTCCACTTGTCTAGTAGGCAGAATTCCCGGCAAATCATCGGGAAACACATCCGAAAAATCACGAACTATAGGTACATCTCCAATGCACCTTTCCTTCTTCTCCTTCTCTCCTTTCTCCGAAATTTGAGCTAAGAAAAGGCAACATCCTTTTTCCATTAGCTTCGGCAATTTAGTGCAAGATATGACCGCTAATCTAGATGGGCCTCTCAATTCCTTTCTATCTCCTGGTATGTTCAGAATCTCCTTGCCGTAAGGCACACGCACAATCTTCTCGTCGCAAAGTATATGAGCACGATACTTCGACAACCAATCCATACCAATAATAACATCAAAACTTCCTAACGTGACGGGTAGAAGATCTATGTTGAAAGGACGATTTAGAAAGTTTAACGTACAACCGCGAATGATAGTCCTAATCCTCTCTATGTTCCCGTTAGCTAACTCTACATCATAACCAATTCCTAAAGCCATCGGGGGTTTCTCTAGTAAGGGTGCAAACTTAGTGGACACAAAACTTTTATCGGCACCAGTATCAAATAGTATGGAAGCATAACGATTATTGAGAAGGAACGTACCAGTAACGACGTTCGGATCTTATCCTCTCTCGTTCCCAAGTGCATACACTCTCCCATGAGAAGCTCCAGCTTCTACACATTGGTCCCCATTATCTTGTCGTCCACGGTTTCCTCCAGCTCCACGGTTTCCATTATTGTACCCATTACCACCCGATCCTTGATTCCCTCGGTTCCATGATTCCCTACACTCATTCCTATAATGTCCCTTCTTTCCACATCCATAGCAAGTAACATTAGCCTTGCTCATAGTTCCAGGAGTAGCTTGAACCATAGCAAGTGGTCGAGCTCTACAATCCTTAGCTATGTGTCCCATCTTAGAGCAATTCTTGCACATCACAGTACATCGACCAGAATGATGCTTGTAACATCGGTTACACTTTGGTGCATCTCCATTGTAGTTCTTCTTGTCTCCATCTCCCATAGCATAAGCTCTAGTAGTTGTTTGTCGCTTGTTTCGACGATCATTACCCTTAGAGTGATCATCCCTCTTCCTCTTTCCACTCTTGTCTTTCTCAGTTTCTTCCAATGCCAACGAGTCCATCAATTGTTGAGCGATAGTGATAGCCTCATGAATGTTTGTAAGCTTAGCAGAAATCACATCGTTCCTTGTAGCTACCGGAAACCCATCGGTATACCTCTCAATCCTTTGAGTCTCAGTCCTAACCATATCGGGACAAAGTAAGGCTAACTCTCGATAACGGCGATTGTAAGTTGCCATATCGGTACCTTTCACCTTATGGTTCCAGAACTCAATCTCCAGCTTCTTAATCTCATTCCTTGGGCAGTAAGTCTGAATCAGCAAAGACTTAAATTGCTCCCAAGTCATAGCATAAGCCACATCACTCCCAACCGAGTTACGGTAATTGTTCCACCAAGTTAAAGCTTCATCCTTGAAAGTAAAAGAAGCAAACTTTACCTTCATATTCTCCGCACAACCATTGACATTAAACACTGACTCAGTCTTTTCAATCCACCTGACCAAGTAGACCACTCCTTCAGTTCCACCAAACTCAACGGGTCCACAGATCTTAAACTCCTTGTAGTTACATCCATTAGCACGAACAGGTGGAAATGTTCCAGCAGAATTGTTGGAATGATTTGACTCAGCTAGTAGCTCAGCAACTCGTTGCTCCACAAGTTGATTGATCATTGCTTAATCCACAGTAGGTGCGTTAAGTGGAATGATGAGGCGAAAAATGATCCGTTTTTAGGGGGTCATTTAAGCCCAAATTCGAATTTATTTGATCAAATATTGCCCTAAATCGTTCCTTTTGTGATTTTAGGTGTTTGGAGAGTGAATTCTGGAAAAGAAGCCATTTTGGACGTTTTTGGAGCATAAAAGTGAAGAAAACGGCAAAGTACCAAATTTCCATGCTGAAGATACAAGGTGACGGCGTCAAGAGTAATATCTTGACGGCGTCAGACATGAAGATTAAAAGACCGTAGGTGGTGACGGCGTCAAACGCCTTCATGACGGCGTCAAAGTGGCAAGAATAAAATACCGTGGTCGGTGACGGCGTCACATAGGCCGTCATAAGTAGATCAAGGCCATCCGAGGAAGTATATGGCGGCGAGGTGACGGCGTCACATGTAACTCTTGACGCCGTCAGCCTACTTTTCCTATATATAGTTTTCTAGTTTTTTCATTAAAGAGAGAGAAGTTTTGGTGAAACCCTAAAGACGATTTTGGTGTATCTTTTACAGGTTTTTCAAGGGTTCCAAACCCTTGAGACCTAGCATTATAATTGAGATAAGTGTTATTCCAATTCAATCAATATGTCTATGTGTTGGTTGTTTATATCTTGTTCTTGTCTCAATTCTACTATTCTAGGCTAGATCTCTTTTGTGTTTGCTTAGATCTAATGAAACCTAGATGTTGATTATGTGTTGATTACTTGTCTATTCTTGTTTTGGATGAATGATATTATATGTTAGGCTTAAGAAAACTGGCAGATCTCCAAATGGTAACATGCTTGAACGTCTTAAGAAACATGAACCGAGGCGTACTAGGTCTTTATTTGTTGTATTTAATGCATGAGCCACTGTTTACAATCCCTATAGTTGTGCTGGGTCATGGTGTAGGAGGAGATAAGAGCTCATAGAGTTGGGGAGTTATGTATGCCACCCCACGAATGGTATTAAGGAATACAATCCGTCATCCATACAAGTGTAACAAGTAATTAACGTGTAAAAGATATCTAGGGAGTAGTGAAGTCTAAGTAAACACAATTTCTCCAACCACTGCTCACAACCTTAGTATAATTTAGTTTAATTTCATTTTTAGTATTTTATTTTAATTATATAATAGCTTTGGGTTAGTTGAATAGCAACTAATTCCGCCCACTCTTCCAAAACCAGAGATTTTACTTGCTTTCATAAAAATATAAAAATACAAAAATAATCATCTCTCACCTTTAGAACTAGTAATTAGGTTTTCTACTCCTAGCGACACTATTCCTAAGCTGAACGATCAATCCCCCGGTGCTTGTCACTATACTATACTACAACGATCAGGTACACTGCCTGGTGGGGGTTGTAAGCTTCTCGAGATCCCTCGAGAGGTAAAGCAAGGTGCGATTCCCACGCATCAAGTTTTTGGCGCCGCAGCCCGGGGAATAGTTATTGTCTAGGTTAGGATTTCTTTTTATTAGGTCTACTTGCTAGATTCCTTTCTAGTAAGATTTTTATTTTTATTTTTAGGTCTTCTTTAGTCTATCTTATTTCTTTGTGCCTTTGTTCGTAACTCTTTACCATCCGACATCATGGAAGGTGGTAACATCTTTGAACCCATCATCCCACCACAACAAAACCCACCATTAGAACCCCTTAGGCCCCGAACCTTAGGAGAGTATTCCCGACCTAGCCACCAAGGCTACCGAAACACCATTGAGCTCACCGGAGACAATGTGACCCCCTTGCGATCCGACACCATCCGGTTGGTGCAAAGCGGATGTGCATTCCATGGACTTCGTTCTGAAGATCCAAACCAACACCTTAAGGACTTCCTCAAAATCGTAGATTCCATAGACCTAGGTGTTGAAACTAGAGAGACTACCCGTTTACGCCTATTCCAATTCTCTCTACGAGATCAAGCTAGTCAATGGCTTGAGCGTTTACCCGCGGGATCCATCACCACATGGGATGATCTCACCACTCGTTTCCTTGCTCAATTTTTCCCACCGGGGAGAACTACTAAGCTTAGGAATGACATCATGATGTTCCAACAACGTCAAAATGAATCTCTTTATGAAGCATGGACTCGTTTCAAGGACTTACTCCAAAAAGTCCCTCATCATGGCATAGATTTTTGGCTCCAAGTCCAAATCTTCTATGACCATATCGACATCTCCACGAGGCGAACCATTGACCAATCGGACGGTGGTAAGCTACGTGATCTTAGTGCGGAACAATCATGGGAACTCATAGAAGATCTTGCTCTCTATGACAATGAAAGTTGGAATGATCCCCGTGATTTGAACAAAACGGTCAAGGCAATATCTTTGCCTTCGAACAATTCAAGCACTCCCGACCGTAGGATCATGGAACTTGAGGACCAAGTCAAGTTTCTCATGAAATCTTACGAAGCTCCGAAACATTCAAGCCAAGTGAAAAAAATCACTTCTTCATGCGAATTATGTAGTGGTCCCCATGACACTCGTGATTGTGTGGAACTCCCCGGAACAGATTTTGCGGACAACGCATCCACGCGTACCGACGAAGCGGGAGATAAGTGGTACACTTTCAAGCCCGAGCCAAACACATACGGTGATTCATACAACCCCTCATGGAAAAATCACCCAAACCTTAGGTGGAAACAAAATCAACCCAATTCTTCCAATCCGCCCAATCGTTATCAACCAAACGGTCCACCATCCAACCGTACCTTCAACAACAATCCTTCTAACAACTATGGTAGTACCAACAATCTTGAAGGATTGATGTTGAAATTCATGGCATCACAAGAAGCCCGCATAGCTAGGTTCGAAACCGAATTCAACCAACAACAAACGGAGATGACCAACAAAATCGACAACTTGTTGAAAGCCCTCAACAACCAAACATTAACCACACCTAGGAAGGACACTAGGGACACCAATAGTGGAATCCAAATTAAGGACCCCTCATCATCCAAACATGTCCACTTTGTGAATGTTGTCACCATTAAGCCGATAGATAGGGAGATAGAAGAGAGTGACAAGGATGAAGTTAGAGTTGAAGCCAATAGTGAGGATGAGAGTAGGGAAGTTGAGGTTAATAAGGATGAAGAATTGGGGGAGATAGAACCTATAGAGAAATACTTTGATAAGTTGCCAACCGAGGAAGAACGGGAATACCATAAGGATTTATTCGATAGTCCCAAGAAAACATATATTTTTGGCGACCCTCTGATCAAAATGGGAGATCCCTCCAACATTAACATCCCATGTAATATAGGGCACATGCATATATGGAAAGCTTACATCGACCTTAGATCCCCCGTGAACATCATGACTAGGACCTATTACAATTGGGTGATGAAGAAGCAACTCAATTTTAGGATGATGCCTGGTAAAAATTGGATAAGTAATTTTACAGGAAGGGTTAAGGGAGTACATGTGATTATAGGGAATCTCACCTATGAGATTGATTTTATGATAGTGGAAGACACTCGTCCAGTGATAGATGCTTGTCTAAGCCAAATTATATTCGGGAAGCCATTTGTTGAGGCCACTAGGATGAGTTATGATCCGACTTTAGGGATAGTTAGGTTCAAGAAAGATAATGATGAGGTTGCTTATCAAATGCCCTACAAGATCGAACAATACCGCCTTCTCTCTAATTTCGAAAAGGAACATAAGCAAGCGGCTTATTATAGGAATGAGGAGGATAGACGTAGAGGAGTAGAGTATGTTAGAAATAGGATGCTTGGTTTCTACAAAGAATGCTTGCAACTAGGTCCGGAATACAAAAATGGTTTAGAAGACGACCTAGAAAGTGGAACCAATGATGAAGTCACGTAGTAACCCATGACTTTGAGTCTAGCTACAAGACTCGTAAATAAAGAAAAGCGCTTCTTGGGAGGCAACCCATGTTTTGTGTGATTTTATTTGTTTGATTGTTATTTGCTTCCGTATGCATGTTTTATTTTTATTGTTGGTTGATCATGTTTCTCTACTAAAATGTGGAAATACTTTATTATGTTGTTTGGCCTAGTCTTAACTTCAACCAAAGGTATTTTTGCAAAAGATAAATGTAAGGGGAAACCCCAAATATGTTTTTAAGAAACAAACCGATCATGATTCTCCACAATATTTAATGAACATGTATATTCGTATTTGTTATAGTCAAATGCTTGTATTGAGTCATAATGAAGTTTTGCAGGATTTTCCAGGAAGTATGACAAAGTTTTTCCAGAAATTTTCTGGAAACTTAACATAAGAATTTCTGCAGGTCCATTCTGACGGCGTCAGAGTATTGCTCTTGACGGCGTCAGGAGTTAAAATCTGGAAATTTTACCAGTTTTGTTTTTCTAACGGAGTCTTATGGTTTTTGTGAATCATTAAGTTTTATAATCTCCAGGAAATCTGCAAACTTCATTCCACAAGCATTATATCTTACTTTGCTTTCTAGGATTTAGTAACTTATATAGGATGCCGCCAATTTTACGCGAGGTTGCCTTGTCTATTGTTGTCAGGATTTACAGGTTATTTATGACAAGAAGATGATTTATATTCTGGAAGGGAAGCTTTGATTGTTCATTTTCTTGGAGGAAGATTTAACCTGGCCAACCTATAATCCATACCGAGCGAATCAGGGGAGTATTTGATTTCATTCTCTTTACCTCTTAACTTTTACATTCTTTACTTGAACATTGGGGACAATGTTCATCCTAAGTGTAAGGGGAGGGTAAAAAGATGATACCTTACATATGCACTTTCGCTTGAGTTTGTTTTGTTTGATAGTAGATGTGTAATAAAACTATGAGAAATACTTGTTAGTGTAATTTTAGCGCCAAATTTAAAATTTTTTAAAACATTTAGGAGTGAAACTTTAGCCATAGCAAGCGTCTCATGGATAGGAGATTGTATGACTAGCACATAACCGTATATTCAGAAAAATTTTCCACCCAAAAATGTGAGGTTCGCCTTTAGATTTGATAGGAAAAGCATTTACTATTAGTGCTTATGAGTGTACCGGTAGCATTTAGATTCTAGAACTTGCGTTAGTGATGCATCCCGAGACCGCGAGTGAGACTACATTCGTGTGGTAGGATTTACTACATGATAAGAGGCATTAGGATCACCCTTGTGTTAAACCCGTATTATAATTACTTGACCATTTAAGTCATATTACTTGGCTAGTTAAGTCAACTAATTTTTCCCACACCCTTTGCGTTGTACTCATTTTTAGTACACGAAACTGTTGATCCCAGTTGAGCTAATACGATCTTATATAGAAGTTAACTTAGACAAATACTTAAGCTTAAACGCGGAATATAAAAGCTTAACTTAAGAAGATTAAGAATTCTCTTTCAACACTTCAATATTATTAATACGAGCACTCGATAATGCTAGGGTTTTACAACCTTGAAGTGAATAATAATACGTACATAATCTAACCCTAGGATCCTCCTTTTATAGGCCAAGGAGTCCTACTAGGTTTACAATACCTTTCTCTACAAGATAAGAATAATCTAAATAGATAAACTATACAAAGAATCTATTCCATAATTATCCTATCGTATACAATGCTAATCTCTTCAGCAGTAGTTTCACCAAGCAGCAGATAGTCTTCAGCAGCAGAGTCATTAACACTAGCAGCAGTTTCATTGTAGCAGCAGTATTACTCAGCAGCAGAGTTTCATAGCAGCAGTGTCACTTGGTCAAAACCCAACAATCCTCCCCTAAACTTAATATTTATTTCTAAATATTCAAGTTTCTTCAAAGCTCAAAACATTGCTAGGAGGATGCTTCCAAACACTTCATCCCTTGAGAATTTAGTTGATCAACTATCCTCTTATAGTTTGACAGCAAATTGAATGCTTGATCATCAGAATCATAGTCTTTCTGCAGCTTAAGTGTTCTTTCACTATTAACCATCTGATTAACAACATTCCAGTATCTTACCACTGGGTAATCCTTTTCAGCTAGCATGTACAAGGTAATTGGCCCAAGAGTTAACATATGAACTCCAGAATCTTGAAAAAGTCTCCATCTTCTTACCTTGTAATCAGCTATCTCTGTCCATTCAGAGTCATCCATTGAAGGTTCAAACATAAGTTTAAGAGCTCTCCATAACACATTATCAGAAGAAGTTAAGACATGATCAATTTGATCTATCCCATACTTTTTACCATCAAATTTCTTAGCTCCAAACTTTGCCTTGTATAACTTCCACAAGTCTTCAACATCCTCTCTATCAAAGTAGTGTAACATTTGTTGAAATCTTAGAAATCTGTGAGACTTACCATCAGATCTCTGGACATCATGAAATGTTCCAATATTAGTATCATACCCTGTAGTTACTTTGACAATTGGATATTTGACTCCTAATGGTTTAGCATCCACAACTTCAGGATCTTCCATTTTGCCAACCACAGTATACACCTTCAATCTTTCTTTAAGATGCTCAGCAGGAATGTGATCAAAATCATGTTGAAACATATCTCCTTCTGGCATTGAACTGCTTCCTTCTCCAATCTTTCTCTTCTTCTTCTTGGCAATTGATTTTTGAACAACACCTTTTCTTTTATCACCTTGCACAGAAGAAGTAATCTTTGTTGCATCACTTTCAAGCTTTTCAACAACATAAGCTTCTTGAATCTGCTCTGCTTCAGCTATCTTCTCAGGCACCAACTTCTTGTTCATCTGAGCAATTTGCTCCAAGTCTTCAGCACATCCCATATTATAAAAAGTATCTGTTCTCCTCTTGGTTTGTTGATACAAATCAAAAACTTCTTTGTCAGAGTAAGCTTTCAACTGCACCAATGTCGATCCACCCATATTCTTTAGATACCTTTCATATTCTTTCCTTTGCTGTTTAACTGTTGGACCTTTGAATACTTTAACTTTTCTTCTAGCAGCAGCATTTTCTTTTCTCTTATTGGAAGCAAAATTACTAAACCAAGATTGCACATTAAAATTTGGAACTTCATTTTCTTCAATCTTGATCAGCTTGTTTAATTCAATATCAGCAGCAATTCTGATCTTTTCATCATCCCATTCATCATACATTCTTAAACCTTCAGCCTCTTTCTCAGCCAGCTGCTGATCTTCCAAATTAATTGCCTCTTGTGCTTTAATAGCAGCAGCTTCATCATGTTCAACTTGCAATGGCTTAGGCCAAGAATCAAAAGGTACATCAGTAAAATCAACCCCTTTATATATCCACCTTTGAACATCAACTTGCTTGCCTTTACCCTTATCTGTAGAAGATGATGTGATTGTCTTCTTTTGAGTAGCAGCAGGTTCTCTTATTGTTATTCCTTTTTGAGGTTTTCTTATTGCTGATGTTATGCTTGTTGTTGTGATAGGTTGTGATAATGATGGAGTTGATAATTGTGGTGTATGGGTGTCAGCAGCAGTCTTCTTACTTAGCAAGACCATTGCCTCTGCAGCAGCATTGTCCATAGACCCAGCAGCAGAGTCTTGAACTTCAGCAGCATTCACTATTCCACTAGCAGCAGAACCATCAACATTCTTAGCAGCAGTAGAGTCATCAATAGCAGTATTTTCCACTGAAGTCTTTAACACATTATCCACCTTTTCTTGTGCATCCACCACCTTTTCCATAACAACTTCATTCCCAGACTTATCAGCAACCACAAAATCTTCATCATTCTGAGGACTATCCATATCTTCAATCACTGGAACCTCCCCTGAAACTAATCCAGCATCCATATCTTGAACATTATCAACTTTTTCAAGATTTACCTCCCCTGAATCCATGACAATCTCTTTCCTCCCCTGTTTGGAAGCATCCTCTTCCAAATGAGTAGATGGTTCAGAAGAACTTACAACCTGAGTAGTCCCCACTTTCTTCAATCTTTTCAATGAGGTTGAAGATCTTGATTTCTTGAAGCTCTTAATCTGTGTGCGCATTTTGGTGATGACTTTGGCTTGACCAGCAACAACATCAGATAGAGTAAGAACCTTATCTTCCAAAGACTCACATCTCAACCCCAAAGCAGTACAAGTAGCCGTCAATTCTTTTATAAGTTGCATTGTAGTCTCATCACTTCGACCTGTGTTACCTGGTCCGAGAGGTGAATCATTGACATTGTCATCATGTACAAGTGGATCCGTCAATTCATGAGTCACTGGCCTGTCCTCATCACTTCGACCTGTGTGACCTGGTCCGAGAGGTGAATCTTGGGACAAAAACTCAGCATCAAACCTAGTTTGATCATCTGAGCCCCCTATGTTTTCCATTTGGCTAGGGTTACCATCCTGAGAAGCAAACTCATAAGAGTCCTTTTCTCTAGATGTTGCCTTGGTTTGGGTCTTAATGATGTTATCACTATCCTGCTCTGCTGCTAAGCTAGAAGCAGTAGTGACAGCCCTTGCCAACATGTCCTCTCCATCACCTAGGACAACCTCATCTGGTACAGCCATACTAACACTATCCTGAGGTAGATTAGTGTTCTTTTTGGTTTTCCTACGGGAATATTGTTTTGTAGGTTGTGTAACAGATGTAATAAGATTGGGTGTGTGATGGGAATCAGTGGGATTTCCTGATCCTTCGCCCTGGTTGTTGTGCACAATTTGTTCCATAAAAGAAGTAAGATTTGTATGTGCACCAGAAAAACCTTTGCCATGTTTATTCAAAAAGGTAAAAGTTCTTGAAGCCAGTTTTGGAGCATCATATTCAGCAATATGGGTTCTTGTTTTAGAAATTTGTTTTTCAATAAAGATTTGAAGAAATCTTAGATATAGCAAATAAGCACCATCTTCAACACCTTTAATCAACCCAGCCAATATCATTTTTGAAAAATTAAATGGTTGACCTTTGCACAGACATATCATTGCAGAAGCAATGGTAGTACTGAACTCATGCCACCCAGATGTTTTAGGACTCAAACAATGAAGGAATAGATGTATCAAAAACTTGTATTGAGGACAGAGGAGAGCTTTTTGAAATTTTAAATTTGTATGTTTCCCCTTATATCCCAATTCTTTTAAACCAACGAAAATAGCATCATTGGCAAGGCAAGTGGTCTCTGTTTCATCATCTAAGAGAAGAAATTCCCTTATTGATGATTCAGTTACACAAACCTTTTGCCCATCAACAAAAGCACTGACATGTTTTTCCCCATTCATAGTTTTGATTTTGGCAGTAAACCAAAACTGTTTGATGTAGGAAACATATATAGTAGGGTTCACAGTGAGTGCATACCTAAGAGAAGTAGCATTCAAAAACTTTACCATGTCTGTGAAACCTTCTGGGACTAACTCTTCATTCAAAACAACCACACTGTTGTGTTGCTCAACCCAGGTACGTGATAGCTCCATGAATTAGGTTTTAGTGAATTGGGGATTTGTGATTATTGGAATGATTAGGTGTAAGGGTTTGTGATAACTTCAATTTAGAACATATGAAAACCAATAATGAAGGTCAATTAGGTTTTAAACTGATGGATGAAAGTTACACATAGCACCCTCTTACTTACAACCGTAGCAGCAGAACCGTATCATTCACAACTAGCAGCAGAGTGATAGAACTAGCAGCAGAGTGAACTGGAGCCAGCAGCATAGTTGACTATAGACCTTGGTCAACAAAATCATAACAATTAATGCACATATCACTCCGTAATCCCTATAAAACCGGTCAGATCTTTTCCCCAAATTACGCAATCAAACCCTAATCACTTTCAAAAACGCCTCACACACAATCAATACTATCCATCTTTACAATCATATCATCACACAATGAAATCAACACCCGAAATAATCAATATCTCTTCTGATTCATCATCAGATGATGATTCTCCAATGGAACCCTTTGTTCCACCCTTTCGTCCTCCAAGATTTGGTTGTAGAACCAAAGAACAAGCACGCAAGAGGAAGCATGATCTTCCAGTGTTTAAAGATCTTCTCAACCTCAATCAGACTCCAAGCACCTCAAGAGGTAAACAACCGATGTCCCCTGAGGTCCCAGCATCATCAGAATCATCAGACGACCAAGCTTGGACGTTTGTGCAACCACCTCCTCCAGTGCATCATCATCAATCTCCCTTCATCTTCACATCCTCAGATGAAGAGGAAGAAGAACCACCAACCAATCCACCAGCCACTCCTGAGAGGCCACAGTCTTCAAGGCCGAGGCCACAATCTTCAAGGGCGAGGTCACAACCATCCCCTGGTCTTTCACTTGGACCAACAAGACAAAACCCTCCTCTCCCAAAGGATCGAGAGGTTGTGCTTGGGCTTCCATGCCCTAGGAAGATGTAGGTGGTAGGTTAGGATGTTTTTGTGTTTTGTCAGTTGATGTATGATCTTTGTACTTGTGGAATGAATGAATGATAAGATCTTTCTTGTTTAATTGCTTGTTAATCACCATTCATATATCTGCAAAATGTTAGACCAAACACCACAAAACAAACAACCAATATATGTACTAGCAGTAGAGTTAGAAAATCAATGAGCAGCATAGTACAGTATATCTCAAACATATACACATCAACAAGCAGCAGAATAACAAGCAGCACATGCATTACAAACTTTAACAAAAACAAAGAGATAAGTTTTTCAAAGATTTATCATACCAATGTTTGCAATTAAAAATTGAAACCTCCCCACATCAAAATGTTTAGTGAGAAGATCAGCAACATTGTTATCAGTATGAATTTTAACAATTTGAATCAACTTCTTTTCATAGCAATCCCTTATAAAGTGATGCCTTATCTCAATATGTTTTGTTTTAGAATGAAACACTGGATTTTTAATTATGCAAAGTGTGCTGTTGTTATCAATATGGATTTTAGTATTCATGAAATTGTACCCATAATCTAATAATTGATTCTGCATCCATAAGACTTGTCCACAACAACTTGAAGCAGCCACATACTCAGCTTCTGTTGTTGAATTAGCCACCACTGTTTGCTTCTTGCATTGCCATGACACCAACCTGCTTCCAAGAAATTGACAACCCCCTGTTGTAGACTTTCTATCCAAAGAAGCTCCAGCATAATCA
This sequence comes from Artemisia argyi, assembly GCA_030686995.1. Lineage (NCBI taxonomy): Eukaryota > Viridiplantae > Streptophyta > Magnoliopsida > Asterales > Asteraceae > Artemisia > Artemisia argyi. The sequence continues at coordinate 10,516,400 of CM060684.1, forward strand.
CTATCTGAGTAGGATACCAAATCAAATGGTGAATCCTTAGGATACCAAAGGCCCAATTTTGGTTGATACCTCAGATATCTAAAAATTCTCTTCACTGCATTGAGATGTGATTCCTTGGGACACACTTGAAATCTTGCACAGGCACACACTGCAAACATAATATCAGGCCTTGATGCAGTAAGATACATCAATGATCCAATCATAGACCTGTACAAGTGTATATCCACTTCCTTTCCATGTTCATCCTTCAGCAATGGTTTATCCTTTTCCATGGTAGTCTTGGCAGGCTTAGTATCTTCAAATCCAAACTTCTTCAAAATGTCATTGACATACTTATCTTGACTTATAAAAATGCCATTTTCTTTCTGTGTAACTTGCAGACCTAAGAAGAAGGTGAGTTCTCCCATTGAACTCATAGCAAACTTATCCTTCATAAGCTTCTCAAAACTAACACACATAGCTTTGTTTGTAGACCCAAAGATGATGTCATCAACATAAATTTGAACCAGCAAAATATCATCCTTTTGTCTTTTGAGAAACAAAGTTTTATCAATCTTGCCCCTGCTGAATCCAGACTCTAGCAAGTAGGTTGACAAGGTGTCATACCAAGCTCTAGGAGCTTGATGTAGACCATACATTGCTTTATTGACCTTGTAGACTTTGTCAGGATAATCAGGGTCTTCAAAGCCTGGTGGTTGAGCCACATAAACTTCCTCAGTAATGGTCCCATACAGAAAAGCACTCTTCACATCCATTTGATACACTACAAAGTCTTTGTATGAAGCATAAGCCAAGAACAGTCTAATAGCCTCTATTCTTGCCACTGGTGCAAATACTTCATCATAATCAAGGCCTTCTTGTTGTGTGTATCCCTGTGCTACTAACCTGGCCTTATTTCTTATGACAATTCCTCTCTCATCTCTTTTGCATCTGAAAACCCATTTTGTGCCAATCACTCTTTTACCATTTGGCAGTTCAACCAAAGTCCATACTTCTTGCAGCTTGAATTGTAAAAGCTCATCTTGCATTGCTTCTACCCAACTTGCTTCTTGTAAGGCTTTGTAAGTGTTTTTGGGTTCAATTTGAGAAAGAAAACATGCAAACAGGCAATTTTGAAGATCTTTATGACTATTTCTTTGATGCAGAGATCTGGCAAAGAAACTTTGATGTTGAAGATCTTTCAAGGCTTTAGTCATCTGCCTAGTTTGAATGGATGAGTGTGGATCACTTAAGATTTGATCTTTTGGATGATCCTTGTGTATTCTTGTGGTAGGTGTAGGACTAACAGGAATATTGAATTCCAAATTAGTATAATCAGCAGCAGCTCCAAATAACATACCATCAAGTGCATCATTGTCTGTGTCATAATAGATATTCTCAAGATCAGGCATGTTTGGATCATCAGGATAGATAGTGTCATCAATAGATCTACCCTGAGTGTCCAAATTAGGAGACAAGGAAGTAGCAGTAGAGTTAGTGAGCTTAGAAGCAGAATGTGGTGAAGCAGTAGTTGTATCTTTTGGCCTAGCAGTAGAGTCATCTGAGTCAGCAGTAGAGTCTTCTGGCTCAGCAGTAGAGTCTTCTGGCTGTTTAGGAGAGACATCAACAACTACCTTGGGAACTTCAGGAGTTTCTTTTTCTGCTTCATTAGGTATGACAATACCTTCTTCAGTTTCCATAGGTGTTTCATGAGAAACAACATCATCTGGAGAGCTTTGTTCCTTCTGAAAAGGTACAAAGGTTGGACCAATCTTCAATTTCTCAATCACAACAAACACTTCCTGTGGTTTATCAACACTGGCAATGACAGGAACATAGTTCATTGTTTTAGCAAGAATATCAACATCAAATAACCATTCTGGTCCCTTCCCTGCAGTATTATATGTGTTTTCACTAAACTTGATATGCAGATTCTCCTCCACATGTTTGGTTCTTTTATTATATACCCTGAAGGCTTTACTATTTATAGAGTAACCAACCAAATTTCCTTCATCAGCTTTTTCATCAAATTTGCCTAGCTGATCCTTTGTGTTTAAGATAGTAACAGGACATCCAAATGGTTTGAGAAAATCAATCATTGGTTTCTTTCCATGAAATAGCTCATATGGAGTTTTGTTATGAGGCTTGACTACCTTACTTCTGTTTTGCACAAAACATGCAGTGTTCACAGCTTCAGCCCAAAAAGGTACAGGTAGTTTTGAATCAGATAGCATAGTCCTTGCAGCCTCAATAAGTGTCCTGTTTCTTCTTTCTGCAACACCATTTTGTTGTGGAGTTCTTGCTACACTGTATTGTCTTAGTATTCCTTTTCCCACACAAAATTGGTTCATCTCACTGTTCTTGAATTCAGTACCATTGTCACATCTGATAATCTTTACCTTGTGATTGTGCAGGTTTTCAACTCTTGTAATGAAAGCTTTGAGTACTCCTGGAGTTTCATCTTTGGTTGCAAGAAAGAATACCCAAGTAAACCTGCTAAAGTCATCAGTGACAACCAAACAATATGACTTTTTGTTCAGACTTTTGACAAATACAGGCCCAAATAAATCCATGTGTAGCAAGTGTAGTGGCACAGTATTTGTGTTTACTGTCTTGGACTTGAAAGAAACTCTGTGTTGTTTACCCTTTTGACATGCAACACAAGTTTCACAATTCTCAAAAATCTTTGTAGGCATGCCTCTCACAAGATTTCCTTTCACCAACTTGTTCATAGTCTTGTAGTTCAGATGTCCCAGTCTTCTATGCCATAATTTGGACTCATCAATGGTGGCCTTTGCAATTAGACAAGTCAAAGCCCTCTTAGGAATAATGTTCTTAATATGGTCACTGTATATATTTTCCTTTCTAGGAACCTTCAATAACACAGATTTGTCATCTGGTAATTGAAAATCAGGAGAAAGAATCATACACTCAGTGTCTGTAAAAAGAACAAAATTCTTTTTGTCACACATTTGTGAGACACTAAAAAGGTTAAACTTAAGTCCTTTCACAAGAAGCACTCTCTCAAAGTCCAAATTTCCAGTTCTTAATGTTCCAATTCCAACAATCTTTCCACCTTTTGGATCATTCCCAAAAGCTACATAACCACCATCAAAAGCCTCAAGATCTTCAAGTTGAGACTCATCACCAGTCATGTGTCCAGAACATCCACTGTCAACAATAACCATATCCTTAAGCTCATCCAGTAGATTGACCTGCACATGAAAAATAGAGAAATCAGTTTCTCTTGATGACCCAAGCCATTACTGACTTGGATCTGCCCTGTGCATCAGTATAATCAAATTTCTTTAAATCACTTGATGCACTGCTATTCTTGGAAACATTATTTGAAACATTTGATTTTGGTTTCCAAGTCCAGCAAGCTGAGGCCTTAACAGCATAAAAGTGATTACCAACAACTGTATTTGGAAGATGTTTTGGCTCAGAAGTAGAAAGTTTTGTACTAGCAGCAGGTTGCTTGCTACCAGTAGAGTGCATACTAGCAGCAGAATGCTTACTAGCAGTAGAGCCATTAGAAGAACTAGTTGTTGATTTGAAAACACCTTTTGGTTTGGCAGCATAAATTGATCTAGTAGCACCAGATCTCAACAAAACAGCTCTAGGAATCATGTTTCTATTAGGATGAGGGTGAGTTTGTTTTGTAACATATTTGTGATTCACCCTTGTGTATTGATTCCAAACAGGTTTTTGGTTCTGAGGACATCTACCAATCAAGTGATCAAAACTACCACACTTATAACAAGCCTTCTTTTGTAATTCAAACTGGTCACCTAATCTCTGTGAAACTAGGTTGTTGAAGTTTCTTTGGTTCCCTCTAGGCTTATTATCAATACATCTCAATTGTTCTCTAGACACCTCATCTTATTCCCTAACACAGGCTTGACAAACTTAATATGTTCTACCTTAGGTTTAACCTGAGTAGGAATCTCTTCCTTTTTAACTGTTTGTTTTGGTTGAACCTGTTCTTCTTCACTTTCACTATCAGAATACCATTCTTCAATAATTGGAGCCTCAGAAAACTTTCTAGACTCAACCTTAGGTTTTTCTATAGTACTTGTGCTACTTTCACCTACAGGTTTTTCAATTTCTAGCTCACTAATGAAGGATAGCTCTTTGCCTGGTGGAGCAAAAGCAATTTTGGCTGGAGGAGCCACTTCATTATATCCAATTCCACTGCCTTTTCTCATCAAGGTGCTCTCTATAGACTTATTTACCATATCAGAAGCAAATTGTTGTTTCTTTACTCTTACTACATGTTTTTCTTTTTCAGCAAGAGCAGCTTCTTTTTCTTTTTCAGCTTCTTCTAACTTATTTTTAAGAACTTCTACTTCACTATTTTTCTTAAAAATTTCTATATCTCTGAGATTAAGTTGTTCTACATATTCCTTTTCACACTCTTTGAGATATTCGAACCTTCTCTCAACATTTTGAATACCTACTTTATAACCTAAGTTATCAAGTTTTAGATGTTCAACTTCTCTATTTAAACTCTCATTCCTAGCCTTAAGAACTTCTATAGTGTCAGAACAAGATTTAAAAGAACATCCAGATGATTCAGAATCATTAGATACCTCAGAGTCAGAGCCTGATGATGAACCATATGCCATAAGTGCAAAGTTATGCATATTGGGTTGAACAGCAGCAACCAAAGAGAAATTTGGTTCTTCTTCAGCCATATCACTCCAGTCATATTCTCCCAGCCCATCACAAGCTACCATTGCAGACTTTGATTCTTCAGTATTCTTTGGAACTTCAGCATTCTTCTTTGGAGATCTACACTCTCTAGCAAAGTGTCCCTTCCTGTTGCAATTGTAGCATTCAATCTTAGACTTGTCAAACCCTGGACTCTCCTTAGCCTTGTATTTGACTTCTCTTCCAGTCTTTTTCCAGAACTTTCTTGCTCTTAAAGTCAACATTGCCATTTGCCATTTGAGATCAATTTCTTCAAGATCATCTGGATCAATATGATCCAAATCTTGATTTATAACATGTGATCTTATGGTTGTAGTAAGCTCAGCCAAGAATGCACATAAAGCAACATCACTGGTAGAAACCTTGTCATTTGAACTAGCAGCAGATCCAGATCCATCAGCAGTAGATACTCCATAAGCAGCAGCGTGAGTATCTTGTGTCTCTTTGGATTTTGAAGACACAAAAGCAAGGTTTTGTGTACTAGAAGATGAAGTAGAAGAAGTAGCCAATTCAGATTCATACACCCTTAAATTGTTGTAGAGGCTCTCCAACTTCATTGTTTCAAAGTCAGGCTTATTCCTCTACACCACTGTATGCATGCTCCATTCAGGTGCAAGACTTCTTAGAAACTTGAGATTCACATCTTCCTGTGGAACAACATACCCAACAAGCTTTAGATGACTAACCAGTTGATTTAGCCTGTTGTATGTGCCAATTATCTTTTCTCCAGGTTCAGAAGTAAAGTTTTCAAACTGATGCTTCAACATATTCTTTCTGGACTTCTTAGTAGCATCATTCCCTCCAAACCTGAATTCCACTGCATCCATTAATGCTTTTCCTGTTTCACAATCATCAAAGTCCATTTGAAATTCATTAGGTATTCCCATTAAGAGAATACTATGAGCCTTGATTTCCAGCTTCCTTGCTGCATTAGCTTCAGCAGACTTAATTGGAATCTCCTTGCCATCAGCACTCTTCTCAGGTTCAGAATCACCATTAATAATCACATTCCACATGTTGAAGTCGATCATGCGAATGTATTGTCTGATCCTCCTCTTCCATAGCTCATACTCAGAAGGATTGAGCATAGGTACCCTTGAAGCAGTCACCATGTGAGTTTCATCACCCATCTTAAGCAAACGATTTTGGAACAGCAAACTTTTAAAGAAACAAAATCTTCTTGATTATAACTTCTAGATCACAAGCTCTGATACCACTTGTTGATCCCAGTTGAGCTAATACGATCTTATATAGAAGTTAACTTAGACAAATACTTAAGCTTAAACGCGGAATATAAAAGCTTAACTTAAGAAGATTAAGAATTCTCTTTCAACACTTCAATATTATTAATACGAGCACTCGATAATGCTAGGGTTTTACAACCTTGAAGTGAATAATAATACGTACATAATCTAACCCTAGGATCCTCCTTTTATAGGCCAAGGAGTCCTACTAGGTTTACAATACCTTTCTCTACAAGATAAGAATAATCTAAATAGATAAACTATACAAAGAATCTATTCCATAATTATCCTATCGTATACAATGCTAATCTCTTCAGCAGTAGTTTCACCAAGCAGCAGATAGTCTTCAGCAGCAGAGTCATTAACACTAGCAGCAGTTTCATTGTAGCAGCAGTATTACTCAGCAGCAGAGTTTCATAGCAGCAGTGTCACTTGGTCAAAACCCAACAGAAACCCCTAGTACACCCCTCCGAGCCTATCTTTTCGTTTCTAACTTTAAGCATCTTACTTAAAGGAAGAATTTGTTACACCCCACTTAAATGTACACCCAAATCGCCTTAGCCTTCCATGTATGCGCTCATTTTTAGTGCATTATTGTTATTTGTTAAACCCTAAGTTAACTTTCTAATTGATTACATGGTTGCTAAGTCGAGTCATATCATTGTACATATTGTTTTGGGACTATTGGGACTCATGGGTAAGTACTTATTTTATGGAGTAATGGGGAAGAACATAATATATTACCCCCATATATACGTTAATCTTAAAAGTGCTCCAAGTGTTTTGATTTTCTTAATTCGAGTCATTAGATTAGTTACTTGTAAAGTACGTAAAGATTCAAGTGTAAGGGGAACGTTTATACCCCTATGATGTATTATTTTGGATGGTAGGGTAAGAGTGTATGCAAAAAAAAAAAAAAAAAAAAAAAAAAACATACGGACTACCATCCCGTTTTTATTCTATGTTTATTTTATGTTTTTGTTATTTTTCATTTATTAGCTTAAGTCGAGTCTAGTCTTGGCTTAGCAACGCCATCTTGTACATGTAATTAACCAAGTTTGTTAACTCGCCACCAGTAAAATTTCCTTTATCCAACAAAACCGTGTAATTCATATCCCTATACCTAACGTTACAACCCTTTAAAAGACCTCTTTGATAGTTTATCCTAGGTGCTTACGCCATGTGGTGGAGGTTTGATCCTTTCCCAAGCCTATGGTAATCTATTTTGCTATGACAGGTAGTGAGAGATATCTTCCATTTCCATAATGTTATATTACTTTATTTCACCCGAGAGATGTGAGTATCTAAACACTATTTGTGAGGTGCTTGTGTATGACCTCCGTGCTTGTCTATTGGTCTTTAGTGGAACGATTATTTGTTGTAATTACTTTTATATTAGTGTTAAATGACCCCTAACTTGTCTTTCGAGTAGAATAAAAGCGCATTTGCTTGAGGACAAGCAAATCTCAAGTGTAAGGGTATATGATGAGGCGAAAAATGATCCGTTTTTAGGGGGTCATTTAAGCCCGAATTCGAATTTATTTGATCAAATATTGCCCTAAATCATTCCTTTTGTGATTTTAGGTGTTTGGAGAGTGAATTCTGGAAAAGAAGCCATTTTGGACGTTTTTGGAGCATAAAAGTGAAGAAAACGGCAAAGTACCAAATTTCCATGCTGAAGATACAAGGTGACGGCGTCAAGAGTAATATCTTGACGGCGTCAGACATGAAGATTAAAAGACCGTAGGTGGTGACGGCGTCAAACGCCTTCATGACGGCGTCAAAGTGGCAAGAATAAAATACCGTGGTCGGTGACGGCGTCACATAGGCCGTCATAAGTAGATCAAGGCCGTCCGAGGAAGTATATGGCGGCGAGGTGACGGCGTCACATGTAACTCTTGACGCCGTCAGCCTACTTTTCCTATATATAGTTTTCTAGTTTTTTCATTAAAGAGAGAGAAGTTTTGGTGAAACCCTAAAGACGATTTTGGTGTATCTTTTACAGGTTTTTCAAGGGTTCCAAACCCTTGAGACCTTGCATTGTAATTGAGATAAGTGTTCTTCCAATTCAATCAATATGTCTATGTGTTGGTTGTTTATATCTTGTTCTTGTCTCAATTCTACTATGCTAGGCTAGATCTCTTTTGTGTTTGCTTAGATCTAATGAAACCTAGATGTTGATTATGTGTTGATTACTTGTCTATTCTTGTTTTGGATGAATGATATTATATGTTAGGCTTAAGAAAACTGGCAGATCTCCAAATGGTAACATGCTTGAACGTCTTAAGAAACATGAACCGAGGCGTACTAGGTCTTTATTGGTTGTATTTAATGCATGAGCCACTGTTTACAATCCCTATAGTTGTGCTGGGTCATGGTGTAGGAGGAGATAAGAGCTCATAGAGTTGGGGAGTTATGTATGCCACCCCACGAATGGTATTAAGGAATACAATCCGTCATCCATACAAGTGTAACAAGTTATTAACGTGTAAAAGATATCTAGGGAGTAGTGAAGTCTAAGTAAACACAATTTCTCCAACCACTGCTCACAACCTTAGTATAATTTAGTTTAATTTCATTTTTAGTATTTTATTTTAATTATATAATAGCTTTGGGTTAGTTGAATAGCAACTAATTCCGCCCACTCTTCCAAAACCAGAGATTTTACTTGCTTTCATAAAAATATAAAAATACAAAAATAATCATCTCTCACCTTTAGAACTATTAATTAGGTTTTCTAATCCTAGCGACACTATTCCTAAGCTGAACGATCAATCCCCCGGTACTTGTCACTATACTATACTACAACGATCAGGTACACTGCCTGGTGGGGGTTGTAAGCTTCTCGAGATCCCTCGAGAGGTAAAGCAAGGTGCGATTCCCACGCATCATGGAACATGATCATTGTCTCCCTGAACATCAACATTTTGATTCCTGTTGTTGCGGTTAGTAGTGTCCAGGTTATCAGGAGTAGGGGTCTCAATATTTCGAGTAGGACGGCGTCCTCGACGACCAGGGGTAGTCGTTGCAGGACCAGTTCTGGTAGCTCTAACAGGGTTTCGTCGTGGGGCCATTGATCTGAAACATCATACAAGTTCGTGAGTCTCCGATAGAACTTATCATATGCTCAACAAGAATTATATCAACGAGGCCAAGTCATGGAAAGAATATCAACAGTACACCACAAGACATCAATAAGGCGAATAGGAACTCAATTTCCACAATATCCAAAAACCACATAATACCATTTAATAATAACCATCAACCATACATTAAGGATCCAACATCGTTCCAACTACCGAAAAACACAAAAAGATAATAATCGTTCCAACAAGACGAGTAATCAACGAAAATACACCAAAATAGGATAACTAGCTTTTCCAACCGAACACTCCTCGGTTAGGAAAGCAACAAGATAACATATCTCAAACATCTAGCCACACTGCTGGCGGAGGCTCCTCAACTCATGCCTCAAGCCATCAAGATCTCTCCATAATGATCCTAACTCCACACTATGTGTGTCGCTGTCTCTCTTGAGTTCAACCACCTCCTTCTCCAGCTCGGCATTCCTTTGCCATAACTTGCGATCGGCCTCTCGAGCTGTAATAAAACCTCGATGTAAACTCTCAATCTACTCGTGAACCTCCATCAAAACTCTCCTCATCTCAGTCGTCCTACCCACAACCACAGTCATATCAACTCTCAAATCTGCTATAAACTCTCCTATAACCCTCTCAAGTCGATCAGATAATCGCGAGATCCTCTCGCCCTGTGCAGTAATCTGAGCCCACATCCTACCAATCGCACCTAACTCTGCATGCTCAGCAGAAACCTTAGAAGGTGCATCCGACTCAACGGGACTACCAGGTGGCAACTCAAACAAAAGTGGATGATCAGGTGAAACAGGCTCAATCGGATGTATAGGTGAATCAGGCTCCTCAGCCTGGGCTGACGGCACTAACAGATCATCATCATCAGGCATCTCCTCCTCCTGAGGGTCATCCTCCTCCTCAGGGTCATCATCACTCTGCTCAGCCTCCTGAGGGTCACCAGCCTCATCCTCACCCTCGTACTCCTCCTCCTCCTCATCGGAAGAGTACATCATCAATCGTCGTCTCCTAACAGGTGAACCATGTGGTGAAGGGGTAGGTGATCTAGGATGATGACGCAATGATGCAGGTGGCGCCTCTGACAGAAGAGAGTGAGCATCTATCTGTAAAGGTGGTGAAGTAGGGCGTACCGACATACGTGCCGTAGCTCGGTGGGCAAAACGTGGAGCCACACGAGCCAAATCCTGATGAAGTGTAAGCTACCTCAATGTACCAGGGAGCCCTAGAGAAGATGAGGGTCCCTGCGTAGATGCAGCAGGTGGTGCTGAAGTAGAACCTGTCGGTGTCACAGTAGCTGAATGCATGGCAACCTGGTAAGGGTCATCAGGAGCCATGGTGAACTGTGCTGGAAATACCGGTGCAGTAAGAATATCCTCAACAACATCGGGCGTACGGGAGGCCATAGTCTGTGACAACGGCGTATGGTAAGTGTAAGTGTTTCAAAACAACTAAACCGCGAACTCAAAATACCGTATCAAAAATCATCATATAATTCCCAATCATATATATCAAGAAAGATTTAAAATACCGCATTACAAAAATCATTCGTAAAACATTTAAGCCATATAATTCCTCAAAACGCATATAATTCCTCAAAACGCCATCTTATCACTAAATCAATAAACCTCAAAACCTCAAATCATCTCAAGAATCCCATATCTAATAATCATCTCAATAATCTCATAATACCTCAATAATAATAATGATGCTTCGGCTTGGCGGGCTGGCGGGCAATGGTCGAGGATCGTTTTCTATAAAAATCGGTTATAGTTTAGGTGTCTATTTACCTAGTTCTCTATAACCTTGGCTCTGATACCAATCTGTAACACCCCCAAAATTTGATACAGCGGAAGACTCACAAGCTTTCGGGGTGCTACGGGGATTGGTATCCATTCAAAGTCATGAAAGAACGAGATAAAGTAAACATAAGAAAAACACAACCAAAACGGGTTTTAGAGTTTACATTTATCCCAAGAATTATCCAAAGTAAGGCCTAAAAGAAATAAACATAGGTCCACAAAAGTTATCAGAGTTTTAGAAAGATAGATCCATAACCGGTGCCATTGCCAAGCCTCCAATCCCAAGCATCCATAGAGCATCACTTAATTACCTGAGAAAACGTGCTAAAAGTCAGCTTTCGCTGGTGAGATCATAGGTTTAAATTCATAATTCGATATAGTGGACACGCAAAACGCTTGCTAGTTAGACTAGGCCTCAATCATCCAATCAAAATATCCAACCAAAATAATCCAACCAAAATAATCCAACCAAAACAATCCAACCAAATCAAATCAACCCTATAGGTGCACGCTATAGCTCAAATCAATCCAATCAATAGCTTACCTAGCTCAAGTCTAGGCCTCGCTCTATAACCAATCCAAAAGCTTACCTAGTTCGGGACTAGGCCTCGCGCAACAACTAAATCAATAGCTTACCTAGTTCGGGACTAGGCCTCGCTTAATCCTACCTAGTTCTATAAGCATAGCAAGTTTTGAAATAAATAAATAAAGCGATAATAGTCCACATAAAACATTTGCACGTTTCTCACCCCAAGTATTGAAAACAAAGTTCAAGAGAAAAAGTGGGGCTATGACTCACCTCAAGTCCAGAAAATCCTCAAAAGAAAACGATAGGAGAAAGACGTAAGCAAACTCAAGCAACTCACGTAACGACAACTACAGACTCGGCACTTCCTAACAATATCAAACTCGTTCAGAAACCATTTCCTCAAAATCAAATATTCCCATTCCCGAACGTATTCCGTTTTACTTTCCAAAAATATCCATTTCTCGAATTAACTTCATATTAATTTGAAATTTGACGTTTGGTATCCATATGGGTGAAGGGTCGACACAACTCAAACCAAAAAGCCACAACAAACAAGATAATAACCAACTATAGGTCTAATATTAGCCCAACATATTATTTAAATAATCATCGAAGCTTATCAAATCCGTCGATTTGGTAATCTCCCATATTTATTTACGTAATATATCGTTCCAAAATTATACCCAACCTAAAGCACATAGCACAAAGAATTCTATTTGGTATATATCGTAGTCCTATAAATTCCCTATATATATCGTCGAATCGGACAAATTCCACGAGATACATAGTAATTTATTACCCTAAAACATATACCACAACCTATGGACGTCGTGGGATACGATGCCCATTAATATACTCATTTTATATAATCAAATAACTCGATCTAATCCGTCGATTAAATAAGTCACTTGCTATAGAAAATGTTTATATTAATCGTCATATATCCGTGACAACACAAAAGTCACAATATAAAGTCCACTTGGACTTTAAATAACCACAACTCGTATAACTCGATGAGTTTCTAAATTTATAAAAATCACGTTTTTAATTATTATTTACCCGACTTATTATTTCGCCGTTATTTGTAGTTATTATTTATAACAATAGTCTGACATTTATTACACTATTTGCATAGTATAATAACTATCGTTATATTATTATAACGTTTACTCGTGATCGTTTTATTATTAATATACGCATTTATATATATATATATATATATATATATATATATATATATATATATATATAAGTTTATCACGTCTATATACGTATATAAACGATTATATTCTCAATAATATTATTACGAGTATTATTTTTAATATTTGACTTTTGAATATTTATCGAGTCATAGGATTTGGTCACATGTCCGAGTCATGACTCTCGGCTCATAGTCCAAGTCCAATATAAGAACCAAGTCAAAATAAATATATCATCTCCGTCCAACTCAATCCCATATCCACGTGCTACAACAAAAGGGTCCGACTACGGCACCCAACTAACCTATCTCCGTCATCTAATGACCGTCTCACAGTCGGTCCCCAAGTAACCACACTCGACAACACATCTCCAATATATCTCGTAACCCAAAAATGCCACTCAAGATCAAAATAATATATCCAATAAGTATCCATGGTCAAAAACCACGACCACGACAACAACAAAAATAATAATCCGACAAGTAACAACATATCCGAAAACAAAACAAATTACGGGTTGAGTTACCAAGTCAACCCGGGTCAATATACACCCGAAACAAGATACGGGAGTCCCACCCGAGACCAATAGGTCTCGGCTAAATCTATCGAGCCACACCGAACCAAACAGCCCACTATGGGGTGTCGGCCGAGAACCAAACGACCACTAGGTCGACCAAACATCACAAGCAAGCACCAAAATAATCAAGAATCATCAAATGGCCAAAGATGGCACATCCAAGACCCAAGCCGAGAGCCAAAGCTCTCGGTTAGCCTCGACCCATCAAGAATAATCATAAACCCGGATACCAAACATTTTCTTTAATTCATTTCATTCAAAACCCATAAAAATCTTTCGTTATTAACCATGAACACCCGAAAAGAACCAAACCCGTGACCCTAGGTCACGGTTCGAACCAAAACACGAGCCAAGCTCGACCTACCTTCGATTCCCAAGACTAACTCGAATGGATCTTCAAAAACCAAGACAAGAAATGACGATTTTGTGGTGATAACGTGGTGATTTTAATTCGAAAAAGGTGTTAGAGTGGTCCAAATCGCGCGTGGTTTGCACCAAAAGATAGATCGGAAGAAGATGGTTAAGGTGTTGGTGTTAGATTTGATGAGATGGTGGCGGTGGTGGTGCGATTTGGGTGATTAGGGGGCGGTGATGGTTGATATTGTGAGAAGAGAGAGAGAGAGTGAATATTGGTGATGAGGGTGTTGTGTTTGCTTTTGACCGGATCCACAAGGACGATGCAATTTACTCTTATTAAAAAAAACAAACCTTTTAATAATAATAATAATAATAATAATAATAATAATAATAATAATAATAATAATAATAATAGTGAGAGGTGTGGTGGATTAAGTAGCCCGGTGTAAATACACGGCCAAACCCGAAACCTTAAATAACCAAACAACTTTCTCAAACCGAACCCGTTCCAAAAATAATAATATCCGAACCAATATTAAAAATATAATTAAAATTTGTTAGGTTAACCTAGTGCCGGAGTCAATGTAGTGCCAAAGTAACAACCTCAAAATAAATCATCACGAACGAATCAAACCAAACCATAAATAAATAATAAATCCTCATAATTAACATACGATCAAAAACACGTTCCAATGTTCATAAAACATCTCGTCCAATAAACTTTGCAAAAATTCTAAAATTATAATTTTTAATGTAATGCGGGTTTTAAAAACGGCTCCCTATTTTGCCAGTTGACACAACCGTGTTATGGTCATTGGTTAGAGACGGATTTTAATTTTTGGTCTCTAATAAAATTAGTGACGGAGCTATAGTGACGAAAAGTGACCACCCTGGATTTGGTCACTAAACAGTGTTAGTGACCGATTTTATACTGATAGTGACCATATTCGTTTTGTCACCAAATCCAGTTTTTCTTGTAGTGTATTTTGGAGGAGACAAATTTTTAAAGTTGGTTTTGCGTTATAGTAAAGAGTGGAGACACCCGCGCATTGCCGCGGCTTGTTGGCTTTAAATATGGCAAAAGTATAGGTAATCAGTAATAGTTATAGTTATTTGTGTGGTAATGTGCAATGATCGAAACAACATTTAAATTATAACTAGGATCCTCTTAATACAGTTTAAATGTTTCACTTTCGCTCTTTCATTTTTGAGACTTTTTGTATATCAACGAAATTTTTTAATAATTCATGTATAACTGTGGGATCATTTGTGCATAAAATTATTGTTGAAAAAATCTGGTTAACAGATTCAATAAGAGTCCAGTATTGAAGTCATAAATCGTAATCATCACATACAAAGAATCTCTTGCTTTTCATAAAAATCAAAGACAAAAATGCTCATCATGAACTACGCAACACGCTAATTGAGCATCATAGGAACAACACAAATTTCGAATATCTTACTAGCTGTCGAGAAAGATCAAGAACAAAACCACACTGACTGAACTCCTATATCAAAAATTAAATGTTCACTGAACAACTAAAATAAGGTTTGTGTCGTTGCGCTTCAAAATATCACAAGCGTGAATTTGCTTTTGCCCATGATACTATACTAGCATTAAATTCTAGTAAAGAGTGGTTATCGTTGAAATAATTGTCATACAACGCTCGTACGCTCGTTTCCATGGAGTGGTTGTATAAGTTAAATGATGGGTCTCACTACTAGGGGTGGCAATTGTCGACACTACACGATAAACGACATGAACCCGACACGAAGTTAAACAAGTTTGGGTTAAGGATAAACAAGTTTGGGTAAAAAACAGTTTAACCCGTCTAACATGCCTTTTTATGTTGGATGTAGATTATGTTAGAATTTTAATATCATGAAAATCATATAAATCAAAGTATATACGTATGCGGAAGCTATGGATCAAGTATAATATAATTATTAACAAAAATATAAATAGGATCGTACCGTATGCAATCTTGAATTCTTGAACAATTGAAGAACCCTAATTAAGGTTTATGCAAATCGACCTTTGAACAAGTTAAATAGGCAACCACTAAAAATCCAAAGTAGAATTTCTCGACGTTTATGTACGCGCGTATTGTTAGCGATTCAATTAGAATGCTAGTTCAAGTCACAAATAAAGCATACAACAAACAAGGTTTAGCTTTAATAAAATAAATATGATCGAATCCATTTATTTCCTGTTGATCGAACCTAATACAAGAATATGGAAAAAGAAGAATACATGCATGCACATGCGAATGGTATGCACGCATGTTGATCATATACATACATTATTAATATGATAATAAATTCGATCCATTAGTCAGACACATAGATGCCATACGAATTGTTTAAGCAAAAGGGTTTGTTGACACTTTTTTTTTGTGTTAGTCGAAATCACAAGAATGAAACTAAATGGTGTATTTATATAGCTTTTAATCTTGTTCAACAAGCCATTGCTAGCACCTCCTTAAGTTTCAAAACTTGACACTCAACCCCCTCCTTTTTTCTTATTCGACCATATAAATATTTTCTGACTTAATATAATTAAATCTCATACGCAACGCATGCAACCCCATAGGCTCATGTTCAAATCCGGTCATACGTATATTAAATATATCCACAAACTAACAGCTCCCACTTGGAGATATCTTAATATAGGTAATGACATTGTCTAGCGTCTAGCAACACGTCAATGCCCCCAGAACGACCCTGAGTGTGGTTTCCTGGAAAAACCTTTTAATGATTCATCATTATACTTATTATTATCCTTTTGTTTCTAATACCATGTTAATAAAGATATGGATCTTAGTTATTCTTTAATTAACAATTCTGTTTTTCGTTGTTTATGATTGATCAAGATTACCAAAACATCTGAACGTATTTCAGATAGACTTTGGGCGTGCGCACGCAAACATCTTGTCAACCCTACGAGGGGCATAGCAGTATTAGACTTCAAAACAAATTTGAAGGAACAAATTCTTTCTTGACTACAAGAATAACCCATGAACTTTGCAACACTTCTGAAAACAATCCTTATGACTACCAGTTACGGATAGCGGTAAATTGCTTCACAGAAATGCGCTACATCCATGACGCTTATCTGGTATCTCAAGTATGAGGATAACAAATTAATGATTTACTCACTGACAAGATCCATAAAGTGAAATCATGTAGTTGGGATAAGTCTTATATTCAATTCATTGAATATCATGTGAAATTGGTATGTCAACGCATCAATATACTTTCAAATATATTCTAACCAATACTCAGATTTATCTTAGTTCAATGATATTCCCAAGCCAAAGTGGTCTTATTTATAGTAAAAATCAAGCCTTAGCCTCCAAGCATAAAACTTGGGCACTAAGTGTCATAAAATGCCAGGTTTAGGAGTTATTATGGAGACATGATCGGACTTGGGGCTTAATGGCACTTAATTATGTATTAAAAATGACTTGGGGAGGTCAGCAAGCATCCAACCGATCCGGATGGATGAAAAAGTTAGTTCCATCCGAATCGGTTGCGGGCTCCTACCGATTGGATGGATGAGTCTGGCAGAAAATGATAAACATGAAAGTTGTAGCACTTCTCTTAGATTTCCGTGGCCGCTTGAATCAACTAAATCGGAGTTCGTATGCTCAACTTATGGCCAAAATGGTGAAGGTGTGTCGGGAACAACGAGTCTTCCAATAATTCTTCGTTTTAGCTTCTTTCCTTCATTTCACTTCTCGTTTTCCTTCTTGTGCTTTATTCTTGAGTCTTTGGAGTGACAACTTCATGACTTTATCTTCTCGAATATACTCCAAGAGACTTTCATTTGTCGGGAATTCCTCCGTACATTCATAAATCTTCGTTTTTGTTCATTTCTTCGTCTTTTTCTTGGTTTTTTTCGTCATGAACCTAAAATAGAGAATATACTTCATTAAGTACCATAAGTTCATAAAAGTGACCAAAATAGATGCATAAAATCTACAATAACGCTCCTAAAAACATGTTAATTTTGAGCGTTATCAAATCCCCCACACTTAAACTTTGCTTGCCCTCAAGCAAATCTAGAATTAAAAAAAAAAAAAAAAAAAAAAAAAAAAAAAAAAAAAAAAAATCCACATAGTGCACAAGAATGTTTAGAAAAATGTGATGTAAATCTACCAAGCACAAGTACAAGATACGATTCGTCGTTTTAAGCTTTAATGGTGAAAAATTCGAGATGTTTGACAATACCCAATGATTTTCTTGCTTGATTAACATTTCTAAACACCTCACGAAAAAGGAATCAAATATAATTCACTCAACACTCATTTTATTTGTGGTGGTGGAGTATATATAAGAGAAATCACACTCATTGCTCAGTTATGATCCGTTTATTACCATAGGCTTGTACAAGAAACAAAACTCCATCGACGAGGCGTAAGCACCAAGTGTAAACATCTAAAGAGGTCTTTTATTTGGGTTTAGGCTTAAAGGGGTATAAAAGACTTTTGTACCATTATCTCATGCAAAGCGTAGTAGATCGGTGGCGCGAATTCTTACATTACTAAATAACGGATGGTCACTAAGGACAACTTTAGATCGCTGGCGCATCATCTAGCTCCTTAAGAAATCGGATGGTCACTACATGTCATACACTTGATAATTTTACAAAGCCATAAAGGTAGGGATAAGACATGGGATAAATTTTATGAAATTGGTTTTAAAAGAAAAATAAAGTCAAGTCTAAGTCCCATTGTTGCTAATTACGAACAAATCACAAATCCCATAAATGATAATAGTTACAATCTTTCTCCTCTTCGAACTTTCACATGTCGATACATCGATTCACCATAAAAATATTCTTCATACTTAGCACATTGACTAACAACATATCACATAACTTTCTTTCTACATCTCCATACATAATACAACACATTGGCTATAATTGTCACCTTATAGTTGCGATGACTTATTCTTTTTTTTTTCTTTTTTCTTTTTTTTTTCATACATTTCTCCTTCATATAACATATCTCCCCCACACTTCGCATAAGCATCACCACAAAAAATACAAATAAGAAAGACGTCTCCTTCATCTTTGTTGGAATGGCACACACGAATGACAAAGTGTGACTAACTAATAATCATAAAAAACAATCCAACAACCATGTAACTAGCAACCCACCATTTAGACTCTGACAAAGGGTTAGGCTAAGATTTAAAGTGTAAAATATTTTTGTATTTTTCTGGATGTAACAAAAGAAATGGGATGGCTCCGAGGGTTAAACTAGGGGTATCTAGCATTAAAGATAAACGCTAACAAATGGGTTCCAAATACGAGGGTAACTAACCGATGTGGTTAGCAAAAATTATTTTGTAAACGGATGGTCATTTGGTTTTATTCCTAAGGTGCCTTTTTATCACACGAATACACTTATATCATATGAATGCGATCTTACTGCGGTCTGGTAATGATTTACAAGTACAAGTTCTATAATAAATAAAATCACCGGCACACTCATAGTAAAAGGTTCAAGCATAAAAGATGTATGCTATGTATGAAATAGGCTTAAATCCTCACAATTTAGTGAAAAGGGTTATAATATGCGCTCGCAAATGTTATCGATCCTAGAATGGATTGCAATATTAATCGGGACACATCTCAAATTTTTCAAAATTACATATTTCACTAGTGGATTGATCCAGTTATTCTAATATATTTTCCTAAAAGCGTGAAAACAACTAGATCATAATGGCAAACAAGTATACATAAACTTTTTATTAGCCCAAAAATTATAAGTTAAAAATGAGTTTCGTTTTCCACTATTTTACTTTCCCCCACACTTAAGTTAAGCATTGTACTAAATGTGAATAATAAATTTCAAAGCATGTGAAATAGGGAAAAATAAATAAATAGATATTCCAAGAGAAACGAAACTTTCCGGGCCGTAGAAATCGCGATCGAACTCCAAATGATAAGATGCTAAGCATGTGAGATCAATCGATTTCGCTTCCAACAAAACATCAACACACCAAGTACAATGTCACCAATAATCCAATATTCAAGAGCTTATTAAATTTGCAAAAACAAACTAAACTACAAAAATGCGTAAAATCCTAAAACTCACTTTCGTAGGTATCACGATTGCATTTAGCATATGCAACAAGCCTTTTAAACCCCTCGGTGGCCCGAGTGGACGAGTGAAGTCTCGTGAGGGTTTCCAGTTAACATACCCACAAAGTTCAAAACTTTTTTTTATTTATTTTTTTTTAAATGTACTTATTTATTTACAACGTACTAAAATTAAAAATAGCAAAACACGAGTTTAAGTAGAATAAAAGACATGATACTCTTGCAAAAACCAAAAGACATTTAAACTTAAACGATCTAAACACAAACACATAGACACAAAATACGAAAAATGAAAATATTTAAACATAACATTAAACATGACATGTGAATAAGAAAACAAGCAATATTAGCACTCACTAAACATAAGCTAACAAGTTCAAACACTAAAAACACTAAAACAACTCAATATAAAAAATCATAAAAAATTTACCGTGGCATCCATCCGATCGGTTGGAAATTAACAAAAGTTTACCGAGAGCTCCAACCGATCGGATAGAAATCCATCCGATTCTGTTGGACCAAAAGTTTCAAAACTCCTTTTTATTTTTTATTTTTTATAAACTTTTACTTAAAACTTTTTATTGATAAATAAAAGAAGAACGCATAATATAACAAACACACCAATAAACACAAGTAAATAAAACACATAAACACTAGAAAAACATAAATAATAAAAAAAACCACTTAAAACAAAAATAAACATGAACACATAAAAGCACGATCGAAGAAAATCTCAATCACATAGACGCAAGCAAACACAATTAGTCACGTAACACAAATCAAACAAAACAATCTCGAACAAGAAAGGCTTATTCCAAATTAATATGAAACTAATCTACACAAAAATAACACGAACTAAAAGAAACACAAAAATATGCAAGAGATCACATAACTTATAAAACTCAAACTGGTCATTTTGGTGGGTTTTTTCAAAAATACTTTCAAGAACACTTAAAACATATACTTGTATGTAATTCCTTGATCAATTATGTGGAGAATTCGTATTAAGTTTGGTGTAAACTTGTTATGATGCACAACTAAAAATGAGTAGTTATTCAATCAATGATGTATATCATGTTTAACCACTACTAAGAATACAATCACCTAATTTACTCCTTTCGGCCTTATCTAATTAGGATGACAATTCAATTAACACATTGTTGTTTTGAAAATAAATTATTTTCTTATGAATTCCTACGAATCCTTTCGGTCCTTTTTTCGTGATGAAATCTTCTCAAATCCATTTTAATAAGTAAATAAGATGTTTGTCAAGCATCATATCCCATACTAATTCGTGCACTAATGTTTTGGAATAAAAACATGTAGAAACTCCTTTCGGACATATTTTTCCCAAGAATGTTTTTACCGACAAATTAAGCAAGAAAAGATGTTATTTCAACAAACTCATAAAATAGATATGTTTTCATGCATCACCTTTTTAATGAAAATAATACTCCATAACCAATTACATCATACACACAAGTATATCACAGATTACTCCATAACAATCATATCAAAACACAAGTAACAATCAAACACCTAAGAACAAAAACCAAAACCCCAACAACGGCGCCAAAATTCTATTGCGGCATTGCCGAAATTATGATTAAACAAGCAAACAATTCAACAAACAAACAAACAAAAGAATACAAACACAAGTCCCCGGCAACAGCGCCAAAAACTTGATATGCTAATTAGCAACCATGTTTTAAATTTATAGAAACAAGAATTACCGGTTAACTAGAAACACATTCGGGCAAGTATACCCTAGTCAATTGTAGTATAGGAGTGGTAAATCAAGGTCGTCCCAAGAGACTTGTTTGCACTCAAGTGTCGTTTGTTTGTTTAAGAAAGTAACAAATTAGTGGTTATGATTGTCACAGATCAAACCACAAGAAAAGCAATAAGAGAACAAGCACACAAAGAACATTCATCACAAGAATCACATCAATAACAAACATCTTGAAATATAAAAGTAACAAAGTTTACCCAAAGTATGAATTACAATATGCATAGGTGAAAGATTATAGCAACCTTCAAGCCTCCAATCAACTACAACTTCTAAACAAGCCGGAAAATTATACCCGAACACTTGCTTGAGCACTTGAGCACTACTTCGGAAAATGGCAAAGGGTTGTCGTCTTTTGGGTGAGATAAAGGTGGTGACAATTCATCCTTAAGGGTAGAGGATAGAAGTGCACCTGGTAAAAATTCGTCCTTTAGGGTGGAGGCTTGAAATTGACCATGGTAAGTTGGTAACAATTCTTCCTTTAAGTTGGAGGCTGGAATTGCACCTTTGTTTTGGTGGAAATTCGTCCTTGCGGGTGGAGGCTCGAATTGCACCTTTGTTTTGGTGAAAATTCGTCCTTGAGGGTGGAGGCTTGAATTGCACACTTAGAACCAAGCCAAAGTGGTCTTATTTATAGTAGAAATCAAGCCTTAGCCTCCAAGCATAAAACTTGGGCACTAAGTGTCAAAAAATGCCAGGTTTAGGAGTTATTATAGAGACATGATCGGACTTGGGGCTTAATGGCACTTAATTATGTATTAAAAATGACTTGGGGAGGTCAGCAAGCATCCAACCGATCGGTTGGATTCCATCCGATCCGGATGGATGAAAAGTTAGTTCCATCCGAATCGGTTGCGGGCTCCTACCGATCGGATGGATGAGTTTGGCAGAAAATGATAAACATGAAAGTTGTAGATCTTTCTCTTAGCTTTCTGAGACCGCTTGAATCAACTAAATCGGAGTTCGTATGCTCAACTTATGACCAAAGTGGTGAAGGTGTGTCGGGAACAACGAGTCTTCCAATAATTCTTCGTTTTAGCTTCTTTCCTTCATTTCACTTCTCGTTTTCCTTCTTGTGCTTTATTCTTGAGTCTTTGGAGTGACAACTTCATGACTTTATCTTCTCGAATATACTCCAAGAGACTTTCATTTTTTCGGGAATTCCTCCGTACATTCATAAATCTTCGTTTTTGTTCATTTCTTCGTCTTTTTCTTGGTTTTCTTCGTCATGAACCTAAAATAGAGAATATACTTCATTAAGTACCATAAGTTCATAAAAGTGACCAAAATAGATGCATAAAATCCACAATAACGCTCCTAAAAACATGTTAATTTTGAGCGTTATCACATTCTACCATTAGAGGGTGAATTTGCTTCACCTAAGGCTGAAGGGTTATTGAATGCTGATGAGTATATTGGAGTTGAAGAGGATGGAGGTGGTGAATTTGATAGTCATTTGGATGAAATAAATTTGAATTCAAGTGAGGAATTAGCGGACTCTCAATCTGCATATTCGTCGTATCACCTTGAGGGCAAGGTGATTTTTGAAGGAGTGGGGAGTATTACAGCATGGGTAGCGGAAGGCGGAAGAATGGTGTTGTGTTATGTCCAAGGTAGTGGAAGGCGGAAGAGGAAAAAGGTGTTGGTTGCGGTAGCGGAAGGCAGGAAAACTACGGGAGTGGAAGGTAGGACTAGGATTGGGATTGGGATTAGGATATGGGATCCTAGAAAGAAGAGAAAATTTTCAAGACCACACCTTGAGGACAAGGTGATTTCGAAGGAGTGGGAATGATACGCTCCGGGCTTATGTCATATTATATTTATTTAGGATATGTCTTTGTATCGTATTAGGAAAGTGTCATTGTTTAGATATGTTTTTATGTTTGGCTTGTTTACAAGCTAGGGTTATTCGGTTATATATACCGAATCATTATTATGAATGAATCAATCAAGTTTTAAGATCAATAATTCTCTAGTTTTCTCTTCTATTTTTTAAAAAGCTCGCACACGCTAAAAGTGATGCCTTATCCTGATACAACCTCTAACTGGGTGGTATCAACCTTGCAACTGTAAGACTCGTTCGATTCACAGCTAAGCCTATTAAATTTCTCAGTCACACCTTCATAGAATAAAAAATACCAACCATATGTAAAATGGTATAATTAATCGATGATAACATGTGAAGTAGTTGGATGTAAATTTCCGGCTAGAACTTATTAGAGTCATTTTTTTTTTTTTTTTTTTTTTCAAAGGCAACTTATTATAGTCACTGGTTAAAATTATTCTTCAAAGTCAACTTCAATGTTAATACTATATGAAGTAGTTGCATGTAAATTTCTGACTAATTCTAGTCATTGGTTTAAATTATTCTTTTAAGTCAACTTTGATGTAATTAAGAAGAGATGAAAGGGCAGATCTTAATATCTATATGTACGGTTATAGTAGTGATTAATCAAAACTTTGGCAAACAATATTATGCGATTATATATTTTTCGGGATAATAAGTTTACGCATGTCGAGAATTTTAGAGAATAATTTTATAAAATAGAATTAGGGTTTGTGTTACATTCACATTTGGAAAAGATATGATGAAAGAATGATATATCACACAAATTTAGTACCTATCACGTTTTATTAAGAAAATATGTTGTTTTGTTTTTTTTTTTTTTTTTTTTTTTTTTCCAAATAGATTTACAAGTTTAATTAGAATTTAAGTTTTAGCAAGAAACTTATATCAAAATTTACTTTTTAGCAGAAAAGCTTTATAAATCACACCCGCTTTCTTCAGGTTTATTTATTTATTTATTTATCCATTTATTTATTTTTATTTTCCCTAGTTTTGACACATGTATGTTTTGACGTTCTTTATTAAAAATCACGGGAATAATATTTTAGAGGAACTAGTTAAAATGCTCGTGCACGCGCGGGTTTTTTTTGTTTTTTTTAATTTTTTGAAATAATTATTTATTAATTTTAATTCTATTGTTAATTGCATCTCATATATATTTTTTGTATTTATCTTCTACATGTGTTATAGATAAATATAAAATAAAAAGATTTTTTTTTAAATATCTTATCTATATTTTTTGTATTTATCTTCTACTTTTGTTATGGATAAATATAAAATATTACCTAATAAGAAAATAATTTTTTTTAATAAAATTATTACTAAATCAGGTATGAATTGATTCTTTTAAAATGCAAAATTATGTAAAAGATTGGTCAATAAAAAGATTCAGTTGAAAATTTGAAACCTCATGCAAAAGTCTTTTCTACTCCAAAAAATCAAATCCAAAAAATTGACAAACTTGTCTTAATGATTCATAACAAGTCGGGTCCTACTAATTAACATGCATGTTCACGCAGTTAAGACATAAAATCAATTTTCAAAATTATGGTAGCACCTCCCAGTGTCGCTTTCATAAACAATTATTTACTGTTCATCGACATTTAAACTAACACCGTACTATGTATCTAAAATATTTACGTATATCCCAGTATCATCCTCTTTCAAACTTGTCTTAAAAAATGGCCCATTTGCGATTCAAATTTGATGATGAATTCATTTTACATCCAATGGATCCATGATTGTCACCGATAGAATATTGTATCAGTTTGTTAATACTAAGGCTCAGATAATTCTTAAATCGTATAAAGTTCACTTTCTTAATACAATATTTCTACCTTATTGATTGACTTGGTTTACAAGAAATTTATATAGGGATAAGACGAGAATGAACATTCAATGTCTAAGCAAAAGAAAGAGAGAAAAAATAGAGAATTCGATGCATTGTTATATTCTGAACGAAAGACCAAAACACACTACAAGAAAATAGATATAAGAGAGGGTTTAGTGAAACAAAAAAGTGTCACTAAATGTAACCTTTTAATGTCACTTTTTAAAAAGTGCGAGTAAAAGCTTAAAATTTTGATATTTAATGACACTTTTTATATACTAAATGTGTCTTAAAAAAAAATATGTATCATCTCACTTTTTTGTGTCATTATAAATTGGCTTTTACTTACCGGACTTCTGCCTAAACTTTTTAAATGTAGGAGAAGCATACAAAAATTTTGATGATACATTTTTATAATTTTATTGACTTTTTTAATTTTTAGTGACACTTTTTAACTATTTACAATATTTATGTAGCGAACCATGTTTATACTGTAGACTAGGTGAATTTTGGTGAAAATTCATAATGAACCCTTCATTAAAGGTTAAACCTTTTGGTGAAAATAACCGCCTTTTAAATAGAATCCGACAACACTATATTAGCGACAATTCTCTCTCACTATTGTTGATAGTCACATCTATTGAGTGGCTGCAACGCTTAATGACGAATTTCTGTCACAAACCTTTGGTATTCATTGTATTCGAACTCAAGTTTATTAATTTATACAAGCATGCACTCCTCACCGCCTAACTTGTATTGTAATTTAACTTGAAGTCTATTTGGTCTAGGGTAATCTTAGTTACATAAAATACTTGATGACACGAAAATCACAAACATATATTTTTTTATAAAACTGTTTTTGTAATGAGTAAGAAATAGAAGGAAATCATGATTTTATATGTTTTTCTTTAATTTTGCGTTTAATGTTGGGGCACAGTTATTTTGTGATGAAGGAAGTAAAGTTTACGAGTATTTGTTAAAATTTTAATCTCGTTCATATATTTTCTATGAACGTTGACGTTGACTAAATCAAGGGAGCTAGAGTATAAATAATTGCAAGAATACATGCTGAAATGATCATATCTGAAAAGCCTTCAATGATTTCATTCGCTTACACATACACAATTTTTGCTTGATTGCTCGATCTGAGCTATTATTCCTTCGTTCAACATACCAAGTTCTATGGCAATGGAATTTACAAAAAGCTTCTTCAAAAAAAAAGAAATTCCATCATCCGACCCTAGTCATATGGTTATGGAATACTCTTTGCCAGGCGCCTATAGTCGATTACAAAATCCACGGGATCTACCGAATCTAGATATGGTTGACGGTAATTTCTGTCATCCGGCCATTCTACTCTTTTGTTCCTTCACTCCAATTTTTTACATACTACTACCATACATTTTTTTTTAATTATTGTTTTTTTAATTTTTATGGAAGGCCCTTCATTTCTGTAATCCCACATGGAGATTAGTATTAGTATAATTGAATCCTACTAAAAATGCAGTTATTATTAATATATTAGAGTAAATTACACCATTCGTCTTTGTGGTCTGCGTTGACAGCAGTGGTTCGTCCCTTTTCCCAAAAAATGTGCCGTTTATCTCTCTAACGATCATCGCTAATGCTCGTTAAATCCCTCATTCGCCTAACACGTGAATGTAAAATAGTCATTTTATTCTTAACTTATCTTCTTCACCTGTTTATTCTTTTTAAGTTTTGTTTTTCTTAAAATTGAAATTCTTAAAAACACTAAAGAACAATGATGGTAATTTCACATATTCAACCTACATAAATCATCAAAATCAAACCAAAATAAAAATCAAAATCAATTTTATGTCTTTTAAAAAGCATAATAAACTACTTGTTGAAAATATCATTTTACCAGATCTTATTAGAAACCTTGGTATCTTGTTTTCTTGTCATGCTCATGCACATCAGGGCAAAAATAATTAACAACGTGTTCTTCAATTGTTAACCCAATATTCCAGCTTCTAGCCTTATATTTTTTAAACAAACTTCAGTTTCTAGCCTTATATTTTCTTTAAACTCCAGAAAATATGCTCTCTAAACTTATAATTTCTAACCATATAATAACAGAGCACTTGCTAACTTTGCGTTGAAACTACTAAATAGATGGTAGAAAAAAGGATTACTTTGAATATGGTGCCCCTCTATATGAAGCATCCATTCAAGGTGACTGGAAAGCTGCTAAAGCCATTCTTGAAAAGAAACCAGAGTTGGTAAGGTATGCTATCACTGAAAATGGTGAAACAGCACTTCACGTGGCGGTATCCGCAAACAGAAGCAAACAGGTGGTAGAATTTGTGAAAAATCTGGTAAATGAGATGACAGTGGAAGACTTGGAACTTGTAAACAAAAATCACAATACAGCCCTTTATTTGGCAGCTGCAGCTGGAAACCTTGAAATGGTTAAGATTTTGGCCGAAACGAATGAGGCCTTGCTGTATATCCCTGGTCATCATGGGACAATGATGCCATTGTATGCGGCTGCCACGTTTGGAAGTAATGAAGTGGTTGAATATCTTTATTATCAATCTCGGCAGGACTTGTATGGTGAACGTTGGACAGAAACTTGTGGTTGGGTTCTTGAGAAATGTGTCGAGTGTGACATGTTCGGTAAGCATCCAATTTATTTCACCTAAACGTTTTAACTAATTAGCTAGTTGATTACTAAAATGTATATTTTTCTCCACTACTCGTTTTCCGACTTAAGTAATCTTAGTTGTTAACTTCATCATTTAATTGAATTTTCGGGGACGATAACGGGGCAAAGAATATCGGGATGGATCTTATTCCTCATCCACATTTCGATTTCCACGCCCCATCATGTGGGGCCTACCTACCTTGGTGGCTACCCACATGGGTATTGTTTTAACCAACTACTTAACAAACTTTTCGAAAAAAACTAATCTTTGTCTATTATGTTCATGTAAAAGACAAAGCTTGATGGTTTTTTTTACTTATATTTTCATTGTTTATTTCCGTTGTAACATTTCCCCTTACTAACTAACTGTCAGATATCTTTCAGATATTGCACTACGGATAGTGAAAAAGTTTCCAGACCTTGGTTGGAGGAGCGGAGTACTCGGAGTTCTGGCAAGAAAGCCTAAAGCATTTTCGGAAACAAAATCTAGTTTCATTAAAAGAACTATCTATTCAGGTAAAAATCTCATGTGATGCTTCTTTATTCATCCTTTCTTGCTAAGAGTGCTACGTGCACTAAGTTACAGGTGCCGTCACATTAGCTTTATCCATATAAGATATCTATAACACATTCTCTAAAAGAATACACTCCCCACTATATAACACGTTATAAGCACCGGTGGATCCTAGTTTTTATTTTTCTTTTACAATTTCTTCAAAACAAACACATTTCATTTTTTACATTTAAACCAAGTTCTATACATCTTAGGGACTAAAGATGTAAGAAAAAGAACTTAAGTAGTAACATTGAAAATATAACAAGGACTAACTGTCTAAAAAGAACACTCTCAAGGGCTACAATGTAAGCTTATATAAGAACAAAGTTTAAAGTGAAAAAAATAAAAGAACACACATCTTCTTCTTCCTTTCTTTGGCAAAAAAAAAAAAAAAAAAAAAAAAAAAAAAAAAACCTTAAAAAATCAAAAACACTCAAAGAAAAAAAAAAAAAACACAAACCTGCCTTCCCGAACACATACAACAACCTCCAATCAACCACCTACTATTTCACGAATTTCCCTACCAACTGGAACCATATGATCATGAAGGAAGTGTTTGCCCGATATGGTTACGCTGATGATGTGTTCATTCCAATGAAAAGAAACAGTTCTGGGAAAAGATTTGGGTTCTGTAGGTTTCTTGGAATCAAAGACCAACTGGCCTTTGAGAAAGTTCTTAACAATATCTGCTTCGGGTCTCAAAAACTGATATGTTACATTCCCAAATTTCAACGTCAACCTACTGCACCTCAATCATACCGTAAACTTAACGAAACCAAAACACAACTACCTAACCCGTATCGTAAACCCTCTCGTGCTTTCAACATCACTAAACCTTCATATGCTAACACCCTTCGGAACTCAGACCATCACATCCCACCACCACCCTCCAACACTCGCCACCCACCACCGCCTCCTCTTAATACCTCCGACCAACACTACCACCACCACCTCCCAACCCATACCTCTCCTTCCCAACCACACCAATCAATCCCCCACTATCTTCTGTCATATGTGAGCTTAAATCATTTGAAGGTGCTGCCATTACCCACAATATCCTTCTTGATCACGGTTTTAATTGACTTTAGTATCAAGTACTTACGTGGGCTTCACCTTCTCATCTTGTTTCAAGATAGTACAACCACAAGCAATGCCTTAAACAACCCGTTTCTCAATAGATGTGACTATCAACTTGTTTCAAGATAGTACAACCACAAGCAATGCCCTCAAACCCTGGAATAATAACACCCGAAATCACTGACCGTATAACATGGTTGACAATCTATGGCCTCCCACCACAACTTTGGGGCACCGAATCCTTCTCGGCCATTGCGGAACTTTGGGGTAAAATCCTTATCCCCGAGGAGTGTTGCCATAGGCAATTCAACGGGTTCTTTGGGAAAGTTTGTATTCTCACCAAACGGGTTGATTTTATCATGGAATCTCTTAAAATTCCAATTGGCAATGAACTTTTCACGATACGTGTTCAGGAAAGTGACGGAGATATCGACTCACTCTTTAATGGCTATTTCTTTCTTTCTCCATCGGACGATAGTCATACCTCATCAACTGAACCAAATGACAAAACCCAAACCTGGTTTGATGACGGAGCAGACTCCGGCGAAGATAATAGCGATGATGACCATGGTGATGGGAATAACGGTCATGAAACAGGTGGTGGCTTCATCCTAGAAGCATTTTCAAACGGTATCCCATTTATGGAAAGTACTAGTGGTGAGAGAAACATGGCGAAAGCAACAGTGGACTGTTCTGAGGAAGAGTCGTCCTCACCTATAGGGTCCTCACCTATAGGGTGTGATGTCAACGACAATAACCTTTCTCCCATGTCTGACAGACCTCATGAAAAAACACTTGCCAAAGTTGCAGAAAAAGACAACTATGCCACACACGTGAAGTCAAATACCAAACAAGAATCCCTAAAAACCCCTATTAGTAAAAAGACTTGTGGATCCACACCTACCAATTCAAGCCCAAATTGTGTAAAACCCACTAGCCCATTAAACTCATCTAACAACCCTCAATCATCTATCAGGCCTTAACCAACAAAACCCACTATAACAACTTCAATAATCAAATACTCAAGAAGAGGTAAGTCTGTTCCTCTAGCTCCATCTTCCCTTGTTCACCATCATCGTAAAAGAACAAAAAGATTCGCTTCTCTAAGGCTTATCGATTCGATTAATGGCATTAACTCAAATGTAAGTAAGGGGAGGGATAACAAGAGTAAAAGCAAAACCACCTCACAAACAACACATCGCACTGCAAGATCATCATCTGATATGGCAGGGGTCACCGACTCCCTCTCATTGATAAGACGCTGCAATATCCTCTTCAGCAACCTCGGGTTCCAATGAAGTTGATCGTATTATACATTTCGGAAATGAGATTGGTTTTGACATGAGGGACAAAGACATTGTTGTGGCTGATGTTTTAACTCACGGAGAATTCAAAGGTAATTTATGAATTTTCTTTCCTTAAATGTGTGGGGCCTTGGGGAGGATCATAAAAAAAGATTGGTTAAAAGACTTTGTATCGACCACAAAGTTAAATTCCTAGGCCTTCAAGAATCAATGTCGATAAATGTAGATCAATTTTTTATTCAATCATTTTGGGGGAATACATCGTTTGGGTATGCTTTTAAGAAATCAGATGGTAAATCAGGTGGTATAATTGCCATTTGGGACACATTATGGTTCACCATGGTTGATGTTATGGAGGGAGATGGTTATCTTGCAGTTATGGGAACCTGGAGACCCTTAGACAACCCTTTTATTATTATTGTTGTTTATGCGCCTCAATGTTTCCACAAAAAGAAACACCTTTGGTCCACCATTAACAATCTCATTACTCACCATAACTCATTCTCCATTATTTTTGGTGACTTCAACGAAGTCTGAAATGAGTCCGAACGAATGGGTACAAATTTTTGTCGAAGGTGCGCTTCACTCTTTAATAAGTTCATATCAGATTCTGGGCTCACTGATCTTCCTTTAGGCGGTATGCAATTCACGCGTATGGACAATCAAGGATCCAAGCTAAGTAAGTTGGATCGTTCCTCGTGTCACACCAATTTTTGGATAAGTGGCCTTTCTCACACGTTCTTGCTTTGGTAAGGGAATTCTCTGACCACTCTCCAATTCTCCTCAAAAATTATATTTTCGATTATGGTCCAGTGCCCTTTAAGTTTTATAATAGTTGGATGCTCAAAAAAGACTTTGAATCCGTTCTTTGTAACTCTTGGTCCTCTTCGGGTTCATGGGTTGCTAATTCTACTAAGGCCACGGTCTTTAAAAAGAAACTCCAGTTACTTAAATCGAATCTCAAGGATTGGAGAAAAGTGGTAAACTCCCTTGAAACAGCCTCTGCTACCTTAATTCGAGAAAAAATTTCCTCCATTGACATCAAAGCTGAAATTGGTCCTCTTACTTCTGATGAGGTAATTACCAGGGCTATGTTGGTTAAAGATCTAGGTACTTTGGAATATGGCAAGGCTAAGGACCTAAGACAAAAATATAAGTCTAAATGGGCTCCAGAAGGTGATGAAAATTGACGTTTCTTCCCTGGGATAATCAATAACAAGATAAATCGCTCTAGAATCAATGGCCTAAATATTCAAGGGTCTTGGGTAACGGATCCGACTTGCATCAAAAGTCATATCTTACACTCTTTTGAATCAAAATTTAGTAAGGATACCACTCCAAGGCCAAGCTTTTCAAGTAACCTCTTCAAGAAAATCTCTTCAAGTGATTTGTCATACCTTGATCAACCTTTTAGTGATGACGAAATAAAAGACGCGGTTTGGAATTGTGGTAGTGATAAAGCCCCCGGTCCGGATGGGTTTACATTTAAGCTTCTCAAGAAGTATTGGGATGTTATTGGTGGAGACATCCTTTCGTTTGTTAAAGAATTCGAGACCACGGCTTACATTCCAAGAGGTTGTAACTCCTCCTTTTTCACTCTTGTGCCTAAAGTTGATGACCCAATTGTTATTGGTGACTTTAGACCAATTAGTCTAATTGGTTACCAATATAAGATCATTTCAAAAGTTCTTGTAAACCGGCTTGCTAATGTCATTTCATCAGTTGTTGGTGAAGTTCAAATGGCATTTATCAAGGGTTGCCAAATAATTGATGGGCCGCTCATGGTAGATGAAATTATTTCTTGGGCTAAATTGAAGAAAAAAAAGCTTTTCATGCTCAAAGTAGACTTTGAGAAGGACTTTGATACCTTAAATTGGTCATTCTTGGATTCTACTATGTCTCAAATGGGATTTAGCAATAAGTGGAGGAAATGGATCCATTCTTGCCTTGATTCTGCATTCGCTTCGATTCTCATTAATGGGTCACCTACTTCAGAGTTTAAGTTACATCGTGGTCTTCGCCAAGGTGACCCACTTTCTCCACTTCTTTTCATTTTAGCAATCGAGGCTCTTAATGTAGCCTTTATTGAAGCTAAAAATAAAAACTTCTTCCATGGAGTAGAAGTAGGAGTTGATAAGGTCCATGTTTCTCAACTCCAATTTACGGATGATGCACTTATATTGGGTGATTGGTCTAAGCCTAATATTGAGAACTTGTCTAGAATCCTCACTTGCTTCCATCTAGCATCCGGCCTCAAAGTTAACTTCAACAAGAGTAAACTCTTTGGCATTGGTACCTCCCAACTTGAGCTCAACTCTTTTGCTACTGCTATCGGGTGTGTTCATTCTCATTTCCCATGTACTTACTTGGGTCTTCCCATTGGCGCCAACATGGCAGGACGTGCAAAGTGGGACCCCCTAATTGATCGATTCCATCAGCGATTATCTAGTTGGAAAGCAAGAACCCTCTCATTTGGTGGTCGTTTAACCTTATGCAAATCCGTCTTGGGAAGTTTGGGGGTGTATTACTTTTCTACTTTTAAGGCACCTAAAACGGTTATTAATAAGCTTGAAGGTATCCGTAGGAAATTCTTTTGGGGTGGGTCTTCGGATTCCTATAAAATTCCTTGGATTTCTTGGAATAAGGTCATTTTTTCTCCTAAACAAGGTGGTTTCGGCATTGGTAGCTTAGTAGTAAGCAACCAAGCTTTGTTGGCCAAATGGTGGTGGAGATTCTTGATTGAAGATAAGACCTTATGGTGCAAAGTTATTCGCTACATTCATGGTCCTCAAGGAGGTCCACATGATGCATCCTTGATTCGAAGTAAATCAGGTCCATGGTATCGAATTGCTAAGCTTAAGGAGGACCTTCTCAATGACTATGGGATTAACTTGCCCTTGATCTTCAAGAAAAAGATTGGTAACAGGGAGTCTACACGTTTTTGGTTGGATAATTGGTTGGGCGGTCCTACTCTAAAAGAAACTTTCCCTCACATTTTTCGGTTAGACAATCAACCGAACTGCTTGGTTGGTAATCGGGTTCCTGATACTAATAATGGACCAAGAGATGCAAATACTCTAAGCCCTAACACCCCTGTCCATTCCAGCAACAATTTACCCCCTAATCTTCACTTTACTTGGGCGTGGACAAGGCCTATTAGATCCAATATTAAGCAAGCTGAGATTGTGGATATTTCAAACATGCTGTCTAATTTGGTTCTATCGCCCTCCTGTAACATTTGGGAGTGTATTATTGATGATACAAGAAGCTTTTCGGTCAAAGGTTTGAGGACTCACATTACAAATACTACTATCGCTTTGGATCAAAATCATCCAAGATGGAACAAGTTAGTTCCTATCAAAGTCAATATAGCTTCTTGGAGGATCGCAAAAGGGAGACTCCCTACAAAAATCAACCTTGACTTGAGAGGTATTGACCTTCACTCGGTTCGTTGCCCTCTTTGTGATGACGATTTAGAGACGGAAGAACACCTATTCATTCACTGCCGCATGGCAAAACAAGTTTGGTTAGACGTCTCAAGATGGTGGAATATCTCCAATGCTAACTTCTCAACCATCAATGAATTGTTCTCCCTTACTAATCATGTTCATCTCACACCTAACCTGATAGGCTGTTTTAATGCAGTGATTCACACAACCCTCTGGTTCCTTTGGCGTACAAGAAATGAATTAGTCTTTGCTTCCAAGAGTCCGAATAAGGATCTAATCCTCAACGACATCAAACATTACTCTCACACTTGGATTTCTAGCAGACATAAAATTGTTCCCTTAATTGGATAGAGTGGTTTTCCAATCCTTGTAACACTCTATTCTCCACTTTGTAACTATGTTTTTCTAGCTTCTTGCTAGTTTTTAATCTAATTGCTGTTCGAAAAAAAAAAACAAATACGAATAAAAACACTTAAAACTCAATTAAAGATTAAATGAAAAAAGAGGAAGAAAAAAATGACTCGTTATCTATAACGCCACCTCTTGTGCACTAATGCGGCGACATAGGTGTAAATTTGGCCCTACAATGAGCGGATAATCTTCTGCACCGTGTGAATTATTAAAATGAGTTAATACTAGGTTTTAGCAGGGGAATTAATAGGTCATGAATGGCTTACGAATAATGTTGGTATTAGGGTCTTGATAATCAAAGATTGTCCGGATAAATTTTTGAATCGTTTATAATCCACTTTCCTGATACAATATTTCGACCCTATTGTGCCTTGAGTTACAAGAAATTTTAGGCACAAGAAAGAAAGCAAAAACATGGATACTTTGTTGTATTTGTTATTGATATGAACATGTGTTCATGTGGAAGACCAAATTATGTTTATATATATATATATATATATATATATATATATATATATATATATATATATATATATATATATATATATATATATATATATATATGTATATATAAACTAAATGGTGGTTGTAGGGAAAAGGGGTGTTGTCTCTTGGTGAAGAGTCACACCCTTTGGTGAAAAGTCACAACACTTTTTTTAAAATGTGTCCAGCAACAGTTTAAAACTGTCACTAACTGCAATCATTAAAGACATGTGTTTGGACAATTTAGTGACTACACCAATTCTGTCACTATATGCTCCTTGACTTACATGTACAACCTTTACCATTATTTGTACCCGAAGTCAAGTTAATAGTTTATACAAGCGTGCACTCCGCACTTCCAAACTCGTATTATAACTTAACATGAAATTCATTTGGTCCCGGGTATATCACCTGTTAAATATTAGTAGTAACTTAAACATGTATTAGGGACTTAAGTGTACTTTTGTAATTAGATTAGGTGTTAGACATAAACTAGAATTAGTTAGCTTGGAGTACAAGGCAAGCTAGGTTTCCACCTCCTCATCTATATAAATAGAGATGAGGGGATGCTAGTTATTCATTCTTCTTCCTTGTTGTAATAGCTTTATTAGGTGATTTGATAAAGGTTTGGTACGAGGGTATATTGTGTGCATATTCTAGTTGCTTCTTTGCAGTCTCTCGTGTTTGCTACTTGTGCTCAGTATAAATTGCGATCTAGCGTTCTGCGATCAAACTTCAGGTTTTTTGTCGAGGTATTGTCCAACAAGTGGTATCAGAACCAGGTTATTTCCACCTTAGGAGTAACACTTAAACATAACCGATCGCGGAAAAGATGCTGAATATCGGTATGCTTAAGTCTTACTCCCATGGAAAAGATACCAATTTCCACCTTAGGAGTAACACTTAAACATAGCCGATACTCAGCATCTTTTCCTCGAGCTAGTACCTCGCACTAGGGACCACCTTGTCGACCAGACATTGTACTTTAGTAATTTTCCAAGATTAGCTTCTGTAGACTCCTTCACTTTCTTCTTTTCAGCAACATTAACCTCAGCACCCTCTTGACCAGGTACTCCGGTTTCCGTAATGCCCCCCCACCTTTATCCAAGGTGTATCTTTTCCTGCTTCTTTACTAAGCAGTCCGTGTTTATCTTTTCTTTAAGTTGCTTGTCCTCTAACTTTCTTTGAGCCACTGCAGCATCATCGTTACTAACATGAACAACCTCAGCTTCACGATTCCCTTGAGCTCCCTGCAGTTCCACCTCAAACCAAACACGTTTATCAACTTGTACTTCATGGACTTCTATTTTAACACAAGGACCAAGTTGTTTGAACCTAACTTGTTTATGACCAAGTTGTTTAAACCCAACTTGTTTATGACCCAGTTGCTTGAATCCAACTTGTTTTGAACCTCCTTTGTAACACCCCCAAAATTTGGTACAGCGGAAGACTCAACAAGCTTTCGGGGTGCTACGGGGATTGGTATCCATTCCAAGTCATGAAAGAACGAGATAAAGTAAACATAAGAAAACACAACCCAAACGGAGTTTTAAAGTTTACATTTATCCCAAATTTATCCAAAGTAAGGCCCAAAAGAAATAAACGTAGATCCACCAATATATATCAGAGTTTTAGAAAAATAGATCCGTAAACCAGGTGCCAAAGCCAAGCCTCCAATCCAAGCATCCAAATCATCACTTAATTACCTGAGAAAACACGCTAAAAGTAAGCTTTCGCTGGTGAGATCATAGGTTTAAATTCATAACTAAATCAAGTGGACATATACGCAAAACGCTTGCTAGCTAGACTAGGCCTCAATCATCAAACCAAAATGAACCAACCCTATAGGTGCATGCTATAGCCCAAATCAATCAAATCAATAGCTTACCTAGTTCTTGACTAGGCCTTGCTCCATAACCAATTCAATAGCTTACCTAGTTCGGGACTAGGCCTCGCTCAACAACCAATCAATAGCTTACCTAGTTCAGGACTAGGCCTCACTCTATAATCAAATCAATAGCTCACCTAGTTCGGGACTAGGCCTCGCTCTATAACCTACCTAGTTCTATAAGCATAACAAGTTTTAAATAAACAAAGCGAATATAGTCCACATAAAACAATTTGCACGTTTCTCACCCCAAATATTGAAAACAAAGTTCAAGAGTAAAAGTTGGGCTATGAGTCACCTCAAGTCCAGATATCAGCACAAAGTAACTAGTAGAATCAAGAAGTATAGCACCCAAAAGACAGCAACTACGGACTCGGTACTTCCTAACAATATAAACTCATTCAGAATTATTTCCTCAAAATCAAATATTCCCAATCCCGAACGCATTCCTTTTTTACTTTCCAAAAATCCATTTCTCGTATTATTCTCATATTAGTTTGGAGTTTGGTATCCATGCGGGTGGAGGGTCGACACAACTCAAAACAAGAAGCCACAACGAAAAAGAATAATAAAACCATCTATAGGTCTAATATTAGCTCAATATATTGTTTAAATAAATCATCGAAGTTTATCAAATCCGTCGATTTGGTAATCCTCATATTTATTTACTTAATATATCACTCCAAGATTATACCCAAAACCTAAGTCACATAGCACGTAGTGTACTATATGGTAAGTATCAAAGTTTAATAAATTCCCTAGATATATCGTCAAGCTTACCAAATTCGTCAATTTGGCAAACCTCGCGAGATATTTAGAAATTCATTATTCTTGTACACATACCACAACCTATGGGCGTCGTAGGATACAATGCCCATTAATATACTCATTTTATATAACTAAATAGATCCTATTTAATCCGTCGGTCAAATAAGTTACGTAGTTATATCAAATGGATGTATTAACGTCACATATCCGTGACAAGCACAAAAAGTCATAAAATAAATAATATGGCCCACTTGGACTCAAGTGACCACGATCCCATATAGCTCGTAAGTTTCTCATTTTATTTTCCAAAACATTTCATTTAATATAATTATCCAACGTTATAATTATATCGGCATTTTTATTTGTTTTGATCATAATAGCGTTCCCGATATTTATTGCACTATTAATATAGTATAATATATATCATTACATTATTATAATATACTCGTGATCGTTTTATTATTAATATACGCACTTTTATAAATATATATACGTTTTCACGTTTATATATTTATATAAACGTTTATATTATTAATAATATTATTACGAATGTTTATTATTAATTTTGATTATAATTTATATCGAGTTGTATAAGATAGTCACATGTCCGAGTCATCACTTTCGGCTCATTGTCCAAGTCCAAGTGTTACGGCGTTTTGCCGAAATCAACCGTTGACTAGAAAGTCAACGTGACTTCGACACGCACAACCAAAGGTCCAAGTAATAATAACCAATCTCAACCACGTATTCCATCTCCACCAATCAAATCCCATATCACGTATTACAACAATAGGGTCCGACTACGGCACCCGACTAATCCTATCTCCGTCATTCTAGTTTGACCGTCTCACAATCGGTCCCCATATTTCCTTCGACAACAACTCCACAAAATAATAATTCCATTGCCGAGACCTCGAGGGTCTCAGCTCCTCTATCCCAATCAGTCCAAATGTACGTCAACAACAACAACAATTATAAGGTCAACAACAACAAAATACAACCTCAATAATAATACTACCTCCGTCCCATAATTATTGTCCAGTATTGACTTTCAAAGTCTTTACTTCACAAGTTTGATCTTAGATATTTTTATTTGTCGTATACGATACTTAATGAAAATTATATCAATGAAAATACATTTAAAATATAATCTATTCATATATTTTTCATCATGTAATATATAATCCAAATAAAAATATATAAGGTCAAAGTTGAGAACTAAAGACTTAAAAAGTCAATTGTGGACAATAATTATGGGACGGAGGACAACCAGTAATGCTAGCAACAATTCAACCATGTACATTCATAAAAAAAAATCACAACAATGACAACAAAAGTAGCAGCCCACTACTATCCTTTACCATACCGTGAACCACAAGGACCCCAAAGGGACTTACCCTTCTCGACAATATCAACATATCAAATCTCATCATAAACCATCTACTCCACTCGGTACCAAAATAAACCGAATCCAAGAAATAGACTATCCACAAGATGTAATGACCAAAACAAGCTCAAAATAACAAGTAAATATCAGAAATGGGGCTGAGCCATGAGCCTATGCTCACGGTTACCCTTGACCCGTCGACACCACATGAAAATATGGATACCAAACCTTTTTAATGACATATTCATTATCAAAATCATTTTCCCCATTATTTTTAGACAATATTAGATCAAAACCCCTTTGAAACAATCCGTGTTTCCATGGATTTAGTACCACATCGAGGCACCCAAGGTGCCAAAACGAGGCTACTCACCTTGAAGAACCTCAAAACTCATGGATCTAAGAGAAGTAACCAAGATATGTCTCGAATGGAATGGATTAGAGATGTTTTTGTGGGTTTGAAGGCGCGTGAATTATATCAAGTTAAAGAGGAGAGTGAGGTGGTAACTATGGTGGTAGCGGTGTGGTTGTAGTGGTGGCGGTGTGGTGGCTGCGTGGCCGGAATAGTGGCGGCTAGGGTTTGGTATATTGGTGATGAAGATGAGGGAGAGAGAGACCAGGGTATATGTTTGTTTATGTGATGTGTGGATACCAGGAACCACATGGACGATTTTTGTAGCTTACTTTTTTTTCTTTCTTTTTAAATAACAATAACAATAACAATAACAATAATAATAATGTAGGGGATAAATGGCTAGTCAAATAAACACAATGACCAAACCCGAAAACCTTTCAAAATATCTCAACATTCTCAAACCGAGCTCGTTCCCAATAACTAAAATTCCACAATACGTTCCACGAATATATAAACCAAACCGTAATTTCAAATATTTAAATTTGGTACAGTGGAAGACTCAACAAGCTTTCGGGGTGCTACGGGGATTGGTATCCATTCCAAGTCATGAAAGAACGAGATAAAGTAAACATAAGAAAACACAACCCAAACGGAGTTTTAAAGTTTACATTTATCCTAAATTTATCCAAAGTAAGGCCCAAAAGAAATAAACGTAGGTCCACCAATATATATCAGAGTTTTAGAAAAATAGATCCGTAAACCAGGTGCCAAAGCCAAGCCTCCAATCCAAGCATCCACATCATCACTTAATTACCTGAGAAAATGCGGTAAAAGTCAGCTTTCACTGGTGAGATCAAAGGTTTAAATTCATAACTAAATCAAGTGGACATATAATCAAAACGCTTGCTAGCTAGGCCTCAATCATACAACCAAAACGAACCAACCCTATAGGTGCACGCTATAGCCCAAATCTATCAAATCAATAGCTTACCTAGTTCTTGACAAGGCCTCACTCCATAACCAATTCAATAGCTTACCTAATTCGGGACAAGGCCTCACTTAACAACCAATCAATAGCTTACCTAGTTCGTGACTGGGTCTCGCTCTATAACCAAATCAATAGCTCACCTAGTTCGGGACTAGGCCTCGCTCTATAACCTACCTAGTTCTATAAGCATAGCAAGTTTTAAATAAACAAAACGAATATAGTCCACATAAAACAATTTGCACGTTTCTCACCCCAAATATTGAAAACAAAGTTCAAGAGTAAAAGTGGTGCTATGACTCACCTCAAGTCCAGATATCAGCACAAAGTAACCAATAGAATCAAGAAGTATAGCACTCAAAATACAGCAACTACGGACTAGGCACTTCCTAACAATATAAACTCGTTCAGAATTATTTCCTCAAAATCAAATATTCCCAATCCCGAACGCATTCCTTTTTTACTTTCCAAAAATCTATTTCTCGTATTATTCTCATATTAGTTTGGAGTTTGGTATCCATGCGGGTGGAGGGTCGACACAACTCAAAACAAGAAGCCACAACGAAAAAGAATAATAAAACCATCTATAGGTCTAATATTAGCCCAATATATTATTTAAATAAATCATCGAAGTTTATCAAATCCGTCGATTTGGTAATCCCCCATATTTATTTACTTAATATATCACTCCAAGATTATACCCAAAACCTAAGTCACATAGCACGTAGTGTACTATATGGTAAGTGATGCGTGAGGTTTGCACCAGGCTTTACCTCTCAAGGTATCTTGAGAAGCTTACAACCCCCACCAGGCAGTGTACCTGATCAATGTAGTATAGTATAATGACAAGTACCGGGAGATTGATCGTTCAACCAGGAATATTGTCGCTAGGATTAGAAAACCTAAAGATTAAGTCTAGAGATGAGGGATGATTCATTTTGTATTTTTATATTTTTTAGAAAGCAAGTAAATATCTTGGGTTTGAAGGATTTGGGCGGAATTTGTTGCTAGTCAACTAACCCAATACTAAGATGCAATCAAAATAAAATACTAAAATGAAAATAAAACTATATTAAACTAAGGTTGTGAGCAATAACTTGGAGAAATGTGTTTACTTAGATTTTACTACTCCCTAGATATCTTTTACAGGTTAATTACTTGTTATAGTTGCGTGGATGACGGATTGTATTCCTTAATACCATTCATGGGCTGGCGTACTTAACTCCCCAATCCTATGAGTGCCTACTTCACTCCTATGTCGAGCTGGCTAAGAAGCTCCTAACATGGGATCATTAGAATTTACTCATGCATTAAATACAACCAATAAAACCTAGTACACATCGGTTCATGTTTCCTAAGACGTTCAAGCATGTTACCAATTGGAGATCTGCCAGTTTTCTTAAGCCTAACATTGAGATCATTCATCCAATATAACCATAAACAAGTAATCAACACATAATTAATATCTAGTTTTCATTAGATCTAAGCAAACACAAGATAGATCTAGCCTAACATGGTGGAATCAAGACAAGCACAAGATATAGACAACCAACACATAGACATATTGATTGAATTAAGAGAATACTTATCCCAATAGCACATGTAAGGGTTCAAGGGCTGAAAACCCTTGAATATACTGTAAAATTCGTACAAGGTTCGGCCTAAGGGTTTCTCCAAACTTGTTCCTCTCTAATGAATGTAAATTAGAAAACTGTATATAGATTTTAGACGGTGACGGCGTCAAGAACAAATGTGTGACGCCGTCATCTCGCCGCCAAATAGTTCCTCGGACTGCCTAGATCTGGGTCTGACGCCGTCATGTGTATTCCTTATACAGGCCGTCATGACTTTAACTCTTGACGCTCTTCATGTGACGCCTTCAGGTTTGTACTGGGTCGTCATGGACTTTACTCTTGACGCCGTCAAATACTTCCTTTTGACGCCGTCAAACACTGTTCTCAGCATGGAAAATTAAGTCTTTGGCGTTTTCTTCACTTTTATGCTCCAAAAACGTCAGAATTTCTTCCTTTTCCAGATTTCACTCCCAAAGTACCTAAAATCACAAAAGGAACGATTTAGGGCAATATTTGATCAAATAAATTCAATTCCGGGCTTAAATGACCCCCTAAAAGTG
The DNA here is from genome assembly GCA_030686995.1 of Artemisia argyi. NCBI lineage: Eukaryota > Viridiplantae > Streptophyta > Magnoliopsida > Asterales > Asteraceae > Artemisia > Artemisia argyi. The sequence goes on from CM060684.1 coordinate 10,558,950, forward strand.
GTTCATTTTTCTCCTCATCATATACCCTTACACTTGAGATTTGCTTGTCCTCAAGCAATTGCGCTTTTATTCTACTCAAAATACAAGTTAGGGGTCATTTAACACTAATATAAAAGTAATTACAACAAATAATCATTCCACTAAAGACCAAAGACAAGCACGGAGGTCATATACTAGCACCTCACAAATAGTGTTTAGATACTCACATCTCTCAGGTGTAATAAAGTATAAATTACAATATGAAAATGGAAGATATCTCTCACTACCTGTCATAGCAAAATAGATTACCATAGGATTGGGAAAGGATCAAACCTCCACCAGATGGCGTAAGCACCTAGGATAAACTATCAAAGAGGTCTTTTAAAGGGTTGTAGCCTTAGGTGTAGGGATATGAAATACACGGTTTTGTTGGATATAGGCAGTCTTTACTGGTGGCGAGTTAACAATCTTGGTTAATTACATGTACAATATGGCGTTGCTAAGCCAAGACTAGACTCGACTTAAGCTAATAAATGAAAATTAACAAAAACATAAAATAAACATAGAATGAAAAGGGATGGTATTCCGTATGTTTTTTCTCTTTTTCTTTTTCTATTTTTTTTTTTTTTTTTTTTTTTTTTTTTTGCATACACTCTTACCCTACCATCCAAAATAATACATCATGGGGAATAAACGTTCCCCTTACACTTGAATCTTTACATACTTTATAATAAACTAATCTAATGAATCGAATTAAGAAAATCAAAACACTTGGAGTACTTTTAAGATTAACGTACATATGGGGGTAATAAATGATGTTCTTCCCCATTACTCCACAAAATAAGTACTTTACCCATGAGTCCCAATCGTCCCAAAACAATATGTACAAGGATATGACTCGACTTAGCAACCATGTAATCAATTAGATAGTTAACTTAGGGTTTAACAAATAACAATAATGCACAAAAAATGAGCTCATACACGGAAGGCTAAGGCGATTTGGGTGTACATTTAAGTGGGGTGTAACAAATTGTTCCTTTAAGTAAAATGCTTAAAGTTAGAAACGAAAAGATAGGCTCGGAGGGGTGTACTAGGGGTTTCGTGTACTAAAAATGAGTACAACGCTAAGGGTGTGGGAAAATTAGTTGACTTAACTAGCCAAGTAATATGACTTAAATGGTCAAGTAATTATGATACGGGTTTAACACAAGGGTGATCCTAATGCCTCTTATCATGTAGTAAATCCTACTACACGAATGTAGTCTCACTAGCGGTCTCGGGATGCATCACTAACGTAAGTTCTAGAATCTAAATGCTACCGGTACACTCATAAGCACTAATAGTGAATGCTTTTCCTATCAAATCTAAAGGCGAACCTCACATATTTGGGTGGAAAATTTTTCTGAATGGTACGGTTATGTGCTAGTCATACAATCTCCTATCCATGAGACGCTTACTATGGCTAAAGTTTCACTCCTAAATGTTGTAAAAAAATTTAAATTTGGCGCTAAAATTGCACTAACAAGTATTTATCATAGTTTTATTACACATCTACTATCAAGCAAACAAACTCAAGCGAAATTGCATTTGTAAGGTATCATCATTTTACCCTCCCCTTACACTTAAGATGAACATTGTCCCCAATGTTCAAGTAAAGAATGTAAAAGTGAAATAAGCAAAACAAATGAAATCAAATACTCCCCTGATTCGCTCGGTATGGATAATAAGATGGCCAGGTTAAATCTTCCTCCAAGAAAATGAACAATCAAAGCTTCCCTTCCAGAAAAATAATCATTCTCTTGTCATGCATAACCTGTAAATCCTGAGAAAACAGACAAGGCAACCTCGCATAAAATCGGCGGCAATCTACATAAGTTACTAAATCCTAGAAAACAAAGTAAGATATAATGCTTGTGGAATGAAGTTTGCAGATTTCATGGAGATTATAAAACTTAATAATTCAGCAAAAACTTTAAGACTCCGTTAGAAAAACAAAACCGGTAAAATTTCCAGATTTTTACCCGTGACGCCGTCAAGAGCAAACTCATGACGCCGTCAGAAGTGACCTGCAGAAATTCTTATGTTAAGTTTCCGGAAAATTTCTGGAAAAACTTGGTTCTACTTCCGGGAAAATCCTGCAAAACTTCATTATGACTCGATACAAGCATTTGACTCTAACAGTTACGAATATACATGTTCACTTAATATTGTGGAGAATCATGATCGATTTGTTTCTTAAAAACATATTTGGGGTTTCCCCTTACACTTATCTTTTGCAAAAATACCTTTTGGTGAAGTTAAGACTAGGCCAAAATAACAAAGTAAAGTATTTCCACTATTTAGTTTAGAAACATGATCTACCAACAATAAAAATAAAGCATGCACACGGAAGCAAATAACAATCAAACAAAATAAAAATCACACAAAATCATGGGTTGCCTCCCAAGAAGCGCTTTTCTTTATTTACGAGTCTTGTAGCTAGACTCATGGTCATGGGTTACTACGTGACCTCATCCCTTGAGACGATGTACCCCATGTAGTTGTGATCATTACTATTATGGTGGTAATGCCTCAATCTGTCGATATTTGCAATCACCTCTCCACCTACTTTACTTCTCAGGTTAGCCATCCCATCTTGGCTCATGCTCTCAATTGTGAAAAGCCCATACCACCAAGGACTCGGTTTATCGGGTGGTCTCGTTGTTTCCAAGTGTCTTAAGAGTACCAAGTTCCCCTCCTCAAATGGTACATGGTTTTCTGCTGGTCGATTATGTACGAACTCGACATGAACTTTATTGCTTTTGCTTCTTTCATATTTAGCCTCCTTGTAGCTTTTGATTCTTGCCTCCCATGCAAGAATTTTGTTCTGAACACGAATGGGTGGTCAATGTTGTTTTTGAGCTTTCTCCAACTCAAATTCTCATGCCCACTTCGCGGGGTCATGGGGCAGCTAGTATTTCTTTTTCCAGATTTGAGCTCAATTTTCTTGCCTTCATACTTAATGACAGCCCTAGCGGTAGCGAGGAATGGTGCCCCAAGGATTATTGGCATGCATCCATCTCCCTTATCATCGATGATCATAAAATCAATGGGGTACATGAGCCCTGCGACATTAACTAACACATCTTCTCGATCCCTAGGGGGTATACGTAAGAGTGTCCAGCGAGGGATAACCTAACACGAGTGGGGGCTGGCATTTTTTACGTTAGTTGGACGTAAATAGTTAGGGGCATAAGATTTACTTCCGATCCTTGGTCGGCGAAAGCACTAAGTTATTTCAAATCCCCGATGCTAGTTGGTATCTCAAAGTTCCCACACGCCATCTGCTTAGTAGCCACTTTTTGTACCAATAGTCTCTTGAATATTGGCCCCCCAGGTAACGTATCATACTCATCTTCTCCCCCTTCCTCCTTCTCAGAACTCTGTTTGGAAGGTTGGTTACGCCCGTCATCCTTTATCCAATTTGTTATAGTGTTTTTGTTTATATCATGTTTCAGGTAGTAACTCAAAGATTGGGATTTTGGTGGCTCTTCTAAGGTTTGTGTAGTAGGGGTTTCTACCTTCTTATTATCCTTGTGGGCAATTGTGATGGAATTAACAAATTGGGTAGTGGGGATGACGCTTTCTTTCCTTAGTAGCATTCTTTCGGGGGTTCTCTGGTTGGTATACTCCTCCAATAGACTCATCATCTCATTCATTTTCTCTTGCATTTCCTCTTTTTGCTTATAAACTGCTTCCTCGAATCTAGCGAGCCGATCAGAATGAGTTGCCATGTATTCCCTCATTCTAGCTTCAAATTCCGGGCTAAATTTCTCGGGAGGGGAATAAGGCAGGGCATAGTTTTGAAAAGTCTCGACATTCTCTCTAGAGGGTGACTCTGATAATGGTGTTGAAGTCATTTTCGAGACAGAATTGGCAGTAGCCGCCTAGGACTCAGGGGTCTCCTTTGCCTTTCCTCAAAATAGTCAACTTTTGCCTCGAGCTTGCATAGGAGTTCATCGGGGATTTCGGTAATCCCTTCAGGTGTTGAGATTGCATTGATGGCCGCTTTTATAGTATGATTAAACTCCCACATCTCTTGATTATCGGCGGCAAGCTCTTCAATAATTGCCCAGGATTCCTCGACGTTCTTATCACGCAATTTACCTCCTGCGGCCCTATCCATTGTACGTTTAGTGTGATAATCAACATGGTCTTAGAAAATCTGAACTAATAACCAAGGGTTTATACCATGATGAGGGACCTTATGAAGGAGATTCTTAAAACGAGCCCATGCCTTGTAGAAAGTTTCACCCTGATGTTGTTCAAACATCAAAATGTCATTTCTAAGCATTGCAGTCTTCCCCGGTGGGAAGAATTGGGTCAGGAAGCGTTTAGTAAGATCATCCCATGAGGTGATGGATCCCGCGGGTAAACGCTCAAGCCATTGACTAGCTTGATCACGTAGAGAGAATTGGAATAGGCGTAATCGGGTTGTCTCTCTAGTTCCAACATCTAGGTCTATGGAATCTACGATTTTGAGGAAGTCCTTAAGATGTTGATTTGGATCTTTGGAACGAAGTCCATGGAATGCACATCCGCTTTGCACCAACCGGATGGTGTCGGATCGCAAGGGGGTCACATTGGCTCCGGTGAGCTCAATGGTGTTTCGGTAGCCTTGGTGGCTAGGTCGGGAATACTCTCCTAAGGTTTGGGGCCTATGAGGTTCTAGTGGTGGGTTTTGTTGTGGTGGGATGACGGGTTCAAAGATGTCCCCATCGTCCATGATGTCGGGTGGTGAAAAGTTACGAACAAATACACAAAGAAATAAGATAGACTAAAGAGAACCTAAAAATAAAAATAAAATCTTACTAGAACGGAATCTAGCAAGTAGACCTAATAAAAAGAGATTCTAACCTAGACAATAACTATTCCCCGGGCTGCGGTGCCAAAAACTTGATGCGTGGGGTTTGCACCAGGCTTTACCTCTCAAGGGATCTTGAGAAGCTTACAACCCCCACCAGGCAGTGTACCTGATCGATGTAGTAAAGTATAATGACAAGTATCGGGGGATTGATCGTTAAGCTAGGAATAGTGTCGCTAGGATTAGAAAACCTAAAGATTAAGTCTAGAGATGAGGGATGATTCTTTTTGTATTTTTATATTTTTTAGAAAGCAAGTAAATATCTTGGGTTTGAAGGATTTGGGCGGAATTAGTTGCTAGTCAACTAACCCAATACTAAGATGCAATCAAAATAAAATACTAAAATGAAAATAAAACTATATTAAACTAAGGTTCTGAGCAATAAGTTGGAGAAATGTGTTTACTTAGATTTAACTACTCCCTAGATATCTTTTACACGTTAATTACTTGTTATAGTTGCGTGGATGACGGATTGTATTCCTTAATACCATTCATGGGGTGGCGTACTTAACTCCCTAATCCTATGAGTGCCTACTTCACTCCTATGTCGAGCCGGCTAAGAAGCTCCTAACATGGGATCATTAGAATTTACTCATGCATTAAATACAACCAATAAAACCTATTACACATTGGTTCATGTTTCCTAAGACGTTCAAGCATGTTACCAATTGGAGATCTGCCAGTTTTCTTAAGCCTAACATTGAAATCATTCATCCAATACAACCATAAACAAGTAATCAACACATAATTAATATCTAGGTTTCATTAGATCTAAGCAAACACAAGATAGAGCTAGCCTAACATGGTGGAATCAAGACAAGCACAAGATATAGACAACCAACACATAGACATATTGATTGAATTAACAGAATAATTATCTCAATAGCACATGTAAGGGTTCAAGGGCTGAAAACCCTTGAATATACTGTAAAATTCGTACAAGGTTCGGCCTTAAGGTTTCTCCAAACTTGTTCCTCTCTAATGAATGAAAATTAGAAAACTATATATAGATTTTAGAGGGTGATGGCGTCAAGAACAAATATGTGACACCGTCATCTCGTCGCCAAATAGTTCCTCGGACTGCCTAGATCTGGGTCTGACGCCGTCATGTGTACTCCTTATGCAGGCCGTCATGACTTTAACTCTTGACGCTCTTCAAGTGACGCCTTCAGGTTTGTACTAGGTCGTCATGGACTTTACTCTTGACGCCGTCAAATACTTCCTCTTGACGCCGTCAAACACTGTTCTCAGCATGGAAAATTAAGTCTTTGGCATTTTCTTCACTTTTATGCTCCAAAAATGTCCGAATTGTTTTCTTTTCCAGATTTCACTCCCAAAGTACCTAAAATCACAAAAGGAACGATTTAGGGCAATATTTGATCAAATAAATTCAATTCCGGGCTTAAATGACCCCCTAAAAGTGGTTCATTTTTCGCCTCATCTGTAAGTATCAAAGTTTAATAAATTCCCTAGATATATCGTCAAGCTTACCAAATTCGTCAATTTGGCAAACCTCGCGAGATATATAGAAATTCATTATTCCTGTACACATACCACAACCTATGGGCGTCGTAGGATACAATGCCCATTAATATACTCATTTTATATAACTAAATAGATCCTATTTAATCCGTCGATCAAATAAGTTACGTAGTTATAGAAAATGGATGTATTAACGTCACATATCCGTGACAAGCACGAAAAGTCATAAAATAAATAATATGGCCCACTTGGATTCAAGTGACCACGATCCCATATAACTCGTAATTTTCTCATTTTATTTTCCAAAACATTTCATTTAATATAATTATCCAACGTTATAATTATATCGGCATTTTTATTTGTTTTGATCATAATAGCGTTCCCGATATTTATTACACTATTAATATAGTATAATATATATCATTACGTTATTATAATATACTCATGATCGTTTTATTATTAATATACGCACTTGTATAAATATATATACGATTTCACGTTTATATATTTATATAAACGTTTATATTATTGATAATATTATTACGAGTGTTTATTATTAATTTTGATTATAATTTATATCGATTTATATAAGATGGTCACATGTCCGAGTCATCACTCTCGGCTCATTGTCCAAGTCCAAGTGTTACGGCGTTTTGCCGAAATCAACCGTTGACTAGAAAGTCAACGTGACTTCGACACGCACAACCAAAGATCCAAGTAATAATAACCAATCTCAACCACGTAATCCATCTCCACCAATCAAATCCCATATCACGTGCTACAACAATAGGGTCCGACTACGGCACCTGACTAATCCTATCTCCGTCATTCTAGTTTGACCGTCTCACAATCGGTCCCCATATTTCCTTCGACAACAACTCCACAAAATAATAATTCCATTGTCGAGACCTCGAGGGTCTCGGCTCCTCTATCCCAATCAGTCCAAATGTACATCAACAACAACAACAATTATAAGGTTAACAACAACAAAATACAACCTCAATAATAATAACAACCAGTAATGCTAGCAACAATTCAACCATGTACATTCATAAAAAAAATCACAACAATGACAACAAAAGTAGCAGCCCACTGCTATCCTTTACCATACCGTGAACCACTAGGACCACAAAGGGTCTTACCCTTCTCGACAATATCAACATATCAAATCTCATCATAAACCATCTACTCCACTCGGTACCAAAATAAACCGAACCCAAGAAATAGACTATCCACAAGATGTAAAGACCAAAACAAGCTAAAAATAACAAGTAAATATCAGAAATGGGGCTGAGCCATGAGCCTATGCTCAGGGTTACCCTTGACACCATACGAAAATATGGATACCAAACCTTTTTAATGACATATTCATTATCAAAATCATTTTCCACATTATTTTTAGACAATATTAGATCAAAACCCCTTTGAAACAATCCGTGTTTCCCTGGATTTAGTACCATATCGAGGCACCCAAGGTGCCAAAACGAGGCTACTCACCTTGAAGAACCTCAAAACTCACGGATCTAAGAGAAGTAACCAAGATATGTCTCTAATGGAATGGATTAGAGATGTTTTTGTGGGTTTGAAGGCGCGTGAATTATATCAAGTTAAAGAGGAGAGTGAGGTGGTAACTATGGTGGTAGCGGTGTGGTTGTAGTGGTGGCGGTGTGGTGAAGTAACCAAGATATGTCTATAATGGAATGGATTAGAGATGTTTTTGTGGGTTTGAAGGCGCGTGAATTATATCAAGTTAAAGAGGAGAGTGAGGTGGTAACTATGGTGGTAGCGGTGTGGTTGTAGTGGTGGCGGTATGGTGGCTGCGTGGCCGGAATAGTGGTGGCTAGGGTTTGGTATATTGGTGATGAAGATGAGGGAGAGAGAGACCAGGGTATATGTTTGTTTATGTGATGTGTGGATACCAGGAACCACATGGACGACTTTTGTAGCTTACTTTTTTTTCTTTCTTTTTAAATAACAATAATAATAATAATAATAATAATGTAGGGGATAAATGGCTAGTCAAATAAACACAATGACCAAACCCGAAAACCTTTCAAAATATCTCAACATTCTCAAACCGAGCTCGTTCCCAATAATTAAAATTCCACAATACGTTCTACGAATATATAAACCAAACCGTAATTTCAAATATTTAAATTTGTTAGGTTATCCTAGTGCCGGAGTCAACGTAGTGCCTAATAGATATCTCAAAAATAAATCACCACAGATATTCCATACCAAAACAATATTTCAAATTCAAATTCCATATAAATACTAAGAAATTCAAAACCACGGTTCAACGTTTACAAAATCAACGCGAATAAACTTCCAAATATTCAAAAATCATTAGATTTAAAGTAATGCGGGTTTTTAAATAGCTCCCTAATTTGCCAGTTGTCACATCCATGCTTTTGTACACCAAAAGTCATCACTTTTGCTTCAAGAGTATACGCACAGTTCTTTTTCCTGATCCCAGTCATTATAACCCGAGAAGCTTTGATCACCTTGACTCTACCCATCTGCATCTTCACAGTATAACCCTCTTTTTCAAGAGTACTCAATGAAATCACGCTTTTTTTTAACCCTGGAATATACCTGACATCTTCCAGTATAAAGCTTGAACCATCATGCAACTATATCTTCACTTTCCCTGTCCCTCTGATAGTGCATGTTCTGTTATCACCTAACTGAACCGAACCACCATCAACATCTTTGAAATCATACAAGAAATCCTTCCTAGGTGTCATATGATAAGACCCACCTGAATCCATTACCAATTCAGTCATCTCATCATTCCCGACTACCACCAAGGCTTCTCCAAAGTAGGCGTTACTCTCGTCATCAGAAGAATCAGAATCCTGATTATGCTTACCCTTCCTGACGAACCCACTTTACTTCTTCTTAGGACAATCTCTCTTAAGATGACCCTCTGAATGACATATGAAGCACTTGAGTTTACCAGTTCTACCCCTTGACTTGAACTGTGAACTTCCACCAGAATGAGCTTTCCTTGAATGATCTGACCCTCCCCTTACGTATAACCCATCCCCGGTTTCTTCCTTTGTGCCTTCAGTTCTTTTCTTCAACTCCCTTGAATTCAGAGTCGCAAGGACATCCTCCATTGTCAAGGATTCCCTCCCATACAACAATGTTTCCACAAAGTTTTCGTAAGACGATGGCAATGACGTAAATAACATAAGTGTCTGATCCTCATCCTCAATCTCGATATCATTATTCGCCAAATCAAGTATCAACTTATTAAACTCATCTATATGATCACCTAGTTTCGTACCTTGACTCATATAGTACGTGTACAACTTCTTCTTCAGATACAGTCTATTTGCTAAGGACTTAGTCATATAAAGACTAGTCAACTTTGTCCAAACTCCTGCAGCAGTTGTTCCTTGGTAACTTCCCGTATAACCCGGTTTCCCAAGCATAGAATCAAGGTACTATATGCCTTCTTCATCAAAGCAGCCTTTTCACCTGCTTCCATGTCCGCGGGTAATGTCTCTAATGCAGCATCACATCCCAGCTGTACCATTAAAGCACGCATCTTTATTTGCCATAACCCAAAGTCATTCTTCCCATTGAATTTTTCGATGTTAAACCAAGTTATAGAACTAGCCATTCTTTTTATACCTTACTAAAAACCTTGTCAAGTTGTTTCTTAACCAACTTTATCGACAAGCCTCACAAGCCGTGTGCAATATTCCCCTTGTTGCTATAAACCTTTCTTGCAAATCGAGTTAATTAGAATAATCCTAAACCCTCCATTTCAAACAAGCAAACCCGATCGTAAACTTGAAACCCACGCTAACCACGATCAAAACTTGAACCGCAAGAAAACCCGCATCAAGAAACCTTCAAATAATCGACTTTAAAAAACCTTGTCATAACCGATACTCAGCATCTCACCAAGTCCAACATATAAGCCCAACTGAGGTTCCATTTTGAACAAGCAAACCCGATCGTAAACTTGAAACCCAAGCTAACCACGATCAAAACTTGAACCGCAAGAAAACCCGCAACAAGAAACCTTCAAATAATCGACTTTAAAAAACCTTGTCATAACTGATACTCAGCATCTCACCAAGTCCAACATATAAGCCCAACTGAGGTTGCATTCTAAAACCAATTGGTGATAGAAGGAGTAGCCCACCAAGCTTTAAAGTTAACTTTGAGATTATAGTTCTACCAATGTGGGATTGGGTTTGTACACCCCACCATTACACAAAAATGTTTGATGACACTAAAATCACCAACAAATAACTCACTATTCATCAAAGCGTGAACACCATCAACTTTTCCATCTTGAGAACTGTTTCCAACCTGAACAATATTCAACCATCTTATAAGATCATTTGCCATCAGCTTGCCAATTTAAAGATCCCTCTTCATTTATATGTTTTTTCAGTTTGAGACCTCTTAATTTCTGGTTGTTTCTTTCAGTTTCCGCATCAATCGGTTTAAAGGTGGGAACGTCTGAAAAGGAAAATAAAGCAATGGAGTTACTGAGAATCCTCTGGGAAGATATTGTGAAACTACCTAAGAAGGATATCAATGATATACTCAGAGGGCCACCAGATGTAATTGGGTCAGGTCCCGGAAGGCTGGTTCAAACTATACAACTCAATAAACTTATTTCCAAACATCTTGACAAACTTCAAGAAGATTCTCTAAAGATAATAGATGATCCAGAACAAGTTTCTAAACTAAAAAACCTCATTTCTGAACATGTTGTTAATATGCATGTTGAAACACATACCTTAATAAAGCAAAGCAGCAAGATAGCATCTGGTGAGGGAAATCAAGCTCTGGAAATACAAAATCACATTTTTGAACATATTATGAAATTACATGATGATACTCAGAGCTTAAAATATGAAGAAGCTGGAGAGGAGGATCTAGCTAAGAAAGTACAGAAACTCATATCTGGCTATATTGACGATATGCGTGCTGAAACCTATACAAGAAAGAAATATTCTTCTAGGGTACTGTTCGTTGCTGCAGAAATGGGTAATACTAACTTTTTAATTGAGCTGATCCGTCGATATCCTGATCTCATATGGAAGGTAAATGATAACAATCAAACTATCTTTCACATTGCTATCAAACATCGTCATGCGGGTATCTATAACCTATTGTACGAGATAGGCGCAATGAAGGATATGATAACTCCTATCAGAGATAGACAAGACAACAACATGTTGCATTTAGTTGGGAAGCTGACTGTAAATCGAAGGCAATCCGAGGATGTCTTAGGAGATGCTTTAGATATGCAACGAGAACTATTATGGTTCCAGGTACATATAAAGATTCCACTATGAGCTTCTAGGAATATTTGAGTCTTACAGAACTCATCTCTTCTCTATCATGGCATTCATATATATAACCGTAAAATGATCACGCCAACTATCACAAAAAAGGAAGATTGGCTTTACCCAGTTTGAGTCCGTGGGGCGGTGGACTCAAACCCCGTAAATTAATCGGCCTAAATGTCAGAAACCATGGTTACCGTGGTTTATGACTATTTTAATTTGTTTGTGTGCAGGAAGTAGAGTCAATAATACCTCCATCTTATAGGGATCGGAAGAACAGTGATGGTTTAACACCACATCAGTTATTCACAAAGGAGCACAAAGATATGGTCACACAAGGAAAAAAATGGATCAAAGAAATAGCTAGTCAATGTATGGTGGTAGCGGCACTTGTTGCCACCATGGTTTTTGCTGCAGCTTTTACTGTTCCGGGAGGATATGATCAAAACAGTGGTATCCCTATCTTTCATCCGAAAACATCCTTCAAGATTTTCGTTGTGGCAGATGCCATTTCTCTCTTCTCATCTTCAGCTTCAATCCTCTACATGTTTTTATCTGTCTTCACGTCTCGTTATGCCGAAGTTGATTTTTTGGAATCATTACCCAGAAAGTTGATAGTCGGCATGTCATATCTTTTTCTATCTATGACATCCATGATGATCGCTTTTAGTGTCAGCTTTTTTATACTTTACCAGAAGAACTTTTTATGGATTCCTATCCTTGTCAGCGGATTTGCTCTGATTCCGTGCACCATCTATGTTAAGGCGCAATACATTTTGTTTGTTGATATAATTCGCTCGACATATCGTTCAAAGAATATCTTTAGGTCCAAGCAAAATGTACTTTACTATAAAAACCCCAGTGTCTGACGATTGTTGTTTAGCTATTGTAATGGTATTGTTTTGAGAATTGGTTTGTAAAACGGTTGTAAGTTTCATATGGGTGACTATGGATTATTCTAAAGACAATATGTAATTTTAGCATTGTAGTTTTTTTACTTATTTATGTTCCTATGCTAATGATCAATAAACTTCTTCAAGGACTTTTACAAGAGGGTATTGGTCCTTACCTTCTCAACTGTAATTAGATGGGAGAGAAAGAAAAATTAGTATATATATTTTGGATCAATTTAGTGCCTAAGAGTCTGATAGATTTAAACATCAAATATTTTAAGTATTAAAGCTTTGCTGATAAAAGGAATTAGCAAACATTACAAAACGACTTATCAGAACAAAGTCAATTGAAGACAAGTACTGTCTTGTTGATGTGGTAGCAACAAGCAATGCACTTATAGCATTTTGTAACCATATCGAGTCAGCAAGAATTTACCAAGTCTTGCTGATCCATGAAAGGTTACTCCCTCCTAGTCAAACATGGTAAAATATTTTTAAAAGCAAAATATTTTTAACTTATGGAAGAACTTTCCACAAAGGTATCCAAGGTAGTTATAAAGTACTAACAATGTTCACTAAAGTGAGGGTAAACTCTTCACAAGAATAGAATTATTTAATGAAAGATGTATTTCTTCATAAAATGCTTGCACGGCTGAATCACCTCAAGTGAACCCACTCATGCGCTAAATCTAGTCTATAATTAATTTGTAAGCTAAGAAATACAAGACTAACTATTACAAACCCGGGCAGTGAACCCTATCGTGTATAGTAGTGTGTTGGTAAGTCGAGGATTGAACACAGTAAACTACTGTGATCCTAAAGGCTCGTGTCTAGTTTACATTTTTTAATGAGGGTTTTACTTGTCACTAATAAAACTAACATAAATGAACTTATAGAATATTACGAATAATAGTATGGTTGTAAAACAATGAAAACAAAAGCTACAAACATTTGATTTGATCCCTAATTGCTTTGAACAATGATTATACAGGTTTATTGCTATTAGGTTGTTTACAAATTAAATTACATGCTATTTAATCCCCACGTTAATAGATTTACTTCTATAATGTCACGCATCATGAAAACCTTGTTTAAAGCTTTTTGATTCTGTTGAATAAAACTCGACAACAAATTCAAAGTTCGATCACGGAAAGCTAGATCGCGAATTGTATCGAACACAAGTAGCAAACACGAGATGCTACAAAGAACTGACCGAATATGCACACGATATACCCTCGTACCAAACCTTTATTAAAACAACTAATAAAGCTATTACAACGAGGAAGAAGAATGTTGAGAACTAGTATTCCCCCTCATCTATACTTATAGAGATGAGGGGTAGAAACCTATCCTAAGTCGAATAGGAAACATCCTTGCCTTGCAAGGCAAGCTAAATAATTCCTAGTTCAAGTCTAATACCTAATCTAATTAGAAAGTACATTTAAGTCCCTAATCTATATTTAAGTTTACTACTAATATATAACAATTTTCACCTTAGGAGTAACACTTAAACATAACCAATACTCAGCACTTTTCCTCGTGCTGGAACCTCGGACTAAGGACCACCTTGTCGACCAGGCATTCTACTTCAGTAATTTCCAAGATTAGCTTTCGTAGACTCCTTCACTCTCTTACTTTCAGTAGTATTACCCTCTACACCCTCTTGACCATATACTTTGGTTACCATAATGTCTGCCCCCACCTTTATACCAAGGTGTACCTTTTTCTACTCATTTACCAAGCAGCCCGTGTTTGTCTTTTCTTCATGTTGTTAACCTCCAACTTTTTTTGAGCCACTCCATCATCATTATTACTAACCTGAACAACCTCAGCTTCACGACCTTTGAGCTCCCTGTAATTCCACCTCAAACCAAACACGTTTATCAACTTGTACTCCATCGACTTCTATTTTAACACTAGGGCCAAGTTGTTTAAACCCAACTTGTTTATAACCAACTTCTTTGAACCCAACTTGCTTATTACCAAGTTGCTTGAATCCAACTTGTTTTGAACCTCCATGCTTTTGTACACTAAAAGTCGTCCTTTTGCTTCAAGAATATACACATAGTTCTCTTTCCTGATTACTAGAGCGGAATGACTTCGATCGTGAAGTTGAACACACCACAACAGATTATGATATCGATAGAAAAAGAAGAAAACGAGCACACAAGGTAATATCCCTAATTGAATCTTTGATTAGTTATTGAAAGAATGCGTACATAACTGGTTCCCCCTCACCTCCTTTTATAGAGATAAGGGGGAGGTAAAACCGACTCTAACAAGAGTCCTATGTCGGTTGTTACAAAGGAAACGGGTTGGGCTTGGGACACAAGCCAACCCAACGACCCCTAGATAAATCATAAGGTAAGATAAAGACTAAAACATAACAATTTCCACCTAAGGATTTATATTAGCCTACACCAACACTAAGCAACTCTAAACAGTGTTGAAACTTGTGTCCAGGTACCACCTTCGTCAAGGCATCCGCAACATTGTGTTCAGTACCCACCTTCAGAACTTCAATCGTCTTTGCTTCCAAGACATCTCTGATAAAGTGATAACGCACATTGATGTGCTTAGTCCTTTCATGAAAAGCATGATTCCGTGATAAGTGAATCGCGCCCTGATTATCACAATTAACTGCGATAGTGTTAAGCTCCACGCCCAACTCTTCCAAGAGTCCCCTTAGCCAAATAGCTTCCTTCACAGCCTCCGTAAGGGCCATATACTCTGCCTCTGTAGTTGAAAGAGCCACCACGTGTTGTAGCGTTGCCTTCCAGCTTACAACACATCCCTGTACTAAAAACGCGTAACCTGTGATTGACCTACCTTTATCCGGATCCTTAGCGTAGTCTGAATCAACAAAACCTGTTACGTCCACATGGTTTCTAAAATCTGTCCCACAGACCAAACCCACGTTTGCAGTACCCCGCCAATATTTCAAAATCCACTTCACTGCTTCCCAATTCTTTTCACCTGGATTCACCAAATATCTGTTAACAACACTTACCGCATACGCTATGTCTAGCCTCGTGCACACCATCAAATACATTAAGCTCCCAACCGTATTTGAATATGGCACCTTACTCATCCTTTCAACATCACAATCCCTAACCGGACAATCTTTCAACGACAGCTTGAAGTGCCCACCCAATGGCATTTTAACCGATTTCCCATTGTCTATTCTAAAATTATTCAAAATTTTAGAAACGTACCCGGATTGTGACACCCTCAGAATCTTGCGACTCCGATCCCTGATGATCTCCATACCAAGAATCTTCTTTGCCTCCCCGAGCTCTTTCATGTCAAACTCCTTTTTAAGAAAAGACTTGAGAGACCCAATCTCAGCCTTGCTTTTACAAGCAATCAGCATATCGTCTACATATAGCAGTAGATAGATATACTCACCTGGTGAATAACTCTTGTAATATACGCAGCTGTCGTAACTGCTACGCTTGAACCCGTTGCTCAGCATGTACTCATCAAACCTCCTATACCATTGCCTAGGTGATTGATTCAAACCATAAAGGGATTTCTTTAACAAACATACCTTGTTACCTTGTTCATATCCCGGTGGCTGCCTTATGTTGATCACTTCTTCAAGATTCCCATGTAAAAATGCCGTCTTTACATCATGCTGCTCCAGCTCATAATCTCTACACGCAGTTAATGCAAGTATAACCCGAATAGATGTGTGTCGAACTACTAGCGAAAATACTCCATTATAGTCAATACCTGCCCTTTGAGTGAATCCACGAGCCACCAACCTCGCCTTGTGCCTAGGCTTTTGAATACCTTCAATCCATTCCTTTATCTTGAACAGCCATTTGCAGCTCACCAACTTTTGCCTAGTTGGATGATGCACTAACTCATAGATCTCATTCTTCTTTAGAGAATCCATCTCTTCATCCATAATAGCTTTCCACTTAGATCTATCTTTACAAGCAACTGCCCCCTGGTATGTCAACGGTTCATGAGTATCTTCTTCCTTTGCTCCAACAAATGCGTAAGCAGCCATATTACTCTCATCCCGAAACCTCAAAGGTTTCGTTCTTGTCCTTGCTCTCTATCCCGAACCAATTGATAATCTGTGAGATCCGGTGTTTGATCATGATCCTGATCCCCTGCATCTTCATCATCGCCATCTTCCTGACCATCAATCAGATCTTCCTCAAGTGAATGATTATTTAATCTCTGCAGTTCCACCTCAACCTGTAATTCCTCAACAGACTTATCAGTACCTGCACCAGAATCCTTCAACGTGTCTTTGTACATGACACTTTCATTGAAGACCACGTTCCTGCTAGTGACTATTTTAGGTGATTCGTTATCAAGCCTATATAGCCTGTACCCCTTCACACCTTCAGGATACCCCAAAAGAACGCATTTTACCGCTCTCGGCTCGAGCTTACCTTGTTTAACATGTGAATATGCGACACAACCGAAAATCCTTAACATCCCATAATCACTTGGATGTCCCGACCACATCTCCATAGGTGTCTTTTTCTCAATCGCTGTCGATGGTGACCTATTAATAAGATATGCGGCCGTACATGTTGCTTCCGCCCAGAAGGTCTTGGGCAATCCAGACTGAATTAATAAACAGCGTACCTTATCCATGACAGTTCTATTCATCCGTTCTGCTAATCCATTCTGCTGCGGCGTCCCAGCAACTGTCAAATGTCTAGCAATCCCACTCTCAGTGGATAGATGCTCAAACTCCCGGTTACAAAACTCAAGACCATTATCTGTCCTTAGCTTCTTAACCATCCTCCCAGTCTGATTCTCTACTAACTGCTTCCACTCTTTGAACTTTCCAAATGCTTCGTGTTTGAACCTGAGTATATAAACCCATACCCTCCTGGAATAATCATCAACAATAGATAAGAAGTACCTCTTACCTCCCATTGATTCCACCTGAGACAGACCCCATAAATCTGAATGAACATAGTCTATCACTCCCTGAGTAGTGTGTCTTCCTACACCGAAACTGACTCGATATGACTTTCCTAGAACACAATTCTCACAAAAATTGAGCTTACCTAGACTTTTCTTTCCAAATAGCTCCAGCTTTTCTAGCACCTGAAGTCCCGCCTCATTGATATGTCCCAGTCTTTTGTGCCAAACCTGCGCAAGACTATCTTTTTCTTCAACACTAACATTAAGCTCACCCACCACTGCATGCCATCCAAAGAGTATACGCAATTATCCCTTCGGGTTCCAGATAAAATAACCCTAGAACCATTAATCACCTTGATTTTGCTCGACTGCATTTTTACGGCATATCCCTCTTTTTCAAGAGTTCCCAGCGATACCAAGTGTCTTTTCAATTTAGGAATATACCTGACATTGTGTAATACAAAATTTGACCCATCTTTCAATTATAGTCTGACCTTGCCAATACCTCTGATCTTGCACTCCCTGTTGCTACCCAACAGTACCCTGCCCCCATCGCATTCCAGGAAATCAAAAAATATATCTAACCTGGGTGTCATGTGGTATGAACCACCTGAATCCATGATCCAATCTAGCAGAGCCTCTACACTCATCACAATCATTACCTCAGAACCGTCATAAATCGAACCACTAGAGCTTGGCTGATCTTATTTCTTGACAAAGCCATTTGACTTCTTGCGATTATTCTTCGGGCAGTTTCTCTTCATGTGCTCCTCAGATTAGCAAATAAAACACTTGATTCTTCCACCTCGAGACTTCGATCTTGACTTTCCCTTAGACTAATGTGAATTCCTGCGATCAGTTCTTCCCCTCACGTATAACCCTTCACCATCATCCCCATTAGCCTTAGATCTTTCTTTGATTTCCCTTGAATTCAGTGTGGCCATCACATCCTCCAAAGTCAAAGCTTCCCGTCCATAGAGCAAGGTATCAACAAAGTGTTCGTATGATGCTAGTAAAGTAGTGAGTAATAATAAAGCAAGATCTTCATCCTCTAATTTTACCTTAATATTTGCTAAATCAAGAACAATTTTGTTGAACTCATCTATATGCTCGGAAATCGTACGTCCAGCCGGCATGTGGAATGTATACAACTTCTTCTTCAGGTACAAATTGTTGGCCAAGGACTTTGTCATGTACAAAGTCTCTAGCTTCGACCAAACCCCCGCTGCAGTCATCTCCCTGGTAACCTCTCTCAGAACCTTGTTACCTAAACACAAAATCATGGCACTGTGAGCTTTCTTGTTTAGCTCAGCTTTTGCTATAACATCCATAGTCGCGGGTAAAACCTCCAGAGCTGCTTCACATCCATGTTAGATTAATAAAGCACGCATCTTGACTCTCCATAACCCGAAATCACTAGTTCCATCAAATTTGTCGATCTCAAACTTGGCTCCCGTCATTCTTTAATCCCTTTATTAATTTGCTAAACCTTGTGAAAAACCCCACAATCACAAATTAACAAAGTCCCTTGTGCAATACCCTTAAATTAATAACCTTTTTGTTTTTAAAATAATAAAACCAAAAAAATAAACAAAGTCCCTTATTTCCTTGTGATGTTGACTTTTAAATAAAATAAAAAAACACCAATGTGTCTTTCTTCCTATATACGCAAACAACAAAGAACAACCAGATCCAAAACCAATATTGGTACTTTTCACCTTCTTCCTCGTTTGTATCGTCAAAGAAAAAAAAAAACCACCAGAAAAACTTATCGATCTTCGATACACCCGAAGACCAACAAACCCTTAGATCTTCTACACCTTGTCACAAACCTAGACAATCGAAGATCCAAGAACCTTTATTGTCGATACCTTCTACTCCTTTATGTCCATGAACCCGAACACCAAGAACCCTTGCTGTTGTATAACGAATAACAAGTAAACCCTTCTGATCGATCCTAGATAATGATGCGTAGGGATTGCACCAGGCTTTACCTCTCAAGGGATCTTGAGAAGCTTACAACCCCCACCAGGCAGTGTACCTGATCGATGTAGTATAGTATAATGACAAGTACCGGGGGATTGATCGTGCAGCTAGGAATAGTGTCGCTAGGATTAGAAAACCTAATTACTAGTTCTAGAGATGAGAGATGATTCTTTATGTATTTTTATATTTTTTAGAAAGCAAATTAAAATCTCGGGTTTGAAGGATTTAGGCGGAATTAGTTGCTAGTCAACTAACCCAATACTAAAGATGCAATCAAAATAAAATACTAAAAATGAAAATAAAACTAAATTAAACAAAGGTTGTGAGAAATAAATGGAGAATGTGTTTACTTAGATTTCAATACTCCCTAGCTATTTTTTACACGTTAATTACTTGTTATAGTTGCGTGGATGAAGGATTGTATTCCTTAATACCATTCATGGGGTGGCGTACTTAACTCCCCAATCCTATGAGTGCCTACTTCACTCCTATGTCGAGCCGGCTAAGAAGCTCCTAACATGGGATCATTAGAATTTACTCATGCATTAAATACAACCAATAAAACCTAGTACACATCGGTTCATGTTTCCTAAGACGTTCAAGCATGTTACCATTTGGAGATCTGCCAGTTTTCTTAAGCCTAACATTGAAATCATTCATCCAATACAACCATAAACAAGTAAACAACACATAATCAACATCTAGGTTTCATTAGATCTAAGCAAACACAAGATAGATCTAGCCTAGCATGGTGGAATCAAGACAAGCATAAGATATAGACAACCAACACATAGACATATTGATTGAATTAAAAGAATACTTATCTCAATAACACATGTAAGGGTTCAAGGGCTGAAAACCCTTGAAAAAGCTGTAAAATACGTATATGGTTCGGCCTTAGGGTTTCTCCAAACTTGTTCCTCTTAATGAATGAAAATTAGAAAACTATATATAGATAATAGAGGCTGACGGCGTCAAGAACAACCTTGTGACGCCGTCATCTCGCCGCCAAAATAATCCTCGGACTGCCTTGATCTACATCTGATGCCGTCATGTATTCCATTTTTCTAGGCCGTCACACATTTAACTCTTGACGCTCTTCTTTGTGACGCTTTCATTTCTGTACTGGGTCGTCATGATCTTTACTCTTGACGCCGTCAACTTGTTCCTCTTGACGCCGTCACACACTGTTCCCAGCTTGGAAAATTAAGTCTTTGGCATTTTCTTCACTTTTATGCTCCAAAAACATCCGAATTGCTTCCTTTTCCAGATTTCACTCCCAAAGTACCTAAAATCACAAAAGGAACGATTTAGGGAAATATTTGATCAAATAAATTCAATTCCGGGATTAAATGACCCCCTAAAAGTGGTTCATTTTTCGCCTCATCATATACCCTTGCACTTGAGATTTGCTTGTCCTCAAGCAAATGTGCTTTTATTCTAGTCAAAATACAAGTTAGGGGTCATTTAACACTAATATAAAAGTAATTACAAAAAATAATCGTTCCACTAAAGACCAAAGACAAGCACGGAGGTCATACACAAGCACCTCACAAATAGTGTTTAGATACTCACATCTCTCGGGTGTAATAAAGTATAAATTACAATATGAAAACGGAAGATATCTCTCACTACCTGTCATAGCAAAATAGATTACCATAGGCTTCGGAAAGGATCAAATCTCCACCACATGGCGTAAGCACCTAGGATAAACTATCAAAGAGGTCTTTTAAAGGGTTGTAACGTTAGGTGTAGGGATATGAAATACACGGTTTTGTTGGATATAGGCAGTCTTTACTGGTGGCGAGTTAACAATCTTGGTCAATTACATGTACAATGTGGCGTTGCTAAGCCAAGACTAGACTCGACTTAAGCTAATAAATGAAAAATAACAAAAACACAAAATGAACCTAGAATGAAACGGGATGGTAGTCCGTATGTTCCTCTTTTCTTTTTCTATTTCTCTTTTCTTTTTTCTTGATTTTTTTTTTTTTTTTTTTTTTTTTTTTTTTGCATACACTCTTACCCTACCATCCAAAATAATACATCATAGGGAATGAAAATTCCCCTTACACTTGAATTTTTACGTACTTTACAATACTAATCTATTGACTCGAATTATGAAAATCAAAACACTTGAAGCACTTTTAAGATTAACGTACATATGGGGTAATAATATGATGTTCTTCCCCAATACTCCACAAAATAAGTACTTTACCCATGAGTCTCAATCGCCCCAAAACAATTTGTACAAGGATATGACTCGACTTAGCAACCATGATCAATTAGAAAGTTAACTTAGGGTTTAACAAATAACAATAATGCACTAAAAATGAGCGCATACACGGAAGGCTAAGGCGATTTGGTTGTACATTTAAGTAGGGTGTAACAAATTCTTCTTTTAAGTAAGATGCTTAAAGTTAGAAACGAAAAGATAGGCTCGGAGGGGTGTACTAGGGGTTTCGTGTACTAAAAATGAGTACAACGCCAAGGTGTGGGAAATATTAGTTGACTTAACTAGCCATGTAATATGACTTAAATGGTCAAGTAATTATGATACGGGTTTAACACAAGGGTGATCCTAATGCCTCTTATCATGTAGTAAATCCTACTACACGAATGTAGTCTCACTAGCGGTCTCGAGATGCATCACTACCGCAAGTTCTAGAATCTAAATGCTACCGGTACACTCATAAGCACTAATAGTAAATGCTTTTCCTATCAAATCTAAAGGCGAACCTCACATATTTGGGTGGAAAATTTTTCTCAAAGTACGGTTATGTGCTAGTCATACAATCTCCTATCCATGAGACGCTTGCTATGGCTAAAGTTTCACTCCTAAATGTTGTAAAAAAATTTAAATTTGGCGCTAAAATTGCACTAACAAGTATTTCTCATAGTTTTATTACACATCCACTATTAAACAAACAAACTCAAGCGAAAGTGTATTTGTAAGGTATCATCATTTTACCCTCCCCTTACACTTAAGAAGAACATTGTCCCCAATGTTCAAGTAAAGAATGTAAAATTAAAATAAGTAAAAGGAATGAAATCAAATACTCCCCTGATTCGCTCGGTATGGTTAATAAGGTGGCCAGGTTAGATCTTCCTCCAAGAAAATGAACAATCAAAGCTTCCCTTCCAGAATATAAATCATCTTCTTGTCATACATAACCTGTAAATCCTGAGAAAACAAACAAAGCAACCTCGCATAAAATCGGCGGCAATCTACATAAGTTACTAAATCCTAGAAAACAAAGTAAGATATAATGCTTGTGGAATGAAGTTTGCAGATTTCCTGGAGATTATAATACTTAACAATTCAACAAAAACTTTAAGACTCCGTTAGAAAAACAAAACCGGTAAAATTTTCAGATTTTTACCCGTGACGCCGTAAAGAGTAAACTCATGACGCCGTCAGAAGTGACCTGCAGAAATTCTTGTGTTAAGTTTCCGGAAAATATCTGGAAAAACTTGGTCCTACTTCCTGGAGAATCCTGCAAAACTTCATTATAATCAATACAAGCATTTGACTCTAACAAGTACTAATACACATGTCCATTTAATATTGTTGTGGTTCATGCTCAATTTCATTCTTATAAACAAATTTGGATCTCCTTTACACTTATCTTTTGCAAAATACCTTTATATGCAATTAAGACGAAGTTAAAAACCAAATAAAGCATTTTCACAATTTACTTTGAAACATGAGCCACAAGCAACAAAAATAAAACATGCATACGAAAATAAATAAAATTAAATAAAAAAACAAACAAACAAATAAATAAATAAAGCTTGGGTTGCCTCCCAATAAGCGCTTTTTTTTGTTCGAGTCACGAGCCTGACTCTTCCTTTATTTAACGGAAATAGGGGAGGTTTTCCCT
This sequence comes from Artemisia argyi, assembly GCA_030686995.1. Classification (NCBI taxonomy): domain Eukaryota; kingdom Viridiplantae; phylum Streptophyta; class Magnoliopsida; order Asterales; family Asteraceae; genus Artemisia; species Artemisia argyi. The sequence goes on from CM060684.1 coordinate 10,582,297, forward strand.
ACACTTAGGATTAAGTGCGGGTGGAAGTATCAATACACACCCTTCAGGGTGGAAGTATGCCACGTGAGAAAAGAGTGGTGGATGAATTATATTCTCAAAGGGGTGTGCTCCTATCATCATAACCTTACCTAGTTCACTTTGGTCAATGGGTGAGTTGAAGTTTTCTCCTAAATGGGATCATCTTTTATCAACTTTGAGAGACTCCTAGTTGGGAATCCATCTTGACCTAATAAACCTGGTTTAAACCCATAATGTTTCTTATGATCAATCATGAATGAGTGATGTAAGTATTTAAGGTCATGGTTCACTCCTATATTGGCTTCCATTCAACATGGTTTAGATTCTACTACCTTCATCGTAAAACTACCCGTACTATATGGTTTGATGGGTGGATCGGGACCTATTTCAATTCCTAAATTTTCATCCAAGGATGGAAGATTAGGCAACGGTTTTGGTTGAGGCTCCGGCTCATCAAAACTAGGAACTTCCCTAGAACTAAGAGTAAGGTTATCATTATAAGTATTCAAACCTATATCCTCTAGTTGTGTTTGGTTCAAGGGCTCTACCTCTATCGGGGTTCCTATAGTCTCTTCTACTTCTTCCGGGTAAGTCACAGGCGGTGTGTATGCCTTAAATGATGGTAGGACTTGTGGGGTACTTAGCGGGCTTGGGTTTTCTACTATCTCTTCCATCACATCAATATCACCTATGTGTTCATCTTGTATTGTGGTAGTGCCTAACCATGACATGCAACTAGGTGGCTCGACTCAAATCTTTTTATCCCCAAGCAAACTTTTTAATTGAGCCTTCCATATTGAAAATAGGTCTACACTTACGTTTTTTGGGTCCCATGTTCCACTTCTGTATTGGGCGTGAATCTCAAAGTTTTCCCACGCGTCTTTAACATCATATTCCCAAAACTCCCCATCTGTTACATAGTCAAGCCTCTTTTGGGTTTCGTAGTCGATACGAGTGTAAAATAATTGAAGTAGAGGCAATAAATCAAGACCATGGTGAAAGACTTTTTGTAGTAAGTATTTGAAATGAGTCCATGCAACGGGAAAAGATTCATCATGACGTTGCCGAAACATCAAGATGTCATATTGAAGTGGAAAGGGTAGATTTTGTAGTGGATTTGGTCGATTGGATGAAAAACTTGGCAAATTCGTGTTCTCCATAGTGGTGAATAGAAGAGTCAATGGAAATGTTTTTACGAACAAAGACACAAAGAAAAAGATAGACTAAAGAAAACCTAGAAATAAAAATAAAATCTTACTAGAATGGAATCTAGTAAGTAGACCTAATAAGAAGAAATCCTAACCTAGACAATAACTATTCCCCGGGCTGCGGCGCCAAAAACTTGATATGCGTAGGGATTGCACCAGGCTTTACCTCTCAAGGGATCTTGAGAAGCTTACAACCCCCAACAGGCAGTGTACCTGATCGATGTAGTATAGTATAATGACAAGTACCGGGGGATTGATCGTTCAGCTAGGAATAGTGTCGCTAGGATTAGAAAACCTAATTACTAGTTCTAGAGATGAGAGATGATTCTTTTTGTATTTTTATATTTTTTAGAAAGCAAATTAAAATCTCGGGTTTGAAGGATTTGGGTGGAATTAGTTGCTAGTCAACTAACCCAATACTAAAGATGCAATCAAAATAAAATACTAAAAATGAAAATAAAACTAAATTAAACTAAGGTTGTGAGCAATAAGTGGAGAAATGTGTTTACTTAGATTTCACTACTCCCTAGCTATTTTTTACACGTTAATTAATTGTTATAGTTGCGTGGATGACGGATTGTATTCCTTAATACCATTCATGGGTGGCGTACCTAACTCCCCAATCCTATGAGTGCCTACTTCACTCCTATGTCGAGCCGGCTAAGAAGCTCCTAACATGGGATCATCAGAATTTACTCATGCATTAAATACAACCAATAAAACCTAGTACACATCGGTTCATGTTTCCTAAGACGTTCAAGCATGTTACCATTTGGAGATCTGCCAGTTTTCTTAAGCCTAACATTGGAATCATTCATCCAATACAACCATAAACAAGTAATCAACATATAATCAACATCTAGGTTTCATTAGATCTAAGCAAACACAAGATAGATCTAGCCTAGCATGGTGGAATCAAGACAAGCACAAGATATAGACAACCAACACATAGAAATATTGATTGAATTAAAAGAATACTTATCTCAATAACACATGTAAGGGTTCAAGGGCTGAAAACCCTTGAAAAAGCTGTAAAATACATATATGGTTCGGCCTTAGGGTTTCTCCAAACTTGTTCCTCTTGATGAATGAAAATTAGAAAACTATATATAGATAATAGAGGCTGACGGCGTCAAGAACAACCTTGTGACGCCGTCATCTCGCCGCCAAAATAATCCTCGTACTGCCTTGATCTACATCTGACGCCGTCATGTATTCCATTTTTCTAGGCCGTCACACATTTAACTCTTGACGCTCTTCTTTGTGACGCCTTCATTTCTGTACTGGGTCGTCATGATCTTTACTCTTGACGCCGTCAACTTGTTCCTCTTGACGCCGTCACACACTGTTCCCAGCTTGGAAAATTAAGTCTTTGGCATTTTCTTCACTTTTATGCTCCATAAACATCCGAATTGCTTCCTTTTCCAGATTTCACTCCCAAAGTACCTAAAATCACAAAAGGAACGATTTAGGGCAATATTTGATCAAATAAATTCAATTCCGGGCTTGAAATGACCCCCTAAAAGTGGTTCATTTTTCGCCTCATCAGATAACCAGCGAACTCCGGAACCGATCTCTTGGTACCACTTGTAGGATTCGACAACCTACAACCCTAATTACTAGAGCGGAATGACTTCGATCATGAAGGTGAACACACCACAACAGATTATGATATCGACAGAAAAAGAAGAAAACGAGCACACAAGGTAATATCCCTAATCGACTCTTTGATTAGTTATTGAAAGAATGCGTACATAACTCGTCCCCCCCCCCCTCACCTCATTTTATAGAGATGAGGGGGAGGTAAAACCGACTCTAATAAGAGTCCTATGTCGGCTGTTACAAAGGAAACGGGTTAGGCTTGGGACACAAGCCAACCCAACTACCCCTTGACAAATCATAAGCTAAGATAAAGACTAAAACATAAGAATTAATCATAACCCGACAACCTTTGATTACCTTGACTCTACCCGTCGCATCTTCACAGTATAACCCTCTTTTTCAAGAGTACCCATTGAAATTAAGCCTTTTCTTAACCCTAGAACATACCTGGCATCTTCTAGTATAAAGCTTGAACCATCATTCAACTTTGTCTTCACTTTTCTTGTCCCTCTCAAAGTGCATGTCGTGTTATCACCTAACTAAACCAAACCACCATCAATATCCTTGAAGTCATACAAGAAATCCCTCCTAGGTGTCATATGATAAGACCCACCTGAATCCATTACCAATTCAGTAATCTCATCATTCCCGAGTACCACCAAGGCTTCTCCAAAGTAGGTGCTACCGTCGTCATCAGAAGAATCAGAATCCTAATCATGCTTACCCTTCTTGATGAACCCACTTGACTTCTTCATTGGACAATCACTCCTTTGAATGACATACGAAGCACTAGAGTTTACTAGTTCCATCCGTTGACTTAAAATGTGAACTTTCACCAGAATGAGCTTTCCTTGAATCGTAAAACTACCCGTACTATATGGTTTGATGGGTGGATCAGGACCTATTTCAATTCCTAAATTTTCATCCAAGGATGGAAGATTAGGCAACGGTTTTGGTTGAGGCTCCGGCTCATCAAAACTAGGAACTTCCCTAGAACTAAGAGTAAGGTTATCATTATAAGTATTCAAACCTATATCCTCTAGTTGTGTTTGGTTCAAGGGCTCTACCTCTATTGGGGTTCCTATAATCTCTTCTACTTCTTCCGGGTAAGTCACAGGCGGTGTGTATGCCTTAAATGATGGTAGGACTTGTGGGGTACTTAGCGGGCTTGGGTTTTCTACTATCTCTTCCATCACATAAATATCACCTATGTGTTCATCTTGTATTGTGGTAGTGCCTAACCATGACATGCAACTAGGTGGCTCGACTCAAATCTTTTTACCCCCAAGCAAACTTTTTAATTGAGCCTTCCATATTGAAAATAGGTCTACACTTACGTTTTTTGGGTCCCATGTTCCACTTCTGTATTGGGCGTGAATCTCAAAGTTTTCCCACGCGTCTTTAACATCATATTCCCAAAACTCCCCATCTGTTACATAGTCAAGCCTCTTTTGGGTTTCGTAGTCGATACGAGTGTAAAATAATTGAAGTAGAGGCAATAAATCAAGACCATGGTGAAAGACTTTTTGTAGTAAGTATTTGAAATGAGTCCATGCAACGGGAAAAGATTCATCATGACGTTTTCGAAACATCAAGATGTCATATTGAAGTGGAAAGGGTAGATTTTGTAGTGGATTTGGTCGATTGGATGAAAAACTTGGCAAATTCGTGTTCTCCATAGTGGTGAATAGAAGAGTCAATGGAAATGTTTTTACGAACAAAGACACAAAGAAAAATATAGACTAAAGAAAACCTAGAAATAAAAATAAAATCTTACTAGAATGGAATCTAGCAAGTAGACCTAATAAGAAGAAATCCTAACCTAGACAATAACTATTCCCCGGGCTGCGGCGCCAAAAACTTGATATGCGTAGGGATTGCACCAGGCTTTACCTCTCAAGGGATCTTGAGAAGCTTACAACCCCCACCAGGCAGTGTACCTGATCGATGTAGTATAGTATAATGACAAGTACCGGGGGATTGATCGTTCAGCTAGGAATAGTGTCGCTAGGATTAGAAAACCTAATTACTAGTTCTAGAGATGAGAGATGATTCTTTTTGTATTTTTATATTTTTTAGAAAGCAAATTAAAATCTCGGGTTTGAAGGATTTGGTCGGAATTAGTTGCTAGTCAACTAACCCAATACTAAAGATGCAATCTGTGGAAAACTAGAAGGGGGGGTTGAATAGTTTTACGTCTTTTTAATTGTTATAAAACAATTTGTTTAAAAGTTTTCGTTGATTTATAAAATATAGATTCGATGGTATATGAAATCTAGTTATACACAATATGAACAACACTAAGTATATATACTATGAAGCAATAATTATGTAAGTAATGAAATAAGTAAAGAATGGAAAGATCAAACCGAGAGACAAGCGATTTATAGTGGTTCGGCTACAAGGCACCTTCCTTGCCCTACTCCACTCCCCGAGCACCTAACTCGAGAATTTTCTTCACTATATCAACAAGCTCCCTTATGGCGGAGAAAACCTTACACACCAATATACACACCAATTTACACACCAATTTACACACCAATCTTCACACCAATCTTCACACCAATCTACACGCCAATCTTCTTCACACCTAGCTTTTACACACCAATATTCTACACACCTTCTTCTACACACCAATCTTCACAACTATCCTACTTCACAACTAATCAACTTCTACTATCTACACAACTATTCTCTAACAAATATTCACAACTAATCACACTATGAAATAATAATTAATGATGATGCTCAAACAACTTAGATGTGGAGATCACAACTAGTTGTAATACTTCTTGTCTTGAGAGATAGAAGTATTCTTCTCTTGCACTTGAATGGATTATGTATGGATCACTTTGAAACAAAGATTTAAGAATGTATGATCAAAGGATTTATAGATTGGAAATGGAGATCTAGAACAGAAAGTTCTGAAGTGCAAAAGGTGGGGAAAAAATCCAGGTTTAAGGTGGTATTTATAGGCAAAAGTTTCTGACAGAGGAGCGTGGCCGGTCCCCTTAAAGCATGGCCGGCCCCCTTAAAATTAAGGGGACCGCCCCTTATAATTAAGGGGGCCGCCCAACTGTAACGGCCAGAAAACTTGTCTTTTAGTGGGGAAAGTTTATTTGGTGAAAAACTAACTGATTTTGGTTAAATATTTGAAATCATATATTTAGTATGATTAAAACATTTTTCCTTATTACCAAAAGTGTTTTTCAAAAATATATAATAAGATTTATATAATTAAATAAACTTTGTATTAGTTAATTAAATACCCCTTTGATCATACATTGCACTAAACACTTTGTTTATTTATACCTTAAGTGATTTGGATGTAAAGAGAAATATTAATCACCAAATACTTGTTTATGTCATAAGTTTTAATTCTTTAAGGTTTTATTTTGTAATAATCAAAACATAGAGATATAGATAAAAACTTAATAATGTTTTTAGGCATTATTTATGTCAACAATCTCCCCCTTTTTGATTATTACAAAACCTTAAACTCAAAAGATTTAAAACTTGTTATTAGACAAGTATTATAGAGTTTACCATTTCTCTTCTCCCCCTTTTTGTAAAATCAAAAAGGTTAGGCCGAATAATCTTCGTGAAAGAAGTTTAAACGGGTAGAGAACTCCCCCTTGATGTATGCTCCCCCTCGTTTGAGAGCACAAAGGGAACGAGCAATTGGAATCTTGGCTACAAAAATATTTTGAAGAGAACAACACACATATATATGCAAAAACAACAATTATGCAAATAAAAATAGATTCATTCAAGCATGATAGAAATAATTAGCATAACAACATTCAATATGCTTGTAGCATATTGATTACAATAAAACAAAATAAAAGATATAGTCCTATATTGCCTAAGAGAGCACTTGGACTTGCTTGCAACCCATGGTTGATTTGTTTTATTTGCTTGAAGGAAAACAAAAGCATGAAGCTTAGATGTTTGATTGAGGTGGATATGGGGTGTTGTATGGAGCGGAAGAAGTGGATCTTACGATGTTGTATCGTGTTAAGGGTGGTATTGGATGATCACGAGTGATAAGATATTCAATCCAAGAAATATCTTCACTCAAGTAGAGGATTTGTTTTTGAAAGAATATGCAACAAGGGAAAAAGTGAGTGTGATTTGTAACTTGATCCAAGTTAAGAGAGTGGGGAAGGCAATTTGCATAGGGTGATGATGGAGGTAGCCCTTTGTTGCGTTGTGCAAGATGCATAGCAAGGAGATCACTAAGATCATGGATTTGGTTTATTTCATCACGGAACTTTTGTTTTTCCGTGGCAATGTGGAGGGGATCATAGGTTTGGTATGGATGAGTTGGGTTTGAGTAGTTGGAATTGTAGTTTGATGGTTCATCAAACTTGCATGGATCATTATAAGTTTTTGGAGGTTGAGAGGTGTAGTTTGGCTTGAAGGAATATGTTTGGCCAATGTTGTATGGTTTGTAAAGTGGATCAAATGAATGCCTTTGTTGGTTTGATGCAAAGTTTGGGAAATAAGAGGTTGGTGGGGAGGAATGATTTCCAACTACATTTGTGATGATGGATTTGTTTCGAGGACTTTTTCGTCGCCAAACGGGTTTTTCCGTCATCCTTGCTAGCCTTGAGGCTTTTGATTTTTGTTTGTTTGGAGAGTTCATGATGGGATGAATGGAGAGCTTTGAGGATTGGGGATATTTATAGTGTAAGATTTGTGTGTTTAAGGATGGATAAAGTTTGTTTGGAGGATTAGGACAAAATGTGTTGGTGAAAAATGGGAAATGTAGGTTGAAATGGGCTAAAAAGCAGAAAAGATTCTGTAAACCCGACCATCAGATGGCCGGTCCCCTTAATTAGGGGGCGGTCCCCATAAAATTAAGGGGGCCGCCTTACATAATTAAGGGGGCCGCCCATCTGGTGATTTCCAGATTGCCAGAATTGGGTTTTTTGGCAGAAAATTTGCAGAAAGGTTGTGTTTTTGGACTTGGATTCAAGCAAGTTCAATTCGTTTAGGCAATATAGCATCTAATCTAACATTAGATATCATGCAAAAACACATAGGCACAAGAGCAAATAATCAACACACAATATAGCATCTAATCTAACATTAGATATCATGCAAAAACACATAGGCACAAGAGCAAATAATCAACACATAGGCACAAGAGCAAATAATCAACACATAATAAGCAATAGGAGGTAAATGCAAGCACACTTAAGCTTCCTAAGGCACCTATCTTGAATTAAAGGCAAGGGCAATTAGTGAGTGAAAGACTAATGATGGATCAAGATGACACCATTACTAGTGAATTTGTCCTAGTGAGTGTCTATATGCAACAAATGTGGAGTTGTGATTGTTTCGACACCTAGAAACAAAAAAAAATAATAACGATCCTAAGAAACAATCCAAATGATCTCCTTGATTCAATTTTTACTCGATCATGAATGTCAAAGACATATATTAGATTATATACCTTGACAATTTATGTGAGAGTTTATGCATGATTTTGAAATACAATGTTTTTAGAATTAGTCAACAATGCAATGAAAATGATTTTCATGTGATTCCTAGATTGTGAGAATAAAGATTAGAGAGAATTGATTGAGTTTTTAAAAAAAAAATTATGCAAAGAAAATAAATTTTCTCAATCTTAAGTTTTGAGCGAAATAGATTCCTATACTCAGAGAAGATGGAATGAAACAAAAATAAATTTTTATGCAAGTATAACTTAGAATTAATTCAATGTAATTTAGTCAACTTGTTCCATCATTCCTAATCCTAAACGCAAGTGGTTGAATAATTCACGCTTAAGGGGTTTTGTGAATATATCCGCAATATTGTCTTCCGATGCAACCTTTTCTATAGATATATTTCCTTTTTGTACATTATCCCTAAGAAAATGGTGACGTATTTCTATGTGTTTAGTCCTAGAGTGTTGTACCGGATTTTTGCTTAAATCTATCGCACCTTTGTTATCGCACATAATGGGGACATTTTCTAACCTAATGCCATAGTCTACGAGAGCTTGTTTCATCCATAGTGCTTGTTGACATGCCTTTCCGGCGCTTACATATTCGGCTTCGGTGGTAGAAATAGCAAGAGCGGTTTGCTTTTTCGAAAACCAAGATGTTAGACAACATCCCATAAACGTGCAAATACCGCTAGTACTTTTTCTATCTACGTAGTCTCCCGCATGATCCGAATCCGCATAGACAATGGTTTCTAGGCCGGATTCCTTAGGATACCATAATCCTAAGTGTATAGTGCCTTTAACGTATCGGAAGATACGCTTAACCGCTTCTAGGTGAGAGGTTTTGGGATCCTCTTGAAAACGGGCACAAAGGCAGACACTAAACATGATATCGGGTCTACTTGCCGTCAAGTATAGTAAACTCCCTATCATTCCTCTATACTTGGTGTTATCTACGGACTCACCTTCATCGTCCTTTGTGAGCTTTACCTCCGTAGACATGGGTGTTTTCATGGGTTTTGAGTCTTCTAGGCCAAATTTCTTAAGCATTTCCTTAATGTACTTAGATTGGTTAAAGAATATTCCATCATCTAGTTGTTTTATTTGTAATCCTAGGAAGAAGTTGAGTTCACCCATCATACTCATCTCAAACTCATCATGCATGATTTTGGCAAACTCATCACACATGTCTTGACAAGTCGATCCAAATATAATGTCATCAACATATATTTGAACAATGATGAGATTTGGGTCTTTCCTTTTAGTGAAAAGAGTGTTATCTACCATTCCCATGGAATAATCATGTTTAATAAGAAAAGCTTTTAATCGATCATACCAAGCTTTTGGAGCTTGTTTGAGTCCATACAAAGCTTTCTTTAACTTATAAACATGATCAGGTTTTGCGAAGTCAATGAATCCTGGAGGTTGTGCCACATATACCTCCTCATTGATAAAACCGTTAAGGAATGCACTTTTCACATCCATTTGAAATAACTTAAAATCTAGGGCGCAAGCATAGGCAAGTAATATCCTAATTGATTCTAGTCTAGCTACGGGGGCATAAGTTTCATCATAATCAATTCCTTCTTGTTGATTATAACCTTGGGCAACTAACCTAGCTTTATTCCTAGTAACTATTCCATTCTCGTCTAACTTATTTCTATATACCCATTTGGTTCCTATGATGGTCATATCCTTTGGATTTGGGACTAGTTCCCAAACATCATTTGCCTTAAATTGATTTAATTCTTCTTGCATAGCTATAATCCAACTTTCATCCTTTAAAGCCTCATTAATATTCTTAGGTTCTATTGCTGAGAGGAAACAAAAGAAGTTGTTTTTATCTTGGGCTTGTGACCTAAGGGTTCTTTGGTTAAGATGTCCTATTATATTATCTAATGGATGTGATCTAGATTCTTTAATATTAATAGTTTCGTTATTTTCTAAGTGGATGTCTTCATTATCATTTCCTATGGGTTTTGTTTTACTAACCTCAATGGCTTCATCTTCGACTAAATTATCATCTTCTAAAGGTAGTGTTTTAGGAGGTGGTGGTGTTTCATCAAATGTTACATTTAGTGATTCTTCTACCTTCATGGAGTGTTTGTTAAGTATTATATATGCTTTACTATTTTGTGAGTATCCTAAAAATATTCCTTCATATGATTTTGGATCAAACTTAGTGAGGTAGTCCTTAGTGTTTAAAATATAGCATTTACTTCCAAATACCCTAAAGTAGCTTAAGTTTGGTTTTCTATCTCTTAATAACTCATAAGGAGTTTTTCCTAGAATTCTTCTAATTGATACCCTATTTAAAATATAAGTCGATGTATCTACGGCGTGACACCAAAATTTTTGTGGAATGGATTGTTCATTTAACATAGTTCTACTCATTTCTTGTAGTGACCTATTTTTTCTTTCTACTACCCCATTTGATTGAGGAGTACGAGGAGCGGAGAAATTGTGAGATATTCCATTTAACTCACAATATTTTCCGAATTGTATTTCGTTATCAAATTCCCTACCATGGTCCGTCCTAATAGCAACTATTGAGCATCCTAATTTATTTTGAATCATTTTACTAAATATTTCGAATTTTTCAAAGGCTTGGGTTTTGTCACTTAAAAAACTAGTCCACGTGTATCGTGAGTAGTCATCTACTATTACTAAGGTATATTTGTTTCCTCCATAGCTCCGCACAGTGGATGGACCAAAAAGATCCATATGTAATAATTCTAGGCACCTAGTAGTGGATACTATATTCTTAGCTTTGTGACTAGCATGAGCTTGTTTTCCAATTTTGCATGCATCACAAAAATGCTTGTCATATTTTAGATTAGGCAAGTTTCTAACTAATTCCTTAGAGGCCAAAGATTGTATTTGTTGCATGTTAGCATGTCCTAATCTCCTATGCCACAATGTAGAGTTTTCATCTAGGGTCGTTAGGCATATCCTATCTTCAGGTTTGTTACCTAGTTTCATAACATATACTCCTCCCTTCCTAATACCTCTACCTATAATTTTTCCATTCTTAACTATTTCGCTATCTTTTTCGGAAAAGATAACTCTACATTTATTATCGCATATTTGGCCTACACTAAGTAAGTTATATGTTAAATTATTTACATGTTCAACATTTTCAATAGTAAGTGAGTCTTGAGAAATCGTACCTTTGCCAATAATTTTTCCACGCAAGTCACTACCGAAAATAACATTACCTCCATTGTATGCCTTGTATGTAGAGAATAGCTTGCGATTCCCCGTCATGTGCCTCGAGCATCCACTATCCTTGATCCATTCGTTAGGCTCCAAGTCAATTCCAAGGCATATTTCGTCGGTTGCATTTGCCACAAAACACTTTTCTTCTTTTGGTTTTTCCACTTCTTCTTTATCACTATCACTCCATGTTCCACTAACAAATGCGCTTTGATTTTCATAACCCGGCGGCTTTAAACATTCTCCAACGAGATGATTTGGACTTCCACATCTAAAGCACTTTCTTTTCACGTAATTATCACTTCTATTTCTTTGGAACTCCTTTCTTTCGTCACGTGGTGATCTAGTGAATCTTCCTCGTCTCTTGAAGAATTTCTTGAATTCTCTTACGGCCATCGCATATTCTTCATCTTCACTCTCGTCACTTGAATCATCATCATCACTAGGTTCCTTTTTGGCTTTTAGAGCAATGGATTTGATTTGTTCTTTCTTGACTTTGACCGTTTCCGAATCTCTTCTTATGATTTCTTCATGAACCTTCAAGTTGCCAATTAGTTCATCTAGTGATAACGTCATCAAGTTCTTTGATTCTTCAATTGCCGTGACCTTAGCTCGCCATTTTGGATGCAATGCCCTAAGAAATTTCCTAACACAATTTTTACTAGAAAATGTCTCATCAAGTGCTTTTAAACTTGTGATGATAGTGTTAAACTTAGCAAAAGCATTATCAATTGATTCCTCTTCCGGAATCGTAAATTGTTCATATTGTTGTACAAGAAGATCTATTTTATTTTCTTTGACTTGGCTATTACCTTGGTGAGTGATTAGTAAAGAATCCCAAATTTCATTTGCGGTTTTACACATAAAAATTCTTTCATATTCTTTGCGTGGTAACGCATTATAAATAACCATTTTAGCCTCATTATTTTTTGCTAGTTTCTTTTTCAAATCATCATTTTGTTTTTCAAAAGCTACAATTTCATCCATTTTGGTTTCAACATTATATTGAATAGGGGGAAAATCACCAAAGGTAATAATATGCCAAAGATCAAGATCTTTTGATTTCACATACGTTTCGAATCTATTTTTCCAATATAAAAATCCATTACTTTCAAATAGTGGTGGTCTTTGCATAGATTGCCCTTCTAAATATTTTAAAGATTCCATAGATCGTTACAAGTTTTAAAATACAATATATTTTAAAATTCTTGCTAGACGTTGCTCTGATACCAATTGTGGAAAACTAGAAGGGGGGGTTGAATAGTTTTACGTCTTTTTAATTGTTATAAAACAATTTGTTTGAAAGTTTTCGTTGATTTATAAAATATAGATTCGATGGTATATGAAATCTAGTTATACACAATATGAACAACACTAAGTATATATACTATGAAGCAATAATTATGTAAGTAATGAAATAAGTAAAGGATGGAAAGATCAAACCGAGAGACAAGCGATTTATAGTGGTTCGGCTACAAGGCACCTTCCTTGCCCTACTTCACTCCCCGAGCACCTAACTCGAGAGTTTTCTTCACTATATCAACAAGCTCCCTTATGGCGGAGAAAACCTTACACACCAATATACACACCAATTTACACACCAATTTACACACCAATCTTCACACCAATCTTCACACCAATCTACACGCCAATCTTCTTCACACCTAGCTTTTACACACCAATCTTCTACACACCTTCTTCTACACATCAATCTTCACAACTATCCTACTTCACAACTAATCAACTTCTACTATCTACACAACTATTCTCTAACAAATATTCACAACTAATCACACTATGAAATAATAATTAATGATGAGGCTCAAACAACTTAGATGTGGAGATCACAACTAGTTGTAATACTTCTTGTCTTGAGAGATAGAAGTATTCTTCTCTTGCACTTGAATGGATTATGTATGGATCACTTTGAAACAAAGATTTAAGAATGTATGATCAAAGGATTTATAGATTGGAAATGGAGATCTAGAACAGAAAGTTCTGAAGTGCAAAAGGTGGGGAAAAAATCCAGGTTTAAGGTGGTATTTATAGGCAAAAGTTTCTGACAGAGGAGCGTGGTCGGTCCCCTTAAAGCATGGCCGGCCCCCTTAAAATTTAGGGGACCGCCCCTTATAATTAAGGGGGCCGCCCAACTGTAACGGCCAGAAAACTTGTCTTTTAGTGGGGAAAGTTTATTTGGTGAAAAACTAACTGATTTTGGTTAAATATTTGAAATCATATATTTAGTATGATTAAAACATTTTTCCTTATTACCAAAAGTGTTTTTCAAAAATATATAATAAGATTTATATAATTAAATAAACTTTGTATTAGTTAATTAAATAACCCTTTGATCATACATTGCACTAAACACTTTGTTTATTCATACCTTAAGTGATTTGGATGTAAAGAGAAATATTAATCACCAAATACTTGTTTATGTCATAAGTTTTAATTCTTTAAGGTTTTATTTTGTAATAATCAAAACATAGAGATATAGATAAAAACTTAATAATGTTTTTAGGCATTATTTATGTCAACACAATCAAAATAAAATACTAAAAATGAAAATAAAACTAAATTAAACTAAGGTTGTGAGCAATAAGTGGAGAAATGTGTTTACTTAGATTTCACTACTCCCTAGCTATTTTTTACACGTTAATTAATTGTTATAGTTGCGTGGATGACGGATTGTATTCCTTAATACCATTCATGGGGTGGCGTACCTAACTCCCCAATCCTATGAGTGCCTACTTCACTCCTATGTCGAGCCGGCTAAGAAGCTCCTAACATGGGATCATCAGAATTTACTCATGCATTAAATACAACCAATAAAACCTAGTACACATCGGTTCATGTTTCCTAAGACGTTCAAGCATGTTACCATTTGGAGATCTGCCAGTTTTCTTAAGCCTAACATTGAAATCATTCATCCAATACAATCATAAACAAGTAATCAACACATAATCAACATCTAGGTTTCATTAGATCTAAGCAAACACAAGATAGATCTAGCCTAGCATGGTGGAATCAAGACAAGCACAAGATACAGACCACAAACACATAGACATATTGATTGAATTAAAAGAATACTTATCTCAATAACACATGTAAGGGTTCAAGGGCTGAAAACCCTTGAAAAAGCTGTAAAATACATATATGGTTCGGCCTTAGGGTTTCTCCAAACTTGTTCCTCTTAATGAATGAAAATTAGAAAACTATATATAGATAATAGAGGCTGATGGCGTCAAGAACAACCTTGTGACGCCGTCATCTCGCCGCCAAAATAATCCTCGTACTGCTTTGATCTACATCTGACGCCGTCATGTATTCCATTTTTCTAGGCCGTCACACATTTAACTCTTGACGCTCTTCTTTGTGACGCCTTCATTTCTGTACTGGGTCGTCATGATCTTTACTCTTGACGCCGTCAACTTGTTCCTCTTGACGCCGTCACACACTGTTCCCAGCTTGGAAAATTAAGTCTTTGGCATTTTCTTCACTTTTATGCTCCAAAAACATCCGAATTGCTTCCTTTTCCAGATTTCACTCCCTAAGTACCTAAAATCACAAAAGGAACGATTTAGGGCAATATTTGATCAAATAAATTCAATTCCGGGCTTAAAATGACCCCCTAAAAGTGGTTCATTTTTCGCCTCATCAAATAACCAGCGAACTCCGGAACCGATCTCTTGGTACCACTTGTAGGATTCGACAACCTACAACCCTGATTACTAGAGCGGAATGACTTCGATCATGAAGGTGAACACACCACAACAGATTATGATATCGACTGAAAAAGAAGAAAACGAGCACACAAGGTAATATCCCTAATCGACTCTTTGATTAGTTATTGAAAGAATGCGTACATAACTCGTCCCCCCCTCACCTCATTTTATAGAGATGAGGGGGAGGTAAAACCGACTCTAACAAGAGTCCTATGTCGGCTGTTACAAAGGAAACGGGTTAGGCTTGGGACACAAGCCAACCCAACTACCCCTTGACAAATCATAAGCTAAGATAAAGACTAAAACATAACAATTAATCATAACCCAACAACCTTTGATTACCTTGACTCTACCCGTCTCATCTTCACAGTATAACCCTCTTTTTCAAGAGTACCCATTGAAATTAAGCTTTTTCTTAACCCTAGAACATACCTGGCATCTTCTAGTATAAAGCTTGAACCATCATTCAACTTTGTCTTCACTTTTCTTGTCCCTCTCAAAGTGCATGTCCTGTTATCACCTAACTAAACCAAACCACCATCAATATCCTTGAAGTCATACAAGAAATCCCTCCTAGGTGTCATATGATAAGACCCATAAGCATAAACAGGTTGTTGCTTCTGTGAACATAAACACAAACAACTTTTCTTAGTGCTGCCTACCGATACTCCAACATTTTATTTAACAGATGAAGGCGATTCTTAAGGTAACAATTTTATAGAGCCCGGTTGTTTCCTTTAAAACATGACTCTATGTTGTGCTTGTAATAGAGCCCTCTTTTTTAATTTTCTAACCGGGTTCTATACTCTTGGATTTGGCGGAAACCTTTATAGAGCCCATTTTTTCTTTAAACATGGCTCTATTACGGGGGCTCTATTCCAAATTTTCTAGTAGTGTTACTTTCTAAACTGAAACCTTGTACACATATTTTGCTCTTTGCTTGCGTAAAGAAAGAGCAAATTGATTTAAGCCAAGTAGTTCAGCTAAGCCTAAAAGAAAGAGTTAGATCCTCTTTGAGATGAAATGCGGCAATGTCCTAATCAATATGACTTCACTCAAGACTCGTGGCATAAAGGTTCTTATTCATTCTATATTGTTCTCGGAGGGCCCTTGATTTAAAGGGTTGATGGAAGCTATTAGAGCATTTCCCAGGTGTGCTGCTTTTTCAATTCAAAGACATCTTTATGCTTGCGTCAAATTGGCATTTCCAATTATGCTTGTGATTAAAAATAAATGAAAACTAAATTAAAATACCCTTCTAACTTGTATATGCTTGCAGTTGCATAGCTTGAGATTTCTTTTGGCATGCTGCATTTTATTTATTTATTTATTTATTTATTTATTTATTTCATTAATTTTCTTCAATTCATCATAAATATATGTAGTTATTTATTGTTATGGGTTGCTAATTAAGCATAATATAAAAATTGAAGAGAAGAAATATAATAATACAATATTTGGTTATTTAAGCTTTAGAAAAACAATTCATAATTTTTAACCAAATGAATTAGAAAAGAGGGTGTGGTATATTTGTAAAAAGAAAAAGAGAAAATAAATGAGAACAAAGAGGTGCAAGAGCTAAAGAGATGAAAGTGATATTAAATTTTTATAAAATATTTATTTATTTATTTTTATTACCGAAAGCATACGTAGGAAATATAGTTTTGAAAGAAGCACAAGTGTGTTCATGTTTTTCAAAATCAGCACATAGTTGGAATTTTCTCAAGCTCTTATGCTCTAAAGGGTTGATGGTAGTTATCCTGCTCTATGGCACATAAGCATGAAAGATGAAATAAAAAATAAAGTTTTACACAGTTTTAAATTTTTTTATGCACCTCCTATTGTAGATTCTTGCTCTTAGTTATCATATAATTTGAAGCTTATTGATGCATCCATCAATTTATTTTAAACTGTAATACGTAGTAAGCTATAATATAGAAAAACGTTTAAATGTTAAGCGAGAAATTAAATTGAAGTAAAATAAACTTGCATCAAACACAAATTATATTCTCACATTTTTTGGAGTAATACATTTGCCGGGAAACTCTTTACCCAAAAAAAAATTATATTATCACAATATTAACTAAATTGGTTAGCTGAAGTTCGGACCACAGACCGGACCGGTGGGATGAGACCTGTCCTTGGTCCACCTTTTTACTCATTTTTTGTTTTCGGTCCGGTCCGGTTTGGTCTTACGCACAAAGACAATTATGCTTTTTTGGGCTAGACATGACCGACCCGGACATGGACCAAACATTTTAGTCTGGTCCTCTATCCGGATTTTTGGACCCAATCGGTTTATGTGGCCCGGTTCGGTTTTTGGACCGTGATCAGCCTTAATGTAAACATATATACACATGTCTATTATTAACTCATATAATTTATTCATACCTACCACTAGTAGATCAAGTAAATATTCACCAGATCGAATGATGATTGTTATCCTATCTTATATATACGAATCATTTTGATGCTATATGGTATTTATGTATGAATCACCAGATTGAATAATGCTATTCGGGTTTAAAAAAATAAATAAATAAAATAAAAAAAACGATAAGACTTACTTGTATATCCAATGCTTGCTCGATGGCCTTGACGATCTCATCCATCTTAGGGCGATCCTTTATGTTGAGACTGATGCATTTATATGCAATCTCTATAAACATACTAAACGAACGACGGTCAACATCATCTATGATATATGGATCAATTAACTGCTCAGGTCCATCATCATGGAACCGTTGAACCAGATTTATCATCTTTTATTCCTTATAATCTCCTATGGCCCTACCTCGATGACCATCAGACTCCATCCCGTCAATTTTCAAACATAAGTATGCCGTATGAGTAAATGTCTGACTCTATGTTGAGGATGCCGCTTTCTAGGTAAACTGGATATATGTAACCTTTTTCTGTGGATGTAGGTCTATAAATTTCTGGACGTGGCTGATTCGCACGGAGTAATAGTGAGCCATAAACACCACAGATTTTAGCTTCCAAATTTTCATTTAATAATATAGAGTTG
Organism: Artemisia argyi; assembly: GCA_030686995.1. Lineage (NCBI taxonomy): Eukaryota > Viridiplantae > Streptophyta > Magnoliopsida > Asterales > Asteraceae > Artemisia > Artemisia argyi. Next base: position 10,600,552 of record CM060684.1, read on the forward strand.
TTTCCAACATATCCATGTATTACTATACCGTGATCCCCGATACCTGAGTGAAGGTAACTTAGCCCTTTTGCAATGCCTAAGCAAGTCTTCAGACGCTGCGCCTATTGGATATTAAACTAAATATAGTATATTAGAAAGTTTAAGGATGCTTATGTAATAAACTAAAGCCGAAGGGCTAAACATGTATATTAGTTAGTTAATAACTGAATGGCGGTTATAGTTAGTTAAAGTCGGTTATGGTTGAACCATTGTGATGGTTCATGAATCGACATGGTACCCTTTGATGTAGTATAAATAGGACAAAAGCAGGAAATAGAAAGTTGTATTCATATTAACAATTCCATAATAAAGATTATAGTTTATACATTAAAAAGTGTGTGTTATTGTTCGTGAATTACCAACAGTGGTATCAGAGCGTGTTACGATTCAAGGAGAAAAAGAAATCGATCAGAAGGGCACTGTTTTTTTATTCATATACAGAAATAGTGGTAGAAACGGGGTAGTTTAAGATCAACAGCGGAATAGCGGGTTTGATAAACAACAGCGGGGCGGCGGGTTTGATTATCAACAGCCGAATAGCGGGATTGATCAAGATCAACAGCGGAGAAGCGGGTTTGATTGCTAGACGGATTTGGCTTTCAACAGCAAGGCGGGTTTGATCACATACCAAAAAATCAAAGAAACCGATTATCAAGATTGGTAGAAAGGAGAAAAGAAACATGACTGGGGATTCTTCAAAGAAGAACGAAGTTACGAAGGATAGTGGAACATCAATGACATTCCAATACCCGATTCTCAATTCAACGAATTACACGATTTGGGCAGTAAAGATTAAAGCGTTATTCAATGTCAATGGAATCTGGGAAGCAGTTGAACCAACAACGGATGCTGAAGTTGATCAAAAGAAAAACAACATGGCAATTGCAATGTTATACAAAGCAATTCCAGAAAATATGGTTTTGCAAATTGCAAACCTTACTTCGGGAAAAGAAATTTGGGAAGCATTAAAGGTTCGACACGTGGGAGTTGAAAGGGTTAAGGAAGCACGCGTTCAGACACTCGAGTCAGAGTTTGAATCGTTAAAAAATGGGTGCAAATGAACCACTAGATGTCTATGCGGGAAAGATTAGTGAGATTGTTTCACAAGCAAGCAATCTTGGACATACTTTGGATGAAAAAAGACAGGTTCGAAAATATGGTTTTGCAAATTGCAAAACTTACTTCGGCAAAAGAAATTTGGGAAGCATTAAAGGTTCGACACGTGGGAGTTGAAAGGGTTAAGGAAGCACGCGTTCAGACACTCGATTCAGAGTTTGAATCGTTAAAAATGGGTGCAAATGAACCACTAGATGTCTATGTGGGAAAGATTAGTGAGATTATTTCACAAGCAAGCAATCTTGGACATACTTTGGATGAAAAAAGACAGGTTCGAAAACTTCTAGGATCGGTGCCAGAAAAGTTTATTCAAATAGTAGCGGCGATTGAGCAATTTGCGGATTTGAATACGATGCCATTTCAAGAAGCCGTGGGGAGATTAAAAGCCTTCGAAGAACGGACAAAAACGGCAGTCAAAGAGGAAGACGGGTCCAGTAGCCTGTTTTACAGCAAAGTGGATGAAAAGGAGAAGACCAAGGAACACAATTGTCAATATTGCGGTTGTGATGCAAGACAGAAAGACTTTGGTCGTGGCCAAGGACGAGGTCGGGGGTCCAGTAGCCTGTTTTACCTAGTTTCATACTTGGACTCATATAGTACGTGTACAGCTTCTTCTTCAAATACAGTCTGTTTGCTAAGGACTTAGTCATATAAAGTCTAGTTAACTTTGTCCAAATTCCTACAACAGTTGTTTCCTTGGTAACTTCCCGTAAAACCCAGTCTCCCAGGCATAGAATCAAGGTACTGCATGCCTTCTTCATCAAAGCAGTCTTTTCACTTGCTTCCATGTCTGCGAGTAATGTCTCTAATGCAACATAAGAATTGACTGAATATGTGCACGATATACCCTCGTACCAAACCTTTATTAAAACTCCTAATAAATCTATTACAACGAGGAAGAAGAATGTTGAGAATTAGCATCCCTCATCTCTATTTTTAGAGATGAGGGGTAGAAACTTATCCTAAGTCGAATAGGAAACATCTTTGCCGTGCAAGGCAAGCTAAACAATTCCTTGTTCAAGTCTAATACATAATCTAATTACAAAGTACATTTAAGTCCCTAATCTATATTTAAGTTTACGACTAATATATAATATATTCAACTCACCACTATGCATAGAGTCCTATGGTCGATTTGCCAAGTTACAATTATATCAAGTGTCATTAGCAGTGGTACAGTAATCAACTAGTTAAGTAAATGGTAGGCAAAAGTTAACTACTCAACAATACTTAACTCTACATGTTATTACTTGTTCTTATACTTATTTGGAGGTAAGCGCAAGCATTTATAGACAAGACCATGCAATCATAATCCACTTCACTAGATTAAGATTATGCTTTCTTAATCACCAGCTAGTAATAGTAATCAGACAAGAGTCAAATGCGATTGTATCTTATATATGACATAGGTTTAGCAACTAGCAATAACAATCAACCATAATCATCAATCTATGTGACAACTCGGAAATTTCGGTTTCCCCTATATTTATTTCTTATTCTCATTGTTTAAGTTTCGGGAACGTTTATCTTGGTCTTGAATATTCTGCGTGAGACTTGACTATATGACGGGTAAAACGCGAATATTAATTATTTTGGACGACGAAAAATAAGGATATATGTATTTATAATCAACTTGAACGGGATAATAATTTTAAGATTAATGAAATAAATTCGGGAGCTCGGGAAATACTTATAATGCGATTCATTTGTCTCGTTCGTGTTTCATTAAAAATATATTGGAAATGATGAAATTGGTCCCCGAGGGAGCGTTAGAGTTTGCTAGGAGTCCCCATCCACTCCACTCACCTTATAAATACCACACATAATAACCATTTAGGGGTTTCACCCTCCCATCCCAACTTCCAGCCGTCTTCTCTCCTCCCTCCCATCCGGCCACTTTTCCGGTGAAATCCACCACCACCACCTCTCGTGAACCCACACCGCCACCACCATGTTAACCACCATCATCTCCTCTTCACTTTCTTATATTGCATGCGCTCCAAAATGTCACCAATCACCTGTTTGGGTCACGTTATAGCCGCGACATCACCCACCTCCATCAAGGCTTATAAATCCATGGCTATCTTGGGTCGTGGGTTTGTAACCATGGGTCAGTATGAACCTAAACATAAGGGAATGAAACATTAATAATAAAAACATGAATAAAGTGTTGTTTGGAGTTATGATTTAAGCCGAGTGGGTTGCTTATTGTTACCCGGTTCAGATAAGGGTTTAGACCAGGATTCTTTTAGGAATGGTTCTGGTTGTGTTATGATTTAAGCCGAGTGGGTGGATTTGGATTTAGAAGAGGTTTGGATTGTATTGGCATTGCCGAGATTTAGAGTTGGTTTTGGGAGAATTGGGATTGTTGTCGTGATTGTTGTTCTCATTCTTGTTGTTGTGTTCCTGGTTCACAAGTTGTTTTCTATTGTTATTGATGTTCTTGTAGTTGTTGTTGTCCTTACCAGAAGAGAATGGTCCGTTTGGTTAGTTTAGGTTGAGGCCGAGACTGTTAGGGTCTCGGCTTGGATTATTGTTGTAATTGTGGTCGTTGTTGTTGGTTGTATTGACCAAGGGATCTCGGCAAGCTTTTGGTTGTTGATGAGGTTTTGAAGTTTGTTGTGACGATTAGATTTGACGGGGATTAGGTTAGTACACGTGCCGTAGTCGGCCGTGATTGTTGAAGTTGTTGTTGCGGACAATGGATTTTGGGTGAATATATGTTTAGGCTTGTGATGATTTGTGTGTGTCGAGCGTCGTTGAGACTTTCTAGTCTCGTGTGATCTCGACGTGCCAAAATGGACATGTTATTGCTATTAGACTTATGTTGTTGACTTTTGACCGTGATAAATGTAAACTCGGAACCTGAAATAACTCGAGAAAAATATAAATTATACTGGAACGATTAAATGACACATTTATATGTTTATATTAGTAACTTTAAATATTAACTAACGATTAAACATCGTTACTTAATATTCATAAGTTACCAATAATTATTAAATAACGATTAATATGTTGCATAATGTTTTCGTACTAAGAAATATTAAGTGACGTTGAAACGTAATTAATATTTCTAAATTTAAAAGGAAATATTAAATAATTAAAAGAACGTTATTTAATATTTTATGAAAATAATAAATGAAACGGTGTTGAACTTAATACGGATGAGTTATTTAATGTTTCGAGGGCACATTTATCAAGACTTACCCTTTAGGAGTTATTAAGTTTCGTGTTAGTACTTGCCAAGTTACGGATTGGTTAACATTAATATTATCATCCGGCACGGTTAACGGACTAATTGGGGTACTAAAGCCAATTAGGGTCGACAAACGTGTCAGGAGACAATATTAATGGGTGACCCATCCTACGACTTACCATATCTCTTTAGTAGTTATGAGTTAACTTTAGATTAACAAGTGTATTGTAGGAATTGTTGAACTTATGGTATTAGCAAATACGATAAGTATCCAATAATTCGTACGATTTCCTTTGTTAAACTTTTGGTTACTCGAGATTGACTTTGACCATAAGGTTGACTTAGTAGACATTTAAGTATGATTGCTTTGGATGAATTATGTAGCTTTGACCCGGATGTTTCGTATTGAGTTTTGTCTCGTTTTTTATGGAAGTCGTATGTTACTCATCTTTTGGCGTGAGTACTCTTGAGTCTTGTCTCGATTCTTGTTGACTTCGCTTGTTTAGTCTTTGGCGTGAGTTCACTTGATTTTATTTCGTGTTCTCACCACACACACACCATGATACCAAACACAAACACAAATAAATGGATAATAAGAGTTTTGGAGATAGAAGATTGGGTATTACTTGGAAGTAGATAGCTTATGGAAGACTTGGTTCATCGTTGTGGATCTCGTGTTAGAATAAGTATTGCATATAGAAGGCTTCGCCATTTTCCGTATCGATGTATCGCTTCTTTGATGATGTTGTGAATCTGTTCGATGCCAGTTGTGTCAATCGTGATCTTTGCGTTGCTGTGGCCCATGTGAGTTCATAGCCCCTACTTTTTAACAGTTTTCTTAAACTATTTTTGGGGGAGAATACATGCTCGCTTACAATTAAACTCAAATTTGCTTATTTGGATACGTGAATTGTTTACCCAAGATTTGACTGTTTGGTTAGAGTATTTGTTTCAGTTATTTGAATGCGTTATGTGATTACTTGTTTATTATGTGATATGAGATTTGTGATTGTGGTTTATGAACCTGTTACATGAGCTGGCTAAGGGCATGTCGCATCCTTGCGAATGCAGATTGAATTGGTTTAGTGGAGCGAGGCCTAGTCGAGAACTAGGTAAGCTATGGAGCGAGGCCTAGCCTAGAGCTAGGTAAGCTATACAACGAGGCCTAGACTAGATCTAGGTAAGTTGAACATGTCGTATCCTTACGCATGTTGGGTATGTCGTATCCTTACGCATACAGATTGATTTGATTTGATTGGTTTTGGACTATAGTGTGCACTATAGGGAATTCTTTTGTGGTTTGACTTAGCCAGCGTAACAGGATAACTTTATGTGACTCTATATGAGTGTAGTATCCATGTGATTGATTATGATTCAAGTTGTTTGATTATGAGTTGATTTCAGTTATTTGATTCGGTATGGTGATTTAAGCTGTGTAAGCCTACGTTAATTTGACTTGTTGGAAAGGATGATTTGAACTCGAAAACCCTTTGGTTCAACTATATTGTTTTAAGCTAAAACTCTAAAGACTCACCAGCGTGAGCTGACTGTTTTAGCGTGCATTTTCAGGTTTAAGGCGTTAGCTCACTATTTGAAGGCGCTTGGCAAGGGGCATTAGTCATAGGCGACTCTGATATATATTTGGGACCGCTTTAACTTCTTGATGAGCCTATTTCCGCACTTCTTTTATAAAATGTAAACTTAACACTTTTGTTAATGTATTTTATTTTCAATAAATGAAATAAAAACCGTTCTTTGTACCTTATGTTATGATATCAATTTCGTAGCACCCCAATGCATGTATGTTTCCGCTGGACCCGAATTTTTTGGGGTGTTACAATCTAACAACTAGTTCACATTATATCAAATGAGTGTAATAAAGTTCTAGCCACTAATCATGAATAAACAAAATTAATGTTCAAGAACTCATTATTATTCAATTAAGCATTATCTTTAATAAGTGTTCAAGAGTAATATTAAACAAACATAAATGACAATCTACCCGGAATCACGACTTCTATTAAAGATATGACAGAAAACAAGTTTCTATTATCAGAATATGCAATTTTACAAAAAAAATAATAAATAAAAAATATAAAAAATATAAAAAAAATTAAAAAAAATGAAAAAATAAATAAATAAATGAAAATCATCTAATTATTATGTAACTACTAACATAATATTGCCTGTAATCCCTGTTAAGGCCCCAAAACCTTCCCTCGTAACCCAATTATAAGCATGCCCACCCCGCTCCATAATGTTTACGTTTCGGATTTCCCCAGCGGGTACGGGTTTTTATTTTTGTTCTATTGGTTAATTAATTCATGTCGCTGAAATTCACGTGGAAAAACTACTTCCGTTCAAAACTCATTATGTGTTTATGATCATGTCAATTGTCCTATTATCTGTCATTATGGTCAACTCTTGTTCCAGTTGATCTGTTTCATCCATAATATATGATGGGTTCCATATAAAGACTACACTTTTGGAATGTAACAATGCCATGTGTTTGGCACACCGCAACACGACTATTTTGAATACATTTTTCTGCAAATTTGACCCGTTACACCAGAAACTTAAAGTTTGACCCATTTCATTTAGCAAAACCCGAAAATGAAACTCACTGAATTATACTCCCTAGTAACTTTTGGTTTTTAGTGCAATGTGTTTTGCGTCAACTCTTAGAGCCCATTAACTTTTGTTTTTCAATTGAATTATGTGTTTCGACTCTAAGAGGCCCATCTGAAACACTTCTAATGTAACATCTGAACTGTTCCATTTTTTATCTTAAATCCTTCCATAGACTTTTGCACAACCAACAGTACTTATTGGGTGTTTTTTTTATAGAGGTTTAGTTGTGTTAGTACATTAAGGGGGTGTTGTTTAAGCTAATTTTTGGGTTTATAAGTTATCTTTTTCAGCTTATGTTTCACAAGCCCCATTTGTTTTTGGCTTATTTTAGGACTTATGGGCTTAAAAATACTTATTATGACATAAGCCGGAAAAATTGGATCAACCAATACCTACTTGACCTGTTATAGCCGGTACCAATAGTTTTTTGACCCGTTACACACACTCTCATACCTAATATTGAGGTAATGTGCTTACGAGATTAGTTGGTTTATGTTGAGATCGTTGTTATTGATAACTGTGAGGTACTTTCTGGATGAAAATAATATTTATATAAAAAAAACATTAGGGGAAATATTTTAAAGGCAGTACTCCTGAATATGAGATTAAATGGTCGAATAACAGTTTGCGTGGTGATTTCACAGTATATATCGAAGCAAAATGTGGGGGTGCGTAACCTGTCTATACTGATAATAAAACGTGCGAGTATGCAAGTATTCATTACGTGACATAACTTATCACTATCAGTTGTTGGTTTTATAGACATTATAATAATAGTCGTGTGTTAGGATCGAACTTGAGATCACGGGATTGCACACAATACGTATGAAGAGAAAAAGAAATAATTATTTATAAAATGTTATAAGTAATTATTAATAAACACAAAACTAGTAATAGTAATTAGTATTTAATGATAAATGACTAATGACCTATTAACGAAGATTAGGAAAGTAATACTAAGAAAATTTTAGAAACAAGGGAAGGTTCCGGAATCCCCTAAGGGACTCCACAACCGATTGGCCAAGGGGGGATATCCAACCTCCTTTGTGCCTTGTGCTCCAAGTATTGATTAGTATATAACCAAACCCAAGGTGCATTGTTTTCTCATAACTTGTACACACACATCTTGGTGTTTTCTCTCCTTCTCTTTGTGCTTGTCGATCCAAAACATAAACCCATAAGGGTTTTCGATTTTCTTGATCAAAACAAGTTTTGTGTTTAATTACTTGCATAAACGTTTTCTTGAATTAGTACGTGTGTACAAGAACGTGAATCAAACACACTATTGTTTAATTCTTGGATTGAATTACAAAAGAGGTAAGGGGTAATTCTTGTAATCCAAATAAACCCTAATTAGGGTTCTTGATTGAAGATTGCAATTTGATTCCTGTTCGGGCTAGAATCATAAAGGTATGTTTACTATTTAAATGTTGATTAATTAATTACATGTTATTTGATCTTGTTATAATTGCTTCCGCTATGCTCACTTGATGTGTTTGGTTTATAATAGAACTACTTAAAGCTTCCTTTCCATACGTACCTACCCTTACTATCTTCTATGCAATGGAATATGAAAACATACGTTACAAGTCTTGTATGGACGGGACTTGCAACTTAAGGGTTTTGACATCGCCTTTGTTTAGTGGACAGTTTCCCGAAAGCAACGGACATATCACAAGTATACCTAATTTAGGTATTTGAAAATTTTATCGAACATTGGCTAAATATAGACTAGTCACCTATATTTAACCTAGGGACAGTGGAATATAGTCTGACTAACTATATTCGACTTAAAATTTTCAAATACTGAGAATAGTTGTACTAGGGTTATGTTTAGATTGATTTCCTACATGAACACGATAAACCACCAGAATACATTAAAACAATCTAGAGACACGATAGTGCCTTACCACTCAGCAAGATCTTAACACCTTATTTGTATGATCTAAATTCATTCTTGAAATTTTTTCATTTATGAGATAATCCGAACTACTATCTTGGGATAGTTATCAATTATTCTCTTCATCCTGTAGAAGTACTATCCTGTTTAGGTCCTAAGGATACCATTCCATCATAAACTTTTAAGATCTCTTAAGATTTTTAAAGCAAACTCAACATCTATACCTAAGAGTATTAATGTTAAGCATACACTACACACTTTTGTTCATCAACATATCACATCATTATCTTCACAACCGTTACAAACACAAGCTCATTAACAGATCTTGATGCACTTTTAAAACTCAAATCATCCTTAGTTACATCACAAGCACGCTCATCAGCTTTACAAGATTGAATATTCATCTTGTACTTTTGGAACACCAGTGTTATCTCGTAATACCATACCTTGTAACTCGCCGGCTAATTGTGAATGTTGTGTTGGGAATTCTTAAGTAGGATGATTTGTAATTATTTGAATGGATTGGGATGCCTTTTCAATTAAATAAAGACATTGTAAATCACCAAACCATAAGTTTATATTTCCCTATTTACATTGTTTGGGATGCCTCTCTATGTAAATAAAGAATTATAAACAAGTGGGCTTATTTGTATCCGAAATAACATAAGTATGAAGTCAATAAACACTAGGTACAACAACAGATTACCAACTAGGCCATGATTGCAACTACTATATCAATTCCTATTAATATTCGACTGCTATATCAATTTCCTTTGATATTCGACTATTACCATACCTTTCCTACATAAAAGTAAGCCTCATCCTACACCATACACTGAAACGACAAATCAAACTACATCACTGGTAATCCCAGACTTTAGTCCTCATAAGTAACCACACCTTTTCATCGACACCACTCCAACATATGACACACATAGAACTTCGGGACGAAGTTCCCCGTAAGGGGTAGAGACTGTAACAATTCGCAATTTCAGGTTAATTACTATTCTCGGGAAATTTCACTATTCACTTTTACTATTCATTTTTCACGAAAATTTTCCCGAAATTTGATTTTTATTTCTTGGGCTCAAGTGATAAATCATTTCCATGGCAAATTAAAAGTTTGACATTCATAAGCTCATTTTTGTGAAAGTTATTAAGGAATTACACGGAATTACACGTTTTAGGGTAAAACGTCATTCAAAAATTCTACGTACAACGAAATTCGGTCGCGTTAATTTTCCCCGTATCAGAAAAATGTTTGACACACTCATGATTTATTTGAGAATAAATCATGACTGAGAAAAACATGACCAAAATAAACCTCGGCCGTGAAAAACTGGAATTTTCAGTTTTAAGCGTTTTTACTCAGCCGTAACCTTAGCTTATACCTGCACCGCGTTTCTAAAAAGATTTGAGTTTTCAACTTTTTAAAATAAGTCAACATATTTTTCCCTCCTCCATTGACTAAAAATCATTCCTTGATTTTATAAGTCATTTCGTGATTTTTAGGCTTACGGTTTGATGTCTAAAAGACATTTAATACCAACCGACATTGGACTGAGCCCAGTCTAGACATTATAAGTCATTTTAAATCAATATTATCCTATTAGAAAAGTAACATTTTACTTTTCTCAATTTTACGCAATATTCGTACGTTTTACGTATTACGCGTTTTAGACCTGTGTTTCCAGTTTTTAGCAGGGTTTTACCACCCCAATGGAACCTACCACTCATTTTATATTTTATTATGGAGTATAATAACATGTTTAACCATTCTTCCAATTTTCGTATTTTTACGACACCCGGTTTTACGTTTCGTGGCTTAACCATTTACGGTTAGCATTTTACGGAGCCAAAACTAACTCAATATCTTGGATAATATCATCAAAAGTCCACACCTTGTTCTCCAAGCGTATGAACCGACTTAGGGGGGGGAATTCAGCCCATAGGTGGCTTGATCTCATGCTAGGAGGCTTAGATTGATTCCATGTGTTATACTTGGTCTCCAAGTGTTGACTAGTCATACATGTAACCTCCTCAAGACCTTATTTAAGCCCCTCCTCCCCCTCCTTGGCCATTCCAACGTCCCACACACATAAAAACACACCATCATCTCATCCTTAGCTCATTTACTCCAAGTTTCATCCAAGAATCAAGTGCATAACAACACATAAACCCTAGTTTGATCTTAGGTTATCAAAACACTTCCATAACCTCATATACTTGGTGATTTCTCTTGAGTTTGAATCCACTCAAGTCACCTCAACCTTCATCATCCATCTTTCAAGATTACAAGAGTAGAAAGATTGCATGAAGAGAAGTGGGTTGAAGCAAGTCTATCAAAGTCCTATCCTTACATGTTAACTTTCCTTTCTTTGTTGAAAGCCAAACCCTAACTTGCTTCTTGTTAAATAATCATGTTCATGTTATTTACATATTATTCTTGCTATATTATGTCTTGTAGTAATGTCCATGATGTATAAAAATGACTAAAACATGTTGTTGTAATTGATTGTTAAGATAAGTTACTATAACAAGCAAACTAGTGACTTTCTTGGTAAGACTTGATCAAAATGGTAAAAATATGATATTGGATTATTACATATTGTAGTAGAGGACCTAACAAGGAAACCGTAGCAACTTGAACCACCTAAAAATAGTATACGAGTCAAAAGTTATGGCGATTTGAAGTTACCAAAACTTTCCGGCAAAACTGCCAAAATGTTTCTGTGACAGAATAGAAAACACGCAACAAGAGGCCTTTCTGGTCCGTTTCATGAAAAAGTTAAAACACGAAAGTTGTCCGGAATCACGTTTTCGTTCAGGAATAAAGAAGCTCGAGCCTTGAAAACGCTTTCTGAGTGAGATATTTCTCAGTTTCTTAACAGCTATTTACATAAATACAAGTCACTATTTTATGGTTATACTTTAAAATGAACAAGAGGTCTTATGACCTATAATCAAGACCACAACCATGGCTAGAGCCAAGGTTGAGTCTCATGACCATTGAACAAGGACCAAAGGTCATGGCAAGGCCATGACTAAATGACCATACAAGCTTACTTAGGCGTAAACATGAAACAAGGAATTGACGATAACTTGAACAAGCAATTTGGATCTACTTCACTTAAAAGAACCATGAGTTATTACAAATAAAAATGGTCATACAAGTTATATGAAACATACCCTAATAACAATCTTCATGTAATAATAAACTTTCCTAAGTTTATTCAAATATCGGACATGTAACTTTTCGGATCGAAACTTATATCTATATATTTTATCAACTACTACAATAGTAGGGAGCCTCATGTGAGGAGTTCATTATGTAAGCCGTCGAGATGAGTTGTGGATTTACGAATTAAAGTGTCCTGGCTCCTCGAACGCTTACTAACATGACTTCTGAATTATGTCGGCCCGAACGGTAGTAAACGATATATAAACATACATGTTTCATGAATCATTTCTTTCAAAGACTTACACTATACATCATACCACATCATGGACTAAGTGCAAGACATTTATTGGCGTGTTTATGTTTCCTTAGACATTATTCCAAACCTAAGTTACAACAATTATTCTAGGTTGCTCGTAGAAGTTCTTACGGCATATCCATCATTCTCATTATACATCATCCAACTCACGGTGAGTTCATAGCCCCACTTTCCATTACTTAATTGTTTTACAAATCCTTGGGGGAAATACATGCTATTTTTAACCGAGCACAATGTTTTTAAATTGTATGCTTGCCTGATTATTTTATTATCACTAAGTATCATCCTTGCCAAACCGAGATCCCTTATTATGAACCATTTAATCACTTGCGAGTGAGCGCGAATATTGTGAATAGGCCTATTGGGATTGACGAATCCCATTTGTTTTGACTAAGTTCAAACAAATGCATTAATATTTGAGACATTAGGTATGACGGCAAAGTACCTACCGGGATAAATCTGCAGATCGATATTGGTACACGTTAACGTTTTGGTGTCATAAGCTTAGTGAATTAATAACCTTTCCGGGCATTTAACAATGTAGCCCATCTTTGTTTTCTAACTATGAGTGTGAGTCTATAGCTCACACTACGATTATTGTGTTCAAACGATTTAACTACAAACACTACGATTATTGTGTTCAAACGATTTAACTACAACCACTACGATTATTGTGTTCAAACGATTTAACTACAAACACTACGATTATTTTGTTCAAACGATTTAACTACAAACACTACGATTATTGTGTTCAAACGATTTAACTACAAACACTACGATTATTGTGTTCAAACGATTTAACTACAAACACTACGATTATTGTGTTCAACGATTTAACTACCAACACATTGTGTTCAAACATTAAACAAACTCTATGAATATCACTCAACCTTTGTGTTGACCTCTCAAACATGTATTTCAGGTTCATGACGATCAAGGATGGCACGGAAGGGCACGGATACTCAAGAGGGCTATAAATTTTATTATCATTCAAAACTCATTTAATGTGATTTGTAAACATGGAACCATTTGGGACCTCATTTTGTAATCTCTGATATTTATATAATTTGAATGATAATTCTTTTAAAACGACTCAATTGGAGTTCGTTTTCTATTATTGTGACTATTGTGCCGTCGAGTAACACCCAGTTTGAATTCCGCTGCAACCATGAATTGGGGGTGTTACAAAGAAGAAACCCTAAATTGAATAGATACGTTGTACACCTAGATTTGATTATTAATAGGACCATTAAATAAGATTTGCATGTGCCTACATATTTTATACATATTTAATTGTTATGATTATGTATATTTGTTTATTTAAGTTGTTTTATTTTTTATTTTTAATTACTTGTTTTTGTTTAATATTATGTTAGACATGTTTATAAACGAAAAGGGTAATTTTTTTTAATAGAAAAATAATACGGACTAAATAAATGGCGAGATTGTTTTGGTTTTTATGAGTAAATTTCAAAGGATTGGTTGATTGATGTTTTTGTACATAGTGTGCGAAAGGCGGACCGAAGGTTTCCATCCAACGTACTTGTAGAGAGGGGTTTTTAAAGCTCATGCACCTACCGGTTCTCTACAACTGCCTGGTTGCCGACCCTAGACTTACCTATATCACTATATTACGTACATTGTCATCTTAAGGGTGAATTAACCACAATTCCACAATGATTATCCGAAATACTAAGCCTTCGGGCTTATGCAAAAGTACGATATAGAGGACGATAATTGATGGTAATTCTTTAATTGGTGAACCCAATACCTCAATCAAAACTTTGTTATTTTACTCTTAGCAAATTGGTAATAAAAATGTTTTGAAAAACCAATGTTATGAAGTTGTATGCATGCTTCTTCATACATTATTTTGATCACATCAAAAAATTAATACCCTTATAAAATTAAGTCAAATGCCATCTAATTAAGAACACTTGAAGTTGTAATTTACGTCATGTGAGAACTTGGCGAGATTGCAATGGAGAGGTAAATTTCATAAATTCATTGCTAGCAGATCAACTGATGTGATGGATTTGTGAGTTTACAGTTTTTAAGTTAGAAGACTTAAATTGAGTAGTAAGTAAGATCTTGGACTCAAGGCATTAAGATGGGGATTAAACATGCTTACAATACAAATGTTTTGTGATTGTAAATCCCATATATCTAGGAATTGGACAAATGTTATGCCAATTACTTGTATGACAAGTTACCTCATATTATACTTTCATTACTAGCAGATCAACTGATGTGATGAAACTATGTTTATGGAGGATCCTAGTTTTCAAGATTATTCTATGGATATGATTTCCTTGGGTATTTTAATTTTCTTGAAATATTGTATTATCAAAAATACTAATGTTTTGAACTTTCTTTATCTGTAGAAATGGCTCAAACTGATAACACCAACTTTCGTTCTGTGTTCGAAACTTATTTTGAATGAGAAAAATTGACTGGCTCAGAGAATTTCAATGATTGGTATCGTTCACTTAGGATTGTCCTGCGAGTGACTGGTCAACTTGAAATCTTGAAAACGCCTTGCCCTGCTGAACCTGAAGGCGATGCAGCTACTGATGCTGCTAAGGCTAAATGGAATCTTGATTGTAAGGAACATATTGATGTGGCCGCAATGATGTTAGGGGCGATGTCCACACCTCTTCAAAGGTAGTTTGAAGAGTATTTCCCCATGAACATGATTGATGAACTCAAGAAACTATATGAGAAACCATCAAATGTAGAGATTTAAAGTCATTATTAACTTTTTACCTTTGATATAACAATTTGTCAACTCCCTCCTTTGGCGATTTTTTTCTCCCCCTAATTTTCCTAATCGTTTTTTCTCTAATCTACATATTCTCTTGATTCTTTGTTTCATCTGATTTGGTTATGATTTAACATCCTTTGTTATTTGTTTCCTGATTGGATTTGATCATTGATTCATAAGTTTTTGTGGATTTTAGATAATCGGTTGTTAGGGTTTGAATAAATTGTTTTTTCCAGCCGACGATCTTAGGGATTTGTGATCGCATCTATATATCTTTGATCCTAAGTCGGTTTATACATATATAATCTTCATTATATCTATTGTTTTATCATCAGGTTGATTATTATGGATGTTGGTTAGTGTTTTGGCGATCTTATCAAAACCCTAAGCGATTAGGGTTTATATTTTTTTCCTTGATTACATGCGTGTTGTCTGATCTGGTTATAGTGGTCGTGGGTTTTTTGGGAGATGATTAATAAGGGTTTCTTAAATTCTAAAGCTGCTGATGCTTCCAAGCTTAAAGGTAATTTTAACGTGGATGTTGAGGGGTTGGAAGCTAGTATGAAACGGTTTAAGGGTAATGATGAGGGTACTTGTGATGGGAGTCCAATACGCAATGCTGTTAGGGCTTTGGATTCTCAGAATTCTGGTGCTGATGTGGTGGATGAGGGTAATGGTTTGGGTAGGAATGATGATGCTAATGTGGTGGATGAGGGTAATGGTGCTAACATTGGTACGGTTACTAGTCATCAGCCTACTAATCAAGTGGAGCCGATTCTACTTGGTAATTATGCTAATCCTAACATTAGTAAAGAGGGTTACGTGGGTATTTATGGTGTATATAATGTTAAGGTTGTTTCAGATGAGGTGGAGCAGCTTCATGTTAAACAATTGCTATCTAATGTGCATAATAATTTTGATGAAGCCATGAATAAAATTCAACGTGACATTGTTGCTAATAAGGCTCCCTCTTCTGATTTGCACAATTCGAGTGGTATAGGGCAACATTCTTATTCGGAAGGTAATGATGTTAATGCAACTACTAGTGGTACTGGAGTGAAGTCGGTTTCTTACGCGGGTGCTACTTCTAATGAAGCTCAGAAACATGTGTCTAATTTTCGGAGTTTGGATTGTAGCAAGAAGAAGGATGATGTTGACCTTTCAGTTCCAATGAAAGTAGTGGAAGAGGTGAACATGAGGTTTGAGAATACTCTATACGGTTACTTCCTTGGCCAACGCCTTTCTTTTCCTGTTGTTGATTACTATGTCCGTAATGCATGGGCTAAGTTTGGTGTGCAAAAGGTAATGATGAATACTAAGGGGTTCTTCTTCTTTAAATTCAACTCGAAAAAAGGTGTTGATGATGTGCTTGAAAACGGTCCTTGGTTGATCAGAAATGTTCCTATTATTCTTAAACCATGGACTTTGAATACAAACCTACTTAAAGAGGATTTGACTAACATCCCGGTGTGGGTTAAATTCCATGATGTTCCCCTTGCTATGTTTTCTGATGATGGCCTCAGTCTCCTTGCCACACTGATTGGCACGCCCAAAAGATTAGATGCTTTTACAAGCCAAATGTGCAAAGAATCGTGGGGTCATAGTAGTTTTGCTAGATGCATGATAGAAGTAAAGTCGGATGAGGTGCTTCGGGACAGCCTCACTATTGAGATACCATTACCTGATGGTTCGGGTTCGACTATTGAGAAGATACGGGTTGAATACGAATGGAAACCACCTAGTTGTGACAACTGTAAGATCTTTGGTCATATGCTGGTTGATTGTCTTAAAGTTGTTGCACCTCCAGTTCAGCCTACTAAACCTGTTAATGATGGTTTCACGACTGTCAATAATAAAAAGAAGGGTAAGCAAGGTGGTTTTACTACTCAGGGTAAAGGAGGGTTTAATAAACCTGTTGTGGGTAAACAGTTTCAGTATCAACCCAAAAAGATTCCTCCTGAACTTAAGAAGGTGGATGGAAATAAGAAGAAGGCCTCTGATGTACCAAGCGTGAGTGGAACGAAGATTTCTACATTTAATCAGTTTGCTGCTCTTAATATGGATGATACGGATGCTTTTGGTATTCCGTCTAATGTAAACAACATGGATGTAGATGCTGGTCTTACAAGGGAAGTTACTGCGGATGAGTCTACAAAGAGAGGTAATACAATGGAAGGTAATGTGGAAGAGTATGCTGGCCTTACAAGGGAAGGTACTTCGGATGGTTCTACCCCTATAGTTGAGAAAATTAGTAAGCTTGAAAAGCTAATTATTGATGGGAAACCTACTCTTGTGGATGATGAGGGTCATCCTATTCCGTCTACCTCTGTCACTAAGAGGGCTAACCCATTCTCAAAAGTGGGTGAGGTTATTGTTTCTGATAGTAATGAAGATGAGGTTCTTAACACGTTCGACGAATCAACAAATCTTTTTGGTGGTGGTCATGAGCGTGAAGATGAGTATGACTATGATGATTATTCGAAGCAAATTTATGATCTTCCAGGGGAATTGGATGCTCTTAATGCCATTTATGGTTTTAATCTCCAAGGTCGTAGGAAGTAGTTTATCTTTTGTCAGAGTCACTACTATCATGTGATTAATGGTTTGTTTTCTCATTTTTAAAATAGGAAGTATCTTGTTATGTAAGCTTTTCGCCTATGTAACGGGCTGAGTTATGGGATTCACCCATAACCGTTGTACTTAAACGCTTTTTGGAGTAATATATTTACCGGGTCGTTGACCTTTTACCCAAAAAAATGTAGAGATTTACGATTTGATGGAGGCTCTACATTGTTGTAAGCAGGGTGATGGTGAACCTGTGAGTGCTCATGTGTTGAAGATGAAAAGTTTCATGGATTAACTACAAACACCTATGACAATGATATGGCTGTGAACTTAAGCAATAGATCCCTTAACAAGGATTTTAGTGGTTTTGTGAGGAACTTCAATATGCATTGCGTGGGGAAGAGAGTAAGTGAATTGCCCGCACTGCTCATTGATTATGAGAAAGGGTTAACACCAAAGGCTCCTACGCCCCAAGTACTTGCTATTCAAGGGGGTAGAATTAACAAGCCAAATGCGAACAAGAAGAAGGGTAAAGGAAAGAAGAAGGCTGATAAGAATAAGCAGGTTATGGCTTATCAACCACCTCAACCTAAGAAGAACCCTCCTGTGAAGAATAATCCAAAGAAGGATCAAGGATGCCATTACTGGAAGGTGATGGGTCACTGGAAGAGGAATTGTCCTCTTTATCTCGATGACTTGCGACACAATAAGGTTAAGAAGACTGGGCACATGGGCGCCAACACTTCAGGTAACTTATTTGTCATTGAATTATTTACTTTATCTCATAAATTAAATTCCTGGGTATATGATACTGGATGTGGTATTAATATTTGTAATACACTTCAGGGGTTTAGAGAGGAAAGGAGACTAGCTTATGGGGAGCAATTTCTGCATGTGGGAAATGGAGCACAAGCAACAGTTGAAGCCATAGGAATGTTTAATTTAGTTTTACCTTCGGGTTTAGTACTTGTTTTAAACAATTGTCATTATGCACCTTCTATAATTAGAGGTGTTGTTTCTTTTCCATGTTTGTTGGATCTTGGATTTACTCATACTATTGATGGCAATAAAATTTCTGTTTCTTTAAATGGTATATTTTATTTTAATGTTGTTGCTGTGAATGGTGTGTTTGAAATTGATATGAATGATTGTATGACCAACAACAATAATAATAATTTTATGTACAACATAAGTAAGAGAATGAAGTATGACTTGAATTCGTCTTACCTTTGGCACTGTAGACTTGCCCATATAGGCAAGACTCACATGCAAAAGCTGCAACGTGATGGGCTTTTGAAAAATATCAATGATGAGTCATTTGATAAGTGTGAGTCTTGTATTTCTGGAAGATGACGAAGAAACCTTTTCATAACAATATGGAAAGAGCTTCAGATCTACTTGGTTGATACATACGGATGTGTGTGGACCACTTAGACATGTGTCAAGGAGAGGTTCTGTTTACTTCTTAACTTTTACAGATGATTTCAGCCATTATGGTTATGTTTATTTACTTAAGCATAAACATGAGGTGTTTGAAACATTTAAAGTTTTCAAAGCAGAAGTAGAATTGCAATTGAGAAAGAAGATTAAATCTCTTCGTTCTGATCGAGGTGGTGAATACCTTAGTCAAGATTTTAAAGATTTCTTAACTGAGAATAGAATTGTCCAGAATCTCACATCTCCATATACTCCAAAACAAAATGGTGTATCTGAGAGAAGGAATCGTACATTGTTGGATATGGTTCGATCAATGTATAATCTTACTAATCTTCCTTTGTCTTTTTGGGATTATGCCCTTAAATCAGCTGTTCGTATTTTGAACATGGTTCCCACCAAGAAGGTTGATAAGACTCCATATGAGATGTGGACAGGAAAAGCTCCGAACTTGTCTTATTTAAAGGTCTGGGGTTGTGAGGCGTATGTTAAACGTGACTCACAAGATAAACTCCAACAAAGATCTGTAAAATGCATTTTTGTAGGATACCCAAAGGAAACAATGGGTTACTACTTTTACTACCCACCTGAGAACAAAGTGTTTGTTGCTAGGTATGGTGATTTTCTTGAAAGTGATTTTGTAACTCAAGAAATCAGTGGGAGAGTATATGATCTAGAATATGATCTAGATAATGCATTACCTTCAGAAAACACTAGCACACTTCCTGTAGAACCGAAAAGTCTGGGTCCTCCACCGGAAGTTGAAGTAGTTCCCATTCGCAGATCTTCAAGATCTGTGAAAGCTCCTGACCGTCTATGTCTTAATGTAGAGGTTGATGAGCATTTACTAGGGGATCTTAATGAACCTACTAGTTATAGAGCTGCCATTAATAGTCTTGAAAAGGTTAAATGGAAAGCTGCTATGGATGGGGAAATACAATCCATGCATGATAATGAAGTCTGGGAAGAAGTTGACTTACCTCCTGGTGCCAAGGTAGTTGGGAGTAAGTGGCTCTACAAGATTAAGACTGACATGGATGGAAATGCACACACTTATAAGGCTTGTCTAGTTGCTAAAGGTTTTACTCAAACTTTTGGAATTGATTACGAGGAGACGTTTTCTCCTGTAGCAGACATAAGAGCTATAAGGATTCTCATAGCTATAGCAGCGTACTATGACTATGAGATTTGGCAAATGGATGTGAAAACCGCTTTCTTAAATGGTCATCTAGATGAAGACATCTATATGGCACAACCAGAAGGGTTTGAAAATCCGGAGTTTCCAAATCGTGTATGCAAACTTAAAAGGTCCATTTATGGATTAAAGCAAGCATCACGACAATGGAACAAGAGATTTGATGCTGAGATCAAAAAGTTTGGATTCACTCAAAATCTTGATGAGCCATGTATGTATCACAAAGTTAGTGGGAGTGATAATGTAATTTTCCTAATTTTATATGTTGATGACATATTGATTATGGGAAAAGACATTCCAAGTTTGCAAAAGGTTAAGGCATATCTTGGAAAGTGCTTTTATATGAAAGATTTAGGAGAAGCTGCATACATTCTGGGAATCAAAATCTATAGAGATAGATCAAGGCGGTTAATTGGATTAAGTCGAAGTGCTTACATTGACAAAATATTGAAAAGATTCAATATGCAAAATTCCAAGAAAGGATATTTGCCGATGAAAGTAAAACATGGCTTATGTGATGAGTTTTGTGCTTCAACACCTGCTGAGGTGGCTCGCATGAGTAAAGTTCCTTATGCTTCGGCTGTAGGATCTATTATGTATGCGGTAAAGTGCACAAGGCCAGATGTGGCGTTTGCTCAAAATATTACCAGTCAATTTCAACAGAATCCAGGTGAAAAACATTGGATTGCTGTAAAGCATATTCTTAAGTATTTAAGAAATACAAAAGATATGTTTTTGGTATATGGTGGAGATCCAGCTGCAGAACTTTGTGTTACAGGTTTCTGCGATGCGTCCTTTCAAAGTAATAAAGATGATTCGAAGTCTCAGATGGATTATGTCTTTGTTATTAATGGAGGAGCAGTAGACTGGAGGAGCAAGAAGCAGAGTACAATTGCGATGTCTGCAACAGAAGCTGAATACATTGCTGATTCAGAAGCTGCTATGGAGGCTGTTTAGATTAGGAAATTCGTTTCAGGGCTTGGTGTTATGCCTTCAATTGAATTACCTATTAATATGTATTGTGACAATTCTGCTGCAATCATATTTGCCAATGAACCTGGAGTCATGAGAGGCACCAGACATTTTCTACGGAAGTATCACTTTGTTCGTGAAAAGGTTAACGAAGGTGAAATAAATCTGCTGAAAGTTCACACATATGATAACTTAGCTAATCCATTCACTAAGGCTTTGGCGAAAGAGAAGCTTAATGAATTGGCCAATGGAATTGGGCTTAAATTAGCTAGTAGTTTCATGCATAACTGTGATTAGTATTTGGATAAAGGATACTGTAAACAATTATTATTTTAATGAAATAAAGTATGTTGGTATGTTTATTTCTGTTATTAATTATTGTTGTCATATTTTTGCATGTTTAAATCCATGAATAAGAGTTATTCTAAATTGTCCGTTGCAAGTTAATAATATGAGAATATTATTTAATTAAGAAAAATCTGAAGTTGGTATAATATACTTAAGTATATTGATGCGTAGTCATGCCATTTCAGACGATATTCGATGATACTGAATATAGGACTTATCCCAAATATATGATGTTACTTTATGGATCTTGTCATTAAGTAAATCGTAAGAAGTTATCCTTAAACTTGAGATACAAGATAACGGTCATGAATGTAGTACATTTTTGTGGAACAACTTAACGCTATACGTAACTGGTAGTCATAAGGGTTGTTTTCGGAAGTGTTACAAAGTTTGTGTGTTTTGCTTGTAATCAATAAAGAATTTGTTCCTTCAAATTAATTTTTGAAGTTTAATACTGTTGGGCCCCTCGTAGGGTTGTCAAGGTGTTTGCGTGGCCACGCTCAAGGTCTTTCCTGAAAGGTTCAGAAGATTTGGTAATCTTGTCAATTTCTAACAACGAGAAACAGAATGGTTAATTAAGGAATGACCTAGATCCATATTCTTATTTAACACGGTATTAGAAACAAAGGGATAATAATAATGAGAAATCATTAAAAGGTTTTCCAGGAGCCTTACTCAAGTTGTACTAGAGGCATCGGCGTGTTGCAAGACGCTAGCCGATGTGATCACACTATTATGATATGTCTAAGTGGGAGCTGTTGGTTTTATAGACATTATAATAATAGTCGTGTGTTAGGATCGAACTTGAGATCACGGGATTGCACACAATACGTATGAAGAGAAAAAGAAATAATTATTTATAAAATGTTATAAGTAATTATTAATAAACACAAAACTAGTAATAGTAATTAGTATTTAATGATAAATGACTAATGACCTATTAACGAAGATTAGGAAAGTAATACTAAGAAAATTTTAGAAACAAGGGAAGGTTCCGGAATCCCCTAAGGGACTCCACAACCGATCGGCCAAGGGGGGATATCCCACCTCCTTTGTGCCTTGTGCTCCAAGTATTGATTAGTATATAAGCAAACTCAAGCTGCATTGTTTTCTCATAACTTGTACACACACATCTTGGTGTTTTCTCTCCTTCTCTTTGTGCTTGTCGATCCAAAACATAAACCCATAAGGGTTTTCGATTTTCTTGATCAAAACAAGTTTTGTGTTTAATTACTTGCATAAACTTTTCCTTGAATTAGTACGCGTGTACAAGAACGTTAATCAAACACACTATTGTTTAATTCTTGGATTGAATTACAAAAGATGTAAGGAGTAATTCTTGTAATCCACATAAACCCTAATTAGGGTTCTTGATTGAAGATTGCAATTTGATTCTTGTTCGGGCTAGAATCACAAAGCTATGTTTACTATTTAAATATTGATTAATTAATTACATGTTATTTGATCTTGTTATAATTGCTTCCGCTGTGTTCACTTGATGTGTTTGGTTTATAATATATGAATGTCATGATATCATAATTCCAACATTACTTATCACTTGTATCCAAGTGCACCTGGCTTTGGTTGGTCTGTTATGTTATACCTGGAAGATATTTTGGGAAGAAAATGGTGGTCGCGGCTCGTGAAAGAGGACATTGATAACTTCACGTTTTGTATACGTGTCTTAAATAATGGATACAAAGTCCCAACAATTCACACAACTAAAAATTACAGAAATTCCAGTAATTACTAATTACATAACATAAAATGCATCCAGAAACTGAACATATATATAAAAATGAGTAACTACTCCAATGAGCCCGGATGATTTAGCTAGGCTTCAATTCATCTTCTGCCTGTGATTCCCTTTGATTACTTATCTACACAAAAATGTGGTTGAACGAAATGCATGTTAAGTAACATATACAGTACACAGTACAGTAATATAAAAGATGTCAGAATTCGTTAACCAAAAAGTGGTAGTAAGCCAAAAAAAATTAAAAATAAAATGGTGCTAACCTCGGAAATATTAATTCTTGCTAAAATGTCAAACATATACAGTAACATATGTGTCAAATATTTTATTTGAAATAAAATACTTACATGAAATTCCAGTGCTTCCTCAATCCGATCCACAATCATTTCCATGGTAGGGCGTTCCTTTGGATTGAAACTTATGCACTGAAATGCAACTTTACTATATGTATCAAAAGAACGGCTATCAATTTCATCTCTTATAAGGGGATCAATTAGAAACTCTGGTTTGTAATCATAGTAGCGTCGGACAATAATGATGAGAGGTTTAGGTTTACCACCTTCTAACCTTCTTCGATTATAAGCTAACATTCCACTCAACAACTCAAACATTACCACTCCAAATGAATACACATCTGACTCTTTCCGGAGAACACCAGTTTCATGGTAAACTGGATCTATGTAAAAGTTGGTACCCGCAGCGTTTGTGTAGACTTGAGTATGTGGCTGATTTATGGGGCCAGATTTTGACAATCCAAAATCACAAACTTTGGCTACCAGATTGTGATCCAATAATATGTTTGCGCTCTTGACGTCTCTGTGTATTACTCTATTGTCCTCCCCAAGACCCGAGTGCAGGTAGTCGAGTCCTCTTGCTGCTCCCAAGCAAATCTTTAGACGGTGTTCCCATGTCAAGAAACGTCTCTTGTCCTTGTCTTTGAGGTGATAGTCTAGGCTACCATTACTAGCATACTCATAAACTATAATCTTCTCATTGCCTTCATCACAGTAACCAATGAAAGGGATGATGTTTTCATGGTTGAAACTGAAAATCATATTAAGCTCGTTGCGGAACTCATACTCTCCTTGGTAACTTTGGGGACTTAGGCATTTGATGGCAACTGTGCGGTTTTGCCAGCGTTCAGAGGGCTGGCCTTTATAAACTACACCGAATCCCCCATCTCCAATCCGAGTTTCTTGACCTTTAACTCCAATGGCCAAGTTGATGTCCTTTAGTGGAATTATGGAATCCTCTAGTTTTTTATATCGTCCTGTAATGGCAGAAGCAGCTCCGTGGTTCTGTAAAAAGAGACAAAGTTACCTTGATAAAATTAAAGTAATGTTGCAGTCCTAGGTTATTTTGTTGCTAAAAGTAATACAATTAAGGACTCTGTTTCATGATTTTTGGAAATGTATTGTAATCTACCCGAGAAGGTTAGAAAATCGAATATTAAAGCATCGGCAATGTACTGAACTCTTTAAAGTTCAAGTCATTGAGCTTAATCTGCATATGGTAAATGCCCACTCTTAAAAGTTTGACAGTCACAATAATCCCCAGTTTGTTAAGGGCATCAATATTAATGGAAATTATTAGATTTACATCTTCTAAAAAAGTACTCCAATAACATAGCTGACTCGAGTAGACTTTACTTTAACAGATTGTTCTCGTTGTGGCAAATGAACTAGCTAGATAACCTTTAATTAGTTAAATGAAAAGACTTACTTGAATATACAATGCTTCCTCCAGCCTCTTGATGATCTTATTCCAGGAAGGGCGATCCTTTACGTTGAAACTAATGCATTTATATGCAATTTCTTTAAATGTATATAAAGAACGAGCATCAATTTCATCTCTTATCCGCGGATCAAGTAACTTGTCTAGTTGGTCAGCATAGTAACGACGGACCAAAGCGACCAGATTTAGTGGGTCTTCATCTCCAATGCGCCTTATTTCATAAGCCAACATCCCAGTTAATATTGTTAATACAAATATCGCCTAAAAACGTTATTTATATTTTACGATCTTTGCTAAGTTTTGTTAATGACAAAGTATGAAGTTTAGCTATAAGTAAATCATCACTTTAAGTGTTTAAGTCTTGTTTAACTAAGGTTTACATTTCCTTTTAAACAAAACATTGTTTTCATTTCTTAAATTAGAAAGTGTCTTGTCACATCACATTTATTTCTTAAAATAGTAATGTCACATCACATTTAAGGTAAGCTTTGTCCATATACATTTATGGTAAGAAAGAGTGTTTGACTAACCTTATGCTTGCTTGCAAGTCTTGTGTTTGACTAGAAGTAATGTGATGTGACCTTGTTTGGTTTGGAAGATTTATTGCAAAAACCAACTGCAGCCCTGACGGTACCCTGGGGGTACACGGGCGGAACCCATTTGAGGGTTCCGCCTGATCCGCCAGATCTGCAGTATAGTTTGCTATAAATACCAAACCATTTGTTAGTTTTGAGCCACCCCTTTAGGACATATTTTCACATACTCTCTCAACTAACTCAGTAACCCTTGACTTGTGTGATTCTCTTATGTAGCAAGGAACTCCACAAGATCATTCAAGAAGTTGCAAGCTTTAACTCTAAAGTTGCAAGTCTTGGTAGCTTGGTCATGTATAAGCTTTGCTAGTTTATACTTCATGTGTGTCATGTATGTAGAAGTTATAGGTTAGTATTTTAGGCCTCAAAATACAAAGAGTATTGGGAGTTGTTGTACCCTAGTAAAAGAACTAACGGGAGTGGTTGTACCCTTGGTAAAGAACTCGACATCTAGCTTTGTGTCGGTAAAAGTGTAAACGACGTACGGGAGTGATTGAACCCATGTAAAAGAACTCGACATCTAGCTTAGTGTCGGTAAAAATATAAGCGACGTATGGGAGTAGTTGTACCCTTGTAAAAGAACTCGACATCTAGCTTAGTGTCGGTAAAAGTGTAAGCGACGTTGTAAAGGTTTTCTCCGCCGGTGAAAGGAGCTTGTTGATTAGTGCTTATAACTCTCGAGTTGGAAACTCGGGGCGTGGATGTAGGGCAAGGAAAAAGAGTCCTTGTAGCCGAACCACGATAAACAATCGTGTTGTGGTTTGATCGTTTCTTTCTTTATCTTTGCTTATTACATATTGTCTTTTAGTTAGAATTGCTAATCACATATAAAGCTTTCCAAAAGAATTAAAACAAGTAAAGTTATGTTTATATCTTGAAACAAATGTAAAGCTTTTCAAAGAACTAAAACAAGCAAAGTTAGGATCATAACAAGTAAAGCTTTTCAAAGTATGAAACAAGTAATGTTAGAATTGTTATTCACATGAAAAGCCTTTCAAAGAATCAAACATATAAAGTTGTGTTTATATCTTTTAGTAAACGTAAAGTTTTTAAAAGGATATTTAAGCTAAATAAGAATCGAAAAAGCGGTAAACTATTCAACCCCCCTTCTAGTTTTCCACAATTGGCATCAGGAGCTACGTTACTCAAGATCTTTAAAATAGAATGTATTTTAAAACTTGGATCGATCCATGGATTTTGAAAATCTCAAAGAAGGGCAACCTATTCAAAACCCACCGCTATTTGAAAAAGAAAACTTACTTGAGTGGAAAAGTAATTTTGAAAAATATGTTAAACTTTCATCAAAGAATATGTCAAGTCAAAGATGATCAATTTGATCTTACATATGAATTAGAAGTTTTAGAAAAACTAATTGATAGACACTTAGTAGAAGTTAATACATGTGCTACTAGTTTAAATGTTTTAAATGAAGGTACAAGTGAAGATGAGTACGTGTGTTTTGATGAACCTGCTTGCGTATCTTGGGATGTAATGGAAGTTGACGAAGACAATGATCCGGTAGTTTATTGTCAACTTATTGATACAACAAGCAAGGTGTTAGTTAAGTTGATTACTCGTGTAAAGCTCGTAGTAGTCTTGCTTGCGATTCATGGAATAACTCGGATAAAGATGAAGTCAATCATCCGGTTTGTGATTCTATACTAGATAAAACATCAAGCAAGGTACACTTTGAAACCAAACTCTTTTGCTTTGATTAATTTATCCTAGAGTTTTCTAAAATAGAAAATGAGTCTAAACATTTGTGCAACATGGACCTAAAAGCTATCTTCAAGAATGAGTCTTCAAAATCTCTTAAGAATATCTTTGAAAAGGAAATCTTATTAGAAGATAAAATGTCTATAATTAAGAGTAATGTTGAAATTAATCTAGAATGTAAATTATGTCTAGATTACAAACATGAAATTAAAATGCAAAATGAGAAAGGAAAAATTATTAGTTAAATTTGATGAAAGCTCAAAATCTCTTGAAAGATTGTTGAGGAGTCAAAGGTTGTTTAAAGATAAAACCGGATTAGGATCTTACTCAAAAGCACCATTAACTAATAAAACAAAGCAAGTAAAATTTGTCTAACCTAGAAGAGAGATTTAGAGATAATTCTATCTCTAATAGAAACTCATGATAAAAGAATTAAGATTATCATACTCTTTGCTTTTATATGATTATCTAACCTTCTTGGATACATGAGTTATTGAGTTTCAAAGCATGTCGTCAAACCAAGTTTTTACGCTTAATGCTTATCCGCTTGATAGCATTTTTATGCAATTTAAAAGGTACGCATTACTTAAACTTGACTTTGGTTATATCTTGTCTCTAGCATTAAGTGCTCAAATATGTGTTATTTGTAATACTCTAGAGTGTCTACCTGCTATTTGTAAATAACTAAGATTAGATTCTATGCAACGAGGAATTTAGTCTTTAGTACTAGTGGGAGATATAAGGTGTTCTGGTTATTTAATCATCAAGAGATAAACACGAAAAACTCTTGAGTATGTCTCACTCAACTCTTGCTTACAAGTGAGCTAACTAAGAATTTCCTAAGTGTTAAAATGTCTAACACTTTGGTGATGCTTGCAAAACAAACCTTTGTTAAACAATTTTCTCAAACACCATACTTTGAGTCTTTAATTGTGTTTTTCTTCAATCACTTCTTTATGATAATCTCACATAAAATACACAAGGTGAAATAAATCACATTAGCATATTTTAGGATGTGTGAAAGAAAATGAGTTTTCAACATCTAGGATTTACTCATCAAATGTGACACATAGTCTCATGATGTTGTACCTCTTGGACTTTTTCAAAAAGAGTTCATAGTGTCTTAAGTAAGAAAACCCAAAGAGTCGAGGAGTCGTTGAATATGTCATTTAACGAGTAATCTCCTCCTTCTAAGATATTATCTTTGGTAGATGACAACTTAGTTGAAAGTCCAAATGATGGAAAGACAAGCATGGAGTAAAAGTACAAAATAACATCTTCTCACATTGAGTCAAACATTGAATCAAGTAAAATTGACATAAGTTATAAAACTTGATTTATAGGTCATAGTTGTCTCTAAACAAATTCAACAAAAACATTTTTTTTGGAATTTAGAATAAAACAACTAGTGAAACAAAATTGATATTTCAAAGTAATCAAGTGAGTATTGTCTCAATATTTGAAAGACTTTTTGATAATAAAAGCAAGCCACAAAAGTAAGGGATTTTAACTTAAAGACATTCCTAGTTGCTCTCTTGTTCTCAATAGTTAAGTTATTGATGACTTATCAAGAATGAGATTAGTAAATCCGTAGGTAAAAACTAAACATAGAGAAATGTTTGAAAGACTACTTGTTCTCATAACATTTAGATTCAACATTATGTTTAGCTTTCGTCTATGTGCTCGTGTTAAAGAAGATCCTAAAACAACTCTTTAGTTGAGCCTATTTGGATACAACATAAGGTACTACACAACTAGGATTATGGTCTCCCAAAAGAACGGGAATAGAAACCATAGTGTATGCCAAATGGAATTATGTCAGTAATAAGTTGATGAGAAAAGCACAAGTGGTACTTGCACTTTTATACTTACTTACCCAATGATTCTCCAAAACGCGTAAGATTCTCAAATTTGTATCGGATGGAGAAGCACAATCAACAAGCTCCAAGCAAACTCGTGTCAACAACGGAATTTATCTCATCAACATTGGAAGCATCGACTTTGGCAACAATTCAATCCATTATGTTCTTAGTCGACATATTGAGATCCCTCATCATCGCCTTGGTAAGATTGTTCATTGAGGAACGTCTTAACTAAGAAAGTCTTCTACGTCAACTATTCCATCAACGCGTTCACAAAATCTCTTGAATGTGAAGCATTCATAATTCCTAGGCTTAGTCAAAGACTCATAAGACCTAAAACCTTAGTTTTTGAACATTAGGTTAAAACCACAAAAATCAAGACAATTCCTTTTAAGTTTTTCCCTGCAGAACCCACGGAACCTTCAGACCATATGGGCGGAACCCATTTTTTGGTTCCGCCTGGTCCGCCAAAGCCACAGAATGTTTTATTTAAGTTCAAAACCAAACACCTCTTTACTCACAACTCCAACTTACCATCAACCCATAAGATTCACAGAATGAACAAAACCTCAAGCATCTTCCTCATAACCTTTCATCACTCAAACCTCAAACAACCAATGTGAAATGAGAAACCGAGTTATCCTTTGTCCTATCAATATCGAGTCATCCACCATTTCAATATCGAGTTATCCTTTGTCCTATCAATATCGAGTCATCCACTATTTCCATGCCCTCAAAGAAACCAAGAGTCAATATCATCTTCACCAATAACTCCACCTAGTCATCTTCACAAGAAGATTCCACAATGTAACCAAACAAGTGTGTCATCCCCACTATAACCTAACCTATTAAGATTAAACCACCTTTCATGATACATAAACCTATGTTCACCTTTGTGTCGCTCTTTGAAACAAAGGGCAATTGTCATATCCATACTCTCATTAACATATTTGTCTATGTCGTCAAAAGTCAAGTGAATGTCATTATGAAATGCGTCTCTTCCACTTTCTAGCAAGTGAAGAACACAAAGAAGATATCCAAGCTTTAAGTGTTGTCAAACAATCACCACCTCATTTCACATATCCACTCTCGGTCGTCACCCATACTTTACCACCGTTCACCACATTGTTAAAACAAATGAAAAACGTCATTGAAACATCACTTGCATTACAAAACATTTTTAAGCATCAAAATGAGTTAAGTCAACCGCACCTCCACATTGTTTTCATATAGGCACACACTAGAACATACACATTACAATAGTCATTTACTTAAATGTGAAATTTTGATTTTCTAGGAATCATCATGCCTCCTCTAACTCACTACGACCACAAGAACACCATCAAGTACCTACCCAAACTCCACAAAACCAAAGGTCTCACTCAAACTCAAATCGTTGTCTTCAAAGCCTTAGAAAAACGATATGTCCCTAAGGGTAGAACCATTGATCCATCCTTCTTAGAAGGTACAAACCTCTATACGGAATTTGCCACAATCAACTTTAGAGTGTCTCTTAGAAATCGACGAGCCTATTTGTTCTAGGTTCATTTTAGAATTCTATGCATCCGTCACCCTCTCCAAGGATGAGTATGGTCGCATATCTATTAACTTTAGGGCTAGTAGTCATCAATACTCCTTCACTCTCGAGGAGTTTGCTCAAATCCTAGGTGTTCCAAACCATGGTACTTGCATCTACTCCGACTTGCACTCCCTATCACACTCTTTGACCGCATCCATCCCTATGATACCCCTCTTGTGTCTAAAGATGAACTTCGTAACCACCTCTTCATTAGAACCACCAACACTAGGAGAACTAGAACCGGAAATGAGGTCATCAAGGACCCACATGGAATGGAATTCAATGAACTCAAGCCCCAATTCAAGAAATGGGAAGAACTCCTTAGAACCAATGAAATTAGCACCATAGGAAACCGGGATCACATCAATATTTGCCTTTGATACATGCTCTACTCCTTTTTCCGTTAGGCAACCCTTCAACCTTGTCTACTTCATGACCAAGAGAATGGCCGACATTCCCGTGTGAGGCACAACGGCTAAGCCATATGGAATGCTCTTGACCCGTCTCTTTAGGTTCATCAACTCCTAGAGGTCTTCACCTAGATTACTCTATCATCACACACACCTGTGTCCCAATAAGTGATAGGAGAGTCTATAAAGCCCAAGGAAAACATTTTCCAACTCTAGGCTCCCACCTCTAGAATACATTTTCCAACTTTCGGATATTCCAAATGAGTCGACGGAGTTCAAGCAAACAAAGGGGATGTTCAAAAACATCGAGAAATTTCTTGAAATGCTCAAGAAGAAGATTGACCGTCTATGAGAGCGGGTGTGTAGGAGTGTTTGGCACTAGGTGCTATTTGAACAATTTGGTCGTTTAAACATTATGTGGTATGTATTTGTGTGTTTTTAGGATATTTGGTACTATTTGGTACTTGTAGGAACTAACATTGATGCAGGAATACAACTTTTGGCAAGTTGTCAAATTTTCATGCTTATCAAATTTTCACTAAGGATAGTGAATTTCGTTAGCCCCCGGTCAAAGTCTTATGATATGCGTGTTTACATATCTAATTTTTGCATTTCCTAACCAGGTATGAATTATATTTTTGGTTTTAGGACTTTTTGAAAATTTTGAAAATCGTCTCGCTGGTAAAAAACGCGGACTGTCTACTTTTGCAGCACTGGCGGATCAGGCGGATCCCAAAATTGGGTTCCGCCAGTACAATATCTGGGTAACCCAGATTTGGCCCAACGGACCAGACGGAACCCTCATTTGGGTTCCGCCTGTGTATTCTGAGGGTGCCGCCAGTAGCCTGCATAATTTTTGTTTTTGTTTTCACCATTTCAACATCCAAACACCAAAATCCAATCCTTTTAGATAGAAATCCATTACCTGCAATGTGTTTAGCATAATAGGGTACATCTCATTTCTTATAACTCAACCTAAACCATTTCCCGCCAAAATTCAAAAATAACTATAACCACCCCAAAGCTCCTTCACACATAATGGAAGGAACCCTTCTAACGGATCCTTGAAATCCCTGAGATTTTTCCATCAAACAAACTCACCAAAACCACTAAGTATTTAGTGCAAACCTTGTCTTCTTACTTCACCTTTCTCATTGGATTGACTTCCATGACACGACAACCCACAATTAGTTTTCCAAATCATTAGGAACCACCATTTTTGTATGGGCTAACATCAAATCCAAACACTCCTTCCCACAATTCTTTTTAAGTTTGATCACTTTAGAATACCCCAAAACTCACACCAACACCATTACCTCTCTCAATCTTAAAACTCTTGCAAACCAAGATTTGAGATGACTTAATCAAAACACCTCATCCGAATCATCAAGATAAAACCACTAGGATTAGTGTTAAACCTTGTTGCTTCAACAAAACCATCAAATCAAACTTATCACTTGACATCTCTTCACCTATCCAAGACTTCCTTAACCTTACTACCTCAACACCAATGGAACTTTTTCCATACACCACCAACATCACCACATCCACTATTGGAAACTTTTGAAAACCTATCACCTAAACCATCAAGCCCTCCATCATTGTCACTCTTTGACACCATTGCCGAAACGGAAACCCAACAACAACCAATATTTCAACCAAATAAGTCATTGGATGATGCACCTCATCCACCGTCATTGCTTGTGAGTTTGGCTTACCGTTATGCTAGACCCTAAATTTTTCCAAATGATCAAGGTCATACACACCTACAATCATTTGTGTTTCACCCCATTTACAAAAACCTTTATGATAATCCTTCCGGAAAACCAAGCCTTCGTCACTTTGTTCAACTACCACCACCACATGAACCTTCCCAACACTTTGAATCTTTATTTTCTCCATATAAGAAAATAGAAGCGTCTCAATGATCTTCCATCAAGACCAACAAAACCACCACCTTACACAAATGAAAAACCACGGTCATTGCTTGACCAAAATGAGTCTTTTGACCACAACCAAACACCACAACAAGAATATCACCACCCAAAACCATTGTTGTCTCACCTTATCAACAAAGACATCCATGATCCTCTAAACAATGAAATGAGGTTTATCCTAAACCACATTGTGGAACGTCTCAAGTTTAGAGTCTCCAAAATGAAACAAAACCGTTTCTTTTGGAAAATGTTGCTCATTAAAACCATCAAACCAAGTTTAGAGCACCAACACCACCTCAAGTTTAGAGTCTCCAAAATGAAACAAAACCGTTTCTTTTGGAAAATGTTTCACCATTTAAACAAACAAACCAAAACCGTGTCACCCCCACAACATTCAAAATGAAACCCGATACATCCTCCACCACCTACTTTTATTCTCAAACAACCTTACCCTTGTTTTGGAAGAATGTTTCTCATTAAGGAAAGTGATGGTTTCCTTTTTATAGATGTAGGATTTTTATATTCTTAGTTTCTTTTTCTTGTCTTTGACTCTTTAAGAGTCAAAGTTTTACATGGAATGAATTTCGTTCTACTACAAGGTGTGCATTGTTTGTTGACCATTTAGGTATAATAAGTGAACTATACCTTGCTATGGTAGCATACATATATCTTGTGTTTTAGAAACTAACCTTTCTTTTTGTAGGATCATTTTCCATGTTTTCCTTCCTTGATACTCCATTTAGGGGAGTAATATTCAAGGGGGAGCATGAGTGTTGCATTATTCCACTTCACAACTCTTAGTTGTGTTCTAGACATGAAATGCTTTCATGACTTGTCTTGTGCGACAACTAACCTTTTTCTTGTAGGTTCAAAATCCATGTCTCCTCTCTTGGCACTCCATTTAGGGGGAGTATCGTCCAAGGGGGAGCAAGTGCTTACTTCCGCTTCGCTACTCTTCTTTTTGTTTTGACAAAAAGGGGGAGAATTTATATAAACTTGTGCTTATCACCTCATCTTTGCAAAAACAAGTTTTTAGACTAACTTTATAAGACTTAACACTAAAACTAGTGACTTACTTATAAATAAAGTTTATGTTTTGTCATCAACAAAAAGGGGGAGATTGTTAATACAAATATCGCCTAAAAACGTTATTTATATTTTACGATCTTTGCTAAGTTTTGTTAATGACAAAGTATGAAGTTTAGCTATAAGTAAATCATCACTTTAAGTGTTTAAGTCTTGTTTAACTAAGGTTTACATTTCCTTTTAAACAAAACATTGTTTTCATTTCTTAAATTAGAAAGTGTCTTGTCACATCACATTTATTTCTTAAAATAGTAATGTCACATCACATTTAAGGTAAGCTTTGTCCATATACATTTATGGTAAGAAAGAGTGTTTGACTAACCTTATGCTTGCTTGCAAGTCTTGTGTTTGACTAGAAGTAATGTGATGTGACCTTGTTTGGTTTGGAAGATTTATTGCAAAAACCAACTGCAGCCCTGACGGTACCCTGGGGGTACACGGGCGGAACCCATTTGAGGGTTCCGCCTAATCCGCCAGATCTGCAGTATAGTTTGCTATAAATACCAAACCATTTGTTAGTTTTGAGCCACCCCTTTAGGACATATTTTCACATACTCTCTCAACTAACTCAGTAACCCTTGACTTGTGTGATTCTCTTATGTAGCAAGGAACTCCACAAGATCATTCAAGAAGTTGCAAGCTTTAACTCTAAAGTTGCAAGTCTTGGTAGCTTGGTCATGTATAAGCTTTGCTAGTTTATACTTCATGTGTGTCATGTATGTAGAAGTTATAGGTTAGTATTTTAGGCCTCAAAATACAAAGAGTATTGGGAGTTGTTGTACCCTAGTAAAAGAACTAACGGGAGTGGTTGTACCCTTGGTAAAGAACTCGACATCTAGCTTTGTGTCGGTAAAAGTGTAAGCGACGTACGGGAGTGGTTGAACCCATGTAAAAGAACTCGACATCTAGCTTAGTGTCGGTAAAAGTATAAGCGACGTATGGGAGTAGTTGTACCCTTGTAAAAGAACTCGACATCTAGCTTAGTGTCGGTAAAAGTGTAAGCGACGTTGTAAAGGTTTTCTCCGCTGGTGAAAGGAGCTTGTTGATTAGTGCTTATAACTCTCGAGTTGGAAACTCGGGGCGTGGATGTAGGGCAAGGAAAAAGAGTCCTTGTAGCCGAACCACGATAAACAATCGTGTTGTGGTTTGATCGTTTCTTTCTTTATCTTTGCTTATTACATATTGTCTTTTAGTTAGAATTGCTAATCACATATAAAGCTTTCCAAAAGAATTAAAACAAGTAAAGTTATGTTTATATCTTGAAACAAATGTAAAGCTTTTCAAAGAACTAAAACAAGCAAAGTTAGGATCATAACAAGTAAAGCTTTTCAAAGTATGAAACAAGTAATGTTAGAATTGTTATTCACATGAAAAGTCTTTCAAAGAATCAAACATATAAAGTTGTGTTTATATCTTTTAGTAAACGTAAAGTTTTTAAAAGGATATTTAAGCTAAATAAGAATCGAAAAAGCGGTAAACTATTCAACCCCCCTTCTAGTTTTCCACAAATATTTCAAAGAGTACCACCCCATACGAGTACACATCTGATTCTTTGTTGCGAATGTGGCTTTGAAGGTAAACAGGATCCATGTAATATTCGTTTCCCACAAGACCTACAAGGTGAGCATCTCTTTCATATCCGGGGAATAAAAATGACTCACGGAAGCCACAGATTTTAGCTTCTAGATTGTCATATAATAATATCTTTCTGCTACCAAAGTCTCCATGTATGTAGCATCTCGTAATTTTCCCAACGGTTAGTAAACACTTGCACTATTTAATTTCCCATTATTACGTATGACAAAATTTTTTTTTATATATATGACTTATTGTGTGAATCACAAACGGAATGTCGTGATATATTATTTGCCTAGAGACATCGCTTGCACACAAACCTAGATAGTCTAAATTATCGCGAATGTATTTTAACGCTTGTAATTATAATTATTAAACGTTTATAATTATAATTATATATTATACGACACCTTTTACGTACTATACTTATATATTCCGAATCCTACGAAAATTCTCGAGACCACTCACTATTATATCTCGAACTTATCCCGACTCCCTAAAAACCTCTATGTGGACCCCACACGTAAATGGGCCTTAAACCCAACTAACAAACCAAACGGACCATGTTATACTTTTGTTTTTTTCCTTTTTCTTGCTGGACCGAGATCAAATCAAAGCCCAAGCACACCTTATAATTTTTTTTCTTTTCTTTTGTTTCCAGCCACGATCGAGCCAAGGAACACCCCTAATTTCTTCATTTTTCGACACATAACACACACATATTTTTACATAACTTAAATTACGAGCTAGCAAAGATTTGAGAATGATAAAGTTTACCATATACCTCGCTCGTTTGCTACCTAAATTCTGCCCAAAGTAAAACGCAAAAACCATGGACATGGTGAAGCCAAAAACGTGTCATTTATATTCTAACACCTCTCATGACTCCCAATAGCTTCTAAAACCAAACACAAGGGTACAGTAGAATGTCAGGAGGAACAGAGATCTTATGATACATTCCTTTTGTTGCCAAGTTTCGATTGGATGAAGGAAAGGTGCCACCCTCTTATGCCGAGACAACACACACCACTCTTGGCTTCTATCCTTTGTCTTAAACCTTTCACAAGCTCCTATAACTTCCTTGTACATTCTCAGCTAGTATCTCACACGCAAACATACCAAAAGTTATTATAACGTGAAGTATTGACATCGAATTGGGACAAGAAGTAGAAGAGGGGTACGAAGCGTACAAGTGATCCTAAGGAGCCAAGTTTACTCATTTTGAACCTTTGCCAAGACGTGAAGTGAACCACGATCCTCTTTGTTCCATACTCGAACCATTCGAACCTATTACTCCACCTTTGAAAGGTGAGGTGAGCTACTCGTACACAATAACTACTCTATCTATTCTCGTTAATACGTTTTACTTTTACCTCATTTCTCACAAAAATCAAACGTACCATATACTTTTTATTCGTCATTCTCGTTTTTGACCACGTTAGGATTCGTGTTTAGTAAAACTTTCGAACCAATAATAACATGCAAACGTAAAAACTCATACATTCCTAATGGTACTTGAACTAGTCGAAAACACTTAGAAACTTTCTAAGTGTTGAAACTAATTACATGTCAAGTCTTACTCGTTTACTTTAGCCCCGTCATTTGTAAAATAGACACACAACATATATATTTTATTACTCGACCTCACTAACGACCTAGTAAACAATTAGATAACACCTTTCATTCGACCTAACTAGCTCGTATAACTACTTTACTCGACCCATTTTGTCTCGACAAAAATCAGATTTTACAAAAACTTTTATAAGCTACGTGGGCCTAAAAGCCCAAAAAGCACTTTTTAGCTTATTGTAATAAGCTGAGGGTATAAACTGATTTGAAACGTTTTAGTAACTTAAAATGATGAATCTCTATGAACCTAGTGTTCCCCCTAACCTCGTGGATCGTTAAACCTTAACGGGCCCTTATTTTTGGCTCGTTAAGCCCAAGAAACAAAATAAGCTTAGAATAAGCTAATAAGCTATCAAACTAAACTTTTCTAAATATTTTGAGCTTAATGAACTAATAAAAATGATAAGTTTTGAAATTGGTAAAACTTGGACCATTTTTGCAAATGTACGAGAAGTAGGGACTGGAATTGCCAAAATTGTAAACTTAGGTGAAAAGTATAAAAACTATTTTTCTAAAGGGTATAAACTGTAAATACTGAAACTTGGAGTCATAAAAGGTAAATATTGTTATATATTAGACCAAAAATGTAAAATATGTATATTGGACTAACGGTGAAAATGTTATTACCGTCAGGGTCAAATTTGTAAAACTTGTGAAACTTAAAGGACTTTACTGAAATAAATATTTCTTATTATATTTATAAAGTTTTATATAAATATTATGATAATTAATATAAAACTTTGAAATTTTTAATTATATATACGTTATATATATAATCCTCGTCGAAATAAATTAAAGTTAACTATACGATATGATTATTAACTTTTATCATGACTTACCATTTCATACTTCGATATATATTGAAAACATGACAAACATTCGCGATAAAACCAGATTTAGACTATCAACTGAAACTTGCATTATCTTTTAGGTTGTGTTGTGTGAAGCCGTTTCCTTGCTTTGTTGAGACTACGATACCACTGTACTACTAAGGTGATTTCATAGCCCACTCTTTAACTATTTTCCCGTGGGGAGATACATGCTTAAAACTCGATCACAAGTCTTTTATACCGGGTATTGAAATACCGTCAGGCCAATGTTATTTGCTTAAGTTACTATTGTCAGAAGTCCCTCTATCATGAACCTTAATCACCTGAAGGGTGAACGTAAATAATTGTGGATAGTACTATTAGTGATTAACAATCCTCGTTTGGTTGTTGGAGAAAACACCAGGCGCACTTTATTGTTCTTATAAATAGGTTATTGACAAATACCTATCTTTGGGGGCCTATTACTTACCATCATAATTCATATTTATGATTGGCTGTTAATCGTTGAGTATCATGAGCTTAAGGCAATAACAGGAACACTGATTTTTAACATATTGATTGTATGTGATTACAATACATTCGTAACTTGTGATTAAACTCTTAAACTCAAACCTATGAATATCACTCAACTTTATGTTGACTTTAGTATGTTTATCTCAGGTAACTAAACAAGACGGATCTGGATGGCACGGAGTGGGCAGAAGCAAGACAAGAACTATAATAAACTACTTATTTTCCTTCAGAATAAAACACGTTCTTAACTAAATAATGTTTTGTATTTCTGATATTTGGTATTTTGAAATAAAATAAATCTTTAATACCTCACTATGTGATATCTACTATGATTGTGACAAAGATCCTCGAAGTAATACCCCGAAAGTTTCCGCTGACATATTAAGTCTTCCGCTATTATTAAAACAACTTTTGGGGGTGTTACAGATTGGTATTCAGAGCCACGGTTATAGAGAACCAGATGTTTTTAAACATTGGACTATAACTACACTTTAACTGGACCATTTTTACAAAATACCACTTCATGCCCTCCGTGCCTACAATCCAACATCTGGTAGAAAAATTACTTCTCATTATTTCTTACTTATATAACTTGATATATGCTTACATGTTATGATTATGCTAATAACTATGTTTACTAACCGGGATTATTACAGTACCATGTCTTCCAAACCCAACTTCATTGTGTTATTATCGGATTCAGAAACTGAGAGCTCTACACCTATGGTACCAACTCTTGCTCCAATGACTGTGTCACCTACAACAGATAAGAATAAGGAAAGTCAGCAATCCTCTA
Organism: Artemisia argyi; assembly: GCA_030686995.1. Lineage (NCBI taxonomy): Eukaryota > Viridiplantae > Streptophyta > Magnoliopsida > Asterales > Asteraceae > Artemisia > Artemisia argyi. The sequence continues at coordinate 10,640,228 of CM060684.1, forward strand.
CTTCACCTCAAGCATCATCTGGTCCAATCAGACGCAGTAAGCAAACTTCTCCATTCCAGCCTTATGAACCAGCCACAGCTGGAAAAGCTCTTTCATATGCTGAAGAAAAAGACATCTGGGATGATACTAAATGGAAAAAGGAAGTTGCTCCAACTGCAGAACCAGTGATACTACCTAGTATATTTTATCAGCAGACTACTACTGTACCAGTGACAATCAACAGTTCACCACCTGTGAAAACTTCCAGTGCTCCTCTACCTTATCAACCAAGGAATTACCAGATTCGTCCTACCTCCTCAGAACCTTACTATTATGCAAGAACCAACCATAAGGCTCGTAAGCGGGTCAATGCTCGCAAATGGTCATTTCTACTACCAATCCTTAAGTATTGGAGATCTCAAGAAGGTACTCCCACCAACAGAGAACTTGGTGAAAGATCATCATTTGCTGCATCCAAGGTCCTTCCAGTCACTGGAGAACCCATTCACCATACCATACCACTCTTGGCAGCTAGGTTAGTAAGACATGAAGACAGGTTAGACGCCATAGCCACCTTGGTGAACAACATCCCTAATGAACTAATAGAAGTCATGTCAGCTGAGATCGAACAACTTGTGATGGGACACCTAGAGACGGGAACCATAATTGAACAACTAAGTACCCAATTCGGTGAAGCTATGGAATTCATCGGATTACTTTGCTCTGCTAACACCGTAAACAGGGACATCATGTGTGACATCGATCAAGCCCTCGACACCACAAGAGCCCAAGTCATGTCTCTGCGACGTGCACAACAAGAAACACAAGCTAGGGAGAGAGACCGAGACCAAATCATAGAAACCATGGCCGCCAAAATTCAGGAACTAGAACGTCGTCTTGATGATAACCAAGGAAAACCCTAGAATGCCATAGATTGTCGATGTAGCCTCACCCACATCACAGTAATAACTTGTATTTGAATGTCCTAGAAGATATGTCAACAAGAATGAATAAGTGATGTAAAACGACGATCTAATCAATGATGTTATGTTTGCTTTATTTTCATAAGTGTTATGATATCGTATATTGCATCGTGATATATGTGACACTATTATAACTTTGAACCTATTGATGTTACTAAATAGTCTAACACAAGATGGTTATTATGAAAATTCTGAAAATATATTCTCATTTTTAGGAATATGGCACCTAAGAGAACCACGACCACTACCTCAGCAGCAACCATGACCCCGGAAGAGATCCAACAAGCAATCACCAATGGAATCAATGCAGCCTTAGCCGAACAAGCAAATGCTAATGCACAACCGGCAAGAAATGTTGCTCCCGCACCTCGCCAATGTACCTATAAAGACTTTATGGCTTGTCAGCCAACTTACTTCATGGGTACTGAAGGGATAACTAAACTCGCCCATTGGTTCGAGAGATGCGAAACAGTATTCCAAAGGAGTGGATGCTCAGAAAACAACAGGGTCACATTTGCCACCGGAACCTTAATGGATGACGCCTTGTCATGGTGGACCGCTACAACTCAAACTTTAGGTACAGAAGCGGCATACCAACTCTCCTGGACGGAATTCAAAGCCAAGATCCTAAAGAAATACTGTCCTCGATCCGAAATAAGAAAACTGGAAGACGAATTCCACGTCCTTGCAGTCAAAGGAATCGATCTTAGGGCTTACAACAGGAGATTCCACGAGCTAATGGCATTATGTCCTTCTATCGTACCAGATTTAGAGAAAACTCTGGAGAAGTATATTGAAGGTCTTCCCCGGAATATCGAAGGAAACGTCACAGCATCCAACCCACCATCACTAGAAGTCGCAATGGAGTTAGCACAAAAACTCCTAGACCGCGAAATCAAGTGCAACGAACTCAAAAGAAAACTCGATGACAGGAGAACCACCCACCACCAAAACCACAATCACTACCACAACGGCCATCGCAACAACAACCATCACCACAACAACAACAACAACTACAACAGGATCAACCAACAACAACACCAGAACAAGAACCCACATCGTCAACAACAGAACCAACGACAAGAACCTCCTAAGATATTTACGGCAACCAATGGCAATAGATATCAAGGTATTAAGCCACAGTGCAACCGATGCAAGCTTCATCACAATGGTGCTTGTACAGTAAAATGCCATAAATGCCAAAGGATAGGTCATGCCACAAAAGATTGTAGAACCCCTGCTACCGGCAGCAACCTACAACCAATAGCACCAACATGTTACTCATGCGGAGAAACCGGACACTTCAAGAACCGCTGTCCAAAGGGAAATGGTCAGAACACTGCACGAGCAAGAGCATACGTGATGGGAAATGAAAATGAACCACAAAACCCCGACGTTGTCACGGGTACGTTCTTATTAAATCATCATAATGCTAGAGTATTATTTGATTCTGGAGCAGATAAGAGCTTCGTGTCAGATACGTTTGCCCCTTTCATTAACTCTAACCCTTCTAAGCTAAACACCACATACGAGATAGAAATGGCCAATGGGAACTTAATTAGCACCAACTCGGTTTTAAAAGATTGTACCATAACCCTCGTAGGAGAATCCTTTCCTATTGACCTGATGCCTGTCCAACTCGGTAGTTTTGATGCTATCATCGGAATGGATTGGTTATCCAAACATCAAGCTAAGATTCATTGTGACGAGAAAGCCATACACATTCCTTTTAAGAATGAAACCCTCGTTATCCATGGCGACAAGAATAAAAACCGATACGGAATCATCTCATGCCTCAGAATGATAAAATACATGAACGAAGGATGTCATGTATTCATGGTTCAAGTGACGGAAAGTAAGTTAACCAAGAAACAACTTAAAGATGTACCTATTGTTAAGGAATTCCCCGAAGTATTTCCTGAAGATCTACCCGGTCTTCCACCGACTCGTCAAGTAGAGTTTCAAATTGAACTAGTGCCTGGAGCGGCACCAGTAGCAAAAGCACCTTACAGGTTGGCACCTTCCGAAATGGAGGAACTATCGGAACAACTAAAGGAATTATCCGATAAAGGTTTCATTAGACCAAGTTCATCACCTTGGGGAGCCCCAGTTCTATTTGTTAAAAAGAAAGACGGATCATTCCGAATGTGCATAGATTACCGAGAGTTAAACAAACTCACTATAAAGAACCGATATCCTTTACCTAGAATAGACGATTTGTTTGATCAATTACAAGGATCGAGTGTATACTCGAAGATTGATCTAAGGTCGGGATACCATCAATTGAGAGTTCGGGAAGAGGATATTCCCAAGACAGCCTTCAGAACCCGTTATGGACACTATGAATTTCAGGTAATGCCATTTGGTCTAACAAACGCACCCGCTGTGTTTATGGACCTAATGAACCGAGTATGCAAGCCATATTTGGACAAATTCGTGATAGTGTTCATTGACGACATTCTGATCTACTCTCGTAACAAAGAGGAACATGCCAATCATTTGAGAACAATCCTAGAGTTACTTAGGAAGGAAAAGTTGTACGCAAAATTCTCAAAATGTGACTTTTGGATTTCCACGGTACAATTTTTAGGACACGTAATCAATAGTCAAGGAATACACGTGGATCCTGCAAAAATAGAGGCAGTTAAAGAATGGTCATCACCTACAACTCCCACAGAAGTACGTCAATTTTTAGGTCTTGCAGGTTACTACCGGAGATTTATTGAAGGTTTCTCTAAAATCTCAAAACCATTGACCAAATTGACCCAAAAGAACGAAAAGTACGTTTGGGGACAAGAAGCAGAATCAGCCTTCCAACTGTTAAAACAAAAGCTTTGTGAAGCTCCAATACTAGCATTGCCCGAAGGAAACAAAGATTTCGTGCTATATTGTGACGCTTCGTACCATGGTTTAGGTGCAGTTTTGATACAACGAGATAAGGTAATAGCTTATGCCTCACGTCAACTGAAGAAACATGAGGAAAATTACACAACCCATGATCTAGAACTAGGAGCAATAGTATTCGCTCTCAAGTTATGGAGACACTATCTATACGGCACTAAGTGTATCGTGTTTACAGATCACAAAAGTCTCCAACATATCCTAGATCAAAAGGATTTAAACATGAGACAACGCCGTTGGTTAGAATTGCTTAGTGATTATGATTGTGAAATCCGTTATCACCCAGGAAAGGCTAATGTAGTAGCAGATGCACTAAGCCGGAAAGAAAGACTAAAACCTCTCAGGGTTAGATCGTTAGGCATGACTATTTGTTCACCCCTTCCAACACAAATCATTATCGCCCAGAGCGAAGCTCTCAAGAAAGAAAATCGACCAATTGAAAAGATTTTTGGTATGCCGGAAAATGAAAACGGATTTGTGAAAAGATCAGATGGAATGCTTTGTTTCAAGGAAAGAAGCTGGATTCCTCTCTTCGGAGGTATTCGTGACCTTATCATGCATGAGTCTCACAAGTCAAAATACTCCATTCACCCAGGTTCCGACAAAATGTACCAAGATCTTAAGAAACTATATTGGTGGCCGAATATGAAAGCCAACATCGCCGAGTACGTCAGTAAATGTCTAACATGTTCAAGAGTAAAAGCAGAATACCAGAAACCCTCCGGATTACTCACCCAACCCGAACTCCCCATGTGGAAATGGGAACGTATTACAATGGACTTCATCACCAAACTTCCCAAAACCTCTACTGGCTACGATACGATATGGGTTATCGTTGATCGTCTCACCAAGTCAGCTCATTTCCTACCAATCAAAGAAACTGATGAAATGAACACGCTTGCTCAGGTATATCTGAAGGAAATTGTGTCACGACATGGAGTGCCAATTTCCATTATATCAGATCGTGACAGTCGTTTCACGTCTCATTTTTGGAAATCATTACAAAAAGCTTTAGGAACAAAGCTGGATATGAGCACAGCCTATCACCCACAAACCGATGGTCAAAGTGAGAGAACAATACAAACCTTAGAAGATATGCTACGCGCTTGTGCTATAGACTTCGGAAAAGGTTGGGACAAACACTTACCGTTGGCAGAATTCTCATATAACAACAGTTATCATACCAGTATCAAGGCAGCACCATTCGAAGCACTTTACGGTAGAAAGTGTAGATCACCCGTTTGCTGGGCAGAAGTCGGAGAAATACAACTCATAGGACCGGATCTAGTTCATGAGACAACCGAGAAAATCATCAAAATCAAACAACGTTTACAAACCGCCAGAGACCGACAGAAAAGTTACGCTGACCTAAAAAGAAAACCCATGGAATTTCAGATTGGAGATAAAGTTATGTTAAAAGTATCACCATGGAAAGGAATGATACGATTCGGAAAGAGGGGAAAGTTAAACCCAAGATACATCGGTCCATTCAAAATCTTAGAAAGAATTGGACCCATGGCATATAAACTTGAACTACCCGAAGAACTTAGTAGAATTCACAACACTTTCCATGTGTCAAATCTCAAGAAGTGTTTATCCGATGAATCTTTAGTCATTCCATTGAAAGAATTACAACTTGATGACAAACTCGTTTTTACCGAGGAACCAGTAGAAATCATGGATAGAGAAGTCAAACAACTAAAACAAAACCGTATCCCTATCATAAAAGTTCGATGGGACTCTAAACGAGGACCAGAGTATACTTGGGAACGCGAGGACCAGTTTCGCACCAAGTACCCACACCTCTTCTCTTAGACACCCTTGGCAACCCTCCTAAACTCGAATTCCGGGACGGAATTCACTGTAAGATGTATGTACTGTAGCATCTCGTAATTTTCCCAACGGTTAGTAAACACTTGCACTATTTAATTTCCCATTATTACGTATGACAAAATTTTTTTTTATATATATGACTTATTGTGTGAATCACAAACGGAATGTCGTGATATATTATTTGCCTAGAGACATCGCTTGCACACAAACCTAGATAGTCTAAATTATCGCGAATGTATTTTAACGCTTGTAATTATAATTATTAAACGTTTATAATTATAATTATATATTATACGACACCTTTTACGTACTATACTTATATATTCCGAATCCTACGAAAATTCTCGAGACCACTCACTATTATATCTCGAACTTATCCCGACTCCCTAAAAACCTCTATGTGGACCCCACACGTAAATGGGCCTTAAACCCAACTAACAAACCAAACGGACCATGTTATACTTTTGTTTTTTTCCTTTTTCTTGCTGGACCGAGATCAAATCAAAGCCCAAGCACACCTTATAATTTTTTTTCTTTTCTTTTGTTTCCAGCCACGATCGAGCCAAGGAACACCCCTAATTTCTTCATTTTTCGACACATAACACACACATATTTTTACATAACTTAAATTACGAGCTAGCAAAGATTTGAGAATGATAAAGTTTACCATATACCTCGCTCGTTTGCTACCTAAATTCTGCCCAAAGTAAAACGCAAAAACCATGGACATGGTGAAGCCAAAAACGTGTCATTTATATTCTAACACCTCTCATGACTCCCAATAGCTTCTAAAACCAAACACAAGGGTACAGTAGAATGTCAGGAGGAACAGAGATCTTATGATACATTCCTTTTGTTGCCAAGTTTCGATTGGATGAAGGAAAGGTGCCACCCTCTTATGCCGAGACAACACACACCACTCTTGGCTTCTATCCTTTGTCTTAAACCTTTCACAAGCTCCTATAACTTCCTTGTACATTCTCAGCTAGTATCTCACACGCAAACATACCAAAAGTTATTATAACGTGAAGTATTGACATCGAATTGGGACAAGAAGTAGAAGAGGGGTACGAAGCGTACAAGTGATCCTAAGGAGCCAAGTTTACTCATTTTGAACCTTTGCCAAGACGTGAAGTGAACCACGATCCTCTTTGTTCCATACTCGAACCATTCGAACCTATTACTCCACCTTTGAAAGGTGAGGTGAGCTACTCGTACACAATAACTACTCTATCTATTCTCGTTAATACGTTTTACTTTTACCTCATTTCTCACAAAAATCAAACGTACCATATACTTTTTATTCGTCATTCTCGTTTTTGACCACGTTAGGATTCGTGTTTAGTAAAACTTTCGAACCAATAATAACATGCAAACGTAAAAACTCATACATTCCTAATGGTACTTGAACTAGTCGAAAACACTTAGAAACTTTCTAAGTGTTGAAACTAATTACATGTCAAGTCTTACTCGTTTACTTTAGCCCCGTCATTTGTAAAATAGACACACAACATATATATTTTATTACTCGACCTCACTAACGACCTAGTAAACAATTAGATAACACCTTTCATTCGACCTAACTAGCTCGTATAACTACTTTACTCGACCCATTTTGTCTCGACAAAAATCAGATTTTACAAAAACTTTTATAAGCTACGTGGGCCTAAAAGCCCAAAAAGCACTTTTTAGCTTATTGTAATAAGCTGAGGGTATAAACTGATTTGAAACGTTTTAGTAACTTAAAATGATGAATCTCTATGAACCTAGTGTTCCCCCTAACCTCGTGGATCGTTAAACCTTAACGGGCCCTTATTTTTGGCTCGTTAAGCCCAAGAAACAAAATAAGCTTAGAATAAGCTAATAAGCTATCAAACTAAACTTTTCTAAATATTTTGAGCTTAATGAACTAATAAAAATGATAAGTTTTGAAATTGGTAAAACTTGGACCATTTTTGCAAATGTACGAGAAGTAGGGACTGGAATTGCCAAAATTGTAAACTTAGGTGAAAAGTATAAAAACTATTTTTCTAAAGGGTATAAACTGTAAATACTGAAACTTGGAGTCATAAAAGGTAAATATTGTTATATATTAGACCAAAAATGTAAAATATGTATATTGGACTAACGGTGAAAATGTTATTACCGTCAGGGTCAAATTTGTAAAACTTGTGAAACTTAAAGGACTTTACTGAAATAAATATTTCTTATTATATTTATAAAGTTTTATATAAATATTATGATAATTAATATAAAACTTTGAAATTTTTAATTATATATACGTTATATATATAATCCTCGTCGAAATAAATTAAAGTTAACTATACGATATGATTATTAACTTTTATCATGACTTACCATTTCATACTTCGATATATATTGAAAACATGACAAACATTCGCGATAAAACCAGATTTAGACTATCAACTGAAACTTGCATTATCTTTTAGGTTGTGTTGTGTGAAGCCGTTTCCTTGCTTTGTTGAGACTACGATACCACTGTACTACTAAGGTGATTTCATAGCCCACTCTTTAACTATTTTCCCGTGGGGAGATACATGCTTAAAACTCGATCACAAGTCTTTTATACCGGGTATTGAAATACCGTCAGGCCAATGTTATTTGCTTAAGTTACTATTGTCAGAAGTCCCTCTATCATGAACCTTAATCACCTGAAGGGTGAACGTAAATAATTGTGGATAGTACTATTAGTGATTAACAATCCTCGTTTGGTTGTTGGAGAAAACACCAGGCGCACTTTATTGTTCTTATAAATAGGTTATTGACAAATACCTATCTTTGGGGGCCTATTACTTACCATCATAATTCATATTTATGATTGGCTGTTAATCGTTGAGTATCATGAGCTTAAGGCAATAACAGGAACACTGATTTTTAACATATTGATTGTATGTGATTACAATACATTCGTAACTTGTGATTAAACTCTTAAACTCAAACCTATGAATATCACTCAACTTTATGTTGACTTTAGTATGTTTATCTCAGGTAACTAAACAAGACGGATCTGGATGGCACGGAGTGGGCAGAAGCAAGACAAGAACTATAATAAACTACTTATTTTCCTTCAGAATAAAACACGTTCTTAACTAAATAATGTTTTGTATTTCTGATATTTGGTATTTTGAAATAAAATAAATCTTTAATACCTCACTATGTGATATCTACTATGATTGTGACAAAGATCCTCGAAGTAATACCCCGAAAGTTTCCGCTGACATATTAAGTCTTCCGCTATTATTAAAACAACTTTTGGGGGTGTTACAATGTATTACTCTCTGGTATTCCCCAAATCCTGAATGAAGGTACCTGAGTCCTTTTGCTGCCCCAATGCATATTTTTAGGCGTTGAGCCCATGCTATATTTTTATCGGGGTCTTTGAGTTGATTGTCAAGGCTTCCATTGACGGCATACTCTGAAACTATTGCACAGAGATCAACATTGTAACCTATGAGAGGAGTGATGTTTTCATGGTTCAGGATGAAAAATATCCTAAGCTCAGCACGGAATCTAGACCCATGTGATTGATGTTCATGATCATGATGATATATTTTTATGGCAGCTGTGCGTTTTTGCATGTGATCAGAGAGATCTCCTTTGTAGATCACCATATTATCACCTCCTAGTCTGATCTGAGTTTCTTCACTGAAGTTTTTGGTCGCCTTGTGAATCTCCTTACGCTGAATTCGAAAATTTTCTATAGAGTCCGCAGGGTTCCTTCTTTTGGCAGTTGCAGAAACAGCTTGCTGGTTCTGTGAACATAAACACAAACAACTTTGCTTAGTGCCGCCTACCGATACTCCAACACTTTTAAGAAAACAAAAACTTACATGTTCGTCTCAGTGGTTTACCCAAAATCACAATTGTTGTCCCTATTTGATCTTACTTCACAAAGAATACCTACTTTTCAAACTATTTCATTGATAGTCCCTATGCGGAAAATAGGGACTATCGATGCAATTAGTTTGAAAATTAGGTATCAATGATGTAATTAAAATTGAACAAGGATGGTGGGTGTGATTTTGGGAAAACCTGCATTACATGTATATTGTTTTTGGGCTAATTTGGAGCCTAATGATCTTCGACTACGATTTGAACATAAAATACCCTAAGTATATATGAAATCTTTGAATGATAGAACATTCATGGAGTCATCTTCAAGAGTTCTTAGAGACTAAAGAAAGTCTCTCCACTTCCTGAGAGGGAACTCAACAAAGTGAAGCCTGAAACTGAAAGAATTAATTTGATGGAGTCAGTGAGTGATGATAATAACTCACCGACTCTACTTGATCTTCTCAACAACCAAGATATCCTGAACTTATATACATAGAAAAAGTATCTAAGTCTCTGAAATAAATAGGCGAAAACTTTACTGAAAAGATAAGTGACAACTACTTATCAAAGAAAGTAATAATAAATTGCAAGAGTCGGTACAAAAAGGGAAAATGGTTATCATAATTGGACCCAAATATAAGGTTGGACGTGTTCAAAGAATATAATCATTTAATGCAGGTACCGGTGTACCTTCCCAGTTAGATGCTTGACACATCGCTGTTAACCCACGAGTATTCACCTCGAGTTCTAAACTTCCATGCATCCTAGATGGATTGCATCAAAGTCCATATTGATCCTTAGGGCTAAAGGCTCTTTCGAGCACTTCATTCACTTCACTAGTTCCACTTTAGGGGAACCATAAAATGTGATCATCCCATTGATCAAACCAGATAAATTGTTGTCATGGTTTATAGATGTATTTGAGATTACTCTAATTTTTCTCCAAAACTTTTTAATTCCAGATTTTAAAATATAAAAGATGCTAGATATATATTAAATTTCAAAAATAAAATTTTTAAACCCTAAAACATTAATAAGATTTAAAACAAGCCTGAAACGGGAAATAGACTGTTTTAAAAGTAAAGAATTTTTTTTTAATTATTTTTAAATCCTAAATCCCAAAACAAATGCACGAGCCAGACCGTCATCTTCTGCAAACTTCCTCAACACTCTTCATTAGCTGCAACAACAGCTTCTGTCCAGTGCTTCTCTTCACTTCTCATCTATTTTATATTTCAAGAAGTTAGATATTTGTTAGTTGTTAAACGAAGTGAAAGATGACAATTTTAATTATGTACTAACATGAGGTCTTAGCAGTATTCTCCTTGTCCTTTTTATCTTGACCATTTGGACAGATTCTCACTTTGTGTCCTTCTTTTCTGCACTTGTAGCAAGGAAACCCCTTCCTGGGTTTACCTTTCTTGAATACTGTCTTGGAAGACTTATTCTTCTTCCCTTTTCCTCCTTTCCCTTTCTATTTTCCTTTATACATGCATTGTGTCCCATCAGTAATCACTATTACATCCTTCGAATTTTGCTCTATGCCTCTTCCAGCAATTTTAAGCATGTTATGCAGTTTCGCTATGGCCCTGCCCTCAACTTTATTCATGTTGTAGTTGAGTATGAACTGCTTATACTCTTTTCTTAGAGAGTTCAAGATGAAATCAATAGCAAGAGCTCAGGTGCTATGACGTGACCTAGCCTTTCCATTCGATTGATGTACCATATCATTTTGACTACATGCGCACTCACTGTTGATCCTTCGGCTATCTTGCGATTACTTAAGTTTACAATTGCATCAAACCTTTCAGTTCGAGCCTATGGCTGAAAAGTAGTTCGCAGTTAGTTGATTAGATCAAATGCTCCAACGTCTATTTAGTTGACTTGGAGCTCAGGTGCCATGGTGTCCAGCATTAAACATCAGACGTCGACCAGGTCATTGACATGCCTCTGATAAGCATTCCTGACCGCTACCGGGGTGTTAGCGGCAGGTGCTGGGCCGATGGGATTCTCTAAGACATACTATTTTCATTCAAGCCGGAGAACAATCTAAAGATTTCTCTCCTAGTCACTAAAGTTATGCCGAGTAAGTTTGTCCTTCTCAAGTACAGAGCGAAGTGACAAAGAGTTATTGTTATTGTTTTCCATCTACAGTTTTAATAAAGACAATTTTAGTGATTTAATCTTTTATCGTAATGAATACTAAACCCTATCATTTCGACCATTACATTATGATCCATATTATACCATCACAAGGTACCTCGCTAGGGCGTAAAATACCTTGTGAAAGTTTTTAGGTATGTGTTTTACCATACCAATTGCCTCCCCGAGATAACTCCTAGGGTTGAGACTCCCACTACAATCATGCATACTTAGTCTCTACATTCTACCTTGGGTCCGCAATGGAGGATAGCTAATAGAATCTACCATAAAAGCCAGTGGTTTTGTAATTCATTGATCTCTGCTAGGTCATATATACGACCATGAATCCAATAACCAACTCATCCCGCGTCAGCCATGTACCCACAAGCACTATCGTAGGACATCAACTGTTTGCAGGATCTGGGCTAGGAGAGTGTAACAATTATGGATAACATATTCGTCTAAGATTACACACAGGGTAAGACCTTAAACTCATCCATTTAGCACTATCTTCATTAAGCCGATTTACTCCAAAAATTCATTTTATGTATGAACTATGCATGAATTCACACTACTATTTGTTAGGTTTCAAAACAAATCCATTTGTAATAAAAAGGTGTCTAAACTTGCGTTACCCACCCCAAGCCTTTTTAGTTAGGTTAAACTAATTCATAGACTTTACCCTTTTTATTATGCATTCTCGCTGACTCGGTGCTTAAGTACACCTTTACTCTTGACTTAAGCGGAGATGCCCCATTTTATTATATCTCAAGATAATATTGGTTGACATATTATCTACTTATCATCATCCATATTTAGACAATGATAAAACATCCTATTGACCTAGCCAAGCCATTATGTAATGTTGATTCTGATAGCCACTTCTGAATCAACTTGGGTCTCTCCTAAGGGTCGGCATGACACAAGGCAAGAATGTGTCTTTCGACTTCACGTTTTCTCAGCATACCCTGATATATGTTCCTTCCTTTCGGAGGATGCGCATTCCGCCATGCTCCCACTGGGTCATCTCTCTCCCTCTGTGCTCCATAGCTTCCTCTACGGTCTGGTCTTCCTTGTGGCATACCCGTCTTGGTTTACATTTAATTAAAACCTTAAAATTTTAAAAGTGCGTGACTTCGGTAACAAGAAATCCTAAGTCACCATGTTCATGTTTTAGAAAATTTTATTATGGACTTTTAATAAAAAAATTATTTTTCTAATACCTCAGTTGCGCACTTAACTTAAAACCCTAGTTTCCATTTTCAGGAATCCCATATTCCAATTTAGGTCAACTAAACTCAAATCGATTTATGGAAGCCCTTTGCTTGGTCACCAAGATTTTGTATTTGTCAAATATTATATTTGTTAGCATTACTTAATAGAAATGATGGTCATTTTACTGTTAGGAACCTATAACGTTGTTATAGAATATGTAATAGTCTAGTAATGGGCTAAAGGATCTATGCTAAGGGGTTATACATTTTAGTATAATAGTGTATGAATCATAAGCCTAGTCCATGAACCAAACCTAAGCCTAAGCCCATGAAGGGAGTAGAGGAGGTAAAAAGCTCCTTGATCGATTGGTCGTAGAGAGTAAAGGACGAGAGAGGAATTTTAGGGTTTGATTGTGAGTTACAAGGATCCCTTGAATCCCGTTGTAATTATAGGATACAAAGGAAGATTCTAGATGCCTTAACATGCTCATCAAGTAGTCTTGTTTGACAAGAAGTCACACTCCTCCCCTTTTTGGGAGTTTGGCTGACCTCCTTTTTCTTTTTATTACCCTTAATATTTATCCTAGATAAATAATATACTTTGGTAACTAATATTTAACCCCCTCAGTGAAAAAAATTTGACATATTTTCATTTCCTCACTACTCATTGAAATAGGCATTGCTTATGTCGACCTTAGACACAAATTCATAGAGGGACTCAATTATATTGGGGAGGTTGTTGACAAAATTGAAGAGAAGTGTTGGGTTTGACCAAGTGACACTGCTGCTAAGTAACTCTGCTGCTGAGTAATACTGCTGCTACAATGAAACTGCTGCTAGTGTTAATGACTCTGCTGCTGAAGACTATCTGCTGCTTGGTGAAACTACTGCTGAATAGATTAACATTGTATACGATAGGATAATTATGGAATAGATTCTTTGTATAGTTTATCTATTTAGATTATTCTTATCTTGTAGAGAAAGGTATTGTAAACCTAGTAGGACTCCTTGGCCTATAAAAGGAGGATCCTAGGGTTAGAGTATGTACGTATTATTATTCACTTCAAGGTTGTAAAACCCTAGCATTATCGAGTGCTCGTATTAATAATATTGAAGTGTTGAAAGAGAATTCTAAATCTTCTTAAGTTAAGCTTTTATATTCTGCGTTTAAGCTTAAGTATTTGTTTAAGTTAACTTCTATATAAGATCGTATTAGCTCAACTGGGATCAACAATTGGCATCAGAGATAGGTTGGCTCGTGATCTAGGGATTCACAAGGTTTATTGATAAAGAAAAGCAATTTTAATGAAGCTTCGATGGTCTTTAATGTTTCTGAGGTAATAGTATTTTTTTTAAGTTATCGGATCATTCACATGTCAAGGTTTTAAATTGAAGAAAGCAACTGTTATGGTGTCAAGAAGTGAATGGTATCTTCAATATTAATTGTTACCTCGTACTAAATTGAATGTGTGATGAATATTAGTGGTTAAGGTTTTATTAATTATTGAGGTCGGTGCAATGTTATATTCAATTAGAAAACCTCGTACTGCATAATTGTTCATGTCGTTTACACATGGTATGTCGTACTGATCTGATCATTGGATAAGAAGTATTAATATTTAGTGATTTGATTAGTTGCGGGGTAAGATTCAATGTTGAGGCATGTTCATTAGGTTTGTTGCAATTCAAACGCGGACTGATCCCAATAAAGATATGCCTTGATCGATTATGATTATTGTTTTATATATTCAAGAATCATGGGACGGTGCTATTTAGTTTTTACCTAGCTAGCACTGATTGGTTGGAATTGCTATATCATTCTGATCATTGGTAGGTATATTATCTTATTTACCTCGTAAAGATTAATTGGTCGAAGGTTATTAATTGGTCTGTGAGTGCATGAGGAATATTGTTTCACAAATTTATCTCGTACATGCTTCATCGTGAGTTAGCAGATTGTGGGTCGGTGTTAATATTTGAATTGGTTTTGAGATATAACTGATCATATATGCGAAGTTTTGGTCTGATGATTGGTCTCTGCTGTTTGCTATCTGATACTGCTGCTACGCTATTAACTCTGCTGCTCGAAAGTTTTAACTCTACTACTCTCGTAATACTCTGCTGCTGGGAATTTTCAATCTGCTGCTAGCTTTAGTACTCTGCTGCTAGCAAACTGCTGCTCGTTATATATTATTCCTACTGCTGCGTTTTGATGTTTTAAGAGCAGTGAGGGGAAGTACGTATGTTTGTTGGTTTACACACACAAGGGGTTTGGTTATTTGTTCTTAAAGGTTTCAAAGGCTCATTCTTATTGCTTAATTGATTACGAAGAAAGGTGAATATCATTTATTTGATGTTGTAGTTGAGTTTCACAAGGTTATGTTTTATTATACCTTTTAGCTGGAGGTAACTTGTTTGTGCATTCAAGATGTGACGAAGAATTGACAGACACTTGAAGGAGTTACGTTATTGTGCTCAGTGGTTATTGTCAAGAGATTGCGATCTCCCTATACGTTAAGTATACGTTCGAAGTCAGTATTAGTACAAGACATAAGACACAAGTTTGGGAAATTCTACTTCTTCATCAAGTTTGTTATATTTGGTTTTCTTCACATGTGATCATTACATATAGCCTACAGATTTGAAGAATCATGAAAATGATTAACACATTGATTTCAGGGGAAGCTTATTCTTATGATGTGGTTATTCATTTGATGTTCATGCACCACTCAAGGGGAAGTGTTTGATGTTTGCTACTATTGATCACTATTTCTACTGCTAGTTGGAGTTTTCTATTGTTTTGGGTTCATTATTCGTTTTGTGCTTCATGGAGGGAAATTTGAAACATTGGAAGGCTTGGATTGGAAGTTTGTGATATTGGTTTGTGGTGGTAAAGATCATATTTCATATGTTCCCTATTTGTTGATAACAAAAAAGGGAAGAGATGTTGGAGTGGCATGGCATGGCTTAAGGGGAAGATAATACTTGTTTCATTCAGGGAGATGTTTATATCTCAACTTCTCTACTTCGTCTAGGGAAGTTCGTACCACCAGGCTTTGAAGACCCTGATCATCCTGACAAAGTCTACAAGGTCAATAAAGCAATGTATGGTCTACATCAAGCTCCTAGAGCTTGGTATGACACCTTGTCAACCTACTTGCTAGAGTCTGGATTCAGTAGGGGCAAGATTGATAAAACTTTGTTTCTCAAAAGACAAAAAGATGATATTTTGCTGGTTCAAATTTATGTTGATGACATCATCTTTGGGTCTACAAACAAAGCTATGTGTGTTAGTTTTGAGAAGCTTATGAAGGATAAGTTTGCTATGAGTTCCATGGGAGAACTCAACTTCTTCTTAGGTCTGCAAGTTACACAGAAAGAAAATGGCATTTTTATAAGTCAAGATAAGTATGTCAATGATATTTTGAAGAAGTTTGGATTTGAAGATGCTAAGCCTGCCAAGACTACCATGGAAAAGGATAAACCATTGCTGAAGGATGAACATGGAAAAGAAGTGGATATACACTTGTACAGGTCTATGATTGGATCATTGATGTATCTTACTGCATCAAGGCCTGATATTATGTTTGCAGTGTGTGCCTGTGCAAGATTTCAAGTGTGTCCCAAGGAATCACATCTCAATGCAGTGAAGAGAATTTTTAGATATCTGAGGTATCAACCAAAATTGGGCCTTTGGTATCCTAAGGATTCACCATTTGATTTGGTATCCTACTCAGATAGTGATTATGCTGGAGCTTCTTTGGATAGAAAGTCTACAACAGGGGGTTGTCAATTTCTTGGAAGCAGGTTGGTGTCATGGCAATGCAAGAAGCAAACAGTGGTGGCTAATTCAACAACAGAAGCTGAGTATGTGGCTGCTTCAAGTTGTTGTGGACAAGTCTTATGGATGCAGAATCAATTATTGGATTATGGGTACAATTTCATGAATACTAAAATCCATATTGATAACAACAGCACACTTTGCATAATTAAAAATCCAGTGTTTCATTCTAAAACAAAACATATTGAGATAAGGCATCACTTTATAAGGGATTGCTATGAAAAGAAGTTGATTCAAATTGTTAAAATTCATACTGATAACAATGTTGCTGATCTTCTCACTAAACATTTTGATGTGGGGAGGTTTCAATTTTTAGTTGCTAACATTGGTATGATTAATCTTTGAAAACCTTATCTCTTTGTTTTTGTTAAAGTTTGTAATGCATGTGCTGCCTGTTATTTTGCTGCTTGATAATATGTATATGTTTGAGACATAATGTACTATGCTGCTCATTGATTTTCTAACTCTACTGCTAGTACATATGTTGGTTGGGTTTCTTAAAGGTGTTGAAGATGGTGCTTATTTGTTATATCCAAGATTTCTTCAAATCTTTATTGAAAAACAAATTTCTAAAACAAGAACCCATGCTGCTGAATATGATGCTCCAAAATTGGCTTCAAGGACTTTTACCTTTTTGAATAAACATGGCAAAGGTTTTTCTGGTGCACATACAAATCTTACTGCTTTTATGGAACAAATTGTGCACAACAACCAGGGTGAAGGATCAGGAAATCCCACTGATTCCCATCACACACCCAATCTTACTACATCTGCTTCACAACCTACAAAACAATATTCCCGTAGGAAAACCAATAAGAACACTAATCTACCTCAGGATAGTGTTAGTATGGCTGTACCAGATGAGGCTGTCCTAGGTGATGAAGAGGACATGTTGGCAAGGGCTGTCACTATTGCTTCTAGCTTAGCAGCAGAGCAGGACAGTGATAACATCATTAAGACCCAAACCAAGGCAACATCTAGAGAAAAGGATTCTTATGAGTCTGCTTCTCAGGATGGTAACCCTAGCCAAATGGATAACATAGGGGGCTCAGCTGATCAAACTAGGTTTGATACTGAGTTTTTGTCCCACGATTCACCTCTCGGACCAGGTCACACAGGTCGAAGTGATGAGGACAGGCCAGTGACTCATGAATTGACGGATCCACTTGTACATGATGACAATGTCAGTGATTCACCTCTCGGACCAGGTAATACAGGTCGAAGTGATGAGACTACAATGCAACTTATTAAAGAATTGACGGATACTTGTACTGCTTTGGGGTTGAGATGTGAGTCTTTGGAAGATAAGGTTCTTACTCTATCTGATGTTGTTGCTGGTCAAGCCAAGGTCATCACCAAAATGCGAAAACAGATTAAGAGCTTCAAGAAATCAAGATCTTCAACCTCATTGAAAAGATTAAAGAAAGTGGGGACTACTCAGGTTGTAAGTTCTTCTGAACCATCTACTCATTTGGAAGAGGATGCTTCCAAACAGGGGAGGAAAGAGATTGTCATGGATTCAGGGGAGGAAAATCTTGAAAAAGTTGATAATGTTCAAAATATGGATGCTGGATTAGTTTCAGGGGAGATTCCAGTGATTGAAGATATGGATGTGGATAGTCCTCAGAATGATGAAGATTTTGTGGTTGCTGATAAGTCTGGGAATGAAGTTGTTATGGAAAAGGTGGTGGCTGCACAAGAAAAGATGGAAAATGTGTTAAAGACTTCAGTGGAAAATACTGCTATTGCTGACTCTACTGCTGACTCTACTGCTGCTAAGAATGTTGATGGTTCTGCTGCTAGTGGAATAGTAAATGCTGCTGAAGTTCAAGACTCTGCTGCTGGTTCTATGGTCAATGTTGCTGCAGAAGCAATGGTCTTGCTAAGTAAGAAGACTACTGCTGACACCCATACATCATCATTACCAACTCCATCATTATCACAACCTATCACAACAACAAGTATAACATCAGCAACAAGAAAAGCTCAAAAAGGAATAACAATAAGAGAACCTGCTGCTACTCAAAAGAAGACAATCACATCATCTTCTACAGATAAGGGTAAAGGCAAGCAAGTTGATGCTCATAGATGGATATATAAAGGGGTTGATTTTACTGAAGTACCTTTTGATTCTTGGCCTAAGCCATTACAAGTTGAACATGATGAAGCTGCTGCTATTAAAGCACAAGAGGAAATTAATTTGGAAGATCAGCAGCTGGCTGAGAAAGAAGCTGAAGGTTTAAAAATGTATGATGAATGGGATGATGAAAAGATCAGAATTGCTACTGATATTGAATTAAACAAAATGATCAAGATTGAAGAAAATGAAGTTCCAAATTTTAATGTGCAATCTTGGTTTAGTAATTTTGTTTCCAATAAGAGAAAAGAAAATGCTGCTGCTAGAAGTAAAGTTAAAGTATTCAAAGGACCAACAGTTAAACAGCAAAGGAAAGAATATGAAAGGTATCTAAAGAATATGGGTGGATGGACATTGGTGCAGTTGAAAGCTTACTCTGACAAAGAAGTTTTTGATTTGTATCAACAAACCAAGAGGAGAACAGATACTTTTTATAATATGGGATGTGCTGAGGACTTGGAGCAAATTGCTCAAATGAACAAGAAATTGGTGCCTGAGAAGATAGCTGAAGCAGAGCAGATTCAAGAAGCTAATGTTGTTGAAAAGCTTGAAAGTGATGTAGCAAAGATTACTTCTTCTGTGCAAGGTGATAAAAGAAAAGGTGTTGTTCAAAAATCAATTGCTAAGAAGAAGAAGAGAAAGATTGGAGAAGGAAGCAGTTCAATGCCAGAAGGAGATATGTTTCAACATGATTTTGATCACATTCCTGCTGAGCATCTAAAAGAAAGATTGAAGGTGTATACTGTGGTTGGCAAAATGGAAGATCCAGAAGTTGTAGATGCTAAACCATTAGGAGTCAAATATCCAATTGTCAAAGTAACTACAGGGTATGATACTAATATTGGAACATTTCATGATGTCCAGAGATCTGATGGTAAGTCTCACAGATTTCTAAGATTTCAACAAATGTTACACTACTTTGATAGAGAGGATGTTGAAGACTTGTGGAAGTTATACAAGGCAAAGTTTGGAGCTAAGAAATTTGATGGTAAAAAGTATGAGATAGATCAAATTGATCATGTCTTAACTGCTTCTGATAATGTTTTGTGGAGAGCTCTTAAACTAATGTTTGAACCTTCAATGGATGACTCTGAATGGACAGAGATAGCTGACTACAAGGTAAGAAGATGGAGACTTTTTCAAGATTCTGGAGTTCATATGTTAACTCTTGGGCCAATTACCTTGTACATGCTAGCTGAAAAGGATTATCCAGTTGTAAGATACTGGAATGTTGTTAATCAGATGGTTAATAGTGAAAGAACACTTAAGCTGCAGAAAGATTATGATTCTGATGATCAAGCATTTAATTTGCTGACAAAGTATAAGAGAATATTTGATCAACTGAATACTCAAGGGATGAAGTGTTTGGAAGCATCCTCCTAGTAATGTTTTGAGCTTTGAAGAAACTTGAATATTTAGAAATAAATATTAAGTTTAGGGGAGGATTGTTGGGTTTGACCAAGTGACACTGCTGCTAAGTAACTCTGCTGCTGAGTAATACTGCTGCTACAATGAAACTGCTGCTAGTGTTAATGACTCTGCTGCTGAAGACTATCTGCTGCTTGGTGAAACTACTGCTGAATAGATTAACATTGTATACGATAGGATAATTATGGAATAGATTCTTTGTATAGTTTATCTATTTAGATTATTCTTATCTTGTAGAGAAAGGTATTGTAAACCTAGTAGGACTCCTTGGCCTATAAAAGGAGGATCCTAGGGTTAGAGTATGTACGTATTATTATTCACTTCAAGGTTGTAAAACCCTAGCATTATCGAGTGCTCGTATTAATAATATTGAAGTGTTGAAAGAGAATTCTAAATCTTCTTAAGTTAAGCTTTTATATTCTGCGTTTAAGCTTAAGTATTTGTTTAAGTTAACTTCTATATAAGATCGTATTAGCTCAACTGGGATCAACAAGAAGCTTAAATATGTGCCATCAGTCACATAAAGCATGTTTGGATCCGTATCCGAGGGTGACATCCCTAACATCAAGGCAAGTCTAAAGTCTCTTGCTATAGATACTCAGTCTTTGGCATGGTTTATAGGCAAAAGACTGTCCAAGATTGAAGACTCCCAAGCTGCCCTGGCCTCTGATCTCTCCTTAGTCAAGACTGACCTTTCAGTCATCAAGACCTCATTTCAAGACATGTTAAGCCACCTCGAGTCCGCAGTCCTGGTTGGTACCTCATTAGTTCTCGGTTCATCAGCCCAACAACTCCTGAGGGGGAGACACCAACTAAGCCTACCAAACCAAATCCTTATCCATCAACACTGGCAAGTCTCTGTTTTGAAGATAGTCCATAGCACACCTCTGAACCAGCACCAAAAGAAGCCACTACCTAAGTTATCTACCATGGTCGCTCCTGAGCAACTGAGCGTGAGAAAGTGTGGGATTATGAGATCCCTGAGCCCATCTCTTCATTCATTCCTACATCTTCTTCTGCACAACTATCAGAAGCCACAAAAGGAAAGAAGAAGATGTTTGGGGTTGAAGAGAGTATGATGATCTCTGATCTTGTTGAAACTACATTTCCCATCCCTAAAATCAACCTTGCTCAGACCTCATCATCAGTCCCAACTATTCAAGCTCAATCTTCATCAGGCCCTGACCTTATTGACTACCACTCGAATATGGGGAGGCGGTCAGATATCCGTACACTAGATAAAAAGTATTTTGTTTTAAAAAAAATTCTCAAAAAATTCCACAAGATCGGGTATGTTACTGGATCCCTACTATATATATATATATATATATATATATATATATATATATATATATATATATATATATATATATATATATATATATATATATATATAGACACACACACACATATAGGGGGCTTTATTTTCAGAACCCTGTTAAGTGCGGGAACTGCGAGAACTCCAATTTTGCATTTGAAAACATGCATGTTCATATAAAACATGTATGTTTTCTTACATACACCTTAATACACATACTTGTGTAACATACATGTTCATATAAAACCATTTTGCATTGATATGTTGCACTTAATAGGGTTTTATATGAACATGTATGTTGCACATGTATGTTTATTAAGGTGTATGTAAGAAAACATACATGTTTTATATGAACATGCATGTTTTCTAATGCAAAATTAGAGTTCTCGCAGTTCCCGCACTTAACAGGGTTATGAAAATAAAGATACACTATATATATATATATATATATATATATATATATATATATATATATATACATATATATAAATGGTGGGAAGTTTTTTTTTTATTATTTTTTTATTTTTTATTTATTTATTTTTTTTGATAAAAAATAGATGGCAAAAATTGGTTTATTGGGTTTATAAAAAATATGATGTATATATTGATCTTAACTCTTATATATTATCTAATATAATTCATTCATATCTCCACCCGATCGAATGATAGTTGTCGTCCGATCCAATATATATGTCTAAAGAAAAGCTTATGTAGGAATCATTCTGATGGTAAAAAAACCTCACTTCTAAAAAAAATGACAAAAAACTCATGTTACAAATCCCACTCATTTTATTCGAAATAGTTAAATCAAAAGTATGCTATTTTGTATTTAAAAAACACGTTAAGACTTACATGAACATTCAATGCTTCCTCAATCGTCTTGACAATCTCATCCATCGTAGGGCGATCCTTTATGTTGAAACTGATACATTTATACGCAGTTTCTATGAACATATGAAAAGAACGACGGTCAACATTATCTATTATATATGGATCAATTAACTGCTCGGGTTCATTATCATGAAAGCGTAGAACCAGATTTATCATCCTTTGTTCCTTATAATCTCCTATGGCCCTACCATTACCATCAGGCTCCATCCCAGTCAATATTTCAAACATAAGTATGCCGTATGAGTAAATGTCTGATTCTATGTTGAGGATGCTGCTTTCTTGGTAAACTGGATCAGTGGAACATTTACTGGAGATCGTAGAACGATAAATTTCTGGATGTGGCTGATTCACACGGATTAATACCGAGTTATGAAGACCACAGATTTTGGCTTCCAGATTTTCATTTAACAATACATTGAAGCTTCGGACATCTCCATGTATTACCCTACCGTGATCCCCGACACCTGAGTGAAGGTAACTGAGCCCTTTTGCAACGCTTATGCAAGTCTTGAGACGCTTCGCCCATGTAAAGGTATATTTCTCGTATTGTTTTTCTTTGATATAGTCATGTAGTCTTCCAATAATAGAATATTTTTTGAACTGAGCATCAGAGTAAAAAGGGATGATGTTTTCATAGTACAACAGTGACATTATCTGACCAGCCTCTTCAGGATAGTTGCCAGATGCGATAGCAGCTGTGCGGTTTTCCCAGAGTTCGTAGAGTTTTCCTATTTCGACATAACAAGAATTCTCAGAAATTTTCAAATTTTCTGAGGAAGCGACGTTGATATCCTCCAGAGTGCTTTGAAAATTTTCAAAGTTTACATCTAAAGAAGACATTGTATTTGATGTTGGTGACTATGTTGGTTAAATCCCGGAAGGGAGTATGGTAGGTGGTCAAACAATACGATGAGATAGTTGCTTTTGAAAAAGAAGAAAGTGATGTATACAGAGATTTTCGGATCTATGGTAGAAACATAAGAGGAACTGCAGCTTGGATCTAAATGAAAGAGAAAAACAAAAAATCTGATGGAGAAATGGTCAAACATGGGTGCCGGAGAAGATGATATAAAATATAGTCTTTTGCATAAAAAGGAGGTTTAGTTAATTTGCTTTTCGTGACTAGTGCTCCTTGTGAGAGTCACGTGGGTTGTTTTGGTATTGCTCGAAATTTTTAAACATTGGTTGTGACACTGGAGTTGTTTTTAATGACCGATGTGAGGATCCAATGTTTAATCAAATTTGGTGTAAGGTTGTATTGATAAGTGTTTTATATTAAAAATCACGTCAAATTTGTTGTTTTTGTTAGATATAGCTAGTATTAGATATCGTGTACGCAAGGGGTTTTGAGATATATTTTTGCTTAACGTGTTTTGAGATACATTATTGTATTGTTTAGCAGGAACTCGTACATATTAGATACGTTTTGGCGGAATAAATGTGATTACTAATTAGATAATGAAAACATGAACATAATAGCTTAAAAAAAAAGGACATAAAAGTAAAGTGCTAAATAATTTGAATAAGCATTTAATCACAAAGTTTATTCAATAATTAAGTATTTTTAAATTAAATCCAACTTGTAAAGATATAAATAAAGTATAAATCCTATAATGCATAATAAAATCAAGTAATGAAAAAAGTAAATATAATTGCTGCATCTATTATAACCATATCATTTTTCAGATTTTTGGTAACTCACATCGAGAGTTCATGAACTTTTTTGTTTCTTGGTAACTTTATTGTATCATTTATATAATTGAGATTAAAATTTTATAGTTAACAATAACTAACAGAGAACAAAATTTCTTTTTGAGCAACTGAAAAATAATGAACCCAACATTTGGTTGTTGATCAACTTTCTACAATAAATCCATAATAGCTAATTATGTCTAAAGTTTTTTCTCACATTTGGTTGTTGATCAACTTTCTACAATAAATCCATAATAGTAAATTGTAATAAAGATAATTAGGCATCTGCATAAATTATGGATGTCAAATCAATGAATAAAATCTACATATATAGCTTTACAGGGAGTTGTACTTTAGCATAATTCAACACATTTATCAACAATATTAAAAAGCATTGAGGGGAATATTTTGAAAGTAAAACATACTTACAATTCCAAAAAATTTAAAAAGTACTGCACTTTAGCCTTTTGGATGCAATGCAATCTGTTGAAATGCATAACGCCATGTGTTTTGGACAACACCAGGGCCCGTTTGATCGCACAAAAGTGTATTAATTTCATGTGGGTCAGTTGCGGGGGGGGGGGGGGGGGGGGGGGGAGTGGGGAACCGAGATTGCGTATTGCATTCCAACAGGTGTTCTGGATCAGACAATACCGACTTGACCAGTTATATTATAGCCGGTACCAATATTGTTTTGACCCGTTACACACCCTCTCATACCCAATATTGAGATAATGTGCTTACAAGATTAATTACTTTCTGTTGAGATTCTTGCTATTTGATAACTGTCACGTACTTTCCCGATGAAAATTTATTTATATAAAAAACTTAAGGGGAAAATGTATCATAGGATCTTGGCCAACCAAACGTTGTTCGAAAAAGTGTTTCATGTTTGTTAGTAATGTTGATTTTGTATGTGCAAATGTTGTATTGACAGAGAACAAGTATTATGCAGTAAATGGTTGTTTATTGAATAGATAAAAGAGTTGTTTTACAATCGACTGAAAACTATGTATTTATAGTTTTCCAAACGACACATAGATGGCAGTTAAAAGTATCCAACCAACATGTCTGGTGGAACTTAACTGTTAACCATAATAACCGCTATCTAACCTAACCATTAACCAATCTAACTAACTACAATTAACCCTAATGTAGTAACATAATTCGACACAAATACTATACTTATGGTACATACATATTTAAATATTAATGTTCAAATATAAGTAAACTATCTACTCTTTGAATCAAATGACTTAGAGGCTAACATTCTCCCCCCTAATCATTTGAGTTCAAAGCCTTCCTGAGTGATTTCTTTGGAGCCTTCAAACAATGACTTCA
Source organism: Artemisia argyi (assembly GCA_030686995.1). Taxonomy (NCBI): domain Eukaryota; kingdom Viridiplantae; phylum Streptophyta; class Magnoliopsida; order Asterales; family Asteraceae; genus Artemisia; species Artemisia argyi. The sequence goes on from CM060684.1 coordinate 10,665,783, forward strand.
AAGTCATCGTTGCCTTCACGCTTTCCTGTTGTTCCTCTTCTTCAATCTTTACTTTGACTCCTTGGTGGTTCATTGCTTCTCCTTGTGCTTCATCCCTCACTGCAACTTCCTTTTGGCCTTGTAGTTCTGCGCTTTTGCTGCTCCCTCCTACTTCCAATAGCTTTTCATCCCAAGGAACCCTCGTAGTTTCATGATACACTACCATTAAGTCAATAAACTTTCTGAAGCAATCCTTAATCGCTTCTCCATCCTCCTGAGTCAGAACTTGCATCATTGCAATCATTCCCCATTTGTTTCCCAACGTAGCAGTCACATATCCTCCAATACTTGCAACCATTTTGTGCAAAATTAATAAATCTATCTTAATCACTCCAATCATTGGTGGTATGGTATCGATCATATCATAATTCAAATAAACAAGGTAAAACCATTTTACCATCTCTATGTATTTCTTACTAAACACAAACCAATTTTTGAATACCAAACCATCCTTTTTAATCAAATTCATGAACGAAATGAACCTGTTAAACGAGTTTACTTTCAAAGCATACAAACTTCCATTCCAAGAGATATACTCTTCATCTATGTAGTCTTGGGTGTCCTCTCTGTTCCATCGTAGATCTTCTAATCCCTTTACCAAAGAACACTCGACATCTGGATCAATGGATACAAAATAATCTTCCAAATATTTATTATGTTGTGCTATCACATCATTTTCCTCCAAAACCACATCGTTGTTGCCTTTCATTCCTGTACCACTAATCCTTTCATCATACATGTACTTTATTGTACATTTGTTGTTGTTGATTTTCACCGTATAGCCTTGTTCTTCGAGTAAGTCATAACTCTAGACATTTAGAGAAACCTCTGGTGTGTATTGCACTTTCCCAATCACCATTTCTCCTTTTTTTGTGTTCGCTCTTGCATCTGCTATTCCATACGAAAAGAAAAATTTCTTTTCATTCTCTTCCTTTCCCACCATTTTGAATTTATACTGCAAATCTTTAAACAGTTCACGTCTGGGACACATATGAAACTTGAAATTGCAACTAACATACCAAACTTGATCCCATGTCTTGTCATTTGAACCCTCCACCATATAGTCTGCAATTATGTGCACTTTTTCAGGATATCTTACCCCTTCTGTAGTACTTTGGTTATTGGTATATTCTTCTTGTTGTAATTCCACGCTTGCCAGTTTCTTTCGGTTCTCACACTTCCAATACGTGTGTCCTCTTTGTTTACATATGTAGCATCTTGCCTTCTTGTCCCTTCTTGCACTCGCTGCACTCTTTTCATTAACCTTTACAACCTTTTTCTTCTTCGAAGCATTATATGCTTCATTTTCAAGAACCTTCTTAGCCAACATCTCTTTCCCTTCAGGAGAGATGGTCTTCCTTCTAGAATTCCATTGGTATACGCGTTTAGGAGTCTCTCTCAATAGGTATCTCCCTGATTGGAATCTTGTGGTTGGCCTTTCCCATGGATGAGAGCCGAAGCTCTGATACCATTGTATCACAGGATCTTGGCCAACCAAACGTTGTTTGAAAAGGTGTTTCATGTTTGTTAGTAATGTTGATTTTGTATGTGCAAATGTTGTATTGACAGAGAACAAGTATTACGCAGTAAATGGTTGTTTATTGAATAGATAAAAGAGTTGTTTTACAATCGACTGAAAACTATGTATTTATAGTTTTCCAAACGACACATAGATGGCAGTTATAAGTATCCAACCAACATGTCTGGTGGAACTTAACTGTCAACCAATAATAACCGCTATCTAACTAACCATTAACCAATCTAACTAACTGCAATTAACCCTAATGCAGTAACATAATTCGACACAAATACTATACTTATGGTACATACATATTTAAATATTAATGTTCAAATATAAGTAAACTATCTACTCTTTGAATCAAATGACTTAGTGGCTAACAGAAAATATTTTAAAGGAGTAATCCTGAATATGAGAATAAGTGGTCGAATAACAGTTTGCAGGGTGATTTCACAGTACATATCGAAGAAAAATGTGAGGGTGTGTAACCTGTCTATCCTGATAATAAAACGTGCGAGTATGCAAGTATTCATCACATGACAGAGATGATCACTAACAGTTATCACTTGTATCCAAGTGCACCTGGCTTTGGTTGGTCTGTTAAATGGAAGATATTTTGGGAAGAAAATGGTGGTTTCCGGTCATGAATGAGGACTTTGATAACTTCACGTTTTGTATAGATGTCTTAAATAATTAATACAAAGTCCCAACAATTCACAAGACTAAAAATTGTAGAAATTCCAATAATTACTCATCCATAACATAAAATGCATCCAGAAACTGAACATATATAAAAATGAGTAACTACTCCAATGACCCCGGATGATTTAGCTCGGCTTCATCTTCTGCCTGTGATTCCCTTTGATTACTTATCTGCACAAAAATGTAGTTGAACGAAATGCATGTTAAGTAACATATACAATAATATAAAAGATGTCAGAATTCATTAACCAAAAAGTGGTATTAAGCCAAAAAAATAAAAATAAAATGGTGCTAACCTCGGAAATATTAATTCTTGCTAAAATGTCAAACATATACAGTAACATGTGTGTCAAATATTTTATTTGAATTAAAATACTTACTTGAAATTCGAGTGCTTCCTCAATCCCATCCACAATCATTTCCATGGTAGGGCGTTCCTTTGAATTAAAACTAAGGCAGTGAAATGCAACTTTACTATATGTATCAAAAGAACGGCTATCAATTTCATTTCTTATAAGGGGATCAATTAGCAACTCTGGTTTGTAGTCATAGTAACGTCGGACAATATTTATGAGAGGTTTCGGTTTACCATCTCCTAACCTTCGTCAATTATAAGCTAACATTCCACTCAACAACTCAAACATTACCACTCCAAATGAATACACGTCTGACTCTTTCCGAAGGATGCCACTTTCATGATAAATTGGATCCATGTAAAAGTTGGTACCAGCAGCATTTGTGTAGACTTGGGATTGTGGCTGATTTACTAGACCAGATTTTGACAATCCAAAATCACAAACTTTTGCTACCAGATCGTGATCCAATAATATGTTTGCACTCTTGACATCTCTGTGTATTACTTTGTTGTCCTCCCCAAGACCTGAGTGAAGATAATCAAGTCCTCTGGCTGCCCCCAAGCAAATCTTAAGGCGATGTTTCCATGTTAAGCAACATCTCCTATTCTTATCATTAATATGAAAATCTAGGCTACCATTACTGGCATACTCATCAACTATAATCTTCTCATTGCCTTCATCACAGTAACCAATGAATGGGATGATGTTTTCATGGTTGAAACTGAAAATAATATTAAGCTCATTACGGAACTCATACTCTCCTTGGTAACTTTCGGGACGTAGGCATTTGATGGCAACTGTGCGGTTTTGCCAGCGTTCAGAGGGCTGGCCTTTGTAAACTATACCGAATCCACCATCTCCAATCTGATTTTTTTGCCCTTTAACTCCAATGGCCAAGTTGATGTCCTCCAGTGGAATCAGGGAATCTTCTAATCTTTTAAACCTTCTTGTATTGTTAGAAGCAGCTCCATGGTTCTGTGAAGAAAGTCCTTGTTAATATCATAAGTCATGTTAGTTCCTAAGTCGTATTTGTTAGCATTAAAAATATGTATTATGAAGTGATGGTCATTCTCATATTGTAACTTTGTGTCGTTTGTTAAGATTAGTAATAGTTTAGTCATTGGGCCTTGGACTTGGCAAGCTAATATGTTATATGCTATGTTTCATAAGCCTAGCCATCCAACCATGTAACCAAGTCCAAGCCAAAGCCCATAGAAAGCCCATAAGGGCATCTCATGTTAAGAACTATTTAAACACCTCAAAGGCTCATTTGAGGTGTGTGCTTGTGTGTGTAAGTGTGTGTGTTTTCTTGAATAAAAGCTCTCATTTTCCATCTCTTTCTACATATACACGATATACATATAAGTCACCAAGTCACCATCTTTCTTCTTCTAATCTTCTATATTTATGATAAAGTTGATATATCTAAGGTCCTACAAGTGGTATCAGAGCGTATCTCTCAAAAGCCATCTATTTACTAAAGCCCTTCCAAAAGAACGGTTTGACTATTTAGTTCGACGAATTGGCATGCGAAGCCTAACTCCTGAAGAGCTAGAACGTCTTCTCGAATCTTCTTGAAAAATGTTTTCAAAATCGCTTCGCTGTAAACATTTTTGAAAAAAACAAAATACAAAATTTGGAAAACCAACAAAAACAAAATACAAAAATATAAAATTTCAAAAAAAACAAAAACAATATAAAATCAAAAATCCAAAAATATTCTTCTCACGACATGTCTCTCGTATAAATCAATATTCTGTACGTTTCTAGAAATGTCATTCAACAATGATACGGACATGTACAGATGCTTGAGCGGGAGTTCTTTTTTTTATGTTTTCCTAAAACATGTCGTTTCTCAAAATTTTCTTCACTATGGCTTTCGTATACTTCAGTACGAAACCCGGACTTCAAGGATAACTTCTGATTATTTTCAAATCAAGGACTCGCACGTTCAATGACGAACTCTTTTTCAAAAAGTTCGAGTCTAAACAAACGAAAAAGATTTCAAGTATAAACTCGTTTTTCAAACAAAACTCTTGAGCACTTTTTCAAGATTGTTCAAAAGATTTCTCAAAATCTCTTAAAATGAGTGCTCAAGATAACTCCCTCAAAACCCATAAATTGATTTTAAATGAGCTATCATTAAGGGGGAGTATATAAAACTAAAATGTTCCAAATTCATGCAAATCTGTCTTTCTCTCCAAAAATCCTTTTCTTAATCAGTTGATATCAAAAATATCACGCTATGCTATTTTTGAGGGGGAGAAGACATGATTAAAATGTGATCAAAGATGTTTAAAGTTTGTAACTGAATCTCAAAAGAGCTCGACTCAGATAGTACCAATGAATTGACGAAGCTTAAAATGTCAGTAATCGAAAAGACTTGTCCTGGACGGGTAATAATTTCAAGCTAGTCTAACTAGTGATGTAAGCGTGTCTCGAATAAGACTTGTCTGAGTAGAATGTACCATATCGAGAGATTTTCTTTGGACTTGACCAGGACGGGTAATAACTTCAAGCTAGTCTAACTAGTGATGTAAGCGTGTCTCGAATCGGTCATGTTCACTGAAAGTGGATCAATTCAAAAGTGCAAACTCCTCGCGCATGTGCAAATTTCTAAAAAATTCATGAGCACATGTGAAGGGGGAGTCCTTCAAAAGAAACAAAAACTCTCAAAGTGTCAACAAAAATGTGTTTATTATCATAAACACTTTGAGAGATTTTCAATCAAAGGTTTCATGGCAATTATAGGATTCATGGAGTCATAAGGTGACTAAGGTTAGGGAAAAACCGTCCTATGATCCGCCAGAGCCGGAGGGATCTACCCAAGGACAATTCCAATAGATTAGAATTAGAAGTCCTTAGGTATGATTGAAAAAAGGAGAAAATGAGAAAGGAGAAAGAAGGGGTTGAAGAATTAAAAAGAAAAGTTATGAAAAAGGGTGAAAAGAAATAGCCCTCCAAATGTTCAACCTTAGGGCAGACACCGGGTTCAAATCATATGCTACTGGTTGTTACTAAGGTGACACCGGTATTGAAGACAAAGACGTCATGGACCCAGTGACGCACTGCACTAAACCTTCTTAACCACTCAAGTTATCTTAAAAGAGCTTGTTTCATTCTCACGGGGAACCGGTGTAATCTATCGACCTGTCTCTTAGAGATGGTTGATATTGAAGCAGGAGACCTCTCCCTAATCTCCGCATAGGAAACCAAATGTGCACTTATCGAGTCTAGAGCCCCGAGATTCATCAAAAGATCTCATAGGAACACATGATATTTCTACACTGGTTGTTCATCATTAACTACGCCAGATGTAAACTTTAGAGTCCTACGCAGATCTTAGCAATCTGCCAGAACATTTATGAGAGGATTCACTTTTGTGATTCTCAATGATTGAATGGAAATTCCTGCCAGGGTCAACATCAAGCAGCCCTGACAGCAGGTCACTTCGGTAATTCTTTATGGGTTACGCTTAGTGTTTGCGGTGGTTTCAAACGGTCTACAGTCGTGGAGTGATCCCCAGCGACTCACCCAGTCATTGAGCTACTTAGTAGGTCTCGTAAGCTCTCTCGAGAGTATCTGACATGGGAACGGCCATGGTAAGGGTTAGAAGGAGTCTTCACACTATGCTGTTGACAATCTCTAATTCTTATCTGTAAGTACCGGATGTTTTAATTGCTAACTGTTTATATGCAGGGACACTTCATCTCCATGGCGACAGATTCCACATGCTCATACATACATCTGGAAGTTAAAGAAAGCTCCCTCAAAGATCTTTACAACACAAAGTTCAAAGAAAGATTCTACGCCAAAAAGAAGAATCTACAGAGTATAAAGACTAAGGATCAAAGTGAAAGAAAGGGAACTACGTGCATATGAATATCAAAGTCCAAAGATGTATGAGCATGTTGGAATGGCAAACAACCACCACAGACGCAGAAGTGACGAAAGGCAGATAACTCCACATCACAAAGGAACAAAGAACGATGAAAATCAGTTATCAAAGATCACAAAGCATGAAGGAACAAAGACTAAAGACTATTCTACAACGACACACAAAGTTAAAGACAAAGAACACGGAAGACCCACTCACGTGGAGCATCATTCGAATGACCAACCCTTAGGGGGAGATTGTTAGCATTAAAAATATGTATTATGAAGTGATGGTCATTCTCATATTGTAACTTTGTGTCGTTTGTTAAGATTAGTAATAGTTTAGTCATTGGGCCTTGGACTTGGCAAGCTAATATGTTATATGCTATGTTTCATAAGCCTAGCCATCCAACCATGTAACCAAGTCCAAGCCCAAGCCCAAGCCCATAGAAAGCCCATAAGGGCATCTCATGTTAAGAACTATTTAAACACCTCAAAGGCTCATTTGAGGTGTGTGCTTGTGTGTGTAAGTGTGTGTGTTTTCTTGAATAAAAGCTCTCATTTTCCATCTCTTTCTACATATACACGATATACATATAAGTCACCAAGTCACCATCTTTCTTCTTCTAATCTTCTATATTTGTGATAAAGTTGATATATCTAAGGTCCTACAGTATTCCTACCCATAAAAAATATTATATGTGTTTTATTAGTAATCTTTCCAATTCTAAGCCTTTGATTATTCCACTCATTATCATCATGTTTGATACATGCGTTCTAGTGTGAACGGATATCAATGATACATACAAAGTATGCGTGGAATTTGAATAATCGACCTTTGCGAAAAGACCGACGTGCAAAACCTGTGAATACTATATATATATATATGTGATACCGGGCAAGTGATCACCCGGGTCGTGTCCCAACGAGGTGTGAATGGGCAAATATCGTTTGAGGTTCGGAATTAAAGTGCTTGTAAGATTGGTTGAGAGATTATTTGGACGAATGAATCAGAAATGTGAAGCAACAAACTAGAAGAAAAGTATAAGAAACAAAAAAAAATGTATAAGAAACTAAAAAAACGTATAAATGCGCGGAAGAGAAAGTGAATACTAAACACAATTGGATCTATAAAAATATTTTCCTACGTACTAAATGGCAAAAGAAGGTTTTTAAGAAAAATTTATTATAAGGTTAAAATTCTAATTACTACGATTTAAAGACTTGTTTTACACTAATTCAATTTTTAATAAATACTAAAACTACTTAAGTGATTCTAAAACTTTTTAGACAATACTACAACTGAATATTGATTATTAAAATCAATAGGTTCAATGTTTACACTATAGTGATATTAACGAAACTAGTAAATATCACAGTAACTTTAAGCTAACAAAACGAAAAACAAGCGTATAAGACCCTTAAGCTCCACACCTTAGGCTGCAAAAGATAAGAAAACAACGAAAAATAGGTGCTTTGTTAAGGTTAGTATAATAATCATTACGCTAAAAATGACAATAAATAAACAATAATATATAAAGCTAAAATATTAGGACTAGTATCAAAACTAGAATAGATCGGACTAGCATTAATACTAGAATAGATCGGACCAGTATTTAAACTAGAGTAGATCGGACTAGGATTAAAGCTAGAATGGATCGGACTAGGATTAAAACTAGAATAATTACTAAACAAGAATAATGAAAAATAAATAGACAAACTAATAGTAAGAGAACAAGTCTTAGTCACCAAACTCTCTCCAGGAGATATGTTTACAAAAAGTAAACTAATTCGAGCATTAAGGTCAAAGATTTCAAAAGATGAAGATTTTAAAAACAAGCAAAATGAGAATTTAAATAACTAAAACAATATATTTATAAGAAGAAAGATGTGAATAAGAGTGTGTGTGACCATATGTAAAACAATATTTTACAACTACACCATCATAAGAAACTCTTTATTTCACATTCTCTTTTATAAATATTTTGTGAACTTTGAAAGTTTAAATGAAAAGGATAAAGAAGACTTAGATGAAAGAAAGTTAGATTGCAAGTAAATAAGATTTAAACAAGACAATACTTTTATAAAGCTTAAAACAATAATTCAAAGATTACAACTTAAAATAAAAGCTTAAACATAAAGTAGACTAGAGAAAACTAAAAAAAATGAAGAGAAAAAAACGTCCTCCATGAGGTGTGGGAGGTGGGTTTTTATAGACCCAAATATTACATGTCTAGTCCCTCCATATACTACAAAAGAGCACTCCTAAATAATATCACATTAACTCATAAGCCCAAACGTCGCGACCAAGAAATTACATAGTCTTTTCCGTATCTTCTCCCGACCAAGAAATAATAAAAATGCATGAATTTGTCGCACATGTCCAGCAAAAGTAAATCACTTTTCTTTCTTCTTATTCTTGGTACATTCCTCTCTGACACAAAAGTGAACACAAAAGTCTTTCATGTAACTTCATATTGGAGCAAATGGTGGAGCCCACCAAAGATTCTTGTTTTATTCTTGTCTTCTTGGTCGATCAAATACCAAATGGAACAAATAGTTTGTCATTCTCAATTTATATATCACATGGTGATTGGACCCATGCTTCTAGAAACTTGATTTAATTAGAAGTTTGATGTGAATTGCCACTTGACACCTCTGACCTTCATTTTCAATCCTTATCTTCTTTATATTTAATTCATTGATCCTTGAAATAAATAAGCTTTATATCGGCCTCGATGCTTCAAGTAAAATTTCATTGGTCTCGTAATTTTTGTGCTCTTTCCAATCTCGTGCTTGGTTATGTTATTTTCCATTCTTTTTCCAACAATCTATTCGGGGCTGGCCTTGACTCAATACTTAATATCACAGTATGTACTGCTCGTTGTCGAGTCGCGCAAAACTGCATGCTTTCGCTCAAAAATTGCATGATTTCGCCCAGAATTCAATCCCTTTGTACCTGAGACACATAAAAACACGAAACCAAGGATATCTATATTGTTTTTGGCCTTTTTTGTATTTTTACGTATCAAAATTGGTGGTGAAATGACGAGTATTTGCATACTCATCAATGTTGCTGCTAGGAAAATAATTAGAAAGACAAGTTAAGAACTACGTAGCAGTATTTTTTTTCTTATAAAAAAAACTTCAATAGCCTTAAATGTTTTGGAAAATAACATAGCCTATACTCAAGTAAAATTTATCTTATCATGATAGTTCTCATTGTGGCAAATGAACCAGCTAGATATCCTTCAAATTAGTAAATGAAAAGACTTACTTGAGTATACAATGCTTCCTCCAGCCTCTTGATGATGTTATTCCATGAAGGGCGATCCTTTACGTTGAAACTAATGCATTTATATGCAATTTCTTTAAATGTATATAAAGAACTAGCATCAATTTCATCTCTTATCCGTGGATCAAGTAACTTGTCTAGTTTGTCATTGTAACGACGGACCAAAGAAACCAGGTTTAGTGGCTCCTCATCTCCAATGCGCTTTCTTCGACCAGGCAACATCCCAATTAATATTTCAAAGAGGACCACTCCATACGAGTACACATCAGATTCTTTGTTGCGGATTTGGCTTTGACGGTAAACGGGATCCTTGTAATCATTGACCACAGGACGATGTAAAGGGATGTGACGGCCATTTTTTTGCTTTTCTGGGAATAAAAATGAATTGCAGAAACCAAAAATTTTGGGTTCGAGATTTTCATATAATAATATCTTTTTGCTACTAAAGTCTCCATGTATTACTCTCTGGTATTCCCCAAATCCCGAATGAAGATATCTGAGTCCTTTTGCTACCCCAATGCATATTTTTAGGCGCAGAGTCCAGGTTATACTCTTATTGGGGTCTTCGAGTTGACTATAAAGGCTTCCATTGACGGCATACTCTGAAACTATTGCACATATTTCATCACAGTAACCGATGAAAGGAGCAATGTTTTCATGGTGCAAAATGGAAACCATCTCAAGCTCAGATTGGAATTTAACCCTATGAAACTGAATACCATTATCATCACGAGGAAGATATATTTTTATGGCAGCTGTGCTTTTTTTAAAGCGATCAGAGAGTTGTCCTTTCCAGATCACTTTAATATCTTCTTGATATCGGATCTGAGTTTCTTCACAGAAGTCTTTGGTCGCCTCGCTGATCTCGTCTACTGAAAGCTGAAAATTTTCTAGAGAGTCTGCAGGATTCCTTGTTTTGGCAATTGCAGAAACAGGTTGTTGGTTCTGTGAACATAAACACAAACAACTTTGCTTAGTTCCGCCTACCGATACTCCTACATTTTATTTAACAGATGAAGGTGATTCTTAAGGTAACAATTTTACTTTCTACACTGAAACCTTGTACATATATTTTGCTCTTTGCTTGCGATAAAGAAATAGTAAATTGATTTAAGCCAAGTAGTTCAGCTAAGCCAAAAAAAGAAAGAGTTAGATCCTCTTTGAGATGAAATGCGGCAATGTCTTATTCATTCTATATTGGTCTCGGAGGGCCCTCGGTTTAAAGGTCTGATGGAAGCTATTAGAGCATTTTCCAAAGTGTGCTGCTTTTTCAATTCAAAGACATCTTTATGCTTGTGTCAAATTGGCATTTCCAATTATGCTTGTGATTAAAAATAAATGAAAACTAAATTAAAATACATTTCCCACCTCTGAAGGTTTTTTCTAAAATTTTGACCAATGCCACTCTATTTTAGAGTTGCGACTTTATCTTTAGAACAATTATATTAGATTTATACTCTTTTGGCATGCTGCGTTTTATTTATTTATTTATTTATTTATTTTTTCATTAATTTACTTCAATTCATCATAAATATATGTAGTTATTTATTGTTATGGGTTGCTAATTACACATAATATTAAAATTGAAGAGAAAAAATATAATAAAACAATATTTGGTTATTTAAGCTTTTGAAAAACAATTCATAATTTTTAACCAAATGAATTAGAAAAGAGGGTGTGGTATATTTGTAAAAAGAAAAAGAGAAAATAAATGAGAACAAAGAGGTGCAAGAGCTAAAGAGATGAAAGTGATGTTAAATTTTTATAAAATATTTATTTATTTATTTCTATTACCGAAAGCATACGTAGGAAATATTGTTTTGAAAGAAGCACAAGTGTGTTCATGTTTTTCAAAATCAGCACATAGTTGGAATTTTCTCAAGCTATTATGCTCTAAGGGGTTGACAGTAGTTAACTAGTTATCCTGCTCTATGACACATAAGCATGAAAGATGAAATAAAAAATAAAGTTTTGCACAGTTTTAAATTTTTTTATGCACCTCCTATTTTAGATGCTTGTTCTTAGTTATCATATAATTTGAAGCTTATTGATGCATCCATCAATTTATTTTAAACTGTAATACGTAGTAAACTATAATATAGAAAAATGTTTAAATGTTAAGCGGGAAATTAAATTGAAGTAAAATAAACTTGCATCAAACACAAATTATATTATCACATTTTTTGGAGTATTACATTTGCCGGAGAAACCCTTTACCAAAGAAAATATAAATATTATCACAAATTCACAATATTAACTAAACTGGTTAGCTGAAGTTCGGACCACAGACCGGACCGGTGGGATGGGACCCCATCCTCGGTCCACGTTTTTACTCATTTTTGGTTTTTGGTCCGGTCTGGTTTGGTCTTACGCACAAAGACTATTATGCTTTGTGGGCTAGACATGACCGACCCGAACATGGACCAAACATTTTAGTCTGGTCCTCTGTCCGAACTTTTGGACCCAATCGGTTTTTGTGGCCCGGTCCGGTTTTTGGACCGTGATCAACCTTAACCTAAACATATATACACATGTCTATTATTAACTCATATAATTTATTCATATCTACCACTAAGTAGATCAAGTAGATATTCACCAGATCGAATGATGATTGTTATCCTATCTTATATATACGATTGCAGCAAATTTGTGTACGAATCATTTTGATGCTATATGGTATTTATGTATGAATCACCAGATTGAATAATGCTATTCGATTTTATTTTTTTTTAAGAAAAAAAAAAAAAAAAAAAAAAAAAAACGATAAGACTTACTTGAATATCCAATGCTTGCTCGATGGTCTTGACGATCTCATCCATCTTAGGGCGATCCTTTATGTTGAGACTGATGCATTTATATGCAATCTCTATAAACATAGTAAACGAACGACGGTCAACATCATCTATGATATATGGATCAATTAACTGCTCAGGTCCATCATCATGGAACCGTTGAACCAGATTTATCATCTTTTGTTCCTTATAATCTCCTATGGCCCTACCTTGATGACCATCAGACTCCATCCCCATCAATATTTCAAACATAAGTATGCCGTATGACTAAATGTCTGACTCTATGTTGAGGATGCCGCTTTCTAGGTAAACTGGATCTATGGAACATTTTTCTGTGGATGTAGGTCTATAAATTTCTGGACGTGGCTGATTCGCACGGAGTAATACTGAGCCATAAACACCACAGAGTTTAGCTTCGAGATTTTCATTTAACAATATAGAGTTGCTTCCGACATATCCATGTATTACTCTACCGTGATCCCCGATACCTGAGTGAAGGTAACTCAGCCCTTTTGCAACGCCTAAGCAAGTCTTCAGACGTTGCGCCCATGTGAAATAGTACCTTTTCTCTTCTTTGAGATAGTCACTAAGCTTTCCAATAATAGCATTATTGCTGTACACATCTTCAGAGTTAAAAGGGATGATGTTTTCATGGTACAACAGTGGAATTATCTGATCAGCCTCTTCAAGATAGTTGCCAGATGCGATAGCAGCTGTACGGTTTTTCCAGAGTTTATAGAGTTGTCCTATAACGATATGACGAGAATTTTCAGAAATTTTCAAATATTCCGAGGAAGCAAAGTGGGCAGCCTCGTGCATTCTTAGGGAGTCCACATCTAAATGTGACATTGTTTTTTATGTTGGAGATCACTATGTATGTATGGTTATATTTATGTGTTTATAAACAGATCTGATTAAGTTTGCTGATATAGACATTTAAATCTGTTCTTGCATTTCTACTTATTGAAGTTGACTTTAAAACAGCTTAGTGATCATAAAATATGCTAGTTTGTATAGAAAGGCATATTTTAATGCAGGCAGTCAGGCATTAGCTGGTGAAGAGGGGGTTGTAACTTGTAACCTGTCGTGAGATATTAAAAAAAGGATCTCAAAAACAATGAATTCACTTATTTTATTAATAATTCGAAATAATTACAATTTGTTTATTGGACACATATAATTGGGTAGTTGAAATTTCTTGTTCTTATCAAAATTTGAGGTATAGTCAATGCTTTGGTTCTTGAATTTGAATCTGAGGAAAGGGTTTGTTTTACATAAGAAAATCATCTTGGGATAAGTATGAAATAAATGTCACCTAATTATATATGGATAATATAAGGGGGGGAAAAAAAAAAGGCATTCACCTAGCTTTATCTTTCACACTTATGGCCATCAGATCTATTGCTTTTATTTCTGAATTATATGCAACTAACTTATTGTTTCTAAGCCTCTAGTTATGATCTCCCTTCTTGACAAGCAAATTTTCTTGGTTTCAGTAAGCACTTCACAGAATAATGGCTACTAGTCGTTTAAGGCCATTGTAGTTGTGCAAATTAGAAGGTCGTGTAAGCGGATTTGTCATTTAGCTTCATGTAATTATAATCCCTAGCATCTTGCTAGTTCAAGTTTTTTGTTCTTACTTAAATCTGATCAGGTATAGTCAATGCTTTGGTTCTTGATTTCTTTATTTAGATCTGAGGAAAGGGTTCGTTTTTTACAAGAGATAAGGAATTCAGCTAGCTTTCACACGATCCTTGCAGTTTAGAAATTTGTAGGACGAAACATGCAAATTGGTCAAACTTTAGGGACGATTTTTGCAATTTACTCTGAAATCAGATTGTTTGGCGGACCCCAAGAAGACTATTTTGAATACTTTTTCGGCAAATAGGCCATTTTTTTAACACATTTGACCCGTTTCTCTTTAAACACATTTGACCCGTTTCTCTTTCGCCAGAAACTTAAAGTTTGACCCATTTCATTGAGCGCAATCCGAAAATGAAACTCACTACAGTACCTTTTTGCTTTTAATTCAATGTGTTTCGGGTCAATTCTAAGAGGCGCATCTAACTTTTGGGTTTCAGTTGCACGATGTGTTTCGACTCTAAGAGGCCCCAACCTTTTATATTTTGTGAACACTTCTTTTTCTAAGTCTTTGTATGCTTCATTTAAAATACACAAAACATCACTACAATAGCATGATTTAAAATTTATGTAAAAACCTCATGTGTACACACGTATTATCAGGGGCGGAGCTACGCCCGAGCTACCTGTGGCACGGGCCACATACGGTTTTGGCCGACGAAGTGTAGTTTTTTGTGATTTTTTTTTTTTGGTTTTTCAAAAGTGCTACACCCATTTTTGAGAGAACAATGTTTTGAAGTTTGTTTTTAGAAAAAGAAGAAGAAAGATTTAATATCGTTTTTTTTTTGGGTAAAAGGTCAACGACCCGGTAAATATATTACTCCAAAAACATTTAAGTACAACGGATATGAGTGATTCTCATATCTCAGCCCGTTACATAGGCGAAAGGCTTACATAACAAGATACTTCCAATTTTCTAGACAAGAAAACAAACCATTTAAAGACTCGGACAAAAATATAACCTACTTCCTACGACCTTGGAGATTAAAGCCATAAATGGCGTTAAGAGCATCCAATTCCCCTGGAAGATCATAAATTTGCTTCGAGTAATCATCATAGTCATCCAACTCATCTTCACGCTCATGACCTCCACCAAAAAGATTTAATATCGTTAATTGTTACTAAGATCTAGATGAAGAATATAATGTTTTTATAACATTAAAATAAGTTTCAGACTGCACTTTACTGGGTTTGGTTGGGGAAGATGACCTCAAATTAGTGTGAGAGGTTGTATTTGTATGTGGGCCTTATTCTTTTATTTGTCTTTTAGCTCTTTTATTTTCTAGAAGTTTTAAGAGCATTAGGTGTAGTTGGGGAGCTTCATCTCTTCATTCGGGTCCCAATCCTGCCACATCACCCAACACTTCAACATCAACTCTTCACAACAAACCCCCCTCACCAAACAACAAACCTCAACTTCCCCATTAGGGCCCCACATGTTACACATTTATTTTTTTATTCATTTCATTAAATAAATAAATCAAAATAAACACATTTTGGCACTAACCCTCTCAAAACCTTTAAACCACCAAACTTAACCACCATTGGCTCCTCCATCGCCAGGACCTCCAGCTCCAGCAGCTTTTCCGGCGACAAAAAAGTAGCATTGTAAGCCAATAAAGCCACCACTGGTGACAAAAAAACATACCATATGTTTGGATTTAAGGAGTAGAAATGTGAGTAAAGATGAAAGCATGGTTGGATTAAATGAATGGTTTTATGAAGAACTTTGTTTTTTAAGATCTGCAAACCCAAACGGTAGTATTTCAATTTATGTACTCTGGCTCTCCAACGTAAACATGCACTTTTTGTCAGAATATTGGTTCGCCGTGGCCACGGGGAGATACCCAACAAAGAGGAACGGTGAGGCTCTAATGGTGTAGCGGCGAGCTTCGGCTCGCCGTTGATGTTGCCAGCTCGGACGGCGAAGGCTTTCAACGAGCCTACACCTAATGCTCTAATTCACTCCTTGTTTTTACAGTTAATCTTTAAGTCACGTCTTTTATTTAAATTTGTGTGTCAAAATCTTTAAAGTTTAAATTAAGGCTTATGTTTAACAAAATATAACTACATTTTCAGCTGGGACTTGAAATTCCCAACCTGCTTTCAACTTTTACTCAAATGATTATGAGATTAGCAAGTTTCTATTTGAACAATAGGCTCATTTTGTCAATTTAATATATGGTTTAAGCTAGCTTACCTTTGCCCTTCATTTTATATTTATAAAAATATCATAATCTGTCTTGTTTTATTTACGATTAAAAAGATTTATATTGCTTTTATACCATCTTACATGGAGTGAAAGATTAAAAAAAAAAAAAAAAAAAAAAAAAAAAAAAAAAAAAACTAGTTTTACTTTGACAAATGAAAATTTAAATTTTACAAATATTCACGAAGCGAAGCGAGCCGAGAATCGTGCCACACACGGTCTCAAATCCTGGATCCGCCACTGCGTATTATACCTAGTTTTTCAATATAAAAGAAACCTTATCCTCATATTTATTTAGATACAAGAACCAAAGCATTGACTATACCTCATATTTAAATAAGAACAAGAAATTTCAACTACCAAATTAATGCGTGTCCAATAAACAAATCAAAATCATTTCGAATTATAATATAAACAATTAATGCGTGTGCAATAAACAAATCAAAATCATTTCAAATTCTCGTATAAAAAGGCTAATTATTTAGAAATGTAGGTAACTTGTTTTATTCCCTTTTATGTAATCATACATCCGAATTCCGTTTATTGTGTGTATTTGATGGTCATGTACTCATGTTATCCTTCTTCTTTTAATAAAAATGTTGATAAATGACGGGACAAAATGGTTACAAAGTATACACAGAATTCATGAAAAAAAGTGTATATAGTTTTTGTGTTTTAATATCTCACAACAGCTTACCAACCCAAGCCAATGCCTACATTAATTTTTGCCTTGCTACACATGCTCATGACAATGTGCATAGAATATTATAATTCAATAAAAATATAAAAAATGATATTTATTCCTATTTCTTCATTCTAACTATGAGTTGAATGACACAAGGAGTCTACTAATTCTCTTTTCTCATCTCCTCCCTTGATTTCTCCAAGTGTGATGATCATATAGTTAGGATGATTAGTAGGAATGTGTTTAAGGAGGTTATAGCAACACTAAAAATATTGTGCTAAAGTAATATAGATAATCAAATATCTGAATTGAAGTCAATGTTTTGACATCCTTTTTAATATCTCACGACAGCTTTACAGCCCCCTCCACCAGCTAATGCCTACATTAGTTTATGCCTTTCTATACAAACTAACATATTTTAAGATCATCAAGATATACAAGAAAAAAAAATTGTTTAAGAAAATCAAAGGTGGGAAGGTAGTTTTCACTAAAATGAATGAAGATAAAAATCTAGAAATTTCAAAACATGTCCATACTTGCAGTGTGGAGTGTACGTGTGGTTTTAACCAATCTCAATGCAAGGTTTTAGATTAGCAAGTGTACAAATGTACCAGAAAATTTGTATAACTTGTTCACTTACTAAATGTACGACATGTTTAGACGACTAGGAAGAATATCAATTGGTCTGGCTAACTCATGTGCCTATTTCCTGTTGGTGAAGAAACCCATATTTAGAAAGAAGAAAAACCTATTAAGTAGTAAGTAATAGAGGTATGTTGGGTTAGTAGTAACTTGCGACTATTTTTACTAAAAATGTGAGATGAGCGTAGTTTGAACCACGCTTGGTGCAAACAAAGCCAAGGTGTACGTCTACCTTTTTAGGGGGAGGGACTTTGATTAGTTTGAGTACGTTTTGGTGGTGAGCTCAAGTCCCGTTGATTAGTTGGCCAAAATGGTAACCAAAAAATTAAATGAATAAAATAAGAAATGCATGTATAGTAGTGGGAAATACTTTTTTGTCTTATTATTTGATTCCATGTTTTGAAGTCAACTTCAATAAGTAGAGATGCAAAGACAGATCTAAGTGTTTATATATCAGCAAACTCGATCAGATCTGTTTATAAACACATAAATATAACCATTCACACATAGTCACAATCATCAAAAACAATGTCTTCTTCAAGTGTAAACTTTGAAAATTTTCGAAGTAATCTGGAGAATATCAATGTTGCTTCTTCAGAAAATTTGAAAATTTCTGATAATTCTCGTCATGTCGATATAGGACAACTCTATGAACTCTGGCAAAACTGTGCAGCAGCCATCGCATCTGGCAACTATCCTGAAGAGGCTGATCAGATAATTTCCAAGTTGCACCATGAAAACGTCATCCCTTTTTACTCTGAAGAAGTGTACCACAACGATGATTATACGCTTAGTGACTATCTCCGATCCTATAAAAATTATAGGAAAAACTTTACATGGGCGCAACGTCTCAGGACTTGCATAGGCGTTGCAAAAGGGCTCCATTACCTTCACTCAGGTGTTGGGGATCACGGTAGAGTAATACATGGATATGTCCAAAGCAACCATGTATTGTTAAATAAAAATCTGGAAGCTAAAATCTATGATCTTCGTTGCTCAGTATTAGTCCGTGGGAGTCAGCCACGTCCAGAAATATACAGACCTACAAACTCTGATTCAAGTTACACTGATCCGGTTTACAAAGAAAGCAACATCCTGAACATAGAAGCAGACATTTACTCATACGGCATACTTATGTTTGAAATATTGACTGGGATGAAGCCTGATGGTGAAGTTAGGGCCATAGGAGATAATCATAAGGAACAAAAGATGATAAATCTGGTTCTACGCTTCCATGATAATGGACCCAGGCAGTTAATGGATCCATATATAATAGATGATGTTGACCGTCGTTCTTTTCATATGTTTATAGAGATTGCATATAAATGCATCAGTCTCAACATAAAGGATCGCCCTACAATGGATGAGATCGTCAAGACGATTGAGGAAGCATTGGATGTTCATGTAAGTCTTAACGTGTTTTTTATATTTGATACTTTTGATTTTAACTCTTTTGAATAAATGAGTGTGGGAAGGATCTTATTTATGTTCTATTTCCAATATGAGTTATTTATCATTTTTCTAGAACCAAGTTTTTTTTCTTTTCTTTATTTTTGTAATTTTTTTTACCAGGCCGGCTCACCATCAAAATGATTCTCACATAACTCATAAGTTTTCTTTAAACACATTTATAGTATCAGATGACCATCATCATTCATTCTGGTGGAGATAGGATGACCAGCATCATCCACAAGAGTAGCTTTCCCATCGATCAGCAGCTTTTCAAGCTTACTAATTTTCTCAACAATAGGAGTAGAACCAACTTCCATTGTTCCCATAGAATCACTCACAAGCGGTTCTTGCGTATCACTCACAAGAGGGACTTGTGAAGTAGTACCAGTCGTAACCGACTCATCCTTATTAACTTCCATTGTACTGCCAGCATCCACATCCTTGTAAGTAACAACCTTAGGAATACCAAGACCATCTGTATCATCCATATTAAGAGCATCAAACTGATTAGAAGTAGTGATCTTGGTTCCACTCATACTAGCCACATCAGAAGCCTTCTTCTTACTGACATTAGCTTTCTTTGATTCAGGAAGAGTCTTTTTGGGCTGATATTCAAAATGCTTACCCACCACAGGTTTGGTAAAACCTCCACGACCCGAATTCGAAGCAACTTGCTTTCCCTTCTTCTTATTGTTAACAGGCTGGAAACCATCACTTGCATTCATAGTAGGTTGAGCATTCGGTATGACAACCTTAGGGCACTCAACCAAAGTATGTCCAAATACCTTACATTTATCACAGCGAGGCGGTTTCCACTCATATTCTACCCGGATCTTTTCAATAGTCGAACCCGTACCATCAAGTAGAGGAATCTCAACAGTGAGACTGTCCTTTAGTACCTCATCCGACTTTACTTCAATCATACACCTAGCAAAGCTACTCCGGCCCCAAGATTCCTTGCACATTTGACTAGTAAAGGCATCTAACCTTTTGGGCGTCCCAATCACAGTAGCAAGAAGGCTAAGCCCGTCATCAGAGAACATAGCTAAAGGAACATCATGGAATTTAACCCACACCGAAATGTTAGTCAAATCTTCTTTAAGCAAGTTGGTGTTCAATGTCCATGGTTTAAGTATAATAGGGACATTACGAATCAACCTAGGACCATTATCAAGGTCATCATCGACACCTTTCTTCGAAGTAAACTTGAAGAAAAAGAAACCCTTAGCATTCATCATAACCTTTTGTAAACCATACTTAGCCAACGCATTGCGAACATAATAATCAACAACAGGAAAAGCAAGGCGTTGACCAAGGAAGTATCCGTAGAGAGTATTCTCGAACCTCATGTTAACCTCGTGCACTACATTCATTGGGACTGACAGATCAACATCAGCCTTCTTCTTGCAACATTCCAACCTACGAAAGTTTGAAACATGTTTCAGAGGTTCATTAGAAGTAGCACCCGCGTAAGAAACCAACTTCACTCTCGTACCATTAGTAGTATCATCCTCGTGAGAATTAGGACCAGAAGTAACAGGAGGAGTACTAGTAATATTAACTTCATTAGCTCCAATCTCACTTTGGATTTTATTCATGGCATCATCAAAATTCTGATGCGCATTATCAATCAAGTCTTTCACAGATTCAGCATTAGTAACCCGCTCCAAGTCGTCACCAAATGATCTATCTTTCGTAAGTGGAATCGGCTCCACTTTCTGAGTACCATTCATAGAACAATCATTAGCATCATCCACATTCAAACAAGAACTCGTCACATCAGGAAGATTCTTCTTAACAACATTACCAAGTGAAACCGGCTTCCCTTGGTTTGGTAGTTGCTCCATGTTATCATCACGTGGTGATTGGGATCCCAATTCATTAACATCATGACCATCAACATTAACAGGTTGTGTTAATGTATTGGTCTCCTCGGCCAAGTTAGTAGATATTCCAGCAACCCTCGAACCCTTAGCATCACTATTTTTATTGAAAAACCCTTTCTCCATCCCTCTCAAACCCACGACCAGTAATACAATGTAAACAAGCAACGACCAGCAGATCACAAGTACCAAATAAGTAAAACCCTAGTTAAAAACTAGGGTTTATAAGCAATAGAAGAACCGAATTCAACCCATAGCAGAAAGTCGATCAAATAACAAACAATTCGATCACAACCTTAAGCAATTTATATACGTCAATAACCAGCAAATAATAAACGTCTTTAAGGGATAGAATAATCGTAATCGATTAAAATAATCTCCCACTCAGCGATCTTAAAACCTTGAGCAATTGAAAGTCTTATGAATATATCACCGACCCACGATCAATAATATAATCAAAAGTAAGTTACCATCTAATAAGGCACAAGATCACTCAATGTAAATCCAATATACCACCGACCCACTATAGATTGAAACAAAATAATAAAAAATTAGGACTGGTTGGTAAGAATTACGAATGACGAAATCGAAGAAAAGAATAAGATTTGCAAGGGATTTATTTTTTCTTTTTTTTCGCCAGAGAGAGTTTTTTTCTTAACAGTGCAAATATTTTTTCGTTATCTTTTAACGTGACTCTAGTATGAGGGCTATTTTTGCCTTTCTACTTGTAAGGGGATGTATTTTGTAGTTTACTTTTATACTTTTCTTTTATTATTATTATTATTATTATTAGAAAGGACAAACCATTACGTTCAGTTGAGATATGTTGCTCTATAATAATAATAATAATAATAATAATAATAATAATAATAATAATAATAATATAGTATAAAAGTAAAATGCAAAATACATCCTTTTTACAAGTAAAAAGACAAAAACAGCCCTCATGTTAGATTCAGGTTAAAAGATAATGAAAAAATATTTGCACTGTCCGTTCTTAAGGTTGTATGATGGTAAACGTTTGGCTAACGAAGAATGTAAGGTACCAATAGTTTCTGACACATATATTTTTGCAGTTTACTCTAATAAATACATGTATCTATTTTACATTATAAATTCATGTACCTATTTTACATTATAAATTATTTGGGACTTTCTAAAAAAAAAAAGGAAGTTTTAAAATATTAAGAAAATACACTTACTTATTCTTGAATTGTGTTGGTTTTGCTATGAAGTCAATTTAAGAAGTGCAATAACATGTTGTAAAGCAATTCCATAAAAAAGAAAGTGTGTAAGCCGAATCTTTTAAGACTTCCATCTTAAAAGTCTGAAATGCTTTATGTGGAGTAAAAATAAAGTTTTCTTGATTAAAAGTTAAAATTAGCTCATCAATGTATCTCAAAAAGTATCAAATCATCTGATACAACTTATTGAATATTAATGCTACAATTTATCGGTAGGCGGCAGTAAACAAAGATGTTTGTATTTATGTTAACAGAGCCAACAAGTTGCGTCTGCAATCGCCAACCGAAGAAATCTTGCAGACTCACTAGAAAATTTTAGAATTCCAAACGAGGAGATCAAGAAGGCGACCAAAAACTTCTCACTCATCAGACAAGGAAAAACAAAAGTGGTCTACAGAGGACATTTCGCCGATCGCTTCAAGAAAAGCACAGTTGCCATAAAAAAATATGATCCTTATACTTCAAGCACTTGGACTAGACTCCATGCTGAGTTTGCGATAGTTTCCATGTTGCACCATGAAAATATCGCCCCTTGCATCGGTTACTGTGAAGGAAGCTATTCGATAGTTTTTGAGTATGCCATCAATGGAAGCCTTGATAATCAACTCAAAGACCCCAGTAAGAATATAGCATGGGCTCAGCGCCTAAAAATATGCATTGGGGCAGCAAAAGGACTCAGGTACCTTCATTCGGGTTTTGGGGAATACAAGAGAGTAATCCATGGAGGCTTTGGTAGCAGAAAGATATTATTATACGAAAATCTAGAAGCTAAAATTTGTGGCTTCGGCGAGTCATTTTTATTCTCCGAATATGGAAGAGATACTGATCACCTTGCATGTCCTGAGGGCAACGAATATTACATGGATCCTGTTTACCGTCAAAGCCAAATCTTCAACAAAGAATCGGACGTGTACTCGTATGGAGTGGTACTCTTTGAAATATTAACTGGGATGTTGGCTTATGAAACAACGCGCATTGAAGATGAAGAGCCACTAAACCTGGTTTCTTTAGTCCGTCGTTACTATGCTGACCATCGAGACAAGTTACTTGATCCGCGGATAAGAGATGAAATTGATGCTCGTTCTTTATATACATTTAAAGAAATTGCATACAAATGCATTAGTTTAAATGTAAAAGATCGCCCTTCATGGAATAAGATCATCAAGCGGTTGGAGGAAGCATTGTATATTCAAGTAAGTCTTTTCTTCTAACTAAATTTCACTAGAGTATATGCTATGTTATTTTTGAAAATCTTGAAGGTTATTAAAGTATGTTTTAAAAGAATGCTAGTTCTTCTTAACTTGTCTTTCTAGTTATTTTTGTTACAACTACATGATGATAACAAGTGAAATAATCTAAGGTATATATTTGGAAAGATTACTAGTAAATGATACATGTTAGGAACAAACATGAATTATGAATAAGGACATTATTCGCAGACCCACGGAGCTGCTTCAAACAATACAAGAAGATTTAGAACATTAGCAGATTCTTTTATTCCACTAAAGGACATCAAAATGGCCATTGGAGTTAAAGGTCAAGAAACTAGGATTGGAGATGGTGGATTCGGTGATGTTTACAAAGGACAGCCCTCTGAACACTGGCAAAACCGTACAGTTGCCATCAAATGCCTACGTCCCGAAAGTTACCAAGGAGAGTATGAGTTCCGCAACGAGCTTAATATGATTTTCAGTTTCAATCATGAAAACATCATCCCTTTCATTGGTTACTGCGATGAAGGAAATGAGAAAATTATAGTTTATGAGTATGCTAGTAATGGTAGCTTAGACTGTCACCTCAAAGACAAGGACAAGAGACGTTTCCTGACATGGGAACGTCGTCTGAAGATTTGCTTGGGAGCAGCAAGAGGACTTGACTACCTCCACTCGGGTCTTGGGGAGGAGAACAGAGTAATACACAGAGACGTCAAGAGTGCAAACATATTATTGGATCACAATCTGGTAGCCAAAGTTTGCGATTTTGGATTGTCAAAATCTGGCCCCATAAATCAGCCACATACTCAAGTCTACACAAACGCTGCGGGTACCAACTTTTACATGGATCCAGTTTACCATGAAAGTGGTGTCCTCCGAAAAGACTCAGATGTGTATTCATTTGGAGTGGTGATGTTTGAGTTGTTGAGTGGAATGTTAGCTTATAATCGAAGAAGGTTAGAAGGTGGTAAACATAAACCTCTCATAAATATTGTCCGACGCTACTATGACTACAAACCAGAGTTGCTAATTGATCCCCTTATAAGAGATGAAATTGATAGCCGTTCTTTTGATACATATACTAAAGTTGCATTTCAGTGCATTAGTTTCAATTCAAAGGAACGCCCTAACATGGAAATGATTGTGGATCGGATTGAGGAAGCACTGGAATTTCATGTAAGTATTTTATTTTAATCAAATTATTAGGTTGCTTCTGCAAGCATGCTGTAGCTTTGGTTGTTTGAAAATATTGATATTGATCCATTTCTCATAAAATAATAATCTACTTTGAGTATGCAAAGCTATTAATCATCAGCCTAAAAACATACCATAGGCAGGTCATAGTTGTGCAGATAGCGTCACGGTACCATTCAATATATTGTTAAGAATCCATGATTCTTGTTTTGTTGTCACATGTCAATTTTGTTGGCCAAAATATTTGTGAACTTTTTTCATTCACGGACGGTGGAGCTGTGCCCAACACCTTAATTTGCAGGAAACATCTGAATTTCCATGTCATATTTATATGCCTACCTGCACTCATTTTTTGAGATTTTTATGGCTTAATGCCACTCTTCGATTAACGAATTTTGATTTGATATTGTTGTTAGTTAGGCAGGCATCTTGTATATCATTGTACCATGAAATGTATTTGTCATTTGTTTCAACTACGTTTTTGTGTAGGTGAGTAAGCAAAGAGAATCACAGGCAAAAGGTGATGCAGAGCTAAATCATCCGGGGTCGTTGGAGTAATTACTCATTATTATAAGTTCAGTTTCTGGATGCATTTTATGTTATGAGCTGTGTAATTAGTGGAACTTCTGTAATTTTAATTGTATGAATTGTTGTGAATGTGTATGTGTAATTTAATACACATGTATCAGATTACAAAATGTGAAGTTATCAAAGCCAGGTGCACATGGATACAAGTGATAGTGATCACCTGTGTCATGCACCCTTCCATACTCGCACATTTTATTATCAGGATAGACAGGTTATGCACCCCCCTCATTTTGCTTTGATATGTGCTGTGATATCACCCCACAAACTGAAATTCGGCCATTTAATCTCATATTCAGGATTACTGCCTTCAAAATCTTTCCCCCTAATGTTTTCTATATAAATAACATTATGATACGCCCCAACAGGTCAGCCCAATAACAAAGCCGCACAATGACATCGGAAGGCCCAAGCGAGTGAAGAAGATACCAAACAAGCTCTTGGATTAATGAGCCCAATGCAAGCACGAAATAAACTGCAGAAGACCTATTCCTGCATTAGACTTAGTCTCCTATTTTTACTAGTTGGTTACATGCATGTTCCTTTAAGTTAGTTGCATGAGGTCCATGATCTCCTGATTTCTAGATTTGCTTTTTAGTATTTAAATTGTACGTTGCATGCATTATGGAATATCAGAAAATTGCCCCACATCAGTGTTCTTTCTTCTTCTTCTTCTTTGGGAGACTTGCCATCTCAAAATAGGCATTATCAATTGGTGCTTTCATTATCGATCTCACCATGCCTCCACGTAAAGACACATCAAACGACGATCAACAACCAAGTTTACAAGACCAAATAACCGCCCTAAACACAAAATTTGATATCCTCATGACACACCTCCTCCAAGCCCCACCGCCATCCCCACCACCACCGCCGCCACCACCACCACCACATAACCAGGCACGACCACCAAAAATACTCCTACCAAATTTCGACGGCTCAAACCCGTTAGATTGGATCTTTCAGGCTAACAATTACTTTGAGTATTACTCCATTCCACCCGCTCAACGCGTCACACTCACCGCCTTTTATTTTACCGGCGATGCATTAAGTTGGTACAAACATCAGGTGCATAACCACTTGCTTGGTACTTGGGCTGAATTTTCACGAGCACTCGAACTCCGTTTTGGTCCTTCAACATATGAAAACCATCAGGCCACACTCTTTAAACTAAAACAAATCTCCACTGTAGCCGCCTACCAAACCAACTTTGAAAGACTTAGCAACTGTGTCAACGGTCTCTCGCAGGAAGCCTTACTAAACTGTTTCATCTCCGGTCTTCGTGCCGATATCCAAAACGAAATAGCCATCCATCACCCAACATCCCTCAATCAGGCCTACGGACTCGCCAAGCTAATCGAAGACAAGATTAATTTAGCCAAACCACGTTTTCCCACCACCCGCACCTACACTTCATCCACTCCCACCATCTCACAACTACCAAACCCTCCTTCGAACACCATAAAACCCACAACACCACTGTTACCAGCCCCGCCAACACCCAAATCACCCTTACCCTTCACCCGACTGTCACCGGAAGCACTTCAAAAGCGACGAGCCGAGGGACTTTGCTTCAGATGCCCTGAAAAGTACCATCCGGGTCACAAATGCAACCCCCCGCAATTTTTATTAATTGCTGATAATGAAGACGGTTGTGATTCAGATATCCCTATCACCGACACCATTCATCCCGACACCCCCGATCACACCCAATTTCTATCATTATCTACTGCAGCTTATTTTGGGTTATCATCACCACAAGCCGTCCGAATTACCGGGTATATCAACAACCAACCTGTGAAAGTCTTGATCGATTGCGGCAGCACGCACAACATCATACAACCACGCATGGCATCATTCCTCAAGCTATCACCTGATCCTATTCCATCATTCCCGGTTATGGTTGGAAGCGGCGAAAATTTATATTGCAATGGCATCTGCCAGAACCTTCCACTTTATTTGGAAAATACACTTTTCACGATACCGTGTTTCGTATTACCTGAAGACCGAATAATCTTAATTCATTGCTTTATTTATAATAGTTAGAACATGAAGGACCAAACTTGTTAGTTAGAAACTAAATAACCGAAAAGTAGTTATGGTAGTTATTTCGGTTATGTGAATGGTTGTGTCGGTTTACTTATACCGATTCAAAACATATATATATGTAGATACATGGATCGATTAAAGGTTAATGAAACATTTTAGATTTTACTTATTCAATTGATTTGCAACTTATTAAAGATCTATTATTGGGACAACAATTGGTATCAGTGCAAAGGTTTTATACACATCGAATTATCTGGAAAACGTTTTACAGAAACCTTAACAAAGAGGCCATTTGAACACGCTGGGAAAAAGACTCTCGCTGGTCTTTCTTCAAAGCATAGGGACGTTTGTTTTTCTTAATTCTTCCAAGGAAACAAACAAGTGTGAATAAGGAACGCGTAGAAGAGATAGTGCACGATCTGTTTTTGCGTAGAAGTTGCAAGTGTACAACATCGAGAGTGAATTGGTGTTGAGGAAGAAGAGTGGAGACTTTGTGTTAATAACCTGTTCGAAGAAAAGAAACACAAAGCAAAGGACGTTGTTGGTTGAAAAAACGTATACGTAGTGTTATTGATTGTTTGAAAGAAAAGAGTGTGGAGTTTGTGTCGCAAGAACACAAAAACAACAACAACGTGGGGAGAAAACAAGACAAGTGACTGTCGTTGTTTTCATTGGAACGAACCAGGAGCGCAGCAAACTATTTGTTTTGGGTTCGATTGTGTTACCAAGGCGTGGTAATACAAGTTTGTGTGTAGGAGACTGCGTGATCTCAATACCGAGATCAAACACACAAAGGGTGATAACGTGTAGTGTGGTATTTCGTTATTTGCTTGTTAAATTCATTCGACAAACAGCAGTAACAAAGAAAGCCAAGTGAAGGCAATGGAACGTTTGGAATATAGACTCGTTGGCAAAATTAGAAGCAGATTCGACAAGTATATGAGCGTTGTGCAGTTTTTTGTTTGATTTGAGAACAAGGACAGCGACAACAACAAAACAAAACCGAGAAGTGTTGGTTAATTTTGGGTCGAATAACACTTTGGAAAATACAACGAGGCACTGAAATTTAAAAAGGATTTTGGCGCGGGAAAGGGAACAAAATTGGTGACCGAATTATACCAAGTCGAAACATCTACATCTCGTATTCTATACGAAAATTAAACAAGGTCACAAGTTTTCAATTTTCTGGATTTCATTTTATATAGTATAGATCATATTAGTTTATGCTATTAGGAAATCCCGAGAACTATTAATTGATCCCGTAGTATTAAGGAATTTCAAAACTATATTTCATATTAGAAGATACCATACAAGGAAAATTATTCCCATACGGATTAGAAAGTGAAAATCATAAAATATACATCTAACATGGCCGGGGATGACGCTAGTACATCTAACACAACAAAAACCGTAATACCGATTGCACAATACCAATGTCCAAAATTGAAAAACACAAATTATACGGTATGGGCTATACAAATTAAGGCAATATTAGGTGCACAAGGTTTTTGGGAAACTATTGAATATAAGGATAGGGTAGACGTAGATGATAAAAAGGATAAAGCAACAATTGCTTTCATATACCAAGCGTTAACCGAAGATGTAATCTTACAAGTAGCGAGTTGTAAGACGGCTAAGGAATTATGGGAATCATTGAGAAAGAGACACGTTGGAGAAGAAAAGGTGCAGCAAGCACGACTACAATCATTGATGATTGGATTTAACTCACTTTATATGAAGGAAGATGAGACGGTGGATGCATTTGCGGAAAAATTGAATGGTTATGTGACAAAGGCAAAAGAACTAGGGAAAACACTAGATGAATCTCTTTTAGTTAGAAAACTATTAGATTCCACACCAGATAGATTCATACAAATAGTAGCATCCATAGAACAAACAAATGATCTAGACGACATAACCCTAGATGAGATCATTGGAAAACTCAAAGCATTTGAGGAAAGGATAAAATTACGAAAGGGAGGACAAGTTGAAAGCCAGGATAACTTACTTTTTGCACATGACGAAAACTCAGATAAAAAGAAAAGTTTTAACAAGCGTGGAAGTAGATCGAACTATTCACGAAGAAACTGGCATAAAAATAAGAATAGAAATAACTCGAACCATAAAGATAACCAAAATAAGAATTCGAGTAAGTTTGATTTTAGCAATGTAAGGTGTTATAA
The DNA here is from genome assembly GCA_030686995.1 of Artemisia argyi. Taxonomy (NCBI): domain Eukaryota; kingdom Viridiplantae; phylum Streptophyta; class Magnoliopsida; order Asterales; family Asteraceae; genus Artemisia; species Artemisia argyi. Next base: position 10,695,343 of record CM060684.1, read on the forward strand.
TTGCAACAAACTTGGACATTTTCGAGAAAAATGTAGATCAAAACCAACAACTCAAGAACAATCAAACCTTATCTTAGAAGACGATGAACCATCATTGTTAATGACTATGCACGAAACCAAACACGAGGGAGTGTTGTTGAATGAAGGCCAAATTCAACCGGGAAAATATGCTTCAAAGGATGCAAGCATATGGTATTTAGATAACGGTGCAAGTAACCATATGACGGGAACTAAAAGTCATTTTAAGGATATAGATGAAAGCGTAACAGGACGAGTACGTTTTGGAGATGGATCGTATGTACAGATAAAGGGAAAAGGCTCTATACTATTAGGTTGTAAAAACCAAGAGCATAAGGTAGTGACAGATGTATACTTTATACCAAACCTTAAAAGCACCATACTAAGTCTAGGACAACTTACAGAAATAGGTTGTAAAGTGTTAATGGACGTAGATAAATTGACTTTGTATGATAAGAGCATGAAGTTGTTGATGAAAGTAGAAAGATCTAAGAATAGACTTTACAGTATTAAATTACAGATAGACACACCTATTTGTCTCTTAGCAAATATAGATAACCAGGATTGGTTATGGCATGCTAGATTAGGTCATCTGCACTTTGATGTTATGAACAAGATGACTAGGAAGGGTCTAGTGGATGGAGTACCTAGAATAAACCATGCAGGACAAATCTGTGATGCATGTTTATTAGGAAAACAAAGTAGAACACCATTTCCAAACCAAGCTAAATTCAGATCTAAGAACCCATTGGATTTGATATATGGAGATCTTTGTGGTCCTATAAGTCCAGCAACACACTCAGGCAAGAAACTAATATTCTTGTTAGTAGACGATTGTACACGTTTTATGTGGGCTTACTTTCTACAATCTAAGGATCAAGCATTTAGTACATTTAAGGAATTTAAACAGAAAATAGAAATGGAGTTAAGATTGAAAGTGAGGATGCTAAGAACACATAGAGGAGGTGAATTTACATCAAATGAATTCACACAGTACTGTAAGGATAATGGAATAGCACGACAGTTGACAGCACCATACTCACCACAACAGAATGGAGTAGTGGAGAGAAGAAATAGGACAGTGTTATCAATGACTAGGAGTATGATGAAAGCTATGAAACTACCCTTAATTTTTTGGGCGGAAGCAGTTAGACATGCTATTTACATATTGAATAGGGTACCTACAAGAGCCCTGATAGATAAAACTCCATATGAAGCACTCTACAGTAGAAAACCAAACTTAGAGAACCTAAGAATATTTGGATGCACAGCTTATGCAAAGATAACAATACCTCATTTGAAGAAGCTGGATGATAGAAGCATACCATTGGTTTATTTAGGAGTAGAGGAAGGATCAAAAGCATGTAGGTTATATGATCCAATAGCCAAGAAGAAATATGTTAGTAGGGACGTAAAGTTTATGGAAATACAGCCGTGGGATTGGAATAAGATTGGTGAAGATACAAGTACACAAGACACATTTTGGGCTAGTTTTGTTGAAGGCGAAATTGTCAATGAAAAACCTATACAAATCAACATAGGAGATACAGACGATACATATCACCAAGAGGATCAAATACTAGAACCAACACCAGATCCATTGTCAGAACCAGATTCACCAGTCACACCACCAACACATACTTACGAACCTAACTCAGAAAGTGAAAGAGAAGCTACTACTATAAGTTCACTTAGAAGCTCGTTAGGAAGCTCAGGAAGATATGATCAAACACCGGTTAGAGGTTTAAAGGATTTGAAAGAAGTTTATGAAACAGCAAGAGTAGTTGAAACACCTAGTTTACTCTTCATAGAAGAAGAACCTCGTAACTATAAGGAAGCATCAGTAGATAAGAAGTGGATTGAGGCCATGGAGATTGAATTGGATTCAATCAACAAGAACAAAACATGGTTTCTTACTGAATTGCCAGAAAACCAAAAGGCAATAGGACTTAAGTGGGTTTTTAAAACCAAAAGAGATGCAGAAGGAAAGATCATCAAGTATAAGGCACGGTTAGTAGCAAAAGGATATGTACAAGAACAAGGAATAGACTTCGATGAAGTATTTGCCCCAGTTTCTAGGATAGAAACAGTACGATTAATACTGGCGTTAGCAGCATATCATGGATGGCAAGTTCACCACTTAGATGTAAAATCAGCATTTTTACATGGAGATTTGAAGGAGGAAGTCTACGTTACACAACCTGAAGGTTTTGTACAACCAGAAAACTCAGGAAAAGTTTATAAGCTTATTAAAGCTTTATACGGATTAAGACAAGCACCGAGAGCTTGGAACACGAAGCTTGATCAAACATTAAAGTCATTAGATTTTAAGAAGTGTAATCTCGAGCAAGCAGTCTATACAAGGAGAAATAAGAATTCTACGATTATAGTTGGAGTTTATGTAGATGATTTGATAATCACGGGCACTCCAAAGAAAGAATTAGATTTATTTAAATCTCAAATGGAAGAAAAGTTTGAAATGAGCGATTTAGGATTGCTAGCTTATTACCTTGGGATAGAAGTTACACAGACAGGAGGAGAGATTACTGTGGAAAACTAGAAGGGGGGTTGAATAGTTTTAGCGTTTTAAAATCTTTTTAACTTGTTTAGTTAGCTTTGAAACTTTCCGTTTGATCAAAGATATATGCACAATCACAAATATATAACATGCAAGTAAAGGAAAGAAACGATCAAACCACAACACGAGTATTTATCGTGGTTCGGCTACAAGGACTCTTTTTCCTTGCCCTACGTCCACGCCCCGAGTATCCAACTCGAGAGTTTCTTTCACTAGTCAACAAGCTCCTTTCACCGGCGGAGAAAACCTTACACGTCGCTTATACTTTTACCGACACAAAGCTAGATGTCGAGTTCTTTTACAAGGGCACAACCACTCCCAACACTCTTTGTATTTTGAGGACTAAAATACTAACCACTCACTTCAGAATATACACAAACAAATGACGCGTAAACAATACTAGTTTACACAATACTAAGCTATCAAGTCTTGCAACGTTGTGTTGGAAACTTGTAACTTTCAGACGACCTTGTGAGCTTCTTTGCTACAATAGAAAACTTCACATGTACAAGGTTAAGAGGTTAGAAGAAAAGGATCAGTATGTGTGTAAAATATGTGCTCAAGAGGTTAGCCAAAAATCAAGTTATGGCTTGGTATTTATAGCCCAACAAACTGTGGACTCGGCGGATCAGGCGGAACCCTCATTTGGGTTCCGCCCGTGTACCCCCAGGGTACCGCCGGGTCTGCAGTAGGTTTTGGCAATAACTTCCCAAACCAAACAAGGTCTTGTCTTATAACTTCTATCAACCAAACAATGTCACATCACTTGAAGTTAGTCAAACATGAAACTTGTAAGCAACATGAAAGCAAGTCAAACACACAACTTGCCATAAATACATAATGACAAAACTTGCCATAAATATGATGTGACTTATTTCTAATTTAAGAAATAAACTTGTGTTATGTTTTATGAAATGTAAAATGTAGCAAAAGTCTAGTTTATGCAAGTCTTAAAAACTAAGAATATGTTTTGCTTAAAACTAAAGTTTACATTTTGTCGTTAACAAAACTTAGCGAAGATCGTAAAATATAAATAACGTTTTTAGGCGATATTTGTATTAACAATCTCCCCCTTTTTGTTGATGACAAAACATAAATTTTGTTTTTAAGTATCACACAAAATCTTGGTTTTTAAGACTTAAAAAAAAATTATATTAACCTTGTTTTACTTAAGAGATGAAAAGCATATTAAGTATTGAAGGTATAATATATTTCTCCCCCTTTTTGTCGAAACAAAAAGTAGAGTAGCGAAGCGGAATAATCGCCATGCTCCCCCTTGGTCGATACTCCCCCTAAATGGAGTACCAATATGGGAAACATGGATTTTGAGACCTACAAAAAAAATGGTTAGTTGAATATATATATAGTCAAGTTTGTAGTTACCACACACATTGCAACCACATTGACAACACAACTTTGATCAACCAACATTGCACAAAATAAGTAGAAAGAAATTTCATTTCAAGTAAAATTTTGACTTTTAAAAAGTCAAAAGACAAGAAATGTGTACATATGCTTCTACTTGTACACAAAAACTAAGAAAATAAAATAAAATCCTACATTCCTAATGTGGGGCAAACGGCCTCCAAGGGTTGGTTTAGGATTTGTTGGGGTGGGAAAGTGCATCCAAACGTTCAATGACGTGTTGGAATGCAAACCGGGTTTCATTTTGGAATTGGTGAAGCACGGTTTTTATGGTTTCACCCATTTGCTCACAATGTGGGCAACCATGGGGATGGGTGGGTGAAAATGGGTTGGTTTTTGTGTCTTGGTTTAGGGGTGGGTTTGGTTTTGTTTCTTGGGTGGAGGATGGATTTGGTATTGATTCAAGCAAGGTGGTTTGAAATTCCATTGCTTGATGAAGGTGGTTGTCAACCATGCTTTGTATTTCCTCATAAGAAGGAAATAAAGACTCATAGGTTTGGGGTTGAGAAGGTGGTGGAGTTGGGTGATCATTGTTTTCAAAATTTGGTTCTCCATAGAGAGGACCATGGATTTCACGATAGATAGGGTGAAACAACAACGGTTTTGGTTGTTGGTACATTGGTGGTGGTGGTTGGGTAGGTTCAAGATCATCATCAAGGTCAAAAATTGACCTTGGTGATTGGTTTGCAAAAGGTGGTGGTTGGGTATGTCTAGGTGGTAGATCATTCAAATCTTGGACATACGGGTGTGGTGATGTTGGAGGAGACCCAAAAAGCTCCATAGGTTCAACTTTTGGGAATGGTGATGGTGATGGAGTCTTTGATGGTTGAGTTGGAGCACTTGGTGGAGTTGGGTCAATAGGTGATTTAGTAGGTGGTGGAGTGTGCTCATTTGGTTCATTGGGTGATGGAGTTGGAGATGCTAGGTTCAAAAAGTGTTCATTTTTGATGGGTGATGTGAATTCATCCGAGGATGAAGAGCTAAGGTTGATGAGTTGGTTACACCAAAGTGGTTTCACACTTATCCGGGCGGTTTTCCGGATGGGTTTTGAGGTTTGAGAGGTGTTTGTTGACTTGGTCATGGCGAAAAATGGTTTAAAGTTTCAGAATTGTGAGGTAGAAGGTGTGATTTGTTAGTGTTTAGGAAGGCTTGATTTATAGTGATGAAGGTTTGTGGGAAGGAGTGTTTGGATTTGATGTTAGTCCATACAAAAATGGTGGTTCCTAATGATTTGGAAAACTTAATTGTGGGTTGTCATGTCATGGAAGTCAATCCAATGAAAATGGTGAAGTGAGAAGACAAGCTTGCACTAAATGCTTAGTGGTTTTGGTGAGTTTGTTTGATGGGAAATTCTCAGGGATTTCAAGGAGCCTCTAAAAGGGGTCCTTCCTTGTTGTGTGAAGGAGACTTGAGGTAGTTATAGCTATTTTTGAATTTTGGCGGGAAATGGGTTTGGGTGAGTTCTAAGGAATGCTAAGTACCTTAGTAAGCTAAACACATTGCAAGTAATGGATTTCTAGCTAAAAGGATTGGATTTTGGTGTTTGGATGTTGAAATGTTGAAAAGAAAAATAAAAATTCTGCAGGAAACTGGCGGTACCCTGGGAATACACAGGCGGAACCCAAATTTGGGTTCCGTCTGGTCCGTTGGGCCAAACCTGGGTTACCCAGGTTTTGAACGGGCGGAACCCAATTTTGGGATCCGCCTGTTCCGCCAGTGCTGAAAAACGGGACAGAACGCGATTTAAACCCGCTAGACGATTTTCAAATTTTTCAAAAAGTCCTAAAACCAAAACTATAATTCATATCTGGTTAGGAAATGCAAAAATTAGACATGTAAACGCTCAAATTATAAGACTTTGATCGGGGGCTAGCGAAATTCACTAAACTTAGTGAAAATAAGATAATCATAAAATTTTTGACAACTTGCCAAACGTTGTCATCCTGCAACATTGTTAGTTGAAACATGTTCCAAAGTGTATTAAACATTGTACTAACACACAAATACATGACAAACATTGTTTAAAACTACCAAATAGTTCCAATAGCACCTTGTGCCAAACACTCCTAACACACCCGCACTCATTGACGGTCCATCTTCTTCTTCATCTTCCCGAGGAATCTCCCGATGTTTTTGAACATCCCTTTTGTTTGCTTGAACTCCTCCGACTCATTTGGAATATCCGGAAGTTGGGAAAGGTATTCTAGAGGTGGGAGCCTAGAGTTTGGCAAATTGTCATCTTCACTCATTGAGGAAGAAGATGATGAGGTAGGAGGATGAGGACGTTTTCCTTGGGCTCTATACATTCTCTTATCACTTAGTGGGACAAAGGTATGTGGGATGAGAGAGTAGTCAAGACGAAGATGGTTTGGAGTTGGTGGAATGGGTGAAATGAACCTAAAGAGACGGGTCAAGAGCATTCCATACGGCATAGCCGTTGTGCCATGCACGGGAATGTCGGCCATTCTCTTAGCCATGTAGTAAGCAAGATTGAAAGGTTGCCTACTGGATAAAGAGTAGAGCATGTAGCATAGGCAAAGGTTGATATGGTCTCGGTTTCCTATAGTGCTTATAACATTGGCTCTAAGGACTTCCTCCCATTTCTTGAATTGGGGCAAGAGTTCATTAAGTTCCATTCCATATGGATCCTTTTCGACGTCATTTCCCCCACGGGTTCTCCTAGTGGTGGTTGTCCTAACAAAGAGGTGGTTACGGAGTACATCTTTTGACACAAGTGGTGTATCATAAGGATGGAAACGGTCATCTAGGGTGTCAAGGGTTGATAGGGAGTGCAAATCGGAGTAGATACAAGTACCTTGGTTTGGAATTCCTAGGATTTGAGCAAACTCCTCAAGAGTGAAGGAATAATGATTACCACTAACCCTAAAGTTGACGGATATGAAATCATATTCTCCCGTGGAGAGGGTGACGGAGGCATAGAATTCTAAGATGAATCTAGGACAAATAGGCTCGTCTATAGTCAAAAGACACTCAAAATTGATTGCGGCGAACTCGTTGTAAAGGTTTGTGCCTTCTAGGAAGGACGGGTCAATGGTTCTACCCTCATGGACATAGTGTTTTTCTAAGGCTTTGAAGATGTTGACTTGGTTTGGGGTAAGGCCTTTTGTTTTGTGGTGTTTTGGTAGGTACTTGATTGTGTCCTTGTGGTCGTAATGGGTTAGAGGAGGCATGATGATACCTAGAACAACAAAATTTTCACATTTTAGTTTAAGTAAACTACTTATTTTAATGTGGATGTTCTAGTGTGTGCCTATATGAAAACAATGTGGAGGTGCGGTTATCTTGACTCATTTTGATGCATCAAAAGTGTTTTATAATGCAAGTTTTGTTATAAAAACAAAAGATAACCCAAACACTCCTAGTTCAATGTAGCTACGTTTGAATGTACCCGAAAATACATATTAATTATGTATTCCCTTTAGCATTCAAGAGACATTATGCAAGTGATGTTTTGAACATAACGTTTTAATTTTGTATTCTCAATGTGAGACGAAAAAATATTTGTCCTACTTGTGAGAAATTTTTGCAAAAATTTGACATGGGGTGGTTTAGCAAGTATGTTTACACTAAGTGAGAAAGCACTTCCTAACTATGGGAAACATGATTAGTTTTGTTAAACACCTAATTTTTATGCATGAGTTTGTTAAGTTTAATGCATAACCCCAAGTTTTTGTTTTTGTGCAAAAATGGAATTCCTAGACTCAGATCAGGATTGTAATCAAGATAAGATACTTACAATGATGATGGATTAGTAATGTGTTTGAATGGGAGACCAGAATTTCGTGGGTATGGTTGAGAGGAATGGTGAATAGTAACAGTTTTTGGAAGTTGTGGTATGGGATAATGGGTGTTTGGTTTAATATAAACAAATGTATAGGTTCTGCAGGTCGGCGGACACGGCGGATCCCAATATTGGGTTCCGTCCGTTATGTCTCAGGGTTCCGCCCACCCTGCAGTGGAAAATGGTTATTGATTTGTTTTGATTTTTGTGATTTTTGTCTAATGTTCAGAACTACAGTGTAGGTTCCATGAGTCCTAAGCCTAGCCTAAGAAGGTTAAAAGGTTCACGTTTAAGGGGTTTGGTGAGGATGTCGGCTATGTTGTCTTCGGAAGAAACTTTCTCAATTGAGATATTTCCTTTTTGAACGTTGTCACAAAAGAAATGATGACGGATTTCAATATGTTTGGTACGAGCATGTTGAACCGGGTTTTTGCTGAGATCAATGGCACCTTTGTTGTCACAAAGAATTGTGATGTCGTTGAGTTGAATTCCGTAGTCGACAAGAGCTTGCTTCATCCAAAGAGCTTGTTGACATGCCTTTCCGGCCGAAACGTACTCGGCTTCCGTTGTTGAAATAGCAAGAGCCGTTTGCTTCTTAGAGAACCATGAGGTGAGACAATGTCCAACAAAAGTACAAGTACCACTTGTGCTTTTTCTATCGACATAGTCACCGGCATGATCCGAGTCGGCATACACTATGGTGTCTATTCCCATTCCTTTGGGATACCATAATCCTAAATGTGTAGTGCCTTTAATATACCTAAAAATCCTTTTAACGGCTTCGAGATGGGTAGTCTTAGGATCTTCTTGAAAGCGACCACATAGACAAACACTAAACATAATGTCGGGTCTACTAGCCGTTAGGTAGAGTAGACTACCAATCATACCTCTATATTTAGTGCTATCTACGGATTCACTTTCCTCATCCTTGGTGAGTTTAATTTCCGTGGATATGGGGGTTTTGATAGGTTTCGAATCTTCTAATCCAAATTTCTTAAGCATGTCCTTAATGTATTTAGATTGGTTAAAGAAGATACCATCTTCAAGTTGTTTAATTTGGAGTCCTAGGAAAAAGTTGAGTTCTCCCATCATACTCATTTCAAACTCGTCATGCATGATTTTTGAGAAATCCACACATAATTCTTGACAAGTTGATCCGAATATAATGTCATCAACATAGATTCGGACTATGATAATATGTGAATCTTTCTTCTTAGTGAAGAGAGTATTATCAACTAAGCCCATGGTGTACTTATGGTCAACTAGGAAGGTTTTAAGTCGATCATACCATGCTTTTGGAGCTTGCTTGAGTCCGTAAAGAGCCTTTTTAAGTTTGTAAACATAATTAGGTTTTTCAAAATCGATGAAGCCCGGTGGTTGAGCAACATACACTTCTTCATTAATGACTCCGTTTAGAAATGCACTTTTGACGTCCATTTGAAAGAGTTTAAAATTATGTGCACATGCATAAGCAAGTAAGATTCTAATTGACTCGAGCCTAGCTACCGGAGCATACGTTTCATCGTAGTCGATACCTTCTTGTTGATTATATCCTTGTGCTACTAGCCTAGCTTTGTTTCTAGACACAATTCCATTTTCATCCATTTTATTTCGAAATACCCATTTCGTTCCAATTATTGTTTGACACTTTGGTTGAGGAACTAATGTCCATACATCATTCCTAACAAATTGGTTTAATTCTTCTTGCATTGCAATTACCCAAGATTCATCCTTAATGGCTTCATTAATATTCTTAGGTTCAATGGTTGATACGAAACAAAAATAATTACTTTCATTTTGGACTTTTGATCTTAGTGTTCTTTCATTAATGTTGCCTATGACACTATCTAATGGATGACTTTTAGATTCTTTGACATTAACAATTTCCTTGTTTAATAGTTCATCTTCCTTGTCATTATCTAAGATTTTTTGACTTTCAATTGCTTGGCTTTCAACTAAGTCATCATCTACCAAAGGTGATGTCTTAGAGGGAGGTGGACTTTCGTCAAATGTTACGTTCAACGATTCCTCGACTCTTAAGGTTTCTTTGTTTAAGACAATGTAAGCTTTACTATTTTGTGAATATCCAAGGAATACACCTTCATAAGACTTTGGGTCAAATTTGGTGAGATAATCCTTGGTGTTAAGAATGAAGCATTTACTCCCAAACACTCTAAAATATCCTAATGTAGGCTTTTTACCTTTATAAAGTTCATAAGGTGTTTTATTCAAAAATCGTCTAATTAGGACTCGATTTAAAATGTACGTTGATGTGTCAACGGCATTACACCAAAACTTTTGTGGAATAGATTGTTCATTAAGCATTGTTCTACTCATCTCTTGTAATGTCCGGTTTTTACGTTCTACTACACCATTAGATTGAGGAGTACGTGGAGCCAAAAAGTTATGAGTAATTCCATTATTATCACAAAGTTTCCAAATTGAAATTCATTATCAAATTCACGACCGTGATCCGTTCTAATAGACACAATATTAGATCCTACTTGATTTTGAATTTTCTTACTTAGAATCCCAAATTTATCAAAAGCTTCATTTTTACTTTTCAAAAATTTTGTCCAAGTATATCGTGAGTAATCATCTACTATGACCAAAGTGTAGAAGTTACCTCCATAACTTTGTACAGCGGATGGACCAAATAAATCCATATGTAAAAGTTCTAGACATCTAGACGTAGACACCAAGTTTTTAGCCTTATGGCTATTATGGACTTGTTTACCGACTTTGCAAGCATCACAAAAGTGTTGGTCATATTTCAACTTAGGTAGGTTTCGAACTAAGTCTTTGGAGGAGAGGTTTTGGATTAGTCTCATGTTAGCGTGTCCTAAACGTCTATGCCATAAAGTTGAAGATTCATCTAATGAGGTAAGACAAAGTTTGTCTCTAGATGTTGAATCCAACTTCATGACGTATACGTTGTTCTTAAGGACACCTTTGGCTATGGTTATACCATCTTTAAGTATTTTACTACCGTTCTCACTAAAAAGAACATTATACTTATTACGACAAAGTTGACTAATACTAAGGAGATTAAATCCTAAGTTATCAACATGAGCAACATCATCTATAGAAAGGGAGTCATGAGAGATTGTACCTTTTCCGATGATTTTGCTCCTAGCATTACTACCAAACGTAACATTACCTCCATCACATTTGTGATATGTTGAGAAGAGGCTTTTATTACCCGTCATGTGCCTTGAACAACCGCTATCCTTGATCCATTCATCCGGATCCAAGCAAACTTTGAGGCACACCTATTTTATGAAAAACACTCAAACATTTGGTCCCCAATTTCTCATGGGTCCATTTTGGTTAAGCATACCATTAATTTGTCCCAAATATGAAAATAGATCATAAGGGTTCCATGGCATGTAGTTTGAGGTTTGGTAATGTCCAGGAGTGTTTTGGTTCCAAACATGTTGGTAGTTTGGTCGAGCATTGAAGTTGCTCTTTGGAAAGGGGCGTTTGGGAATTGGAGTCTTAGGTCTTGGTTGAGTAGTCTTAGCTCTAAATTCATTTTTACTAAGTCCTACTCCAGTTTTAAAGGCAGGTTTGGTTCCATTTTTATATATGACTTTAACAAATTTAGAACGATCCGATGTGGATGGTGTTACTGCTGCAGCAGACCTGGCGGAACCCTCGGGACCAACGGGTGGAACCCATTTTTGGGTTCCGTCTGGTCCGCGGGCTGCTGTAGCAGTTTTGTTTGTTTCATGTGTGTTCTTTTCTTGTTTCGTTTGTTCCTTAACGATTTCTACTTTCCTGAAATCTAGACCTGTTTTATCAAACGGTGACTTTTGAAGTTTCATTATTTCATCCGCACATGAAATGCTCTTATCGAATTTTTTGAACTTTGTGGTTTGTTTGATTAGATCATTTTGAGTAATTTTAAGTTTTTCAACTTCAAGTTTAAGTTCTTCACATGATTTGCATGTGGTTTCAATACCTTTACTCTTTTCTGATCTTTTAGCTTTTTCTTTTAATTCATAAACTTCATTTTCTAAAAACTCCTTTTTAGTTTTCAAAAATTTGTTTTTGTTTATGATTTTTAAGCTTAGTTCACAAAGTTTGTTATATTCATTTTGTAAAGTATCATCATCTATAGAGGAGTAAGATGAGTCGGAGAGTACCTCATTTGAGTTGTGAGCCATGAGAGCAATATCATCATTCTTTGGCTCATCATCATCTCCTTCATAGTCACTCCAAGCACCACCCACAAAAGCTTGTTGAGGTTTGCTCTTGGGTGGTTTTGGACATTCTCCTATAAGATGACTTGTGTCTCCACACCGATAACACTTTCTTTCAACTTTTCCTTTTCGATCATCACGATCTTTCCGGAAGTTTTTCTTGTCATCTTTGGGTTGCCTAACAAACTTCCCTCGCCTACGAAAGAACTTCTTGAAGTCTCTCACGGCCATAGCATATTCCTCATCATCACTATCCGAAGTAGATTCTTCATCGTCACTTGATTGGACTCTAGCTTTCAAGGCAATGGACTTAACTTTTTCTTTCTTGCCTCTAACTAGCTCCGAATCTTTTTCCATTACCATTTCATGAACTTTGAGGTTTCCAATAAGCTCATCAAGTGACATGCTTGAAAGATCTTTGGATTCTTCAATTGCCGTCACTTTTGCTCTCCACTTCGGATGGAGTGCTCTAAGAAATTTCCTGACAAAGTTCTTACTACAAAAAGATTCGTCAAGTGCTTTGAGTGAAGTAATAATAGTGTTAAACCTAGCAAAAGCATTATCAATAATCTCATCTTCGGTAATAACAAATTGTTCATATTGTTGAACAAGAAGATCAATTTTGTTATCTTTAACTTGTGAATTTCCTTGATGAGTGACAATTAAAGATTGCCAAATATCTTTGGCGGTTTTACATAAAAAGACTCTTTCATATTCTTTCTTAGGCAAAGCGTTGTAAAACATCATTTTAGCTTCATTATTTTTACCTATTAATTTCTTTTGATCATCATCTTTAATGTTAGTAACTACGTTATCACCATCAACAATTATATACCATAAATCTATATCTTTAGATTTCACGTAAGTTTCAAAACGGTTTTTCCAATAAATAAAACCATTTGCTTCAAAGAGTGGTGGTCTTTGCATAGATTGCCCTTCTTTGTAATTTTCAAAATCCATGGATCGTTTCAAGTTTTAAAACACAATATATTTTAAAAGCTTGAGTAACGTAGCTCTTGATGCCAATTGTGGAAAACTAGAAGGGGGGTTGAATAGTTTTAGCGTTTTAAAATCTTTTTAACTTGTTTAGTTAGCTTTGAAACTTTCCGTTTGATCAAAGATATATGCACAATCACAAATATATAACATGCAAGTAAAGGAAAGAAACGATCAAACCACAACACGAGTATTTATCGTGGTTCGGCTACAAGGACTCTTTTTCCTTGCCCTACGTCCACGCCTCGAGTATCCAACTCGAGAGTTTCTTTCACTAGTCAACAAGCTCCTTTCACCGGCGGAGAAAACCTTACACGTCGCTTATACTTTTACCGACACAAAGCTAGATGTCGAGTTCTTTTACAAGGGCACAACCACTCCCAACACTCTTTGTATTTTGAGGACTAAAATACTAACCACTCACTTCAGAATATACACAAATAAATGACGCGTAAACAATACTAGTTTACACAATACTAAGCTATCAAGTCTTGCAACGTTGTGTTGGAAACTTGTAACTTTCAGACGACCTTGTGAGCTTCTTTGCTACAATAGAAAACTTCACATGTACAAGGTTAAGAGGTTAGAAGAAAAGGATCAGTATGTGTGTAAAATATGTGCTCAAGAGGTTAGCCAAAAATCAAGTTATGGCTTGGTATTTATAGCCCAACAAACTGTGGACTCGGCGGATCAGGCGGAACCCTCATTTGGGTTCCGCCCGTGTACCCCCAGGGTACCGCCGGGTCTGCAGTAGGTTTTGGCAATAACTTCCCAAACCAAACAAGGTCTTGTCTCATAACTTCTATCAACCAAACAATGTCACATCACTTGAAGTTAGTCAAACATGAAACTTGTAAGCAACATGAAAGCAAGTCAAACACACAACTTGCCATAAATACATAATGACAAAACTTGCCATAAATATGATGTGACTTATTTCTAATTTAAGAAATAAACTTGTGTTATGTTTTATGAAATGTAAAATGTAGCAAAAGTCTAGTTTATGCAAGTCTTAAAAACTAAGAATATGTTTTGCTTAAAACTAAAGTTTACATTTTGTCGTTAACAAAACTTAGCGAAGATCGTAAAATATAAATAACGTTTTTAGGCGATATTTGTATTAACAATTACAATCAAGCAAACAGGATATATTAACAAGATCTTAAAGGAGACAAGTATGACGGATAGTAATGATACGAAGATACCCATGGATCCAGGTACTAAGTTGGTCAAGGCGGAAGATGGAAATTCAGTTGACGCAACTTACTACAGAAGTTTAATAGGAAGTTTCAGATATTTACTACATACAAGACCAGATCTTAGTTATTCAGTCGGGTTACTCAGCAGATTTATGCAAGATCCAAAAGATCACCACCTGAAGGCGGTTAAGCAAGTAATTCGATATATCAAAGGAACAAAGGAGCATGGCATAATTTACAAGAAAGAAGGCGGCTGCAAGATTACAGGTTACAGCGACAGTAGTTATGGAATCAACACTGATCAAGGAAAAGGAACTACTGGCATAGTATTTTACTTTGGAGAGTCACCCATTACATGGAGTACTCAGAAGCAACCGACAGTGGCACTATCATCATGTGAATCAGAATTTATGGCGGCTACTGCAGCAGCATGTCAAGCCTTATGGTTGAAAAGATTACTCAGTGAATTAACTGGAAGTGAAGAAAAGAAGATAACGCTGAAGGTAGACAACGTTTCAGCAATAGCACTTGTGAAGAATCCAGTTTTTCATGGAAGAAGTAAACACATCGACATTCGCTATCATTTTATTCGAGAATGCGTAGAGAATGGACACATCAATGTGGAACATGTCAGCGGAGAACTACAAAGAGCAGATATTCTAACAAAGGCTCTACCAAGATTGAAGTTCACAACAATGCGACAGATGCTCGGAGTTCAAGATTTAAAGAAAAGCAACGATCAAGATTAAGGAGGAGAATGAAGACCGAATAATCTTAATTCATTGCTTTATTTATAATAGTTAGAACATGAAGGACCAAACTTGTTAGTTAGAAACTGAATAACCGAAAAGTAGTTATGGTAGTTATTTCGGTTATGTGAATGGTTGTGTCGGTTTACTTATACCTATTCAAAACATATATATATGTAGATACATGGATCGATTAAAGGTTAATGAAACATTTTAGATTTTACTTATTCAATTGATTTGCAACTTATTAAAGATCTATTATTGGGACAACATTACCTGTGGCCGGCGCTGACCTCATCCTAGGGTTAGCATGGCTTAGTACCTTGGGGCCAATCATAGCAGACTTTTCTATTCCACAACTAACCTTTCATGCCGGGCCCAAAACCATAACAGTACGTGGTGAAAGATTGTCATCCCAAGTTTCCACTAGTAATCTACATACCCTCATGCACACAGATAGCATCTCATCACTACATGCCCTTTATTTTCACTTCGAACCTAACCCTCTCAAATCTCCCTCGTTAATTGAAAACCACCCCGACCCCTCTATTGACAACCTCCTTCGTACATACAGTACAATCTTTGACAACCCAAAAACCCTACCCCCCTCACGCACCCAAGACCACCACATACCCACCCTCCCAAACGCCGCCCCAGTTAACGTAAAACCTTACCGCTACCCCCACTACCAAAAGTAGATTATGACCAATCTTATCTCCGAGATGCTCGCGGATGGCATAATCAAACCTAGCCAAAGTCCATACTCATCCCCGGTACTTCTAGTTCGCAAAAAAGATGGTACTTGGAGATTTTGTGTTGATTACAGAGCACTAAACGCAATAACAGTTAAAGATCGCTTCCCGATCCCAACTGTTGACGAATTGCTCGACGAACTATATGGATCCTCCATATTCTCCAAGATTGATCTCCGCGCAGGGTATCATCAAATAAGAGTAGCTTCAAGCGATACACACAAAACAGCCTTTCGGACAGTCGACGGACACTACGAGTTCCTCGTAATGCCCTTCGGCTTATCCGATGCGCCCTCAACATTCCAAGCCACGATGAATGATCTTTTCAGAGATGTTTTGCGGTGATTTGTGCTCGTTTTTTTTGATGACATTTTAGTGTACAGCAAATCAACAGAAGAACACTACCAGCACCTTCAGCACGTTTTTAACACCTTAGCCACCCATCAATTTCATGCAAAATTATCCAAATGCACTTTCGCAGCCACCACCATACACTACTTAGGACATGTTATTTCTGCCCATGGAGTTGCTGCCGACCCGGAGAAGATAGAAGCAATAAAAGCATGGCCACCACCCACCAATTTTACAACCCTTCGTGGATTTCTGGGACTAACCGGTTACTACCGGCGTTTCGTACGAAATTACGCCCACATTGCAGCCGCCCTCACCGACCTACTCCGAAAACCCACCTTTGAATGGTCGGAAACCGCTCTCGAGTCATTCAACAATCTCAAGACAGCCATGACAACTCTAGTTGTCCTCCACCTTCCCAATTTTACTGCTACATTCGAAGTCACCACCGATGCATCCAACATCGCCATTGGAGCTGTCTTGTCACAGAACGATCAACCCATAGCATTTTTCAGCAAGAAAATGTGTCCGCGCATGCAAGCAGCCTCTGCCTATGTCCATGAACTTTTTGCAATTACCGAGTCAGTAAAGAAATGGCGCCAATATTTACTCGGTAGGCGATTTCGTATTTTTACAGATCAAAGGAGTTTAAAACACCTCCTCACACAGGTTGTGCAAACACCGGAGCAATACAAATGGGCAACTAAACTCCTTGGTTTCGATTTCGAAATCATTTATAAACCCGGACAAGACAATAGAGTGGCTGACGCCTTAAGCCGTATACCCGATGCAACACTCCTCGCCATTTCTGTTACCGACCCGGCATGGTTGTCTGACCTACGTGCCTTTTACACCTCAACTGCAGGACAGAAACTAATCACCAAGTTAACAACATCTGAAACCGCAAACAACCATATTAGGTTGCGCGATGGCCTGCTTTACGCTGACAACCGTTTGTACATTCCTGACGGCTCTCCCATCCGAACCAAGTTGCTCGAGGAATACCATTCATCCACCCTTGGGGGTCACTCTGGTGTCTTACCAACCATGCGACGCTTATCAGCCACGTTCTACTGGCCACGGCTCAAGAAGGATGTCACCGAATTTATTCGTGATTGTCACGTATGTCAACAAGTCAAGTATCCCACTCATAAACCATATGGGTTGTTGCAACCACTTCCAATACCATCTCAGGTTTGGCACGA
The DNA here is from genome assembly GCA_030686995.1 of Artemisia argyi. Taxonomy (NCBI): domain Eukaryota; kingdom Viridiplantae; phylum Streptophyta; class Magnoliopsida; order Asterales; family Asteraceae; genus Artemisia; species Artemisia argyi. The sequence goes on from CM060684.1 coordinate 10,712,623, forward strand.
TTTGTCTATGGATTTCATCACACACTTACCATCTTCTAACGGGAAAACGGCTATATGGGTAATTATTGACCGTTTTTCTAAGTTTGCTCACTTTATTGCCTTACCCCCCAAGTTTGGTGCAGTCTCGTTGGCAACCTTATTTTTGCAGAACATTTATAAATTGCATGGAGTCCCAAGAAGCATAGTCACTGATAGAGACCCAATATTTGTTAGCACTTTTTGGAAAGAGCTCTTCAAACAATTGGGCACCAAACTCCGTTATTCAACAGCATACCACCCACAAACCGATGGACAAACGGAGGTGGTTAATCGTTGCCTCCAAAATTACCTTCGATGTTTTGCTAGCGGTGAACCACATACCTGGAGTAAACTCTTGTACCTTGCAGAATATTGGTACAACACCTCGTACCATAGTGCCATCAACATGACCCCGTTTCAAGCTTTGTACGGTCGAACAAGTCCCGACTTACATCGCTACCACTCCGGGACATCCACAACCGCATCAATCGACACAACCTTATCAGAACTACAACGCTTACGGGATGTTCTTAAAGACAACTTGCGACGAGCTCAACAACGAATGACTGACTTAGCCAATGCACACCGAGTGGACAAACAATTTCAGATTGGTGATATGGTCTATGTGCGTTTGCGGGACTATAGACAACATTCCGTCCACTCACGTGCAACAAAGAAACTAAGCAACAGGTTTTATGGGCCCTTCCCAGTCGCGGAACGCATCGGTAATGTCGCCTACCGGCTCACCTTACCACCAGAGTCACGAATTCATCCCGTCTTTCATGTCTCCCTCCTCCGCCAAGCATACGGAAACCCAACGGTCACACCGCTACCAGAAATAGATCACTCAGCACTACTACCTGCACAGATCCTCAACCACAGGAAACATCACAACTCAATTCAAGTCCTGGTCAAATGGAATAACACTATCGAAGAGGAAGCAACTTGGGAGCCTTTTGGTGACTTCAAGGCACGTTTTCCGGAATTCTGTGCACAAGACGATTACACGCTACAGCTCGAGGACGAGCTGAATGTGGAGGAGAGGGCAGTTGATACGCCCCAACAGGTCAGCCCAATAACAAAGCCGCACAATGACATCGGAAGGCCCAAGCGAGTGAAGAAGATACCAAACAAGCTCTTGGATTAATGAGCCAAATGCAAGCACGAAATAAACTGCAGAAGACCTATTCCTGCATTAGACTTAGTCTCCTATTTTTACTAGTTGGTTACATGCATGTTCCTTTAAGTTAGTTGCATGAGGTCCATGATCTCCTGATTTCTAGATTTGCTTTTTAGTATTTAAATTGTACGTTGCATGCATTATGGAATATTAGAAAATTGCCCCACATCAGTGTTCTTTCTTCTTCTTCTTCTTTGGGAGACTTGCCATCTCAAAATAGGCATTATCACATTATCATCAGGGAAGTACCTCACAGCTATCAATAACAACGATCTCAACAAAAAGTAACTAATCTCGTAAGCACATTACCTCAATATTACTTGTTAGAAGTAATTTTCTGTTTCATGCAATCATTGTTTAGTGCTTCGGGGTAAAAAGTCACAATGTTTCATGCAATCATTGTTTAAATGCAACATATGTTTCTGGTCAACCCTGTTTGACCCATATGAATACATTTTTCGGTCCAACTCACCCGTTTCATCTTTAGCTCTTTTTTTTTTTTTTTTGCATTTCCGCCCGAATGAAAATTTGGGCTTTATTTGTCGCATTTGACCCGTTTGATCTATATAACATAAGATTGACTTTTCAGTTAACAATCCTTGAAAATAAAACATTGGGAGTACAGACTTAGCCGTTTGACAGTAAATTTAGGAATCTATAGTGTTAGTAGAATATCAAATAATTGATTCTGTAATGACGCAATGACTATTACTCGATTGGTCGTGTTACAATGCAATCTTAGGATGTCTGTGTTGTTTAATAAATTCTTTAATGCAATCTTTTGAAATCATGTGCTACAATGCAAATATGTCAATATCTTTGACACTATTAAGCGACTTTTATTTTCGAAAAACCCGACATGACCCATTTGAATACACTTTTATGCAAATAACCCATTTTGTTTAGAGTTAAACTATGTAATACTCTTGCGACGATTTTGACCAATTTGACCCGTTTCATTTTTAATATGAAATTTGAACCGTTTATTTTAGGAGGTTATGAGCTTATTTAGTGGATCGTTTCCAAAATATAAAGTTAATTTTTAAGAAGAACAGAATTTAAATATCGACAAGTTTTGTCATTCCGGTGAACTATGTTGCTAGAATACATTTATATTAACAAGATACAGTATATTTTGAAGCCTTAAATCATGATGTTGTAAAGTTATGTTAGTAAAATAATTAATTGCCAAAGGAATTTGAATTTATTGTTAATTTTTATATTTGCTAAACTGATTGAAAATATTACCATTCACTGTAGCATTATATTAATCTCTATTAATTTTTTGATTCATAGTATGCTAATATAAGTTTAAATCTGGAACTTTTTTGGTATACATAATACGTTAATATTATGTATAGTAATTACTTTGAAAAATTTACCATATAACAGTTCCTGAGGATATTTCGAGTTTACCAATTACACCAGAAAAATAAATTTGCAAATCTTCATAAATGATATCAATTTGTTGTCTCAAATGGTAAAATCGGATCATCACCCTTGTTGGAGAAACATTGTGTTAATTGGAGATGATTCGAATATTTTGTGTAACAAGGATACCATATAATCCTGTAAGTAAAATTAAATGTTGAAGTGTATATAAACCCCTCTAATATTATTGCTAAAGCCACTCTAAACTCAATCTCACAAATACAATGCCACTATTCAGAAATACCCCAGCCAACACCAACATTAGCGACAATAGCCCTAATGAGTCAAATGTGAATGAAGCAACTCTTTCGCAACTGCTTGTTTCAAGAGATAATCTTTACTCTTGTTTGGTAACACATGATATAGTTTTTGATGTTCGGTGCAGATTTTTATTTTCTTTGACTTCTTAACGGGTTATTTCATGTGTATGTAGACAGAACAATTTCAAGTGAATGTGGTCGACGTGTGACAAAAATGTAGAAGAGGATGTGCTCAAATGAGAGGTGTTGAAGTTAGACCGAAAGAGGTGACAAATATGTATAAACATTTTACTCTTCTCTTTCAGTCTAGCTTCAAGCACTTCTCGCTTGTGCACTTCCTCATCCACATTTTTTGGCCACATGTCCACTGCATTGACTTGAAACTGTTCCGTATACAAACACACCAAAAAAATCCAATTCAAAATGTTATAGAAAAATAAAAATGTAAATTCAACATGAAACATATTATTTTATGTGTTACCATGTTAGAGTAACGATTTTCACACACAAGCTCATTTTTGCAAACGAGGTGGCTCATTCACATCCACGTTATTAGTGTTATTGTCGCTAATGTTGGTGGTGGTCACCTTGGTCTAGTTGGCTCGAGTATTCCTGAACAATAACATTATTTCAATTTTTTATTTTTATTTTTTCGGGGGTTAAAAATATTTCAAATTTTCTTTTCATATAGCTTAAAGTCTTAAATGATAACATTCAAAAAGTTCAGTTATATGTTGGGGTGTGAACAAGCAGAGTCGTGTCATGCTCAAGCTCACCTCGTTTACACCCTACTTAATTATCTGGTATTATTATTACACAAAATATCTTAATTACCTTCTTACAATCAACACATACCAAAAGTTAAATATGAAAATGGTCATTATATATTTACCCTGTCTTTAGGTTAAAATAAAATTCCACGCCACAATTACCACAGTAAAACACACAAACGCTGATGGAGTCCGATTCTTCAACTGCGATTCCTGTCGAAAAAAATGCTCAAACACATGCCACCTTTTTGGGTAAAAGGTCAAAAGACCCGGTAAATATATTACTCCAGAAAACGTTTAAGTACATAGGATATAGGTGAATCCCATATTTCAGCCCGTTACATAGGCGAACTCTTACATAACAAGATACTATCTATTCTCCAAAAGGCAAAGAAACCAATACTCAAATGATGACAAAACAATGAAGAAATAAATTACTTCCTACGAACTTGAAGCTTAGTACAGTACATGGCATTAAAAGCATCCAAATTCCCTGGAAGATCATAAACCTGCTGCGCATAGTCATCATAGTCATATCCATCATACTCATATTCACGTTCATGACGCCCACCAAATAGATTAGCGGACTCTTCAAAAACACGTGCCACCTCCATCACACACACGCTGCAAACAAGGTATCCCCGTTATCGTTCAAATGTGTACCTAGTGAGGGTTGGATTAAAGTACGTGGTAGCATTTTATAAATCAATTTTTGTGGTTTAGATTTATAGTTTTTGGCTAATAATATGTTAAGTTTTGTTTATGCCGTTCTGTTTCTTGCAGGCTTCTTGAAACGGTTGTAGTTTCCTTCCATTTGTATCACATGACTCTACTCTACATCTTCGAATAATCACTTTGTGCTCATGATCATCTCTATTGTCCACTAAGTATATGCCACTACCTATTCTGTTAGCTTTGTTTCTTCCAGACAAGTTTGAATTGCTTCGGTTTGTGTTGATTGTCGGATCTTTGGTTAAAAAACTTGTATATAACTTTGGAGTCTTCTTGAAGTTGATGAAGGAGAAACATGCACGTAATCTGGAAGTTCATTCATCGACCGAAGAAGATGGTGATACGGGCATCATTTGAGTAGTCTGGTTGCAAGATTTATGACGACCTTATAGTATTTGAGATACGTAGTATGTGAGTAGAGTAGTAGCAAACTCTTGTAAGGAAACTAGTTTCATTGTAGCTTAAGTTTTATCAACTATTTTGGATGACTTTTTTCTGTTAGCCTGTTTCGTCCACAAATTTTGACCGTTTTCATCTGGATTCCTAGAAGTAAAACATGCCTACAGTTTCAAAAACATAAAACGACTACATGTGCTTTTGGACACCTAATGCGACCCATTTGGTTACATTTTTATGAAAATGACCCATTTTATTTTTAGCTTAATTTATTGTAATATACTTTTCAGCAACTCTTGGCCGATTTGACCCATTTCACTTTAAAACAAAAAATTTGACACTTTCATATCGCAGCCCCTGAAAAATTTGACACTTGCAATAGACCACTTTCGGGATTTAGGCAGCCTTTTAGCATTCAGTCATCTAATCTGTGTTGCAGGTCCAGTAATGACAAACTTTTTATCTGGATCTATTCTATGCAGCTTCAAATAGTTACGGGGTGCCTAGTAATGTGACTAATATCCTGTGATGCGTATAAATAAAACATTTTATCAAAACAAAACATCCGCAGATATATCAAAGATAAAACCAAAATTTAGGAAATTCCCGCAAAACTATTCCAGTTTCTCTTCTCATACCCTCTTACTATGTGCAAGTTTCTCAAAGTTCACTTCTCAACTTATATGCCTCATCAGTAGCGTCTGATGTAACAGATCACGAAGATCTTAACCATGCATTCCTCATTCCGTTCCTACAAACACGAAACACCGTAAATAAATTTGTTTAATTCCGAGTAGTATTTTTGATAGATTATATAGCAAGAACCACAAGTATTTGTAGTATTACGTACCTGTCAGTTTGTGATGGGAGAGTGTTCTCGGTTAACAGGCCTCTATTTAAGATCATTGGATAATGATCAAGACCAACACTAATTCCAATACTAGAAAACATGCCTTTGGTTTTATGATGCCCATTATCTTCCGCTTGTTGCTGTGTGGCTTGTTTCTCTAACTTCAGGTAGGTGTGGGTCAAGACAGATAATTTGGTATACAGGTTTGAAAGGGTCAATGGATAAACCCAACCAACCCGTTAAAGACTAAATAAATCGAAAATATCACAGCTAAGAAATTTCATAGGAAATGTGAAGGAAAAAGTAATATGATCAGCTTTAGCATTGCACAATTGACAACTGCAAATAGAACACCAATTGACATTACACTCGGACCCCTCATACCACTAACCCTGAAACTATATTGTAATGAAAAAACATAGATGAGTACATCATCATATTTAACCAAAAACAACATGTGTACCCTCCGTTAAAAGAAAGAACCTGCACATACAACAAAGATTAGTCAAAACGTGAAAACCTATTCTTTAATTATATAAAAAGTCGCGGTAAGTTTTGGTTTTTGGTTTTTGGTTTTTTGTTTTTGGTTTCGGTTTATGATTAACGATATGAATGCTTAACCGGAAAACCGAAATCTATAATACTATATATTCTTAATTTTCTGATAGAAGTTACTCAATCACGAGAACCATCTTTGTTTTTTCGTCATTTCTTTCGGTAGTCACCCTTTGTTTTGTTTGTAGTTTTTGGGATTGCAGCGTATGGTTATATTTGTTGCAAGAAAGATTTGAACAGTTTCGATGTTGGTACAGTGATTGAAATCCCTAAGAATAAGTACTCGGTTACTTATATGCCTCTACCAGTTCTGCTAGCTATATTTCTTCCAAATAACTTCAAATGGGTTCAGTATTTGTTGATGTTTGGATCCGTTGTGATCACAATCATGTATTACGTTGGTGTCTACTTGAGGTTAAGGAAGGAGAAACGTGCACGTAATCTGGAAGTTCATCCATTGATCGAAGAAGATGATGATGATGATGATACAGGCATCGTTTGAGTAGTTTGGTTGCAAGATTTATGACCTTATAGTATTTGAGATATGATGTAGTATGTGAATAGAGCAGTAGTGAACTCTTGTAAGGAAACTAGTTTCATATGGTAGTGATGTAATGCCATCCTGATTTGACTTTGTTAAGGAATTTGGTGTTGGAGGTAGTAAATTGCTAAATGCAATCTTTGTTTAGTTAATCTGTCAAACAATGCAAGTTTTCAAAATTTGTTTTGGGTCGACCCAATCTGACCCATTTGAACACACTTTGGTCTAGTTGATCTATTTTTTTGCACACTTCTAACCTGTTTCATACTGTGAGTGGAGATTTGGCTATTTGACAGTGAAGTGAGCTCTGTGTTTGTTAGTTGAATTTTATACTGATGAAATTTGCGTGGACTTTTTTGATGCAAACTGATGTTTAATCACTTTAATGCAATCATGTCTATTACGTAAACCCAATATGACCTGAATACACCTTTATCCAATGGTTCCGTTGGCGTGTTTCATCTGTAGCTTAATTTTTATTGACTATCTTGGGTGACTTTTGTTCCGCTGGCCTGTTTCATCCACTAATTTTGACCGTTTTCATCTAGATTCTGGAAGTAAAATGTACTTGCAGTTTCAAAAGCATAAGATGACTAAACTTCTGGGACGCAATCCCATCTGTTGGAATTTATAGGGCAGTGTGCTTTTGGACGCCTAATGCGACCCATTTGCTTACATTTTTATGAAAATGAACCATTTTATTTTTAGCTTAATCTATCGTAATATAATTCTGAGCAACTGTTGGCCGATTTGACCCATTTCATTTCTAACAAAAATTTTGACATTTTCGTATTGCAGCCCCTGAAAATAGAACACTACAACTTTTTTTTTGATATCCTGTGTATCATAGCAGGAGAGGCATTCGCACTGTAGATTTACAAAATAATCATACAAATTAAATATCAAAAAACAGTTCCCACACTATGTTGCTTATCAAAAACATTGTTTTGATATCCTGATTAATCAAGTCGTGTGTTGTTTAAAACATACGAGTAGCTAGCTCCATTACTCACTTCTGAACAATGTTGAATGTCGTCAAACGCTAAAAAGATATAGGTTTAATGTGCACTTGCTCTTAATGGAAACAATTGTAATAATGCAAGTGAACCATGTTAACTAACAAGAAAAAAAGATACAAGGTTATAGTTTCGTAATCCCACGAGTTGTGGACCCAGCGTAAAACTTTCCAGTGGTTAGAGCTTTCGGCGGAAACAATGCAACCGTTGCAGCCATTTCCGCAGCATCATCAGCAGAATGATTCCCTTTGCCATCCGTCATTGATGTTTGAGTGAACCCCGGACAAAAACAGTTCACACTTGCCACACCTTCATACTTACGAGCCAAAACCTGTGAGTACGCGTTCAAGGCAAGCTTGGACACTGAATAATCAGTCCATATCTCAGGCCACCCTTGCGTTTTCCATCTTCCTTTTTTCACATCTTGTAGAAAAACATTAACCACCATGTCTATACGCTCTTCGTTTAGTGTTTCTTTGTCACCAAGTAAAGCCTTCATTTTTGCATTCTTAAGCTTCTACATGATATAAACCAAAGAACTAGTTAGACCGAGCATCTCAAATCGTATGAACTTTATCAAGTTCATAACACTACCCCGTCATGTTACCTCAATTTTTTATAAACCTGTAGAATTAAATGCTTATTCATTATGAACTTCAGTGTCGTGTTGCTTTCATTTGAGTTTTATTTTCCATATGCATGTAGCTAGTACTCGAATTAAGTAATAAGCTAGGAAAGTAATGCGCGTATATGTAAGTACTTACATCTAATGTCCCAAGTCTAGAACTTATGTTGAGGATGCGGCTTGTGGAAGATGAACGACAAACTAATGGCAACATGGCCTCGGTGAATAATTTGGAACCAAAATAGTTAGTGTTGATCACTGTTTCCGCATGGTCTATCGAGTTCTCACCTATAAGGTTGTAACACACCGCTGCGTTGTTCACCTATACAAACATTCATATCCATGAACATTATTGAAAATTATAAACAATCCAAAAATAATTTTAGTTCATCTATATGTTAATCTAATTTATCTTAATATTATCACTACCATAAGCATACTATCAAGAAATGAAGCAAATCAATATATTCGACTATTCGCATGTAATATTATAGTGTGAAACACACACGCACACTACTCCCTCCGCCCTAAAATATAAATCTATTTTGACTTTTTATTTGACTTTAAATATTTTTATTTGTATTAAATACTATTTGATAAAAATTATACAAACGAAAATATATTTTAAACTCGATCAATCTATTTATATATTTTGCATCAAGTATTATATTATATAAACAAAAATATTTAATGTCAAATTTTAATTCAAAATATCAAAATGTACTTATATTTTAATATGGAGAGAGTATATATTTATTTATCATTACTATATATGGTTTGGTTGGTAAAGTTAGATGTTCCAAAATAATTAACCCCTATCTAGAAGCCACACAAGACATTATTTTGTCCCAGCAAAATCAGAAAATATAGAACCAAATACTTATTTTGTCCCAGCAAAAACAGAAATTATTGTAAAATATATTAATGAGCACATATGAAATTTTTGAACATCCAAATAGTGTATATAACATTGGCGATATAAAACAATGTCATTTTATCAAGTTATTTAAGCTCACTCAAGCTCATTCATGTAGAAAACTATATATTTGAATTTGAGTAGAAAAAAATGAGCCAAAATTAAAGCTCCAGCTGGTTATAAGCACTTAAGTTAACTTATTACTGAGTTTATTGCGCGATATGTAATGACTCAAGTTAATTTTCATCAAGTTAATTGACCCTCAAACTCAACTCAAGCCCATTCAAGACAAACTTAATCGAACTCGTAAGTTAGTTAGGAGCTTGCATCATGGTATCTTGGGAAAACATCTTGTTTAAGGTTGTTTAGCCCATTTCTATGCACTCGCAGCTCTATGTTACAATGACTAAAGAATGACTCGAAAACAATTACTCCCTTAGAGACCGTATTATAAAGTTATCTTGCAAATAAAGAGTACTAACCAGAATATCAAACCCATCGAATCTTGAACGAAACCACGAAACAAAAGAGAGAATAGAGGCTGAATTTGAAATATCAAGCTGACAAAGATGAACATTATGGTCGAGCCCAAGTTCCTTAAGCGAATCCATAGCCTTTGAGCCTTTGGACTCATCTCGAGCTGTTAGCACAACACTCAACCCCAATTCAGCAAATCTTTTAACCAACGCGTACCCAATACCCTTATTTGCTCCAGTGACAATCGCTACCGTGTCCTTCGACCACCATCTAACCATGATTTTAGTTTGGCAAATAGGTTGTTTTTGTTGTTGTTGCTTTGATGGTGATGCCATGTATTTAGCATAGATAAGAATGTGAGAAATTTTAGGCAAATGAGATGGAGACTAATGTTGAAAGAAATGGATTTATATATAATTGACTAGCATGACGTACGATATATGTCTTCTAGTGGTTTTTTAAATATCATAACTAACATATATATAAGTTACCTGATTGGTTGCAATAAATAATTGTCCTCGTGGATGTTACAAGTTATAAAACTCCAATAGGTTTCCGTAGGTCATGGAAATTAAGCTAAACTACTATTTAAAGTGTAAATAGAATAATGTGCTTATGTAATATCCAAATGTTATTTTTATATCCAAATGTTATATTGTAAAAATAACAGGGAAACTTCAAAACTTACCTAACTTAAAAAAGATTGCCATGCAAAATTCTTACATGTTTATCTTTCTATTTTGGTTTGTTAACCAATTAAAATGATTTTCAAATGTCAACAAAACATGTTATTAGTGTACAGTGTAATAATAATGATCGATCTCCACTTTTCTTAAACTATATATGTGCACTTTTGCAGGGCTAATAATTTTAGACGGAAGAGTAAGATTTTTTTCCTTTTGAATAACTATGATTGCCGACATTTTGACAGACTAATATTATAAATATGATCATTTACTATACTATGTGTTGTCTGTAAACTTTGAACGTGATAAAGTTGTATTAGTTAGGAATGAATCATAAGATTAAGAATAATAGTTTGTCTTTCAATCATGAAAAAACAAAACTTTTTACCGTTAGTTGCGATATAAAATTGTACATACAATAAAAGAACTTGTCACTTGGTCGGCACTTCTTGCTAATATAAAAAGATATATTTTGACATACATACTTAAACACCAATTATATGATTAGATCAAGATTATTTGATTAAATTATAAGTTTATAGAAGACTAAAATTATGATTATGATGTTTTGTTTGGTGTTCGTATATGAGATGGTGGTTAGTGGCGGCCTGCCCTCATTTTCGAATTATATATTTGCATGTTGGTATGAAATGCCAAATGCACCCAACTTACTCAGTAAAAGGTAATGTATTTTAACTACTTTTTATTCTGAAATATGTATTTAGTTACATATAGAACAAACATTAATTAATATTCTAACCTATTTTTGAACATATAGTCATTGTCCGATTGACAAATTAATATTCGACAAAATACTACAATTGACGTACAAAAAAGTCATTTTAAGTTTGAGCAAAATCTTTTATAAATAAACACCATCAATGGGCAGAAAAACTATATGAATTCTTAAACCAAGAGTTAGCTTAAACATTAATTTTGCATGTATTTTTTTTTTTTTTTTAGTTCAAAAGACCCGGTAAATATATTACTCCAAACAATATTTAAGTACAAAGGATATGGGTGAATCTCATATCTCAGCCCGTTACATAGGCCCGGTAAATATTATTTGTTTAAGGATTTCAATTCGGTTACACTATATCATAATAGTTTCTTTTCTAAAGTTTCAGTACTACATGTATGATAGCGAGACAAATACTTCGTAGTATATTTGGTAAAACTAGCTAAAGCTGTAGATGGAACTGAAATTGAAGTTTATACAATTCTTTATTAGTTATTTGAATTAAGTAACATCCAATTTTTTTAAACTTATAAAAAACTATATTTATCAAAGTTTTCTTACCCTTTGGTAGCAAAATAAAACTAGTTTATTGACGACGTATAATACGGATAATAGGTCTACTGGGCTCCGGCCCAACAGACAGAAACACTGGACATCGCCGGAGCCCAAGCTGCGAGCAAGGTGCGACCTGAACTTATAAGGATGCACGCAAATAATCTAAGTGACACATCCGAAGTAAGATTACGGATCCATTCACAGTCCAGAATATGATCTATGTCTACAATTACGATTAACCTATGGATCCTTGCCCGACAAGGGTCCCACTCTACCCACTATTATAATGTGCGATATACTAGGGAACCCTAGTATTTCACCCACCTATAAAAGGCAGCCTTAAAATATATTTATGAGGTATGACTTTCTCACACATCCCAATACATACATATTTCTCTCATAACATGAATACTTACTCTCACGCCGGAGATTAATCGTTGGGTGCGTCCCTGCGGTAAAGCTAACGGTTTACTTTCATTTGTGCATGCAATCAATCAACCACTTGGATTAGTGCACAACTCATGCACAGATAGTCCATCAAGGACGGCCCAATACAAAACCAAGCCTAATATCTACCCCTCACACTTTTTGCACTAACAAGTTGCCGATACCCGTGGGACCCAGTGCACAACTGCGTTCTCTAAAATACTCACCATGAGCCGCCAAACAAACCCTGACCCTTCCGTTCCCACATCCGTCATGCGAAATACGGGGGTAAAGGAAAAAAGAAACAGTATTGGGAGGTGACAATAGGCCTACGCCTCACACGGATCTCCAAGATTACTGTGATAAGTATTACCACCAGATATTGCCAATCATTGTGGAGAAATATCATCAAGAAAAGAAGCAAGAAAAGCTCAAAGGAGTAAAAGCTCACCTTACTTTCGAGGAAACATCACAACAACCCGAGTCCGGAATGCCTAACCAGAGAAAGGATCTCTGGAAGAAAATTGAGGCTAAGTGCCGTCGGAGTGCGTCCGTTAGCCCTGAGCCACAGAGTGATAGGTCAAGGTCTCCAAGGGGAAGGGGTCCAGACAAAAAGAGTGTGTTCAAGATGTTGGAAAAGGGTGTGTTCCATTGACTCGGAAGCAGAGAAAAGAGTATATCCATGCACTCGCAAGACCCCCGACGCCAACCTCACCATAGTGACTGAGGGATGGAGGAAAGCTATTACCAGAGTTTCTGTTCCCGTAATTCTGGAAGGCACCACAGCCATGGGGCATCTGCCCGGTGGAGGGATGACCTATATGAAAAAGAAGACCGAGGCTACAAAATAGGAGATCAAGGTCAAGAAGGCATAGATCCAGCATCGAAGATGATGACTTAGCGCAGCCATGGATGTACTGGGACTCCGACCAGTTCACACCTCGCATCCGCTACTTTGAGATGCCAAGAAGAACTCGATTGCTTACTCAGGTTAAAACGTATGATGGAAGCGAAGATCCAGAGGACCAGCTCAAGATCTTCCAGTCCGTAGCCAAGGTTGAACGATGGGTCATGTCAGTCTAGTGTCAAATGTTCAATTCGACATTAACCGGGTCTGCCATAGTATGGTTTGATGAGCTAAAAGAAGCATTCCTTGTAAACTTCCTCCTACAGAAGAAGTGTATTAAAGACCCCGTAGAGCTTCATCACATCAAGCAGGTGGAAGGAGAATCTATTGAGGATTTCATGGAAAGGTTCAAAAAGGAGAGCAGGGATGTGAAAGGAGCGCCGTAAGTGCTAAAAAAATGGGGATTCATGCACGGAATAACCAAACTAGAGTTGATCAAACGTCTGTATGATAACATCCCTAAGTCTGTCGATGAAATGAAGAGGGCAACCATGTCTTTCCTTAGGGGGAAGTGGCAGCCAGAAATCAAGAACAAAAGAAATCATTCTCACCGTGGACGTAACAAGATGGGGGCTAAAAGCAAATTTTTTGGAAAAGGGGGTTTAAGAACCAACAAAGAATGGAAAGGAAGCATGCCCAGTTTACCCTCCTCTCTAAATCCCCAAAGGAAATCTTGGCTCTTGAAAAAGAAAATTTCAAACCTCCTCCTCCGATGATAACTATAGTAGAAAAGAGGAACGTCAATAAGTTTTGCGACTTCCATGGAGAGGTAAGACATAACACGGATGAGTGTATGCACTTGAGAAGACAGATAGAAGAACTGATAAGAAATGGAAAGCTGTCGCACATGATCAAGGAGCTGAAATAGAATAGTGGAAAAGATCAACAAAAAATAGCTAAGAAAGGGGAAACATCAACAAAGGATAAAGTGCCAGCAATCCTAATGATAAAAAGATGTAAAAAATCAGCCAAGCAAAGAATAACACAAAGTTTCTCTCCTAACCCATCGATATCTTTTTTGGGTAAAAGGTCAAAAGACCCGATAAATATATTACTTCAAAAAATGTTTAAGCACAAAGGATATGGGTGAATCCCACATCTCAGCCCGTTACATAGGCGGAAAAGCTTACATAACAAGATACTTCCAATTCTCTAAATAAGAAAAACAAATACTCAAAAGATACCATTAAACTCATATGAAAACAACATTACTTTATACCAAGACCTTGGAGCTTGATACCATACGTATCATATAAAGCATCCAAATTCCCTGGAAGATCATAGACCTAATCCGCATAGTCATCATAATCATCTTCACGATCATGACCACCACTAAATAGATTCATGGACTCATCAAAAGTATTCACAACCTCCTCTTCATCACTATCTGAAACAACAATCTCTCTCACCTTAGAGAATGGGTTAACCCTCTTAGTAGAAGACGTAGACCCCGGATAATCAACCTTTTTAATAGGATGACCATCATCATCCACAAAAGTAGCTTTCCTATCAATAAGTAGCTTTTTAAGCTCCCCAATTTTCTCAACTATAGGATTAGAATCAACCTCCTTTATTCCCATTGAATTACTCACAATTGGTTCTTGTGATGCATTACCAGTCTCTAAAGACCCGTGTTAATACAAATATCGCCTAAAAACGTTATTTATATTTTACGATCTTTCTTAGTTTTGTTAACTACAAAAGGTAAAGTCTATTTTTAGCAAATCGTAAATATAGTTTTAAAGTATTTTACTTAACATCACTCAAACGACATTTACATGTTTTCATAAAGTGATTTCTAATTGTAAAATGGTTAATTATACTTTAGTTTAAGTACATATGTTAAAAATGTCTTATAAGTATATTTAGCAAGTTTTCTAAATAGTGTGTCTTATTAGGATATAAGTAAGCAAACTCTTTTTGGTAAATCATTCACTTGCTAAACATCTCAAACAAACATTTTTAAATCTATACATAAACTCTTATACAAGAATACTTTCCTTTTCAAGTATATCTAAAATTAGAAATAATATGTATACTTACATCATCACTTGCATCACACATGTCCTTTCAAGGAAACATTTGTGTAAGAGACATGTTTTATTTTGTATAGAATCATACTCAAAGATCTCAAAGTCGACTTTGTGAGATTTTGAGAATATTGAGTTAGATTGTGTGATATCTTGTGCAGGATTCTGTCAGACATGATGGTGGAACCCTCAGGTACAACAGACGGAACCAAAGTAATGGTTCCGCCGTATCCATGGGTTGATTAGGATGCTTTCCTATAAATAGCAACCCACTCTTTGTGTTTTTCTCGTCACTTACAATCATAACATATTGCATATACTTTTATTTGTCTCTTCTAACTCAGATCCATTTCATATTTGTGAGTCTTTCTTTGTAGCAAGAAGATCATGACTTCACTAGCTTCGACACAACGTTGCAAGACTTGTTAAGCATAGCATAGTATAGACTTGTAAAGTTTATACATCATTTCATTGTATTCACTTGTAGTGATCTGTTAGTATTTTAGTCCTCAAAATACTTAGTGTATCAGGAGTTGTTGTACCCTTGTAAAAGAACTATCGGGAGTGGTTGAACCCTTGTGAAAGAACTCGACATCTAGCTTAGTGTCGGAAATAATGTGTAAGCAACGTGTAAGGTTTTCTCCACTGGTTAAAGGAGCTTGTTGACTAGTGCAAGAAACTCTCAAGTTGGATACTCTGGGTGTGGAGTAGGGCAAGGAAAAATAGTCCTTGTAGCCGAACCACGATAAACATCCGTGTTATGGTTTGATCGTTTCTTACTTTTATTCTTGTATATTATTTATTGATTGGTAAGTCTTAAATTGTCAATTACACGTAAAAGGTTTAAAAAGAAAATTAAATTAAAAACCGGTAAACTATTCAACCCCCCCCCCCCCCTCTAGTTTTCCCCAACCCGTCCTCCTTTGCTTCATTTGGAATACCAGAATTCACATCCTTAGTCACTTCATTGGTAGGAATACCAAAGTCATTAGTATCATTCATATGAAGGGCATCAAACCGGTTTGATGTAGCAATATTCTTACCACTCGTTAAAGGCAAGAAAGAAAACATCAAATCCATTACCTTAAAGTTCATGAAATGGTAATGGAAAAAGATTCAGAGATAGTTAAAGGCAAGAAAGAAAAGATCAAATCCATTGCCTTAAAAGCTAGAGTAGAATCAAGTGACAATGAGGAATCAAGTTCGGATAGTGAAGATGAGAAATATGCCATGGTGGTTAGAGAATTCAAGAAGTTCTTTCGAAGACGAGGAAAGTTTGTTAGGCAACCTAAAGATGAAAAGAAAACTTCACTAAAAGATCGTGATGTAAAGAAAGGCAAGAATGAGATAAAGTGTTTTAGATGTGGAGATACAAGCCATTTAATAGGAGAATGTCCGAAACCACCCAAAAGCAAAACTCAAAGTGCTTTTATAAGTGGTGCTTGGAGTGATAGTGAGAATGATGACGAAGAGCCGATAAATGACGAGGTAGCTCTTACGGCTAAAGACTCAAATGAGGTACATTCCGATTCATCATACTCTTCTATTGATGATAACACTTTGCAACAAGAATACAACAAACTTTGCGAGTTGAGCTTAAAAATCATAAACAAAAACAAATTTTTGAAGACTAAAAAGGAATTTTTAGAAAACGAAGTTTATGAATTAAAAGAAAAAGCTAAACGTTTAGAAAAGGGTAAAAATGTTGACACAACCTCCAAATCATGTCAAGAGTACAAACTTGAGATTGAGAAGCTTAAAATTATACAAGATAATCTTATTAAACAAAACTCAAAGTTTAAGAAGTTTGATAAAAGTATTTGTTGTGCGGATGAAATAATGAAACTCCAAAAATCACCTTTTGATAGAACAGGGTTAGGATTCATGAAATCAGGATCAATAAGTAGTTTAAAGAAACAAGGCGAAAAAGGGCAAGAAAATGACAAAACTGCAGCAGTGACCCATGGAAATGACGGAACTCAAAATTTGGTTCCGCCAGTTGAACCCATTGGTTCCGTGGAAATTGCTGCTGAACAGAACACTTCAGTAACAAACCGTAATGAATTTGTTAGTGTTACAAAGAAGTCCAACATTAGTTCAACTGAAACTAAACTTAAACCTGCCATTAAAATAGGAGTAGGACTTGCTAAAAATGAATTTAGAACTAGAACTACTCAACCAAGACCTAAGACGCCTATATCCAAACGCCCCTTTCCAAAGACCAACTATAACACACAACCCTACTTTCAACATAGTTGGGGTCAAAACATACTTAGACAACATCAAGTTCCAAACTATATGTCTTGGAACCTGTAACACCCCCAAAATTTGATACAGCGGAAGACTCAACAAGCTTTCGGGGTGCTACGGGGATTGGTATCCAACACAAGACAATATAGAACGAGATAAAGTAAACATAATAAAAACACAACCAAAACGGGGTTTTAAGGTTTACATTTATCCCAACATCATTCAGAGTCAGGCCCAAAATAAAATAACAATAGGTCCAAATTTAATTATCAGAGTTTAGAAAAATAGATCCATGAACCGTGTGCCTTGGCCGAGCCTTCCATTCCAAGCATGCATCTCAACACTTAATTCCCTGAGAAAACGTGCTAAAAGTCAGCTTTCGCTGGTGAGATCATAGGTTTAAATTCAACTAACAATATAGTGGACATATACGCAAAACGCTTGCTAGCTAGACTAAGGATTCGCTAAAAGCCTGCGGATACCCTCCGCTCTCAACATAACACACGGTTACCCTCCCGCACTAACATAGATATTCGGGTAGCCCCCGCAATACCAATAATAACTCGGATAACCTCCGAAGTATTAATAACCTATAGGTGCACACTATAGTATCTAAATAAGTCAACCTTGAATAGTACACACAACATATATGTGACTAAAGCTGACAATTTCAAATAACCAAATAAGCCAACCTTAAATAGTACACACAACCTATATGTGACTAAAGCTGACAATCCACCAATAACCAAATAAGCCAACCTTGAATAGTACACACAAAAGGTGTGACTAAAGCTGACAATATATCCTAGTTCATACGCATAGCAAGTTTAGAAAAAATATAAAAGCGATAATAGTCCACGTAAAATGATTTGCACGTTTCTCACCCCAATCATTGAAAACATAGTTCAAGAATAAAAAGTGGGGCTATGACTCACCTCTAGTCCAGAAAATAGCAAGAAGAAGTCGGTAGAAATAAGATGTATGATAACTCACGAAACAGCAACTACGGACTTGGCACGACCTAACAATATTAACTCTTTCAGAAATCATTTCCTCAAATTTACAATATTCCCAAACCCGGACGAGAATCCGTTTTATTTCCGAAAATCCATTTCGTATTAGTTTGGTGTATTTGCGTTTGGTATCCATACGGGTGGTGGGTTGACTCAAAACAAACCAAAAAGATCACATCTAGAATAATAAAATAAACTATAGATCTAATATTAGCCCAATATATTATTTAAATAAATCGCCGAAGTTTACCAAGTCCGTCGATTTGATAATCCTCATATTTATTTACGTAACATACCGTTCCAAGATTACACCCAACCTAAAGCACATAGCACATAATTACTATATAGTATATATCATAGTTTAATAAATTTCTCATATATATCGTCAAATTGGCCAGATTTCCCGATATATACACTCGCAATTTATTACACTTTACATATACTACAACCTATGGGCGTCGTAGGATACGATGCCCACTAATATATTCATTTCATATAGCCAAATAACCCGGTTCAACCTTACGGTTAAGTGGTTATTTAGTTATAGAAAACGTCTATATTAGTCGTCATATATCCGTGACAACACGAACGTCACAATTAGTAACTTACCTGGACCCGAGTGACAACGATTTCGCATAACTCAATAAGTTTATCCGTTATATATCCGAAATGACATTTTTATTAATCGTTTAATAATTGTCGGGAGTTTCCCATTTTATAACGCAATTTTTATAATAATAATACGTTCAATAATATTACGCCACTTACGTAGCCTAATATATATCTAATTGTATTATTTATAATACGACTCGTGATTATTATTATTATTAATATACGCGCCTATATAGTTATATATACGTTATTCACGTATATATGTTCATATAAACGTTCATATTATCAATAATTATTATTACGAGTTTTATTATTTTCGTTTCAATTTTAATAGTTATCGAGTCATACGAAATGGTCACATGTCCGAGTCATGACTCTCAGCTCATTGTCCAAGTCCAATAATATAAGTAAGATTCATAATAACCAAAAGTATCTCCGTCCAACACAATCTCAATCCACGTGCTACAACAATAGGGTCCGACTACGGCACCCGACTACCCTATCTCCGTCAATCTAACGACCGTCTCACAATCGGTCCCCAATATCTCTTTTCGTCAACAACTTCACAATATCACAATAATTCCCTTGTCGAGACCACAAAAGGTCTCGACCCAACAAAAGCATTCGGCCGAAAATATAATGCCACAACAATGTCCAAAATTTAGTTCACAAATGTTACAAGAAATAACATCATCAAGGTTAATGTTTGGGTCGGTTTACCAAGCCAAACCCGAGCCCTCGACTCACTTGAGTCACGGCTCAATACCACGAGTCACAAGGACTCGAATTAACAATCACGGGTCGCAAAAAAAATAAGCTCCAAAGAGCACCCTCCAACTGCCATTCGACCACTTGGGTCGCGGCATCAATAACCATAATCGGCCAAAAGGCCTAGACTCCATCGAGCCAAACCATAACCCAACAATAGAACATGTAAACCATAACTTCAAAGCCACAAGGAGCAATTTAACAAGCCATAGGCTCGAATCCCACAACAAGCCGTGAGTCTTCGACTCACGGTTCGTTCGAACCCACAAGAAAAACTAAACCCCGGATACCAAACATTTATGAAAACACGATTTCATCAAAAACCCATAAATATATCACGTTTTAAATTGAAAACCCACTCGGATCTCATCCATTCGTGACCCTTGGTCATGATTCGAACCACAAATCGAGTCAAAACTCGACCTACCTTCTAAAACAATACCAAATCGAAGAGCACTCAAGAAAATAACAAGAAGGTGATGATGAACTCGTGATTATTTTGGTTCGGATTTGGTGTTAACGTAAGAATTAGGGCGCGTGTAGGGGTAGATCGGATAGAGGATGAGATGGGGAGTCTATTGGTGGTGGTCGTGTGGTGTGGGGGTCGGCGGTGGAGCAGTGGTGGTGGCCAGAAGTTGGGGTCGGCTAGGGTTAGGAGATGGGGGAAAGAAGATGGAGGTGAGAGAGATGGAAGGTTGTGTTTGTTTGTTGTGTACCGAAAACCACAAGGACCATATTTTGTAGTTAACTCTTTTTATTATTATTTTTTTTGAAAGTTATTACTAATAATAATAATAATAATAATAATAATAATAATAATAATAATAATAATAATAATAATAATAATAATAATAATAATATTACTACGGTGTGGAGCGGGTAACGTGGGTAAATGTAAAAACATATGGCCCGAACCCGAACTCATTTTAAACTTCAATATCTCTCGAAAACATCTCGTAACTAATTAAAAATATAGTCGGACTCGTTAAGACGAATCATAAACTTTTGTTAGGTAATCCTAGTGCCAAAGTCAACGTAGTACCAAGTGAGAATTCAAATATACATCACCGAGCATTTAATCAAAAATGAATTATGAACATAATTCACGAATTCCATAACGTCGTTAATTAAGAATATCCATAAAATAGGTCTTACAAGTTCGTTGTGAAATGAAAATTTCAAATAAAAATTATAAACGAACTTAAATCGTAATGCGGGTTTTTGAAATAGCTCCCTAAACTGCCGGTTGTCACATCCTCCCAGTCTCAGAAGGAAACCCGTCCCGGGTTTCACTCGGAAAAATTCATCTACGAAGTGAAAAGCTTCGGATGTCTCTTCCTGAACTCGTCCTCACGTTCCCACGTAAATTCTGGTCCATGTCGGGAATTCCAACGAACCTTGACGAGCGGAATGCGACTTCGCTTGAGTCGTTTAACTTCACGATCTAAAATCTCAATAGGTTCTTCCACGAAATTCAGTTTCTCATCAACACTAATATCCCTCATTGGAATGACGGGCATTTCATCAGAAAGACATTTCTTCAAATTACTCACGTGGAACACGTCGTGAACTTTACTCAGTTCATGTGGTAATTCCAACCTATAAGCCACGGGTCCAATCCTTTCTAAAATCAAGAATGGTCCAATGTAGCGTGGGTTGAGTTTACCACGTTTCCCGAAACGTATTACACCTTTCCAAGGCGAGACTTTCAGCATTACTTTGTCTCCAACCTGGAACTCTAAAGGTTTACGTCTCTGCTCGGCGTAGCTCTTCTGCCTATCTCTGGCCGCTTGCAACCGATCACCAATCTGAGCCACTTTCTCTGTAGTTTCCAAAATAAGCTCAGGGCCTGTAAGTTGACTATCTCCAACTTCTGCCCAACCAATAGGCGAACGACACTTTCTGCCATACAAAGCTTCGAATGGTGCAGCCTTAAGACTTGTGTGGTAGCTATTATTATAGGAGAATTCCGCAAGGGGTAAATACTTCTCCCAGCCTTTACCAAAGTCTATGATGCATGCACGAAGCATATCCTCTAACGTCTGAATGGTCCTCTCACTTTGACCATCGGTTTGGGGATGATATGCAGTACTCATATCAAGCCTCGTCCCCAAAGCCGTTTGAAGTGATCGCCACAAAGCTGACGTAAAACGACTATCACGATCCGAAATAATAGATATCGGGACTCCATGACGCGAAATAATTTCCTTCACATATAACCTCGCAAGCTTATCCACACTATCATCTTCACTAATAGCTAAGAAATGAGCAGACTTTGTCAGACGATCCACAATTACCCAGATAGCGTCACAACGGCTAGCTGTCCTCGGCAATTTGGTAATGAAGTCCATAGTAATCCGCTCCCATTTCCAGACTGGAAGTTCTGGTTGCGTTAGTAATCCTGACGGTCTCTGGTGTTCAGCCTTAACCTTATCACATGTCAGGCACTTACCAATGTACGATGCTATATCTGCCTTCATATTTGGCCACCAATAGAACTTCTTAAGATCCTGGTACATTTTATCGGAACCAGGATGAATGGAGTACTTTGACTTATGCGACTCATGCACAATCAATTCCCGAATTTCTCCATATAAAGGTACCCAAATCCGATCTCCAAAACATAATAATCCATCAGAACGCTTAAAAAATCCTTTCTCATTATCAGCCATTCCAAATATATTCTCGGCAGATCTATGCTCTGCTTTCAACGCTTCCGTTTGAGCTTCAAGTATTTGAGATGGTAATGGCGATACGATAGTCATTCCCAATGACCTAACTCGTAATGGTGGTACTCTTTCCTTACGACTAAGAGCATCAGCAACAACGTTTGCTTTACCAGGGTGGTAGCGAATTTCACAATCATAATCGCTTAGCAACTCAATCCAACGTCGCTGTCTCATGTTGAGCTCTTTTTGATTTAAGATGTGTTGTAGACTTTTATGGTCAGTAAATACAACACACTTTGTTCCGTATAAGTAATGTCTCCATATTCTTAAAGCAAAAACCACAGCACCTAGCTGCAAATCATGGGTAGTGTAGTTTTTCTCATGCTTTTTGAGCTGTCGGGAAGCATAAGCTATTACTTTCTCTCGTTGCATCAACACGGCTCCCAAACCTTTATGTGAGGCGTCACAATAGACGACGAAATCCTCGTTACCTTCTGGTAACGCTAAGATAGGAGCACTACACAACATTTCCTTAAGCAATTGAAACGCTTCCTCTTCTTTATCTCCCCATTCATACGTAACGCTCTTTTTGAGTCAATTTGGTCAATGGTTTAGCTATCTTCAAAAATCCCTCAATGAATCTTCGGTAATAACCAGCTAAACCCAAAAATTGACGAACTTCGGTTGGGGTTGTAGGTGCAGCCCAATCTTTTATCGCCTCAATTTTAGCAGGATCCACATGGACTCCTTGTCTGTCAATCACATGACCCAAAAATTGTACCGTCGGAATCCAAAATTCGCATTTCGAAAACTTGGCATAGAGTTTCTCCTTCCTGAGCAATTCCAAAATAAGTCTTAGATGCTCCTCATGCTCTTTCTCACTCTTTGAATAAATCAGAATGTCATCGATGAATACAATCACAAACTTGTCTAAGTAAGGCTTACACACACGATTCATGAGATCCATGAATATTGCTGGTGCGTTAGTCAACCCAAACGGCATCACCTGAAACTCGTAATGCCCGTAACGGGTTCTGAAAGCCGTTTTCGGAATATCTTCCTCGCGAACTCGAAGTTGATGATATCCTGATCTCAAATCGAACTTTGAATACACACTCGATCCTTGAAGTTGATCGAACAAGTCGTCGATCCTAGGTAACGGGTATCGATTCTTCACCGTTAACTTATTCAACTCTCTATAATCAATACACATACGAAACGATCCATCCTTCTTCTTCACAAATAAGACTGGGGCTCCCCAAGGTGAAGAACTTGGTCTTATGAATCCTTTTTCGGCTAACTCCGCCAATTGTTTCGACAACTCCTCCAGTTCGGTAGGTGCAAGACGATAAGGTGCTCGTGCTACAGGTGCAGCACCAGGTATCAACTCAATCTGAAACTCCACTTGTCTAGTCGGCGGGATTCCCGGCAAATCATCGGGAAACACATCAGAAAAATCACGTACTATAGGCACATCTCCAATGCACCTTTCCTTTTTCTTCGTCTCTCCCTTCTCAGAAATTTGGGCTAAGAAAAGGTAACATCCCTTCTCCATTAGCTTCGGTAACTTCGTGCAAGATATAACTGCTAATCGGGATGGGCTCCTAGAATCCTTTCGGTCTCCCAATATGTTTAGGACTTCCTTTCCGTATGGTACACGCACGATCTTCTCGTCGCAAAGTATGTGAGCACGATACTTCGACAACCAATCCATACCAATGATGACGTCAAAACTTCCTAACGTGACGGGTAGAAGATCTATATTGAAAGGGTGGTTCAAGAAATTTAACGTACAACCGCGAATGATGGTATTAATCCTTTCTCGGTTTCCATTAGCTAACTCAATATCATATCCAATTCCTAAGGCCATCGGGGGTTTCTCTAGTAAGGGTGCAAACGTAGTGGACACAAAACTCCTATCGGCACCAGTATCAAATAGTATGGAAGCATAACGATTATTGAGGAGGAACGTACCAGTAACGGCGTTCGGATCTTCTCCTCTCTCGTTCCCGAGTGCATACACTCTTCCCTGAGCAGCTCCAGCTTCCACACGTTGGTCCCCAATATCTTGTCGTCCACGGTTTCCTCCAGCTCCACGGTTTCCATAATTGTACCCATTACCACCCGAGCCTTGATTTCCACGGTTCCGCGATTCTCTACACTCATTCCTATAGTGTCCCTTCTTTCCACACCCATAACAAGTAACATCTGCCTTGTTTCTCATCTCTGGAGCAGCTTGAACCATAGCAAGAGGTCGAGCTCTACAGTCCCTAGCTGTGTGTCCTTTCTTTGAGCAGTTCTGGCATTTCACACTACACCATCCAGTATGATGCTGATGGCAACGATCACACTTGGGTGCATCACCGTTCTGATTCTTCTTATCTCCATTCCCAATAGCATACACCTTAGCTTGTCTCTTGTTTCGATGATCATTACTCTTAGAGTGACGGTCTCTCCTTCTCTTTCCATTCTTCTCCTTATCAGCTTCTTCTAATTCCAACGAATCCATAAGTTGTTGAGCAATTGTAATTGCCTCATGGATGTTTGCAGGCCTAGCAGAAATCACATCATTCCTCGTAGCTACAGGCAACCCATCAGTATACCTCTCGATCTTTTGAGTCTCAGTTTTCACCATATCTGGGCATAACAAGGCTAATTCCTGGTAACGACGATTGTAAGTCGCCATGTCAGTACCTTTCACCTTGTGGTTCCAAAACTCAATCTCTACCTTCTTGACCTCATTCCTTGGGCAATAAGTCTGAATCAGCAAAGACTTAAATTGCTCCCAAGTCATGGCATAAGCTACATCACTCCCAACTGCATTTCGGTAGTTGTTCCACCAAGTCAAAGCTTCATCCTTGAAAGTAAAAGAAGCAAACTTTACCTTCGCATTCTCCGCACAACCGCTGACATTAAACACTGACTCAGTCTTCTCAATCCATCTGACTAAGTAAACCACTCCTTCAGTTCCACCAAACTCAATGGGTGCACAAATCTTTAATTCCTTGTATTGAACCATGTTAACTAACAAGGAAAAAAGATACAAGGTTATAGTTTCGTAATCCCACGAGTTGTGGACCCTGCGTAAAACTTTCCAGTGGTTAGAGCTTTAGGCGGAAGCAATGCAACCGTTGCAGCCATTTCCGCAGCATCATCAGCCGAATGATTCCCTTTGCCATCCGTCATTGATGTTTGAGTGAACCCCGGACAAAAACAGTTCACACTTGCCACACCTTCATACTTACTAGCCAAAACCTGAGAGTACGTGTTCAAGGGAAGCTTGGACACTGAATAATCAGTCCATATCTCGGGCCACCCTTGCTTTTTCCATCTTCCTTCTTTCACGTCTTCAAGAAAAACATTAACCACCATGTCTATTCGCTCTTCGCTTAGTGTTTCTTTGTCACCAAGTAAAGCCTTCATTTTTGCATTCTTAAGCTTATACATGATATAAACCAAAGAACTGGTTAGACAGAGCATCTCAAATCGTACGAACTTTTTCAAGTTCATAACACTACCCCGTTTACGTCATTTTTTTATAAACCTGTAGAATTAAATACTTATTCATTATGAACTTCAGTCTCTTGCTTTCATTTGAGTTTTATTTTCCATGTGCATGTATCACTACAAGAAAAACCGCTTTTTGCGACTACACAAGTAGTCGCTAGAAGTGCCACATGTAATGCGCGTATATGTAAGTACTTACATCTAATGTCCCAAGTCTAGAACTTATGTTGAGGATGCGGCTTATGGAAGCTGAACGACAAACTAATGGCAACATGGCCTCGGTGAATAATTTGGAACCGTAATAGTTTGTGTTAATCACTGTCTCCGCATGGTCTATCGAATTCTCACCTATAGGGTTGTAACACACGGCTGCGTTGTTCACCTATACAAACATTCATATCCATGAACATTATTGAAAATTATTAACAATCCAAAAGTAAATTTAGTTCATCTTTATGTTACTCTAATTTATCTTAATATTATCACTACCATAAGCATACTAGCAAGAAATGAAGCAAATCAATATATTCGACTATTCGCATGTAAAATTATAGTGTGAAACACACACGCACACTACTCCATCCGTCCTAAAATATAAATCTATTTTGACTTTTTATTTGACTTTAAATATTTTTATTTGTATTAAATAATATTTGATAAAAATTATACAAGCGAAAATATATTTTAAACTCAATCTATTTATATATTTTGTATCAAGTATTATATTATATAAACATAAATATTTAATATCAAATTTTAATTCAAAAAATAAAAATGTAATTATATTTTAATACGGAGAGAGTATATATTTTTTTTATCATTACTATATATGGTTTGGTTGGTAAAGTTAGATGTCCCAATATCTAGAAGCCACACAATACATTATTTTGTCTCAGCAAAATCAGAAAATACAGAACCAAATACTTATTTTGTCCCAGCAAAATCAGAAATTATTGTAAAATATATTAATGAGTACATATGAAATTTTTGAACATCCAAATAGTGTATATAACATTGGCGCTGTAAAACAATGTCATTTTATTAAGTTATTTAAGCTCACTCAAGCTCGTTCATGTAGAAAACTATATATTGAATTTGAGTAGAAAAAAATGAGCCAAAATTAAAGCTCCAGGTTATAAGCACTTAAGTTAACTTATTACTGAGTTTATTGCGCGATATGTAATTGCTACTAGCTAGTTGTAAATGACTCAAGTTAATTGACCCTCAAATTCAACACAAGCCCATTCAAGGCAAACTTAATCGAACTCGTAAGTTGGTTAGGAGCTTGCATCATGGTATCTTGGGAAAATATCTTGTTTAAGGTTGTTGAGCCCATTTCTATGCACTCGCAGCTCTATGTTACGATGATTAAAGAATGACTCGAAAACAATTACTCCCTTAGAGACCGTATTATAAAGTTATCTTGCAAATAAAGAGTACTAACCAGAATATCAAACCCATCGAATCTTGAACGAAACCACGAAACAAAAGAGAGAATAGAGGCTGAATTTGAAATATCAAGCTGACAAAGATGAACATTATGGTCGAGCCCAAGTTCCTTAAGCGAATCCATAGCCTTTGAGCCTTTGGACTTATCTCGAGCCGTTAGCACAACACTCAACCCCAATTCAGCAAATCTTTTAACCAACGCGTACCCAATACCCTTATTTGCTCCAGTGACAATCGCTACCGTGTCCTTCGACCACCATCTAACCATGATTTTAGTTTGGCAAATACGTTGTTTTTGTTGTTGTTGCTTTGATGGTGATGCCATATATGTATTTAGCATAGATAAGAATGTGAGAAATTTTAGGCAAATGAGATGGAGACTAATGTTGAAAGAAATGGATTTATATATAATTGACTAGCATGACGTATGATATATGTCTTGTAGAGGTTTTTTAAATATCATAACTAACATATAAGTTACCAGATTGGTTGCAATAAATAATTGTCTTCGTGGATGTTATAAAACTCCAATAGGTTTCCGTAGGTCATGGAAATTAAGCTAAACTACTATCAATACTACATATAAAAGAAAAATAGTCAACCTTGAAAAATGGAAATTTTAAAAAATTTTACTAAAAAGAATTATGAAATATAATTAATACTCTTATTAAAACACCCCATTACTTAAAAGTAAAATGATTTATTCACATTGTACAACCAATTAAAAACATATCTACCAAATTAAATACAACCAATTAATACAAATCACAAACCGGGTTGACCCGGGATGCTTCAAACCAGACGGGTTGAACCGGTTTAATTTGACCCATTTTCGACCCAACTTAACAAGTTGACCCGGTTTAAATCGACCAATTTTTCGACCGGAACGGTTCACCCGGTTGAACCACACGGGTCGAACCGGGTTTTAAGACATTATGTTTAATTCCTAAATATTCAAACTTTATTATTTTTCATTTATAACCTATAAACTTTTTTTGATGAATAAACTATTTGTCACTATAAATAATGTATGGTCAAATCTTGAAAAATGAAATCTTGAAAGTTAAAGGTGAGAGAAATGCATAGTATAATCAATATTCTTATTAATACACCTCATAACTTTAAAGTACAATAATTTATTCACATTATACAACAAATTAAAAGTATATATATCGAATTCAAAACAACCAATTAAAACACCCTTTACTAAAAAGTACAATAAAATTTTCACAATGTACAATTTAAACAAGCTACAACATAATATAAATATAAAATAATTAACACACTAACTAATGTTATTTTACACATTATACAAAATAATAAAACACACAAAGATTCATACAAGATAACAAGTTGATGGTACATATAATTTTGAAAACTGGACCGGACCAACGGGTTCAACCGGGAACCAGTGTCACCACCGGTTCGTCTAACTAATAAAAGCCATACGAAAACATATATTGCAAAATGAAACTATTAATACACATCGAAAACCAGGTTGACCTGGGACGCTTCAAACCCGGCGGGTGGACCCAATTTAATTTGACCCGTTTTCGACCCAACCCGTCGGGTTCACTCGATTTAAATTAGGGATGGCAAAAAAACCCGAACCCGACGGCGAAACCCGAAACCAGAACTAATTGGGGCGGGGCGGGGCATGCTAATCGGGTTACAGGGCGGGTTTGGGGATTAGACAAGGATTTTAATCGGGTTTGGGGTGGGGAGCGGGAAATCCTCGCCCCGCCCCGACCCGCCCGATTAATATATATACATATACAAATATGTCTGTACTTATATAGTATTTTGTTAGTATTTACGTAATAAAAAAATATTACTCTAATATTGTTAGTTTTTTTATATTTGTAAAATTGCAAAATTATGATTATAAAAACTCGTTTAATGTCATATTTTTAAGTTTTAATTTTTGGTTATATAATTTGTCATTATTTATGTATAATACAATCGTTGAAAACTTAATAAGGCTTGTTTGTAATTGATTATTCATAGGTCCGTTATTTCTAATGATATAAAAATAACAATAAATGTGAAATGGTGCGACTTTGATCGAGAATTGAACCTAAAGAGGACAACCCGATAAGATCCCCGTTTAATACGGGGCGGGTTTGGGGGACCATCACCCCAACGGGGAGCCCTGATTAGATCCCCGATGGGGATCGGGGCGGGTTTGGGGAGAACTTTGGTAATCGGGTTTGGGGATGGGGATAGCCGCCCCGCCCCAAACCCGCCCCGTTGCCATCCCTAATTTAAATCGACCCATTTTTCGTCCAGAACGGGTCGAACCGGGTTTCAAAACATTATGTTTAATCTCTAAATCTTCAAACTTTTATTATTTTTCGTTTATAACTCATAAACTTTTTTTTATCAGTAAACGATATGTCGCTATAAAATCCCGTTACTATGCACGGTTACTCGTCTAGTTTAAAGTGTAAATAGAATAATGTGCTTATGTAATATCCAAATGTTATATTGTAAAAATAACAGGGACACTTCAAAACTTACCTAACTTAAAAAAGATTGCCATGCAAAATTCTTACATGTTTACCTTTCTATTTTGGTTTGTTAACCAATTAAAACGATTTTCAAATGTCAACAAAACATGTCATTAGTGTACAGTGTAGTACTAGTGATCGATCTCCACTTTTCTTAAACTATATATGTGCACTTTTGCAGGGCTAATAATTTTAGACGGAAGAGTAAGATTTTTTTCCTTTTGAATAACTATGATTGCCGACATTTTGACAGACTAATATTATAAATATGATCATTTACTATACTATGTGTTGTCTGTAAACTTTGAACGTGATAAAGTTGTATTAGTTAGGAATTAATCATAAGATTAAGAATAATAGTTTGTCTTTCAATCATGAAAAAACAAAACTTTTTACCGTTTGTTGCGATATAAAATTGTACATACAATAAAAGAAAACTTGTCACTTGGTCGGCACTTCTTGCTAATATAAAAAGATATATTTTGACATACATACTTTAACACCAATTATATGATTAGATCAAGATTATTTGATTAAATTATAAGTTTATAGAAGACTTAAATTATGATTATGATGTTTTGTTTGGTGTTCGTATATGAGATGGTGGTTACTGGTTGACCTTTTACCCAAAAGATGGTGGTTACTGGTTAGTGGCGGCCTGCCCTCACTTTTGAATTATATATTTGCATGTTGGTACGAAATGCCAAATGCACCTAAGTTACTCAGAAAAAAGTAAGGTATTTAAACAAGTTTTCATTCTAACATCTGTATATTATTAATCGAAGCTATCACAAACAGAAATCTTGATTCTTTATTTCAGCACAAGCACCTTTAAATTTTCTGACCTACATGCGACCTTTTAGACATAGTAAGGCGACCGACATTGATATATATCCCCTACATTTTCATTTTTAATATACAATATTCAAATGAACCAAATATCAAAATTAGCCCAAAATCAACTATACCTGGTGGAGCCGGTTTCACTTGGTAATATTCAATCGGCCACTACTAGCTTTGGTGAGTTGAGTACACCCTCAACGATGAACCCTAGTAGTGTTAGTTTGAATGTGGATGATGCACCTGATTGTTCTATGAATGATACTCAGAAAGTGGAGCCGATTCCACTTACGAAAGCTACATCACATGGTGACTTGGAGCCGGCTACAAGTGCTGATACTCTGAAGCACTTGCTATCTAATGCGCATAAGAATTTTGATGAAGCCATGACTAATATTCAACGGGAGATTGTTGCTAATAAGGCTTCCTCTTCAAGTGGTACTGGGCATAATTCTAATTCGAAAGTTTCTGGTCCTAATGCTTCTAAGGATGATACTACTAGTGGAGTGAAGTCGGTTTCTTACGTGGTTGCTACTTCTACTGAACCTCAGAAACATGTATCTAATTTTCGGAGGTTGGAATGTAGCAAAAAGAAGGATGATGTTGACCTTTCAGTTCCATTGAAAGTAGTGGAAGAGGTAAACACGAGGTTTGAGAATACTCTTTACGGTTATTTCCTTGGCCAACGCCTTGCTCTTTCTGTTGTTGATTACTATGTACGCAATGCATGGGCTAAGTTTGGTGTGCAAAAGGTTATGATGAATGCTAAGGGATTCTTCTTCTTTAAGTTCAATTCGAAGAAAGGTGTTGATGATGTTCTTGAAAACGGTCCTTGGTTGATTAGAAATGTTCCTATTATTCTTAAACCATGGACATTGAACACTAATCTACTTAAAGAGGATTTGACTAACATCCCGGTGTGGGTTAAATTCCATGATGTTCCCCTTGCAATGTTTTTTGATGATGGCCTAAGTCTTCTTGCCACACTGATTGGCACGCCCAAAAGGTTAGATGCTTTTACAAGCCAAATGTGTAAGGAATCGTGAGGCCGTAGTAGTTTTACAAGATGCATGATAGAAGTGAGATCGGATGAGGTGCTTCGGGACAGCCTCACTGTTGAGATACCTTTACTTGAGGGTACGGGTTCAACTATTGAGAAGATACGGGTTGAATACGAGTGGCAACCACCCCGTTGTGACAAGTGTAAGATATTTGGTCATACTATGACTGATTGTCCTACAGTTGTTCTACCTCTTGTTCAGCCTACTAAGCCTGTTAATGATAGTTTCAAGACTGTCAATCACAAGAAGAAGGGAAAGCAAGGAGGTTCTACAATTCCGGGTCAAGGGGGTTTACTAAACCTGTTGTGGGTAAGCAGTTTCAGTATCAATCCAAAAAGAATCCTCCTGAACCTAAGAAAGTTGGTGACACTAAGAAGAAGACTTCTGATGTGGCTAGTTCTAGTGGTACTAAGATTTCTACATCTAACCAATTTGATGCTCTTAATATGGATGATACGGATACATTTGGTATTCCTACTTATGACACTAACAAGGATATGGATGCTGGCCGTACAATGGAAGTTAATGAGGATGAGTCGGTTAAGACTGGTACTATATCACAAGAACCGCTTGTGAGTGATTCAATGGGAACTAAGGAAGTTGGTTCTACTCCTATAGTTGATAAAATTAGTAAGCTTGAAAAGCTACTTATCGATGGGAAAGCTACTCTTGTGGATGATGAAGGTCATCCTATTTCGTCCACCTCTGTCACTAAGAGGGCTAACCCATTTTTCAAGGTGGGTGAGGTTGTGGTTTCTGATAGTGAGGAGGAAGAGGTTCTTAACACGTTCGACGAATCAGCAAATCTTTTTGGTGGAGGTCATGAACGTGAAGATGAGCTTGATGACTATGATGATTACTCGAAGCATGTTTACGATCTTCCAGGGGAATTGGATGCTCTTAATGCCATTTATGGCTTTAATATCCAAGGTCGTAGGAAGTAGTTTATATGTTTGTCCGAGTCTTTCAATATTATGTGGTAGTGGTTTTGTTTTCTTGTCTAGAAAATAGGAAGTATCTTGTTATGTAAGCTTTTCGCCTATGTAACGGGCTGAGATATAGGATTCACTCATATCCGTTGTACTTAAATGTTTTTTGGAGTAATATGTTTACCGGGTCGTTGACCTTTTAACCAAAATAAAACTTTAATCATCAATATCTATTAAGGCCCATGATAAGACAACCAAACAATTTGTGATGTCATTTTGCTAGCCCAGTTAACAACCAAACCGGTATATAACCCAAATGTTAGGACTTATAAATACATTTACAAAACCTAAATTACCTCATTCCTGCCCTATTTCCCTCACAAAAATACGCAGCCATGATTTGCAGCCACACAAACATCACATACTCTGATTTTTCTTTCTTATCTTGATAACCGAACATAACCAATCTATGTTTGCAAGAAAATCAGACCCTTTTCTTGAATATCAAACGAAAACTCTCTGTAAGGTTTTATGTTGTGTTCATCGTGATGGATGTTTTGGGATGGGGTTAGAACTGAGGTAGATGTAGATGTTGGGTTTTATAGTTGCTGTATACTTTCTGTTCGTGGACCATAGATGGAATAAGTTCGATGTTTGTTTTGGGTTCATTGATGATTGTTCTTTTCTTCTATCGTTTCATCTTCGTTTTTGTTTTGATATTTAACGGTAGATTTTTTTCTTTTTTTTGTGGAATGCATTAATCGGTTGAGGGGGTGAGGGGGTGACTGGTTTGTGAATTTTGGAGCCGTCCGACCTTGTGGTTGCAGTGGCGCCGCTCGGTCAGTGCAGGGGCGACCGGTCCGGTCGACCGACCACCGTGCCCAGCCTAATGATTTTATTTTTAAGTACTTGGCATAGTAGATTGATTAGCTTGTACATTATGTTTAAATGATTGTATATTTTGGTGAAGGGGTGAATTAATTAGTGTATTAATTATATGTGTTGAATAGATTGTTGACCTTAAAATCATTGTGCTTTACATACTCGTGCTTTGTGTTTTATGAATTGTAATTACTTAAAAGGTATTGTACATTGTGCTTAAATGGTTATAATTTTTGTTGAAGGGGTGTTTTTAATAGCATTAATGTTGTTTGGTAGAATTTTGGTCTTAAAATGACACTAAGCTGTTTTTTGTTGTACAATATGCTTACTTTGTTGTAATTCAGAAAATTGGGTACATTAAATTGTTGTAAACCATGCATTATTTCTTGTAAATCTGAAAATTTTGGAAAGAGAGTGCTTCATGCATTATATGTAGTATAGATTTCTTACCTATTTTTAAACATATAGTCATTGTCGGATTGACTATTAAATATTTGATACATGCAAGACCATGATAAACGTACAAAAAGTCATTATAAGCATGAGAAAATTTTCTGTTGAATAAACACTATTAATAGACGGAAAAATTATACTATGAATTCTTAAACTGAGAGTTAGCTTAAACATTAATCTTGCATGTATTATTTGTTTAAGGGTTTTAATTCGGTTACAGTATATCAGAGTATTTTCTTTTCTAAAGTTTATGATACTGGGACAAGTACAATATCAAATAATGGATTATGTAATGCTGTAGTGAGTATTACTCATGTTCGAATATTAGTATGTAATAGTTAGGATATAAGTTTAGCTCAAACTTAAGGAGGTTAGTCATGTATTAGGAAAGTTGCTAACTTCAACAATTGTAGAATCCTTGTTCACCAAAGATTAGGTTTCTCCCCATTCATTCTGTATAAATAGGGATGAGGGGGTGAGGTTTTATTTGTATCTTCTTTTCTTGCTCACGTTTAATAAACATTTGAGTGTAAATATTTCGTGTGTGTTGGTGCCACCCGGCATTAAGGGATCATAACCCTTTGCCAAGGTCTTGTTGGAGTAGTTCTTGATTCGTGGTTCCGCTCTAGAAACCGGTTTGTTGGATTTCTCACAAGAACTCAATTGGTCGTATTACAATGTAATCTTTGGATATCTGTGTTGTTTAATAAGTTAAGTTCTTTGTTGAATGCAATTTTTTGAAATCATGTGCTACAATGCAAATATGTACAAAGACATGGAGGTTCAAAACAAGTTGGGTTTAACCAACTTGGTCTTGTTGTTAAAACAAGGGTCCATGGAGTACATGTTCAAAAGCGTGTTTGGTTTAAGGTGGAACTGCAGAGAGCTCAGGAAAATCATGAAGCTGAGATAATTCAGGAGAGTAACGATCAAGCTGCAATGGCTCAAAGGTCAGGAAAATCAAAGAAAGTTGAAAAATAAACAAATTGAAGGAAAGACAAACACGGATTGCTTGGTGAATAACCAGGTACATCTTGGTGCAAAGGTCAGGGTAGACATTATGAAAACCGGAGTACCTGGTCAAGAGGGTGCAGAGGTTAATGTTGCTGAAAGGTATAGAGGTGATAGTAATATAGTTGTTATAGGAGTTGCTGCAGTGATAAAAGAATATGCACATTAGTCATTGACTTTCAGGGATGCAGTTGCTTGTGAGGTAATTTCCAAGTGGATGGTTGTAATGAAAGAAGATATGAATACTCGGTCTAGTATGTGTTTGCTCAACAATGGTTTCAGGCGAAGCAGTGAGGACAGTAAAATATATTACTGGAAGTATGCACCAGGTATGTTCATATATCTATTTCTCTATATAAATTATATGGGGTTTACTTGCGAAAGCAAGGATGAGATCTGGGTTACCAAGGGTTTGTTGGATGAAGAAAAGTAAAATATACTTGTTATGAAGATCTTCAGGACTCAGAGTGGTAATACTCTGAGGGTGTCACGATTCAGGTTTTCCAACGGGGTGTCGGTTCAGATATTGTTGGGGGGACACTCTATGCTGTTGTTAGAGGGTAGTCTGTCAGGTAATCGTAATGAAGAAAAGAAGAGTAAGGGGTCATGTATATATGAAGTTGGAAGTCATAAGTATCATGTTGTCTGCACGAGACCTGACATAGCATCTGCGGATGTGGGAATGTTGGATAGGTTTGATCGTGGATTATAGACGGACGTATATGCTTTTGTGGATTTTGACTACATCATGGGTAGATCAATCACAATGTACAAGTTTATGATACAGGAATGTGCGGTGAGCTGGGAAGCTATGTCGCGGCACATGATGACTTTGTTAACAACTGAAACGGAGTGTATGAGACTTGCTGGAGAATTGAAGGAGGATACATGGCTAAAGAGACTTTCTACAAAGTTAGGATTTGAGCTAAGGTTAGTAGCGGGTATTGCTACTGGTGCCTTGACGAAAGCAGTCCCCGGTCCGAGGTTCCAGCACTGGTTGAAGCTGATGCGTATCGAAGAAGGCTAACTATTACCACTAAGGTGGAAATTGTTAGAATATTAGTATGTAATAGCTAGGATATAAGTTTATGGGGCTAGTTGTAGTTTAGCTCAAACTTAAGGAGGTTAGTCATGTATTAGGAAAGTTTCTAACTTCCTCAATTGTAGAATCCTAGTTCACCAAGGATTAGGTTTCTCTCCATTCATTCTCTATAAATAGGGATGAGGGGGTGAGGATTTATTTCTATCTTCTTTTATTGCTCACGTTTAATAAACGTTTGAGTGTACATATCTCGTGTGTGTTGGGGCCACTTGGCATTAAGGGATCATAACCCTTTGCCGAGGTCTTGTTGGAGTAGTTCTTGATTCGTGGTTCCGCTCTAGAAACCGGTTTGTTTGATTTCTCACAACAACTCAATTGGTCGTACTACAATGTAATCTTTGGATATCTGTGTTGTTTAATAAGTTAAGTTCTTTGTTGAATGCAATTTTTTGAAATCATGTGCTACAATGCAAATATGGCAATATTTTTGACACTAGTAAGCGACATTTGTTTTCGAACAACCCAACATGATCCATTTGAATACACTTTTATGCAATTAACCCATTTTGTTTAGAGTAAAACTATGTAATACTCTTGCGACGATTTTGACCAATTTGACCCGTTTAATTTTTAATATGAAATTTGACACATATATTTTAGGAGGTTATGAGCTTATTTTGTGGATCGTTTCCAAAATATAAAGTTAACTTTTACAAACAAAATTTCAATATATACCAGTTTTGTCGTTCCGGCGAACTATGTTGCTAGAATACATTTATATTAACAAGATACTGTATGCTTTAAAGCCTTAAATCATGATGTTTTAAAGTTATATGTTAGCAAAATAATTAATCGCCAAAGGAAATTTGAATTTATTGTTACTTTTTATATTTGCTAAACTGATTGAAAATATTACCATCCACGGTAGCGTTATATCATTAATTTTTTGATTCATAGTATGCTAATATAAGTTCAAAGCTATAACTTTTTTGGTATACATAAATACGTTAATATTATGTATAGTAACTACTTTGAAAATTTTGCCACATAACAGTTCCTTGAGGATATTTCGAGTGTACGATATACTATATGCCAGAAAAACAAATCTGCAAATCTTCATCAATGATAGCAATTCGGTGTCTCAAATGGTAAAATTAGATCATCACCTTTGTTGGAGAAACATTGTGTTTATCGGAGATGATTCGAATATTTTGTGTTACAATGATACCATATGTAGGGATCTATACCTTGATAGATCACGAGCCAATAGATCGTTAGCCAACTAATGTAATCACTAGCTAGACTAAGTTAGATAATCTCTGTGAGTTTGTAATTATGCGGAATATAAAAACAAACGTATACTAAACTTGATCCTCTATGGATCGATAATATTAATAAAACTTCGTACTAAAACTTGTGTCTATTACAATGACCTAGGGTTCTTTATATACTAGTGGAAACCCTAACCTTTCTTACAAGAAACGAATAATGAAAAACTAATAAAAGATATTCTACATATCATGTCCTAAAATACATAAGTTATATCTACGGTTAAACTCTATCCGTAGGATCTATGATCGTCCGCAGAAACCAATCATCAGCAGAAAGTCACTAAACCTTCCGCAGGAACCTGTCAGCAGTATCTGTCAGTAGTATCTTCAATAATTCCTTACAATCCTCCCCTAATCTTGAATTTGACACAGTTAAGTTCAAGATTTCTTGATAGACCGCCAATAACATAAACCAGAGGATTGAGGATGAGCATCAGCAGCAAAGAATCTTCATAAGCAGAATCTCTATGATCAGCAACCAATTATAAAGCACCATTCTTTGCAGCAACACAAGACTAAATGTACATCAAAACATAGAAGTTTCATACTATTCTCATCACATCCAGGTGTGTTAACTCCTGTGAGAGGTGAATCATTGAAAATAATGGATTTGATGTCTCTTTACCAATAGCCATTACTACTGGAGTAGCAAAGTGTTCAAAGGTACACTGATAACCACATGATTTTTAGCAAATCATCAGCTATAAACGGATTTGAGATGTCTTTACCTATAGCCGTTTGCTCAGGACTAGTCAATTATTGATGAATTATCATCTTGGTCAATTGAATACCAAATATGGTTTTCCACTGCCTTTACCACAAGCCATATACATGTGGGCTAGCCAATTATTTGGAATCCATAAAGGAAAAATCCATGGTCAATTGACAACCATTTCAACTACTCAGCAATAAAGCATATGTGAGTTGAAAACCTTATGATTTTGAGCAAACCATTACAGCTATCAACAGATTTGATGAGTCTTTACCAAAGCTGTACCCTTTGGACTAGCCAACTTTTTGATGGATTAGTCAACATCAGGCAAGTTGATGACCAAAAATACAAACCTGCATACAACAAACACAAAACTATACAAAAATGTTAGTTTGTTTTTTTATTTTTTTTTATTTTTTTTTTTACTAAAACTTAAAAGTAAACAATATACAACAAAATACAATACCAAGATCAGCTCATTGAAAATATGAATCCATCTGAATATAATGCTTGGTTGCTAACTCCTTCTTAGTCAAAATACTTCTTCTGATGAACTTTACCAATTGTTCAGCAAGATGAAGATCATTGGCAGTCATATCCAAAGGAACAGATAGCTTGGCCTCCAGCATGAGATTCATAACTTCCTTTGTGATTGGGTAGGGAACATCAGCCCAGCAATATAAGGTCTTCCCAGTGGTTGTGACAATCATGGGAACATTAGGTAGAGGAAAGAACTTCTAATAGTCAACCACCCATGTACTTTGACCTTTCCATTCTTGAAACCTTATGCCAGAATTACCTTTATAAGAATCACATAGAATCTGCAAATCACCCATCAAATACATTCCAATGTCATCAGGGGAATGAGTTTGCTAATACTTGGTAACCTAATCATAAAGTGAGAGAAGATCTTGTTTATCCACCATATATAAAATCTGGTTTAGAAATAAGAATTGCTTGGTAGATGCATCTTGTCTGGTTATAACATTCACTTTTCCTTCACCAAGCTCAGAGTCAACAAGTTCCCACTTTACAATTTTCTCCCATACAACAGGGTCTTGACCTTCATCAGAACCATAATCAAGAAAAGTAGTACTATCCTCTAAAGGAATATCTTTTGGAGCCTTTCTCTTGATAGCTCTAGTCTTCCTCCTAGTACCAGTAACAGGAATAGAAGGACCATCAGTAGGTTCTTCTTTGGGTACTTGTGTGGAAGTATCAGCAGGAACATTAGCAGAATCATCATCATCAGATACTTCAATTGGATCATCTTCTGAAGCATCATTAGTAACATCATTTGGAGCTTCAGTGGTATCATGATGAGATTCAGCAGTATCAGGATGAGAACCAGAAGGAATATCTTCCATCTGAACATCAGGAGTGTCATCATTCTGAGCATCGGAAGTATCATTCTTCTGAGGCAAAACTGAAGGAAGTTGCACATTCTCCTGACCAACATGAACAGACCCAATGGACTCAGCAGGATGACTAGTAGTATCATGAAACTTAGCTTTCTTAGCTGGAGGCTCATCCAAGAGTCTTCCTCTATACTCCAACACATCTTCAACATTGATATTAGAGGAATGAAGATTTGAAATAATCTTGTCATAGTAGAAGGTGAGCTGCTTAGCAGAAAATCCCCAAACCTTCTTTTGATTCCAACCTGATCCAAACATAGAACATCCCTGATTCTTCACAAAGTTCCTCATATATTTCTTGATTTCATTCTTAGTCTAAGGTCTTTCCTTTTGATACTTAGCTTTAAGCTCTGCAGCCTGTTGTCTCAGCAATTTTCCTCTTTCAACCATCATCTGAACAAAATCAGTATTATCTACTCCAAGCTCAGATTCACCCACATTAGGCTTGGAAGCAACCTGTTCAGCCAAATTCTCCCATTGTTCAGCAGTAAGATTCTTAGCTATCTCATCAAGCTCCTTCTTTCTTTCAGCAGGCAAGGTGGTAGTATACTGAGGTCCCATCTTGTCCAAATCATCTTGAATTTTCCTAGCCAATGCTTCTGAGGCTTTCAAATCCAACTCCTCTTTAGTAACTGCAGCATCCTCTTTAGCTTGCAGATGTGCAGCAACATTCTCACTAATTTTCTCATAAGCAAGTTCCTCCTTGGATTTAACTCTAGAAGGAATGTCTTGATCAATCAACATAGACTTTCCTTTATCTTGCTTCTGAGGATGGACAAAAGTCTGATCAGGAGCATCATGTGGAAGATCAACTGGAATATCTACTGATGGACCAGGAATGCCCACTTCTGGCAAAGGATTAGGAAATGATTCATTTCCTGAAATATCAGCAGAAGTCTTCTTGCTAGGAACAGCAGCAGACTTCTTATCAGCAGAATGTTTCCTTCGGACATAATGAGCAACACCAGTAGAATTTTTGGCTATGGAATCCTTGAGAACACTTGCATCAGTAGTAGGAGCAACATTAGCAGTTGGAGCAACAGATGGTTCAGGCCTAGTATCACCATGCTTCTGAACACTCTCCAAAGTGGTAGCAGCAAGAAGTTTAAGGCCTTCAAAATCAATATTATCAGATGCTTTAGTAGAATCCTCATCTGATTCATACACCACCCCTTGTCTCTTTCTTTGCTACAGCTTACCCTCCAACTTCTTAACTCTTCCAACTAAAGTCAGAACAGCACCGCTAAGATTCTTTTTGGTGAAGTTCAGATCATTCTCCAATTTGTCCACCTTAGATACATACCTGTTTAACAAAGCTGATACAGAAGTGAGAGTAATAGGACCTTCAGCTCTACCAATAGGGATATCTGTGGTATTGGGAGCATCATTGGTCCTGTGAGAGGAATTATCTAAATTTACATCTACATCTACATGTACATGATCCTCAAATTGAGGTCTCAAAGGACTGAGTGAAGGAAGTCTTGTAAATTGTGGTGAGTTTACAGGTTGGTCAAAGCCTAAATTCTCATTGAGCTCATGCTCAGGAGAATTGAAATCCATTGGTGAATGTACAGGTGTGGGTAGCCTTGGAGAGAGTGGAGGCTGAACATCAGAAGCAACTGAAGCATTTGCATCAGGAGCATCTTCAGCTCTATCAGGAGAATCCTCTGGTGCTTGAGCATCAGGGGAATCCTGACCACCAGCAGCCATATCAGCTGCATCTCCATCAGGGGGATTGCCCACCGGGGCATCAGCAGCTACATCAGCAGCTGCTCCATCAGGAGCATTGCCACCAGGTAACATAGCTGGAAGTAAGGGTCTTTGTTCACCAGTAAATTTAATTTTCATTTGGGAAAACAACTTTTTAGATAAACCCTTAACAGGCAAGTGAGTGGGGTCATTGGTCTGTATGTCTAAAATGATTTGAAGAAACCTAGGATACATTAGATATTTAAGTTTTGTATCCTTAACATTTTCAAGCATAGCATTGAAGATATACCTAGAAAAGTTAAATGTTCTTCCTTGAGAGAGACATACAATAGCAAGAGCAATGTCTGTAGAGAACTGATCCCATCTACCTGACTTAGAACCCATGCACTGAAGCAATGTGTGTGTCAAGAACCTCCATTTTGGACAAAACAGATTCTTGTACCATGTTTTCCCATCACCACTATAACCAGCAGCCTGTAGCCCTCTAAGTATGTCACTCTTAGGCAACTCAGTCACCCCTCCTTCATCATCCAACTGTAGTTTTGTTCTGACCAATGACTCAGTAACCGCATATTCTTCCTCATCTATTTCAGCAACAATCTCTGCTGATCCATCTTCAGCAGTCCTTGTTTGAGCGGTTTCCCAAAATTGTACCACAAGAGACTCATAAATAACTTCTGGATACTGGAGCAGAGCATATCGAATCTTGGAACTTTGAAGAAATTCCATCATGCCCAAATAATCTTCATCACCCTTTCCACGACCAAGGAAGGCATGTTTGTTATGATCTGCTTTGAAATATAGTTCAGCCATTGATTGAGAATTAGAAATTAGGGTTAGAAGTTCTGACAGATGTTGAAATGGTTTTGAAAATTATATAGTGAGAGGGAATCAGTTAATTTGGGAGTGGGATATGCACGTCTTTGGTAAATATGGAAGTTACCATACGTGGAATGAAACTGATGTGAATTATTGGAAAGAAATCCTTGACCAATAATCAACTAAGGCAAATCTCAATTAACTGACTCATCTGTAGAAACCAAATCAAACGGCTGAAAACAAATGGTCAATCCATAGAAAAATAGTCAAACATTGACTATGGTCAACAAACCCATCCGCAGCATCACTCAGCAGAATCTACCCTTCAGTGGAAACCAAATGTTTTTAACGAAGATCTTTTAATTCAAAATTCAAAGAACCCTTAATTATCTCCAAACTGCCTCGCATTAATGGTAATAAAGACACGCGGTTGGGGGATCTTATAAATAAAGACTAATTATCCCCAAATCTCTCAACTTCAAATCAAATCCCTAATTATCATATCGCCAACCAAAAATACATTCATGGCTTCCAATCAACCCATCATCAACCTTACTTCTGACTCATCAGATGCTTCTGACTCATTAACATCTCCACCACCATGGAATATGCCAACACGTCCTCGTGGTCTTACAAAGGAACAAGCTAAGAAGAAGAAACATGATGTGCCTGCACCATGTTCATCATCATCTGAAGATCTTCCACCCTATCCCTCTGAGATTGATGATCCTG
This sequence comes from Artemisia argyi, assembly GCA_030686995.1. Lineage (NCBI taxonomy): Eukaryota > Viridiplantae > Streptophyta > Magnoliopsida > Asterales > Asteraceae > Artemisia > Artemisia argyi. Next base: position 10,755,451 of record CM060684.1, read on the forward strand.
AATATCAGAGAGAGTTGGAAAGAAAATGGAATGAATTGGAGAGAGCAAACAGAGTTCCCAGTCCTGATGAGTCTCTCATCTTCTTTACATCTTCTGATGAAGAGGATGATGAGAACGATGAACTTTACACTCCTACAACCTCTGATAAGCCTCAGTCATCTCGTCCAAGGAAAAGAAAAATGAATTCCTCATTACCAAAGACTAGAAAAGTAGTGTTAGGTTTTCCCTGTCCTCAGTGGCAAGGACTCTTCAACATCAACAACAAAGGCAAAAAGAAGACTGTGGAAGGTAAGGGCAAGAGTAAAGTAGAATAGGGACTTTGTTGTTTGTCTTTCACTTTCATTATCTTGTATTGTACCTCTGAAGAATCAATAAAATTTTCTTTGGTTTATGATTACTTGTTTTAATTCTTCTGAGTAGCATTCCCCTGAATAATTTGAACTTGACTAATCCATCAGCAGGAACACACTTAACTACAAGATAACTAGTATCAGCAGCATGTTGGTCAAACCATTGACTTTCATCCGAAGTATCCAATTAATTGGACAACTTGCACACTTAGTAATTTCTACTGACTTAACTACCTCCCATTAACTTACATTAACTCGCAGTAAACCCAAATCAGTTCTTTAAAAAGGAGTCTTCAAGTCATAATCAACTCACCATTCCACAATTAACATATCCCAAAGTCTTTCACACATTTACACCATGAAGCCATCCCCCAATGTCATTGAAATTTCTTCTGATTCATCAGACTCTACTTTTGACATACCTCAAATACAAAGATCATACTACTATTTGAATGAAGGTCCTTCAGAGTTTTGCCCATCTCCTACCTCATCAGAAGAAACCACTGAGGCTTAGGAAACACCAACTCCTTTAGCTATGGTTGTCCCTGACTTCACCCCTGTTACTGCATTCTTAACAAGTGAAATGGAAAGAGTTTGTGCAGATATGAGAAAAATCTTTGTCCCTGAAGAGCCACAGTCCTCAGGTAAAAGAAAGGGTCCATTGAAGGTGGTTCTTGGTCTTGCAACTCCCAAACTCTGGAACAAGGACATGCAATCCAGAGGAATCCACAAGAAGATGCCAGACCCAAAGGACTTGGGTAAAGGGAAAAGAAAGATGGATTAGGCTGTTTCTTGGGGGTGTGTTGGTATGTTGGTGGTTGTTTGCAGTTTAGGGATGTGGTGGTTGGATGGTGGTTGTTTATCTTGTTAATGTTTTATGTAATCTATGTTTCTTCTGATGACTGATCATGATGTACCAAGCTTGCCACATATGAATAAAATTTACTTTTAAGTCTTTACATCTTATTCCACTGACTGTAGACCATTGAACATCAGCAGGAACATGACCTGAGACCATACATTTACACAAAACACAAAAGCACAAAAGAGCAACCATAATATTGTACAAGATTAGTAAAAACCTGCAAAAGAAAGTTAGTAAACCTAATAATCTACATACATAATAAATACAACATGTATAATCCTCCTCTGAGGCATATGCCTCTCCTGAGGCTTATGCCTCCCCTCAAACATTGCATTCAAGGGTTAACCATCCCAATATTGACAACCAGGTGATTACACCTAGGTCCATCAAAAGCTTTTGTTAACAAATCAACCACATTATCATCAGTGTGAATCTTAAGCACTTGAATTAGATGCTTCTCATTTGCATCTCTTATAAAATGGTGCCTAATTTCTATGTGTTTAGTTCTCTGATGAAAAACAGGATTTTTAACAATGGAAAAAGTACTTTGATTGTCAATGTAGATTTTAGTGTTCATAAAGTTAAACCCATAATCCAACATCGGATTTTGAATCCAAAGTACCTGACCACATCAATTGGCAGCAGCCACATATTCTGCTTCAGTGGTAGAAGTGGCCACAATGGTTTGTTTCTTGCACTGCCAAGAGATGAGTCTTCTTCCCAGAAATTGACAACCTCCTGTTGTGGATTTCCTATCCAAATTAGCTCCAGCATAGTCACTATCATTGTATGCCTCCAACACAAATGGTGAATCCCTTGGATACCGAAGGCCTAGTTTGGGTTGGCCCTTGATGTACTTGAAAATTTTCTTCACAGCATTTAGATGAGAAGTCAATGGAGTGACTTGATGCCTTGAGCAAGCACTTACAGCAAAAGTAATGTCAGGCCTAGAAGCTGTGAGATACATGAGTGATCCAATCATGGACCTATAAAGATGAACATTCACAGCCTCATCTTGCTCATTTGGATTTTTAAGCTTGGGTGGTTCATATGGAGTGGTAGCAGTCCTCAAAAGTTCAAAGTCAAACTTTTTCAAAATATCTTTAACATATTTCTCCTGATGAATAAAGATCCCTTCAGGGTGTTGTTTGACTTGCAGCCCTAAGAAAAAGGTTAACTCCCCCATTGCACTCATTTGAAATTCACCTTTCATCAAATCTTCAAATTCCCTGCACCATGCTTCCTTTGTGGATCCAAAGATGATGTCATCCACATAGACCTGTACTAGAATGACGTCCATGGAGTTTTTCTTGATAAAGAGAGTCTTATCAATAGCACCTCTTCTGTATCCATGCTCCAAAAGAAATGTAGACAATCTAGCATACCATGCTCTTGGTGCTTGGTGAAGTCCATAAAGTGCCTTGACAACTTTGTACACCTTTTTGGGAATATGGGGGTCTTCAAAGCCCTGTGGTTGAGTAACATACACTTCCTCTTCAATTTTGCCATAAAGGAAGGCACTTTTAACATCCATCTGATAGACCTTAAACCCCATATATGAGGCAAAGGCTAAAAATAGTCTAATGGCTTCAACCCTAGCCACTGGTGCAAAGACCTCAGTGTAGTCAATACCTTCTTCTTGTCTGAAACCTTGAGCCACCAATCTAGCTTTATTTCTGACCACAATACCTCTGGAATCCCTCTTGCATTTTAAGATCCACTTAGTCCCAATTGCAATCTTCCCTGCAGGCAGATCAACAAGTACCCAAACTTCTTGATTCTTGAATTGTTGCATCTCTTCCTACATAGCTTCAACCTAACTAGGCTCACTCAAAGCCTGTTTAATGCTTGTGGGTTCAACTTGAGACAAGAAACAAGTAAACAAACAATGCTTCTGATCTGTGTGATTGTCTCTCTTCTGAGTGGATACATAAGTCAAAAATGCACATTGCCCAAACTTGGTATTCTTAATGGCACTTCTGGTGAGTACCATTGCATTTGGATCACCAAGTATATTATCTTGCGGATGTATGGTGTTGATCCTTTTAATTGTAACAGGATTAACATCAATTGAGGTATCAAGATTGGTTAAAGTGGGAGCAAAGTCTTGATCACAGGAAGCTGATTGAAAAATGCCATCACTTTGCTGAACATTAGCAAGATCTGAGGGAGTGGGAAACCTTCCATAAGGTTCATCATAAATTGTGGAAACTTCAGTAGTAACAGGAACTTCCGCAGAAACTCCTTCAGCAAAATCTCCATCAGTAGAATGAACAGCTGCATCAGCTGATGCGTCAGCAGAACTAGGTTTTCTGCTTTCTTCAACAGCAACTTGTTTTAAGAGGGCTTCAGTGTCTTGAGCAAACTCAAAACCAAATCTTTTAGCTTCCTCAGCAGCTGCATGTTCTTGCTTTTTGAGTCTAGCAAGATCTTCTGCATAAGTTAAATTTTCCACATCATCAGCAGATTGGGCATCAGAGGCTTCTTTGGTAGGAGGATCTGCTATCTGGGTTGGTAGAGTTGTTACAACAATAGTGGGTTCATCACATTCTGAATCACTGTCTGAATCATCCTGTAGGGTACCTGCATTGTTACAAGATGACACTTGTATACCTGCAGATGGGTTAGCTGTGTGTCTAGCATACCCCAAATAATCAGTAAGGTAATCAAGGTCAAAATACCATTCATGACCCTTGCCCTGTACATTAACATTATCCTCCAGAAATTTTAGGTTAAGTGTCTCTTCAATCTTCTTTGTAGCCAAATTATAGACCCTATAAGCCTTGCTATGTGCTGAATAACCAACAATATAACCTTCAGCAGCTTTTGCTTCAAATTTGCCTAGATGATCACTTGTATTTAGAATGGTCACCTGATAACCAAAAGGTTTCAAGTGTTCAATGGTAGGCTTCTTCCCTGTCAACAGTTCATAGGGTGTCTTATTATGAGGTCTAGTGATCAACACCCTATTCAATACATAACAGGCAGTACCAACTGCCCCAGTCCAAAACATGGTGGGAAGCTTAGAGTCATCAAGCATAGATCTTGCAGCCTCTATAAGGGTTCTATTCTTCCTTTCAGCAACTCCATTCTGTTGTGGAGTCCTAGGAGTGCTATAATCTCTTTTAATACCCTTTAAACCACAAAGTTCAATGAGTTTGGCATTTTTGAACTCTGTCCCATTGTCACACCTAATACCTTTAATCTTCTTGTTAAGTTGATTTTCAGCTAGAGCCATAAATTCTTTAAGTGCCTGAAAGGTTTGATCTTTAGTCACTAAGAAAAATGTCCAACTGAATCTACTGAAAGCATCAGTTATAACCAAACAGAAGTACTTATGATCAATACTTCTGATGGATGTAGGACCCAAAAGATCCATGTGAAGCAGCTGCAATGGTTCTGAGATTATGCTCACAGTGGTAATGGCTTTATAAGAAGCTTTGTGTTGCTTTCCCTTGTTGCAAGCCACACAATTATGCTCATTGGTGAATATCTTGGAAGGAAGTCCATGAACAAGTCCATCTTTAGCAAGTTTGTTGATGACTTTGAAATTAACATGTGCCATCCTCCTATGCCATTTTGTAGATTCATCCAAGGATGCTTTAGCCACCAAGCAAGTAAGATCACCTTCTAGTTTGACATCATTAAAGTCAAAGGTATAAAGGTTATGGTTTCTTGGAGCCTTAAGTAACACAAGATTATCATCAGGCTTTTGGAATTCAGGTGAAAGAATGAAACAACCATCTTCAATGAAAAGCACAGGAAGTTTTTTGTCACAAATTTGTGAGACTGAGAACAAATTGTATCCTTGAAGCTCCTTCACATAGTAGACATTCTCAAAATCCACCTTTGGAGTTCTAATGGTTCCTTTGCCAGTAATCCTTCCTACTCCACTTCCAAACCTCACAATGCCTCCATTAATAGGTACAAAGTCATCCAGCTTCTCTTCATTACCAGACATGTTTCTTGAACAGCCACTATCAACAATACCTAAGCCTTTATTAAGAAGAGGATGTTCCTACAACAAAGAAAGTTAATATATAACAACAACAAATAATATGAGACTTAAGTCATGAAAGACTTGAGCCTGCCCTGTGAATCATTCTGATGAACCCAAGATGATGAGTTAGATCCACAATTGTTCCTGGATTCCCTGTAGTTAAATGGTCTTTTACATGTCCAAGAACAATCTGCTGAGGACTTTTCAGCAGAATCCCAATTACCCCTTCCTATACTCATTGGGTCAGTATATTCATACCAATTATTAGCACCAATAAATGGTTGAAATCCATATCTATTTCTATTGGTATTCATACATCTATTGTTCAAAGAAGACCTATTGGAATAACCAAGCTAATCAGCTGGAGTGGAATACATTCTGCTGACATGATAATTGGCCTGTGGAGCTAATGAGGGTTTGGTATTAGTCCACTTATGTCTAGGTCTATTGGTCACAACAGAAACACCCATCCTCTTTTCATGAAAATCACAATCCTTAACTAAATGCAACTTGCTACCACAAACAAAACACTTCTTTTTCTTATAAGATTTATGAAATCCAAAAGATGTCTTATTAAACATAGAATTATTCAAACAAACATCAGAAATAGAATTGTTTTGTAAACACTGAAAGGAATTGTTTTCATAAGAAGTAAATAACAAGTCTTCAGAAGAGGCTGGTTGATAAAGAACTTCATCAGGAGCAACTTCAGAGTCCACAGACTTGTAGGTTGACTTGTCAAAAATCTTTGTAGAGGACTTGGGTGAGTCTGACTTGGTCTTGGAATCACAGCTGGCATAACTAGAGGTCTCTGAGGTCTTGTCCCTGGAAGAACAAGATACATAAGTGTTAGAATCATTACTAGATATACTTCTAATGTCAGGGGAGTCATTGATCCTAATGCCAGTGGTTTCCTTTGATTCTGTAGAGTCAGACTTATGTGATGTGGGTTTAGGGGTTCCTATGGATGGATAGTCTTCAGACTTATTTGGCAAGTCTTTAGACTTTTTACCAAAGAGATGGTGTGAACCATCAAAGTCAGAAGTTTTGGTGGTAGGCATAAATACACCTCTGATAGGTCCTGGTACAGCATTCATTCCCCCTTCCTTAACATATTTTACGGGCTTTTGAAATTCTAGGATAGGTTCAGGGTAAAAAACACTGGATATATCAGGGTAAGTTAACTCTTTTGGATCAATATATTTATCATACCCTAAAGCTCTTCTAGACCTAACAGATTGACTACTATCAATCAGTTTTTCTAAATGTAAAGACCCTTCTTGCCACTTCTTACGACCAACTACTTCTTTATTCAATTTCTCTTGTAAAACATCCTTCTCAGATTGAATTCTAGCTTTTTCTTTTTCAGAAAATTTCAATTCATTGCTAGCACATTCTAAATCTCTATTTAAAACTCTAATCTTTTCCTCATAAGCCAATTGATTTTGTTGAAACCACACCTTTTGTTGTTCTAAAGTTTTAAAAGCTTCTTTATAAGTTGCAGCTTCAATAAAACAAGCATTATATTTTGGTTTCATATCATCATAAGCTTCTTTTAGAGTTGTATATTTAGAATCACAATCACAAGCACAAGTAGATACCTGAGGAGAGATTCCCATGAGACCAAAGCTATCATCACAACTAGCCATGCAGGAGATTTGAGGAGAGTTGCTTGTATCATCATCATGCTCATTCCAGTCCACACTAGTATCAATAGCAGTGATCAAGGCCTTTGATTCTCCAGCTTCCAATTCTTTCTTCTTGTATGCTGAATACCTGGTACTGGCTTCATCTTTCTTGGCTGTGCATTCTCTTGCAAAGTGACCAATTTCTCCACAAGCATAACACTTCACCTTCCTTCTATCAAACCTAGCTGCATCTTTTCCTTCAACATTGAGCTTTTTACCAACCTTTTGCTCAAATCGCCTCACCTTGAGAGATAGCATAGCCATTTGCCACTTTAAGTCCAATTCTTCTAAAGCAAGTTCATCAATCTGCTCAAAATCTTCATAAGCTATTTGTTGCTGTTTATCAACTTCAGCAACAAATGAATGAAGTACATCTTCCATCACATTGCTAATCTTTGGATGAGTTATTGGATTAGCACTTGAAAAAGACAATGTGGTCATTGGAAGACTTTGGCTTGGGGTGGATGGACTTGAGTAAACCTGTGGTGCTGAGGTTGGACTTGAATAGGTATGTGGCATGTAGTTTGAATTAGAACTGACAAATGCAGATTGTGAAGGAGTTGCTGCATATGGAGAGAATCCTTTTATGTCACCTTCCAAAGCTCTGAGTTTGTTGTACAAGTCATCAAAGGTGAGGTAGTCCAAGCCACCTTTGGTTTTCAATGATATACTCACCTGAGACTATGAGGGAGGCAAGGCTCTTAAAAACCTAGAGTTCACCTCCTCATTATCAGGTCTGGCCAGCAACTGAGTCAAGTGACTCAAAATCTTCTAAAACCTGTCATAACCTTTGTGAAGACCTTCCTCTTCAGTGATCTTGAATTCTTGAAACTCCATCTTCAGCATACTTTTTCTCATCCTTTTTGATTCTTCATTCCCACCAAATCTAGCTTTTATGGCCCACCAGATTTCTCTTGGATCAGACATGGAATGAAAATCTCCCATGTGGTCATCAGGGATTGCCTGCAATAATATGGTTCTAGCTTTGTTTTCCCTTTGTATAGCAAGAATTTCATCAGCAGAAACAGGTTCAATATTGTAACTTTCCCATTAGCATCAAAACTTAGCTTTTTAGGACGAAAACCATTGAGTATAACATTCCAGAGGTTATAATCAACACTTGCAATCCAATTCTGCATCTTCATGGCCCAGATTTCATACTCATCCTTCCTAAGAAAAGGAAGTTTTGCATTGCTGTTGGAGAAGGCCACTTGTTGTAGTTGTTGAGTGAGAGAGCCTGCTTCAGAGAGAGCAACATCACCACCTGGTTTGTCTGCCATAGGTATTGATTAAGTAGTTATGTGATTGTGTAGGGGTTACAGAGAGTATCTAGTGGCTCCGATACCACTTGTAGGGATCTATACCTTGATAGATCACGAGCCAATAGATCGTTAGCCAACTAATGTAATCACTAGCTATACTAAGTAAGATAATCTCTGTGAGTTTGTAATTATGCGGAATATAAAAACAAACGTATACTAAACTTGATCCTCTATGGATCGATAATATTAATAAAACTTCGTACTAAAACTTGTGTCTATTACAATGACCTAGGGTTCCTTATATACTAGTGGAAACCCTAACCTTTCTTACAAGAAACGAATAATGAAAAACTAATAAAAGATATTCTACATATCATGTCCTAAAATACATAAGTTATATCTATGGTTAAACTCTATCTGTAGGATCTATGATCGTCCGCAGAAACCAATCATCAGCAGAAAGTCACTAAACCTTCCGCAGGAACCTATCAGCAGTATCTGTCAGTAGTATCTTCAATAATTCCTTACACCATATAATCCTGTAAGCAAAGAAATAAATGTTGAAGTGTATATAAACCCTTCGAATGTTATTGCTAAAGCCACTCTAAACTCAATCTCACAAATACAATGCCACTATTCAGAAATACCCGAGCCAACACCAACATTAGCGACAATAGCCCTAATGAGTCAAATGTGAATGAAGCAACTCTTTCGCAACAAGGAGTTGCGAGAGATAATTTTTACTCTTGTTTGGTAACACATGATATTGTTTTGATGTTCGGTTCAAATTTTTCTTTTCTTTAACTTTTTAACGGGCTTTTTCATGTGTATCTAGGCAGAAAAATTTCAAGTGCATGTGGTGGACGTGTGACAAAAAAGTAGAAGACGATGTGTTGAAAAGAAAAGTGCCTGAAGCTAGACCGAAAGAGGTGACAAATATGTATAAACATTTTTCTCTTCTCTTTCAGCCTAACTTCAAGAACTTTTCTTTTCTGCACTTCCACAACTACATTTTTTGGCCACACGTACTCTGCAATTAACTTGAAATTGTTTTGTCTACAAACACACACACATACACACACAAACAAAAACCATATAAATTTTTTGGATAATTACATGTAAATTTATCTAACATGTCACATTTTAAAATTTTCGTGTAGCCAAATTTTTTTTTTACTTTTTATTTTTGTAGTTCTATGTACTCAACTTTTGAATTCACTTAGTTTTGTGTACCGGATAATCAGTTGTGTGTACTACTTTACTATTTGACGGATATACCCAAAAGTTGAGTATATGGAACTACAAAAAATTGTCAAATAGTAAAACAACTGCTCACCCGGTACACGGAACTAAGTGAATTCAAAAGTTGAGTATATGAAATTACAAAAAAAAATAAAAATAAAAATAAAAACTACACAGAACTACAAAATGTAGTTAGATATATTATCATGTAATTATCCCTAAAATTTTATAGAAAGATAAGAATGTAATTCAACATCAAACATATTTTATGTGTTACCATGTAAGAGTGACGATTTTCACTCACACAACTTTTTGTTGCGAATGATGTGGGATTCACATCCGCCTCACTAGTTTTATCGTCACTAATGTTAGTGATGATCATCTTGTTCTTGTTGGCTCGGGTATACCTGAAAAGTAATATTGTTTTTATGTTTCTAGTACAACTTAACCAATAAAACTCAAAAGTTTCATCATATAAAAGGGTGTAAACAAGAGTCAAGCCCGAGCTCACCTCACTTACACCTTAGTTATGCGGTATTATTACTACATATAATATGTTAATTAGATCCAATTAACACAATTCTTAAGGGGTGTTTGCCTAAGCTTATGTGTAGACTTATAAACTTATATGATCTCGACTTATATTTCATATAAGCTTATAAGTCTCAAAACAAGTGAAAAAATTGTGGCTTATGTAATATATGCGGAAAATCGGATAAGCTAATAAGCCCACATATAATCTTAAGGGGGTGTTTATTTCGGCTTATATAGTTGTTAATGGCTTATGGCTTATTTAGTTTTGGGCTTATGTTTCATAAGCTCACTTGTTGTGGCTTATTTTGAAACTTTTCATCTTATATAAGCTTAGTACATAAAAACTTATGGGATTGCAGTGTATGGTTATATTTGCAGCAAGAAAGGTTTGAACAATTTGGATGTTGGTACAGTGATTGAAATCCCTAAGAATAAGTACTCGGTTACTTATATGCATTTACCAGTTCTGCTAGCTATATTTCTGTTAGCTATATTTCTTCCAAATACCTTTGAATAGGTTCAGTATTTGTTGATGGTTGGATCGGTTGTGATCACAATCATGTATAACGTTGGTGTCTACTTGAGGTTAAGGAAGGAGAAACGTGCACGTAATCTAGAAGTTCATCAATTGATCGAAGAAGATGATGATACAGGCATCGTTTGAGTAGTTTGGTTGCAAGATTTATGACCTTATAGTATTTGAGATATGACGCATAGTATGTGAGTAGAGTAGTAGTGAACTCTTGTAAGGAAACTAGTTTCAGGAGCTCTCTTTTGGTTGAATATCATATTGTAATGCCATACTATTTTTTGATGCAATTTGTGAAGGAATGAAATCTGTTGTTTAGTGCAATCATGTGTATTACGTAAAACCAATATGACCTGAATATTTTGGGTGACTTTTGTTCTGTTGGCGTGTTTCATTTGTAGCTTATATTTTATTGACTATTTTGGGTGACTTTTGTTCTGCTGCCCTGTTTCATCCACAAATTTTGACCGTTTTCATCGAGATTCCTGGAAGTAAACGTACTTACCGTTTCAAAAATATAAGACGACTAAAATTCTGGGACACAGTCCCATCTGTTGGTATTTATAGGGCAGTGTACATTTTTATGAAAATGAACCATTTTATTTTTAGCTTAATCTATCGTAACATAATTCTGAGCAACTGTTGACCGATTTGACCCATTTCACTTCGAACAAGAATTTTGACATTTTCATATTGCAGCCCCTGAAAATAGAACACTGCAACTTTTTTTGATATCCTGTGTATCATAGCAGGAGAGGCACACTACAAGAATCGACGCTTTTAGTCATAACCCAAATTCGTGGCTATTAACCTTTTGTCACGAAAAAACGTTGCTAAATCAGCGTAGCTAAAGCCCCGTGCCTAAAGACCAATTATCACGACAAGTTCATACTTTTAGTCACGAACGTTTTTTGCGACGAAAGTCCACATCTTTTAGACACGACCATGCGTCACACTAAAGTTTGAAAAGATATAGTAAAAAAACTAATTAAAATATTATTAAATCATTTAGCCACGAACTTATCGTGGCTAAAGTATATTCATATTTTAATGTGGGATCTTTAGCCACGCCCTTTTCGTGGTAAAAACTGGTTAATATTAAAATATTTATATTTCTTTTGTCACGAGCCGCCGTGACTAAAAGTATAATGATCTTTGAATTGTAAGCCTTTAGACACGGTATTGTCGTGACTAAAAGATTAAAAATAAAATATCATCACACTATTAGCCACACCATGTCGTGACTAAAAGCAATACCTGTTTCTGCATTACAACTGCTGTTTTAGCAGCAAACCTGCATATTTCCAGCTTTTTCCCGGATGTTTTTCTCGATCCGTAACATACAAACAATCCCAAATATCAACATAATTCATATTACCATAAAGAGTCTCAGCAAATCCTAATTAGTTTCAACATGATTCATACAATCCTAATTCGTTTCAACATGATTCATACAATCCTAATTCGTTTCAACATGATTCATAAAATCCTAATACCAAAACACGATAGTTATAACCTACATTGTTTTGCGAAAACACAACACCTACTCATCATGATCGTTCTCATCAATTCCTTCATCTTCACTCTCCATCCCATCTGCATCCTCCATCCCATGTGCATCCTCCATTCCTTCATCTTCACTCTCTTCATATTCTTCATCCTCTTCGCCAACAACGGTGTCTTTATCCAAATTTATACCTTTCCCGGCCAATTGTGTCAATATGTTTTCAAGTTTCTTGTTAAAGGAGGCTGCAGCTTGTTTACGGATAGTTTTCTTAATACTTTTACGTTCCTCGGCGAATAGCTTACGTTCCTCAGTGAATAGCTTATTCACTTCCACTTGTGTATATGTCTTTGAAGCACTATAGTAGCTTGAAGACGAAGATGTATCGAAAGAGGTACTTGAAACCCCTTTAAGCTTTCGCCCTACTGAACGAGTGTGCCCACTTCGTGTTCCTAAAACCTTTGCCAATAGTTCTGTTTCGGGCACATTCTCCCCGCTCTCTTGGGGTGCTCTTTTTGGCGTCTTCGAGTTCTTTCTGTGTAGTTACAAAAAATAAATTATATAAATGTAATACTCGTTTTCAATTATAAAGTTATGATTAGTGTTTAACATGTATTGTTTAAATCATTTATGCTTAAGTTAAATCATTTTAAATAATAAAAATTATTTTTTAAGTCACTTTGAATTAATTTAGACTATTCTTAATTAATTTAAGATATTAATATTTATTTTTAATATAAATTATGTATAACATAACCCAACACTTTGCATCTTGATATTTGAAATCAACTTCAATCTGATACGGATATACGTAAAATGTTAAGCGGATGAGTCGAGATGATATTTTTATACACGAGATGTTAAACGTATGAGTCGAGATGATATGGATTACATAACATGTTAAACATATGAGTCGAGATGATATGGTTATACATGGGATGCTAAATGGATGAGTCGAGATGATATCGTTATACATAAGATGTTAAACGGACGAGTCGAGATGGTATCATTATACAATGGGCGAGTCGAGATGATATCGTTATACAACGGATGAGTTGAGATGATATCGTTATACATGATATGTTAAGCGGATGAGTCGAGATGATATTTTTATACACGAGATGTTAAACGTGTGAGTCGAGATGATATGGATGACATAACATGTTAAACATACGAGTCAAGATGATATGGTTATACATGGGATGCTAAACGGATGAGTCGAGATGATATTATTATACATAAGATGTTAAACGGACGAGTCGAGATGATATCGTTATACAACGGACGAGTCGAGATGATATCGTTATACAACGGATGAGTTAAGATGATGTCATTATACATGGGATGCTAAACGGATGAGTCGAGATAATATCGTTATACATAAGATGTTAAACGGACGAGTCGAGATGATATCGTTATACAACGGACGAGTCGAGATGATATCGTTATACAACGGATGAGTTGAAATGATATCGTTATACATGAGATGTTAAACTGATGTGTCGAGATGATATCGTTATACATGAGATGTTAAACGTATGAGTCGAAATAATATGGTTATACATGGGATGCTAAACGGAGGAATCGTTATACATGAGATATTAAATGGAGGAGTCGAGATGATATCATTATACATGAGATGTTAAGCGGATAAGTAGATATGATATCGTTAAACATGAGATGTTAAACGGACGAGTCGAGATGATATCGTTATACAACGAATGAGTCGAGATGATAACGTTATATATGAGATGTTAAACTTATGAGCCGAGATGATATGGATATATATAACATGTTGAACGGATGAATTGATATGATATAGATATACATACCCTGTTAAACGGACGAGTCGAGATGATATTGTTATACATGAGCTACAATGCCTCCAAGTTATTCTGCAAGACCTTTAACACCTCTAAGTTCTTGCAGGACCTTCAACAATGAGTCCTGGAAATGCAGAGTGCACGAATTGCAAGTTTTTTACTAGAAAGATAAAGGTACTCGAGGCAACACTAGAAATGGAAATGCATCCCGATAACCAGCTACGTGATTCAGCTGCACTACTTCACGAGCTTTATAATGACTCAAAATTTGGTTTGGATTAGTTTTTCATTCAGCCAAAGCAATTTAGCATTTGAAATATATTTCGTATACTTTAATGTTTAAACTTTTATCGATTTGTAAAGTAATTCGTATGTTTTAATGTTTGAACGTTTATCGATTTGTAATCTAATTCGTAAGTTTTAATGTTTGAACTTTTATCGATTGGTAATGTAATTTTTGTGTTTTACTCCATTGTTTATTTAACATTGCGTAACGTAGTGCATCGACATTAGGCAAATTTAGCTCGATTTTCTTACACAACTTTTAGTCACGACCCCGCTGTGACTAAAAGTGCCTTCTCAAGTCAAACAAATATTTAAAAAAAATAGTAAAAAACTTATAGTGACGACTTTGGTCGTGACTAAAGGTTTAAGTACATTTCCTTGACCAAATTATCCACGTTGAAAGTCAAAGTCAAGTTTTTATAACTTTTAGCCACGATATTGTCGTGACTAAAAGTACTTCTGCAAGTCAAATGGCCATGAGAAAGTTCATACAAAAGAAAATATCACAATCTTCATGCCGAAACTTCTGATTTTTATTTATTTTTTATCTTCTCATGTTGATCCAACAGATAAGCATTAGCAACATTCATATTAGGGAAGAGTAAGTGGTTTTAGGAAGACGAAGTGCATACCTTGTGTAATACATTTGGTTGTAGAATATATCACCAAATCACACAACTCACAGCCAAGAATTACATGAAAATCAATCTCCACTCTATTTTATGTTGAAACACCTTCATAAACCGAAGACACCCTACATAAACTTGTTACATAATGACACATCATCAAAATGACTTCAACAAACTCTTGTTTAACAAATAGATTAATAGATTAGCAGTTTTGGAGTTCATAGATTGAAATGCAAAATAATAGGGGCTTCTATCACTTCAGCTTTAGAAGCTACACAGTGGCTACACGCAAGAAAGAATAAATTAAAACATCATATTATAAATGGAGGAAAATCATGTTAACAAAAAAAAAATACACACATCAGTACTTGAATAAGTTTAGGAGGCAGAGTTGGCCCATTAAGATAAAACTGGCAATTTGGGTTAATTTTAATCTTTGAAGTGTAGAATTTTAATTTTAGCTAAAAATTAAGCAGGTGAAAAATAATATAAAAGTATTCATTACCTCATATGTTTGCATCAGCTTGCTCGGATTTAGTCTCCGGAGAAGGTGGTCTAGGTTTTAAAAGGGTAGGGTTATATTTGTTTTATACAGTGTTATAGATATACCTATTAAATACAGAGATAATAAAAATCTCCTCATGTAACTTGGTCTAGACTAATATTAATAGTAGATTTAACAGTTTTAAGCATATTTCTTAACTTGCAGGCAAGAAAGAAAGAAATTGCAGGCTTATTTTCTACTTAACATGACTATTCTTCAAAATTCTAATTTCACTTTCTAGGTTTAACACTTTTAGGTACACGTTTTACTTGTTTGCTACTCATAGTTTCAATCATCATTCAAAAAATAAGTGGCTATTATACCTCAAGCTGTTTGTGAAGTCTCTTCTGAACTTTCAATAGTAACCGTAATGCTTCAGTGATCTCCAAACCCCATGCCTGTTACATGCAAAAGTGTCAATCAAAACCCCACAAATAATTAATTCAAGTATCAAAACTAATGATATATAAAAAAAAATCCATACCATTGAATAAGGATCATGACAATAAAGTTTCACTTGTTTGACCTATAATCAAATCCAAATATTTTACAATAAAATTAAACAAAAATAAAAACACTAACATTTACAACAATGAGTTGTATACGAAATACCTCCGGTAAACAACTCATCTTGCTTCATAATCTCCATCCTGAACACAATCAAGAACAATAATTATTTTATAAAAAATGTCATCAAAATTAAATTGGATCAACATAAAAGCAATAGTATCATATACATCCATCAACTAATCAATAAAACAAACCGCAAATCAAATAACTAATAAATCAAATAATTGATGAAACTGATCTTTGATCATGAAAAAGAATGATCTTTGATCATCAAAACAACTTTTGAATAAATTTTAATTTTTAAGGCAATTTTTTAGAGTTTGTGTGGTGTGCGTTTTTCTAGGGTGTTTTTAGGGCTATTATTCAAAATTAATCCAAAAAACAACAAAACTAATTCAATTCTATAAATTAACGCAAGTCAAAAAATGATGAAATTGAGAGTATACCTGATTGAAGCGAAGATTCAGATACGTGATTAGATGATTCATAGTATACCTGATTAGTTGATTCCACAATCGAAGATGGTTACAGATTACACATTAGTTACACAATGATTTATCATAAATTGCTTTAATTTGTTTGGATCTGGTCTGGATAATGATTGTTCGTTTATTTGATTTTCGTTTAGGTTTGAAAAGGGGATCTAGAGAGAATATTGAGTGTGTTTTTTGTAGACAGGTTAACAAATGAACGACTTTCATGAATTTCTGCCCAAAAATTGGTTCGTTGACTTCTTTGGAAGGCAAATGAAGGAGAAGCGTTAGATCAAATGAATTTACACGTGTAATTATCTGAAGAATTTTGAGAGGAGAAAATTTAGCAAAACCTTGTTTTATATAGATAGTAGATATTGTAAAAATAACAGGGAAACTTCAAAACTTACCTAACTTAAAAAAGTTTGCGCTGCCATGCAAATTTACCCGTCTTAAATTACAAGCTTATCTTTCTATTTTAGTTTGTCTTACTAGAAGTGTATTTACCTATTTCAACCAATTAAAATGATTTTCAAATGTAAACACAACATGTTATTGGTGTACAATGTAGTGATCGATCTCCAGTACTTTTCTTAAGCTATGTGCAGGACTAATAATTTTGCACGGAAGAGTAAGATTTTCTTAAGCTATGTAGATTCAAAAATGTAGTTTTCAAAATAGTTAGCTTTGCAATTCAAAAAGGGCTAGCGGTGCAGCTTGTTGCCCGTTTAGCTTCTAACCACTATGTAAATTCTATTTTGATGAAAGAAAAAGCAAAGTTTTTGAATAACGATGAATGCCGACATTTTGAGAGGCTAATCTCGTATATACGATCATTTACTATACTATATGGGTTGTCTACTTGTTTGTAAACTTTGAACGTGATAAAGTTGTATTCGCTAGGAATTAATCATAAGAAAAAGAATAATAGTTTGTCCTTCAATATTTTCAACCATAGTAAATGTTTATAATTACCAGATGTTCCATGCTTTCAATCATGAAAACAAAACTTTTTACCGTCCGTTCCAACATAAAATTGTACATACAATAAAAGAAAACTTGCGTCACTAGCTTGGTCCATCTTCCTAATAAATAAGACATATTTTGACATTTATACTTAAAGACCAATTATATGATTAGATCAAGATTATTTGATTAAATTATATGTTTGTAGATGACTTAAATTATGATTATGATATTTTATATTTGGTGTTAGTATATGAGATGGTAGTTCATTCGGTTCGAGGGTATCGTACATACCTGTGAGAAGTCGTTTGGATTATTGGTGTTATTGATCGGGGAGTGAATCTATTTGTGTGTATTGTTGAAGTGACGAAATGTTTTCTATCATGTGAATTCGGGTATTTAGTCGGTTCACATTTTTTTGTGATTCTTTCTCTTTGATTTTATGGTGTGGTATTATTCCGCTTAAATATCCATAAATTTTCTTTTGTTGTTGTCAGTGGTGACTCGAGTAGTTGAAATCTCGGGACGCGATTTCCCTAAGTGAGGGATGATTTAACAACCGTGGTTTTAGCAAGTCAGTTTGACTGATAGTCTTTACTCGGTTGACGTTTGTTTGGTGTGTTCTAGGCGATTTAAGTGATATATATGTCATATAGGTGAGTTTTAGCACTAAATCCTTTTGCGTGGTGTTGTTTTTGTGAGTAAGTAATGTTGATATTTGGGAAAGTTCATTTTAATCGCCTTTGTGGTGTAGAAATTACTTGTGAAGTTTTGGTGTTTTTGTGTTTTTGCGTAACGAGTCTTCGTTCATGTATTTGAGCGTTAGCAAGTTACGAGGAGTTTGTTTTTATTTGTTATACATTTATAAAGGGTGAAAATCTATTTTTGGAAACTTCATTTTTGAAAATGATAATTTTCCGGTTTGTCGTAAAAACTGAGGTTTATCGTGTAAGACGCTAGGATTAGCTACGGGTGTTTATAAAATATGAAAAGTATGAGGTTTTGAGTGTAATAAATTAATTTAATAAAAAAAATATAAATATATATCATATATATGTAAAAATCGGTAAGAAGGGGGAAAAGGGAAAATGAAACCCAATTTAAGCCCAAATACAATTCCTAGTAATAAGGAATTCTAGTCCAACCCAAACAAGCTCAACCCATATAACCCCATGAATGACCCATAACCCTCATTCTCTGCAAATTATGATCAACTAAGCTGAGGAGAAGAAGAAGAAAAATTAGAGTTTTGTTTTTGAAGCCAAAAATCAAGATCGAGGTATAGTTTCGATGCTAGTTTTCATTCAATTAATTAGTTATTAATCTAATTCATGTAATATTAATTATGACGGATCTAGGGTTTGTAAACTTCTGCAAATTAATGATGTTAAACATGTTGGGATCAATTAATGATAATAGTATGGTGATTGGTTAAGAGAATTGAGCGTAAAACATGCTAGTTATTGAGTTAGGGTTTTGCACAGAAAAGTAGTGCTGTAAAGATGTGACTGTAAATAATAGATGGTGAGGATTTAGGTCACGAATTTTTTGTCTAAATTGAATTTTAATGAAAGAGCTTTCCAAAAAGTCCAGCCACGATTGATTTCAAGGTCGGGAAGTTGGTCTTTTGATTTTTCTTTGATAAGGTGTCAAAGCTGTCAAACCGGGACAAAATTTGGGTAAAAGTTTGAGGGTGAATTGTGGTTGTAAAAGTGGTATTTTGATTAGCCCTTCTGGAATAGTTAATTCTTAGGTTATCTTATACTACCACGAAAAGGATTCGCGATAAAAACTTGAATAAGTATTTTATTCTGATTAAAACGTTTTTGGTGTGCGTTCAGATCCGAATTTTGATAGTTGACAAGTTTGATTTCCTTTTGAGTTCTTGTGTGTGTTATTGGTCCATGGCCTTCTGGGATTAGCTTGTATGCTTATGAGAGACCATGGTAAATTTTTGGTGTGAGTTGCTGAGCTTTATTTGTCATGATTTCATGTGGGCGAATGTACCAAAAAATTCTGCGTTTTCTGATTTTAAGAATGCAAGGGATTTAGTGAGTGTTAGGTTATGGAAGTGGTTAGTATGGTGTCTTGGAGATCCATGGTGGATCATATGAGTCTTAGACATCCATCATATGTATATTACATGGGTTGTAGCTTTTAGCTTGACCTTGTGTAATGTGGATTTATTTTTGTGTTGTTTAGATTTGTGATTTGTGTTGTGGAAGTTGCAAGGTTTGAGGTGAGTTCATAGTCCCATGTTTTTACTTTGCTTTAAACTTGGGATGGGAATGATGCTTGTCTTAAATGTTTTGAGTTACTGTGATTATGTGTGATATAAAAGAGCTTGGACTTATAATGTTATCGTATGTATGCTATATGAGATGATTATATGTTGTGATTATCGTGGATTATCGGGAATTATCAGGCATGTATTATCAGTGACATAATTGGGAGGATGCTTATCCTGTTGCTCGCGCATGCGACCTAATTGATGTCAATATTAGACATGCATATCAGAGACTTAATTGGGAGGATGTTTATCATGTTGCTCGCGCATGCGACCTAATTGATGTCTATATTGGAGCGGGGGACACGTTCCGTCCTATTGGTTGCCTTATGTGTGTTGGTTGCCTTTATCTTGTGTGAATACATGTAGCTTATATGATAACTTTAAATTATTTGTCCAGCTATATTTTATGATCACAGTAAACTGGTTGCCTTGAGAGTGTATGTGTGTCTTAAACCTATGAATCTCACCAATATTATGTTGACGTTTTAAGCATCATTTTTAGGTTAGCTTTCTAAGGATAAGATAGAAGGATGTGATTAGACAAGACCTTAGTTGCATTGGAAGTGGTTTATCTGTGCGTTTGGAGTTTATCATGTTGTTATCTTTCGGGTATTGTTGTGACACTTTGTTTCTATGCTTTGCCATTTTTATTGCATGTAGTTATTCTCTATATAGACACCATGTGTTGTGATGATATCTATGAAGTTACACCTTCGCGTTTCCGCCTTGGCGAGGTGTGACACTGATTTAAGTGTTAGTGACTCTGAAGAGATAACAAAGCTAGAGATGATTCTCCAAGAATTTGAGTACGACCAATCGTTGCAAAATGAATAAGCCAGTCCTTCATAACGCCGTAGATACGTCCGCCATGAACCTGAAGTTGCTAAATCACGTCTACGCCGACTATTTTGGTGACCAACCAAAATATACGGAAGAAAGTTTTCGGCGTCGTTATCGTATGAGCCGTGAACTATTTTTAGAAATAGTCCAAGGTACTGAAACTTATATTGAAACTCATCATCCACTTCCCTCGCATTTTGATTTCTTTAGAGTCCGACCCAATGCTGCGGGTGTAATGAGTTTTAGTTTGATTATGAAATGCACATTTGCCCTACGCCAATTGGCTTATGGGATATCGCCGGATGCATTAGATGAATATTTACAAATAGGCAAATACTATGCATGCAATTGTCTAGATTTTTTTACTATGTGCATAATCCAGTTGTTTGGGAGGGAGTTTTTAAGAAAACTAGACGAGAATGACATTTGCAACTTATACCACACACATAACATGGTTAATAAGATACCGGGAATGTTGGGAAGCATCGATTGTATGCACTGGGAATGGAGGAATTGTTTGAAAGAATGGCAAGGGAAATTTCACAGAGGTGATAAAAAGTATCCAACTATAATACTTGAAGTTGTTGCATCGTATGATTTGTAGATTTGTCATGCATTTTTTGGTGTGGCAGGTGCGAATAACGATCTTACCATTTTGTATAATTCTCCGTTATTCGACGACCTGATTGATGACATCAGCCATCAAGTTCCGTTTGAAGTATACGGAAAAAAAATTTAAGCAATGGTATTATCTAGCTGACGGAATTTAACCAAAGTGGGCATCTTTTGTTAAATCCTTTACGGTTGCAAGCAACCCAAAAAACACCGCATGAAAATCGAAACAAGAAAGTGCTCGAAAAGATATCGAAAGAGCTTTTGGTGTCCTCCAAGGACGTTGGCACATTATTGACCAACCAGCGCGCTAATTTACTGTGGGCAAGTTACGAAAAATCATGTACTCGTGCATCATAATGCATAACATGATTTTGAAAGATCAAAAATTTGCGATATCCGAAGCTGCCGAAATATATATTCATCCGCAACCAAATATGCAATAGACATGGTTTGAACGTTGCGCAGTGCAAAGAAGAAAAATCAAATAACTACACGATAAACGCACACACGCAAAGCTTCAACGATGTCTCATCGAGCATGTTTAGCAACAACATCAATGGGAAGAAATTAAACGGAATAGAGATAATTAGTTTCATTATAAGTTGATGTGTTTTAGTTCGTATATATTTTTTTTACGTTATTTTTAATTGTGTGTAATATTTATTGTGTTGTATTTTATTTTAATTATTAATGAAATGAATTTAGTTTATTTAATGAAATAAAAAAAAAGTTGTAAGTGATGGGCCTCAAATGAATAAGTTGAGAGTGAGAAGGGTTATTGTAAAGAAGGTTTAAAATAATTTGGCACCCAATCAACTGATACATAAGAAAAAAACCCTAATCCGATTTCTCTCTGGCGACAATTACTAAACCCTAACAACCCTAATTGCTCTTATCGCACCATCAATTCTCCCTTTAATCTTCGTTCTTGTTGCTTCTCTTTGTCCTAGGTATTGATTTACATCCGTGTTTATTGATTCTGGTACAGAGTTGGAGTGAATCGAACAAGTTTTAGTGTCGATTGTTTGGATCGGTCTTTAGGGTTCTTTGGGTATCGTGTTTTCTGTACCGACTTCCTCTTGTTGTCGGGCCTGGTTGGGTTATTCATTGTCGGTCGCTCTCTATCCATTCCAATCCATTACTGATCGAACTTTATTATGGTGGGAGGTTAGTGTTTTGGTTCGTATTGCTATAAACCTTAATCGCTAAGATTAAGGTTTTCTTATCTTTATTGGTATCGCATGCTTGTTGCTGGTTTGATTATTTTTTGCTTTGTGTACGCGGGGGTGAGAGATGGAAAGGGGTTTTTTGAGTCCTAAGCTTGGTAAGAAGGATGCTAGTGTTCCAATGGTTGATGTTGATGTTTTGGATGATAATGTGAACAAGGGTAATGATACGGTTGTTTTGGATGATTTGGAGCAGTCCTCTCATGGTTCAAAACAGTCTAATGTGGAGCTATTAATTGCTAATGTGAATAAGAAGTTTGATGAAGCAATGAATAAAATTGATAGTGATATTGCCAATATGGCTTCATCTTCTGAGTTGAACAATTCGAGTGGTAGTGGGCCTCCTTCTAATGCACCCAAGGTTGATACTACTTGTGGTAATGGAGTTAAGTCGGTTTCTTATGTGGGTGTTGCGTCTAATGAATCCCAGAAACACGTATCTAATTTTCGGAGGTTAGAATGCAGCAAAAAGAAGGATGATGTTGACCTTTCAGTCCCGTTGAAAGTAGTGGAAGAGGTGAACATGAGGTTTGAGAATACTCTTTACGGATATTTTCTTGGTCAACGCCTGGCTTTTCCTGTTGTTGATTATTATGTTCGCAATGCGTGGTCTAAGTATGGTTTAAAAAAGGTTATGATGAATGCTAAGGGTTTCTTTTTCTTCAAGTTTACTTCGAAGAAAGGTGTCGATGATGTCCTTGATAATGGTCCTTGGTTGATTCGTAATGTCCCTATTATTCTTAAACCATAGACATTAAACACCAACTTGCTTAAAGAGGATTTGACTAACATTCCGGTGTGGGTTAAATTCCATGATGTTCTTTTAGCTATGTTCTCCGATGACGGGCTTAGCCTTCTTGCTACAGTGATTGGGACGCCTAAAAGGTTAGATGCCTTTACTAGTCAAATGTGCAAGGAGTCTTGGGGCCGGAGTAGCTTTGATAGGTATATGATTGAAGTAAAGTCGGATGAGGTACTAAAGGACAGTGTCACTGTTGAGATTCCTCTACTTGATGGTACGGGTTCGACTATTGAAAAGATCCGGGTAGAATATGAGTGGAAACCGCCTCGTTGTGATAAATGTAAGGTATTTGGACATACTTTGGTTGAGTGCCCTAAGGTTGTCATACCGAATGCTCAACCTACTATGAATGCAAGTGATGGTCCAGCCTGTTAACAATAAGAAGAAGGGAAAGCATGTTGCTTCGAATTCGGGTCGAGGAGGTTTTACCAAACCTGTGGTGGGTAAGCATTTTGAATATCAGCCCAAAAAGACTCTTCCTGAATCAAAGAAAGCTAATGTTAGTAAGAAGAAGGCTTCTGATGTGGCTAGTACGAGTGGAACCAAGATCACTACTTCTAATTAGTTTGATGCTCTTAATATGGATGATACAGATGGTTTTCGTATTCCTAAGGTTGTTACTAACAAGGATGTGGATGCTGGCAGTACAATGGAAGTTAATAAGGATGAGTCGGTTACGACTGGTACTACTTCACAAGTCCCTCTTGTGAGTGATACGCAAGAACCGCTTGTGAGTGATTCTATGGGAACAATGGAAGTTGGTTCTACTCCTATTGTTGAGAAAATTAGTAAGCTTGAAAAGCTGCTGATCGATGGGAAAGCTACTCTTGTGGATGATGTTGGTCATCCTATTCATTCTACCTCTGCCACTAAGAGGGCTAACCCATTTTCAAAGGTGGGTGAGGTTGTGGTTTCGGATAGTGAAGAGGAGGAGGTTCTTAACACGTTCGATGAATCAGCAAATCTTTTTGGTGGTGGTCATGAGCGTGAAGATGAGTATGACTATGATGATTATTCGAAGCAAATTTATGATCTTCCAGGGGAATTGGATGCTCTTAATGCCATTTATGGTCTTAATCTCCAAGGTCGTAGGAAGTAGTTTATCTTCTGTCAAAGTCACTACCATCATGTGAGTAATGGTTTGTTTTATTGTTTTGAAATAGGAAGTATCTTGTTATGTAAGTTTTTCGCCTATGTAACGGGCTGAGATATGGGATTCACCCATATCCGTTGTACTTAAACGTTTTTTGGAGTAATATATTTACCGGGTCGTTGACCTTTTACCAAAAAAAAATAATTTGGCACCCGTGTGTCACAAATGAGTAACTTGAGTTACTCAGTGCACCTTGCACACACCGGTTTCATTCTCACTTTTGGATTATATATTTGCATGTTGGTACGAAATGCCAAATGCACCTAACTTACTAAGAAAAAAAGTAAGGTATTTAAACTAGTTTTCATTAGAAATTTGTATTTTGTTACATGTAAAACAAACATTAATTAAGATTCTTACCTATTTTTAAACATACGAGGCTTTATACAACCCGTGCGATAGACGAGACGGGTTGTTGGCTGAATAATTATGTGTTTTTTTTCTTCGTAATGTTGGTGCAGACGCAACATATGACGGTTGATTGTTATTGATTATTTATTTACGTGTGTAGTATAATTTTAATTATAAATTGGATTTTTTTTATTAAGATAAAAAGGGAAAGTTAAATGCTTTTGTATGTAACGTAATGGTTACCTATCAGCCCTACCAAATGAAATTTCATGCTAATTATAAGTTGTACTCTGACATATGAGAATTAACTGGTAAATCCTTAATATTTTAATTACATGTTGACCCGTGTGGCCATAATCAGTATCATGTTGACCCGTGTGGTGATATTTATACAACCCGTTCGATGCTCGGGGTATGGTTGAATTAAAACTAAATACAAAATGTGTTCTCATTTAGTTTATCCATGTGGCCATGTATATCTTTATAGGAAGAAGAGAAATGGAAACATTGCGGAAGTGGAAACTCGCATGAAATTGTCCAAACCAATGTGTATCAAAATGATTACATATCTTTCTAAAATGAGTTTATTAAACAATTTGTCCAATTTAGTTCTATTGTGATGAGTTTATTAAACAATCTAGTTACTTGTATGGTTACATATCTTTCTAAAATGATTCACTTATTTTAACTGAAAATGTCTCAAGTACTCATTAACGTGCAAATGGTATACAAAGACTCGTGAACATTTATTTTCTCATTTTCAGCAAATTATTAAATCCTATGAAAACATATTTAGACATTTATAGTGAAATCTTTAAAGATTGTTACACAAAATGAACGGACTGCGTTCTTTTTGTTTGTTTTTCGAGTCTTGTTGGTAGTCTTGCTCGTAGTGTAATATTTGGTAATAATTTTCGAACCTCGTATCTAACATAACAGTTATATTAAACGTGTGTAACTAAAATATATGAGTACTTGTACCAAACTAAACTTTGTATAAAATATATCAATACTTGTACGAAAACAAATTTCTAAAACATGAAAGTTGGATACGAACTAAATTTTAATAAAACATAAAATTTGGATATAGGTGCCATGAAACTATCGTTAACATTAGATATTAAAATTAAATCAATAGTATGATGTTTTTTATTCAGTACTGTAGTATAATTTAACAAAGTAAACAATTGTCATTAAACAATTGAAACAAAGCCCACATTCATCGACCAAAATAATAAGAAAATAAAAACCAAAATCAAACAAATAAAATCGTATCATCATCATATTTAGGAGGTTAATATTATAAGCCCAACAAATGAATGAAATAACCCAGTCCAATTAAAAACTCAAATCTAACTCAACACACAATTGTATGACCGGTTATCATTTTACTCGGTCTTTGAACGAACCAAAGACGGATTATAACAAATTGTTATAAATCTACTTTTATTATAGCTACAAAACTGTTGTTCTACGACGACGCGTAATATTTTTCGTGAATATTATTCGAGTTATCGGGAAAGTTTAATAGATATTGCATCGACGGTCCTTGTTTTAGGTCCTTGGGGAGAAAATTAGAAGCTTGAGGGACTAATATGCAATTTTCGGTATATACCTTAACCTACAGCACGCTTTTCATTTATCTTCTTCCCCAAAACATATCTCCCTCCCCAAACCCTAGCCGCTGCGTTCCTACTGCCGGCACCACCTCACCGCTGTCCTCCCGTCCACATCGCCAACACCAAAACCTTTCCCATCATCTCCTCTTCCATATTTCGAACACCACGCGCCGTCAAAGCTATCCACCGTCTTGTTTCGTCGTTAGCCGTCACCTACGCGATCCACCACCACCATTTTCTTGGTCTAATCGAAGTTTTTTTGGGTAAAAGGTCAACGACCCGGTAAATATATTACTCCAAAAAATATTTAAGTACAACGGATATGAGTGAATCCCATATCTCAGCTCGTTACATAGGCGAAAAGCTTACATAACAAGATACTTTCTATTTTCTGGGCAAGAAAACAAAACCACTACCACATAATATTGAAAGACTCGGACAATAATATAAACTACTTCCTACGACTTTGGAGATTAAAGCCATAAATGGCATTAAGAGCATCCAATTCCCCTGGAAGATCGTAAATTTGCTTCGAGTAATCATCATAGTCATCAAGCTCATCTTCACGTTCATGACCTCCACCAAAAAGATTTGCTGATTCGTCGAACGTGTTAAGAACCTCCTCCTCCTCAATATCAGAAACCACAACCTCACCCACCTTGGAAAATGGGTTAGCCCTCTTAGTGACAGAGGTGGACGAAATAGGATGACCTTCATCATCCACAAGAGTAGCTTTCCCATCGATAAGTAGCTTTTCAAGCTTACTAATTTTATCAACTATAGGAGTAGAACCAACTTCCTTAGTTCCCATTGAATCACTCACAAGCGGTTCTTGTGATGTAGTACCAGTCTTAACCGACTCATCCTCATTAACTTCCATTGTACGGCCAGCATCCACATCCTTGTTAGTGTCATAAGTAGGAATACCAAATGTATCCGTATCATCCATATTAAGAGCATCAAATTGGTTAGATGTAGAAATCTTAGTACCACTAGAACTAGCCACATCAGAAGTCTTCTTCTTAGTGCCACCAGCTTTCTTAGGTTCAGGAGGATTCTTTTTGGGTTGATACTGAAACTGCTTACCCACAACAGGTTTAGTTAACCCCCTTGACCCGGAATTGTAGGAACACCATGCTTTCCTTTCTTCCTGTGATTGACAGTCTTGAAACTATCATTAACAGGCTTAGTAGGCTGAACAGGAGGTATAACAACTGTAGGACAATCAGTCAAAGTATGACCAAATATCTTACACTTGTCACAACGAGGTGGTTGCCACTCATATTTAACCCGTATCTTCTCAATAGTGGAACCCGAACCATCAAGTAATGGAATCTCAACAGTGAGGTTGTCCCGAAGCACCACATCCGATCTCACTTCTATCATGCATCTAGCAAAACTACTACGGCCCCACGATTCCTTGCACATTTGGCTTGTAAAAGCATCTAACCTTTTGGGCGTGCCAATCAATGTGGCAAGAAGACTGAGGCCATCATCAGAAAACATAGCAAGGGGAACATCATGGAATTTAACCCACACCGGGATGTTAGTCAAATCCTCTTTAAGTAGGTTTGTATTCAAAGTCCATGGTTTGAGAATAATAGGAACATTTCTGATCAACCAAGGACCATTTTCAAGCACATTATCAACACCTTTCTTTGAGTTAAATTTAAAGAAGAAGAACCTCTTAGCATTCATCATTACCTTTTGAACACCAAACTTAGCCCATGCATTGCGGACATAGTAATCAACAACCGGAAAAGCAAGGCGTTGGCCAAGAAAGTAACCGTAGAGAGTATTCTCAAACCGCGTGTTCACCTCTTCCACTACTTTCAGTGGAACAGAAAGGTCAACATCAGCCTTCTTCTTGCTACATTCCAACCTACAAAAGTTTGAAACATGTTTCAGAGGTTCATTAGAAGTAGCACCCGCATAAGAAGCCAACTTCACTCCCGTACCATAAGTAGTATCAACCTTTTGAGCATTAGGGCCAGAAGTTACACTCTTATTCATATTCACATTAATTCCAAGCGAAGGAGGATTAACTTCATTAGCTCCAATCTCAATTTGAATTTTGTTCATGGCATCATCAAAATTCTGATGCGCATTATCAATCAAGTGCTTCACATTATCAGCACTTGTAATCCGCTCCAAGTCGTCACCATGTGATGTATATTTCGTAAGTGGAATCGGCTCCACTTTCTTAGAACCATTCATAGAACAATCAGGTGCATCATCCACATTCAAACTAACACTACTAGGGTTCATCATTGAAGGTGTACTCAACTCACCAAAGCTAGTAGTGGCCTTTTCAATATTACCATGTGAAACCGGCTCCACCAGGTCTTGTTAGCTCCCTACCAAGATATTATCAATCATACCAGATTCAAGACTAGGGTTCTCCACAACCCTAGCCTCTTGTCGAACTTGAGGCGTACCCAACGTAACCGTTGGTACAATAGATACATTCTTGTTGCTAAAAAAACCTTTATTCATCTCTCTCATAAACCCTCACACACCAAACCAGTAGAATCGATCAACCAGGAATTAAATACCAACCAGCATGCATGCAAACAGAATGAAAAAGATAAACCATAATCGCTTAGGGTTTTGAGAGTTGAACGCCAATGAATCAACCAGCCCCCATAATAATCGTACCAAAAGAATGATGAATCAATTAGATCAAGTCTATATAGGAATAGATAACCGACTTGAAATAAAGAAAATCAATGATAATACCTTAGTCGATCAGAACTCAAAACCAATTAACCAAACCCTAAAGAAAAACGATTTACAGAAATTCGCTAGAACTTGTGAATCACAGGACGAATCCAATAGAGAAGCAATTAACAATGATTGTCAATCAGTAACTAAATCAGAATCATGCAGGAAATCGCAAGTGGTTAGGCAGATTTCTGAAAAAAGCGATTAGGATAAAAGGGTTTGGGAAAATCGCCAAAGGGAGAGTCGGTTTAGGGTTTTTTTTTATCAAATCGAAGTTTTGAAGGTGAGAAACGCGTTGTATACGCGGGGTTGACTAACCGAGTCAACTCGGTCATTTTTGTTATTATTGGGTCGTAATCGAATGGGTTTTAAAGGTTTTGATAAAAAATATTAAATGGGTATCTGTGTATGTGTCGATTTGAGCTCGGATTGTGTCGATTTGTGTTGGGTTTTGATAGTTTTGAGGTTTTGATGATTTGGTTCGAGTGGTTATACTCGTGGGTATTAGCCGAAACCCTCAAGAGTCGTCCGGCGTGATATACGGCTCGGTATGAGCAAGTCGTGACCCCTTGGGTCCGAATGGTTATGGTTCTGTGTGATATACGGCTCGGTCGAGTTAAGTCGTGACCCTTTGGGTCTATTCGAAGGTTATATGAATTTTTTGTGTTGTGTGAATGAGATTTTCCATTTTTTGGTGGTGAAGATGGTGATGCTTTGGTATTTATAATCATAAAAAATCCAAGTGAAAAGTCACATTTATGAGAGATGTAATTGAAGATTGATTTGTATTCTCTTAGGTTGCAAAAATTGCAGGCCTTTCACGTACCATAACCGCAAATTCATTGAAGTATGTAGATGTAAATTTGTGTAATTCATATACTTAAGAGGTTGGTTAAACTATATTGTACCGTACCACCCATTTGTACACAATACTCTTGCACATTAAATTAATGGGTTTAACCTTTATATAGTATAGATGGTCATTGTCGGATTGACAATTAAATATTTGATACAAGACCACGATTAACGTACAAAAAGTCCACATCATAAGTATGAGAAAATTTTCTATTAAATAAACACTATTATTGGACAGAAAGATTATACTAGGAATTTTTAAGGGATAAATAGTTAAATAGCCCGGTTGTCCTGAGTTTAGGCATATTTAGCCTGATTTTATAATATTCTCGTTTTAGCTCGGGTTACCCTGGGCAACAAACGTATAGCCACCCGAATGATGCCAAGTGTCATTTTGGGGGGGCAGCTTTTGTGTTTTTTAGGCAACTTTTGTAATTTTTGGGCAATTGGAGGACATCTGGAATCATGCGGTTGACTATACACTTGTTACCCATGGCAACCCGGGCTAAATAAAGAATATTTCAAAATCGGGCTAAAAATGCCTAGACCGAAGGGCAACGGGCCGTTTTGATAATTATCCCATTTTTTAAACTTACAAAAAAAATAATAATAATAAAAAAAAAACCTCAAATTTTTGTAAGTACCCTTTGGCAGCCAAAATAAAACTTGTTTATATAGTACCTTATATTTTAGGAAAATAAACTTCAGTTCTTAATATTAATAAGTTGTTTTTTTTGTAAAAGGTCAACGACCCGGTAAATATATTACTCCAAAAAGCATTTAAGTTCAATGGATATGGGTGAATCCCATATCTCAGCCCGTTACATAGGCGAAAAGCTTACATAATAAGATACGTCCTATTTTCTAAACAAGAGAAACAAAATCACTAACCACATGATATTAATAGACTCTAACAAAAATATAAACTACTTCCTACGACCTTGGAGATTAAAGCCATAAATGGCATTAAGAGCATCCAATTCCCCTGGAAGATCATAAATTTGCTTCGAATAATCGTCATAGTTATCAAACTTATCTGCACGCTTATGACCACCACCAAAAAGATTTGCTGATTCATCGAACGTGTTAAGAACCTCATCATCATCACTATCAGAAACCACAACCGCAACCACCTTTGAAAAAGGGTTAGCCCTCTTAGGGACAGAGGTAGACGGAATAGGATGACCATCATCATCCACAAGAGTAGCTTTCCCATCGATAAGTAGCTTTTCAAGCTTACTAATTTTCTCAACAATAAGAGTAGAACCAACTTTCATTGTTCCCATTGAATCACTCACAAGCGATTCTTGCATATCACTCACAAGAGGGACGTGTGATGTAGTACAAGTCTTAACCGACTCATCCTTATTAACTTCCATTGTACTACCAGCATCCACATCCTTGTTAGTAACAACCTTAGGAATACCAAAACCATCTGTATCATCCATATTAAGAGCATCAAACTGATTAGAAGTAGTGATCTTGGTTCCACTCGTACTAGCCACATCAGAAGCCTTCTTCTTACTGACATTAGCCTTTTTTGGTTCAGGAGGAGTCTTTTTGGGCTGATATTCAAAATGCTAACCCATCACAGGTTTAGTAAAACCTCCTCGACCCGGATTCGAACCAACTTGCTTTCCCTTCTTCTTATTGTTAACAGTCTGGAACCCATCACTTGCGTTCTTAGTAGGTTGAGCAGTCGGTATGACCACCTTAGGGCACTCAACCAAAGTATGTCCAAATACCTTACATTTATCACAGTGAGGCGGTTTCCACTCATACTCAACCCGGATCTTCTCAATAGTCGAACCCGTACCATCAAATAAAGGAATCTCAACAATGAGCAAGTCCTTTAGTACCACATCCGACTTTACTTCAATCATACACCTAGCAAAGCTACTACGGCCCCAAGATTCCTTGCACATTTGACTAGTAAAAGCATCTAATCTTTTGGGCGTCCTAATCAATGTAGCAAGAAGGATAAGCCCGTCATCAGAGAACATAGCTAAAGGAACATCATGGAGTTTAACCCACACCGGAATGTTAGTCAAATCCTCTTTAAGCAAGTTGGTGTTCAATGTCCATGGTTTAAGGATAATAGGGACATTACAAATCAACCAAGGACCATTATCAAGGACATCATCGACACCTTTCTTCGAAGTAAACTTGAAGAAAAAGAAACCCTTGGCATTCATCATAACCTTTTGTAAACCATACTCAGCCCAAGCATTGCGAACATAATAATCAACAACAGGAAAAGCAAGGCGTTGACCAAGGAAGTATCCGTAGAGAGTATTCTCAAACCTCATGTTCACTTCTTGCACTACTTTCATTGGGACTGACAGATCAACATCATCCTTTTTATTGTTGCATTCTAACCTCCAAAAATTAGACACGTATTTCTGGGATTCATTAGAAGCAACACCCGCATAAGAAACCGACTTCACTCCATTACCACTAGTAGTATCAACCTTGGGTGCATAAGGAGGAGTACTAGTTGTAGTAACATTAGTAACATTCAAATTAGGTTGAAGCCCACTACCGCTTGAATAGTGCAAATCAGAAGAGGAAGCCATATTAACACGAATATCACTTTGAATTATATTCATGGCTTCATCAAAATTTTGATGAGCATTAGCAATCATATGCTCCACATTAGGCTGTTGTGAACCATTATAGGCCGAATCAAAAGCAGGTAAATCATCCACTACCTTATCCTTAACCTTGTTCACATGATCAGTCCCATCACTTACAAGGTGCTCACCAAGACTCACATTCTGACCAACATCCACATTAGTATTCAAAGTAACCTCATTAGCCCGAGATGATAGAGAACTATTGGTAACACCGGCGTTACCATCTTCAATACCATCATTACCCACATTAACATTAGTTACATTAGGTTGAACATAAGTACGAGCAAAATCAAGTGACACCGGCGTCTCTTGATGTGTTGGGGCTTCGTTAGTACTAGCACTAGCAGTAGTAACCTCTTGATGTATTGTAGCTGCATTCCCATCCTCACCTCGTTTCAGTCGCTTCATACGAGCAGCCAACTCATCAACTTCAACCCTCGATATACTAACATCCTTCTTACCAGATCTCGGACTCAAAAAACCCCTTTCCATCTCTCACCACCCCGTTACCAAATCAAACAGAATACAAAGCAATAATCCATCAGCATGCGAAACCAAAAAGAAGAGAAAGAAACCCTAATCTTAGCGATTAGGGTTTATAACAATATGAATCAAGAATCTAGCCTCCCATCATAATAACAATCGAACAGTTCAAAGAATAATGATCGATTGTAATTAAACCAAATCAGATCCGACAACAAAGAAAAGTCGATTAAAGATCCCTAGCGAAACCCTAAATAACGATCCAAGAAAATCGACAATTAAGGTAGATTTGATTGGAACGATTAGAATTTGTTAGGGTTGAAAAATCGCCCCTAGAGAGATCTAATATTAATAAGTTAACATGCTCTAAACATGCCCAAAATGTAAGATAACTGAAATTAAAAAAATATATCACTATCTAAAGCATTTGTTTAATGTTATTTAGCATATATACATATAGAATTCGTAATAGGATTTTTTTAACTTGTGACTTGGGTGCAACAAGTTAAGCATATACTAAAAGTACACAGAGACCCACGAAAAGATACGAAAAACTACTCAGGGACGTATGAATTTTGTGTGTCAAGGCACAAGTTAAAAAAAAAACCTGTATAATGTTTATGATAGTGAGTTTTATTTCTTACATTTTTTATTAATAAACATATCTTAATTAAGGATTTTTATTAAACTAATTGTGACAATGCAGCCACTGAAAAGCCAAGCAAGAAATTAAATGGTGGCCTGGGTCTGAATGCCGGTGCTTACACATGCAGCCTCCAATTCTAATTGTAGCATGTGTTTTATCATTAAATAATCCCTAATGTATTCTTTTGCAGCCTAACCTTGTAGTAAAGTGACCTAACACGTACGAACCCTAATAACCCTCAATATTGTATTAGCTAGCTAGTTCCCTTTACGAATATCTTTGGATATTTCAATCGATTGTTCATACAACGTTAGTACATGTGACTGTTCCGGCCAATGAATAATAGTTTATACCAAAAGGGTAAGCATTTAACTCATATATACGCGGTCTAATCTAAATATCATGTAACCTTATGTTTCCAATTTTTTCTTGATCACGTACTCCAAGATGTGTATCTAATGGTTTTAATCTGAGATATCTTGTAAGGATGGATATTAGAATGTTTAATCACCATGTCATATAAATGGTGATTCCAAAATATAAATAAATAAATATTATTATTATTATTATTTTTTGGTAAATGGTCTTTTACCCGAAAAAATATATTACTCTAAAAAAACAATTAATTGCAATGGAATATAGCTGAAATATAACATTAACCTCATACAACTACTTGAACGACCACTAAATTAGCAGCCTTTAATTGGGCCGCAAATAGACCACAATTATCAGAGTAATCATCTTCATAATCATTGTAGTCATATGTATCATCTTTCTATTGCTTCAAAAGACTCCTCTCATTCCCTCCACTACCAAAATAATTAGTCATATTAGGATATTTCAGAACTTCATCATCGTCGCTATCAGAAACGACCACAAATCCACCTTTGAGAATGGTTTCCCATTTAGTTGAAGAAGTACAAGTAGAGGAACAAATACTAGGCTTAGTAGCCGCATCCTGCTCCTTCTCTTTCAAATCACTCACAAACTGATCTTTACAATCATAATCACCTGGATAATCAATCTTTTTTAGAGGTTTACCATCATCATCCGTAAAAGTAACTTTTCCCTCAATAATTAGCTTTTTCAAGCTTCCCAATTTTCTCAACAATAGGAGTAGTAGTGCTACCATAATCGCCCAAAGCAGAAGTACAAGGAGAGGAAGCAGTATTAGGCTTAGTAGTCGTAGTCTGCTCCTTCTCTTTCAAATCACTCACAAGCTAATCATTTGACCCCTTACCATTCTGTTGGAACCCATCCACATCCTCCTCCCCCAACAAGTTCAAAACATCACAAAATAATTAAAAGACTTATTGTACCAAATTTAGCATTAAAAGAAGAAGTCTCCTTTTGAACCTTAGAATCCGAACGTTGATTGGTAGTTGTCGTCGATCTCGGTCTCCAAAATTTTGGTTTTGGCTTATTCAGCTTAACACCTCTAAGGCCGAGATTGATCGGCTACCTTCTTCCCTTTATCCATACGATTCTTGACCTCGATAAAAACGCCTTATCATTTGTTTCCAAAGTTGCAGAAGCCTTAGTTGCCACATTAATTAGTATCACTCCGAACAGTCTCCTTAACACATTTTGGACAATTTATAAGATCATGCCCAAATAACTTACACACACCACAATGAAGAAGCTTCCATTCATATTGACTTTAATGATCTTTGTAATATACCTGCTACCCTCCTCATTTGGATTGGCCATAGACACTTCCCTTTCAATTCAGAATCTGTGCTTATTTCAACTAAAGCACGAGCAAAATTAATAAGCCTCCAAGAGTCCACACACATAGAACTTGCACATAAATAACTTAAATGTTATACTTTAAACCAATGTACATAACAATTCACATATGAAAAATGATTGAGAGGCCTAAATGTAGGCCTGATTTTATACCTAAATGGATTTGGAAGTTGTTTATTGGTTTGTCAAAAAGTGGTCCATTTGCTGTCACATAGAATTAGGCATACATTTAGGCACACCAATTAGACATGCTAATCAATGCTCTTCACATATATGATGAAGGTAACTCCGAGCTATTTATATATGACTCGATGGATATTCGATAAAGTTGATTAGAGTTCGAAGTATATATAGCATGCAAGCAGATTTTCGAGAAAATTAATTAAGTGCAAGTATTTTAAAACTCAACCTACGTAGCATGCAAGTCTAATCGAACTAATTTAATTTTCTCAAAGCTAATTAACCTTCAATGTGTATATATTGTATAATATAATTAACGAGTCGAGCTATTGTCGAGCCAACCATACTATAACTAATGCTATTGTAAACTTTTTTACATTGCATATATATCGATCAACAGAGTCAGCTTGAGTCTAGTATAAGAGTACCGACTTATTCATCAAGCTTCAGCTCGAACTTAAGAGCAAATTGAAAGTTGATCAAGCTCGCGTCAAGTTTCAAGTTCATGACCAAGTTAAACTCAATCAACATTTCGTTTAAATCAGTTCGATTATTACTCTTGTTCAAAGTTAAGACCACACTCTTAATTCTTTAATACAAAAGTCATTCTAGAAAGAACATAATCGAGTGAACTTTTTATTGCGACTTTCATTGCTCGATTGTGTCTCATAGTCATCAACATTGACTAATTTTGAATTCAATATGCCACCAAAGTTCAAAAACGTTAGATTCCGCTGTTAACTAACAAGGAAAAAAGATACAAGCTTATAATTTCGAAAACACGCCACGAGTTGTGGACCCTGCGTAAAACTTTCCAGTGGTTAGAGCTTTGGGCTGAAGCAATGCAATCGTCGCAGCCATTTCGGCAGCATCTTCAGCTGAGTGATTCCCTTTGCCATCCGTCATTGACGTCTGAGTGAACCCGGGACAAAAACAGTTCACACTTACCACACCTTCAAACCTACGAGCCAGAACATGAGAGTACGCATTCAAGGCAAGTTTTGATACTGAATAATCAGTCCATATCTCGGGCCACCCTTGGGTTTTCCATCTTCCTTCTTTCACATCTTGTAGAAAAACATTCACCACCATGTCTATTTGCTCTTCGCTTAGTGTTTCTTTGTCGCCAAGTATTGCCTTCATTTTTGTATTTTTAAGCTTCTACATAATATAAACAAAAGAACTGGTCAGATCGAGCATCTCAAATAGTATGGACTTTATCTAGTTCATAGCTAGCTAGTACACGTACAAATTAGGTACTCCGTAATAAGCTAGGAAAGTATTGTGCGTATAATGTAGCTAAGTACTTACATCTAATGTCCCAAGTCTAGAACTTATGTTGAGGATGCGGCTTGTGGAAGCTGAACGACGAGAAAATGGCAACATGGCCTCGGTGAATAGCTTGGAACCGTAGTAGTTAGTGTTGATCACTGTTTTGGCATGGTCTATCGAGTTCTCACCCATAGGGTTATAACACACTGCCGCATTGTTCACCTATAACATCGATATCCATGAGTATCGAAAATAATTAAGAAACAACTTTAGAAGTATATTTTGTTCATCTATGTTACTCTAGTTTCGATCTCTTTGTATATTATCACTACTATAAGTATACTATATATCATTAAATGAAGCAAATCTATATATTCGACTATTTGTATATAATAATATAATGTGAAACACACACGCATACTATATAAGTTTATATATGATTTGGTTGGTAAGGTTAGAGATATCCCAAAATAATGAACAATATATACATATTTAGAAGCCACATAACATATTACTCGTAATATTTTCAGTTGGCAATATAAAGGTGGCAAAGGATGTGAGTTTGCTAAGTTATTCGAGCTCGAGGTAATTTACTCAAGCTTATTCTAGTGAACACCTTATGGAGATTATCGAGCTCATACGATATATATGTAATGCTAATACACAGGTACTTAGGGTTATAAATGATGCATGTTTCATATATCAAGTTAACTGAGCTTAAACTAACATACTCGAGCCCGTTCAATTCGAGGCAAATTAAATCAAGCTCCTATATTAACTTTTAAAATTAACGACTTGATCATCAAGCCAATCCTAATTAAAAAAGAAAATTTGAACTATTTGATTAATATGTGAAAGAGAACATATATCATTCCTTGGAGACCATGTATATACTATGATTATCATGTATGCATGCACATTGCAAAGAGTTAGAGAGTACTTACCAGAATATCAAACCCATCAAATCTGGATTCAAACCAAGAAGCAAAAGAGCGAATGGAAGCTGGATCAGATATGTCAAGCTGACAAAAACAAACATTACGTTCGAGCCCAAGTTCCTTAAGCGAATCCATGGCCTTTGAACCTTTGGATTCATCTCGAGCCGTTAGCACAACACTCAACCCCAACTCAGCAAATCTTTTAACCAACGCATACCCAATACCCTTATTTGCTCCAGTAACAATAGCTACCGTGTCCTTCGACCACCATCTAACATTGGTTTTTGGGTGGCAAATAGGTTGTTTTTGTTGCTTGGATGGTGATGCCATGTTTTTAGCTTAGACAGGAATGTGAGAAATATTATGCAAATGAGATGGAGAGTAATGTTAAAGCAAACGGGTATATATAATTATTGACTAGCATGACGTAGGATATATGTCTTCTAGAGGTTTTTTAAATATCAAAAGTTACATATAAGTTACCTGATTGGTTGCAATAAATAATTGTCCTCGTGGATGTTACAAGTTATAAAACTCCTATAGGTTTCCGTAGGTCATGGAAATTAAGCTAAACTATTTAAAGTGTAAATAAAATAACGTGTGTATGTAATATCCAAACGTTATATTGTAAAAATAACATGGAAACTTCAAAACTTACCAAACTTAAAAAAGATTGCCAATGCAAAATTCTTAATGTCATACTATACCCATTTTAAATTACATGTTTATCTTTCAAATTTTCGTTTGTTAACCAATTAAAATGATTTTCAAATGTCAACACAACATGTTAGACGGAAGAGTAAGATTTTTTTTTTTTTTTTTTTTTTCTTTTGAATAACTATGATTGCCGACATTTTGACAGAGTAATATCAAATATATGATCATTTACTATACTATGTGTTGTCTGTAAACTTTGAACATGATAAAGTTGTAAGAGTTAGGAACTAATCATAAGATTTAGAATAATAGTTTGTCCTTCTATATTTTCAACCATAGTAGATGTTTATCAGCTATTTCAAGCTTTCAATCATGAAAAAACATAACTTTTTACCGTTAATTGCGAAATAAAATTATACATACAATAAAAGAACTTATGTCACTTGGTCGGTACGTCTTGCTAATATAAAAAGATATATTTTGACATATATACTTAAAGACCAATTATATGATTAGATCTAAGATTATTCGATTAAATTATATGTTTGTAGATGACTTAAATTATGATTATGATGTTTTGTTTGGTGTTAGTATATGAGATGGTGGTACATGTGGACAAATAAAATTACGTGGCTCGAATTAAACTAACATTTTCATTGGAATTTAAGCGACCCCTTTCATTCTTACTTTTGGATTATATATTTGCATGTTGGTGCGAAATGCCGAATGCACCTAAGTTGCTAAGAAAAAAGTAAGGCTTTTAAACTAGTTTTCATTTAGAAATTTGTATTTTGTTACATGTAAAACAAACATTTTCTTACCTATTTTTATACATAGAGTCATTGTCGGATTGACAATTAAATATTTGATACAAGACCACGATTAACGTACAAAAAGTCATTATAAGTATGAGAAAATTTTCTATTAAATAAACACTATTATTGGACAGAAAGATTATGCTATGAATTTTTAAACTTAAAATAAATAAATAAATAAAATCAAATTTTTGTACGTACCCTTTGCCAGCCAAAATAAAACTTGTTTATATAGCAGCTTATATAGTTCTTAATATTAATAAGTTTACATGCTAAGCATTCCCCAAAGTTTAAGATAACTGAACTAAAAAAAATGTCACTATCTAAAGCATTTGTTTAATGTTATTTAGCATATATACACATAGAATTCGTAATATGGTTTTTCTAACTTATGTCTTGGGTGTACAAGTTAAGTACACTAAAAGTACATAGGGACTCACGAAAAATTACTCGGGGATGTATGAATTTTGTGTGTCCGGCCACGAGTACTCTTTGTGTCTTTTTGTGAGTTTAACTTGTGCCCTTAAGGCACAAGTATAATGTTTATGATAGTGAGTTTTATTACATTTTTTGTAATATATAATGTTTATGAATTTTTTGTTAAGGATTTGTATTAAACTAATTGTGACAATGCAGCCACTGAAGGAGCCAAGCAAGAAATATGGTGGCCTGGGTCTGAATGCCATGCTTACACATGCAGCCCCCAATGCTAATTGTAACATGTGCTTTTTCATTAAATAATCCCTAATGTATTCTTTTGCAACCTAACCTTGTAGTAAAGTGACCTAACACGTACGAACCCTAATAACCCTTAATTTTGTATTATCTAGCTAGTTCCCTTTACGAATATCTTTGGACGACATTTCAATCGATTGTTCATACAACGTTAGTACATGTGACTGTTCCGGCCAATGAATAATAGTTTATACCAAAAGGGTGAGTATTTAATTCATACACACACACACACACACACATATATATATATATATATATATATATATATATATATATATATATATATATATATATATATATATATATATATATATATATATATCCGGTCTAATCTGAATATCCTGTGACTTTATGTTTCCGATTTTTTTTCTTGATCACGTACTCCAAGATGTGTATCGATCTAACGGGTTTTAATCTGAGATATCTTCTAATGATATTAGAATGTTTAATCACCTTGCCATATAAATGGTGATTTCCAATATATAAATAAATAACTCAAACGTTACACTTTAAACCAATGTACGTAACGATTCACATATATAAATTTCAAGGTAACTCCAAGCTATTTATATATGACTCGATGGGTATTCGATAAAGTTGATTAGAGTTCGAAGCATATATAGCCAACCCACTTGGTAGCCGGGTGTGGCACGGGCCACACCCAATTTTGAGTTACAAAACGTAATTTGTTATCAAAATGTGTCGTTTTTCAATACGTGCAACCCCCAATAATATTTTTTTGCTACTTTATTTCTTTATAGTGGAACTTGAGTTTAATCCCAAAATACTATGTAGTGCAAATTTTAGTACTTATAATAGAAACAAGTTATGGAAGAATTTCGAAAAAAATTTGTGCAATACCCATTTCAAAATCCTGGGTCCGTCCCTGTATATAGCATGCGAGCAGATTTATTTTCGAGCAAATTAATTAAGTGCAAGTATTTTAAACCTCAACCCACGTCGCATGCAAGTCTAATCGAACTAATTTCATTTCTCAAAGCTAACCTTCAATGTGTATATATTGTATATATAATTATGGAGTCGAGCTAGTGTTGAGCCAAGCATACTATAACTAATGCTATTATAAACTTTTTTACATTGCATATATATTGATCAACAGAGTCAGCTTGAGTCTAGTATAAGAGTACCGACTTATTCATCAAGCTAGCTTCAGCTCGAACTTAAATGCAAATTGAAAGTTGATCAAGATCGCATCAAGTTTCAAGTTCATGACCAAGTTAAACTTAATCAACATTTCATTTAAATCGGTTTGATAACATCAAATATTCCTGATATTTTAAGCGTCAATTTCCCCCATTATGATAACTAATTATGCGATATTACATTTAAATATGCTCTCATTTCTTAATATTTTATTTCAGGACGATGAAGAGCATTTGAACGGATTTGATACTAATTTTGCATTGATAAATACTAAAGTTAAGATGGAAGAATAAGACACAAGGTCACGGCGTAACTTAGCATAGAAGGTACGCCGTATATATGTTGGAGTATGCTCGTGTCATAATAAATAATTATATGGCTAGACATATGTGAGCCTATGGGGTCACACACATATACACTTAGGTACTTCTTATATGTCGTGTTTATTGTACTTACGACATACAAATAAGCTAACGTAACAAGGAATCACTATTGGGCTTCTAATGCTTAAGTATAGTACTTAATCCATTGGACTTGAAAACAAAATGGGAAGCCCATTTTGGGCCCATAGGTGGCCGGCCACATAGAGGGTCAAAGGGGGGGTTATGGTTTGCTAATAAAAGGTGATTATCTCCTAATAATGAGGATAACTAATTACCAAATCTCTCTCCCTCTCCTCTCTCTTCTTTTGGACGGCAAAACAAAACAAACCCACCTAGGGTTTTGTTTTCTTAATCAAATACTTTGATTCTTGTTCAATCAAATGTTATTTGAAGGTTACGGGTAGAAGGACTAGCATCCAAGAGGTATACGGTGAGGTGTAGTGTGGACTATTCATAGAGGTGATCAACCTTATTGATCATTTGGGTTTCTCATTCCATTCGTGGGTATTGGTATTGATGGTGATTCCCGGTGCACGCTACAAAGGTATAACTATCTTGTTTATCTTATTGATTGATCTTATGGCTATATGAGATCCGTGTGGGTGATGTTGTTCCGCTGCGTTTTATTTAATTCTTATATATTTTATATTCATACATCACCTATAGTGGTATCACGAGCCATCATATGTGCCATATGATTATCGGGTATGCATAAAAATGGCTAAAACGGGTGTTTTTTGATGATTTTTGAAGTCATGGTTAAAACAGCCCTAGGGCTCCAATTTTTTTTTCTCATAGGACGACCCTTTAGGGTTCTTATGATCTGCACTTTTTGGTCCCATGGCCATTTGTTATGCATACGCTAATTGGTTACTTGTCGGGTACATAAAAAATGGCCTAAAACGCGTGTTTTTGATCGGTTTTTGAAACGGTTTTAATTCAGCCCCTAAGGCCATATTTTCTGTGGTTAAATGGTATTTGGAAGGTCCTAATATCAGTGGGTTTTGACCCTTAAGTCATAGGAAACACGTACCTAACGGGGTTTTAATTCTTGTCAATTATTTCTTCGTTTTCGTTGCCTAACAATTTAATTCTTGTTATTATTTTGTTTTCCATGGCAAATACATGCATGTTTGTCCATGGAGTTAGCCAACACCATGTTTCATTCATAATATTATGGTATTATTATGTTTATATGCAAAGCCGATGAAAACCTAGACCACTTGTGCATTGGATGGTTGTGATTGTTGTTTAATTTCGTGTTTTGGGGTTTTTGCCATTGTTTCGGCATTTATGTAATTATATTATTTTGGTTGTAGCCATTGTTTGGGCACTTTTACAGTAGATTAAAAGTAGATTAATTGTATTTTACTTTCAATATAATGTAATCGTGGCTTGGTGGTGAAAGGCGAAAGAGTTAAAGACGTTTTTGCCGAAAAATGACTGCTGGAACACCAGTTGGTAAAACGGAGTTTCC
The DNA here is from genome assembly GCA_030686995.1 of Artemisia argyi. Taxonomy (NCBI): domain Eukaryota; kingdom Viridiplantae; phylum Streptophyta; class Magnoliopsida; order Asterales; family Asteraceae; genus Artemisia; species Artemisia argyi. The sequence goes on from CM060684.1 coordinate 10,798,325, forward strand.
CAGTGATTGGTAAGGTATTTTTGGCTGAAAATTTTTTTGCAGGTACCCAAGACATGGGCCTACAACTTTCTAGTTTTGAGCTAAGCCCGGGGAAGCCTCCATCATGGACTTTTGGGCCCTCTAACACAGAAATTCTGGAAGGACAGAAACTACTTTTCATGTGCATCATGGGCTTCCAACTTGCTCTTGATTGTCTTGGAGCAAGTGGGAGTCCTCCGTGTGGTTGTGTGGTTTGTCCCTAGTTGACTCTTGGTTCTCGTGATGGCTCACGAGACCAAGCATAGGTTTTTTCATCGGTTGAGGCTTTGCATATTGTGGTTGTGTGTTTGTTTTTGCTTTTTATATATCTTGTTTCATATGTAAAATTGCAAATAGTTTTCTATAAAACTTAAAGCGAAACACAAACCATTTTCAAAACTAAGTCTTTTGATTTAGTTTTACTAAGTTTTTGAAACTTGAAATCATTGTTTTATAATAACACCTTAACTTGTTATGTATGTTATTTTATTTATGTATTGTCCAAACTTTATTATCCATGTAGGATTAATATTAGTCATGAAAATGGACAACTTGACACACATAAATTAAAACAATGATTAGACTTAAGTTAAGAAAAGTTTTTAACTTGTGCTACGAAGGATGAATGCATGCTTCTTTCGTACACCTTTTGATTCACATCAAATCTTTTACCCGTCAAAATTTAAGTCATGCCGTCCAATTTTGAGAACACTTGCAATTACTTTTTGCCTATGCGTGAGACCTAGGTTGAATTGTAACCCAAGGTGACTATTCTCTATGCGTGGGACCTAGATATATTCTCGCACGTTCTCAAATTGGATGACTTAATCGAGTTAAGCGGTGAGACCTTGACCCGAGGCAAAGATGGGACTAAACATGCCTACATGACACTAGTTGTTTGACACTAGATGCCATGAGTCCCATAAGGATCTAAGAGTTGCACTTGTAATGCAATTGGTGATCGTCGCCTACCAATTGAATCTACTATTGCTAGCAGATCAACTGATGTGATAGTAGAAGCACAATGTGGATCTTAGCCTTTTACGTAAATTAATTGTTTTATATTGTAAACATGGGGTAATTAATTTATAAAAGGATAATTATCGAAAATACTAAATATGAACTTTGAGAATTCAATTAATGAATTAATGCAACACAAATCGTAAACAAAGTTTGTTCTTTTCTTGTTAAAAGGATCAAACTAAGTCTTCCTTTCCTTGTAAGAAAGAGACTTATTCATATCCTTTTCCTTATGAGGAAAAGCCATAATAGGAATATTTGAATTATCCTAATTCTAATCAAACTCAAAGCACACATACTCTAGAAATCGTGATGTCTTGTAAAGTCAAAACGGTTAAGTATGTTTGCACATCTTATTCTTTCAAGTTCGTTTTATAACCCTAGTTCCGGTTTTGAAACCTTCAAGAAATATAAGATATTTGGATAACTATAGAACATGTTTTCTATATCTACCAAACTAATATGAGTTAAAATAATTAGAAAACGGAAATATCAATAAACCGAAAAGTGGTAAAGGAAATTACTAGCATGATTACCTAGCAATGTGTCTTAACCCGATAAACATGGAGGAACTGCATGCCTAATTTTCAAGTTTAAAATGATGGCTAGCCCATCATCTATATGTTAGAACTTGATGCACTTCCTTGAATACCTAAGTACATGTTACTAGTCATAGTGACTCACATTAGCAATAATGTGCAGATATTCAAAGAAAGCAGGAAAGTATCCAATCATCACTCACTCTCCACTGGTGATGTAACACTTTTAATGTTGTCTAATCCAGTGGGAGCTACATGATTGTATTACTGGTGACGAAACACATGTAATGTTCTCTAATCTAGTGGGAGTTAGCTTACAAGTTGCCCATCTTATTTCTAGATTGTCTTGAAATAAAACATTACTTTCCACATATGAAGCATCATAGTTTTTATGTGAACCATTTCATGAATTTTATTAGATAACTTGTCGCGTTCCTGATGTTGCTTCCTGAAATGTTATCAATAAAATTGTTATGCATGATTCATTATAAAAGCGATAAAGTTCTACATATCTATATTTTGATTTTGACTAAAATCATATGTTATCTGTGACATTGTCATATTTGCTTGCATAATGTTGTGCTATGCACAAGTGGGAGAAATCTTAATTGTGTGCAAGGTACAACATATAACAATATGACTAATGGTTTTTCTTGACTGCAAGATAAGAAAATAAGGTTCTACTAGGACTTATACACATAAAATGTATGTTGCCCTAATTAGAAAAAATGTCAAGATAACATGAAAAGTTACTTCAACATATTTGCTGAATTGTTTAGTAATTATGATTATGTCTTCTTGTAAATTCATAATCATGAAGTATGTAATTAACTTGAAATTACTATTGAGGCCAATTATCGGCACTCATAATTACTTTAGTTGAATATGTTTAGGTCTCTTGTAAAGACATAAACATCAATTCCGTTAATTGTTGAAAGACTTATAACGTAAAGTAAAGACGTTAATTTGTTATGTCTTCTTGTTAAAGACATGTACACTTACGACGTATAATAAAATATTTAATGTTTATGTTTCTAGTTAAAACATACACATGAAGTCATTGACTTGGTCAAAGACTTTAAATATAAAGTATGCAGTAGGCTAAAAATACTATTGATGCCATCTGGTATGACTTGGTTGGCAAATACGTAAGCCAAAGAGTATAAGTTCATCTAATGAGTTGTGTGATAGTCTCACAATATCTATCCACGTGGAATACCACAACTTTATGGTATGTCCATCATGGATATTGTTTGATCTTTGATGACTTAAACTCTTTTACCTCAAAAGCAATCAAGGTTAGAAAATTGGATGTGCCATGCGTACACCCAATATAGTTCCAACCCAGAAGCAATTTAAGACACCATTGTATTATGGAATGGGATGAATCCCATTATGTCTTGATTGAAGTTCTGAATTTGTTAAATACCTAAGAGTAAGTAATTAACAAACTAGAATCAAGAACTAACGATGTATTTTGGATGTCCCACTTGAAAACAATTTATTGTTAATCAAGATGCTGAGTACTTGGAGATTAGTCTCCACTTACAAAAGCAAGCGAGAGCACCTTTAGATCTTGAAGTCATTCAAGAGCTAAATACACAACCTTCTGAGTACACTTGCTAATGTCATTCTAAGGCTGAACATACATATGTTAAACCATAGATTGATATCTCACATTCATAAATCCACAAGGATACCCCTAACACTTGAATGATATTTTTTATATCAATGTTAAGGGACATAAGTTGGAGGATCATAGTGAACCTGCTAACTAAAGAGATGCATTATCAGATCTTGAATCTGATGAATAACTCAAAACTATGAATGTTAAGATGCAGTCCTTTGAAGATAATCACTCATGGAGCTTGATTGATCTCTTACCAAATCAGTTAGACTGTGAGGTTTAAAATGAGTTTCTTGAACTAGAAGACTCATAAGGACAAACTTGTACACATATTTAATGCATGCGTAGTAGAAGGAGTTTACTCATGCTCAAGAAATTGATTATGATTAAATCTTCATACTTACAAAAATTAAATGTATAAAGATGATTAATTGTCATACCTGTTTTCATGTAAATGAAATATGACAATGGGATTTCAAAACACTTTTTGATTACTTTTGCGAGGACGATGAGTAATCAAAAGGGTTTATGAATCTGTATAATCTTTATTATGTATACAAGACATAAGAATCCAGGTGTGGATTAGATCATGCATCTAGGAGCAGAAATCTTAATTTAATCATTAATTTGATTTTGATTAAATAAGATTACTTCCGAGAACTTAGAGTGCAAGTAGGATAAATGAATTTATTTTCTTAAATCTCATATGTTGTTAACATATAAGAAACAATATTCCATCTAATCTAGACTTTAATCCTTAGCCTGGAATGAAGTTTCAATTAAGGAATTAAGGAAATAAAACATAAAACCTTGTTGCATGTGTTTATTAGGATAAACATAAGCGGTTAATAATCTAAACACAATATGACATGTCATTGAGGGGAGTCTCAATGATCAATCTTATATGATGAGATTGAAAGCATGAATGGAAACATTGAGTTTAACTAAAGGATTCATTATGTAAGTCATATTATGTATTAGATTATTTATATCATTTGCATGAATGCAAGATGAGTTGATAACAACAAATATCTAAGTGAAAGTCGTTAGATAATTGTTAAATGAACAACCTAATGGACCTGCAAAGGACCAAAGATTTGTTCAAACGTTTAAGGATATTTGAGGAGCTCTGTTATGTTTTCATTCATTAATGCTTATATAACTGAGATAATGCTCAACCCTAGTCATAGTAGGATGACATCATGTATGATGACACCTCTAACTAGATGTGCTCGATTGAGAGCATTAATGCATTATACATTAAAAGAATAAGAATACTTTACAGTTTGGAAAACTGTTATTATGACTGTCTAAAGTAGGTGTTTTGCTAGCTTCATACACACTATGGAATGTATTGTTGCAATACTCGTATTGTACTTGATTGCACACATACAAAAGGACAATCATCATTCAAAACATTTTTGAATTTTGAAACAAGTATTCTCAAAGTTTACTCAGACGACTACTTGTTGTCTTGTACAACAAAATTGATCATGGTGGAAACATCGGATTCTGATCTGTATGTAGTCTTGTGCATATCTGTTTTTAGTATTTGGATAATGGAACTGTAAGCAGTCGTATTATATAATGAATTGATATACCGGGTATTATCGTCTTCATTTATACTACTGTGTTCTATATTTGCATGTTTAATCCATGAATAATTTATTTATTCTAAAATTGTCCATTGCCAGTTGACGATATGGGAGTATCATCAAATTAAGGCAAATGTGAGCGTGTTGGCGATTTATTTGCCAAACTCATATGTTGTTCATTGTGATGAACATTGGACTGACCCAACCTTCGAGAATTCACTGCATGGATCGGCGTCAATAATGAATCTCGCAAATGGTTATGTCTCTTATCCTTAGACTTGAGATGCAAGTAGGTCTTGCATGTGCGGAATTTTATTCTTTGATATGGTTAAACGCTGTCCTGAATAAGGTAGTTATAAAAACCATTTTCAGGAGTGATTTGAAACACATGAATGACACGTGCAGTCAAAATAGGATTTGTTCCTCCACATGTCATGGAGTTAGATACTATTGGGCACCTCGATGAATTGAACAGATGTTTGTATGGCCGTACCCAAATGAGATTAAGATGAATCTTAATTCACTTGGTAATCTTGTTCAATATCTAGATCGAGAAACAGAATAGTTGAACAAATAGAATGACTTCGATCCATGTCTAATGTTCAACATAGTATCTGTAACAAAAGGATGGATGACATATAAACCATTTAATTGAGACGTTTAAGAAACTACCCTCACATATTTCTATTGGCATTGGCGTGTTGCTAGACGCTAGCCTTTGCTTGTATAATTACTTGATTATTATGACGTCGCAAGTGGGAGCTGTTGGAGTATGCTCGTGTCATAATAAATAATTATATGGCTAGACATATGTGAGCCTATGGGGTCACACACATATACACTTAGGTACTTCTTATATGTCGTGTTTATTGTACTTACGACATACAAATAAGCTAACGTAACAAGGAATCACTATTAGGCTTCTAATGCTTAAGTATAGTACTTAATCCATTGGACTTGAAAACAAAATGGGAAGCCCATTTTGGGCCCATAGGTGGCCGGCCACATAGAGGGTCAAAGGGGGGGTTATGGTTTGCTAATAAAAGGTGATTATCTCCTAATAATGAGGATAACTAATTACCAAATCTCTCTCCCTCTCCTCTCTCTTCTTTTGGACGGCAAAACAAAACAAACCCACCTAGGGTTTTGTTTTCTTAATCAAATACTTTGATTCTTGTTCAATCAAATGTTATTTGAAGGGTACGGGTAGAAGGACTAGCATCCAAGAGGTATACGGTGAGGTGTAGTGTGGACTATTCATAGAGGTGATCAACCTTATTGATCATTTGGGTTTCTCATTCCATTCGTGGGTATTGGTATTGATGGTGATTCCCGGTGCACGCTACAAAGGTATAACTATCTTGTTTATCTTATTGATTGATCTTATGGCTATATGAGATCCGTGTGGGTGATGTTGTTCCGCTGCGTTTTATTTGATTCTTATATATTTTATATTCATACATCACCTATAATATATTCAAGGACTTAGTCAAATTTTAAATGAAGAAGATTACGCTATCACTAATGAATGGGGTTACAGCGTAGAAGTGGAGATTAATTTACCGAGAGTTCTACGATCGTAACCTACTCTTTAGATTATGTCGAACATTGACTGTCGTGTTGACCAAGGGCCATGGTTACGGCATAACTCGATGAGGTAGTTACGCCGTAATAATGGATAATGATTAAGTTAAAGATCAGTTTAAAGAAGGGTTATGGCGTAACCAATACCTAAGGTTACGTCGTAATAAAAAGAGCACTATATATACTCGAAGAATTTGTAACACCCCCAATTCATGGTTGCAGCGGAATTCAAACTGAGTGTTACTTGATGAGGCGAAAAATGATCCGTTTTTAGGGGGTCATTTAAGCCCGAATTCGACTTTATTTGATCAAATATTGCCCTAAATCGTTCCTTTTGTGATTTTAGGTGTTTGGAGAGTGAATTCTGGAAAAGAAGCTATTTTGGACGTTTTTGGAGCATAAAGTGAAGAAAACGACAAAGTACCAAATCCAAGCTGAAATTACAAGGTGACGGCGTCAAGATATTACTCTTGACGGCGTCAGAAAGGGTGAATATTTTACCGTAGGTTGTGAAGGCGTCAGATGAAGATATGACGGCGTCAAAGTGGCCAAGAATATTTTACCGTAGGTGGTGACGGCGTCACCAAGGCCGTCACAATTGGATCTAGGGCGTCCGAGGAAGTTATTGGCGGCTGGCTGACGGCGTCAGAATTAACTCTTGACGCCGTCAGGACGATTTTCCTATATATAGTTTTCTAGTTTTTTCATTAATAAAGAGGAGAATTTTGGTGAAACCCTAAAGACGATTTTGGTGCCTCTTTTACAGGTTTTTCAAGGGTTCCAAACCCTTGATACCTTGCATTGTAATTGAGATAAGTATACTCTTAATTCAATCAATATGTCTATGTGTTGGTTGTTTATCTTTTGTTCTTATCTTAATTCTACTATGCTAGGCTAGATTTACTTTGTGTTTGCTTAGATCTAATGAAACCTAGATATTGATTATGTGTTAATTACTTGTCTATTCTTGTTCTTGGATGAATGATATTATATGTTAGGCTTAAGAAAACTGGCAGATCTCCAAATGGTAACATGCTTGAACGTCTTAAGAAACATGAACCGAGGCGTACTAGGTCTTTATTGGTTGTATTTAATGCATGAGCCACTGTTTACAATCCCTATAGTTGTGCTGGGTCATGGTGTAGGAGGAGATAAGAGCTCATAGAGTTGGGGAGTTATGTATGCCACCCCACGAATGGTATTAAGGAATACAATCCGTCATCCATGCAAGTGTAACAAGTAATTGACATGTAAAAGATATCTAGGGAGTAATGAAGTCTAAGTAAACACAATTTCTCCAACTACTGCTCACAACCTTAGTTTAATATTAGTTTAATTTCATTTTCATTAGTTTAATTAGTTATAAAGTAGTTTTTGGGTTAGTTGAATAACAACTAATTCCGCCCACTCTTCCAAAACCCGAGATTTTACTTGCTTTCATAAAATATAAAAACACAAAAATAATCATCTTTCATCTCTAGAACTATTAATTAGGCTTTCTAATCCTAGCGACACTATTCCTAAGCTGAACGATCAATCCCCCGGTACTTGTCACTATACTATACTACAACGATCAGGTACACTGCCTGGTGGGGGTTGTAAGCTTCTCGAGATCCCTCGAGAGGTAAAGCAAGGTGCGATTCCCACGCATCAAGTTTTTGGCGCCGCTGCCGGGGAATAGTTATTGTCTAGGTTAGGATTTCTTTTTATTAGGTCTACTTGCTAGATTCCTTTCTAGTAAGATTTTTATTTTTTATTTTTAGGTCTTCTTTAGTCTATCTTATTTCTTTGTGCCTTTGTTCGTAACTCTTTACCATCCGACATCATGGAAGGTGGTAACATCTTTGAACCCGTCATCCCACCACAACAAAACCCACCATTAGAACCCCTTAGGCCCCGAACCTTAGGAGAGTACTCCCGACCTAGCCACCAAGGCTACCGAAACACCATTGAGCTCACCGGAGCCAATGTGACCCCCTTGCGATCCGACACCATCCGGTTGGTGCAAAGCGGATGTGCATTCCATGGACTTCGTTCCGAAGATCCAAACCAACACCTCAAGGATTTCCTTAAAATCGTAGATTCCATAGACCTAGGTGTTGAAACTAGAGAGACTACCCATTTACGCCTATTCCAATTCTCTCTACGGGATCAAGCTAGTCAATGGCTTGAGCGTTTCCCCGCAGGATCCATCACCACTTGGGAAAATCTCGCCAATCGTTTCCTTACCCAATTCTTTCCGCCAGAAAAGACTGCAATGCTTAGAAGGGACATTTTGATGTTTGAGCAACAGCGGGGTGAACCTTTCTACGAGGCTTGGGCCCGTTTTAAGGATCTCCTCCACAAGATCCCTCATCATGGCATAAACACTTGGTTATTAGTTCAGATTTTCTACGACCATGTTGATTATCACACTAAGCGCATTATCGATAGGGCCGCGGGAGGAAAATTGCGTGATAAGGATGCTGAAGAGTCATGGGCGATTATTGAAAAGCTCACTGTCGATAACAATGAGATTTGGGAGTTTAAATATACGGTGGAAGCAGCCATCAATGCAGTCTCGGCATCTGGAGGGGCCACCGAAATCCCCGAGGAACTCTTATGCAAAATTGAGGCAAAAGTTGACTATTTTGAGGAAAGGCAAAGGAGACCCTTAAGTCCTAAACAAGCCATGGTCAATTCTGTCTCAAGATCAACCTCGATACCATTATCTGAATCACCCTCTAGAGAACATATCGAAACTTTTCAGAGGTGCACTCCACCTTGTTCCCCTCCCAAGGAACTTAGCTCGGAATTTGAGGCTAGGATGAGAGAATATATGGCGACCCACTCTGATCGGCTTGCTAAATTCGAAGAAGCAGTTTATAAGCAAAGGGAAGAGATGCAAGGGAAAATGAATGAGATGTTGAGTTTATTAGAGGAGTATGCCAGTCAGAAAACCCCCGAACGGATACTACTAAGGAAAGAGAGTGTCACTCCCACCACCCAATTTGTTAACTCCATCACCATTGTCCATAAAGATAATGAGAAGATTAAAACTCCTGCTAAGCAGACCTTAGAAAAATCACCTGAATCTCAACCTTTGAGCTACTACTTGAAACACGACATAAACAAAAACACCATAACAAATTGGATTAAGGGTGATGGGCGTAACCAATCCTCCGAACAGGTTCCCGAGAAAGAGAAAGAAGGGGAAGATGAGTATGATACGCTTATTGGAGGATCAGTGGTCGAGAGGTTATTGGTACAGAAAGTGGCTACTAAGCAGGTAGCAAGTGGAAACTTTGAAATACCAACAAGCATCGGGGACTTGAAAAATCTTAGTGCTTTTGCCGACCAAGGATCGGAAGTAAATCTTATGCCCCTAACTATTTACATCCAACTGACATCGAAAATGCCAGTACCTACTCGTGTTAGGCTATCTCTTGTTGGACACTCGTACGTATACCCCCTAGGAATCGCAGAAGATGTATTAATTAATGTGGCAGGGTTCATGTACCCCGTTGATTTTATGATCATTGATGATAAAGGGGATGGATGCATGCCAATAATCCTTGGGGCGCCATTCCTCACCACCGCTAGGGCCGTCATTAAGTATGAAGATAGGAAGATTGAGCTTAAGTCCGGAAAGAGAAAGATCAGCTTCCACATGACTCCGCGAAGTGGACATGAGAATATGAGTTGGAGGATGATTAAAAACAACATTGGTGCAACACCCATTCGTGTTCAGAATAAAATTCTTGCATGGGAGGCAAGAATCAAGAGCTATAAGAAAGCTAAGGATGAAAGGAGAAAAAGCAATAAGGATCCGATATAACTCAAACACAATCAACACACAAGAAATCATACACCGTTTGAGGAAGGGAACTTAGTACTCTTGAGACACTTAGAAACCACAATACCACCCGATAAACCGAGTCCTTGGTGGTATGGGCCATTCACCATCGAAGGATTGAGCCAAGATGGGGTGGCTAATTTGAGGAGCAAATTAGGTGGGAAGGTGATTGCGAGTATTGATAGATTGAGGCACTATCACCATAACAGTAATGATCGAAATTATATGGGGTACATCATTTCCAATGATGAAATCACGTAGTAACCCACGACTTTGAGTCTAGCTACAAGACTCGTAAATAAAGAAAAGCGCTTCTTGGGAGGCAACCCATGTTTTGTGTGATTTTAATTGTTTGATTGTTATTTGCTTCCGTATACATGTTTTATTTTTATTGTTGGTTGATCATGTTTCTCAATTAAAATGTGAAATACTTTATTATGTTGTTTGGCCTAATCTTAACTTCAACCTAAAGGTATTTTTGCAAAAGATAAGTGTAAGGGGAAACCCCAAATATGTTTTTAAGAAACAAACCGATCATGATTCTCCACAATATTTAATGAACATGTATATTCGTATTTGTTAGAGTCAAATGCTTGTATCGAGTCATAATGAAGTTTTGCAGGATTTTCCAGGAAGTAGGACAAGGTTTTTCCAGAAATTTTCCGGAAACTTAACATAAAGATTTCTGCAAGTCCATTCTGACGGCGTCAGGCAATTGCTCTTGACGGCGTCAGAAGTAAAAATCTGGAAATTTTACCGGTTTTGTTTTTCTAACGGAGTCTTATGGTTTTTGTGAATTATTAAGTTTTATAATCTCCAGGAAATCTGCAAACTTCATTCCACAAGCATTATATCTTACTTTGTTTTCTAGGATTTAGTAACTTATATAGGATGCCGCCGATTTTACGCGAGGTTGCCTTGTCTACTTTTGTCAGGATTTACAGGTTATTTAAGACAAGAAGATGATTTATATTCTGGAAGGGAAGCTTTGATTGTTCATTTTCTTGGAGGAAGATTTAACCTAGCCAACCTAAAATCCATACCGAGCGAATCAGGGGAGTATTTGATTTCATTCTCTTTACTTTTTCACTTTTACATTCTTTACTTGAACATTGGGGACAATGTTCATCCTAAGTGTAAGGGGAGGGTAAAAAGATGATACCTTACATATGCACTTTCGCTTGAGTTTGTTTTGTTTGATAGTAGATGAGTAATAAAACTATGAGAAATACTTGTTAGTGTAATTTTAGCGCCAAATTTAAAATTTTTTACAACATTTAGGAGTGAAACTTTAGCCATAGCAAGCGTCTCATGGATAGGAGAGTGTATGACTAGCACATAACCGTATATTCAGAAAAATTTTCCACCAAAAAATGTGAGGTTCGCCTTTAGTTTTGATAGGAAAAGCATTTATTATTGGTGCTTATGAGTGTACCGGTAGCATTTAGATTCTAGAACTTGCGTTAGTGATGCATCCCGAGACCGCTAGTGAGACTACATTCGTGTGGTAGGATTTACTACATGATAAGAGGCATTAGGATCACCCTTGTGTTAAACCCGTATTATAATTACTTGACCATTTAAGTCATATTACTTGGCTAGTTAAGTCAACTAATTTTTCCCACACCCTTTGCGTTGTACTCATTTTTAGTACACGATACCCCTAGTACACCCCTCCGAGCCTATCTTTTCGTTTCTAACTTTAAGCATCTTACTTAAAGGAAGAATTTGTTACACCCCACTTAAATGTACACCCAAATCGCCTTAGCCTTCCGTGTATGCGCTCATTTTTAGTGCATTATTGTTATTTGTTAAACCCTAAGTTAACTTTCTAATTGATTACATGGTTGCTAAGTCGAGTCATATCCTTGTACATATTGTTTTGGGACGATTGGGACTCATGGGTAAGTACTTATTTTATGGAGTAATGGGGAAGAACATAATATTATTACCCCCATACGTACGTTAATCTTAAAAGTGCTCCAAGTGTTTTGATTTTCTTAATTCGAGTCATTAGATTAGTTAATGTAAAGTATGTAAAAATTCAAGTGTAAGGGAAACGTTCATTCCATATGATGTATTATTATAGATGGTAGGGTAAGAGTGTATGCAAAAAAAAAAAAAAAAAAAAAAAAAAAAAAAAAAGAAAAAAAAAAGAAAAAAAAAATCGAAAAAAAATAAAGAAAAAGAAAAAAAAAATAGAAAAGAAAAAGAAAGAAAAAACATACGGACTACCATCCCGTTTTCATTCTATGTTCATTTTATGTTTTTGTTATTTTTCATTTATTAGCTTAAGTCGAGTCTAGTCTTGGCTTAGCAACGCCATCTTGTACATGTAATTTACTAAGATTGTTAACTCGCCACCAGTAAAATTCCCTTTATCCAACAAAACCGTGTAATTCATATCCCTACACCTAACGTTATAACCCTTTAAAAGACCTCTTTGATAGTTTATCCTAGGTGCTTACGCCATGTGGTGGAGGTTTGATCCTTTCCCAAGCCTATGGTAATCTATTTTGCTATGACAGGTAGTGAGAGATATCTTCCATTTCCATAATGTTATATTACTTTATTACACCCGAGAGATGTGAGTATCTAAACACTATTTGTGAGGTGCTTGTGTATGACCTCCGTGCTTGTCTATTGGTCTTTAGTGGAATGATTATTTGTTGTAATTACTTTTATATTAGTGTTAAATGACCCCTAACTTGTCTTTTGAGTAGAATAAAAGCTCATTTGCTTGAGGACAAGCAAATCTCAAGTGTAAGGGTATATGATGAGGCGAAAAATGATCCGTTTTTAGGGGGTTATTTAAGCCCGAATTCGACTTTATTTGATCAAATATTGCCCTAAATCGTTCCTTTTGTGATTTTAGGTGTTTGGAGAGTGAATTCTGGAAAAGAAGCTATTTTGGACGTTTTTGGAGCATAAAGTGAAGAAAACGACAAAGTACCAAATCCAAGCTGAAATTACAAGGTGACGGCGTCAAGATATTACTCTTGACGGCGTCAGAAAGGGTGAATATTTTACCGTAGGTTGTGAAGGCGTCAGATGAAGATATGACGGCGTCAAAGTGGCCAAGAATATTTTACCGTAGGTGGTGACGGCGTCACCAAGGCCGTCACAATTGGATCTAGGGCGTCCGAGGAAGTTATTGGCGGCTGGCTGACGGCGTCAGAATTAACTCTTGACGCCGTCAGGACGATTTTCCTATATATAGTTTTCTAGTTTTTTCATTAATAAAGAGGAGAATTTTGGTGAAACCCTAAAGACGATTTTGGTGCCTCTTTTACAGGTTTTTCAAGGGTTCCAAACCCTTGATACCTTGCATTGTAATTGAGATAAGTATACTCTTAATTCAATCAATATGTCTATGTGTTGGTTGTTTATCTTTTGTTCTTATCTTAATTCTACTATGCTAGGCTAGATTTACTTTGTGTTTGCTTAGATCTAATGAAACCTAGATATTGATTATGTGTTAATTACTTGTCTATTCTTGTTCTTGGATGAATGATATTATATGTTAGGCTTAAGAAAACTGGCAGATCTCCAAATGGTAACATGCTTGAACGTCTTAAGAAACATGAACCGAGGCGTACTAGGTCTTTATTGGTTGTATTTAATGCATGAGCCACTGTTTACAATCCCTATAGTTGTGCTGGGTCATGGTGTAGGAGGAGATAAGAGCTCATAGAGTTGGGGAGTTATGTATGCCACCCCACGAATGGTATTAAGGAATACAATCCGTCATCCATGCAAGTGTAACAAGTAATTGACATGTAAAAGATATCTAGGGAGTAATGAAGTCTAAGTAAACACAATTTCTCCAACTACTGCTCACAACCTTAGTTTAATATTAGTTTAATTTCATTTTCATTAGTTTAATTAGTTATAAAGTAGTTTTTGGGTTAGTTGAATAACAACTAATTCCGCCCACTCTTCCAAAACCCGAGATTTTACTTGCTTTCATAAAATATAAAAACACAAAAATAATCATCTTTCATCTCTAGAACTATTAATTAGGCTTTCTAATCCTAGCGACACTATTCCTAAGCTGAACGATCAATCCCCCGGTACTTGTCACTATACTATACTACAACGATCAGGTACACTGCCTGGTGGGGGTTGTAAGCTTCTCGAGATCCCTCGAGAGGTAAAGCAAGGTGCGATTCCCACGCATCATTACTCGACGGCACAATAGTCACAATAATAGAAAACGAACTCCAATTGAGTCGTTTTAAAAGATTTATCATTCAAATTGTATAAATATCAGAGATTACAAAAAAATGAGGTCCCAAATGGTTCCATGTTTACAATTTACATTAAATAGTTTTTGAATGATAATAAAATTTATAGCCTTCTTGAGTATCCGTGCCCTTCCGTGCCATCCTTGATCGTCATGAACCTGAAATACATGCTTGAGAGGTCAACACAAAGGTTGAGTGATATTCATAGAGTTTGTTTAATGTTTGAACACAATGTGTTAGTAGTTAAATCGTTGAACAAAATAATTGTAGTGTGAGCTATAGACTCACACTCATAGTTAGAAAACAAAGATGGGCTACGTTGTTATATGCCCGGAAAGGTTATTAATTCACTAAGTTTATGACACCAAAACGTTAACGTGTAGTAATATCGATCGGCAGATTTATCCCGGTAGGTACTTTGCCGTTATACCTAATGTCTCAAATATTAATGCATTTGTTTGAACTTAGTCAAAACAAATGGGATTCGTCAATCCCAATAGGCCTATTCAGAATATTCGCGCTCACTCGCAAGTAACCCTCGCAAGAGATTAAATGGTTCATAATAAGGGATCTTGGTTTGGCAAGGATGTTACTTAGTGATAATAAAACATAGTCGAATAGCATACAGTAGAAAGCATTGTGTTCGAGTAGAAAAATAATAGCATGTATTCCCCCCAAGGGTTTGTAAAATAGTTAAACAATAGAAATTGGGGCTATGAACTTACCTTGAGTTGGATGATGTATAATGAGAATGATGGATATGCCGTAAGAACTTCTACGAGCAACCTAGAATAATTGTTGCAACTTAGGTTTGGAATAATGTCTAAGGAAACATAAACATGCCAATATATGTCTTGCACTTAGTCCATGATGTGGTATGATGTATAGTGTAAGTCTTTGAAAAGAAATGGTTCATGAAACATGTATAGTTTATATATCGTTTACTACCGTTCGGGCCGACATAATTCAGAAGTCATGTTAGTAAATGTTCGAGGATCCAGGACACTTTAATTCGTAAATCCACAACTCATATCGACGGCTTACATAATGAACTCCTCACATGAGGCTCCCTACTATTGTAGTAGTTGATAAAATATATATGTATAAGTTTTGATCCGAAAAGCTACATGTCCAATATTTGAATAAACTTAGGAAAGTTTATGATTACATGAAGATTGTTATTAGGGTAAGTTTCTTAAGTCTTGAATGACAATTACTTGTAATATCTCATGGTTCTTTAGATGGAGTAGATCCAAATTGCTTGTTCAAGTTATCGCCAATACTTTGGTTCATGTTTACGCCTAAGTAAGCTTACATGGTCATTTCGTCATGGCCTTGCCATGACCTTTGGTCATTGTTCCATGGTCTTAAGACTCAACCTTGGCTCTAGCCATGGTTGTGGTCTTGATTCTAGGTCATAAGACCTCTTTGGTCTTTAAAAACCATAACCTATATATAATGACTTTGGTCTAAAAATGGGCTGTTAAGAATTTGAAGAAATTATCACTCGAAAAGCGTTTTCAGGGCTCGAGCTTCATTACACCTGAACGAAAACGTCGTTCCGGACAACTTTCGTGTTTTAACTTTTTGATGAATCGGACCAGAAGGGTGACTTTCAAAATGGCAGAATGCAAAACAGTAGGTATCGGCAGTTTCGGCGTTTTGGTTTTGCTAACTTCAAATGGTCATAACTTTTGACTCGGGTACTCGTTTTGGGTGATTCAAATTGCTATGTTTTCTTTTGTTAAGTCCTCTTTAACAGTAAGTAAGTGTCAAATATCATAGTTGTAATATTTTGGTCGTGGTTCTCCATAAAAGTCACTAGTTTACTTGTTGAAATAACATAATTAAGTTAACATATATATACCATAACTTGTTTTACTCATTTTTATACATCATGGACATGATCACAAGACAAAATATAGCATGAATGATATGTAAATAGCATGAATATGATATTTAAGCAAGGAAGTGTATTAGAGTTTGCTTACAACTTTTGACTTTCTACAAGAAAGATAAGTAACATGTAAGGTACGGACTTTGATAGACTTTAGCTTCAACCCACTTCACTTCAAGCAATCTTTCTACACTTGTATTCTTGAAAGAGAGATGATGAAAGTTGAGGTGACTTGAGTGGATTCAAACTCAAGAGAATCACCAAAGTTTATAAGGTTTGGAAGTAGTTTGATGAATCAAAACCTAACTAGGGTTTATGTGTGGATATTGCACTTGATTTCTTGCACAAAACTTGAAGTAAACTAGCAAATGAGAGGGTGTTTGTGTTGTGAACGACTAGGAGGGATGGGGGGGGCTTATATATGAGTTTGAGGAGGTGCTAGGAAGGTGTTAGGAAGTTGCCTTAAGGAGGTGCAAGTATTTAGGATATTTTCCAACGCTTGGAGACCAAGTTCTACACTTGTAACCAATCTAAGGCTAAATGCATGAGATTAAGCCACCTATGGGCTGAATCCCCCCCCCTAAGTCAGTTCATGAGGCTTGTGGAGCAAGAGTTGGCTTTTAGATGATATTATCCAAGTTATTGAGTTAGTTTTGGCTCCGTAAAATGCTAACCGTAAATGGTTAAGCCACGAAACACAAAACCGGGTATCGTAAAAATACGAAACTTGGAAGAATGGTTAAACTTGTCAAAATACTCCATAATAAAATATAAAATGAGTGGTAGGTTCCATTGGGGTGGTAAAACCCTGCTAAAACTGGAAACACGGGTCTAAAACGCGTAATACGTAAAACGTACGAATATTGCGTAAAATTGAGAAAAGTAAAATGTTACTTTTCTAATAGGATAAAAATGATTTAAAATGACTTATAATGTCTGAGCTCAGTCTAGTGTCGGTTGGTATTAAATGTCTTTTAGACATCAAACCGTAAGCCTAAAAATCAAGGAATGACTTATAAAATCAAGGAATGATTTTTGGTCAAAGGAGGAGGGAAAAATATGTTGACTTTTTCTAATAAGTTGAAAACTCAAATCGTATTAGAAACGCGGTGCAGGTATAGGCTAAGGTTACGGCTGAGTAAAAACGCTTAAAAACTGAAAATTCCAGTTTTTCACGGCCGAGGCTTATTTTGGTCATGTTTTTCTCAGTCATGATTAATTCTCAAATAAATCATGAGTGTGTCAAACATTTTTCTGATGCGGGGTCACTTAACGCGGTCGAGTTTCATTGTGCGTAGAATTTTTGAATGACGTTTTACCCTAAAACTTGTAATTACTTAATAACTTTCGCGAAAATGATCTGATGAGTGTCAAACTTTTATTTTGCCATAGAAATGATTTATCACTCGAGGCCAAGAAACAAAAATCAAAATTTGGGAAAATTTTGGGAAAAATGAATAGTAAAAGTGAATAGTAAAATTTTCCGGGAAAAGTAATTAACCTGAAAATGCGAATTGTTACAGAATTTTGCATCATAAATATCTCCCCTTTCCCAAACCTTTATTAGGGTTTGGGGAGAGCAACCCCAAAAAATTAATGGAGGATTAGAAGATTGAAGAAATGGCGTTTCATGTAGCTAGGAATCATTCTAGTTTATTTCAAGTATGAATTCTCTAAGCTTTTCTATTAATAGTTCGATGCATTCATTTTGCTAATAATAGCACCATATCTTAAGGATAGTAAAATCCTTAAGTTAGTTAGGATACATCGCATATATCTCCTGTAATATTGGATCTGTAGTTATCATGTAATCTCTTGTATTATATAAGCATGAATATACATCTCACCAAATTACGGTGATTATTCCATAACCTTAATATGGTGTCAGCCTAACACATCCTGGCCGCCTTCTTCATTCTTCAAAATTCCACCATGGCTGCTACTGAATCCAATGATTCTCCTCTCCCTCTCGCTACAATCTTACATATGATCACTATCAAACTTACATCCTCCAATTACCTACTCTGGAAAAATCAACTACTCCCTCTTCTTGCCTATCAAAAGCTAACTGGATATGTAGACGGCTCTATTGCTGCTCCAGATCCTACTATTGTTAACAATAATGTCACCTCAACCAACCCTGAATACACCAAATGGATTGCTGGTGATCAACATACACTCTTATTAATCCAAGCATCGTTATCAGAAGAAGCAATGGCTGAGACACTTGGCCATACCATTTCTAAAGTTGTGTGGTCTGCTCTTGCTGTTGCCTATAGCCATGATTCTGTTGAAAGAATGCACACACTACGTGACTCTCTTCGTCATTTTCAAAAAGGTACCTCTACTGTTGTTGAGTATAGTCGCAAATTCAAAGCCATTTGCGATCAATTAAATGCTATTGGACATCCTCTTGACGAATCTGACAAGATTCACTGGTTCCTATGTGGTCTCGGATCAACGTTTGAAACTTTCTCAACCACTCAGCGTTTGATTCGACCTCGTCCCAAGTTTCGTGATTTACTTTCTCAGGCAGAGAGTCATGAACTCTTTCTTAGCTCTATGAACAGTAACTCCTCCACACCACAAGTTGCTTTTCATACAACTCCCACCTCTGGATCTGCACGTGGACGTGGTTGTTCCTCACAACGTGGTGGTTCTTCTCAAGGACGTGGTAGATCATCACAACGACGGGCACCTCACTGTCAATTGTGTCGTAAAGAAGGACATTATGCCTCTCAATGTCCTGATTTACACACGTTTGCTCGTTAATCTCCTACTATTGATACCAACCTTGCACAAGCTTTTTAAGCACAATGCCATGTGAATGACTACTCTCCTGATTGGTGTGTTGATACAGGTGCATCTGCCCACATGACACCGTCACCCTCAACCATGGATTCGGTTTCTACTTATTCTGGTAATGATTGTGTCGTATTTGGTAATGGTAATACATCGAAAATCTCTCGTATTGGTACTTCATTATTATCACCAAATATTGCTTTACAAGATGTTCTTGTGCTACCTCATCTAACCAAGAATCTGCTTTCTATTAGCAAGCTAACCAAAGACAATCCAGTTGATATTACTTTTTCTGATGACTTGTTTGTTATTCAGAATCAGTTCTCAAAGGCCCATCTAGCTCAAGGACGACGTAAGAATGGATTATACATACTTGAACACGGGCATCATGCTTTTTTGTCCAAGCTTTCATCTACAGACTAAAAGCATCTTATGATTTATGGCACAATCGATTAGGACATGTTTGTTTTGATACTATTTCTTTATTAAATAAGTTGGGACATTTGTCAGTTACTTTTATTTTACCGAATCCACGTACTTGTTCTTCATGTCAATTGTCCAAAAGCAAACACAATTCTTTTGATCTTAATGATAAACGCTCCCAACATGTTCTAGACTTAATTCATTGTGATTTGTGGGGACCATCACCGGTTGTATCAACTGATGGGTATCGTTATTATGTTATTTTTGTTGATGACTTTTCCAGGTTCACATGGTTTTACCTACTAAAGGTTAAATCTGGTTTTTATGAAGTACTCACGACATTCCTCAATCTTGTGCAAACTCAGTTTTCTTGCAAGGTTAAATTGTTTCAATCTGATGGGGGCAATGAGTTTGTAAATGATCGGGTCCGCACATTATTCCTGAACAATGGTACACATCATCGTCTATCGTGTCCATATACCCCGCAACAAAATGGTCGGGCTGAATGCAAGCATAGACACATTACTGAAACTGGATTAGCTATGGTGTTTAATGCTCAAGTTCCTGCATTTTTATGGACTTCTGCCTTCAGCTCTGCAACTTATATTATAAATCGTTTACCTACCAAATTGTTAGGTAACAAATTTCCTGATGAGCTACTCTTTTTGTCTGCGCCAAATTATGCTAATTTTCGGGTTTTTGGAAGATGTGTTTATCCCTACTTACGGGACTACTCTTCACACAAGCTTGCTCCTCGCAGCAAACCATGTGTCTTTATTGGCTATAATACTTAATACAAAGGTTATCGATGCTTGGACATATCCACAGGTCGTATTTACACTACCTGTCATGCACAATTTGACGAATCATTTTTTCCCTTTTCGGGTACCTCATCACAAATGTCAGCTTCTCATATGCTAATATCCACTTACTGTGATGACATACCACATGATGCTTCGTTTAGTATGGATTCCCCATCTAGTGTACCTACTACCACAATTGCTCCACCACCTTTGAACAAACACTGTGATATTTGTTCATCTCCACCAGAATCATTGTCACCTAACCAATCATCATCAGTAGATGTTTCACCACCCTCACCACCCACAAATTCAGATGTCGCTTCACATATTCCACCTTCTGTTCCCGTAGCATCCACTTCCACAGGGCATTCTATGATTACACGTTCGAAAGTTGGTACCTTTAAACCACGTAATATTTCTGATCTTTCATATCTCTCATCTTCAGTTCTTCATCAAGCATCCAAAATAGTATGTTGCAATGTGTGATGAGATGCATGCTCTTAAAAAAATGGCACATGGGATCTCGTTCCTCGACCCATGAATGCTAATGTTGTTGGTTCCAAATGGGTATTCCGTACCAAGTTTCATTCCGATGGTACTTGATGCGTGGGATTGCGCCTACGCAAAAAGGTTTTACCTCTCGGGGGATCTCAAAAAGCTTGCAGTCCCCATCAGGTAGGGTACCTGACCGATGTAGTATAGTGTAGTGGCAAGTACGGGGGATTGATCGTTCTCTACAGGGAATAGTGTCGTTAGGATCAAAACTTAATTAAACTATTGATCGCCTCATCAGTACTATTGATCGGTTTAAAGCACGCTTGGTTGCTCAGGGATTTACCCAAGTCCCAGGCCTTGATTATTCAGCCACCTTTAGCCCGGTTGTCAAAGCATCAACGGTTCGAGTTGTTCTATCTCTCGTCGTGCTTCATAAATGGCCACTCCATCAACTCGATGTCAAAAATGCCTTCCTAAATGGCAATCTCACCGACACTGTCTTTATTGAACTACCTCCGGGTTTTGTTGACTCTAAATTTCTGAATCATGTATCTCATCCAAAGAAAGCACTTTATGGTCTTAAACAATCTCCACGCGCTTGGTTTCAACGTTTAAGTTCCTTTCTAATCGGCATTGGTTTTTCATGTAGTCGTGCAGATATTTCTTTGTTCGTCTTCAAAAGAGATGCGTGCATTCTTTATCTACTAGTCTACGTGGACGTCATTATTCTTACCGGAAATAATGTGGCTACCATTCGAAACTTCATTACCAGGCTCAACAAAGAGTTTTCCATCACTGATCTTGGCAAACTAAATTACTTTCTTGGACTTGAAGTTTCATATCTTGATTCGGGTCTCTTCTTAAATCAATCCAAGTATGCGCATGATATACTTGCTAGAGCTCACCTTTTTGATGCAAAACCAGTTGCCACGCCACTATCCACAAACACCTATTTCACTTCCAATGGTGTTCCATTTTCAGATCCTACTCCTACTCTCTATCGCTCACTAGTTGGAGCTCTTCAATATCTTACCATTACTCGTCCTGATTTATCTTATGCCGTTAACCAAGTAAGCCAATTTCTCCATTCACCAACCCAAGATCATTTCCTAGCAGTTAAACGTATCCTTAGATACGTTAAAGGTACCATTGGATACGGTCTCGCGTTTCTACATGCTTCCAAACCAACTATCTTGGGTTATTCCGATGCTGATTGGGCCCGTTGCATAGAGACAAGACGCTCCACTTATGGTTATTCCATCTTCCTTGGTGGCAATCTCGTCTTTTGGAGTGCCAAGAAACAACCAACACTATCTCGCTCGAGTTACGAATCCGAGTATCGTGCTTCAGCCAACACTGCAGCTGAGATTGTATGGATCACAAACCTTTTACTTGAACTGCTAGTGTTGCCTCTTTCTCGTCCCACCATTCTTTGTGAAAATAAAAGTGCCTTTTTCTTGAGCCAAAATCCGGTTGCGCACAAACGAGCCAAGCATATCGATATCGATTATCATTTTGTTCGGGAGCTTGTTTTATCCGAGAAACTTCATACCAAATTTGTCTCCACGCATTTGCAGCTTGTGGATATCTTCATAAAGATTTTACCAAGACCTTTGTTCGAGTCATTTCGGTCAAAGCTTCGTGTTGGTCCACCCCCACTTGGCTTGCGGGAGGGTAATAGCACCATATCTTAAGGATAGTAAAATCCTTAAGTTAGTTAGAATACATCGCATATATCTCCTGTAATATTGGATCTGCAGTTATCATGTAATCTCTTGTATTATATAAGCATGAATATACATCTCACCAAATTACGGTGATTATTCCATAACCTTAATAGCTAATTTAAGCTTTGGTTTCGTACAATATTTTTGTTTCTCTATATAGGCGTTTTCTTTACTTGTTTGTGGACACTCTTGTTTTGATAGCATTAAAGTTTAGTAGTATCTATGAAGATAGGAGAATTAACCATAGGACCCTAGACTAGTAGGTTGCTAGGATTGGTAATAATTGGTCATAGTACTATCAATTTCATGTGTGCGAATTGACCATAGGCCTATCAAATGGAGAAGCTTAAGAAGTTAGGGGAAACCTAAGTTCCTAGAGGCCGGGTTTCGCTTGAACAAGTCTATTAAACATTGTACTTAATGACTCTACATAGGTTAAACCCACAAACTCTTGTAATCGTATGGTTTCGGAATAGGAATCTATGAAAAATAGGCTAGACGAATTTACCCGAGGAGTCTAGGGACATTTATCCACTATATGGACTAAAAGAAGCAAGAATTACGTAAACACTAAGTCTTGATTAGTAATATCATTCTCTCTTCTATCATTACTTAATTAAATCTATTTGAATTTAATACCTTATTTCACCAAACTAACGGCTCTTAGGACGACGACACTCGGATTTACCTAAGCTATATTTCACATGGCCGGCTAGCTAAACTGCCCGTTAATATGTGTTAATCGTAATATCTCTTAGTTTACAAATGTAAAATGGGATAGAAAATGCACATCACACAGGGACGGAGCCAAGGGGGTGCCCGCGGGTGCACGTGCAACCCATGGATTTTTTCGATATAGTGTTAATTTTAAAAAAATTATCAATTTTACCTAAATGTATTTTAAATGCACCCGGTGTATTAAAATGTGTCTCTAGTATTATTTAGTTTGTATACTTTAAATATAAAATTTTGTGAATGCCCAAAGATAAAACAAGTTTAATAAATTCAAGCACAAAAACCCCAAAATGATATAGGTTTATTAATGGAACAAGTTTATTCATCATCCTAACAATTTACAAAATCCAAAATTTAACCAACACACAAAGATGAAACAGGTTCGTAAGTCGTAACATATACCTTTCATTTGTTTATTATGTCTTTTAATGTTTTCATGTTTTGATTTTTTGTAGGAAATCTTGACTAATTTGTTGGTTCCGTATAGTCTATCATTATCAATAAGGGCTTAGGGTAATAAGAATAAG
This sequence comes from Artemisia argyi, assembly GCA_030686995.1. Lineage (NCBI taxonomy): Eukaryota > Viridiplantae > Streptophyta > Magnoliopsida > Asterales > Asteraceae > Artemisia > Artemisia argyi. The sequence continues at coordinate 10,822,199 of CM060684.1, forward strand.
TGAAAAACTATGCAATTTCTATTAAGACAAATAGGGATAATAAGTTTAAGTGATAGTCAACAATATATTAGAATATAAATAGCACCCCAATTGTGTTGTCATGGTGCATTTTTATTGTTGTCGTAGTTACAATATATATGAAAAGTAGTGCTTAATTGAAGTTGGCTTTAGTCTTGCATGTTGCTACCGCTACGGTTGAAAGATGTTTTTTTTTTAAATGAAGCTCATTAAAACTGATTTGCGAAATCGGATGGGTGATGATTATTTTAACGACGCTTTAACTTGTGTGCGAAATTGGAGGTGGTTCGTAATGTAGTTAATGTGGTACCTAATGTTCCTACTAGTAAGGAGAAGACTAGTGATAGTTTCCAAACGGTTAATAACAAGAAGAAGGGGAAGAATGCTGGTCAAACTAATCCGGGTAAAGGAGGTTATACTAAGCCTGTTGTGGGTAAGCAATTTCAATATCGACCCAAAGCGCCTCCTCCTGAACCAAAGAAAGTGGATGTCACTAAGACAAAGGCTACTGATGTGCATAGTACAAGTGGAACAAAGGTTGCTACATCTAATATGTTTGATGCCCTCAGTATGGATGATACTGATGACTTTGGTATTCCTACTAAGGAAGTGAATAAGGATGTGGATGTTGCTCGTACAATGGAAGAAAAGAGGAATGAGTCTCCAAAGACTAGTAATACATTGCATGAACCACTTGTGACTGATTCAATGGAAGCTAACGAGGTTGGCCCTACCCCTATTGTTGAGAAAATTGGGGAGTTTTTTTTTTTTTTTTTTTTTTTTTTTTTTTTTTTTTTTTTTTGGGTAAAAGGTCAACGACCCGGTAAATATATTACTCCAAAAAGCGTTTAAGTACAACGGTTATGGGTGAATCCCATAACTCAGCCCGTTACATAGGCGAAAAGCTTACATAACAAGATACTTCCTATTTTCAAAACGAGAAAACAAACCATTAATCACATGATAGTAGTGACTCTGACAAAAGATAACCTACTTCCTACGACCTTGGAGATTAAAACCATAAATAGCATTAAGAGCATCCAATTCCCCTGGAAGATCATAAATTTGCTTCGAATAATCATCATAGTCATACTCATCTTCACGCTCATGACCACCACAAAAAAGATTTGCTAATTCGTCGAACGTGTTAAGAACCTCATCTTCATCACTATCAGAAACAATAACCTCACCCACTTTTGAGAAAATTGGGGAGCTGGAAAAGCTACTTATTGATGGGAAAGCTACTCTTGTAGATGATGATGGTAATCCTATTCAAAAGGTTGATTATCCAGGTAATAGTAAGGATTATCCGTCTACTTCTTCTTCTAAGAGGGTTAACTCATTCACTAAGGTGGGAGAGATTGTTGTTTCCGAAAGTGATGAAGAGGAGGTTGTGAACACTTTTGATGAGTCAATAAACCTATTTGGTGGTGGTCATGATCGTGAAGATGATTATGATGACTATGATTATGATGACTATGCCGATCGGGTCTATGATCTTCCAGGGAATTTGGGTGCTTTTGGTATCAAGCTCCAAGGCCTTGGAAGGAAGTAATTTTGTTTTCATAGGAGTCTTATGTTATCATTTGAGTAGTTGTTTATTTTCTGGTTTAGAGAATAGGAAGTATCTTGTTATGTAAGTTTTTCCGCCTATGTAATGGGCTGAAATATGGGATTCACCCATATCCTTTGTACTTAAAAGTTTTTTGGAGTAATATATTTACCGGGTCTTTGACCTTTTACCCAAAAAAAAAAAAAAAAAAAAAAAAAAAAAAAACCTTATTAATATTAAAAATAAGGGAGCATGTAAGTGTTATTTTGCTAAGGGAGATCGTAGAATCACTAATTCGAAAGTAATATGTTCATTTATTTATCGTTTTAATGAAATCTTCGTTCTAATTCACGTTTTAACTCTATCATATTAAGGTTTAAAAATATTTGTGCACCCGGTCATATTACTTTCTTGCTCCGTCCCTTACATCACAGTTCGATTACTCCTCTTAATTCTTTAATACAAAAGTCATTCTAGAAAGAATATAATCGAGTGAACTTTTAATTGCGACTTTCATTGCTCGATTGTGTCTCTTGGTCATCAACATTGACTAATTTTGAATTCAATACGCCAACAAAGTCCAAAAACGTTAGATTCCTCTATTAGAATATATATTACGGTAATTCGTATCTTTAAAGTCCAAAAACGTTAGATTCCGCTGTTAACAAACAAGGAAAAAAGATACAAGCTTATAATTTTGAAAACACGCCACTAGTTGTGGACCCTGCGTAAAACTTTCCAGTGGTTAGAGCTTTGGGCTGATGCAATGCAATCGTTGCAGCCATTTCGGCAGCATCATCAGCTGAGTGATTCCCTTTGCCATCCGTCATTGATGTCTGAGTGAACCCCGGACAAAAACAGTTCACACTTACCACACCTTCATACCTACGAGCCAAAACCTGAGAGTACGCATTCAACGCAAGCTTTGATACTGAATAATCAGTCCATATCTCGGGCCACCCTTGCGTTTTCCATCTTCCTTCTTTCACATCTTGTAGAAAAACATTCACCACCAAGTCTATTCGCTCTTCGCTTAATGTTTCTTTGTCACCAAGCAAAGCCTTCATTTTTGCATTCTTAAGCTTCTACATGATATAAACAAAAGAACTGGTTAGACCAAGCATCACAAATGGTATGGACTTTATCAAGTTCATAGCACTGCCACGTCATGTTACGTCAATTTTCTATAAACTTATTCAATATGAACTTCAGTGTCTAGCTTTCATTTGAGTTTTATGTTCCATATGCATCTAGCTAGCTAGTACATGAATTAAGTACTCCGTAATAAGCTAGGAAAGTAATGCGCGTATAATGTAGCTTGGTACTTACATCTAATGTCCCAAGTCTAGAACTTATGTTGAGAATGCGGCTTGTGGAAGCTGAACGACGAAAAAATGGCAACATGGCCTCAGTGAATAGTTTGGAACCGTAATAGTTAGTGTTGATCACTGTTTCGGCATGGTCTATCGAGTTCTCACCCATAGGGTTGTAACACACCGCCGCATTGTTCACCTGTAACATTGATATCCATGAATATCGAAAATAAGAAATAACTTTAGCAGTACGTACACTTTGTTCATGTATATGTATAAGTATACTATCTATCATGAAATGAAGCAAATCTGTATATTCGACTATTTGTATATAATAATATAATGTGAAACACACACGCATACTATATATAAGTATATATATGATTTGGTTGGTAAGGTTAGAGATATCCCAAAATAATGAACAATATTTACATATTTAGAAGCCACACAACATATTAATATTTTCAGTTGGTAATATTTGGCCGCTCAAATGATTAATATAAGGCTTAAAATATAGCCGTTTGTTAAAAAACCATCCAAAATATTCAACGTTTGGAACAAATAAAACTCAGAAGGCTAGTTAAAGTAAAGTAACTTAAGTACAGAAAAGCTAATATCTACAATATTGTAATTACATGAAAAATCAGTTTTGATACAACTACGGCTTAACACTTCAAATTTGTTGCAAATCATATTATTCGAGCTTGTCAAGTTATTCGAGCTCAAGGTCTACTCAAGCTCATTTGAGTCGAGTTTATAAGTATCTTAGTTAACTTCTTATGGAGATTATCGAGCTCATTCGATATGTAATGCTAATACACAGATACTTAGTTAGGGTTGTAAATGACGCATGTTTCATACTTAGTTAGGGTTGTAAATGACGCATGTTTCATATTTCAGGTTAAGACTGGTGCTACATCACAAGAACCACTTGTGAGTGATTCAATGGGAACTAAGGAAGTTGGTTCTACTCCTTTAGTTGATAAAATTAGTAAGTTTGAAAAGCTTCTTATTGATGGGAAAGGTACTCTTGTAGATGATGATGGTCATCCTGTTCCGTCTGCCTCTGTCATTAAGAGGGCTAACCCATTTTCCAAGGTGGGTGAGGTTGTGGTTACTCATAGTGAGGATGAGGAGGTTCTTAACACGTTCGACGAATCTGCGAATCTTTTTGGTCGAAGTCAAGAGCGTGAAGATGAGTTTGATGACTATGATGATTACTCGAAGCAAATTCATGATCTTCCAGGGGAATTGGATGCTCTTAATGCCATTTATGGCTTTAATCTCCAAGGTCGTAGGAAGTAGTTATTTTTGTCCGAGTTTGTTTTCTTTATGATGTGGTAGTGGCTTTGTTTTTCTTGTCTAGAAAATAGGAATTACCTTGTTATGTAAGCTATTCGCCTATGTAACGGGCTGAGATATGAGATTCACTCATATCCGTTGTTCTTAACTGTTTTTTGGAGTAATATATTTACCGGGTCTTTTGACCTTTTACCCAAAAAAAAACTTAACATACTCAAGCCCGTTCGAGGCAAACTGAATCAAACTCCTATATTGAGTTAGAGCTTGCATATATAATGAAGGATTGGCACAAAAGTAAAGAATTGAGCTCGAGTTTAGCTTAGGGTTGTCGAGCTCACATTGATTATATATCCAGTTAACTATATTACTTGTGAAAAATTAAATTATTCTTTGAATAATCACATCTATGAATTAGATAACTTTTAAAATGACCCGATCATCAAAATAACCAAATCCTAACTAAAAAGGAAAATTTGAACAATTTGCTTAATATGTGAAAGAGATATATATAACATAATAACATATATCATTCCTTGGAGACCATATACTATGATTATAATGTATGCATGCACATTGCAAAGAGTTAATTAAAGAGTACTTACCAGAATATCAAACCCGTCAAATCTGGATTTAAACCAAGAAGCAAAAGAGCGAATGGAAGCCGGATCAGATATATCAAGCTGACAAAAACAAACATTATGTTCAAGCCCATGTTCCTTAAGGGAATTCATGGCCTTTGAACCTTTAGATTTATCCCGAGCCGTTAGGACAACACTTAACCCCAATTCAGCAAATCTTTTAACCAACGCGTACCCAATACCCCTATTTGCTCCGGTAACAATAGCTACTGTGTCATTCGACCACCATCTAACGTTGGTTTTTGGGTGGCAAATAGGTTGTTTTTGTTGCTTGGATGGTGATGCCATGTTTTTAGCTTAGATAGGAATGTGAGAGATATTATGCAATTGAAATGGAGACTAATGTTAAAGCAAACGGATATATATATATATATATATATATATATATATATATATATATATATATATATATATATATATATATATATATATATATATATATATATATATAATTATTGACTAGTATGATGTAGGATATATGTCTTCTAGAGGTATTTAAATATTAAAGGTAACATATACGTTACCTGATTGGTTGCAATAAATAATTGTCCTTGTGTATGTTACAAGTTATAAAACTCCTATAGGTTTCCGTAGGTCATGGAAATTAAGATAAACTATTTAAAGTGTTTAAATAGAATAACGTATCTATGTAATATCCAAACGTTCTATTCTAAAAATAACAGGGAAACTTCAAAACTTACCGAACATGAAAAAGTTCGCCATGCAAAATTCTTATAGAATCTGTTAGCTACAATTTTTGGCAACCGATTGGTTACAATTTTGTGCTACAAATTATGGGTCTCTGAGTGTTTTTTTGGCTCTTTAAATCCTTTTTATGAGTTCTTGAGTCATTTCTTGTGTATTTTAATGAGAGATTACACGCTGGCGACAAAAAAACTCTCTGGCGAATAAAAAAAACCCTAACCTATACCATACGATATCCAAATCTGACCTTCTTCCATTGTTTTTCTTCTAACGATTTGTTAATATAGTGAGTTCTATCTTCTATTTTATCATCTCTGTTGAATTTAATCATTGGTTTAGGGTTGTTTGGTTCTATTCGATTGTTAGGGTTCTTTGGGGTCGACTATTGAACCTGATCGCATTCTTTATCCATTATTCTCCATTAGGTCGGTTGTTAATTCCTTATTTATTTAGGGTTGTTTCAATCGATTCTATCATATATATATTTATTTGCGATCAGATATTGGTTGGTGTTATGGGTTAGTTTTGATCTGGTCGTTATTGCTATAAACCCTAATCTTTGCGATTAGGGTTTTCTTCTTTTATTTGGTATTGCATCTGCTAGTTTGGATTGGTTGCTATCTATTTGAGTTGTTTTAGTGGTAGTGAGAGATGAACAAGGGTTTTTTAAGTCCCAAGAGTGTGAAGGCTAAGGCTGGTGCAAGTAGTGTTGATGGTAATGATGATGGTAACTCTGGTTCTAGTCAAGAGAAGCCGGTTTCTCTTGATACGTCTACGGATGAACAAGTGAAGCTGGTTTCACTTGATACACATGAGAATGTTAGTGCTGGTAATTCACAACCGTCAAATGTGGAGCAATTGATTGCTAATGCACATCAGAATTTTGATGAAGCCATGAATAAAATTCAAAGTGATATTCGTGCTACTATGGCTTCCTCTTCTGATTTGCACAATTCAAGCAGTAGTGAGCTTCAACCTAAATTGAATGTTACTAATGTTTTTACAACTAGTACTCCTCCTAATGCACCCAAGGTTGATACTACTAGTGGTAATGGAGTGAAGTCAGTTTCGTACGCGGGTGTTGCTTTTAATGAATCCCATAAATACGTGTCTAATTTTCGGAGGTTAGAATGCAACAATAAGAAGGATGATGTTGACTTGTCAGTCCCAATGAAAGTTGTACAAGGGGTGAACATGAGGTTTGAGAATACTCTCTACGGATATTTCCTTGGTCAACGCCTTGCTTTTCCTGTTGTTGATTATTATGTTCGCAATGTGTGAGCTAAGTATGGTTTACAAAAGGTTATGATGAATGCTAAGGGTTTCTTTTTCTTCAAGTTTACTTCGAAGAAAGGTGTCGATGGTGTCCTTGATAATGGTCCTTGGTTGATTCGTAATGTCCCTATTATCCTTAAACCATGGACATTGAATACTAACTTGCTTAAAGAGGATTTGACTAACATTCCAGTGTGGGTTAAATTCCATGATGTTCCTTTAGCTATGTTCTCTGACGACGGGCTTAGCCTTCTTGCTACAGTGATTGGGACGCCCAAAAGGTTAGATGCCTTTACTAGTCAAATGTGCAAGGAATCTTGGGGCCGGAGTAGCTTTGCTAGGTGTATGATTGAAGTAAAGTTGGATGAGGTGCTAAAGGACAGTCTCACTGTTGAGATTCCCCTACTTGATGGTACGGGTTCGACTATTGAGAAGATCCGGGTTGAATATGAGTGGAAACCGCCTCGCTGTGATAAATGTAAGGTATTTGGACATACTTTGGTTGAGTGCCCTAAGGTTGTCATACCGAATGCTCAACCTACTAAGAACGCAAGTGATGGGTTCCAGCATGTTAACAATAAGAAGAAGGGAAAGCAAGTTGGTTCGAATCCGGGTCGAGGAGGTTTTACCAAACCTGTGGTTGGTAAGCATTTTGAATATCAGCCCAAAAAGACTCTTCCTGAACCAAAGAAAGCTAATGTCAGTAAGAAGAAGGCTTCTGATGTGGCTAGTACGAGTGGAACCAAGATCACTACTTCTAATCAGTTTGATGCTCTTAATATGGATGATACAGATGGTTTTTGTATTCCTAAGGTTGTTACTAACATGGATGTGGATGCTGGCAGTACAATGGAAGTTAATAAGGATGAGTCGGTTAAGACTGGTACTACATCACAAGTCCATCTTGTGAGTGATATGCAAGAACCGCTTGTGAGTGATTCTATGGGAACAATGGAAGTTGGTTCTACTCCTATTGTTGAGAAAATTAGTAAGCTTGAAAAGCTACTGATCGATGGAAAAGCTACTCTTGTGGATGATGCTGGTAATCCTATTCCGTCTACCTCTGTCACTAAGAGGGCTAACCCATTTTCAAAGGTGGGTGAGGTTGTGGTTTCTGATAGTGATGAGGATGAGGTTCTTAACACGTTCGACGAATCAGCAAATCTTTTTGGTGGTGGTCATGAGCGTGAAGATGAGAATGACTATGATGATTATTCGAAGCAAATTTATGATCTTCCAGGGGAATTGGATGCTCTTAATGCCATTTATGGTTTTAATCTCCAAGGTCGTAGGAAGTAGTTTATCTTTTGTCAGAGTCACTACTATCATGTGAGTAATGGTTTATTTTCTTGTTTTGAAAATAGGAAGTATCTTGTTATGTAAGCTTTTCGCCTATGTAACGGGCTGAGATATGGGATTCACCCATATCCATTGTACTTAAACGCTTTTTGGAGTAATATATTTACCGGGTCGTTGACCTTTTACCCAAAAAAATGAGAGATTACACTCAATTAGCAACAAAAATGTGACCAAGCTATCTCAAATTCTTAATGTCACTACCCGTCTTACAAGTTTATCTTTATATTTTGGTTTGTCTCACTAGAAGTGTATATTTACATATTTCAATCAATTAAAATGATTTTCAAATGTCAACACAACATGTTATCGGTGTACAATGTAGTGATCGATCTTCACTTTTCTTAAACTATGTGCACTTATGTAGGGCTAATAATTTTAGACGGAAGAGTAAGATTTTTTCTTTTGAATAACTATGAGTGACGACATTCCGACAGGCTAATCTCATATATGGGTTGTCTGTAGACCTTTTTTTTTTTTTTGGTAAAAGTTTCCCGGTAAAATATATTACTTCAAAAAAACAGTTAAGTACAACAGTTGAGGGCGAGTCCCACAACTCAGCCCAATAAGGCTAAACAAACACTCCTACAGAGAATAAACCCTAACCTATAATAAGAATAACACATCATACTTATGCATAACAAGAAAGAAACCTATCTAATTTGATAATGAAGATGAATGTATATGCATTAGCATACTTACATTGTGCACTAGTCAAACCACAAACATCAAGATCTTCATCATCATACCAGCTTTGATCATGAGTATCCTCTTTCCATCTCTTATAGAAGCTTTTCTTACCAGCTCAACCACCACTCTTGGGACCATCATTCGTCCTATAACTAGAAGTTTTATTTTCGACTTCAAAATTTCATCATCATCGTCATTTTTCAAATTCCCAAAATCCTTATCCATGAAATCCGAATTATCCGTCTTTTTTCCATCATTTCTTATACCCGAATCACGACCCATGCTAGAACCGCGACCCACACTAGCCTCCTTTTGCATAGGAAGCGGCTTTCCATCATCATCCAGAAGCACAAGCTTCCCCTCAATAATTTGACTTTCTAGTTTATTATTCTTATCAACGAGAGATGTAGTATTTGGACTGCCAAATGAATCAATAGTTGCACTCGCATGTTTATCTATATTCCCAATTCCATTACAAAAATCCGAATATTTACTATTCAAAGTAAATGAATGTGCAACAGTAGATGAATTAGTATCGCCAGTTGATTTAACATATCCATTATACTATCATCTATCTCATTACGAGCAGCAAAAGTATTTGAAGTATTTACCACATAACGAACCTTCGTAGTCTGTTTAAAAGAAGAGGCCACATTGGTGTTATCATTTAGGCTTGATGCCCTTTCAGTAGATTGTTGATTTGTCACCTGCCTATATTCCATTTTCTTAGTCTTAGATACCCCTAAATACCCGATTATAATTGGAACATTTTCGCTTGACAATGATAAACCCGTCATTCGAAACCTCCTTAGTAGCACCCACAATTGGACCTCTGCTTTTTTCAACCGCATTAACTAAACGTTTAGGTGTAGCTTTGGGAAAATCATCAAGAAGGTGACCATATAACAAACATGTACTACATCGAAGGGGTTCTCATTCGTATTCGATATGAATAGTTTCTTTTATATATCCACTTCCATTGAGTTTAGGAACCGCCAAAATCAAGGTATCGCGAAACTCATTAGCCACATTAATTTGAATCAAGGCTCTAGCATAACTACTTCTTCCCCATGATTCCAAACATATATTATTAGTGTACAAATTAACCATCATATGATTACCAATCTTTGAAGCAATCAAGCTCAACCCATCCAACATATATGCAACCAACAGGACATCCTGAAACTTAACCAAAACCAGAACACAAGACAATCCTCTTTCAAAAGGCTTATCTTGGGCGACCACTGATTAAGAAATATTGGAATTCCACGAATCATCCACGGGCCATCTCGAAGAACTGATTTCGCACCCTAACTAGATGAGAATTTGAAAAAGAAAAAACCTTTCGCATTTCATTGTTACTTTCACAACACCATACTTCTCCCAATTATTGTATGTAAACTTTTAACATGATAAAGTTGTATTAGTTAGGAATTAATCATAAGATTAAGAATAATAGTTTATCCTTCTATATGTTCAACCATAGTAGATCTTTCAAGCTTTTAATCATGAAAACAAAACATTTTACCATTAGTTGTGAAATAAAATTGTATATACAATAAAAGAAAACTTACGTCACTTGGTTGGTCTTGCTAATATAAAAGATAATATTTTTTTTTTTAACGGTGTTGCTTAGCAAGACACTAAAGGAAACAAATGACAAGGATGAAGAAGAAGATAAAGCAATTAGATATGGGTCATTGAACCAATCCATCCAAATAAACAAAGCTTTCTTATTCCTACTATGTAAAGGATGAGAGTTTTATATCGAATATGAATTCTTTAGAAGGCCGTTTTACAGAAAATGTCACTTCGTTTCTATAGCTTCATAAATGCCATACGGCCATATGAACCACCACATCAAATACTTTGATTCGTAGCGATCGGGACCCGGTCCGCTAATATAAAAGGGACATATATATTTTAGAGAGAATTGCAAAAATCGTCTCTAAAGTTTGGCCAAATTACACGTTTCATCCTGGATGTTTGGAAAGTGCAAGGATCGCCTCTGTGGATAAAACTTTGGTGCAAATATCGTCCTTTTTTGGGAAACCTTTGGTGCAAGTATCGTCCCTGTGGGGACGATATTTGCACCAAAGTTTTCTTCACATGAACGATCCTTGCACTTTTCAAACATCTAGGACAAAACGTGCAATTTAGCCAAATTTTAGGGACGATTTTTGCAATTCTCTCAATATTTAAACACCAATTATATGATTGGATCAAGATTATTTGATTGAATTAAATATGTTTGTAGATGACTTAAATTATGATTATGATACATGAGATGGCGGTACATGTGGACAAATAAAATTACTTGGCCCAATGAAACCTTTTTGTGGATTTGAGCGACCCCTAGCTTTCATTCTCACTTTTGAATTATATATTTGCATGTTGGTACAAATGCACCTAAGTCACTCAGAAAAAAGTAATGTATTTTAACTAGTTTTCATTCTAAAATCTGTATTTTATTACATGTAAAACAAGCATCAATAAATATTCTTTACCTATTTTAAAACATAGAGTAAAGATCATTTGAGGACAAAACTTTTTTTACATACCAAGGGACTAATCTTCACCCTCCATCTTTATTTGATCTAATGGATGAGATTAATCCTTAACAATTTAAAAAACCCACTTTCATTTTTTTTTCTTCAAATATTAATATCTTTCAAACCGTTAATCGTTAAGCGAAAAAAAATATACCCTTACGACGAGCATTTAATTATCTTTCTATAAATAGGCTAATTGATATATTTTCGACAAAAAATTTTTTTTTCGTGGCCGAAAAAATCATATATGATATTACATATAATATCATATATGATATTACATATCATATATGATATGATATGTAATATCATATATGATATTATATATAAAATCATATATGATATTGCATATCATATATGATATGCAATATCATATATGATTTTTTTTTCGGCCAGGAAAAAAAAACGTGAAAAAAAAGATTTTTTTTTTTTTGAAAGTATATCAAAGTGCCCGTCTATAGAAAGATAATTAAATGCCCGTCGCGATGGTGTAATTATTTTCGCTTAACGATTAACAGTTTAAGAGATATTTAAATTATAAAAAATGGGTGAAAATAATAAAATCCTTTTAATCTCAACCATTGATTTCCTTTTTAGATGGATGGTGGGGATGAGTCCCTTGGTATGTGAGTAATGTTTGGTTTGTAATATAACTCGACTCTTAAACATATAGTCATTGTCGGATACACAATTAAATATTCGATACAAGACAACGATTAACGTACAAAAAGTCATTATAAATTTATAAGTATGAGAAAATTTTCTACTCCGTATTAAATAAACACTATTAGTGGACGGAAAAATTAAACTATGAATTCTTGAACCAAGAGTTGGCTTAAACACTATCAGAGTATTTTCTTTTCTATAGTTTCATTACTACATGTATGATATTGAGGCGATTGGTAAAACTAGCTTAAATTGTTGATGGAATATGTTGAAGTTTATACAATTCTTTAAAAGTTATCTTAAGTAATATTTGATTTTTAAACTTATACTTACAGTGATTCAATACTTTTGGTAAATTATTATGTCAAAAAACAAATAAGTTGTGGGTGAGTCCCACATCTCAGCTCAAAAAGGCAAATCAAACGCTCTTGCTGTGCTTAACACCTAAACTAGCATAAGAACGGCATGCCAAACTTATGAGGCCTAATAAAAACCCTATCTAATTTGACCACAGAGACTAATGTTATAAGCGTTACCAAACCCCATTTGGGCTTTAGTCAAACTACAGTCATCAAAATCATAATCATTATACGGGTTTTCATTATAGGTCTCCACCTTCCATTACTCGTATAACCTCTTCCTACCCACTCCACCACCACTTTTGGAGATTTCATTAACCTTAGAACTCGTAGATGTCATATAAGTAGCAGTTTCATTGTAGACGTCAAGCACTTCATCATCACTATTCGTATTATCCCGATCAACAACCTTTTTTGAACTAGGAAGCATTGCTTTACCAGGTTTTAGCAGCTTATCATCATCACCAACTAGCATAAGCTTCCCATCAAGCATCTTACTTTCTAGTTCATTAATCTTTGCAACCAAAGGTGTAGTACTTAGACTATGTGATGTCGTACCAACCAAAGGTGTATGAACATTACCACTAGGTTCTACATAAGCATGAAGCCTCATCAATTTCACCTAGAACATCAAATGCATTAGAAGTACTTACCACTATAGCAACCATTTTGGGTTGTCTAGACGTAGAAGCCTCCTTTGTGTTATCTTGTGCATTAGAAGCCTTGGTATTCTTTGGTGCAACATGCCTATACTCAACATTTTTCATTGGAACACCATTAAACTTCTTTGGATTAGCTCCTTTCCTCTTCACAACCGTAAACCCATCATTAGAATTTGAACCCTTCTTTGATACACCCTAACTTTGACCCTTTTCTTTATCTTTCCCATTCTCACATTAGAACTTGAAAGTATATGTTACTATCTAAACTATTTATTTAATGTTATTTAGCATATACATATAGAATTTCTAATATACTGGACGAATACCCGCGTAGAGCGATGGTGTATCGTAACAAATAATTATATTTGCGAAATTGTGATTATAGTTCGACCTTTGATGCAAAGCGTGTACTGTATTTTTTAAAATTAATATAATGTGTGTTTTTGAAAAGTTGTTAAGTTTAGAAGTGATCAAGTTTAAGGTGTATAAAAAGACACTTAGAGGGTAATTTAGACAAACTACATAAATTTAAGTTTTCAACATTTAATATTTCAAGTATGAGTTTGCCATAGTGATTTTTATTTCTTACGTTTTCTTTTGTCAACCATGTTTTTTGATTTTTTTTTACAGATTAATCCACGGGGTATAAACTCACCGTTGCACATAGACTCAAACAGGTAAAGCCTTTCTTTTCAAAATGTTGACGTGACCACTTCCAGATTGTTTACATCATTAACAAATAAAAAAAGAAAATTTTCAATTAAAGATTTGTGTTAAACTAATTGTGACAATGCAGCCACTGAAGGAGCCAAACAAGAAATTAAATGGTGGCCTGGGTCTGAATGCCGATGCTTACACATGCAGCCCTCAATGCTAATTGTAACATGTGTTTTATCATTAAATAATCCTTAATGTATTCTTTTGAAGCCTAACCTTGTAGTAAAGTGACCTAACACGTACGAACCCTAATAACCCTTAATATTGTATTTGATAATTAATCCCTTTACAAATATCTTTTGACATTTCAATTGATTGTTCATACAAGGTTAGTACATGTGACTGTTCCGGCCAATGTATAATAAAAAAAAGGTTTTTTCCTGTTAAATGAGGGTGATTAATTAACTCAGATGTATGTGGACTAATTTGAATATCGTGTAACAGTACATTCTTTTACTATTTTTCTAATAACCCCAAAATGTGTATCAATGGTGGTTCCAATATACAAAATATAAGTAAATAAGTAACTCAAAAGGTTACACTTTAAACCAATGTAACTCCGAGCTATTTATAAGTATGTGAGCAAATTAAGTGCAAGTATTTTAATTCTCAACCTACGTACAGTACCATGAAAGTGTAATCGAACTTTACTGTCTTAATGCTAACCTTCAATGGGGTGGAGCCAGGGGTTTTCGGGGGTGTACGGGAACTTTATGATGTGTAATGTAAAATTATGTGAAATATACTGATTTTTCTAAAATAAATCTAGTCTTTAATTTTTAGGGTAAATTGCAAAAATTGTCCTTCACGTTTCACGAAATTGCAAAAACGGGACCGAGACAAAAAATAGCGCAAAAAAGACACCAACGTTCCACATTTTCGCAAAATCGCCACTGAGAGCCATTTTCCGTTAATTTCATCGTTAAGTGCCACGTATTTGAGGGTAGTATCGTCATTTCACTGTTCATACTTATTAAATTTGCCGCCATAATCACCTCTGTGCTTGGTATCAATGTGATTAGACCTCAATGGCTAAATTTGCAAAGTTATTTTCAAACATCTACCCCCATAAACCCCCCTACAACCCATATCTTCTCCACCACGACTCGCATTGACCATAGCAGAATCACAACAAGAATGCAATCAACTCAAATGTCAGAAAACACAACCATGATAACCACCACCATAACGACAACGACCACCACCAGCACCAACACACACCAACAAACTTCAACGTTTGTGACCACAACAACTCTGACACATCCCCCACAACAACTCCAATGTCCACGTTGTCATTCAGAAGACACAAAGTTCTGCTACTACAACAACTACAACACATCGCAGTCGCGTCACTTTTGCCGTAGCTGCCGCAGACACTGGACCCATGGCGGCGTGCTCCGGGACATCCTTGTTGGAGGTGGAAGCCGGAAAAACAGAAAAAGGAAAAACCCCATGAACCCTACCATCACCTCGGCTTATGTTACCACGTTTGATCAGCCGGAGTACCAGGACTGCCAGAGTGTGATGCCGCCTCCCCAGAGCCTGCTACCGCCTACCCAGGGCCTGCCGCCGCCTCTACATGTGGATGCCGGTAATGAGAATGGGTTTGTGTCGTCGTTGTTGGAGGATTTTTCTTTTGATGAAGGTGTCTGGCCATTTTTTGGCAATTAGTGTAGTTTGTTAGTTTTAGTGGTGTATGTACCCCGATCTTTTGATGGTAAATGGTATGCTTGTAAATGGTAAATGAAAGGTAATTCGTAGTAGTTATATTTACACCTAGACTTGCCTATTTTGACAATCATGTTTGACTTTTGCACATGATTGAACATGCACCAAAAGACCCAGAATTGCCCAAAATGGATCTAATTGACTATTCGTGTAACCACATTCAAGGTAATGCACAGGCACAAAAATACCCAAAATTACCCAAATTGGCAATCAAGTTTGACTTTTGCAAATAACATTATGGCTGACTTTTGCAAAAATACCCAATGGTTGACAAGCAAAACATAATAAATCAACACAACAAACACATAACATGACATTAACATTCATTCAAATTGATAACAGAAACATAACAAAACATAATATATCATTAAAATTCATTAAAGTTCAAACATAACATTGATAAAAATGAGGGAAACATTAAAGGAACATTCAAAACATAGATGACCATGAAAGAAACTCTAAAGTCCCTTGACAAATGCGTGCTTGTTGAAGAGCTTGAGCTTCGCTTCTGCCATCTTCTTCTTCAACTCCAAAAGCTCGATAACATCTGACTTTTGAAGCTTCTTCAAGAACTCCAAGCATTTGAACATCTGCACCGAGGGACGCACAAGTTCCATTTCAGCCATCATCTTGTTCCTTTGAACGACAATATCAAGCAACTCTTGATATGCCACAAACAGATCTTTGGCATACTTGATATCACGCTCCGTCTCCCTAGCAAAAAAGACCGTCATCTGGTATGGTAACTCGGTTGAGTTAGCAGCCCTAGCAAGTTCCTCAAGAAGGACAAATTGAGACAATCTTTAGCAAATTTGATTCAAAAAAGTTTTACTGTGTTTGTTTACTGGGTGAATGAGGAAGTTACTCGGGGTATAGGCTATAAATAGGCGTGGTAAGTACATGTGAAAATGTGTTTTAGGCGTGTTTTGGGTAATAAATGATAAACGTTTGGGTTACCAACATACACATCCCAAAATTGCCTAGTTTTTTTTGGCTTCCATTAGATTTGATAACATGTTATGCAACCATTGAACCTAGTTAAGATTACATAACCGATAGATAAACATTAATAAAGTAAACATTGTTATAAATGATCTACTAAAAGACCATAGCAGAATCACAACAATTTATTGACCTAAACATAAAAGCATAACCATTATTTAGCATCATCCTTGGGGTCAGCATCGTCCTTGGGTTTCTTGTCAGCATCAACCTTGGGTTTTTTGTCAGCCATCAGTCTTCGCCTCTTGATTGATCTTCCTTGGTCTTCAAACTTGTCATCTGTGATCACTCCATCTTGACCAACTCTATTTTTTCCATCTGGTATCACAGCCAAATCAGAAACTCTTTGTTCACCATTTCCAACTACTACAGCACACTGATCATCTGGTATCACAGCCACATCACAAACTCTTTGTTCACCATCTCCAACTACTTCATCACACTGCTCATCTAGAATCACATCCTCATCACGAACTCTTTGTTCACCATTAACACCATCAACATCCACAAGTGGAAGCAAACTGAAACTAATTGGTTCAGCATAAAGAACATACACCTCTGTTCCTTCTCCAGCTGCAACAACGTCATCAAGTTCATCCAATGCTTGATCTATTTCAGCAAACATGTCACTAATCTCTTGAGGCTCTTCAAGCTCTTGAGGCTCTTCAATCGCATGCAACTCTTCAGGTTCAAGTACATCAACTAAATGGTATGGATCACCATGCCATTCTTGTTCAACCTCTTCATCACTTGCGTCAGCATAATACGCATCATCAAAATCGAGATCATAAAAATCGAGCAAACCTGTAGACTCCTCACTTGAATCCTCCACAGTTAAGTCTTGGTCAATCTCTCCCAATAACCTTCTGAATTGAAACTCATCACTCATCCTTTTTGTATGACCTGCAATCATTTTTTGGGCACAAAATGTTGGTGGGAAGTCACTGTCAGAATCAGTATCAAAAACAGGTCCAGCCTTCTCAGGTTGTCTTGTCTTATGCCACTCTAACAATAGTAATTTCCCACTGTTTCCAGTCTCACCATCAACACCCTTTCCAGCAGCCTCATTCATATCATCATCCACTATTTCTTCTATCACCACACCCTTGCCCTTAGTCATCATTCGATCCATCATCTCACACTCAACAATTGAAACACCGGTTTCAATATACAAATCCAATTGTGTAAATATAGGAACATACTCCAGAAGTGTCTTCACATCTTCGTCAGACTTTAGTGGTAGCAAACCATCATCCAGTGATACCCCAGGTATCCTAAAGTAAGTAAACATAAGGGTACTATCTGAGTAACCTAAATCCTCTAACATTTCGCCCAATAATTCCATGGAGAAAACGTCAGAGTGAATTCCGTCAAACCAATCTGCATCTCCAAAGAGATATCTTCTTCCTGGTTTTGAGGTGAATTCACCGTTGTGATGGATTTGCAAAGAAAACACCTTTTCATTCAAATCTGTCGAACACATAAAACATCAATTACTTCCGACAACAATAACAAGTTTAAATGGAAAACATTAAAATGGAACAGAGTATTCTTACTATAAAGGATTCCTAAATCAGGTATCGGGGTACTGCATGCACGATTTTGCCAAAGCTTAACCATTTTCAAGATCTTTACCTGTGAAATTAATGTTCTCCTTGGAAGAAATTGATACCCGTATATAAAGTATTGCTCTAAAGGACTAAATTTGTAAAACAAAACACTGGCAACTTAAGTTATTGGCGGGAAAGGGTTAAAATGACGATACTACCCTCGGTGACATGGCACTTAACGATGAAATTAACGGAAAATGGCTCTCAGTGGCGATTTTGCGAAAATGTGGAACGTTAGTGTCTTTTTTGCGCTACTTTTTGTCTCGGTCCCATTTTTGCAATTTCGTGAAACGTGAAGGACCATTTTTGCAATTTACCCTAATTTTTATGTTACGATTTTGTACTTATCATACAATTGAACCTAATAACTTTTGGTTTTGGGTCCGCCACTGCTTCAATGTGTATATTGTATATATAGTCAAGTACTCGAGTTGATGTTGAGCCAAGCATACTAACTAACGCCATTGTAAACTTTTTAACATTGCATATATGTTGATCAGTAAGAGTACCATTATTCATCAAGCTTCAGCTCGAACTTAATAGCAAAGGTTAATCAAGCTCGCGTCAAGTCTCAAGTTTATGACCAAGTTAAGTCGAGCTATGTAACATTTCATGTAAATCAGTTCGATTACACCTCTTGCTCAAAGTTAGGACCACACGCTAATTATATTCTAGAAAGAATTATAATCGAGTTAACTCTTTACTGCGACTTTCGTTGCTCGATTTGTGCCTCTTAGTCATCAACATTGACTAATAATTTTGAATTCAATTTAATGTACCACCAAAGTCCAAAAACGTAAGATTCCTCTATTAAAATATTACTGTAATTCGTATTTTCAAAACCTCATTGGACATTATTTTCTCCGACCATTAGACAATTCAAGTCACAAAAGTAAATAGAAAAGTGTATAGGAGAAAAAGAGTTGCATGCGTAATTTGCTATCAAAATTTTGAAGCATAAGTGCTTCAAGGCATTGGGTTAATGTAGAAAAAACTAACAGGTAAACTGTAGTTTGACGTAACAAGTTCCAACAATTCGATGTTTTGCGAGTACGTACGTATCCCATATTCATATCCATATCCATATTTTGAACCCAAATTAGTACTATGAACTTTTTCAACTAGTTCAAATAAATAATCATAGAAATGTGATCAAGCATTTTAATGCTTGTTCGAACCAATCTTTTGAAGCAATGGCCGGCGTGTGACATATTTGTTTGTGGAGTCGTGGCTTCTTGGTGCTTTATAATGGATTGTTTTGTTACGTTGTAGGTTGATTTAGGTTCAGAATGTTATAGATGTGTTGGTGTTGTGGTTGTAATCGGGTGTCTTCTTACGTTGTTTTTTAGTATTTGTATCTTCAGCTTCTTGCTAGTTTGTTTTATAAAATTTGTCGTTCGGAAAAAAAAATATTCGTATCCTAGCTAAGATTTTATCTTGGTTACACATTATATTATGCTTAATACAAGAAACAATCTTTATACTTTAGGCTCGTGATCGAACGCATCGATCTAGTATATGCTAAATCACGTTAATCCTCGTGTTCTTGTGTAATTCTGTATTTTCCATATTCATTTTCTAGTTGGGATATCGCGTCTTTCAGCTACTGTTACATTTGATTTCGCGGCACATGCCCATAAACACAAGTACACAACATGTTGTACGTTAAACAAAGGCTAAAATCTGA
Source organism: Artemisia argyi (assembly GCA_030686995.1). Lineage (NCBI taxonomy): Eukaryota > Viridiplantae > Streptophyta > Magnoliopsida > Asterales > Asteraceae > Artemisia > Artemisia argyi. Next base: position 10,842,031 of record CM060684.1, read on the forward strand.
TCATAATGGGTTTTGACATGATCAATGACACATGGTCAACAACTAATTATAATGAAGTAACAATATGATGCGTTTACATTTTGTTAGGCAGTAAAAATGAAGGCCACATGTGAAATGAAATGGTCAAGATTTTCTCCCACGAACACATGCATATATGGCATGCCCACATGCCATGCACAATCCAATTAATTCATTTGTATAAACAGTCTTTATATAAATCTGCCCAAGTTTAAAGTTTATATCTGTGTACATTTGAGTTTTAAATCTTGTGATATTACTTGTTCTTAAATCATACGTGGTTTTCTGCGTTCATGGAGGCGAGTTTTTTTTTTAACGCAGATGTACGTGACGTCACTGTCCAGGCTCATGACCGTTTCCGATCTTTCCTTGGGCACTCCCAAATGTAAACACCTAACGAGAATTTGACCTCTTGTGAGGAAACCAATAATGTTGTTCGTAAAATGTCAAAATTGAAGTGTTAGACATAATTTAGTTTCCGTTTGTGTAGCTTGGATGAAATTTTACCACAATAGGAGTTTGATAAATTAAACACAATGTGGGAACCGGATCAAAAGAGACCTGGCGTAATAGGGAAGAAGAACACAATTTCGATAAAAATGATTAACTTTAATAACAAAATAAGTTAAATGTACTAACTAAGCAAGCATTAGTACACATCTTTCTGGCCGGGTGATTTATGAAAATTCAGGATTTCTTACGAAAGTTACAACTACGAAGAAAAAATCAATCAGGGTCAAGTGACACTCGGGTCCTTATATAGTTTCCAGGGGCGGGATCTATGTTTGGGCCAATGTGACACGTGTTATATATAGATTGGTCATGTGAGCTGCCCTAGGACACAAGTTAAGCACACAAAAAGTATCATGAGACCTACGAAAAAGGATATAAAAATTCACACAAAAATACACTTGTCTGTACTTTTGTGTGAGTCTCTGAGTACTTTTATGTACTTTTTGATGTGCTTAACTTGTACCCTTAAGGCACAAGTCCCTTTCCACATTCCATGGAACTCCAAGGCCCAGTAATAACGTAAGCAAGTAAGACCATTTTATTTTACGACGATTCAATGAACAAATATGTAAGCATAAGCAAAACCAAAGCAAAATCAGATTTTTTTTTTTTTTTTTTTTAATGAGTGTTAGCCAGATTTTAGTGCTTGTTTGGTATGTGATGAAGCACTTGTAGACCATGAAATACCGAAGACACATAACTAAATTTTTTGAATCCGCCACTGATAGCGCCCCTTTAGGTAAATAGATATAACTGAATCAGCAAACCAAAATAGGTTGATCTACTTAAATAAAAAATGGCCCTAATTCAACAGTTATACACACTACATCTTAAAATCTTTTTACTAAAAACTGCAACACAAGTCACAAGTATCTGGGCTTAGCCCATCCCATGTTCACTAGCCCAACAAGTGGGCTACACATTTAATAAGAAACAATTTGCCTTGTTATGCAAATCATTTATTTATCCAGTCACTTTCACACAGTCTTATTTTGTGGTCTTATTTATCTTGGATATTTTCTAGATAAAACTTTCAAAACATTTTCTGAAACATCATTATCCAATTACTCTTGTACCACATAAGACATACCAGTAGCACATTAGCACATAAATTTAAATTTATAAAAACCATACTTCCCATAATACCATCTTTGGATTTTACATCTCACATTAAAGTAGGTGATTCTAACCCATCAAATTTACTTTTTACAAAAAAGTTACTCTTAGTTATAAATTGTTTGACTTGCCATTTTGACCAAATTTAGTCAGTTTGGTTCCACAAAAAAAAATTAACCCATCAAATTTACTTTTTACATTATCATTGTTTGACTTTCCAGTTTGACCAAATTTTAACCAGTTTGGTTCATTTCACTCTCTTCAGTTACAAGTCCCAAACAAACAAATAAAAAAACACAAATTTTTTAATAAAATAAATAAATTAAATAATATTGAACAACATATTCATCATAGTACATAATATCTTGAACCACATTCAAGAACATAAACATAAACCAACATAAAAACAAATAACTCAAATCCAATTTTCGCGCTTTTATCGGACTTAAACTTGGAAGGGAGGAGTCCAGTTCTTCGAATACTCCTCATTCGACACTTTTGAACTCCCATTCGTCCCTTCGACGAAAGCATAGTACCTCAAAAAGAAAGCCAATGTCAAAACCAACCACTCGAGACAAAACATCACAGCACACAAACCACCCGCCATTTTCAAAATAGTCTCCGCATTTTCCTCTCTAACGTACGAGTTTAACGCGCTTAGGAAATTGTCTGTAGTAGTGAAAATCAGCACAGAAACTGACCCTTGGAATATTGCTGTTAGCACAGTTGCTACCATATGGATCGCGTACCTGTAACAATAATAAAATTGGTTAATAACTTAATAAAGAAATAGTGGTTACATATGACCCAATATTTATACAGTTTGTTTCGGCTTATATAGCTGGCTTATGACTTGTTTGGTTTTTGGGCTTATGTTTTCATAAAATCATTTTTATGGCTTATTTTGAAACTTTTTATAAGCTTATATATAAAGGGGGTGTTTGTTTCGCCTTATATAGCCAGCTTACGGCTTATCTGGTTTCGGGCTTATGTTTCGTAAGCTCAATTTTCATGGCTTATTTTGAAACTTTTCGCCTTAAATAAGCTTATCATGTCATGATAAGCTTATAAAAAGTTTCAAAATGAGCCACAAAAAAGTGAGCTTATGAAACATAAGCCCAAAACCAGATAAGTCATAAGCCGGCTATATAAGACGAAACAAACACCCCCTAAACCCAAAAATACAAATAACAGTATTACAGTACCATTTATTAGACCCTGCAGAAACTGCATTGCATCCGGATATAGCACCAGCAATTGTGATCAAATGTAGAAGGACTAATAGCGCGCCTGCCCCGGACGGGATGAGGCGGAGGGAGAGGGTGAGGAAAATGCAGCTAGAGGCCGCGCCGAGGAGAATGTAGTTGCAAATGAGGAAGAATTTGTGGGTTTTGTGGTGGGATTTCGCGTCGCTAGATAGACCCATTTTCGGATTGTTTTTCGCTTTCGCCTTTCGGGTTTTGATGGATTATGAAATGTGTATGAGACTGGAGATGGTTTTGTGAGTGTAATGAGGTTTGGGTGTGTGTTTAAATATGGCTTGTGACCGTTTGAGTGTAACGGATAGTTTGAAAAAATGTTTTTTGTAACGGCTAGTGGGGTTGAAATAATGTGTTTTGGGTTTTTGATTTGAAAAAAAGAGAATATATGTACTGTAAAGTTGATTTTGACTTTGGGGGTTCTTTTTTAAAATGCAGGAATTATTATTTTTGAGACAAATTAAAACGAATGGCACCTTTTTTACTAACCTACTCCCTCCGTCCCTTATTAAATGTCCATGTTTGACTTTTCAAGTCTTTATTTATCAACTTTGACGTTGAATATTTTTACTTGTGTTATATAGTATTTGATAAAAATTATACGCAATGAAAATACATTTAAAACTTAATTTATTCATATATTTTGTATCAAATATTATATTACACAAACAAAATTATTTAAGGTCAAAGTTGAGAAAAAATGACTTTGAAAATTCAAACAGGACATTTAATAAGAGACGGAGGGAGTATTATTTATTACTATCTTATTATTTATACCAACTTGCCACCAAAGGTTTTTCAATGAATATAGTCTTGAAATTTTGTGTGTTTATTTCAGTTAATCCACAAATATGTCAAACGAAATACATGTTTTATTATAGCCTTATTAAAAACGTAATTTTTAGTATTTTTTTTATACCAGTCAAAAAAATTTGTGCACATGATAAATTAGAGTCTGGGTCCGTATCTATTTGCCAAAAACCATTCTGAAAGTAGTATTTTTTTTTTCTTTTCAAAATGATATGTAACTGTCCACCTCTCAGCTTTCAAATATCCCGCTCTGACATGATTAATTATTTTTCCAGTTGTTGTTACATATTTTTTTTGAACTTAGTTGCTACATATTGAACCAAGTTATTATGTTACTCATATTAGATAGTACTAGTAACTTGGAAAATATGTGTATAAAAGTTACTTCATTCATGGTACAATGGTGTTTTGCTCTTTACTGTTTTTAACAACATCGGTTGTTTTTTTTTTTTACATTATAAACGTTAGAAAGTTAACTATCATTAAAAATTTGAAAACAAAAAAAGAGAGTGTTGACACATATGTACAGCTAATAGCAACGTGGGTCGTTCGTACTGTGAACAATTGATTAAAGTGTGACTCATACAAGTGCTTTTCCAAAAGATCACTTACCTACCGATTCGAAATTTGTATTATATTTAGACTAAGGTGACACAACGGTAAGAGCATAAGGTGTGGTAAGAAAGCATACCTTTCTCATTTGAGGCCACAGATGCTACATAACCCTAACAACTCTTCACAATTAACCTCTCCTCACTTATAACTAATCTCAACTTACTCATTTGAGACCCACCACTTACACCTTTATTTTTTTATTCAAATTATCAAATAACATAAAATCATTTTATTCAAATAATTGTATAAATAACATTTTTTATAAAAAAAAAAAAGGTTTAAAAAAAAAAAAAAAAAAACTTAACTGATAATTTTAATACTTAAACAATCCTAACATTTAAACCCAAATTGATCCAAATTCCAGCCCACTTACTTGTACTCAAATTCAAGCCCACTAAAAAAAATAAAAAAAAATAAATAAAAAAAAAATAAAAAAACTTAACTAATAATTTTAATACTTAAACAATCCTAACATTTAAACCCAAATTGATCCAAATTCCAGCCCACTTACTTGTACTCAAATTCAAGCCCACTAAAAAATATATATATATATATATATATATATATATATATATATATATATATATATATATATATATATATATATATATATATATATATATATCTTCTTCTTCTTTTTATTTCCTCTACACACATCTTCTTCTTTCTTTTTTTCCACAAACACAAAACAAAAGAAAAGTATAAAGCATCAGATTGTGTCAGGCTTCTAGCTCGTCATCTGCGTGAGGAGGTAACCAACGGCGAGCTACGTCGAGACCAACCCGGTGTGGTGGCGAGCTCAACGAGCCTCCACGTAGGCACGACGATGGTGTGCAACGAGACCACACCTCTTGCTCTAAGAATATCGACTTTTGAAAATAGAGGTCAAAAGCTCTAAGAATATCGACTTTTGAAAATAGAGGTCAAAAGTTCGAATCTGACAGGAAGAAAACTAATTCTCTTGTGGCCACGAAGGTTCTCATACGTCGACTCCGAAGTATCTATAAAAGTAGTCATTCTGAGATTAGCTGTTTCGCAATGTTAAGTCCGAAATTATCCTATTTATATAAAAGGCACGCACTAGGTGACAAAATTGAATGAACAGTGCACGTTTACGGATGTTGGATGGGCCAAATTGTGGTCCTTATTTGTTGTTGGTACTTGATAGTACTAAATGGGTTTAGATAGTGGAGCATGTGTGCACTCCCTATTGGCTGGAAGAGAGTATACCCGTCCCGTTTAACATCCGTTTTCCCTTAAGACAACTGTAGTTGTCCCTGTTAAGACCCGTAATACAGGTGTAATCACCCTGTTATTTTCCTGCAATTACTTTGTGTGGCTGTGATTGCACTAGAACCATCTAAAACTACCCACAGGTTTGGTGCACCAACAACCCCAGAAAAATAATGTGAAGTGTTTATTGAAGCTTCTATGACACACACACATTAATCAGATCCTCAGATACAAAAAAATAGGTATTTCAAATTAGGGTTTTTTTAATTTGGAGGTTCATATCGATTATCATGTTTTTTTTCTTTTCCGTGGTTTTGTGGTTTAAATTTTTTTATTGATGATCGTAGATTGTTATTGATGATTTAAATTTTTTTATGGCAGTATCAAGGATCAGATGGTGAAGATTTATGAGGTGTGAATGTTGCCTTATTTCATTGTTTTTTTAGGGGATACCAGGTTTGTTGTTGTGCAAAGTTATAACAAAAAATTAAATCTTTTTTTGGTTTTGTCAATATAGATGCATTCGTTTGTCAGAAAGTGTGTAAGTAGAAAGATTGGGGACTGATTCATTCAAGGCATACCCAATGGTTTGGATTATATAATATAACAATGCTTGGGTTTTAGATAGTTATATAATTGTAAAATGGGGGGTGGGGGAAAATACTGTAGAAAACATACCGCTAAATGTTATATAGCATAATATATTTTGCAACTACAATATGTTGCTTCATTGTCAAGGGTGACATCGTCCCGTAACTTGGCAGGGCAGCACGACACCGTGGTTGCAGCCATGGTGTGAGATTTCTAAAGTTTCTAAGTTTGTACCTATGCTGGGTTAATCCCTTATTTTGATTTGGCCTTTGGCAAAAAATGATAGTGATTGGCCAAAACCCCTATCTTAGCGGGGTGGCCATATGGTTGCAGCCATGACTCTAGGCTTTGGCTAAAAATGTTAAAGATTGGCCGAAACCCCTATTTCGGCGGGGTGGCCATATGGTTGCCGCCATCTTGGCGAAGTAGCCATATGGTTGCAACCATGTCGGGTTCTAGGTACCGCTTCTTTTGTTGCTGACTTGAGCTTGCTTATATAGACTTTAACTGATCTGGATGTTTCAATACGCAGCCGGGATGAGATTTGTCAGCTTTGTTTGTCTTGGTAAGTGTAGCTTGCCGAAGCCCGTATCTTGGCGGGGTAGCCATATGGCTGCAGCCATGGCGGGTTTCGGGTACCACTTCCGTTAATGCTGACCTGAGCATGCTTATACGGACTTCCACCGATGTGGATGTGGCCATATGGTTCTGCAGGCAATGATGGCCTTTGTCAACTTTCTTTGTCTTGGTAAGTGAAACTTGCCGAAGCCCGTATGTTGGTGAAATCAATAGGCTGTGATGATTGGTCAAATCTGACCACGATGAAATGCGTCACTCAAAATCCAACCGCTGCTTGGCAGGGCAATGACCGGATGGCATAGCACGTATGGCTATTACATGTCTATGCTACCAGTTCCTTTGCAGCCGTAGCGGAATTTGGATATTACTATGACCCGAATTGCATCTACAAATCTGAGCCTAATCGTTTATTTCACCGCAATTAGGTGGTCCGGGATTATATTTGCAAAACTGAACAGGCATTTTTGAATATGGAGTTATACCAAAGAACTTAAAGGTCTGTTTTTGTAATCAAATCATGTCTTAATCTGATATTTGTACGTATGAAGCTTCGTATGTTGTTACGGACCAATAACAAAAACAGACCTTTAAGTATGGCTGATTTTATTAAATGACAGCATACGAACCTCAACCGTACCAGGTATCATTTGTTTATGTTTTGTTGAATATTGACTGCAAAATTATGAGAAATTTAAGTATTTAGCTTTTGCTGGAATCGTTGTAGTGTAAATTTGATATATTTATAGTGCTTTAGTGGTATGTTCCATTAATAAGAAGTCGAGATTTGTGAATATCAAACAATGATGAATTTGCATGTATGCCTAATTTTATTAAATGACAGCAAAAGTAGGCTTTTGGTGCTGCTAGACTTGATGTATTTGTGAAATGTTGTAGTTTAGTTATGCAATGAGGTTTTCTGACTGTGAAATAAAGATCGGTTTGACCGAATAGATATAACCTTTCACTTTACTGTCATTGTATAAAGGCGAACTAAATATGCTTTTGGACCTTTTACTGGGCGTCCCTCTGAGGTAACCGGGTTGAATCTGAAAAACCAACAAGTTAATATTTCTCTTTACAACTTCCAACAACCATTTTAAAACTTATTTTAAGCAGATGACCACTCTTAATAAGCAGTCCCAAACACTCCTTTAGTTGCCACAATGTAACAGTAAGAAGCTGATAAAGATGTTTTGAGTGTTTAGATTAGCTTTCTTATGTAAGTGGTTGTTCTTTTCTGATTTTGTATTGTTATTGTTATTGTTATTATTATTCTTATTTTCTTTCGTTCAGATATCAGTTGTGTGTTTCGGCTAATGGTGGGTCAAAGCGGTCACTTTTATTGTTTTCAATCCAATGAACGCAAGAATGGAATGGCTATGTAAGTAACATACCTTTTTCCTGTTTAACTATTTGTTCTTTGCACAAGTTGGTTTCGTGATGAAGTATGCAATTATTGTATTGTGTTTTTTTAGCGATTCAAGCCCGTTTCTTCACGGTGAATCATATTACTACAACCATAAATCGAACACAAAAACCCACCACAACGCAGCGGGCGCTTTCCACCTCGTTTAAACTAAATAAGAAAAATTATATTATATTTCTACTCTTAAAAAATGAATAAAAATGAACCTGTGTTTGTTGAATAGTTTAGTACTAATCCAGTATTAGCCCAGCCTTATCAAATGTAGGCCCATTACATGTCCACAATCCACACCATAGTAAATGTTGAGATCACATAGTATTCTTTCTCGCAAGTTATTTGAGATAGAGATTTGAAGAATATTTAATAATATATTGTCATTAGCATACTAATTACAATAATCGAGTCGAGCCAAGCGGAGCTGAAAAGTTCTGATTACCAAAACGAGTTTGAGCTCGAGCTCTATCTTAGTAATGAAACTTAATACTTCGATCAAACTTGAGCTTTAGCTTTAGACTTAAAACTTAGTTGAGCGTAGATCGAATTTCACACTTGACAATGTTTGTCTCAACAACTCTACTCAAGCTTACAAATTAATATGCCATGTAAACTAAGGGGCCGCTTGGTTGGGGGTTAAGGGGTGGGCAAAGGGATTGAAATTAATTTCGGGCTCACTAAATAACTAAAGAGGTGCTTGGTTGGAGGTAGGCAAAGGTATTGATTACCCACTACTGGGTAATCATCCATTATAGAGTAAAACGGGGGGTAAGGTATTGATTACCCACCTCCTCATTTCTTTGCATTCCCTTACCCTTACCCTTTCCATTTCCCTTTACCTTTCCCTAATTTAAACCAAGCGGACCCTAAATATATCTCGTACAAATCTCAAATACGAATCTTGTCCTTCAAAGATGACATTTGAGGAATTTAATTACTATTACAAGTAAAATTTGATAATCGAACAATAAAAATTTCTTATCTGCATCTTTATTTATTTCGTTTAATGGTTAATGTATGAGTATCTATATTACTTTACAAAATATTTAGGACTTTCTTATAATGAAATACTTAAAAAATTACTCGTAATATTTAACACTTGTTTATTACGAAAATTTCAATAACTTGTTGTATACATAAATAATCGTTACATCTAAAAATTTAAAGTGGATTAAATTCGTAAACCGTGATCAGTGCAACAACTCGATGGATATATAAAAGTTGTAGTAGTTGACCACTTTCCATTATATATATTCCCACTTTCTTTTTGTATTCTTTTTAACGCGTAAGTCATGACATCATGTAACATTCTTTTCCTTAAACTTGACCAACAATCTTCTAGTATTTCTTGGTCATACTAATATATTACGGAGTAACATATATATGAATGAACACCACATATAATAATGCAGTCAACTAACATATACCTTATATATATACTGTAGTATATATCAAGTAATAACACACACTCTCCATCATATCGCACCTACACAAACACAAAGTGCAAATCGGATACTAGCTAACAATGGCAGAACAACAACAAGAAGAAGAAGTGATTCTACTTAACATGTGGGCGAGCTTTTACGGTATGAGGGTGATGATAGTTCTAGCAGAAAAGGGTATCCCGTACGAGTACAAAGAAGAGGTCTTAAGATACAAGAGCCAACTTCTTTTGGACATGAACCCGATTCACAAGACAGTTCCGGTTCTTATTCACAATGGCAAGTCCGTATGCGAGTCTGCCATCATTCTTGAGTACATTGATGATGTTTGGAATGATAAAGCTCCTTTGTTTCCTTCTGATCCTTACGCCAAAGCTCGTGCCAAGTTTTGGGTTGATTTTATTGACAAGAAGGTAACTATCTATCTCTATGCTCATAAATACTTTGTCCTTAATACTATGAAAAGGACCTCCTACCCCTTGCAAGGCCGGAGGTCCTTTTCTACTACCTTAGGTAGGGGTAAGGCTGTCTATATTTCAACCTCTCTCCTACACCGTGAAAGACGGTATTAGGACCCATAACTCATGAAAGACGGTATTAGGAGTTACTTTGCTTTACTTTTACTATAATAACCCTTTTGCATGGAAATGCATGCAGCTAGGGCAGCTTGGGAGAAAAGTGTACACAACAAACGGGGAAGAACACGAAGCATCCAGGAAAGAGTTTCTAGATTGCCTTAAAATGCTTGAAGGAGAGCTTGGCCGGAGACAAACCCTACTTTGGAGGCGAAAGTTTCAGCTACCTGGATGTCTGTTTAATCACATTTTATCCATGGTTTCAAGTCTACGAATCGTATGGAAACATGGACATCGAACAAGAGTGTCCGAAACTGATTAGTTGGGCTAAAAGGTGTATTCAGAACAAGGAGAGTGTGTCTAAAACTCTCCCCGACATGCCAAGAGTCTTTGCTTTTGCTCAGTACTTGAGAATGAGAATCGGACTCAAGGACTAGCTAGAACGTCGTCTAGCGTAAAAATACTATATGTTCTTGAGGTTTATAGATGCGTGCAGGCAGAGATAAGATACCTAGATGTGTTTTTCAGAGTTGACCAAAATATCTGTTGTTGCACTTGACATTTGTTGTATTATTTTTATATGCATTTCTTGCTACGCTTACATTTTCGAAATGTTATGGGGTAGTCAATTATTAAACAACATTTTTGCTAAGCACACATTTATAAATTTGCCAAGTAAAAACGTATAATGGTTTCATTTAGCTATTAAAATAAATGAAACACAAAACTTATTACGCACATATAAACACACCTTCATCATCACCTATACAATAAAAATCAACGTTAACCCAATCTCGTCTTTCACGAGGTATAGAAGAGGTGAGATGTTGATAGCATTATCTCTACCCAAAAGTAGAGAAGACCTCCCGCCTTTATGTAGAATGTAGAGAGTGAGGATCAAACCTCAATCCCCTCTTTCACTAAATTATCAAAATATAACATGTGTAAAAATTGTGAGATTTATAGTCATGTCATGAATCAAAACCTGTTAGGCCTCCAACAAGGATCAATGACTCATACAATGATATAAAAGAGTTTAGGAAGAGAGTATAGAGAGAGAAGATGGAGAAATGATGAAACTAAATGAATTGTATTATGGCCTCACTAAGGCGTAGCAAAATCATCCGAAAATCGACGCGAACCGATAAATCGACATAAACCAGGCCGGACCGAACCGAACCGTATTGACCTTATTCGGTCCTATTTTTGATTTTGTATAATTATTTCGGTTTTGCTCGGTTCGGTTTGATTTGGGTCAAAACACAATTATTCGGTTCAAAATATCTAAACCAAACCGAATCAACCTTAATTGCGATAGCATTTACTCAGTTCAATTCTCGGTTCACATTTTACCCTTATTTGATTTTCGAGTCTGAATCAAATTTGGTCGGTTCGAGTTGGGTTTGACTTGCTCGGCCCTAGGTCTCACCATTACAAACGAGGCATGAAACGCCTTGTAAACAAAAAAAGTTGACAAGATGAAGAAATGGTAAAATTAAAGGCGTGTTTGTTAATTTTTTTATTAAGTCGTGCTTAAATAATAGATGACTTAATGCAGACATTTTGAGTTTTATCACTTTATATATTCAGTCATTTTTTTTTTATTAATTTATAAACTTACAATTTTCATATAATTTTCAAAAACTGTTAGGTCTCCAACAAGGATCAATCATACAAAAATATACAATGATATAAAAGATTTTCGAGAGAGAGAGAGAGAGTATATAGAGAGAGAAAGAAAGATTGGAGAGAAAGAGAAATAATACAAATAAGAGTATGTTTATATTATAAGGAGAATGAGAAATAGTGCAACTAAGAGTATGTTTATTGATGAGGCGAAAAATGAACCACTTTTAGGGGGTCATTTAAGCCCGTAATTGAATTTATTTGATCAAATATTGCCCTAAATCGTTCATTTTGTGATTTTAGGTACTTTGGGAGAGAAATCTGGAAAAGGAAGCAATTCGGACGTTTTTGGAGCATAAAAGTGAAGAAAACGCCAAAGTCTTAATTTTCCTTGCTGGGAACAGTGTGTGACGGCGTCAAGAGTAAATTGCATGACGGCCCAGTGCAGACATGAAGGCGTCACAAGGAAGAGCGGCAAGAGTTAAACACGTGACGGCCTGGAAGAACCTAATACATGACGGGGTCAGATGTAGATCAAGGCAGTCCGAGAATTCTTTTGGCGGCGAGATGACGGAGTCACCCATTTGGTCTTGACGCCGTCAGCCTCAATTTCCTATATATAGTTTTCTAATTTTCATTCATTAAGGAGAGAAATTTTGGAGAAACCTTAAGGCCGAACCTATTACGAATTTTACAGGTTTTTCAAGGGTTTTCAGCCCTTGAACCCTTACATGTGTAATTGAGATAAGTGTTCTTCTAATTCAATCAATATGTCTATGTGTTGGTTGTCTATATCTTGTGCTTGTCTTAATTCCACCATGCTAGGCTAGATTTATCTTGTGTTTGCTTAGATCTAATGAAACCTAGATGTTGATTATGTGTTGATTACTTGTTTATGGTTGTATTGGATGAATGATTTCGATGTTAGGCTTAAGAAAACTGGCAGATCTCCAAATGGTAACATGCTTGAACGTCTTAGGAAACATGAACCGATGTGCATGATGAGTTCATAAAAACTCATCATTTTTGTCAAATCTGAACAACAAAAACATGTAAAAACACTCAGAAACACCATAAAATACTACAAATATCCTTAGAAGGTATTTTTATATGTTTCAAACATAAAAGAACTAAAACAGGGAAAAACCGCCAAAGTTTACCAAATTGTCAAAATCAGTCCCTGAACTTTCAAGAAATGTCAGAAATGGTCCCTGGGTGAAATATTTTAAAGAAAAGTCAATAACAATCCCCAGGAATCAAGGAATAACAATTTTTACCCTTGAAAGTTCAAAATATCAAAATTGGCAAAACAGGTCCCTGCAGTTTCAGATTTGACAGAAATGATGAGTTTTTATGAACTCATCACCGCCAAAGTTTACCAAATTGTCAAAATCAGTCCCTGAACTTTCAAGAAATGTCAGAAATGGTCCCTGGGTGAAATATTTTAAAGAAAAGTCAATAACAATCCCCAGGAATCAAGGAATAACAATTTTTACCCTTGGAAGTTCAAAATATCAAAATTGGCAAAACAGGTCCCTGCAGTTTCAATATTGACAGAAAATACCCCTCAGTGTTCAAAAATGGATTTTTATCATCAAAGGGTCCTTGGTAATTCACAACTTGATAAATTTGACCCCTAGATGATAAATTCAATAAATTTACAAAAAGGTCCCTATACTTTGAAAAATTGGCAAAATTGGTCCCTGGTTAATTTTAAATTTGGAAAAATTTCGAAAAGGTCTTTATAATATTTTCATATGGCAAGAAAGACCCTTTTATTATATTTTAGAAAAGTGTCAAGTTTGGTCCTTGAAAAATCAAAAGTTACAATAAAAGTCCTTGGGCTTTTATACCTTTTAAACCATACGGATCAAATAAATAATCCAATCCAAATTCCAAATCCAAAATAAAATAAGCCTGGTCCATTACCCATCCTAGGCCCATCAACCCCTAAGCCCATTCCACCTTTTTAATAACACGGGCATTGACCCGCGTTGACTCCACCTCCACCTTCTTCAACCTCCCACCCCCTCGCACCTGCTTCATCACCATCCACCATACCACCCCCTCCACTTGCATTTACTTTCCACCTCTAGTCCACGTGTCATCCCCTCCAAGAGTACCAAAGGTTTAGAATTGCTCCACAATTGGACACGTATAACCTCCACCATCCCTGCATCACCCCTGCATACCATACTACTCCACCATCACCCCTTACACCTCAAATTGTTCCCTTAACCTCCCATTGTCACATCAGAAGCATTTAATGCTTGGAAAACGGCTGCAAGTTACCTCTAGATATTTTTGGCGCCAAAATGCTTTTTGAACACCTGTACTTCAATTGGACACCTATCAGGGCTGATATCTAGTGGGATTTGATCAAGAGGACACCTGGAACACTTTGGAGTGCTATAAAAGGAGCAAGAGACTGAGGAAGAATATATAGTTTTAGTTTCAATTTCATGTATGTCGTTTAAATATTAGTGTACCATTTCAGTTAAATTTTCAAGTTTCCAAGTATTGTACTAGTGTTTTCAGTATTAATATAAACTTCTTTCAAGCTTTAATTATAATCTTACAGTCATTTTAAGTTTATGCAAGTTTCAATTACTCAAAATCTTACAATAGTTTATTTATTGCTTAAACCTGTTATTATTGAACTTATAATCTCATATAAGTCCATTTAGTAACTTATTAAAAGCAATTTAGTAGTTAAATTCAGTATTGATACTTAAACTCAAAAATATAAAAAAAAAATAAGAAAAATAGAAAGGAAATAAAAAATCTGTGTTCATGGTGAATCTTGCTTGGAGCAGGGCATAATTTGGATGGCCCTTGGTATTAGTAACCTTGTGGAAGGTTGTAGGAATGATCTTGGTCTCTGGTTCACTTTTGCTCAACCTTGATTCAATTGTAAGCAAATTTCTCATAATTTGGTAATTAAATGTTTACTAGATTAACTGTTGTAATCTTTGTTGTTTAATGCTTGTTTAGTGTTGTTTAGTGTTATTATACCTTAATATTAGTAGTTTGTTTGTTAATTTTGATTGTTGTTAAGGTTCATAAAAATCAGTCACATGGTAAAAATTTGTTTTCTGTGTTGAATTGTTGTTATTGTTGTTTATTACTGATCAATAGATCATATATGATGATGATGTAAGGTCTGAAAACAGTTTTGAGGTTCAATTCATTGATTTGATTTGAAAATCACAAATCAGTTAAGTAAAAGGAGTGTTTGGATCAGGATAGATCTGTGTAGTGTAGTTGTTTTTGTTATTGTCTATCTGCATAAATAGGTTGTACTAGGGTAGTTTAAGTTAAATCAAGCATAAGTTACATAGGTTACATAGCAAAAAGTCAAATTCTACTTCATGTGCTTATATTTCTTTAACTGTGAGAATTGTTGAATCCATAATCACCCATAATAGTTCATTAGTGTTAAATATAGTTTAATTTGGTTTTATTTTAACTTATTACTTCATTTTCAGTAAGTAGGACTCAATCAAAAGTCATATTAGTCAACTTAACTCATGAACTCATAAAGTCAAAATTTTCATAGCTGTCAAAATGGATAGGTTTTCTTAGTAAGCCATAGGGTTTAATAAAGTTTGGAAATATAAAGTTCTTGCAGTTCTGAGTTATTTTGTAGCTAGTGAACTTGAAACAAAAAGAAAATTGGGATTTCAAACTTGTTTGCTCATTGAATTTTTAGCTTAAAGTTGCCTGGGTGAGATTTTACCTCCCCTGCACCAGGCTTATCCACTCACTTTCATGAGCTCACACAATATTCATTAGTGAACCCTAGGACACCCAAAATAGCTTTTTGGAAAGCTTAGTAGGCCAGCTTATTAGGTTTGTGCTTATATTGGATCTCAGCTTATTTTCTCTTAGCTTATTTAAGCTTTAAAGTTGGCCTAAATCACCACATGCATACTGAGTGACTCAGTATTGACCACCCAATTTCATAGGGTCACCTACAGCTTATTAATAAGCCATAAGCATTGCTTATTGGCTTATTGGGAAGCTTAACCACCCCACTCAAGGTTCCATTGCTTGTTTTGCCATTTCCAGCTCTTTCACTAGGGTTGCATCAAGCTTGAAGCTTGTACCATTCTCACAAGTACATACTGAGTGTTCATCACACTCAGTGTACTCATCACTTTTCATAAGCTCATAATAAGCTTACTAATGGGCCCCAGTATTGGTTGCTTGGCTTTTTGAGGAGCTTATCTAGCTAACTCAATAAGCCAGTGCTTATTTTGTACCTTAGATCCCTTGCCCATAGCCTGCTAGTACCAATAAGTTACCCTCATCACACCCAGTTAACTGGTTGACCCAGTGTTTGCCCAAAAATCAAAAGCTTCTCAAGTGCTTATTAGTGGACCCCAGGGTTTACTTTTTGGCTTATTGGGAAGCCACCCAGGTGGACTTATTAGTTTAACTTTCATTTTTACCACCTGAGCTTATTTGTGGCCCCCACCAAGGCCTACAGTTGGCCTTGTGGCTTGTTTGGTTTGCAGTTTGATCTCAAAGTGCTTATTTGCTCATTGTGAGCTTCTCAGTGCTTATTCTCTTAACTTTTTAATCATTTTCCATTCATTGTTCATAATTACACCTAGTTATACTTCTGTTTGCTTTTGTGTGGCTTATTTAGAGCTTATTCAAGCTCTAAACTTTAAATTTAGCTTAAAACCTCAACTGATAAGCAAATAAGCTCATACAGAGCTTATTTGGTTGTTATAAAAAGTTTTCTTTTTTTAAAGTTTCTCATTTTTGCTTATTTAGTAGCTGTGTAAAAAGAAAATTAAAAAAATAAAAAGTTAAAAAAAATTGGGGTGTGTGAGAATCGAACCTGGGACCTCTAGATATCATGCATGTATAAGTGACACACCCCCTTCCAAAAGCTCTGGGGCACCAGTTCCGTCATCCTTTCCTCAAACAATATACTTAACACCATTTTTGGCCAAATAAGCTTAAATAAGCCGTTTGGCTTATAACTGCTTATTTGAATAAGCTGTTTACCCAAGCTTATTTTTCCTAGGCTTGTCATCACTTAATATACTAGCTGTAATTTTTTCATAATTTCTACTTTTCAAATACTAATTATTTTAATTAATCCGTGTTTAATTAGTAATTAGGTAATATTAAATAATTAAATAGTTTTAATAATTTTTAGTTAATAACAACATCTTTTTATATTTTTTAAAAGTCTCATAGACCATAGGGTATTTGTAAAAAATAAATTCATAATTGTTACTGTTCATTTCCTATTTTCTTTAATTAAATTTAGTTAATTAGATCTTAAATAATAAATAAGTAATTAATTAGTTAATTAGCCTAAATATAATTTTTAGAATAATTTTATAATTTTTTAGGATTTCTGTGATGGTTAATTAGTTTTATAATTTTTTTTTTAATTTTATAAGTCATTTTAGTATTTTTAGTAATTCAAAATAGTTTATATAGTTTAATAAGAATAATTAGTAATTAATTAAAAGAAAAACCATAAAAAAACAAAAATATTTATTTTAATTTTTTATACTTTCTTCAAGTTCATTTTAAAATTTATAAAATAGTTTTTAGTTTAATTTATAATTTTTATTATCTTTAGTTTAAATAGTTTTAATTAAATAGATAAATAGTTTTTATTTAAATAATTAATATTAAATAATAAAATAATCTAAAAAATAATTTTCTTTTTAAATTAAATTTTCTTTTAAGTTTAAGTTTGTAGAATTTTCAATTTTACCCCCTGTAGTTTAAATTTGCATTAAAACTCACCTTTTTCCTGTACGTAGACTTAAGTTTTAATTTGTATACGTTTGTTTTGTTTACGTAACTGTTTAAAGTTTATTTGCTTATTTGTTTAAATTGTGTAAATCAGTAGTATAAATCAAACTCACCTTTGCCCATTCATAATCACCCGATCCCCAAATTTCGTTTTATTACAGATGTCACGCCTCGTTGGGAAATACGACCCGAGGATACATTGTACTCCACGGAGCATTAGTCTAAGCTGTTTTTGACTTATTAACCTTGGTTAATAATAATCTGACAGTTCAGCACTGATCAAATTTTGGCACCGCTGCCGGGGAGGTGTGCTGCGTACAACGAATTTGGAAGCATACGTGGTTCTGAATATCAACTCACTGTACAAATATCATCAGTCTGTAAATTTTTGTAAAAATAAGTATCATAACTGAAAAGTTCACTAACACTTTTCCTAAAGTGTTAAAAACACCAAAAAAAATAAATAACAACAAAATAAATCGTGAAGTTAAATTACTTCGTTTTCTTTAAAATCACAACCTGAAACAGCTGGTATAAGGTAAGTTCTAACATTAAATTGCGAACTGAAGAGGAATCCATTTATTTCCTCCCGCTAGCCTGCGAGTGATTTTAAAGGAACGATTTCGGTTAACGAATCGATTCCAAAAATATTTTCCAAGTTTTTACCCATACACATATACCCAAAAACATTTTCTTGTGAATAAATTAAATAACCTTCAGAATAAGTTCCCAAACATAAGATAAAAAATTTAACGTAATATCCGTGTAAGTGGTGTACCTTTTATAAAGAAGCCATTTTTCCTGTGATTATTAGGTTAAGTTTACTGTGGTTTTGCCTCGATCTTGTTTTGAAAAATTTTGTTTTTAGTACATGCACACACGTTCTTCTAGGTCTACAAGTCCTCATCGCGAGCTTGTTAGTATTCCTCGAAAACGTACACAATCTGCCCCGAAAATTGAAACTCAAATACAGACTGAACCTAAACCTGCAGTCATCATGGCAGAAGAACGCCCAATGTCAGAGCTTCTCCAGGCACCCATCGAGGGTTATGGAGATGCTATTATTGTACCCGCCATAGTATCTGATAATTTCGAATTAAAAACCGGATTACTTAATCTGGTTACTTCTAATCAGTTCTATGGTTTCGAAAGGGACGATCCTCATTCACATATAAGATGGTTTAACAAAATCACATCTACCATCAAATATAAGAATGTCCCGCCGGAGGCTATTAAACTACTTCTGTTTCCGTTTTCACTCGAGGGAGCAGCCAGAGTCTGGCTAGAGAAACAACCCCCTCGATCCATTGAAACATGGGAAGATCTAGTTAAGAAATTTGTGAATGAATTCTATCCACCATCCAAAAATGCCTATCTGAGGAATGAGATCACCAAGTTTTCACAAAGACCTGGTGAGACATTCAGTGAAGCATGGGATAGATTCAAAGAGTTGCTTCGTAAATGCCCCCACCATGGATTTTCTGAGTTAATGCAACTCGACGCATTTTATAACGGAGTAAGCCAAGCAGACCAAGATTCCCTTAATGCCGCTGCAGGAGGGAATTTTTTGAGTCGTACTGTCAAGGAAGCTTTAGCAATAATTGAAAATAAGTCCAAGGTTCGAACCATACGTAATAAACAGGTCGATCCTTCTACTTCCTCTACCGTGAGTCAATCTAGTACCGATGCTAAGATTGATAAACTCACGGATGCTATACAAGCCTTGGTTCACTCCAATCAGAAGAAAGTCTCGTTTCCACAGAATCCTTCACATGCTGAAGTGAAGAAAGTGGATGTTTGTGTTACCTGCGGTGGACCACATGCCTACTATAATTGTACTGCCACAGACAATAACACATTTGAAACCAACGCGATTGCTGGTAGTTCTAGCCAAGGAGGAAATCCATATCGTCCTCCTGATGAGCCACCATGGCGTCCGAGCACTTACTCTGTACCACCTGGTTTTAACCAGAACACCCAAAACCGTCCCCAAAACCCAAACAGAAGTAACCAAGGTTATTCTAACCAAGGTCACTTTAATCAAGGGTATCCCCAAAACTTTCAAAATCAGGGGAATAGAAATCAGGGACCGAGTAACTATAATCCTGGCTACTTTCATGGAAACCCTAATCAGGGACAATTCCAAAATCAAGGGTTTCAGCAGAACACTCGAGGGCAAACCCCTCCCGTTCAAACACCAGCTGTTGTTCCAAACCCTAACTCTTCTGATGAATTGTTAAAACAATTCATGAAAGCACAGGAAGAAACCAACAGGTTGTTGATCAGCCAGATTTCTGACATAAAGAAATCTTTAAATGATCGACCCTCGGGCTCAGGTACTTTACCTAGCAACACGATCGCTAATCCGAGGGGCGATGTTAAGGCGATCACCACAAGGAGTGGAGCTTCGTACAAAGGACCTAAAACTCCAACTACCTCTTTCTCTTCTCCTGAGGTACTGGAAAAAGAAGCTGAGGTTACAACGGACACGATACCTCCTATTCATAATGGAAGTACCGACGACGTCCCACCTCCAGTTATCCCGGTCCCGACTCCTCCTAAAAGAGTCGTGTTTGAAACTACCGAAGGTCCTGTTGAAAATCCAAAAGCCAACCCAAAACCAACAATTCCATATCCCTCACGATTGCAAGACCAGAAGCTCCGTGAAAAAGCTAATCATCAGATGGAAAAAAATTTTCAGATTTTTCAAGAACTACACTTCGATATTAGCTTCGCGGATGCTCTTCTTTTAGTGCCCAAATTCGCTTCGACAATCAAGAACCTGTTGAGCAATAAAGAAAAACTGTTTGAGATGGCACGAACTCCACTCAACGAGAACTGCTCTGCAGTTCTGTTGAAACAGCTTCCCGAGAAGCTAGGAGATCCTGGAAGATTTCTAATACCTTGTGTGTTTCCAGGAATGGTTGACTGCTTTGCCTTGGCCGATCTTGGTGCAAGCATCAACTTAATGCCCTACTCAGTTTGGAAAAAGCTCTCTCTTCAGGCACTTAGTCCCACATGCATGACTCTCGAGCTTGCAGACCGTTCAATTTCACGTCCTCTTGGTATTGCCGAGGACGTATTTGTAAGAGTGGGAAAGTTCCATTTTCCGGCAGACTTTGTCGTTGTTGATTTCGATGCGGATCCTAGAGTTCCTCTCATACTAGGGAGGGGATTCTTAAGGACGGGTCGTGCATTAATCGATGTTTTCGATGAGGAAATCACGTTACGAGTTGGCACTGAAGCGATAACGTTCAACCTTGATCAAACCTCGAGATACTCCTCGAATTATGATGCTGAATCGGTCAACCGAATTGATGTCATTGACATTGCATCCGAGGAGTATGCTCAGGAAATCCTTGGTTTCGCTGATAGTTCTCCGAGTGGCAATCCCACTCCCTCTTCTCACCCCATAATCGCTAATTCTTATCCTTCCCTCACTCCGTTTGAGGGAAGTGATTTCGTCCTTGAGGAATTAGAGGCCTTTCTCAAAAGTGATTCAGTTCCCGAGGGGATTGATAACCAAGAGATTGACCCGGAAAGGGATATACTTCTCCTTGAGAAGTTATTGAACAAAGATCCCTCTCCCATTCCTGTTCTACCTCCACAACTTCATAATGCGGAAGTCAAAAATGTTGAGAAAACTGATGATTTCCCCGAGGTCGAACTTAAGGACCTACCTCCTCATCTAGAATATGCATTTTTGGAAGGTAACGATAAGTTACCGGTCATTATTGCCAAAGACTTAAAGGATGAGGAGAAAACTGCGCTGCATAAGGTTTTAAAGTCTCACAAGCAAACAATTGCTTGGAAACTCTCAGACATAAAAGGTATTAACCCGGATTTTTGTACACACAAAATCCTAATGGAAGAGGACTTTAACTTACTGTGCAGCATCAAAGAAGGGTAAATCCAAAAATCCACGAAGTTATCAAGGAAGAAGTTATCAAACTTCTCGATGCGGGATTGATTTACCCTATATCAGATAGTCCTTGGGTTAGCCCAATACATTGTGTTCCAAAAAAGGGTGGCATCACGGTTGTCACAAATGAGGATAACGAGTTCATACCAACTCGTTTGGTTACAGGGTGGCGAGTATGTATCGATTACAGAAAGCTTAACGAAGCCACCCACAAAGACCATTTCCCTCTGCCCTTTATGGATCAGATGCTCGAGAGACTAGCGGGGAATGAGTATTATTGCTTCCTCGACGGCTTCTCGGGTTACTTCCAAATTCCCATTGATCCACAGGATCAAGATAAAACTACCTTCACATGCCCTTACGGAACATTTGCCTATCGTCGCATGCCTTTTGGGTTATGCAATGCTCCGGGCACCTTCCAGAGGTGCATAATGGCTATTTTCCACGACATGATCGGGAAAACCATGGAGGTATTCATGGATGACTTCTCAGTCATAGGGAATTCTTTCGACTCATGCCTCTCCCACATAGAAAAGATGCTTCAACGTTGTGAAGACACTAATCTTTGTCTAAATTGGGAGAAGAGCCATTTTATGGTTAAGGAGGGCATTGTCCTCGGCCATAAAATTTCAAAAAGTGGGATTGAGGTCGATAAGGCCAAAATTGATGTTATAGCTAAACTGCCTCATCCCACCACTGTTAAAGGAATCAGGAGTTTCCTTGGCCATGCCGGGTTCTATCGGAGATTCATTCAGGATTTCTCCAAAATAGCTCGGCCCATGACTCATCTTCTTGAAAAGGATGCTCCTTTTATCTTTTCCCCCGAGTGCATCGAAGCTTTCTCTACTTTAAAGAAAAAGCTTACCGAGGCACCAATCCTTGTTGCCCCCGACTGGGACTTACCCTTCGAACTTATGTGCGATGCTAGCGATTTCGCTATTGGTGCAGTTCTGGGGCAACGCAAATCCAAACATTTTCAGCCAATACACTACGCAAGTAAGACCATGAGTGAAGCTCAAGTACATTATACCACCACAGAAAAAGAATTATTAGCTGTGGTATATGCCTTTGAGAAATTTAGGTCTTATTTAATCCTAACTAAATGTGTGGTGTACACGGACCACTCGGCTTTGAAATACCTGTTCACTAAACAGGATGCAAAGCCAAGACTGCTCCGTTGGGTCCTGCTCCTTCAGGAATTCGATATACTCATACGAGACAAAAAAGGAGCAGAGAACCTTGCTGCTAATCACTTATCCCGGTTAGAGAATCCTCATCAGGATATTCTCGAGAGAAAAGAAATTAATGAAACTTTTCCTCTGGAGACTCTCAATCTAATCTCTACCAGGGATGATACTTCTACCCCATGGTTTGCAGATTTTGCAAACTACCATGCGGGTAATTTCATTGTGAAAGGGATGTCGTCCCAGCAGAAGAAAAAATTCTTCAAAGACGTTAAACACTATTTCTGGGACGACCCCTACCTCTTTAAGATATGTGCGGATCAAGTCATCCGACTGTGTGTCCATGGTACTGAAGCCATGGAAATTCTCAAAGCCTGTCATGATGGACCCACTGGGGGACATCACAGCTCAAACTACACCGCCAAAAAGGTGTTTGATTCTGGTTTCTATTGGCCCACCATCTATAAAGATGCCCAAGAACTTGTCAAAACCTGTGATGCTTGTCAGCATCACGGGAATGTTTCTAAGAAGGATGAAATGCCTCAAAACATCATCCAAGTCTGTGAAATATTTGATATCTGGGGCATTGATTTTATGGGCCCATTCCCATCTTCAAGAGGTAACAAATATATACTCGTGGCAGTCGACTATTTGTCAAAATGGGTTGAGGCAAAAGCCTTACCCACCAATGATGCCCGAGTAGTTGTAAAATTTTTGAAATCTCTCTTTGCTCGATTCGGGACTCCTCATGCCATTATCAGTGATCGTGGTACACACTTTTGCAATGATCAATTTGCAAGAGTGATGCTGAAATATGGTGTAACTCACCGTCTTTCTACTGCATATCACCCCCAAACTAGTGGGCAGGTGGAGGTCTCAAATCGAGGCATAAAGAGAATTCTGGAGAGAACAGTAGGAGAAAACCGTGCCTCTTGATCGGACAAATTGGACGACGCACTCTGGGCTTTTCGTACAGCTTATAAAACACCCATTGGGTGTACTCCATACAAGTTGGTGTACGGAAAGACATGTCATCTTCCGATCGAATTAGAGCACAAAGCCTACTGGGCTTTGAAACATGCAAACTTTGACATTCAGACAGCGGGTGATCACCGTAAGGTTCAGCTAAATGAACTAAATGAACTACGTGATCAAGCTTACGAGAATTCTTTAATCTATAAAGAAAAAACTAAGAAGATACATGACTCTAAAATAAAGAACCGCGTTTTCAACGTTAGTGACAGAGTTCTTCTTTTCAATTCAAGATTGAAAATTTTCTCGGGCAAGCTAAAAACCCGTTGGTCTGGACCATTTACTGTAGCAAAAGTATACCCATACGGAACTGTTGAGTTATTACAACCCGACGGTCCCAACTTTAAAGTAAATGGACATCGTTTGAAACACTACTTTGGAGGGGACATACCACAAGTGGTTGTCCCAGATCTCCAAACTTTCCCCACGGACTAATTAATACGGGGTCGAGTCAAGCTAGTGACTCGGAAAACAAAAACATTAGTATCATGTACATAAATAATAATGAAATTTTGTAAATTTTGTTCAAATATCTATCCTTGTATGTATATTATATACTTTATCATTCAACTTCCGGGCTGTCAGGGCATATTTATTACATTTAATCATTCACAAGTGATTAGCTAGCGTGGTAAACCTGACACAAGCCTGGGAGGTAGTGATTACATATACTATATCATATTTCATTTCATAAATAATATAAAATACAAAAATATTTTTCCTTTGCACACAACTTGCCCAGTTTGATTAGTCTCTTAGTTACAACATTTGGTTGTTGGCTGTTTACAGTTACTAAGCTCTGTCAGACCCAGATTCCCTTTCGAGGGGCGGTTGTTAGGAATTTTCTTTCTTTTGTACATATATATAAAATTTAAAAATACAAAAACATTTATAAAAATTAAAAATCAAAAACAGTAGAATAAACATGGGTTTTCACCCGTGTGTATCACCCAAGTGTAGGGGAGTTTCCCTACTGTAAATAAAGTACATAAAATAAAAATGAAAAAGTACAAAAATAAAATAAATGTTGTTCCTACATTTAACTTGTAATATTATCTTTTTACGTTCAAAGAGTCGGCATAATAGCCGGGACATTGAATATTGAGGACAATATTCATTTCTAAGTGTAGGGGGAAATTCTAGCGAATTTAATCACATTATACATCTAGTACCCCCGTTTTTGCCAAAAATTTTAAAATTTTTTCAAAATTTTCACTTAATGAAGTACTTGGCATTAACACAACAAATGGTTATTAGTCCACCATGTCTAATCCACATAAGGACTGGCTAATCCAGGAGCAAACGGCTCTTGGTAAAGATAACTCAAACCCGTTTATGGCTTGCAATTTGCCAAAAATTGTATGGTTCCTCAACTCCCCATCATCCTCAAAAGCTAATGAGTTGGCTAGCCCGCAAGATTATGGCTTGTGGTAAAGGCAGTGAAAATCCATAATTGGTAATCAGCTCACCAAGATGTTGACTTAGTCCATCAAGAGTTGGCTAGTCCAGAAGCAAACGGCTTTTGGTAAAGACTAATCAAATCCGTTGATAGCTGGTGGTTTGCTCAAAATCACACGGTTATCAGGTGTACCACAGTTTTCACACCTGGCTACTCCAGAAGTAATGGCTGTCTGGTAAAGAGATATCAAAAATCCATTAAATTTTAAAAAAATGGGTTTTTAGTGGATGCCAGATTGCTAGGGACTAGCAATAGTTAAGTGTAGGGGATTGATGAGTTCATAAAAACTCATCATTTCTGTCAAATCTGAACAACAAAAACATGTAAAAACACTCAGAAACACCATAAAATACTAAAAATATCCTTAGAAGGTGTTTTTATATGTTTCAAACATAAAAGAACTAAAAACAGGGAAAAACCGCCAAAGTTTACCAAATTGTCAAAATCAGTCCCTGAACTTTCAAGAAATGTCAGAAATGGTCCCTGGGTGAAATATTTTAAAGAAAAGTCAATAACAATCCCCAGGAATCAAGGAATAACAATTTTTACCCTTGGAAGTTCAAAATATCAAAATTGGCAAAACAGGTCCCTGCAGTTTCAATATTGACAGAAAATACCCCTCAGTGTTCAAAAATGGATTTTTATCATCAAAGGGTCCTTGGTAATTCACAACTTGATAAATTTGACCCCTAGATGATAAATTCAATAAATTTACAAAAAGGTCCCTATACTTTGAAAAATTGGCAAAATTGGTCCCTGGTTAATTTTAAATTTGGAAAAATTTCGAAAAGGTCTTTATAATATTTTCATATGGCAAGAAAGACCCTTTTATTATATTTTGGAAAAGTGTCAAGTTTGGTCCTTGAAAAATCAAAAGTTACAATAAAAGTCCTTGGGCTTTTATACCTTTTAAACCATACGGATCAAATAAATAATCCAATCCAAATTCCAAATCCAAAATAAAATAAGCCTGGTCCATTACCCATCCTAGGCCCATCAACCCCTAAGCCCATTCCACCTTTTTAATAACACGGGCATTGACCCGCGTTGACTCCACCTCCACCTTCTTCAACCTCCCACCCCCTCGCACCTGCTTCATCACCATCCACCATACCACCCCCTCCACTTGCATTTACTTTCCACCTCTAGTCCACGTGTCATCCCCTCCAAGAGTACCAAAGGTTTAGAATTGCTCCACAATTGGACACGTATAACCTCCACCATCCCTGCATCACCCCTGCATACCATACTACTCCACCATCACCCCTTACACCTCAAATTGTTCCCTTAACCTCCCATTGTCACATCAGAAGCATTTAATGCTTGGAAAACGGCTGCAAGTTACCTCTAGATATTTTTGGCGCCAAAATGCTTTTTGAACACCTGTACTTCAATTGGACACCTATCAGGGCTGATATCTAGTGGGATTTGATCAAGAGGACACCTGGAACACTTTGGAGTGCTATAAAAGGAGCAAGAGACTGAGGAAGAATATATAGTTTTAGTTTCAATTTCATGTATGTCGTTTAAATATTAGTGTACCATTTCAGTTAAATTTTCAAGTTTCCAAGTATTGTACTAGTGTTTTCAGTATTAATATAAACTTCTTTCAAGCTTTAATTATAATCTTACAGTCATTTTAAGTTTATGCAAGTTTCAATTACTCAAAATCTTACAATAGTTTATTTATTGCTTAAACCTGTTATTATTGAACTTATAATCTCATATAAGTCCATTTAGTAACTTATTAAAAGCAATTTAGTAGTTAAATTCAGTATTGATACTTAAACTCAAAAATATAAAAAAAAAATAAGAAAAATAGAAAGGAAATAAAAAATCTGTGTTCATGGTGAATCTTGCTTGGAGCAGGGCATAATTTGGATGGCCCTTGGTATTAGTAACCTTGTGGAAGGTTGTAGGAATGATCTTGGTCTCTGGTTCACTTTTGCTCAACCTTGATTCAATTGTAAGCAAATTTCTCATAATTTGGTAATTAAATGTTTACTAGATTAACTGTTGTAATCTTTGTTGTTTAATGCTTGTTTAGTGTTGTTTAGTGTTATTATACCTTAATATTAGTAGTTTGTTTGTTAATTTTGATTGTTGTTAAGGTTCATAAAAATCAGTCACATGGTAAAAATTTGTTTTCTGTGTTGAATTGTTGTTATTGTTGTTTATTACTGATCAATAGATCATATATGATGATGATGTAAGGTCTGAAAACAGTTTTGAGGTTCAATTCATTGATTTGATTTGAAAATCACAAATCAGTTAAGTAAAAGGAGTGTTTGGATCAGGATAGATCTGTGTAGTGTAGTTGTTTTTGTTATTGTCTATCTGCATAAATAGGTTGTACTAGGGTAGTTTAAGTTAAATCAAGCATAAGTTACATAGGTTACATAGCAAAAAGTCAAATTCTACTTCATGTGCTTATATTTCTTTAACTGTGAGAATTGTTGAATCCATAATCACCCATAATAGTTCATTAGTGTTAAATATAGTTTAATTTGGTTTTATTTTAACTTATTACTTCATTTTCAGTAAGTAGGACTCAATCAAAAGTCATATTAGTCAACTTAACTCATGAACTCATAAAGTCAAAATTTTCATAGCTGTCAAAATGGATAGGTTTTCTTAGTAAGCCATAGGGTTTAATAAAGTTTGGAAATATAAAGTTCTTGCAGTTCTGAGTTATTTTGTAGCTAGTGAACTTGAAACAAAAAGAAAATTGGGATTTCAAACTTGTTTGCTCATTGAATTTTTAGCTTAAAGTTGCCTGGGTGAGATTTTACCTCCCCTGCACCAGGCTTATCCACTCACTTTCATGAGCTCACACAATATTCATTAGTGAACCCTAGGACACCCAAAATAGCTTTTTGGAAAGCTTAGTAGGCCAGCTTATTAGGTTTGTGCTTATATTGGATCTCAGCTTATTTTCTCTTAGCTTATTTAAGCTTTAAAGTTGGCCTAAATCACCACATGCATACTGAGTGACTCAGTATTGACCACCCAATTTCATAGGGTCACCTACAGCTTATTAATAAGCCATAAGCATTGCTTATTGGCTTATTGGGAAGCTTAACCACCCCACTCAAGGTTCCATTGCTTATTTTGCCATTTCCAGCTCTTTCACTAGGGCTGCATCAAGCTTGAAGCTTGTACCATTCTCACAAGTACATACTGAGTGTTCATCACACTCAGTGTACTCATCACTTTTCATAAGCTCATAATAAGCTTACTAATGGGCCCCAGTATTGGTTGCTTGGCTTTTTGAGGAGCTTATCTAGCTAACTCAATAAGTCAGTGCTTATTTTGTACCTTAGATCCCTTGCCCATAGCCTGCTAGTACCAATAAGTTACCCTCATCACACCCAGTTAACTGGTTGACCCAGTGTTTGCCCAAAAATCAAAAGCTTCTCAAGTGCTTATTAGTGGACCCCAGGGTTTACTTTTTGGCTTATTGGGAAGCCACCCAGGTGGACTTATTAGTTTAACTTTCATTTTTACCACCTGAGCTTATTTGTGGCCCCCCACCAAGGCCTACAGTTGGCCTTGTGGCTTGTTTGGTTTGCAGTTTGATCTCAAAGTGCTTATTTGCTCATTGTGAGCTTCTCAGTGCTTATTCTCTTAACTTTTTAATCATTTTCCATTCATTGTTCATAATTACACCTAGTTATACTTCTGTGTGCTTTTGTGTGGCTTATTTAGAGCTTATTCAAGCTCTAAACTTTAAATTTAGCTTAAAACCTCAACTGATAAGCAAATAAGCTCATACAGAGCTTATTTGGTTGTTATAAAAAGTTTTCTTTTTTTAAAGTTTCTCATTTTTGCTTATTTAGTAGCTGTGTAAAAAGAAAATTAAAAAAATAAAAAGTTAAAAAAAATTGGGGTGTGTGAGAATCGAACCTGGGACCTCTAGATAGCATGCATGTATAAGTGACACACCCCCTTCCAAAAGCTCTGGGGCACCAGTTCCGTCATCCTTTCCTCAAACAATATACTTAACACCATTTTTGGCCAAATAAGCTTAAATAAGCCGTTTGGCTTATAACTGCTTATTTGAATAAGCTGTTTACCCAAGCTTATTTTTCCTAGGCTTGTCATCACTTAATATACTAGTTGTAATTTTTTCATAATTTCTACTTTTCAAATACTAATTATTTTAATTAATCCGTGTTTAATTAGTAATTAGGTAATATTAAATAATTAAATAGTTTTAATAATTTTTAGTTAATAACAACATCTTTTTATATTTTTTAAAAGTCTTATAGACCATAGGGTATTTGTTAAAAATAAATTCATAATTGTTACTGTTCATTTCCTATTTTCTTTAATTAAATTTAGTTAATTAGATCTTAAATAATAAATAAGTAATTAATTAGTTAATTAGCCTAAATATAATTTTTAGAATAATTTTATAATTTTTTAGGATTCCTGTGATGGTTAATTAGTTTTATAAATTTTTTTTTAATTTTATAAGTCATTTTAGTATTTTTAGTAATTCAAAATAATTTATATAGTTTAATAAGAATAATTAGTAATTAATTAAAAGAAAAACCATAAAAAGACAAAAATATTTATTTTAATTTTTTATACTTTCTTGAAGTTCATTTTAAAATTTATAAAATAGTTTTTAGTTTAATTTATAATTTTTATTATCTTTAGTTTAAATTGTTTTAATTAAATAGATAAATAGTTTTTATTTAAATAATTAATATTAAATAATAAAATAATCTAAAAAATAATTTTCTTTTTAAATTAAATTTTCTTTTAAGTTTAAGTTTGTAAAATTTTCAATTTTACCCCCTGTAGTTTAAATGGCATTAAAACTCACCTTTTTCCTGTACGTAGACTTAAGTTTTAATTAGTATACGTTTGTTTTGTTTACGTAACTGTTTAAAGTTTATTTGCTTATTTGTTTAAATTGTGTAAATCAGTAGTATAAATCAAACTCACCTTTGCCCATTCATAATCACCCGATCCCCAAATTTCGTTTTATTACTGATTTCACGCCTCGTTGGGAAATACGACCCGAGGATACATTGTACTCCACGGAGCATTAGTCTAAGCTGTTTTTGACTTATTAACCTTGGTTAATAATAATCCGACGGTTCAGCACTGATCAGTGCACTAGGTTTTATTGGTTGTATTTAATGCATGAGTAAATTCTAATGATCCCATGTTAGGAGCTTCTTAGCCGGCTCGACATAGGAGTGAAGTAGGCACTCATAGGATTGGGGAGTTAAGTGCGCCACCCCATGAATGGTATTAAGGAATACAATCCGTCATCCACGCAACTATAACAAGTAATTAACGTGTAAAAGATATCTAGGGAGTAGTGAAATCTAAGTAAACACATTTCTCCACTTATTGCTCACAACCTTAGTTTAATATAGTTTATTTTTATTTCTAGTATTTTATTTTGATTGCATCTTTAGTATTGGGTTAGTTGACTAGCAACTAATTCCGCCCAAATCCTTAAAACCCTAGATTTTTACTTGCTTTCTAAAAAATATAAAAATACAAAAATAATCATCCCTCATCTTTAGAACTAGTATTTAGGTTTTCTAATCCTAGTGACACTATTCCTAACTGAACGATCAATCCCCCGGTACTTGTCACTATACTATACTACAACGATCAGGTACACTGCCTGGTGGGGGTTGTAAGCTTCTCGAGATCCCTCGAGAGGTAAAGCCTGGTGCAATTCCCACGCATCAAGTTTTTGGCGCCGCAGCCCGGGGAATAGTTATTGTCTAGGTTAGAATTTCTTTTTATTAGGTCTACTTGCTAGATTCCTTTCTAGTAAGATTTTATTTTTATTTCTAGGTTTTCTTTAGTCTATCTTTTTCTTCGTGCCTTTGTTAGTAAATTAAATTCATTGACTATTCCGTTGACCATTATGGAAAACGCGAATCCACCCCTTTCCCTTAGAGAAGTGGCTGTGTTACGTGAACAAATTGAGAGTGAGATTAGGGAACTTAGGGAGCTTAATAGGTTGATTAAGGTTGAGCTCGAACATGCATTTAGTGACCTAGCGACCGCCTTGTATTCAAATAAGGACCTAGGACCTAATGATTTTGTGAATGTTGTTGAGGAATTAGAAGAGGGGGATATAGATCCAAAGCTTAATGATTACTTTAATCTATACCCCACTAAGGAGAAGATTGCATATTATAATAATCTTATTGATAACCCGCGATCTCCTTTTACTATAATCGAACTTAAGATAAAGAGAGGCGATCCTAAGAATGCTAAGATACCATGTATGATTGGGTATAAACACGTTGACAATGCTTACATTGACTTTAAATCCCCAATCAACAGTATGTCCTCAAATGTTTATAATGATATAGTGAAAACAAGACTTGAACCTAGAAGAGATCTGATGTGTGGGAATCGCAACAGGCTTTACCTCTCGAGGGATCTCGAGAAGCTTACAACCCCCACCAGGCAGTGTACCTGATCGTTGTAGTATAGTATAGTGACAAGTACCGGGGGATTGATCGTTCAGCTTAGGAATAGTTCGCTAGGATTAGAAAGCCTAAATACTAGTTCTAAAGGTGAGGGATGATTATTTTTGTATTTTTATATTTTATGGAAAGCAATTAAAATCTCGGGGTTTTAAGGATTTGGGCGGAATTAGTTGCTAGTCAACTAACCCAATACTAATATGCAATCAAAATAAAATGCTAAAAATGAAAATAAACTAATTTATACTAAGGTTGTGAGCAATAATTGGAGAAAATGTGTTTACTTAGATTTCACTACTCCCTAGATATCTTTTACACGTTAATTACTTGTTATAATTGCATGGATGACGGATCGTATTCCTTAATACCATTCATGGGGTGGCATACATAAATCCCCAATTCTATGAGCTCTTATCTCCTCCTACACCATGCCCAGCACAACTATAGGGATTGTAAACAGTGGCTCATGCATTAAATACAACCAATAAAGACCTAGTACGCCTCGGTTCATGTTTCTTAAGACGTTCAAGCATGTTACCATTTGGAGATCTGCCAGTTTTCTTAAGCCTAACATATAAATCATTCATCCAAAACAAGAATAAACAAGTAATCAACACATAATCAATATCTAGGTTTCATTAGATCTAAGCAAACACAAAAGAGATCTAGCCTAGCATAATGGAATTGAGACAAGAACAAGATATAGACAACCAACACATAGACATATTGATTGAATTAGAAGAACACTTATCTCAATTACAATGCAAGGTATCAAGGGTTTGGAACCCTTGAAAAACCTGTAAAAGTTGCACCAAAATCGTACTTAGGGTTTCTCCAAAACTTCTCTCTATGTGTGAAAATTAGAAAACTATATATAGAAAAATAGGTCTGACGGCGTCAAGACAAACACTGTGACGCCGTCACCTCGCCGCCAAAACTCTTTTCGGACTGCCTAGATCTACTTCTGACGCCGTCAAGACTTATACATTTCCAGGCCGTCATGACTCTTTTACTCTTGACGCCCTTCCTACGTGACGCCGTCAAATCTGTTCTGGACCGTCATGGGAATTCATGAAATTTGCTCTTGACGCCGTCACCTACTGTTCCCAGCTTGGAAAATTAAGACTTTGGCGTTTTCTTCACTTTAATGCTCCAAAAACGTCCGAATTGCTTCCTTTTCCAGATTTCACTCCCAAAGTACCTAAAATCACAAAAGGAACGATTTAGGGCAATATTTGATCAAATAAATTCAAATTCCGGCTTAAATGACCCCCTAAAAACGGACCATTTTTCGCCTCATCATATACCCTTACACTTGAGATTTGCTTGTCCTCAAGCAAATGCGCTTTTATTCTACTCAAAAGACAAGTTAGGGGTCATTTAACACTAATATAAAAGTAATTACAACAAATAATCGTTCCACTAAAGACCAATAGACAAGCACGGAGGTCATACACTAGCACCTCACAAATAGTGTTTAGATACTCATATCTCTCGGGTGTAATAAAGTGTAGATTACAATATGGAAACGGAAGATATCTCTCACTACCTGTCATAGCAAAATAGATTACCATAGGCTTGGGAAAGGATCAAACCTCCACCACATGGCATAAGCACCTAGGATAAACTATCAAAGAGGTCTTTTAAAGGGTTGTAACGTTAGGTGTAGAGATATGAAATACACGGTTTTGTTGGATAAAGGAAGTTTTACTGGTGGCGAGTTAACAATCTTAGTTAATTACATGTACAATAAGGCGTTGCTAAGCCAAGACTAGACTCGACTTAATCTAATAAATGAAAAATAACAAAAATATAAAATGAACATAGAATAAAAGGGGATGGTAGTCCGTATGTTTTTTTCTCTTTTCTATTTTTTTTTTCTTTTTCTTTTTCTATTTTTTTTTTTTTTTTTTTTTTTTTTTTTTTTTTTTTTTTTTTTTTTGCATACACTCTTACTCTACCATCCAAAATAATACATCATAGGGAGTGGGAATTCCCCTTACACTTGAATCTTTACATACTTTACACTTAACTAATCTAATGACTCGAATCAAGAAAATCAAAACACTTGGAGCACTTTTAAGATTAACGTACATATGGGGGTAATAAATGATGTTCTTCCCCATTACTCCATAAAATAAGTACTTTACCTATGAGTCCCAATCGTCCCAAAACAATATGTACAAGGATATGACTCGACTTAGCAACCATGTAATCAATTAGAAAGTTAACTTAGGGTTTAACAAATAACAATAATGCACTAAAAATGAGCGCATACACGGAAGGCTAAGGCGATTTGGTTGTACATTTAAGTGGGGTGTAACAAATTCTTCCTTTAAGTAAAATGCTTAAAGTTAGAAACGAAAAGATAGGCTCGGAAGGGTGTACTAGGGGTTTCGTGTACTAAAAATGAGTACAACGCTAAGGGTGTGGGAAAAATTAGTTGACTTAACTAGCCAAGTAATATGACTTAAATGGTCAAGTAATTATGATACGGGTTTAACACAAGGGTGATCCTAATGCCTCTTATCATGTAGTAAATCCTAAAACACGAATGTAGTCTCACTAGCGGTCTCGGGATGCATCACTAACGCAAGTTCTAGAATCTAAATGCTACCGGTACACTCATAAACACTAATAATGAATGCTTTTCCTATCAAATCTAAAGGCGAACCTCACATATTTGGGTGGAAAATTTTTCTGAATATACGGTTATGTGCTAGTCATACAATCTCCTATCCATGAGACGCTTTCTATGGCTAAAGTTTCACTCCTAAATGTTGTAAAAAATTTTAAATTTGGCGCTAAAATTGCACTAACAAATATTTCTCATAGTTTTTATTACACATCTACCATCAAACAAAACAAACTCAAGCGAAAGTGCATATGTAAGGTATCATCTTTTTACCCTCCCCTTACACTTAAGATGAACATTGTCCCCAATGTTCAAGTAAAGAATGTAAAAGTGAAAAAGTAAAGAGAATAAAATCAAATACTTCCCTAATTCGCTCGGTATGAATAATTAGGTGGCCAGGTTAAATCTTCCTCCAAGAAAATGAACAATCAAAGCTTCCTTTCCAGAATATAAATCATCTTCTTGTCATACATAACCTGTAAAACCTGACAAAATAGACAAGACAACCTCGCGTAAAATCGGCGGCATCCTATATAAGTTTCTAAGTCCTAGAAAACAAGATAAGATATAATGCTTGTGGAATGAAGTTTGCAGATCTCCTGGAGATTATAAAACTTAATAATTCACAAAAACCATAAGACTCCGTTAGAAAAACAAAACCGGTAAAATTTCCAGATTTTAACTCCTGACGCCGTCAAGAGTAAACCTCTGACGCCGTCAGAATGGACCTGCAGAAATTCTTATGTTAAGTTTCCGGAAAATTTCTGGAAAAACTTGGTCCTACTTCCTGGAAAATCCTGCAAAACTTCATTATGACTCAATACAAGCATTTGACTCTAACAAATACGAATATACATGTTCATTTAATATTGTGGAGAATCATGATCGGTTTGTTTCTTATAAACATATTTGGGGTTTCCCCTTACACTTATCTTTTGCAAAAATACTTTTAGGTGGAGTTAAGACTAGGCTAAACAACAAAGTAAAGTATTTCCACATTTTAATTGAGAAACATGATCAACAAACAATAAAAATAAAGCATGCATACGGAAGCAAATAACAAACAAACAAATAAAATCACACAAAACATGGGTTGCCTCCCAAGAAGCGCTTTTCTTTATTTACGAGTCTTATAGCTAGACTCAAGGTCATGGGTTACTACGTGACTTCATCATTGGTTCCATTCTCTGATTGCAAATATTCTTTGTAAAAATCAATCACCTTTTTCTCAACCGCCCCCATAATCTTTTG
Source organism: Artemisia argyi (assembly GCA_030686995.1). NCBI lineage: Eukaryota > Viridiplantae > Streptophyta > Magnoliopsida > Asterales > Asteraceae > Artemisia > Artemisia argyi. Next base: position 10,877,574 of record CM060684.1, read on the forward strand.
GGCAAATTCTTCATCGACTTTATACCTTGGTCCAAGGGCCAAGCAATCTTTGTAGTAAAGACTACTTTTTTCCCATACATAGTCCATGCCCTTTTTCTTATCCTTCTCATTAATATCCTCAAAAGCACCAACGTTGTCCTTATCAAAACGATATATAAAGCGAAATTCTTTCATCCTATTAGGCATCCTATACGCGATACTATCGGTGTTACTTGCAAATCGGATCGTACCTTCTACCTCATCATATTCCAACTTAGACTCCTCAACAAATGGTTTGCCAAACACAACATTGGATAATCGACAATCAATAACATTAGCAAGATCCTCCACAATCATAAAGTCGGTGACAAAAGTGAAATTACCAACAAAGATACGTAAACCTTTAACTCTCCCGACAAAGTTACAAACTCCACCAGGGTACTTGGGATCCCTTCTAGGTTCAAGTCTTGTTTTCACTATATCATTATAAACCGTTGAGGACATAATGTTGATTGGAGATTTAAAGTCAATGTAAGCATTGCTAATGTGCCTATATCCAATCATACATGGTATCTTAGCATTCTTAGGATCGCCTCTCTTGATCTTAGGTTCAATTATGGTGAAAGGAGATCGCGGGTTATCAATAAGATTGTTATAATATGCAATCTCCTCCTTAGTGGGGTATAGATTAAAGTAGTCATTAAGCTTCGGATCTATTTCCTCCTCTTCTAGTCCCTCAACAACATTCACAAAGTCATTAGGCCCTAGATCCTTATTTGAATACAAGGCGGTTGCTAGGTCACTAAATGCATGTTCGAGTTCAATCTTAATTAACCTATTAAGCTCTCTAAGCTCCCTAATTTCACTCTCAATTTGTTCACGTAACACAGCCACTTCTCTAGGGGAAAGGGGTGGATTCGCGTTTTCCATAATGGTCAACGGAATAGTCAATGAGTTTAATTTACTAACAAAGGCACAAAGAAATGAGATAGACTAAAGGAAACCTAAAAATAAAAATAAAATCTTACTAGAAAGGAATCTAGCAAGTAGACCTAATAAAAAGAAATTCTAACCTAGACAATAACTATTCCCCGGGCTGCGACGCCAAAAACTTGATGCGTGGGAATCGCAACAGGCTTTACCTCTCGAGGGATCTCGAGAAGCTTACAACCCCCACCAGGCAGTGTACCTGATCGTTGTAGTATAGTATAGTGACAAGTACCGGGGGATTGATCGTTCAGCTTAGGAATAGTGTCGCTAGAATTAGAAAGCCTAAATACTAGTTCTAAAGGTGAGGGATGATTATTTTTGTATTTTTATATTTTATGAAAAGCAATTAAAATCTCGAGGTTTTAAGGATTTGGGCGGAATTAGTTGCTAGTCAACTAACCCAATACTAATATGCAATCAAAATAAAATACTAAAAATGAAAATAAACTAATTTATGCTAAGGTTGTGAGCAGTAATTGGAGAAAATGTGTTTACTTAGATTTCACTACTCCCTAGATATCTTTTACACGTTAATTACTTGTTATAATTGCATGGATGACGGATCGTATTCCTTAATACCATTCTTGGGGTGGCATACATAACTCCCCAATTCTATGAGCTCTTATCTCCTCCTACACCATGCCCAGCACAACTATAGGGATTGTAAACAGTGGCTCATGCATTAAATACAACCAATAAAGACCTAGTACGCCTCGGTTCATGTTTCTTAAGACGTTCAAGCATGTTACCATTTGGAGATCTGCCAGTTTTCTTAAGCCTAACATATAAATCATTCATCCAAAACAAGAATAAACAAGTAATCAACACATAATCAATATCTATGTTTCATTAGATCTAAGCAAACACAAAAGAGATCTAGCCTAGCATAATGGAATTGAGACAAGAACAAGATATAGACAACCAACACATAGACATATTGATTGAATTAGAAGAACACTTATCTCAATTACAATGCAAGGTATCAAGGGTTTGGAACCCTTGAAAAACCTGTAAAAGTTGCACCAAAATTGTACTTAGGGTTTCTCCAAAACTTCTCTCTATGTGTGAAAATTAGAAAACTATATATAGAAAAATAGGTCTGACGGCGTCAAGACAAACACTGTGACGCCGTCACCTCACCGCCAAAACTCTTCTCGGACTACCTAGATCTACTTCTGACGCCGTCAAGACTTATACATTTCCAGGCCGTCATGACTCTTTTACTCTTGACGCCCTTCCTACGTGACGCCGTCAAATCTGTTCTGGACCATCATGGGAATTCATGAAATTTGCTCTTGAAGCCGTCACCTACTGTTCCCAGCTTGGAAAATTAAGACTTTGGCGTTTTCTTCACTTTAATGCTCCAAAAACGTCCGAATTGCTTCCTTTTCCAGATTTCACTCCCAAAGTACCTAAAATCACAAAAGGAACGATTTAGGGCAATATTTGATCAAATAAATTCGAATTCCGGCTTAAATGACCCCCTAAAAACGGACCATTTTTCGCCTCATCAAGATCCCAAATACCCCGGTGGAGTTTGTAACTTTGTCGGGAGAGTTAAAGGTTTACATGTCTTTGTTGGGAATTTCACTTTTATCACCGACTTTATGATTGTGAAAGATCTTGCTAATGTTATTGATTGTCGATTGTCCAATGTTGTGTTTGGCAAACCGTTTGTTGAGGAGTCAAAGTTAGAATATGATGAGATAGAAGGGACAATCCGATTTGCAAGTAACACTGATAGGATCACTTATAGGATGCCTAATAGAATGAAAGAATTTCGCTTTATATCCCGATTTGATAAGGATAACGTTGGTGCTTTTGAGGACATCAATGAAGTGGATAAGAAAAAGGGCATGGATTATGTATGGGAAAAGAGGAGTCTTTTCTACAAAGATTGTTTGGCTCTAGGACCAAGGTATAAAGTCGATAAGGAATTTGCCCAAAGGATTATAGGAGCGATTGAGAAAAAGGTGATTGGTTTTTACAAAGAATACTTACAATCGGAAAGTGAAACCAATGATGAGGTCACGTAGTAACCCATGACCTTGAGTCTACCTACAAGACTCGTAAATAAAGAAAAGCGCTTCTTGGGAGGCAACCCATGCTTTATGTGTTTTTATTTTATTTGTTTGTTATTTGTTTCCGTATGCATGCTTTATTTTTATTGTTGGTAGATCATGTTTCTAAACTAAAAAGTGGAAATACTTTACTTTGTTGTTTTTGGCCTAGTCTTAACTCCACCTAAAGGTATTTTTGCAAAAGATAAGTGTAAGGGGAAACCCCAAATATGTTTTTAAGAAACAAACTGATCATGATTCTCCACAATATTAAGTGAACATGTATATTCATATTTGTTAGAGTCAAATGCTTGTATTGAGTCATAATGAAGTTTTGCAGGATTTTCCAGGAAGTAGGACCAAGTTTTTCCAGAAATTTTCCGGAAACTTAACATAAGAATTTCTGCAGGTCACTTCTGACGGCGTCACGAGTTTACTCTTGACGGCGTCACGTGTAAAAATCTGGAAATTTTACCGGTTTTGTTTTTCTAACGGAGTCTTAAAGTTTTTGTTGAATTATTCAGTTTTATAATCTCCAGAAAATCTGCAAACTTCATTCCACAAGCATTATATCTTATTTTGTTTTCTAGGATTTAGTAACTTATGTAGATTGCCGCCGATTTTATGCGAGGTTGCTTTGTTTGTTTTCTCAGGATTTACAGGTTATGTATGACAAGATGATTTATATTCTGGAAGGGAAGCTTTGATTGTTCATTTTCTTAGAGGAAGATCTAACCTGGCCACCTTATTATCCATACCGAGCGAATCAGGAGAGTATTTGATTTCATTCTTTTTACTTATTTCACTTTTACATTCTTTACTTGAATATTGGGGACAATGTTCATCTTAAGTGTAAGCGGAGGGTAAAATGATGATACCTTACAAATACACTTTCACTTGAGTTTGTTTGTTTAATAGTAGATGTGTAATAAAACTATGAGAAATACTTGTTAGTGCAATTTTAGCGCCACATTTAAAATTTTTTACAACATTTAGGAGTGAAACTTTAGCCATAGCAAGCGTCTCATGGATAGGAGATTGTATGACTAGAACAAAACCGTATCATTCAGAAAAAATTTTCCACCCAAATATGTGAGGTTCGCCTTTAGATTTGATAGGAAAAGCATTTACAATTAGTGCTTATGAGTGTACCGGTAGCATTTAGATTCTAGAACTTGCGTTAGTGATGCATCTCGAGACCGCTAGTGAGACTACATTCGTGTAGTAGGATTTACTACATGATAAGAGGCATTAGGATCACCCTTGTGTTAAACCCGTATCATAATTACTTGACCATTTAAGTCATATTACTTGGCTATTTAAGTCAACTAATTTTTCCCACACCCTTAGCGTTGTACTCATTTTTAGTACACGAAACCCCTAGTATACCCCTCCGAGCCTATCTTTTCGTTTCTAACTTTAAGCATTTTACTTAAAGGAAGAATTTGTTACACCCCACTTAAATGTACACCAAAATCTCCTTAGCCTTCCGTGTATGCACTCATCTTTAGTGCATTATTGTTATTTGTTAAACCCTAAGTTAACTATCTAATTGATTACATGGTTGCTAAGTCGAGTCATATCATTGTACATATTGTTTTGGGACAATTGGGACTAATGGGTAAAGTACTTATTTTATGGAGTAATGGGGAAGAACATCATTTATTACCCCCATATGTGCGTTAATCTTAAAAGTACTCCAAGTGTTTTGATTTTCTTAATTCGAGTCATTAGATTAGTTTATTGTAAAGTATGTAAAAATTCAAGTGTAAGGGGAATTTCGATTCCCTATGATGTATTATTTTGGATGGTAGGGTAAGAGTGTATGCAAAAAAAAAAAAAAAAAAAAAAAAATCGAAAAAATTAAGAAAAAAAAGAAAAGAAAAGAAAAGAAAAGAGAAAAAACATACGGACTACCATCCCGTTTCATTCTATGTTTATTTTATGTTCTTCTTATTTTTCATTTATTAGCTTAAGTCGAGTCTAGTCTTGGCTTAGCAACGCCACATTGTACATGTAATTAACCAAGATTGTTAACTCGCCACCAGTAAAGACTGCCTATATCCAACAAAACCGTGTATTTCATATCCCTACACCTAATGTTACAACCCTTTAAAAGACCTCTTTGATAGTTTATCCTAGGTGCTTTCGCCATGTGGTGGAGGTTTGATCCTTTCCCAAGCCTATGGTAATCTATTTTGCTATGACAGGTAGTGAGAGATATTTTCCATTTCCATATTGTAATTTATACTTTATTACACCCGAGAGATGTGAGTATCTAAACACTATTTGTGAGGTGCTTGTGTATGACCTCCGTGCTTGTCTATTGGTCTTTAGTGGAACGATTATTTGTTGTAATTACTTTTATATTAGTGTTAAATGACCCCTAACTTGTATTTTGAGTAGAATAAAAGCGCATTTGCTTGAGGACAAGCAAATCTCAAGTGTAAGGGTATATGATAAGGCGAAAAATGAACCACTTTTAGGGGGTCATTTAAGCCCGTAATTGAATTTATTTGATCAAATATTGCCCTAAATCGTTCCTTTTGTGATTTTAGGTACTTTGGGAGAGAAATCTGGAAAAGGAAGCAATTCGGACGTTTTTGGAGCATAAAAGTGAATGAAACGCCAAAGTCTTAATTTTCCTTGCTGGGAAGAGTGTGTGACGGCGTCAAGAGTACCATCCTGACGGCGTCAAGAGTAAATTGCATGACGGCCCAGTGCAGACATGAAGGCGTCACAAGGAAGAACGTCAAGAGTTAAACACGTGACGGCCTGGAAGAACCTAATACATGACGGCGTCAGATGTAGATCAAGGCAGTCCGAGAATTCTTTTGGCGGCGAGATGACGGCGTCACCCATTTGGTCTTGACGCCGTCAGCCTCAATTTCCTCTATATAGTTTTCTAATTTTCATTCATTAAGGAGAGAAGTTTTGGAGAAACCCTAAGGCCGAACCTATTACGAATTTTACAGGTTTTTCAAGGGTTTTCAGCCCTTGAACCCTTACATGTGTAATTGAGATAAGTGTTTTTCTAATTCAATCAATATGTCTATGTGTTGGTTGTCTATATCTTGTGCTTGTCTTAATTTCACCATGCTAGGCTAGATTTATCTTGTGTTTGCTTAGATCTAATGAAACCTAGATGTTGATTATGTGTTGATTACTTGTTTATGGTTGTATTGGATGAATGATTTCGATGTTAGGCTTAAGAAAACTGGCAGATCTCCAAATGGTAACATGCTTGAACGTCTTAGGAAACATGAACCGATGTGCACTAGGTTTTATTGGTTGTATTTAATGCATGAGTAAATTCTAATGATCCCATGTTAGGAGCTTCTTAGCCGGCTCGACATAGGAGTGAAGTAGGCACTCATAGGATTGGGGAGTTAAGTGCGCCACCCCATGAATGGTATTAAGGAATACAATCCGTCATCCACGCAACTATAACAAGTAATTAACGTGTAAAAGATATCTAGGGAGTAGTGAAATCTAAGTAAACACATTTCTCTACTTATTGCTCACAACCTTAGTTTAATATAATTTATTTTTATTTCTAGTATTTTATTTTGATTGCATCTTTAGTATTGGGTTAGTTGACTAGCAACTAATTCCGCCCAAATCCTTAAAACCCGAGATTTTTACTTGCTTTCTAAAAAATATAAAAATACAAAAATAATCATCCCTCATCTTTAGAACTAGTATTTAGGTTTTCTAATCCTAGTGACACTATTCCTAGCTGAACGATCAATCCCCCGGTACTTGTCACTATACTATACTACAACGATCAGGTACACTGCCTGGTGGGGGTTGTAAGCTTCTCGAGATCCCTCGAAAGGTAAAGCCTGATGCAATTCCCACGCATCATTTATATTATAAGCTGAAAGTTGGATTTTATATTTTTATAAAATTGTTTAACGAATTAGTTGAAACTAAAGTTTTTAATGTAAAATCGCATAAAAATATATTAAATTAAATTCAGAGATATTTATGGCTTTTGTGTGATAATTCATTGTATTTTGAAGGGTTTTTAAGTAATTTAACTAGCTATAAGCCTTCATAAGCCTTTTTCAATAGGCTTGGGCTTATGAACGCTTATAACTTATATAAGTTTTCATAAAACCATGTGATAAACAAGACTAATTTTATTAGCTTACTTAGTTTAAAATTTTAATCCTTTAGAGCAACTGCAATGGTAAGTTTACAAAAGACTTTTCTGTTTTCACTATTTGATCAAGTCATTTGGATGACTTTACCCATTGTGATAAAAGCTTTGCCAATGACTTTAGGGTGTGTTTGGTAGAGAAAAAAAAGAGGAGAAATGGAATTGGATTGAATTCTCTTGTTTGGTAGAGAGAAATAAAAAAGTGGAGAATTGAAAGGAAATTGATGGAGAGTTGGAGAGAAATGGTAGTGTAATTTGGTTAACCTCTATTTCCATTCTTTTTGGCGGAGAATTTAGAGAATTGAGGGTTTTTTTTTTTTTTTTTTTTTTTAATCGCTTCAAATTATAATTTTTTTAAATAGTGTACTTTGTTAAAAAAAATTACAAAAATAATTAAAAAATATATATTTTTTATAGAATTGTTATTTAGAAAAAAACATTTTTTTAAAATAATTTTTTTAATTAATTTTATAAAAAATAAATTTTAGAAAAATTAAAAAATAAATAATTTTTTTTTAAAATAAATTTAAAAAAAATATATTTTTTTAAATTTATATATATATATTTTTTAAAATTGTTATTTGGAAAAAATAAATTCTTTAAAAAAAATCAACAAACAAATACATGTGAGTCTCATATGATAAAATGTTATTTAATTATTTTTTTTTATTTCTCGGGTTAAGTCTCTGTTGTTACCAAACATTAGAATTGAACAAAATTCTCTACTGATTTCTATTATCTGAATTTCTATTCTCTACTTCATTTCATTTCTCTGAAATTCTTTCTACCAAACGTGCCCTTAAAGAAAATAGCTCGACAAATACCAAGCGTTTGATACAAAATGCAACAAGTGATTCTCATTTAATGGTGCTTGGCCAATGACTTTTAAAAGACTTTTGTGCATTGAAGAGTGTTTTTAGAAATGACTTTTTAGAAGATACAATTGATGGAAAAATTAATTGTATTAAATGCATCAAGTCTTTATGACTTGGTGCCATTGCTCATGCTTTTATAAGCCCTTTTATTCTTGAGATTTTAATTAAAAGAAAAGAAATAAAAAAAAACAGAAAAGAAATAAAACATTATTCTTTTTTCCATTTTCTTCTCAATTTGGGCGGAATATTTTTTATCAAAAAAAGCATAGATCTTTTCTATGCTTTTTTTTTTTATGTTTTTTTGTTTTTTTTTTTGTTTTTTAAGGATTTTGAGAACTCAATACAGTCGCTCCGAAACACAGACCAAGTGAACTATACTATCGTGTCACACATTTACAAATGAGGCATGAACCGTCCACAAAATAAGTTGACTTGGTCATCATTAACCGTTGACTTTTACCTTTTTACAAAAGTTGACTTTTACCTTTTTACAGTCACTCATTAACCCACCACAAAATAATACTAAAAAAAGCAGGCCACACTAACCGTTGACTTCAAAAACATATAACCCCCAATGCACCCACTTCACCACCATCACCAATGGACTCACCCAACTCCTCACCCTCACCCTCACGCGACTGGTTCTTCCCATCTCCCTCCCCCTCCTCCTTCACCCCACGTCAACCCCGTCGCTTCTCCACCCCTCACGCGCCACCTCCACCCTTCACGCGCCTCCACGCGCCGGTTCCACAGCTGCTGTAGCACCTTATCGTCAGGTGCCATCTCACGCGCTCCCACGCGCCGGATCATTAACTTCTTCGAGCTACGGCGAGGTGAAGTATGCGGGGTACAGGCGGCGGAGCAGCTTCACGCGCCGGTTGGAGCGGTCGAGGGAGCAGGAAGTGGAGGTGAAGGATGGTGTGAAGGAGGGGGAGGGGGAGGGTGTGGAGAAAGGTGCGCGGGTGAGGTTTCGGTGGCGGGTGGCGTTTTTAGTCGCGGTTCGTTAGTTATATTTGTTTCGTGTGTTTAGTTGTGTTGAAATGAGTTAGTTAGTTAGTTATTTAACTGATTTGCGTGTTTTGGTGATGTGTGCACAGGTTGTGATCATGACGGTATCGTCGTTATTGCATAAGAATATTTCGTTGCGTAATCAGGCTGATGAACTTCAGGTAGTAATTTGTCTTTTGAGGTCAATGTTTGAACTATTATATGTATCCGTAGTTGAGTACATTTTAGTGTTTGTGTCGGTTTTGATCCAATCAAATGAATATCTTTGTAGCTTTGTGCGACACGAGTATATGTAGGCCAAAGTATGGAACCAACAATCACATATTTAAAAAACCGATAACATAACATCATGGAAAGACAACTAGCATGAGTATACGCCACTAGAGTTACGCTAGTATAGTAAATCGTTAACTAGTCAGAGCTAAAAAAAAACTGGGGTTAAAGTTTGAAAGTCGATGTTTTCTAGGAGAAAGTGTCGGTTTACTTGTGTTATTTTTCTACTATAGTTGTTTATCTACTCATTTTGGGGTGTTTGTTTCGGCTTTTGGCTTATTTGGTTTTGGGCTTGTGTTTCATAAGCTCACTTTGTGTGGCTTATTTTGAAACTTTTCAGCTTATATAAGTTTATTATGACATAATAAACTTATATAAGCTGAAAAGTTTCAAAATAAGCCACACAAAGTGAGCCTATGAAACGTAAGCCCAAAACCAAATAAGTACTTGTGTTATTAGTAGTACTAGTTTATGCGGATTTTCATTATGTCAGGGGATTACCATTTCCGTTTCTGTTCATTATATAGATAGTTTGTTCTGCTGTATGTAGGCCCAGATTACAAAGCTCAATGGGAGATTACAAGCCTGCAATTTAACGATGGATTTCGATGATCCGGACTCTGAAGAAAGTGTTAATTTTCCGAACAACAGTTTAAAAAGTATAGCATTAGCCGTCTCCATTACACTTCTTTCAATACCTTTTATATTTCTCAAGTACGTGGAGTACATATCAAAGACAAGATCAACAGATAATTTAAAGGAAGAGGCATCGTTAAATAAGCAGTTAGCTTATAAGGTGGACGTGTTTTTATCAGTACGCCCGTATTCAAAGCCGTTGGCATTGCTGGTTGCAACTCTTTTACTTATTGGTGTTGGTGGGTTGGCGCTCTTTGGTGTTACTGATGACAGCTTGGCAGATTGCCTTTGGTGTTATATATTCAGTCATTTTTTTTTATTAATTTATAAACTTACAATTTTCATATAATTTTCAAAAACTGTTAGGTCTCCAACAAGGATCAATCACACACAAATATACAATGATATAAAAGAGTTTCGAGAGAGAGAATATAGAGAGAGAAAGAAAGACCGGAGAGAAAGAGAAATAATGCAAATAAGAGTATGTTTATATTATAAGGAGAATGAGAAATAGTGCAACTAAGAGTATGTTTATATTATAAGCTTAAAGTTGGAGTTTATATTTTTATAAAATTGTTTAACGAATTAGTTGAAACTAAAGCTTATTAATGTAAAATCGCACAAAAATATATTAAATTAAATTCAGAGATATTTATGGCTTTTGTGTGATAATTCATTGTATTTTGAAGGGTGTTTAAGTAATTTAACTAGCTATAAGCCTTTTTCAATAGGCTTGGGCTTATGAACGCTTATAACTTATATAAGTTTTCATAAAACCATGTGATAAACAAGACTGATTTTATTAGCTTACTTAGTTTAAAATTTTAATCCTTTAAAGCAACTGCAATGGTAAGTTTACAAAAGACTTTTCAGTTCTCACTATTTGATCAAGTCATTTGGATGACTTTACCCATTGTGATAAAAGCTTTGCCAATGACTTTAGGGTGTGTTTGGTAGAGAAAAGAAAGAGGAGAAATAGAATTGGATTGAATTCTCTTGTTTGGTAGAGAGAAATAAAAAAGTGGAGAATTGAAAGGAAATTGATGAAAATTTGGAGAGAAATGGTAGTGTAATTTGGTTAACCTCTATTTCCATCCTTTTTGGTGGAGAATTTAGAAAAATGATTTTTTTTTTTTTTTTTTTTTTTTTTTTTTTTTTAATCGCTTCAAATTATAATTTTTTTAAATAGTGTATTTTGTTAAAAAAAATTACAAAAATAATTAAAAAAAAATATATTTTTTATAGAATTGTTATTTAGAAAAAAAAAAAAATTTTAAAATAATTTTTTTAATTAATTTTATAAAAAATAAATTTTAGAAAAAATAAAAAAATAAATAATTTTTTTTTAAAATAATTTTTTTTAAATAAATTTAAAAAAAAAATATTTTTTAAATTTATATATATATATATATTTTAAAATTGTTATTTGGAAAAAATAAATTCTTTAAAAAAAATCAACAAACAAATACATGTGAGTCTCATATGATAAAATGTTATTTAATTAATTTTTTTTTTATTTCTCGGGTTAAGTCTCTGTTGTTACCAAATATTAGAATTGAACAAAATTCTCTACTGATTTCTATTCTCTGAATTTCTATTCTCTACTTCATTTCATTTCTCTGAAATTTTCTCTACCAAACGTGCCCTTAAAGAAAATAACTCGACAAATACCAAGCGTTTGATACAAAATGCAACAAGTGATTCTCATTTAATGGTGCTTGGCCAATGACTTTTAAAAGACTTTTGTGCATTGAAGAGTGTTTTTAGAAATGACTTTTTAGAAGATACAATTGATGGAAAAATTAATGGTATTAAATGCATCAAGTCTTTATGACTTGGTGCCATTGCTCATGCTTTTATAAACCCTTTTATTCTTCAGATTTTAATTAAAAGAAAAGAAATGAAAAAAACAAAAAAGAAATAAAACATTATTCTTTTTTCCATTTTCTTCTCAATCTGGACGGAAGATTTTTTGTCATAAGTAGCTTAGATCTTTTATTATTATTATTATTATTATTATTATTACACAAGATTATCTTTAGTTCTTTTCATTTCTTTATTTTTTTTCTCAATTTTAAACTCAAGAACACCGCGCAAAAGTCGCTCCCAAACACAGACCAAAAGTGAACTATATTATCGTGTCACACATTACAAATGAGGCATGAACCGTCCACAAAATAAGTTGACTTGGTCATCATTAACCGTTGACTTTTACCTTTTTACAAAAGTTGACTTTTACCATTTTACAGTATCATCATTAACCCTCCACAAAACAATACTAAAAAAAGCAGGCCACACTAACCGTTGACTTCAAAAACATATACCCCCCCAACCCCAATGCACCCACTTCACCACCATCACCAATGGACTCACCCAACTCCTCACCCTCACCCTCACCCTCACGCGACTGGTTCTTCCCCTCCCCCTCCCCCTCCTCCTTCACCCCCCGCCAACCCCGTCGCTTCTCCACCCCTCACGCGCCCTCACGCGCCACCCCCACCCGTCACGCGCCTCCACGCGCCGGTACCACAGCTGCTGTAACACCTTATCGTCAGGTGCCATCTCACGCGCCCCCACGCGCGGGATCATTGACTTCTTCGAGTTACGGCGAGGTGAAGTATGCGGGGTACAGGCGGCGGAGCAGCTTCACGCGCCGGTTGGAGCGGTCGAGGGAGGAGGAAGTGGAGGTGAAGGATGGTGTGAAGGAGGGGGAGGGGGAGGGTGTGGAGAAAGGTGCGCGGGTTAGGTTTCGGTGGCGGGTGGCGTTTTTAGTCGCGGTTCGTTAGTTGTATTTGTTTCGTGTGTTTAGTTGTGTCAAAATGAGTTAGTTAGTTAGTTAGTTAGTTAACTGATTTGCGTGTTTTGGTAATGTGTACACAGGTTGTGATCATGACGCTATCGTCGTTGTTGCATAAGAATATTTCGTTGCGTAATCAGGCTGACGAGCTTCAGGTAATGCCAAGGTTAATAGTTCTGAGGTCAATGTTTCGATTATTCATCTGAATTATATGAACTTTATGTATCCGTAGTTCAGTACGTGTTATAGGTAGATTGTGTTATTTTGTATTCATAAGACCAGTGCCATTGGGGCAGGGGTGTTTTAGTTTGTGCGTCCGTTAGTGGTGATGTGGCGCACGACTTACACACAATAGCACTGGTCTTATGAATACCGACTCATATGGTATATTTGTAGGCATGCTTTTTACTTAAAAGATAATCAAACAGGCATTCAAAACTGAATTGTCGTTCTACATATTGCAACAAATTTATGGAAAGACAACTACTTCAAAGATATAGAATTACTGTATGTCATATGTACTAATAGATATTAAATGCGGATTATGAGGTATGAATGTATGATTTATTAGATGTTATCTAGGAGACTTAAACCTATGTCTGCAATATAGTACTTTACTTGCTTAGTTACAGGTTTGTTCAATTTTATAATTTCGGTATCAATATATTTATGTCATGGAATATTAAATCCGTCTCTGGCCATACTATAGATAGTTTGTTCTGCTGTCTGTAGGCCCAGATTACAAAGCTCAATGGGAGATTACAAGCCTGCAATATACCAATGGATTTCGATGATCCTAATTCTGAAGAAAGTGTTAATTTTCCGAACAAGAGTTTAAAAAGTATAGCATTAGCCGTCTCCATTACACTTCTTTCAATACCTTTTATATTTCTCAAGTACGTGGAGTACATATCGAAGTCAAGATCAACCGACAATTTAAAGGAAGAGGCGTCTTTAAATAAGCAGTTAGCTTATAAGGTTGACGTGTTCTTATCAGTACGTCCATATTCAAAACCATTAGCGTTGCTGGTTGCAACTCTTTTACTTATTGGTGTTGGTGGGTTGGCGCTCTTTGGTGTTACTGATGACAGCTTGGCAGATTGCCTTTGGTTATCGTGGACGTATGTTGCTGATTCAGGAAACCATGCTAATTCTGAGGGAGTTGGTCCAAGGTTAGTTTCGGTGTCCATAAGCTTTGGTGGGATGCTTATATTTGCAATGATGCTTGGACTCGTTACTGATGCAATATCTGAGAAGTTTGACTCGTTGAGGAAAGGAAAAAGTGAGGTGGTTAAGAAAGACCACACGTTAATTCTTGGTTGGAGTGATAAATTGGTGAGAATTTTGAAACACGTTTTTTTGTTGTTGCATGTTTTTAATGCTAACAACGAAGGTGCTAAACTGCTAATGTTTGTTATGGACTCAGGGATCGCTATTGAATCAACTTGCTATAGCAAACGAGAGTATGGGCGGAGGGATTGTTGTTGTGATGGCTGAACGTGACAAAGAAGAGATGGAATCTGACATCGCTAAAATGGAATTTGACTTCCGACAAACATCTGTTATATGCAGAAGTGGAAGCCCTCTAATATTGGCCGACCTAAAAAAGGTACATATACATTAGTGTATAATTTTTCCTATCTTACAAGGTTTCTGATTAACGTGTCCAAACGATCATCGGTTTTGATGAGTTCATATATTGGCTTGAGCTTTGTCACTGTCTCTCTATAAGCCGACTTGTTAAATGGTGGGATAAACTTATAGGTATCAGTCTCCAAGGCACGTGCAATAATTGTCCTTGCCGAAGATGGAAATGCCGATCAGGTAATTGATATATGACATGCACATTCTTCTTTTATGCATATAATGGTAAATAACAACCGGAAATGATCATATCCAGAGTGATGCAAGAGCTTTGAGAACAGTGTTGAGCCTAACTGGAGTGAAGGATGGGCTTCGAGGACATATTGTGGTGGAACTCGGAGATCTTGACAACGAGGTCCTTGTTAAGCTTGTAGGCGGGGATCTTGTTGAAACTGTTGTAGCACATGATGTTATTGGTCGTTTGATGATTCAGTGTGCTCGACAACCTGGCCTTGCACAGGTCAATAGTTCATCTTTCTTATACGTTATAACAGATTTTCAATTTTAATAACCATTTGTATGAGAAAAGTGGAAAAAACCATTCCAATGTAAAATGGGCTGATTCGGGCTGGGTCACATGGGTCACTGCAGGTGTGGGAAGACATTCTCGGCTTTGAGAATTGTGAGTTTTACATTAAAAGATGGCCACAGTTGGACGGTATGCTGTTTGAGGATGTCTTAATTAGCTTTCCGGATGCTATCCCATGTGGTATAAAGTCAGTCTCATGTGGGGGAAAAATTATTCTCAATCCTGATGAATCCTATGTTCTACAAGAAGGTGATGAAGTGCTTGTCATAGCGGAAGATGATGATACATATTCTCCTGTTGCATTACCAACGGTGATTTTCTTTTCCTTCACAATACGATCTGTACTTAATTAACTGATTCTTGGAATCTTTAATTGGTGAAATCTTCTGTCATCTAAATGTAAAATGAAAATGTTTCGATGCCCCATCGTCCCGATAAGAAGGTCAAAAGGAAAAAAGAATTTTGACCCATGTGGTATAGGTATTATACAGTAAAGATAAGCATCTTGACAACATGTGACCCATCTAACCCAGTCAAACTTTTTGCAAGTTTTTATTTCTTTTTACCATTTTGACCCGTTTGAGATATAGCATAACCCGAATCTCCATTCATTTGAGGTGAGTCGTACCATGGAATTCAAGGAGTGGGGCACAACATAATAGAACTCACAATAGTATAATAAATTTGGTCATCAGGTGAAAGAAGCACCATTCATACACATTTCCCGACCAGCAAGAAAGCCCCAGAAGATTCTACTTTGTGGATGGAGGCGGGACATTGATGATATGATTGTGGTGAGTTCTGTCGGTCAACGCCCCTAATTTCTTCTTTTCTGCACCTTAATGCTGCAGGTATGGAGAGGAACTCTACCTAAAGCATTATTTGTTCCAAATTCGATGGAAAAGATACTTCTGTGTGGGTGGCGACGAGATATTGAAGATATGATTATGGTAAAGTCGGCAGGAATCTGATGTCAGAATATTTCCATGACCCTCGGCAATGCTAGTTTTAATTATTTCTTCTTATTCTTTGACAATATTCACGTGTTCATTTTATCATCTTTTTTTATAAGTTTGCTTTGAAATGGTTTCTGGTTTATTTTTATTAGGTACTGGATGCCTTCTTAGCACCTGGTTCGGAGTTATGGATGTTTAATGAAGTTTTTGAAGGCGTGAGGGAACAGAAGCTTATTGATGGTGGTTTAGACATTGAGCGGTTGATGAATATAACACTGGTTCATCGTGAAGGGAATGCTGTTATACGTCGCCAGCTAGAAAGCCTTCCCTTGGAATCTTTTGATTCGGTGAGTAAAAGTATATTTGAAATTTAACATATCTTATGTTGGTGTACATAAGATGTTATTTTCATGATGTTATATTCTTGAACTTCAATGCTTATCATGGTTCTTACAGATATTAATTCTTGCGGATGAATCAGTAGAAGATTCAGCAATACAGGCTGATTCCAGATCTCTTGCTACATTGCTATTAATACGTGATATCCAGGTATGTGGATGGTTTTTATAACATTTTTGAGCATATTTATCATCTTTCTCATCTCTTATATTTATCATCTTCTAAAAGTGTATACTTTTGTCATCTCTTATATTGAATATGTTTTACTTTGCAGGCTAAGCGCCTTCCATATAGAGAAGCTAAAGCTTCTCATGGTCGTAATGGTAGCTTTTCACAAGGTTCATGGATAGGAGAAATGCAGCAGGCTTCAGACAAATCGGTCATAATTAGTGAAATACTTGACCCAAGGACCAAAAATCTATTATCCATGTCAAGGATCAGTGATTATGTTTTGTCAAACGAGCTTGTGAGCATGGCATTAGCAATGGTTGCTGAGGATCGCCAAATTAATGATGTCCTTGAGGAGCTTTTTGCCGAAGAGGTAATCTTCATATTATTGTTTCTGTTTTAATCCAAGTTTATTCAGGTCCTAATAATTTGCGTAGGCTGTAAATATACTTGGGTCATATTACTGTTCAATAGGGATCAAAAGTAGTTATCGCCTTTCATGGACGGGT
The DNA here is from genome assembly GCA_030686995.1 of Artemisia argyi. Lineage (NCBI taxonomy): Eukaryota > Viridiplantae > Streptophyta > Magnoliopsida > Asterales > Asteraceae > Artemisia > Artemisia argyi. Next base: position 10,894,562 of record CM060684.1, read on the forward strand.
GGGTAATGGGTCAAAATAGATAGAAAAAAATTACAGGTCGAAAGGGGTGGGTTGGGTTGAGTGATCATTTTTATGTCCATTTTCTTATAAATAGTTTGGTGTGTTATATACGGTAACGCGCACTGATTATATTATTACACTACGTAATCAACTTTCTTGTAAATAAAGTGATTTAGGAGGTTGCATACATTACAAATACAGTTTTGGAAAACATTTGACCGTTTTTTCCCTTTAAATATATATATTTAAAACCCATTTTACCTTTTAGGGAGCAAACAATATCCAAATCTACCCACGTGTAAGTAAATGGATCGAACATTATTAACTTGGAACAAGCAAAAAATAGGTAACCACACATTCTAATCCAAAGACCCAAGCTTCAAGTACAAAGGAAAAGGACTATTCGCATATGTGCATATACAACACGGCAGACTCTTTAAGATATAATTTTTGTTCCATTGTTGAAAGTTGAGTACTTATGGTGACACAGGGAAACGAGATGCACATAAGGCAAGCAGATCTGTATATTCAGGAAGGCGAAGAATTGAGTTTCTATGAAATTTTGTTGCGTGCTAGACAAAGGAGAGAAATAGTGATCGGGTATCGTTCAGGCAATGTAGAGAAAGCTGTGATCAACCCCCCAGAAAAAATGAAAAAGCGAAGGTGGTCAGTAAAGGATGTTTTTGTGGTTATAGCCGAAAAGGAATGACAAGCTGCTGTTAAAACGGGTTGTTCCTTTAGGCATTCATGTCGGAAATCGGAAATTCTTTTTACGTGGGATCCCCAGATGCAACATGGTTGTAAATATACATATTTGTAGTGCGAAAGCCTTTGTACATAGGAAACAAACAAAAAGAACAGCAGACAGGTGAACAGTTCGGGATTTTGGTCATATTTTAAAGCCGTTATCCTGTGTTTGATATTGAATACTGATTAGGCGAGTTTTTGTCATTGAATCACTTGAATAGACTTTCGCTCTTGTATATCCTTTCTTATGCAAAAAACAAAATGTGTGTTCTCTATTAGGCTTGCAAATAAGCTCCATATTTCTGCAAGCCTGATTATTACGATGTGATCTTCGTTGTAGGTTGAAACTTAATGTCGTATTGACGATGTTTGTAATGGTACACATGTTGAAATAGTGATTAAGGTAAATGATTAGGAGAACTAAATGCATGTTTACAAAAAAAAGTTCATTTTTTCACACTTTGTACACACTTTTAAAAAGTGTGTAAAATGTTTTGAGTTTATTAACGCGAATAAATGTGTCAGGTTACATAAATAAGTGTGAACAAATTTTGAAAAGCAAGAGAGTATTCGCACTTATATTTGTTTCAAAATAATAATAATAATAATAATAATAATAATAATAATAATAATAATAATAATAATAATAATAATAATAATAATAATAATAATAATAATAATAATCACACTTATAAGTGTGGAGACATCTAAATGTATGAAAAAATTAGGTGTTACAAATTACAATAATATGCACACTTGTAAGTGGACAAATTTTAAATTTCTCCACTCATATGGAGTGTTTTAACAAAAATCACAACCATCTGCTCAAACCAGGCTTGTTCCAAACACCCCACTATTCAGCAGACCTTTGATTAACTCCTTTTCAGCTTGAGTGATCTTAATTCCAATCTTCCATTACTGTTTCATTGCCTTTCTTAATGTTCATAGGTACTTGCCATTGAGTACAGACTTTTACTACCATTGGTGACCTTTTCACTGTTAAACTTGCCAATTTCAGCCTAACATTATTGACAATTGCTTTGAGAATTTCTTGGCAGCTTTTCTTCTCATCACTAAACACTCTTTTGTTTCTTTCATTCCAAATAAAGTATATGCAGGCTGCAAATACTAACCATAGTTGAGTTATTACAAGGCATACTGATCATATTATTTAGAGTGCTTTCCCACTTACCATCCCAATCTTCCTGATTGATCCTTTTCCTCATATCATTCCAAATCTCAGCAGAGAACAATTGTTCCTTTGAGTCAGGGCACAAGTTACACAGAGGGTAAGATGCTTGTTTTTCCGGGTACCATTTTAATAGCCTAGCCTGAGTGGACAGTCTACACAAAATGGCTAACCACACAATGAAAGAGTGTTTGGGTGTACACTGTGTGAACCATATCACATTGCACCATGTTACATTAGTATTGCTCACCCTCCTGCCTCTCCAAGCTTTGCTTATAGTGAAATTACTTTTCTCTCCATTTCTTCTAACCCATGAAGTCACATTATTACCTTCCAAAATCATGAATTCTTTGGCTTTGTCTCTAAGAGATAACCTATTATTACATCAAGAGTTAAAATAACTCATTTTAAATTCGAAAATTTAAATCCATAAGTAACAAAAAGGCCGTCTTAATCGTAAAACCAAAGCTAAAGTCACTTTGACAATCGTCATTTAACAAAGAAGTCAAATGCATTAATAAAATTTTATTAATCGTGTTCTGGCAATCGAACGTAATACTTGAAAGTTAAGTGTTAATGTGTTATACTCTGGCGTTGCATGTTCGGACACAAGTCATTATCCGAACACAAGTCATTATCTTTGGTTTATCACCACCCACTAGTCTGGTTCATGATCATTGGAAGTCCATCAATGAATAAATAACTCGTACCATAACCTCGAGATTTTTACCCGGATGTATGTTTAATAACTTGGTTCAAGGGTCATCGCTGTAAGGTATTGCATCTAAAAGCTAAGTTAATCCGAAGCTCACTAAATCCTAAGGTCACAATGTCACACTTGACATCAAATGCGCCCGACATAGGCTCGTAACCTCCATCATCTCGCTACTTGCTTATGACAAAATACTTGAGTAAAGTTTTCATTCATCATCTTGACATCAAATGCGCCCGACATAAAGCAAAAATAAATAAAGCATACGTATCAATTAGAGGCATTTCATTTAAATCAGTTCAATACTTCAATGACACCTCTTGCTGAAAGTTAGGAACACACGCTAATTAATTAAGGCCGGGTAGGTAGAGTTTCAATTAGTGATGAATCCTATTACCCGATGGATACTAACCTGACAGAGAAAATCTTATTAGCCAATGGATATTTGAGAGCACCCTAGTAACTTTTTCATCACAATAAAACTACCTAAGAGCACAACAATGACACAGAAAATCTTAAACGCCTGTAACTTTTTGAACCAAACCTTCTTCTCACTACCAAACTCTTAACAACATCACAACAATGGCGCTTTTCCAACCAATACCCCCGGAAGAAGACGTGCAGGGGCATGTATATTTCCCCTTTGACCACTCAGACCGAACGAGGTATGTACCTTGCGTTGATTCCCTAGCGCTACGACTAGTATTAAGGAATATGACCCGTCATCCATGCAATTGTAACAAGCTAATCAACGTGTAAAAAATATCTAGGGGGTAATGAAATATAAGTAAACACAACTTTTCTCATCATTGTTTCCACCACATTAGTATAATAGTTTAATTTTCATTTCTTTTATTTTATTTTGTTTGCATTTGTAGTTAATTGGGTTAGTTGGCTAGCAACTAATTCCGCCCACTCCTTCAAAACCCGAGATTTTTACTTGCTTTCATAAAAATTATAAAAATACAAAAAGAATCATCCCTCACCTCTAGACCTAGTTTAGTAGGCTTCCTAATTCTAGCGACACTATTCCTGAGTTGAACGATCAATCCCCTGGTACTTGTCACTATACTATACTACAACGATCAGGTACACTGTCTAGTGGGGTTGTAAGCTTCTCGAGATCCCTTGAGAGGTAAAACCTGTTGCGAGTGTGCGATCCCCATGTATCACAGCCGCCAAGGTCCATTTCGTGGTGGCGAGGCCACGCCTCGCGCCTTGACGACGCCTTTGCGGCGCCTTGGCGCTCCTTTTAGAACACTAGTAATTTCCAATGTATCTATTTACATGAATCAAAATTACTACATTAATTTTAAAAAAAGTTTACACACTCCCACCTATTTACTACAGTATCTATTTACATGAATCAAAATTACCAGATACACATAATGAACAAGTATGATAACGTTGCTACAGTATCTATTTACATGCATGCAAGTTTCAGGTAGTAATTTCCAATGTGTCTATTTACATGAATCATACATTAATTTTGAAAAAAGTTTACACTATATCACGTATTTACTACGGTATCTATTTACTTTTATTTTATATTTGATCCTCACTCATAACTTTTAATAATACATGTCATTAGCATATGAATTTCAACAATTGAGTCGAGCCAAATGGAGCTGGGAAAATTCTTTGATTACCACAACAAGTTTGCGCTCTAACTCTAGCTATACGTCGATCAACTTAAGCTTTAATTAGCTTTAAACTTAGGGCATCCGCAATGGGCCACCGTGGCAGCGTTAAATGAAGGTGTTTTATGCGTACAATGCATTGTAAATATGCCACTTCATACGTTCGTGTAATTAGAGTTCTTCTCTGAACACACTTGTATTGTATGGTTTGTGGTGGGCCAGGCTTATAAATACTGGCATATCATTTGCTACCAATATAAAATTAAGTACTATCTCACTATCACAGTGACAGTTCATTTAATTTTTAGGTTATGAGAGTTTTATATATCAAAGTTTAATGCTTATGTGTCATCCATTCAACCCAAAAAAATTTCATGCATTGAGGATGCCCTTATACTAGTAACTTAGTTGAGGGTAGGTAGAGTTTCAAACATGACACATGACACAAGACATCCTATTACCTGATGGATACTCACCTGACACACAACATCTTATTAGCCAATAGATATTTGAGAGCACCCTAAGAATAAAAGTAACTTTTTCATCACAATAAAAGTACCTAAATGCCTGTAACTTTTTGAACTATGACCTTCTTCTCACTACCAAACTCTTAACAACATCACAACAATGGCGCTTTTCCAACCAATACCCCCGGAAGAAGACGCGCAGGGGCATGTATATTTCCCCTTTGACCACTCAGACCCAACGAGGTATGTACCTTGCGTTGATTCCCTAGCGGTATAGTTCAATGAACGCGTAGGAGATGATGTTCCAGTAAGGTTTCAGAACTCAACGAGAACACGCGATCTTTTCGTGCATTTTCAACGCCATGACTTGTATGGCATGAAGGTGCACCACTAATGCGTGAATAGTTTCTGCAGTTTTTCTTCATCATCATCACCAATAGTACCCTCCATATTATTAAACATCTCAGCTTTATTTGTGAAGTCACCACTAATGCGTGAATTGTTATTTTCATTTTCATTAACTATCGGAACTGACATGTTTACATTTTCGTTAGATACAGGAACCGATGTACTACTAGATACGGGAACCGACGTACCATTATCAACGAGTAATTCACCATGTATTGACCAACAAGTATACTTTCGTACAAACCCACGTGTAATCAAATGCCTCTCAATTTTAGTCACATCACTATACTTTTGCACATTCTTACAATCAACACAAGGACAACAAATGGTGCGATCTCCTTTATTCAACCGATTAGTCTCAGCAAATCTAAGAAAACTTTGCACACCCGTAACATATGCTTCTTCAGCATGTCCAATTTCATACATCCATTTATTACGATCCATCTGAATTTTAAAATAAAAAAGATTAATTTAGATGCTTATAGGATATTAACGAGTAGAATTAAAGTGTCCATGATTGTCACTAACTCACTTTTGAATATCATGTCTCAAAAAGCCTAATATAATTTTACAAGTTTAGTTTTACATTTTTTTTACAAGTTTACTAAATAAGAAAAATAGCAGCATTTCTTCTCAACTCTCCAAACATGCGTGTTAAAATCAAATGTGTATTATAAATATTTATATGAAATGTTCATCAAAGTAAAGAATAACCAAATTCTAGTAGCAAATTTCTCAGGTACAAGCAAAGAGATTCTTTTAGCAATCTTATTAACATTTTCCCCCATAATTAATCCAAGTCTTCCAATCAATTCACTAATTTTCTTTTCTAATCTACTCCGTAATTTGCAAGTTTCTTCGACATGTTCAACCCGATAAATTCCACTACTTTGTTTTCATTATACAAACCAAACTTTCATAAATTTTTCTCCATCTAATGAATTCGTTCAAGTCATTTATTACGTTCAACTTCAGTAAAGTGCTACAAAGAAAGGCCACAAACTTTTTTCCTAGACTAGGAACAAGCAAAAGATACTCTAGAATAAATGAATTGAACACCAATAAGAAAAGTTGTATTTATTCACTAAATCTAATTAAAATAAGGCAACAAAAAATGAGAAAAAAAGGATATCTAAGATGCCAAAAGTTCTTTATAGATCCAACTTTTACCATAGAACCCATCAAGCATTTTTAGCCACTCATTTTTTTTTATCAAAATAAAAAAATAAACTTTCACCCTTTTTTTAAAACTTAAATATTTCGCAAACCGTAAATCGTCAAGCTACAAAAAAAATACCATTGCGACGAGAATTAAATTATCTTTCTATAGACATGCATTGTTATATACTTTCGACGAACTTTTTTTTCGCCTAGAAAAATCATATATGATTCGTAAGAATCATATATGATTCGAAGAATCGAATCATGTATGATTTTTTACGAATCATATATGATTTTTACGAATCATATATGATTCTTTCTGGGCGAAAAAAAAGTTCGTCAAAAGTATATAACAATGCATATCTATAGAAAGATCATTTAATTCTCGTCGCGATAGTATTTTTTTTTGTAGCTTGAAGATTTACCGTTTGCAAGATATGTTGTTTTGAAAAAAAAGGTGGAAAATATAAATGGGTGGCTATGATTGGTTGATAGGTTCTATGACATGTATGGGTTCTTCATGGATCTCAACTCTATCTAAGATATACAAGTCTATGTGCGTGCGTAAATTTAGGTGAGGCTGGTAATATGTTGCTAGTATATATAAAAACAGTGAAAACTAAAAAAGACTGCATCTAGTTATCTTAAAATTATAAGTCTTCGTTAGTTAGATTTATCATACCTGACTCACTTATCGATAGGCTAAGAACCCTCAAGATCAAAGCCAATCAACTTCCCCTTCCGTACGATTAGTTTCCCCTTACAAATACGTGTATCTATATTTTGGTTGATTCCTCGTATTATTGAAGAATGTTTTTAATATGATAGGTTGAGATTAAGCAAATTGTAGAAAGAATAGCATTAGCATTTATAAGAAAATGGACAAAATTGACCATTGAGAAGGTGTTAATTTCAAAAGATGAGAAGGTGGTAAAATGAGATTCATGAGATGCACTTTTATCGTAAAGGGATGGGCTAGGAGTGATCCTTCTTGTTTTTAATTGATTGTTTACTCATTTTGTATCTTGTATTATTGGACTCTTGATTTCACATATATAGCAAATTGATTGTGTTTAAACTGATACACATGTTTTGAAACCCGGGTTGACCCGGCCGGGTTAACCAGTTCGACCGGTTCCGGCAAAAAAGCGAGTAAAAAAACCCGGGTTAACCGGTTAAACCCGTCGGGTTTTGAGTGACCCGGGTCAACCAGGTTCTCGAAACCCGGCTGGGTTTCGTTTTTTTTTTAATTTTTAATAAAAACCCGGGTTGACCCGGTGGTTGAACCGGTTGACCCGGTCGAAAAAATAAAAAAGTAATAAATTGAAAACTGGGTTGACCCGGTGCCCGACAACATAAAGAGAAAGTGCAATTGCTTGGAAGTAAATACATATTTTCTAACTGAGTTGCGAACCTCCCTCAGCTCACACTTTTGCTACCATTAGTAAAACACGCATGAATCCAAAATTGAGCAACGAATATATGCTTTGAAGGTGTATAATAAAGTAGAGTGTACGTAGACAATTAAACCATGTATAAAATACATGTTGTTTATATTGTATTTTGATTTATTCTAAGTCAACTAATTCTATTTGGGGCGCATATTTGTAGCTATCAATATAACAAACGCTTCTAAATTTCAAATTGGACAAATAGAGCAGTTTTAAACAAAACCCTTTCAAAAAATAGTGTTTTATAAGACGGTTTCTTGTATAACCTTTTTATTTAATCTCATGGGGCGGTTGTTAGTGTAAACGGCTACAAATGTGTGCTCCAAATAATAAGTTTCATTGCTTGATTGTGTTGATAAGTTAGAGCAAAGGTTGATCAAGCTCGCGTCAAGTTTCAAGTTCATGAACAAGTTAAAGCTCGAACTTTGTAGCATTTCATTTAAATCAGTTCAATACTTCAATGACACCTCTTGCTTGAAGTTAGGAACACACGCTAATTAATTAAGGCCGGGTAGGTAGAGTTTCAATTAGTGATGAATCCTATTACCCGATGGATACTAACCTGACAGAGAAAATCTTATTAGCCAATGGATATTTGAGAGCACCCTAGTAACTTTTTCATCACAATAAAACTACCTAAGAGCACTACCAAACTCTTAACAACATCACAACAATGACGCTTTTCCAACCAATACCCCCAGAAGAAGACGCGCAGGGGCATGTATATTTCCCCTTTGACCACTCAGACCGAACGAGGCGTTGATTCCCTAGCGCTACAGTTCAATGTTCCAGTAAGGTTTAAGAAGTCAACGAGAACACGCGATGATATTAGAAAACACACGCGGAGCTACAACCCGACCCGAAAGAATGAATTACTCCAATATAACTTGAAATTTGTTCTCCCTCATTCATTCCTATCACATTTTCTTCTCCCTGACTGATTTCACACAAAACACACGCGGATCTGTTAAATCCTAATTTGCCCAGAGGTTTTCTTTAAATCCTAATTATTACGAGTTAATTTCATCTAATTTCGATAATATTATGAATTTATTGTATAATCTACTCGTTTAGTTGAGTTGATTGCCTCTTTGATTCTGACCTAATGCCAATTACAATTTGATTGCTCGTTTGAGTTTAGAGTGTCTAGGTTTAGCGGATTAGAATTTGATAAGCTCCGAATATAAGATATTTAAGCATTGCGTGCCACGTATTCGATAAAATGTCTAGCTAATTTGTGTTTGAGTAAATGTTTCATGTTTGTGAAATTTGAGTGAAACTTGTGTATGAAATTATAACAGTAAATGGACAATGTAACTTGCAGTAAAATGATATTATTGGATAGATAAACGTTATTACAAATGACTGCAAATGAAAGTACTTATACGTTTCTAACAGGCATGATATGGTAGTTAGTTACAAGTTATACCAACCATTGTGTCTATTGGTGTATAACGACTAACCATATTAACTGCCATCTAACCTAACCTTAACTATATTAACTGCATGGGTTAACTGTTTTGACCCAATACAGTGTACACAAATTCGACATACATACCATGATACATAATCTAAACATCGTCTTAGCATAGGTAAATGTTCTAACACTTTGATCTAAATTATTAGAGGCTAACAGGTGTTTTTGGGATTTTCAGGGTGGCGTAACATTAGTAGTGATGGTAATTTTTTTAAGCACGATGGAACAAGAAATTTGTTACTGGAAGCTGGTTATTTGGTCATTGACACTAATGTTTTCTCACTGTGACTGTTACCTTTCTCATTGTTTATGCAGTTATTTCATGATTGGTGACAAGAAGCTTTTGACAAATGCTCATTGTGTAGAAGACAACATACAAGTATGCCATTGTTTGTGTAGTTCTTTCATGACAAAATGATATATTGAACTTAAAACCAGGATATTTATTACAAGTACGTCATTGTTTATGTAGTGTTTTCATGACAGAACGATATATTGAACTTAAAACAAGGTTACTTAGAATTACCATCATAGTTGTAATGGAAATTAAAACCAGAGTTGCACATTTGTTCTATTTCGCAGACGTGAAGCTCATCTGTCACTGTGACCACATGCGCGCAGATCATCTGTTATGACCCACTAGGAACAATCCATACTAAGATCTAATGTATCAGTGAGGTTTCTTTAATATGTTCTATTTCCTGGTCGGTTTTGCTATGGCTTGTATATATAATAAGAATTTGTTATCTTTTAGGTGTATCAGTAGATTGGAGCAATGATAATAAGAACAACATAGGGTCCATACTAAGATGTGATGTATCAGTGAGGTTCGATCTTATTCTACAATAACGGTAGCTAACAAGTTTTACTTGTTTTGTTTTTCGATTATCGACCTATTAATTATCAATTGGTCAATTTTTTATACATTATGTACATAATTATTTCAGGTTTCTTTAATATTCTGCAGGCCAATGCGTTCTCAGAATGAGGTATGTTTTCAGGCATTTTGTAGATTTAAGATGATCTAAAATAGTTTGGATACATATTAAGGTTCAATATGCTAAAGCTATGATATATGGATGCAGATATGCGAAAATTGTTGAGCTGTATGTCACTCGTTCCATGGCTTTCTCTTTTAGTCTCTGCTTGATATGGGAGTTGAGGTCCCAACATGGAGAGGAGTGTAAGCATCTCGAAGAGCCACTGAGAAGGATAGGGTATGCACAATCATTGTTACTTATTACTCTTTATTGTTTTTATGGGTTCGCTCTACCTGTGTTTCTCCTCTTAAGAGATTGCATTTGGTCACAGGAGGAAGGCCTAAGGCTTTTATTGCAGTTGCAGTGTAAAGTGACGAATGATCACTTGTTCCAGGAAACGTAAGCTCATATCTTATTTCTTAAGTAGTTATATTTACTAAGAATTACTGTATTTACATGACTTGGTAGCATGACAGGAAATTGTTTAACATGAACTCTGTTAGTTATCAGAACATCACAACCTGTTTCACTGTTACCCAAATAAATGAACTTGGGAAGATTATATATTTAGTTTAATTAGTTTTAGTTGTGTGACATGTAATGATTAATGGTGTGGTTAGCATGTATACACCTCTTGGATAAGCATTGCTCTTGCATAATCAATTTCATCTGAAAGCTCTGTAGCATCTTTAGCAGTCGTAACATCTGTTATTAATTAATTTAAGTGTTCCAGATTCAGAAAGAACAACATTACAAGCCTGTAAAAAAATACCATAATCTTTAGGACTTTAATATGAAAGAGATACTACAAAGTAGCATGGTTAAAGTTTGCTTTTGAGCGTGATTCTTGTTATTGCATTGTCATTTTTTAAGTTGCAGATAATCAGTTTTTAGTGTTTGATTATAGTGAAATGAATCTCATGTGATTTGAAATTATTATTTTTATGCAGGGATTGAAGATTATGATCAGACCTAAGATTATGTTGAGGCTCGAGATGATGTTTAGTTGAAGGATAATATCCGTACGTGTAGAAGTTTAAATGCATGATATAATTGTAGAAATAGTTTATCACTTGAGGATTCTCTTACAAAACCAATATCTCTTTATACCTTTCTTGTTGGAAACATATGCTACAAATCAATAATTGCTGGACACAACTGTGATGTTTTGGCATTAGTATATGGATCAAGTAATTTCTTATTATTGACTAAACAAATGTCTTTTTTGCATTTTCAGTCTATAAATACAATTGTAGGTACCGCATTATTGGTATATAGGATTTTGGAAAGTGACGAAGTATTTCGTCACTATTGGAAGTTAAGTTCACCCAAAAAATGACGCCTTTCTTTCGTCACTAATTCCAGCAAATAGTGACTGACTTTAGCCATTGTAGTGATGAAATTAAGTGACGAAATGGGTTGTCACACACCCATAAGTGACGACTTTAGTCTAAATTTTAGAGTTTGTGTCGATTCTGATCCTATCAAATGAATATCTTTGTGGCTTTGTGCGACACGAGTATGTGTAGGCCAAAGCATGGCACCAACAATCACATACTTAAAAAATCGATAGCATAACCTCATGGAAAGACAACTAGCATGAGTATGGTATAGTGAATCGTTAACTAGTCAGAGCTAAAAAACAGGGCTTATGTGGGATGGTTTTCTCTCGTATAGATTCTAGGCTTCAATTGTGCATTCATATGTTAAAGTTTGAAAATGGATGTTTTCTAGGAGAAAGTGTCGGTTTACTTGTGTTATTTTTCTACTATAGACATTTTTCTACATTTGGGGGTGTTTGTTTCGGCTTATGACTTATTTGGTTTTGAGCTTATGAAGCATAAGCCCAAAACCAAATAAGTACTTGTGTTATTAGTTCTAGTTTCTGCTGATTTTCATTATGTCAGGGGTTACCATTTCCGTTTCTGTTCATTATATACATAGTTTGTTCTGCTGTATGTAGGCCCAGATTACAAAGCTCAATGGAAGATTACAAGCCTGCAATATACCAATGGATTTCGATGATCCTAATTCTGAAGAAAGTGTTAATTTTCCGAACAAGAGTTTAAAAAGTATAGCATTAGCTGTATCCATTACACTTCTTTCAATACCTTTTATATTTCTCAAGTACGTGGAGTACATATCAAAGTCAAGATCAACGGATAATTTAAAGGAAGAGGCCTCGTTAAATAAGCAGTTAGCTTATAAGGTTGACGTATTTTTATCAGTCCGTCCATATTCAAAGCCATTAGCGTTGCTGGTTGCAACTCTTTTACTTATTGGTGTTGGTGGGTTGGCGCTCTTTGGTGTTACTGATGACAGCTTGGCAGATTGCCTTTGGTTGTCGTGGACGTATGTTGCCGATTCGGGAAACCATGCCAATTCGGAGGGAGTTGGTCCGAGGTTAGTTTCGGTGTCCATAAGCTTTGGTGGGATGCTTATATTTGCAATGATGCTTGGACTCGTTACTGACGCAATATCTGAGAAGTTTGACTCGTTGAGGAAAGGAAAAAGCGAGGTGGTTAAGAAAGACCACACGTTAATTCTTGGTTGGAGTGATAAACTGGTGAGTATTTTGAAACACGTTTTTTTGCATGTTTTTAACGCTACCAACAAAGATGCTAAACTGCTAATGTTTGTTATGGACTCAGGGATCACTATTGAATCAACTTGCTATAGCAAACGAGAGTATGGGCGGAGGGATTGTTGTTGTGATGGCTGAACGTGACAAAGAAGAGATGGAATCTGACATCGCTAAAATGGAGTTTGACTTCCGACAAACATCTGTTATATGCAGAAGCGGAAGCCCTCTAATATTGGCCGACCTAAAAAAGGTACATATACATTAGTGTATAATTTTTCCTATCTTACAAGGTTTCTGATTAACGTGTCCAAACGATCATCGGTTTTGATGAGTTCATATATTGGCTTGACCTTTGTCACTGTCTCTATAAGCTGACGTGTTTAATGGCGGGATAAACTTATAGGTATCAGTCTCCAAGGCACGTGCAATAATTGTCCTTGCCGAAGATGGAAATGCCGACCAGGTAATCTATATATGGCATGGGCATTCTTGTTTTATGCATAAAATAGCAATTAACAACGTGCGAAATGTCAATTCCAGAGTGATGCAAGAGCGTTGAGAACAGTGTTGAGCCTAACTGGAGTGAAGGACGGGCTTCGAGGACATATTGTGGTGGAACTCGGAGATCTTGACAACGAGGTCCTTGTTAAGCTTGTAGGCGGGGATCTTGTTGAAACTGTTGTAGCACATGATGTTATTGGTCGTTTGATGATTCAGTGTGCTCGACAGCCTGGCCTTGCACAGGTCACTAATTCATTTTTCTTATATGTTATATCAGATTTACAATTTTAATAACCATGTGTATGAGAAAAGTGGAAAAAACCGTTCATGTAAAATGGGCTGATTCGGGTTGGGTCACATGGGTCACTGCAGGTGTGGGAAGACATTCTCGGCTTTGAGAATTGTGAGTTTTACATTAAAAGATGGCCACAGTTGGATGGTATGCTGTTTGAGGATGTCTTAATTAGCTTTCCGGATGCTATCCCGTGTGGTATCAAGTCAGTCTCATGTGGGGGGAAAATTATTCTCAATCCCGATGAATCCTATGTTCTACAAGAGGGTGATGAAGTGCTTGTTATAGCGGAGGATGATGATACATATTCTCCTGTTGCATTACCAACGGTGATTTTCTTTTCCTTCACAATACGATCTGTACTTAATTAACTGATTCTTGGAATCTGTAATATGCTTCGATGAATATGTTTCGATGCCTCATCGTCCCGATAAGAAGGTCAAAAGGAAAAAAGAATTTTGACCCATGTGGTATAGGTATTATACAGTAAAGATAAGCATCTTGACAACATGTGACCCATCTAACCCAGTCAAACTTTTTGCAAGTTTTTATTTCTTTTTACCATTTTGACCCGTTTGAGATATAGCATAACCCGAATCTCCATTCATTTGAGGTGAGTCGTACCATGGAATTCAAGGAGTGGGGCACAACATAATAGAACTCACAATAGTATAATAAATTTGGTCATCAGGTGAAAGAAGCACCATTCATACACATTTCCCGACCAGCAAGAAAGCCCCAGAAGATTCTACTTTGTGGATGGAGGCGGGACATTGATGATATGATTGTGGTGAGTTCTGTCAGTCAACGCCCCTAATTTCTTCTTTCTGCACCTTAATGCTGCAGGTATGGAGAGGAACTCTACCTAAAGCGTTATTTGTTCCAAATTCACTGGAAAAGATACTTCTGTGTGGGTGGCGACGAGATATTGAAGATATGATTATGGTAAAGTCGGCAGGAATCTGATGTCAGAATATTTCCATGACCCTCGGCAATGCTAGTTTTAATTATTTCTTCTTATTCTTTGACAATATTCACGTGTTCGTTTTATCATCTTTTTTTATAAGTTTGCTTTGAAATGGTTATTTGTTTATGTTTATTAGGTACTTGATGCCTTCTTAGCACCTGGTTCGGAGTTATGGATGTTTAATGAAGTTTTTGAAGGCGTGAGAGAACAGAAGCTTATTGATGGTGGTTTAGACATTGAGCGGTTGATGAATATAACACTGGTTCATCGTGAAGGGAATGCTGTTATACGTCGCCACCTGGAAAGCCTTCCCTTGGAATCTTTTGATTCGGTGAGTAAGACTTTATATTGAGTTCAGCATATCTTCAATTGGTGTACACGATGTATTGTGCTAGGACTTCAATGTAAATCATGGTTCTTACAGATATTGATTCTTGCGGATGAGTCAGTAGAAGATTCAGCAATACAGGCTGATTCCAGATCTCTTGCTACATTGCTACTAATACGCGATATCCAGGTACGTCGGTGTTTTTTTCACAACATTTTGGAGTATATCTATCATTTTCTCATCTCTTGTATTGAATATGTTTACTTTGCAGGCTAAGCGCCTTCCATATAGAGAAGCCAAAGCTTCTCATGGTCGCAAAGGTAGCTTTTCACAAGGTTCATGGATAGGAGAAATGCAGCAGGCTTCAGACAAATCGGTCATAATTAGTGAAATACTTGACCCAAGGACCAAAAATCTATTATCCATGTCAAGGATCAGTGATTATGTTTTGTCAAACGAGCTTGTGAGCATGGCATTAGCAATGGTTGCTGAGGATCGCCAAATTAATGATGTCCTTGAGGAGCTTTTTGCCGAAGAGGTAATCTTCATATTATTGTTTCTGTTTTAATCCAAGTTTATTCAGGTCCTAATAATTTGCGTAGGCTGTAAATATACTTGGGTCATATTACTGTTCAATAGGGATCAAAAGTAGTTATCGCCTTTCATGGACGGGTGGGTAATGGGTCAAAATAGGTAAAAAAAAATTTACAAGTCGAAAGGGGTGGGTTGGGTTGAGTGATCATTTTTATGTCCATTTTCTTATAAATAGTTTGGTGTGTTATATACGGTAACGCGCACTGATTATATTATTACACTACAGTTCTGGAAAACATTTGACTTAAGATATAATTTTTGTTCCATTGTTGAAAGTTGAGTACTTATGTAGATCTTACATAGAAAGGTTAATTGGTCACTAAACATGTCCAAATGGTGAAGCAGGGGAACGAGATGCACATAAGGCAAGCAGATCTGTATATTCAGGAAGGCGAAGAATTGAGTTTCTATGAAATTTTGTTGCGTGCTAGACAAAGGAGAGAAATAGTGATCGGGTATCGTTCAGGCAATGTAGAGAAAGCTGTGATCAACCCCCCAGAAAAAATGAAAAAGCGAAGGTGGTCAGTAAAGGATGTTTTTGTGGTTATAGCCGAAAAGGAATGACAAGCTGCTGTAAAAACGGGTTGTTCCTTTAGGCATTCGTGTCGGAAATCAGAAATTCTTTTTATGTGGGATCCCCAGATGCAACATGGTTGTAAATATACATATTCGTAGTGCAAAAGCATTTGTACATAGGAAACAAACAAAAAGAACAGTAGATTGGTGAACAATTCGGGATTTTGGTCATATTTTAAAGCCGTTATCCTGTGTTTGATATTGAATACTGAGTAAGCGAACGTTAGTCGTTGAGTCACTTGAATAGGCTTTCGCTCTTGTAGATTCTTTCTTATGCAAAAAACAAAATGTGTGTTCTCTATTCGGCTTGCAAATGAGCTCCATATTTCTGCAGGCCTGATTATTACGATGTGATCTTTGTTGTAGGTTGAAACTTAATGTCGTATTGACGATGTTTGTAATGGTACACATGTTGAGATAGTGATTAAGGTAAATGATTAGGAGACCTAAATGTATGTTTAAGCTAACGTGACAATAGTTTATTGATTTGTAACGCTGTCAAGGTTTGGATACAAATTTAGATATATATTTAGCCCTTCTAATCATTTTTTTTCTTACCAAATTGTACATTAGTTTCCAAGACTATAAACGAAAATTTAAAAAATTTAAATCAATGGTCTATTTTTGTGGTTTTCTTGCTCGAAATAGTATACAATTTTGGAGCAGGACTAAAATAAAAAAGCAAATATTCGTGAGAAGGAAAAATTCACAAGATAACGGACATTAGTGGATAAAAACATTGTGTAAAGAGTAGTACTAATAGAATAACAAGGGCAAAATAGTCAACAAGTTTTTAACTTGTCCATTTTGTTGGGCTATATTATACAAAACCTCCTTATATTGTCATATCAGACGGTTTAGTCAAATTGTACAATCCGCGATGCACACCGTACAAGCCAATGATGTATCTAATTATTGGATACCCTCCTTATGTGAGGGTATGAATAACTCACCCCTAACATTTATTTTTCTATCAAAAAACAAAATTTTCAAATTTTGACATGTCTGTATTTTTGTTAGTCTACAATGACTATTTTACTTTTTGATGTTCATAGGGCGAATAAAAAAGGTAAAGGTAGAATGGTTACAAAATACACACAAAAGTTGAAATTTAAAATATTTGTACTCTCTCCGTCTCAAAATTATTGTCCATATTTCTATTTCAGGATGTTTCAAAATAATCGTCCATTTTTTTAAGTAAAAATTAGAGAATTTAGTAGGAAAATATTCTATTTGAGTGGTTGAAAATTAAAGTAACTACACTTTTATTAAACTTTGTGATTTTTGTTTCCTAACAATAATTTTGAGACGAATGAAGTATTTTAATAGTAAAAAAAACTACACAAAACTATGGCTGAGCAAACGACCCGAACGGACCGGACCCACCGAAGGACCGACCGAGACCGGACCAACCACACTCGAACCGGTCCTCGGTCTTGGTTTTTTAGCTAATTCGGTCCTCGGTCCGGTCCGAATCGGACCACAAACCGATTATTTGGCCTAGTTGGACTGGACCGGACCAACCACATTCGGTCCGGTCCTCGGTCTTGGATTTTTGGCTAATTCGGTCATCGGTCTTATCGATCCGGTCCGGTCCTGGACCGATGCTCACCCCTACACAAAACAACAAAATAGACAAGTTAAATACATTTTTATTACCCCTAAATAAATAGGATCAAATAAACTCATATATACGTTTAACCAAACACCCCTCTTTACTTATTTCCTTCATCCACTTTCACTTTCACCATTTTTTTTACATTTCCCGCCAAATTGAATCACTCATAACAAATTCAAAAATAGTAACAGTTAATTTCACAATCATGACGACCATGTTGAAGCTCTGTCGTCATTCGTCTTATCCGTCTCGTTTTCGCTTCAGCAACATCAACAATCGTCGCGTAAAAACCGCGAAATCGTTTCGTATAAACGCGGCTTTAGCTTCGCCTGATGATGATAGGTATACAGTTCAGCAACTTTATCGTTACTTCTAATTTACGCGTTAGTTCACGTTGTAATCAGTTGTTGTTTGGATACGCTTATTAACGTACTATTTTGTATCGATTTGCGTATCGTTTGTTAAATATCCGTACATAAAAGTGTTTGGTAACGTAACTGTAATTGTATGTGTAAATTTTTTTTTTTAAAAAAAAAAAAAAAAAAAAAAAAGAAGCTTATCGCTAAAAGTAGCATTCGAGCGTAGTTTAAGTTTTGCTTAAATCTGTAACTGTAGTTGCTGTGTTATTTGATTTGAATTTGTGTTTGTTAGGTTATAGTTGTATTTGAATCGATATACCTCGATAGGTTTAATGATCAGTTTCAGTTTAGCTTCGTTATTGATACAGTTTGATGAGTTAGGTTAATTAGGTTGACTTGTAGTTATAGCTTTGTAATGAATAGGTTAGTTCATATATTAGTACATTCGATTAGAATCCGAAGGTTTTAGCTGTATTGTAATTGATAATAAAATGAGGCTAGATTGAGTTAATAATTCGATTAATGAGACTTAACAAGTATAATTTGGTAAATATACTCAGGAGGCCTAAGCGGTTTAAGTCGTTTGGTATTTCTCCCCCTCCGCCATCACCCCCTCCTCCTCCAACTACTTATGAGAAGTTATGTGCGTTTGCTGAGGATTTTTGGAAAGAATCGAACCATGTGTTAGAGGTGTCGATGAGGAAACAGCTCATTAAAAACTTACAATTTGTAGATGTGTTAGCTTATGCGCATGTGGCGAGTTTTTTCACTTCTTTCATGGAGAAACATAGTAGTTTTGGGCCTCTCGTTGCAGTTTGTTGGTTCGTGTTCAGGTTGGGGATTTACGTTCTTGTTAAAAAAACATAAATCAAAGGAGAATTTTAAGCCTAAGTCAATTGTGAAGGATAGTATTAAGGGACAAAAATCAAGGCGGGATTCTAAGCCAAAGCCAACTGGATACCAGGTAAATCAATCATTGTCTAGCTTACTATATGGTTTCTGTTAAGCAACACATTTTGTGAACCTTTTTTTTTTTTTTTTTTTTTTTTTTTGATATTTTACATTGATAATGCTTATGCTGGGATGGAAAACTTCTGCAAAAGGTTTTTTCAGGAATCCAAAGATGTTTTCAGAGCGTCTCTTAAAAAGCAACTTGTGAAGACGTTGCTAGTGTTGGACTTGGTAGCGGTTCTTCAGATTGCTAAGTTTTACCCATCCTACAAAGTTCTTTTGTAAATCAATCATTGTCTAGCTTACTATATGGTTTCTGTTAAGCAACACATTTTGTGAACTTTTTTTTTTTTTTTTTTTTTTTTTGATATTTTACATTGATAATGCTTATGCTGGGATGGAACACTTCTGCGAAACGTTTTTTAAGGAATCCAAAGATGTTTTCAGAGTGTCTCTTAAAAAGCAACTTGTGAAAATGTTGCTAGTGTTGGACTTGGTAGCGGTTCTTCAGATTGCTAAGTTTTACCCATCCTACAAAGTTCTTTTGGAAAGTTTTGGGCCGTTCTTTCTATATTGTGGATTGTTGTTCGATTATCTGCTTATACATTCATCAATGATCAAACCATCAATGGATGAAACAAAGGAGTAAGAGTTTGTGACGATATATATGGAGAAGTAATGTACCTATTTCATTTTCTACCGTATGAATTTAGAACCTATATTGCCTTCTTTTAGAGATGACATGGTATGAAGTCTATAAAATTGTAAAGAAAGTCTTGAACTAGTAACTAATTGAAGATTCAAATGTAGTTATCATTGATTAATGAAGGAATGCCAATTAGCAATAGTTGTATGCTTGTATTCGTTGCTGTTATACAAATGTTTGAATTAATAGATTGTGATTTTCTCCACTTTGAAAAGAGTTTGTGTGAATAACTAGTTTAGATATGCAACAAACTTCCTCAAATAACATGTATCAAGAAATAATAAGCAGATTAGCACCTTTATAAGTAAGCAATTGTTGGTCACTGTTGAGTTTCATATGCCATCCTATTTCGAGGTTCCTTGCATTTCCTGATGGGCATCTACACAAGAAAGTTATTGGCTTATTCATTTTTAGCGTAGATAACCTGCAGATATGTTAAGTGTGTGTGGTGACGAAGGAAATTTATACAAATACAGACCTAAATTGGGGATATTGAAATTGGGTCTTTAGAATATTTAAGTAATAAGGATAGTGAAGAATGTTTATTTATCAACAAGTAGAGATGTTGATCCGGTTTGGGTGTAGCCTTTACAGAACACTAAGCACAACGGAACTACATCAGCTGCCTTAGCTGAATCTGCATACATTAGCACTTTCACCTCTTTAAATAATAAACCCATAGGCACATAAGAACTGTATTAAGTTAGAATATGGGATTCAAAGGGATTAAAGAAATGTTGGATAACATGAGAGCCTTTTAGGCTTATGAAAAGAGCGACACTTATAAGAAAGTTTACAGTATTATTGATTGCTTAAGCTTTGCTTGCTGCTTACACCACCACCTATTTATACTAGTCAATGCAACATTCTAGATCGAGATATTTTTCATGGATCTCTAGATTTTTCTACTTAATATTTTACCACACCTAACTAGATACTTCTAATAGATATCATCTACTAGACTACTACAATATTCTAAACACTTCTATAGTCTATAGATATTTTCTATGACCATTCTACGACTTTCTAGAAGCTACTTCTATATGGGCTCGGGCTTTTATGGATAATCCAATCTTTATTGGACTAAATCAAGTTTACAATCCAACAAGAAACAGTCTCTTTATCGCATCAAGAGTTGGCATATTTTTATTTATTTCATGACCGGGATAGGAGAGAATACTCTTGACAATATCTCAGTTGCACCTGAGCAAATGTCTTCTATTGACTTCACTGTCTCAAGGTGTGTTGTCTATGTTGTTTTTCCATTTAAATTTTGGGCAAATAATTAAAAAGAGTATCATACTTATCACCATTTCTTCTTGTGGGTAGCTAACAAAAATTTTTGATTTTGTGGGTACTTTTCTTTCAAATTCATCATTTTTAAGGTGTCATTAGCTCACTATTTATATTATTAAGTGAGTCTCTCTGTTACAACTAATGCAAAACAAACACATTGTTTTAGGCATAAAAGTATGCATGAACTTACGTATCGGCGCAAGCTTTTAAGCATAAGGTTACCAATATAATAAACACCCCTTTAACATTTTTTTTCTTCAATAGTACAATAACACATAAACAAATAAGGTAAATGCGTTTTCTTGGTCGACTAATCCACACAAACTCAAACCGCCTAAAACCCCCGCCCCTTCTAGAAGGACGAATGACAAAACTAAGCAAGTTTTTATTTTTTTTATAGCGCACATATCCCAGAGCCCTACCCGACGTATACTATTATGAAATGTAATATTTGTTATTTTACTTAGGGGTTGTTTCTTTCGGCTTATATAGCTTGCTTATGCCTTATTTGGTTTTGGGATTATGTTTCATAAGCTATATAAGTCATAAGCCGGCTATATAAGCCAAAACAAACACTATGTTTGTGTAAAGAGAGGAATTTTTAATTTTTTTATTTGATTTTTATTTATTTATTATTATTGTTATTATTATTATTATTATTATTATTATTATTATTATTATTATTATTATTATTATTATTATGGTGTGTGAGTATATTATGTGGTATATTTGTGTTTAAGTGTGGTATGTTTGGGTGATGTTGTTTGTCTTATTACACTATGTTTGTGGTGATCAGGGATGGAACCAGAGGGTTCCCGCGGGTGCCCAGGACCCATATGGATTTTTTTGATGTAGTGTTAATTTTTTTTAAAAAAAAACATCAATTTTTCCAAAATGCATCCTAAATGCACTCGGTCCATCGAAATGTGTTTCTATATTATGGTTCCAAAAAATTTATACACCTGGTCATATTTGGTCATATTTTGCGTCCCTAATGGTGATGTTGTTGAGCAAAAATATTACTACTTACTATATGAAATAATTTATTTGACAAATGATTGCTCAGTTTTCTCTTATCTTAAAGTCAAGGGACTCCAAGTGAAATTAAAGTTGACTTGGAGTCAACCAACTTGCGTTTGCTATTTCTAACTCAACTGGAACTTCCATTTTGATCGCATTTATTTCAAATACTTCCATCCATTCATCGTTATATTGTAAGTCATTTCTAATTACTTTTTATTGTTTCATTTTTGTATTTCCATAACCTTATAATAGTAACTAAACAACTTATTAATATTATTATTTGTTCAGTAGTGGTTGGTTATATTGTAAGTCATTTCTAATTACTTTTTATTGTTTCATTTTTGTATTTCCATATCTTATAGTAACTAAACAACTTATCAATATTATTATTTGTTCAGTAGCTGTTGGTTAATTTTAAAACGAAGCAAAAAGTATTATATATAGCCAAAAAAACAATAAGTCAAATGTTTGGGTCATGGTCTGGTTTTCACTCGTCTTAAGATCATTAAAGGTAGGATCGTTGTACTTTTTAGGGTCGTGATAGTTTTAGGGTCATCCGGTCGAAGTTATCATTTGTTATTTCAAAAAGAAAAAAGTTATTTCAAGTCCAATATTTCAGCAAGTTTTTGTAGACCAGATCTTTACATTAGTATGAACAAAGAAAATAGTATTATCAAGCTTGAATTGCAAAATCACACATTTTGTTTTTGAAATGCAATCTTTCAAGCTTTTTTATATAAAGTTAACACATATAAGCAACTAGCTAGCATGTATGTCCTGTCTACTACATGTTGTGTGGTTTGACACAAAAGCTAGCACTCGCATGTTTGATACTACTTGGTCATGGATTCTTGGTATTAATTTAATTAGTGTTTCATCTGTATTTGTATTTTTACTCTTTCTGGTGATCTTTTCTCGTGAACACATGCAGCTCGATCTCATTATTGATAATGGCTACTACGTCCATTCCTCATCGGTGGAAATATGATGTCTTTGTAAGTTTCAGAGGTGAAGATATCCGTAAAAGCTTCATGGATCACATGTTCAATGATTTCAAGCAAAAAGGGATTCATGCATTTAGAGATGATAACGATTTGCCTAGAGGAGAATACATTTCCCCTCAACTATACAAAGCCATTAAAGAATCGAGGTTTTTGATAGTTATCTTCTCCAAACATTATGCTTCTTCATCATGGTGTCTGATGGAACTTGTCAAAATACTCGAGTGCAAGCAGACTGAAAACCCTAAATATGAGGTTCGGATAATCTTTTATGATGTTAAACCTAATGTGGTGAGGAAACAAACACGGAGCTACGCTGAAGCGTTTGCACAACATGATGTTTTAAATAGACCCGAGGTGGATAAATGGAAGGAAGCATTATCTGTAGCAGCTGATCTATCGGGATTCGATCTCCAGGAAATGACAAACGGGTAAATTTGTGTTATTGCAAAGATTTTCTTTTCATTCAAATTTACGTAGGTGCAGTAAATTGTGTCTTTTATAAATTTGTTAGAAAGTTCGCTCTATTTATTTGTGGTTCTTTTTGGTACACAGGTACGAGTTCAAGTTTATTGACAACATATCCAATGAAATCCTCAAAGTTATATCTGACGGACCCTTGGATGTTGCTGAGAACCTTGTTGGTGTAGATACACGTGTACGTGAATTGAACTTGCTGCGTTTTGTTGGGTCAGATAAGGTACACATGATTGGAATATGTGGCTTTAGCGGAATAGGAAAAACTACTCTTGCCAAGGCTATTTATAACTCGATGTATACCTACTTCGACGGAAGTTGTTTTTGTGATGATGTCGAAGGAGTCACAAAACGACAAGGCCTGACTCAAGTTCAAATGCAAATGTTTGAAAAGATCCTGAAAACAGAAAATCTGAGGATATCATGTGTTAGTGAAGGAACGAAGGTGATAAAACAGAGGATGGCATGTAAGCCGATCCTACTTGTTTTGGACGATGTGAATGATTTGGAGCAGTTAGAAGCTCTAGCAGGTTCACCTGATTGGTTTTCCCCCGGAAGTCTTATTATTTTCACTAGCAAAGACAAACAATTGCTAAGGTCTCATAAAGTGGATGAAATTTGTGAAATGGAGATTTTAGATGATAATAAAGCTCTTGAGCTCTTTAGTTTGAACGCATTTGGGAAAAGGCATCCTACAGAAGATTTTGAAGAGTTCGCTTCCCAAATTGTGAAATATTTGCAAGGTCACCCTTTGGCTCTCAAAGTTATTGGTCGATCATTGTATGGAAAATCTATGCATGTTTGGAAAAGTGAATTGGATAGACTCCAAACATACCCTAATCCAGATATACAACAAAAACTTCGACCAAGTTTTGATAGCTTGGCATCTGATCAGAAAAGAATGTTTCTTGACATTGCATGTGCCTTCATTGGGGAAAATAAAGATTTTGCAGCAAGTGTACTAGACAGCAATCATTGTTCTGCAATTGCTATTATTGAAGTTTTAGCTGATAAGTCTATGATAACAGTATCTGCAAGGAATATGTCTCTTCAAATGCATGAATTAATTCAAAGCATGGCAAGGGAAATTATACGTGAAGAATTCAGCATGCCTGGGAATCAGAGCAGATTGTGGATTTCATCAGAGTTTTACGATGCATTGAATAAAAACAAGGTAGTACTGTCTAATAAGAATAAAAAAAAGGTATTAATCTTTTCTGTATAAGAAATTGCAGTCTAATGATTTATTATTTGTATTTAGGTAACAGAAGAAGTTGAAGTTCTTGTCCTTTTGCTAAAGAATAATAGCCAAAATATTCCCTTAGATGGAAAAGCTTTTACGCATATGAAAAACTTGCGGATCCTAAAAATTTATTTTCCGCAATTCAAAGAACTTTGGCAGCCATTTGCAGTGAAGTTGACAGGAAGTTTGGATTTTTTGTCCAATGAGCTAAGGTTGTTTTGTTGGCATGGATACCCTTTCAAGTACTTACCTTTAGATTTCTATCCAGAAAACATTGTTGTCATCGACCTCTCTTACAGCAACATAAAGCAACTTTGGACAACACCAAAGGTATTTACTTATTCATACATGTGTTCGTGTTCGACACTTAAGAGATATAAGAACTAATCTTTTTCTGTTGATATCAGTGTTTAAGAAGGTTGAAAATAATGAAGCTAAGGCACTGTTGTAACCTAACAACCACCCCTGACTTCTCAGAGATTACAAATCTCGAAGAGCTAAGTCTTGAAGGTTGTGTGAATTTGGTTAATGTTCATCCCTCCATTGGAATGCTCAAGAGGCTTGTTGTGTTAAATCTAGCGGGGTGCCTAAAAGTCAACCAACATCCTTCTTTTGTATCCTCTCTAATAAACCTTGAATCATTGTCATTCGGGAGGATTCAACCTAGATGGTGGACTTCAATCACTGCTCCTTTTGGTTTACTACTAAGTAAACAACCACATCCCCAAAGATCAGTTTGGTCATCATTGGAAGGTTTACGTATGTTAAAGGAACTGAATTTAAGATACTGCAATTTAGAACAAGTGCCTGAGAGCATTGGAGGCTTATCATTTCTAAAGAAACTACACTTAGAAGGGAACAATTTTACTAACTTGCCTGGAAGTTTGAGTCAAGTATCTAGTCTTGGATGGCTTAATGTTGATAGTTGCAAGAAGCTGGAAGTGTTGCCCGAACTTCCACCTGGTCTTGGATGGCTTTATGCATCTCATTGCACCTCCTTAAGAGAAGTTTCTGGATCATCTAATGACATATACAGGAAAATTGTTTTCAACGATTGTCCAAAGTTGTTTAAGAATGTTACCATTGATAGCGAGGGGTCTATATCGAAGACTGAGTGTCTTGACTCATCTATAACTTCCCAAGGCTTTAGTCATCAGCTTTCTGCTTTCCTTGGGTATTTGGGTGTCCAGACTAACAGATGTGAATTCTTCTTGCAAGGCACTCCCTATTCTTTTTTAGATATATTATATCATGGGAATAGCAATATTCCAGAGTGGTTTACAAATAGAAGTAGGGGAAATCAAGTAAAGGTTGAATTACCATCAGATTGGTGTTATGATAAGTTTAGGGGATATGGAACTTGTGTTGTTTTCAAGTGCAAAAAGCCTTTCAAAGAATTTAAAGGATACTCTGAAAACAACTTTGATGGAGCTTCTCTGAATACATACTGTTACATTCCAGGTGGAATTAAGGAATATTTAGAGAAAGAGGTGATAGGAGGAATCCAAGATTCATATATGATATGGTTGCATTATTATAGGAGGTATAGATGTAAATGGGAGGAAGCAAAGAATTTTGTAACATTTAGTTTTGAAGAGAATAATGAAGAAGATGTTGAGGTTAAAGAGTTTGGTGTAAGACTAATTTGTGAAGAAGATATAAAACAAGACGTCGTCAGAAACTTGACTAGTATGTTCCAAGACCTACCAACTCCATCACAACATGGTGGGGCCTTGGACTATTTTGGGCCTTTTGGAGGAATTGACTGGTCGTGGTAGTACAATAACAAAGGCAATTGTTTATATGTCAAACTATATTTTCCTAAAATAGATTGTAATTTTTATTTGTTAGTCCAATTACAAGTTTGATTTATTAGTAATCGTAAATATAAGAGTTTTAGTTTTTTGTTGATAAGGAAAATGATTTACTTTTTTCCTAGTAGACACCCACCATATGTTTGATGAGATGCACAACCTATATATGTTTGAGAAACCAATACATGTCCATAAGTATAATAACTTTGTATTAATCGATTTCTTTTATTTTGATTAATAGCTTTTGTGTAGGTGTTTGATGAAATGTGTATGAGTAGAAATCATTTATTATTATACTGGCAAACTATTACTCTTCGGCTTGTTTATAGTTTCTTTTTGATTTTTGACGGATTAAAAATAGATTGTGGTCTTTTGAAGTTGCGATGTGTATAGTAAGATAATAACCTTGCTGCTATTTGTCTTTTGAAAAATCTATTTCTTCCCCTCTGAAATGAGACTAGATGATTGTCGCTTTAGAAACCTTCCTACATGTAAGTTTTATCCTAGACGATCCTCTTTTCGTTTTTCTTTTTCAGATATGTCTTGTTACTTTAATGTTAGCGGTACCCGAATAATTTGTAAAACGGTTAGCAGTTCCTATATTTAACTACTATGTTCAATTGATCTTCTAATAATTTGAATAATTCTACTCTCAAATCACAATTTAAGTAATACAGGTGGGTTGACCCTAAATCAACTTTAAATCCCACTTCTAAACCCTGTTAGTGCATGTTCAGCTATGATATAAATACATTTTCAAGTCATGCAATACCTATTGCTTGATGAATATCTCATGATTACAACTCGAAATGTACCAGTCTTGCGTCGACCGTTAGGGTGTAATCGAAAAATTTTGGCGAAGTCTTATCGATTATAGGTTTCACGTGACAAAAACTTTACGGGTGGTAATAATTTTTTGGAAGACTCATTTACCAAATGTAACTTCAACGATACCAATTGCACTCCAAAACCATAGAGAACTGCAATGCCACTTTCATCACTAAAAAGGCTTTAATCTATATTACATGTCAGTGGCATCAAACACCATCATCCCTGTTCATAACAAGTGCAACGAGGTGCAAAACACATTCTCATGATAATTTTCTAAGACAAGCCAATCCATAGTTAGAAGTACCACACAATGAGTATCAAATTTGACTATGCCTAATGTTTAAACTTTAGCATACATTATTTTTACAATAAGCATCTAACAATCAAAACCTTATATTTATAGTAATCGCAATCCAATATTAGAATTTCTAGTCAAGGTTATACCAAAGAAATATCGTAAAGTTCCCATGCAATGGAATCAAAGACAAGTAAGTGATACAAACACAAACTATCAAGCAGGTAGAAGAAAAGAAAATGCATGGTAATCCCCATACCCATCCTTCATGAATACAAAAACCCTCTTCACTGTATAATAATACCGCCAAACTCCAAACTAAAATGCCCATTTATCAGTTTCATTTTTCCCCGTTTGACTTTCTGACGACACCTTAAATGGTCCGCTTGACCCAAATGGATCTGAGTCATCAAATGAGTATGTATGACCGTGGTCAAAACCCGCATTGCTACTCATTGAATCAAACCTTGCGAAACTACGGTCTTGTGCCGTGCTGCTCATTGAGTCGAATCTTGAGAAGTTATTATCCTGTGTGTGGAGCTGCTCATGGAATCAAATCTCGAGAAGGTTTCTTGTTTGGGAGAACCTCGGTCAGTGGCACTAAAAGAGTCGTATCTCGAGAAATTATCAAAAAAAGAATTCTCTGATCCTCCCCCACTGTACCGTGGTGAGGTGCCAGCTCGAGAAGCTGGTGAGCCAGGAACCGAATCATCAAATCCAAATGGACTCTTTTTCTGGAAGAAACTATTACTGCCTTGCGGGGAATAACTTTTCCTTGGACTTGCAGTGAAGCTATTGGAGTCAAAGAAATAACTCTCTCCATGCTTCTCATGTTCGGCATCCTGTATAAATGAAGTTATTTGCAAGGGCATATCTATCATTCATAATAGAGATAGGTTTTCTATTTTCTTTTAAATTCCAAACAGCTTCGTTCTAGGTTTATATTTTTCAAATTATGACATGCATACCAAGACGGTTTGCAACTAATACAAAACCAGTTTTAGATTGGTTCAGTTTAAAGGTCCATTCTAGAATAGTACGTTGAAATGTATTGTATTAATTTACTTTAAAGCGTTTATTTTATCTTTTCATTTTTCCAGCTTACGCTGTAATACCCCTGATGCTTGCTGTCACTTCTATAACATCATACACTATCAATTGAATGCGATGATATAATTGAAGAAAAAGATATGAACTCACCTTAGCTGTGTCACTATTGAATCCCCACACCGAATCTACATCATCATTGTTGTCAAAAGTACCCCATCCTTGGTCATCAAAACCCCTAATAGAAGAAGATCGAACTCAATTTTTTTATGCAAACAAAAAATGAAAACAAGAGTAATAGGCTACTGCATGTTTAGATCTTTCCACCAAACAAGGTATAGGTACACATTTTGTTGTATTTAGACATCAGACCATAAACTAAATCCAATTGGTACCTTTCTGTGTCAGCATCAAAGCTCTTTCCAAAATGGTTAAATGAATCCTCCTTGGTTGGACTTTCAAATATTTTTTGCGCCGTGGGACTACCAGCTGGGTTTTTAGCCGACTCATCTTCGCTATGTGCGTATACTGATTCAGTCTCGAAAGGCTTCTCTGACTTCTTGTCAGCATTTGAATGTGAATCCTCAGAAACGTCATCCATCGTAGACAAGTTTTCTGCCTGAGATGTTGATTTGGTATTTGCAGGCACAGTAGCATCAAATGAGAAACCTGTCATAGGTATGGGTCAAAACGGATATTTTGTGTGAGATGTGGTTAAAGAGAATAACGTGAAAGCATAAGGTAGAGGTAGCAAGATGGTCTGGCTGGGTAATAGATGAAAGAGGTATGGGTCAAAACGGATATTTTGTGAGGAACGCTGGTTGAATTGACCCACAAAACGAATATCTTTTAACGAAAATGAGCTGACATTGCTCCTTTTCTGATAAATAGTTACTATAAAAGAAAGAGCGTCATACCTTCGTCTTCGAATTTATCCCAATCCTCATCCCACATTGCAGATATCTCTGGAACTCCAGGTTGCCAACCTTGACAAACAAAATAGGTGAACCATAACGCAATATCAATCATTTTATTATAATATTATGCAGATACAGTGACATTATTGCTAATGTAGTATTCCTGATAGCATGAGATGAAAGATGATACCCTTTGGAAGCTCAATAACTGCAGTTGACTTCACATCAATTCCATGTTTTTTGCAACGTTCAGTTAAAGCCTTTAGTAGTTCCTCGAGATCGGATTGGATAAGATCAGCACGAACCTGGGTCAGCCGAATATATGTTTAATGATTTATTATTTTATATTTATTTGATTAAAAACAAAAGGTGAAAAAAAAATTATGGGTCAGTCACGCCGTACTTAAAACTTACTAAAATCCGTTAGGATCATATGGAAGTAACTAAACTTACTTGAAGGATACCATGAGCGCTGCCACCCTGATCCATTTTCACAAGTGCCTGATTCAACTCCGTCTTCCTCTCCTAAAAGTCAACAAAAAATTTAATTCAATTAACAAAAAGATGGAATGTATTACATGTTACGATTAATGTGCTTCAACTCCAAAATATGTTCAAACCAATCACAACATACTAAATTGACTTGTTTAAACAAAATTAATAGGCCTTGTAACAAACTTCAAAAAATTTATCTTTAATAAAATAAAAAGAACAAATTTGTCAACACGTCAACCCCAACACAATCCAAAGTCCAAACCCATTACCCAGCCCATCCATGTGCCACCCATAATTCCCAGCATTTTCCGTTCATTACTTCTTTTTATGGCAAGAGAATTATAGACTTGTAGCAATGGGCTCGTGAGTCTGGTCCCCTTTTTTTGGAGGAGGTGATTTGTACACCATTTTTATTTGCCATCCACCACTAAATTATGCATAGCGGTGTTGTACTGTGTGCATTACTGGTGTGATTTAATGGTGTATAACCAAAAAAATGGTGCACAAATCATCTCCCTTTTTTTTACATAAGACGAAACGGGACAACACCCACATCATGATGAATAAAAATGTTGGTGAACTATGGAAGGAGCATTAGAAATCGCTAAGAATGGTCAGATTTATGATAGAAGCTGTTAGTAACAAGTGTTGGCACGTGTGGTGCACGTGCTCTACTCCACACATGTGACTAACAGAAATTGGCGCCTTTCCTTTAGTTTAAATAGTCGACAACTTTGTCATTTACAAGCTAGCTTTGATAATACATTTTCTCTCAACTCTCTTGTATCTCATTGTAACAAATACACTCCCATAATCAAAGTAACTTTCGACTATCAATTCTCTCTTCTTGATTGTCCAAGTCTTTGACCCATTAACGAATCTTAACTGATTCCTAGTGGCATCTATCAAGTGGTATCAGAGACCTTTCCTGGTGAGGTCTCAGTTATCAGTAAATTCAGTTGTAACAAATTCAGTTACATTTTCCCGCCAAAAATCAAGATTGTTACACTGACAATCTTGAATCCGGTTGTCTTCTCCAGTCAATTTCCGGCAACAAAATAGAGATTTCCGGCCAAGAATCAGTCACCACTGATTCACTTGTTCTAATACACTAGACTAGTGTCAATCAACTGCACGATCACGAGGCTAACAGATATTCTCATTAAATTTTTTAGCTTCGAACAAGCTGATCAGCAGCAGTTGGATTGGGTGGTCAAGAACAAGTGCAAGTAGTTGTTGTCCCATAGTTGATGAGTGATAACAATACAGTTGCTTTGGTGAAAACGATAAACAATTAGTAACAAGAACCACAATCAAGATCTTGGATTCAATGGCACCAACAACAAGAACAGTTGGTACAAGTGGTGGGGAAGGTGGTCTTGATGATAGTACAAGGAGGTATATTGATGAATCAATGGTTGCATCCATGGCTGCGTTCAGGCAAAGCATGGAGCAGATGATGTCTCAATTCTTGCAAAGTCAAAGTCAACCAAACACTGGTATGGTGGAAAGAACACAACATCAGGGGCAAAATGGTCAAATTTCAGTCAACAGAATGATAAAGGTGGAATTCCCAAAGTTCTCAGGAGATAATGTTAGGGGTTGGATGTTCAGGTGTGAGCAATTCTTTGCAATTGACAACATTCCAGATGATCAAAAGGTGAGACTCATCTCTGTGCATCTTTTTGATAAAGCATTATTGTGGCATAGGCAGTTCATTAGATTGCATGGTGAATTGGTGTTATGGAATGTGTATAGAGATGCCATTATTCAGAGATTTGGTAGTTTGTTTGATGATCCAATGTCTGAAATCAAGAATGTCAAATATGAGACTAATTCAAAGGATTACCAAGATGTGTTTGATACTTTGTTAAGTAGGGTGGATATAAGTGAAGATCATGCAATTAGTTTTTATCTTGGTGGATTACCTACTGAATTAGAGATGGCTGTGAGAATGTTCAAGCCAAAATCATTGGTTGATGCCTATTCATTGACCAATTTGCAAGAAGCCACCCTGAATGCTATTAAGAAGAAGAATAGATTTCAGACTAATGTGAATACTGGAAGATTTGGTGTAAATAATGGAGGAGTTAATAATTTTGCTAAGCCTTTGTTACCTCTGCCAAATGCTAATAGGAATTGGAACAATAGGCCACAAAATGTACAACCTATGAGACAATTGACACAGAAGGAGTATGAGGAGAAAAGAGCGAAGAATTTGTGCTTTTACTGTGATAAAAAGTTTGTTCCAGGTCACAAATGTGAGGGTCAATTGTATAGCTTAGTTGTATTGGCTGAAGATGAAGAAGTGGAAGAAGAGTATGTGGATGCAGTTGGTGAAATAGAGGAAGATGAGATGCAGCCACAAATTTCTCTTAATGCACTCAATGGTCAAAGTTCTTATAAGACATTGAGAGTAGTAGGATTGTTTAGAGATAAGCATAAGTTGCACATCTTGGTTGACTCAGGGTCTACTCACAACTTCTTGGATATCAATGTGGCTAAAAGATTGGGTTGTCATATTAGGCAAACATGTCCATTGTCAGTTGCAGTGGCTGGGGTAGACAATTGATAAGTGTTAGTGAGTGTAAGGGGTTTACCTGGATGATTGGGGGTGAAACATTTGTTACTGATGTGATGTTATTACCATTAGGTGGTTGTGATATGGTGTTAGGCATTCAATGGCTTTCTACTTTGGGAACCATTAAGTGCGATTTTAAGGAATTGAAGATGCAATTCAAGTACAATGGGAAGAAGATAGCTATCAGAGGTACCACAAAGTCTGTAGTTCAATGGATGGAAGGAAAGAAGCAATTGAAAGTGATGCATGGTGGACCACAGGCTGAAATGTTCATGTTATCTGTCTATCCAAACACTGGGGTAACTTTGATGACAATGGAAGAAAAACAAGATACAGGGGAAGCAGAGCCTGAATTAGCACAAGTGGTGGATCAGTTTAAAGAAGTGTTTGAAGAGCCTAAGGAGTTGCCACCAAGGAGAGCTCATGATCATAGAATTCCACTGATTGAAGGTACACAACCAGTTAATATAAGACCATACAGGCATCCTCCTATGCAAAAAGATGCCATTGAAACCATGGTTAAAGAGCTTCTAGCCTCAGGTGTGATTAAACCAAGTCAAAGTCCTTTTGCTTCACCAATTGTTATGGTCAAAAAGAAAGATAACAGGTGGAGGATGTGCATTGATTATAGGCAACTTAACAAGCACACTGTGAAGGATAAGTTCCCAATACCAATCATAGATGAGTTGATTGATGAGTTACATGGTGCTGTAGTATTTTCTAAGTTGGACCTCAGGTCAGGATATCATCAAATAAGAATGTATGAAGATGACATAGCCAAAACTGCATTCAAGACTCATGAAGGTCACTATGAATTCTTGGTTATGCCTTTTGGCTTAACTAATGCACCATCTACCTTCCAAGCACTCATGAATGATGTTTTTAAGCCTTACTTAAGGAAGTTTGTCCTGGTCTTCTTTGATGACATTCTGGTTTACTCAAAGAGCTTATCTGAGCATATTGGTCACTTAACTTTGATTTTGGAAACAATGAGGCAGCAACAGTTGTATGCTAAGAGGTCTAAATGTGTGTTTGGGACAACTCATGTAGAGTACTTGGGGCATGTGATTTCTGCACAAGGAGTGTCTACTGAACCTACAAAGATAATTGCTATGCAAAAGTGGCCTGTACCTACCAATATCAAGCAATTGAGAGGATTCTTGGGTCTCACAGGCTATTATAGGAAGTTCATCAAAGACTTTGCTAGCCTGAGTAGACCATTAACTCAGTTGTTGAAGAAGAATGCTTTCAAATGGTCAGATGAAGCACAAAGATCTTTTGAGGTGTTGAAAGAAGCTATGGTTGAGGCACCTGTGTTAGCTTTACCTAACTTTAATATTCCTTTTGAGGTTGAGACAGATGCTTCAGGGGTGGGTATTGGTGCAGTTTTACAACAAAATGGCCACCCTATTGCTTATCTAAGCAAAACATTAGCACCTAAGCACCAGCCACTCTCCACATATGAAAAGGAATTTTTGGCTGTGATGATGGCTTTAGAAAGATGGAGAGGATACTTATTGGATAGGCATTTCATCATCAAAACTGACCACTACAGTTTGAAGTACCTATTGGATCAAAGAATTTCTACACCAGCTCAAATGAAATGGTTATCAAAATTAATGGGGTTTGATTATGAGGTCAAGTATAAAAAAAGGAGTGGAAAATGCTGCTGCTGATGCTTTGTCAAGAGTGCAAGATGATGGCATTCTAATGACAACTATGGTGGTTACTATGCCAGCTGGTTTAAGTGAAAGAATAACAGGTAGCTGGGAGCAAGATGTGACACTAAAGCAGTTGTTGACAGAATTTCAAGCTGGAAGTTGTACTAAGAAACACTATACTTGGTCCAATAATCAACTTTTCAGAAAAAATAAGTTGGTAGTGGGTAAAGACATCTAGCTAAGACAAGATTTGTTAGCTCACTTCCATGATAGCTCCATTGGTGGCCACTCTGGAGTCAAAGTTACGACACATAAGATGAGTTCTGTTTTGTATTGGAAGGGTATGAGAAAGGATATTAAGAAATATGTGAAAGAATGCATCATTGTCAGAGGTGTAAACCAGACTTAGCAGCTTATCCTGGTCTATTGCAACCCTTACCCATACCTAATAGAATTTGGGGAAGCATCTCTATGGATTTTATTGAAGGTCTTCCTAAATCCTAGGGGTACAATGTGATCTTTGTGGTGGTGGATAGGCTCACAAAGTATGCTCACTTCATGCCTTTAACACACCCTTTCTCAGCTAGTTAGGTGATGCGTGGGAATCGCAACAGGCTTTACCTCTCGAGGGATCTCGAGAAGCTTACAACCCCCACCAGGCAGTGTACCTGATCGTTGTAGTATAGTATAGTAACAAGTACCGGGGGATTGATCGTTCAGCTTAGGAATAGTGTCGCTAGGATTAGAAAACCTAATTACTAGTTCTAAAGGTGAGGGATGATTATTTTTGTATTTTTATATTTTTTAGAAAGCAAGTAAAATCTCGAGTTTTGGAAGAGTGGGCGGAATTAGTTGCTATTCAACTAACCCAAAACTAAGATGCAATCAAAATAAAATACTGAAAATGAAAATAAACTAATTATTACTAAGGTTGTGAGCAGTAATTGGAGAAAATTGTGTTTACTTAGACTTCACTACTCCCTAGATATCTTTTACACGTTAATTACTTGTTATAATTGTATGGATGACGGATTGTATTCCTTAATACCATTCATGGGGTGGCATACATAACTCCCCAATTCTATGAGCTCTTATCTCCTCCTACACCATGACCCAGCACAACTATAGGGATTGTAAACAGTGGCTCATGCATTAAATACAACCAATAAAGACCTAGTACGCCTCGGTTCATGTTTCTTAAGACGTTCAAGCATGTTACCATTTGGAGATCTGCCAGTTTTCTTAAGCCTAACATATAAAATCATTCATCCAAGACAAGAATAGACAAGTAATCAACACATAATCAATATCTAGGTTTCATTAGATCTAAGCAAACACAAAAGAGATCTAGCCTAGCATAATGGAATTGAGACAAGAACAAGATATAGATAACCAACACATAGACATATTGATTGAATTAGAAGAACACTTATCTCAATTGCAATGCAAGGTATCAAGGGTTTGGAACCCTTGAAAAACCTGTAAAAGTTGCACCAAATTCGTCTTAGGGTTTCACCAAAACTTCTCTTCCTTTTAATGAAAAAACTAGAAAACTATATATAGGAAAACTGGGGTGACGGCGTCAAGAGCAATGGTGTGACGCCGTCATCTCGCCGCCAAATACTTCCTCGGACGGCCTTGATCTACTTATGACGGCCTATGTGACGCCGTCATCAACCACGGTATTTTATTCTTGGGACTCTGACGCCGTCAAGAGCAATTCTTGACGCCTTCATGCACTGTTCCCAGCATAGAAATTTGAGACTTTGCCGTTTTCTTCACTTTTATGCTCCAAAAACGTCCGAAATGGCTTCTTTTCCAGAATTCACTCCAAGTACCTAAAATCACAAAAGGAACGATTTAGGGCAATATTTGATCAAATAAATTCGAATTCGGGCTTAAATGACCCCCTAAAAACGGATCATTTTTCGCTCATCATCAGGTAGCTCAGTTGTTCTTGGATACAGTGTACAAATTACATGGTCTCCCACTTACCATTGTTTCAGATAGGGACAAGATTTTCCTGAGTAATTTCTGGACAGAGTTGTTCAAAATGTTGCAAGTTAAACTGCTTAAATCCACAGCCTATCATCCACAAACAGATGGCCAAACAGAAGTGGTAAATAGGTGTTTGGAAGGGTACCTGAGATGTATGACTGGGGAGAAACCTAAAGAGTGGGCCAAGTGGTTATCATTAGCTGAATTATGGTACAATTCTAATTTTCATACTTCCACTCTTACAACACCATTTGAAGCAGTTTATGGTCAGAGTCCACCATCACATGTACCATATATGGGGGGTTTAAGTAAGGTGGATGCAGTGGACAGAACACTTTTGGCAAGAGAACAAGCAATTGAGGTGTTGAAGTTTCATTTGTCAAGATCACAGAATAGGATGAAGCAGCAGGCTGATAAGAAGAGGTCTGAAAGAGTGTTTGTTGTGGGAGATTGGGTGTTTCTGAAGTTGCAGCCTCATAGACAAGTTTCCATTAGACAAGGAAAGCAAAACAAGTTTTCTCCCAAAATTTTTGGACCTTTCCAAGTGGTTGAAAGAATTGGCCAAGTTGCTTATAAACTGGAATTGCCTGCTTATGCTCAGATCCACAATGTGTTCCATGTCAGCCAATTAAAACTCTGCAAGGGCACTCCACAACCTTCACAGGTAGCTAAGTTGCCCAGTTGTGATAAGGATGGGGTGATTGAAGTACAACCTACAGCTATTTTGGACAGAAAAATGCTTAAGAAGAAGAATGTTGCTGTGGTATATGGCTTGGTGCAGTGGACTAATGGTAAAGTAGAGGATGCTACTTGGGAGCCATTAGCAGAATTATTTGAGAGGTTTCCTGAATTTGCTGCACAAGCTTGAGGACAAGCTTGTTTTTAAGGAGGGTGGACTGATAGAAGCTGTTAGTAACAAGTGTTGGCACGTGTGGTGCACATGCTCTACTCCACACATGTGACTAACAGAAATTGGTGCCTTTCCTTTAGTTTAAATAGTCCACAGCTTTGTCATTTACAAGCTAGCTTTGATAATACATTTTCTCTCAACTCTCTTGTATCTCATTGTAACAAATACACTCCCATAATCAAAGTAACTTTCGACTATCAATTCTCTCTTCTTGATTGTCCAAGTCTTTGACCCATTAACGAATCTTAACTGATTCCTAGTGGCATCTATCAATTTATCAGCACAATAGACGAAGACAAAGCAACTGAAACCATTATATTGTCAAGTCGTAGAGTTTTTTATCGTTTTTCTAGGTGCAAATATATTTTATTTTGTTTGAGAAAATAAAAAAGGTGATTCTACCTGAATATCACGAATAGATGCCTCCTCAATAGTTAATTTAGAGGCCACTTCTGCCACCTGTTTGTACTTCTCTTCATATTTCTTAGCAAGCATCTCTGCCTGGAATTAGATAATGACAAAGCGAAAAAACCAAAATCAAAAGATAGAAAAGATGAAGACATGATTTCAAATCGCCAATATACCTTATTTATCAGCTATCGCTCGTTCTGTAATCTCATTAAGGCGGTTATCACATTTGCATTTGTATAAAACCTGGTGAAGAAAGGAGGTGAGAACACATGCCTTCCCATATAATAGTGTATAATGCAGTAAATTTATGGGCAGGCATTGATCCATATATTGAGAAGAATGGCTACTCACGAGATCTTGCATTTTATTCCTGTAGAAGGCCATCTTTTCTCTAGAATCCAGAATTTCCTTTTTATCTTCAACCTTTTAACAACAATGGAAACCAATCGACAGTGAGCATTCTAAAGAGGATAAAACATGTCGCATGGATAAATTGACAGTATATGCGTAATTACATTCCAAATCTATCAGAAACAAATAAAACTTTACCACTTTTTCTGCTTGGGTTGTTGATAGTTAACCTAAACTTTGGGTTAAATATGTCAAGTTAAGAAAGTCTAGTATGTATTATGTAAATAAGTAGTTGGAGTCGGTTATTGACAATTAGAGTCGGTTATTGGAAAGGTGCTGTTTCATGAACAGACACACCGTTTCATAGTGTCGGTTCAATATGTATATATAGGGTCGAAGTGTTTGTAAAATTCGCATGAACAAAGATTAGCAATAAAATAGCAAGTTTATATAGTACCTGTGATTTGTTTATCATTAGTAAGATTTATTCCAACAATTGCCATCAGAGCCTAAGGCTTATCGATCAAGGGAAAAACGATTCCGGGAATCACTAGTAAGAAAGTAAGGAAGAACGATAAACATACCTTGAACGGAACCGGAGTTTGATCGGAGAAGGCGAATAGAACGGAGAAGACAACCAGACCAAAACCAGTGTTCCAAAAGATTAGAATCATTGTTCCCACTGAAAGCATAGATCGATTGTAGGAGAAGGAAAACCCTTTTTGATAATTATACCAACCGATTCCCAGAAAGAACGATTGAAGAAGATCGAAGCATACATCAGTGTTTGAGAAATCATTGGCGGAATTTGGGTAGTTGTGATCGATTGAAGGGAAGAGAAAGAAAGAAGCGTTTTTTGTTTTTTGGTGTCGACAACCATCAGGAAAAAAAGAAAGGGGCAATAGTTCTTAGCCAGAAAGTCAGAAGAAATAAGAAAGAAGATAAGGAGGAGTGGGAGATTTTTATTGGACCACAACAATTTTCAACAAATACTGATAAGTCTTCATTACTTTATCTTTTATATATTTCATTCTTAGAATTATATAAATTTTAAAGGAACTTAGGATACAATATTTTTTTTTAACAGTTAGTTATTTTGGAGATTTTTAATTGATTGAGGTTAGTCAAAAAGTAAGAAAGTAAGATTAAGTTTTTGTATATTTTCAATTTTTAGAGAACAAAAATCATTTCCTTTATATTAGAAAAATACAAAACTAGAAGTAAGAAATTGAACCCTTCTGGTTCATAAAGTACGAAGTAAGATCCAAACCATTGTGGTTCACATAGTAAGAAGTAAGTAGAAACCTATCGTTTTTAAGGAACCTTGTGTTTAACGAAACCTTGGTGTTTCAAAGTAAGTAAGAAAACTCTAGTGTTTCCAAAGTAAGTAAGTAAAAAAAAACGTTTAGCGTTTCAAAGTAAGTAAGTAAGTAAGAGAAAATCTATTGTTTCAAAGTAAGTAAGTAAGAGAAAAACCTAGTGTTTTTTTAGAAACCTTAGATTTTCACCAGTAAGAGAAACCTTAGCGTTTCACCAGTAAGAGGAAACCGTAGTGTTTTCACCAGTAAGAGAAACTTTTGTTTCAAAAGCAAGTAAGAAAGTACGCAAGTAAGAAAGCAACAAAGCATGAAGATAGGAGAATCATCTACATCAACTCGTGACCAAAACATAGCACTTCAATGTCCAAAACTCACCGAAACAAACTACACAACATGGGCAATTATGATGGAGACAATATTGAAGGCATATGGTCTTTGGGAAACGCTTGAAGATACAGAAAAAGTAGATGAAAGAAAGATGCATACAGCAAAAGCAATGATCCTCACAACATTGCCGGAAGATATTCTAATGCAAGTTGCACAATACTCAAAAGCAAAGGAAGTATGGGAATCAATTAAAGTACGATATATAGGAGCAGACCGAGTTCAGAAAGCACGCCTACAAACTTTAAGAAGCGAATTGGAGACCTTAAAAATGAAGACCGATGAAACCGTGAATGACTTTGCGGGAAAATTGGGAAGCATAAGAAGCAAGTGTAAAAGTCTTGGTTCTAACCTTAAAGACAAAGTACTAGTAGTAAAGTTGTTGAACTCCGTTCCAAAGAAGTTTCTACCAATTGTGGCATCTATCGAGCAATATTCAGAAATTGACAATATGATGTTTGAAGAAGCTGTTGGAAGACTAACTGCTTATGAAGAACGCCTCAAGAGTCAAGATGAACCGCAAGAAGATTACCAAAGCAAACTTCTAATGGCAAGTTCAAGTAATCAAGGACGTGGTAGAGGTCAAGGATGAAACTTTAGTAAAGAAGAAAGAGGACGTGGAAGAGGTACAAGTCGAGAACAAAGCAAGAAAGAAATGAGATGCTATGAATGTGGTGAATTTGGTCACTTTGCATACGAATGCACTAAATGGAAAGATAAAGACAAAAAGCAAGAAGCACATCTCATTTACCAAGCAAGTCAAAGCAAATTGAAGACCCACCTTAAACCAAAGTTTAGTTTAAGGGGGAGTGTTGATATTTAACCTAAACTTTGGGTTAAATATGTCAAGTTAAGAAAGTCTAGTATGTATTATGTAAATAAGTAGTTAGAGTCGGTTATTGACAGTTAAAGTCAGTTATTGGAAAGGTGTTGTTTCATGAACAGACACACCGTTTCATAGTGTCGGTTCAATATGTATATATAGGGTCGAAGTGTTTGTAAAATTCGCATGAACAAAGATTAGCAAGTATCAATAAAATAGCAAGTTTATATAGTACCTGTGATTTGTTTATCATTAGTAAGATTTATTCCAACATGGGTTGTCTCTAGAGCAACTGAACGAGAAGTATTTTGATCACCATTACCGAGCTGATGTGCATGAGAGTTATCCATGGAGGGCATCGGTCCTTTCGGCTGATTATATTGTATAGGTTGGGCACCAGGCATGGGAGGCCTCATATAGCATGCATCATTTGTTGGGCGCCAAGCATCCCTGGCTGCTGAGGTGCAGAACCTGAAGACAAAAGGTTCGATAACATTCAGAACAGGTTGTCTTCATCAATTTTTATTTTCTCAACTATCTGAAGGACCCTTACTAAAATTAGCATGTTTCAACCCAGCCCGTTTTGACACGTCTCAAGCCACTCGAATCCCCATTTTGAAACTCTAAATGTATGTCTACATGATGTATAGAGGTATACCAGGATTAGCTCCCCAACCAGCAGGTCTATAAGAAGGATTGGGTGGGCCTGATGAGGCGAAAAATGATCCGTTTTAGGGGGTCATTTAAGCCCGAATTCGACTTTATTTGATCAAATATTGCCCTAAATCGTTCCTTTTGTGATTTTAGGTGTTTGGAGAGTGAATTCTGGAAAAGAGGCTATTTTGGACGTTTTTGGAGCATAAAGTGAAGAAAACGACAAAGTACCAAATCCAAGCTGGAATTACAAGGTGACGGCGTCAAGGTTTACTCTTGATGGCGTCAGAGAGGATGAATATTTTACCGTAGGTTGTGAAGGCGTCAGATGAAGAGATGACGGCGTCAAAGTGGCCAAGAATATTTTACCGTAGGTGGTGACGGCGTCACCAAGGCCGTCACAATTGGATCTAGGGCGTCCGAGGAAGTTATTGGCGGCTGGCTGACGGCGTCAGAATTAACTCTTGACGCCGTCAGGACAATTTTCCTATATATAGTTTTCTAGTTTTTTCATTAAAAAAGGAGAAGTTTTGGTGAAACCCTAAAGACGATTTTGGTGCCTCTTTTACAGGTTTTTCAAGGGTTCCAAACCCTTGATACCTTGCATTGTAATTGAGATAAGTATACTCTTAATTCAATCAATATGTCTATGTGTTGGTTGTTTATCTTTTGTTCTTATCTTAATTCTACTATGCTAGGCTAGATTTACTTTGTGTTTGCTTAGATCTAATGAAACCTAGATGTTGATTATGTGTTAGTTACTTGTCTATTCTTGTTCTTGGATGAATGATATTATATGTTAGGCTTAAGAAAACTGGCAGATCTCCAAATGGTAACATGCTTGAATGACTTAAGAAACATGAACCGAGGCGTACTAGGTCTTTATTGGTTGTATTTAATGCATGAGCCACTGTTTACAATCCCTATAGTTGTGCTGGGTCATGGTGTAGGAGGAGATAAGAGCTCATAGAGTTGGGGAGTTATGTATGCCACCCCACGAATGGTATTAAGGAATACAATCCGTCATCCATACAAGTGTAACAAGTAATTGACATGTAAAAGATATCTAGGGAGTAATGAAGTCTAAGTAAACACAATTTCTCCAAATACTGCTCACAACCTTAGTTTAATATTAGTTTAATTTCATTTTCATTAGTTTAATTAGTTATAAAGTAGTTTTTGGGTTAGTTGAATAACAACTAATTCCGCCCACTCTTCCAAAACCCGAGATTTTACTTGCTTTCATAAAATATAAAAACACAAAAATAATCATCCTTCATCTCTAGAACTATTAATTAGGCTTTCTAATCCTAGCGACACTATTCCTAAGCTGAACGATCAATCCCCCGGTACTTGTCACTATACTATACTACAACGATCAGGTACACTGCCTGGTGGGGGTTGTAAGCCTCGCGAGATCCCTCGAGAGGTAAAGCAAGGTGCGATTCCCACGCATCAAGTTTTTGGCGCCGCAGCCCGGGGAATAGTTATTGTCTAGGTTAGGATTTCTTTTTATTAGGTCTACTTGCTAGATTCCTTTCTAGTAAGATTTTTATTTTTATTTTTAGGTCTTCTTTAGTCTATCTTATTTCTTCGTGCCTTTGTTCGTAACTCTTTACCATCCGACATCATGGAAGGTGGTA
Organism: Artemisia argyi; assembly: GCA_030686995.1. NCBI lineage: Eukaryota > Viridiplantae > Streptophyta > Magnoliopsida > Asterales > Asteraceae > Artemisia > Artemisia argyi. The sequence continues at coordinate 10,937,444 of CM060684.1, forward strand.
ACATCTTTGAACCTGTCATCCCACCACAACAAAACCCAACCATTTTGAGCAAATCGGTTTTGAAAGAGTCCGAAAATGAGGATGCTATAAGTAGGGATAGCAACCAACCCGAGGGGAACTACTATAAGCTTTTCAAAATCCCCTGTACCATTGAGGGAAAGGTCTCAATTAGTAGCCATATAGATCCTAGCTTCTTGGTCAGCATAATCCCACTTTCTCTATACCACAAAACCTTCCCAGAGGACGTCGTATGCAAGAAAGTAATAGAGAATGTATCAATTAGGATTGGAGGATTTGATTACGATACTGACTTCACCGTGGTTGATGACGTGGACCCTCTCGCCAACCAAGCATTGACCAACCTCGTCCTTGGGATACCATTTATCAATGAATCGGGAGCAATCCTTGATGAGAAAGATGGTAGTGTATTATTCACCAATGGTGTTAGAACGGTAGTTTTTCGTAGGGATGGTGAGGAAGTCTATGAGTATCGTCCCTCCCTTGAAGGGAATCCATACGGGTCAAAGGGAGGAGAGTTGAAAAAGATCAAACGACGAAATCCGAATAACCTAAAAATCCCCTGCATGATTGGTCACAAACACTTCGAGAACGTGTACATTAATGTATTCTTGCCAAAGAATTTCATGTCGTTATTTCACTATAACAATATCTGCAGATGGGGGATGATTTACAAGGGAGAGAAGGTGGTTGGTAAGGATCATGAAATCCAAGTGTTCATAGGAAATATGGCATTCACTATGGAGTTCACAATTGTGGACAACATAGAAGACTTTGTTGACCCTAGGTTATCGCAAGTTGTATTTGGAGCGCCCTTTTGTGAAATCACTAAGTTGATAGTGGATGACTTGAACGGAATCATGACTTTCACTGACGGGATTAGGAGGATTTCATACCAAACGCCATACAAAAGAAGAGACCTTAGGGAGATAGATTGCGACGGGCTCGATGTTATGAGCTCCCAACTGGTTTTGTGTGATGACGATGTTAGAAGAGGTTGTAGAAATGTTTCTGATCTATCTTGTGGGTTCTTTAAGGATGTTAGTAAGCTTGGCTCTAAGTATCGAAAGGATGTTTTAGAATTTGAAGATCCAAAGTACTTACACTATGAGAGCGACACTAGTTTAGAAGATGACCTAGGTAGTGGAACCAATGATGAAATCACGTAGTAACCCCCGACTTTGAGTCTAGCTACAAGACTCGTAAATAAAGAAAAGCGGTTCTTGGGAGGCAACCCATGTTTTGTGTGATTTTAATTGTTTGATTGTTATTTGCTTCCGTATGCATGTTTTATTTTTATTGTTGGTTGATCATGTTTCTCAATTAAAATGTGAAATACTTTATTATGTTGTTTTGCCTAGTCTCAACTTCAACCTAAAGGTATTTTTGCAAAAGATAAGTGTAAGGGGAAACCCCAAATATGTTTTTAAGAAACAAACCGATCATGATTTTCCACAATATTTAATGAACATGTATATTCGTATTTGTTAGAGTCAAATGCTTGTATCGAGTCATAATGAAGTTTTGCAGGATTTTCCAGGAAGTAGGACAAGGTTTTTCCAGAAATTTTCCGGAAACTTAACATAAAGATTTCTGCAGGTCCATTCTGACGGCGTCAGGCAATTGCTCTTGACGGCGTCAGGAGTAAAAATCTGGAAATTTTACCGGTTTTATTTTTCTAACGGAGTCTTATGGTTTTTGTGAATTATTAAGTTTTATAATCTCCAGGAAATCTGCAAACTTCATTCCACAAGCATTATATCTTACTTTGTTTTCTAGGATTTAGTAACTTATATAGGATGCCGCCGATTTTACGCGAGGTTGCCTTGTCTATTGTTGTCAGGTTTTACAGGTTATTTAAGACAAGAAGATGATTTATATTCTGGAAGGGAAGCTTTGATTGCTCATTTTCTTGGAGGAAGAATTAACCTGGTCAACCTAAAATCCATACCGAGCGAATCAGGGGAGTATTTGATTTCATTCTCTTTACTTTCAACTTTTACATTCTTTACTTGAACATTGGGGACAATGTTCATCCTAAGTGTAAGGGGAGGGTAAAAAGATAATACCTTACATATGCACTTTCGCTTGAGTTTGTTTTGTTTGATAGTAGATGTGTAATAAAACTATGAGAAATACTTGTTAGTGTAATTTTAGCGCCAAATTTAAATTTTTTTACAACATTTAGGAGTGAAACTTTAGCCATAGCAAGCGTCTCATGGATAGGAGGTTGTATGACTAGCACATAACCGTATATTCAGAAAAATTTTCCACCCAAAGATGTGAGGTTCGCCTTTAGTTTTGATAGGAAAAGCATTCATTATTGGTGCTTATGAGTGTACCGGTAGCATTTAGATTCTAGAACTTGCGTTAGTGATGCATCCCGAGACCGCTAGTGAGACTACATTCGTGTGGTAGGATTTACTACATGATAAGAGGCATTAAGATTACCCTTGTGTTAAACCCGTATTATAATTACTTGACCATTTAAGTCATATTACTTGGCTAGTTAAGTCAACTAATTTTTCCCACACCCTTAGCGTTGTACTCATTTTTAGTACACGATACCCCTAGTACACCCCTCCGAGCCTGTCTTTCGTTTCTAACTTTAAGCATTTTACTTAAAGGAAGAATTTGTTACACCCCACTTAAATGTACACCCAAATCGCCTTAGCCTTCCGTGCATGCGCTCATTTTTAGTGCATTATTGTTATTTGTTAAACCCTAAGTTAACTTTCTAATTGATTACATGGTTGCTAAGTCGAGTCATATCCTTGTACATATTGTTTTGGGACGATTGGGACTCATGGGTAAGTACTTATTTTATGGAGTAATGGGGAAGAACAACATATATTACCCCCATATGTACGTTAATCTTAAAAGTGCTCCAAGTGTTTTGATTTTCTTAATTCGAGTCATTAGAATAGTTTAATGTAAAGTATGTAAAGATTCAAGTGTAAGGGGAATTCCCATTCCCTATGATGTATTATTTTGGATGGTAGGGTAAGAGTGTATGAATGAAAAAAAAAAAAAAAAAAAAATAGAAAAAGGAAAAAGAAAGAGAAAAAAAAAACATACGGACTACCATCCCATTTTTATTCTATGTTCATTTTATGTTTTTGTTATTTTTCATTTATTAGCTTAAGTCGAGTCTAGTCTTGGCTTAGCAACGCCATCTTGTACATGTAATTAACCAAGATTGTTAACTCGCCACCAGTAAAACTTCCTTTATCCAACAAAACCGTGTAATTCATATCCCTACACCTAATGTTATAACCCTTTTAAAAGACCTCTTTGATAGTTTATCCTAGGTGCTTACGCCATGGGGTGGAGGTTTGATCCTTTCCCAAGCCTATGGTAATCTATTTTGTTATGACAGGTAGTGAGAGATATCTTCCATTTCCATAATGTTATATTACTTTATTACACCCGAGAGATGTGAGTATCTAAACACTATTTGTGAGGTGCTTGTGTATGACCTCCGTGCTTGTCTATTGGTCTTTTGTGGAACGATTATTTGTTGTAATTACTTTTATATTAGTGTTAAATGACCCCTAACTTGTCTTTTGAGTAGAATAAAAGCTCATTTGCTTGAGGACAAGCAAATCTCAAGTGTAAGGGTATATGATGAGGCGAAAAATGATCCGTTTTTAGGGGGTCATTTAAGCCCGAATTCGACTTTATTTGATCAAATATTGCCCTAAATCGTTCCTTTTGTGATTTTAGGTGTTTGGAGAGTGAATTCTGGAAAAGAGGCTATTTTGGACGTTTTTGGAGCATAAAGTGAAGAAAACGACAAAGTACCAAATCCAAGCTGGAATTACAAGGTGACGGCGTCAAGGTTTACTCTTGACGGCGTCAGAGAGGATGAATATTTTACCGTAGGTTGTGAAGGCGTCAGATGAAGAGATGACGGCGTCAAAGTGGCCAAGAATATTTTACCGTAGGTGGTGACGGCGTCACCAAGGCCGTCACAATTGGATCTAGGGCGTCCGAGGAAGTTATTGGCAGCTGGCTGACGGCGTCAGAATTAACTCTTGACGCCGTCAGGACGATTTTCCTATATATAGTTTTCTAGTTTTTTCATTAAAAAAGGAGAAGTTTTGGTGAAACCCTAAAGACGATTTTGGTGCCTCTTTTACAGGTTTTTCAAGGGTTCCAAACCCTTGATACCTTGCATTGTAATTGAGATAAGTATACTCTTAATTCAATCAATATGTCTATGTGTTGGTTGTTTATCTTTTGTTCTTATCTTAATTCTACTATGCTAGGCTAGATTTACTTTGTGTTTGCTTAGATCTAATGAAACCTAGATGTTGATTATGTGTTAGTTACTTGTCTATTCTTGTTCTTGGATGAATGATATTATATGTTAGGCTTAAGAAAACTGGCAGATCTCCAAATGGTAACATGCTTGAACGTCTTAAGAAACATGAACAGAGGCGTACTAGGTCTTTATTGGTTGTATTTAATGCATGAGCCACTGTTTACAATCCCTATAGTTGTGCTGGGTCATGGTGTAGGAGGAGATAAGAGCTCATAGAGTTGGGGAGTTATGTATGCCACCCCACGAATGGTATTAAGGAATACAATCCGTCATCCATACAAGTGTAACAAGTAATTGACATGTAAAAGATATCTAGGGAGTAATGAAGTCTAAGTAAACACAATTTCTCCAAATACTGCTCACAACCTTAGTTTAATATTAGTTTAATTTCATTTTCATTAGTTTAATTAGTTATAAAGTAGTTTTTGGGTTAGTTGAATAACAACTAATTCCGCCCACTCTTCCAAAACCCGAGATTTTACTTGCTTTCATAAAATATAAAAACACAAAAATAATCATCCTTCATCTCTAGAACTATTAATTAGGCTTTCTAATCCTAGCGACACTATTCCTAAGCTGAACGATCAATCCCCCGGTACTTGTCACTATACTATACTACAACGATCAGGTACACTGCCTGGTGGGGGTTGTAAGCCTCGCGAGATCCCTCGAGAGGTAAAGCAAGGTGCGATTCCCACGCATCAGGGCCCGTGAGAGACAGCAGAGTTTCATCAAGCAAGACATTACTAGGAAGTGTTGGTGGAAGATTATGGCCTTCTCTGTACCGCTCCATCAGATAGAGAGCGATACAGAACTCCCTCAGGGAAAGCATGCTGTCATTATCTTGATCAGACAAGTCCCACACCTGTTTCAGAATTTTAGTGGAAGAACAACAACAACATTACGGCTCGTCGTTTTTATAGGAAATCGAGTAAATCATTTACCTCTTGGTAGTCTCCAACTTAAAAATAAGCTACGAGCCTGATCACCAGATGGTCTAGGAGCTGTGAAATATGAGGATGATAGTGGCTCTTGGGGTTTTGGTACAGTAGCCCCAATACCTCTGCCCCCAAGCCAATCACCTAAGACATTTGAATTTTTGATAGACCAGGACCAGCCAGACCACCACCAGACGGAAAACTAGGACCTCCGACACCCTGTGATAGAAGAGGGCCGCTTTGAGGTGGTGGCCTCATTGATTGATTTCCTTGAGGTGCAAAATACTGTGCACAAGGTGGGGCAACTGAAGGAGGAGCCATTGATTTTTTTTTTTTTTTTTTTTTTTTTTGGAACAGCAGAAAATTTTATTGAACAAAATCTAGCAAGAAGCTAGAAAAAATAAAGGATTACAATGTTTTAATACAAGCTGAAACAGGATTAGTTAACCAGGCTAGCCAAGTAGGATTTAAACTCTTATTCCGGTGACAAATCCATGAATGAGATAAGATCTGAATCTCTTCCATTAGAGTGTCTTTGCGTGGCGGCTTCGGATCAAAACAAACTCTATTACGATATCTCCAAATAGTCCAAGTGGTTGTGCAAATGACAACATCAAAACAGACTTTTGTCAATGTTTCAAGGGGAACCGAATGGCTCCATGACAGAAGATCGTGAAGTTGTCTTGGATATTCGCCTAAGCCCCACCACTTTTTAATCATTATCCAAATATCCTTCGCAACCATACATTCAACAAAAAGATGTTGCGCTGTTTCGAGGGCTTCATCGCATAAAGGACATCGGGTCGAATGTAGGTCTATACCGCGAGTATCAAGGTTTCAACGTGTTGGAAGACGATCCAATCTAAGGAGCCATTGAATTAGGAGGGCCCTGTGATCTTATGTTGAAATTTTGAGTTGGCATTGGATTAACAACCCCGGGCTGTTGTGTAGGAGGCCGTGGGGCCATTGAATTAATATTCCCAGGCTGTTGTGTGGGAGGACGTGGTGCCATTGGATTTGGTTGAGCTGGAGGCAGAGCTGCAAGATTAATCTGTGGAGCAGGGATTTTAGATGAAGCAGGTCCATATAATGCCGCCTTTACTATATCTGGTGTTAGTTCTCTTTTAATTTGTGCAACAGTTACAAGCTTAAGAGCGTTATAGAATTCCTGATGGCCAAGGAAGCCGGTGCGGTTCTGATCAGCGTGCTGCCATATCTGCAATCAAATACAATAATATATTATCATAAGAAACATGACCCAGATGGCCAGATGCATGGATAAACTGTTTATTTTTGTCAAAGTGTAGTCCTATAATCTTCTTAGGATTGTAATTTGTAAACATAGATAGTATTCAATCAGAGATCAAAGACATACAAGAAGAATGAGAGACTATTCACATCTAACACAGTAATGTTGTATACATAGTAACTAGTAAGAGGAGTTATTTTGTAAACAGTCTAGATGCAAAAGTTTTGACTCATCTATCTAACGTAGGTCGACTGGGGTTTCATTATCTCCAAGTCGAATGGGTCAAACAGGTCAAAAGTTGCTCAAGCATTTTCACATCTTACAGCGACCCAAAATCATTTCATCAAACTAGTAATCAAATTTAATACATTTGTTATTTTTAATATTATAGGAGAGTGGCCAAGCCTGTTAACCCTTCTTACTAGAATGTGAATAACATTTAGATATGCAGCTAAACGCTCGCCTAAATATAGATTTCATGTCTAGCTTAACCTCGAAAGTGAGATCGCACCTGGCTCAACTGTTCATGGGTAGAGACTAGAGAGCACTAACCAGTGCAAAACTCTTTATGTTGGTATCATTATCACTTGTTATCAAAGGATTACTCTAAGGAACTATCAGATGGTTTGGACCAAATTGTAAGTTGGAAGACCTTTACACTTAAAAAATTGGAAAAACATTGGACCAGTAATCATTATCCTGGCATTGTCTCCCCATCATGCCTCCTCGTTTTCATACAGGAATCAAGTTCAACAGTTATATCAAAACTATTACTAGCCTCATCCAGCACGTGCCAAGAGCAATATTACATTTACATTTTCGGGTCCATTAGCAATCAACCACTACGCCTTTTGTATGTATAAAAGACCAAGATTAATCTTGACTTTCACTGTCATATCGCCATCTTCTATAAAACAGGCTCATTTATAACTTCTTAGCAGAATTGCACAGTTTCCACTTGATGTTATTTAACGAACATTGCAACATTTCACAAATTGTTATAAAAATGGTTTGGGATAAAGGTAACTAGTTGATTGTGATTGTTGCAATTCATTGATATAATTGGGCATGTTTTAAAAAAGTCATTATATAAGATATCATCGACAAACATTTCTAGAACAACATGTAACTGCATATAGAGTTTGTCTCGAAACTTTCATTTCACGGGACACAGTGAGTATTCATCATTTCATTTCAGTTTGCAATATGCAAAATTGGAAAGCTTGACCAACGTGAAAATGATGAAACTCACTTTTCTAGGGTTACAATAAGTATTAATCTGACCATGGGCAGAAGTCAAAACATCCAAAAATTTTAAATAATTATATTCAACACACGAAGTTTGCTAGAAAAGCATCATTCCTCCTATTCAAACTATAAGGGTCAAATGTGTGTAACCCTTACAACCAAAGCAACAAGTTGGCCAAGTAACATTCGAGTTAAACACATGATGAGACATTATTAATAGCCCGTTTGTAGGCTTCAAAACAAGAGTTGAGATAAATATAGATCTCATATTTGTCATAGAGTAAAAGAACCTATCTTAGCCATCCATTTTTCATCTAGATTAATAAAAAACCATTTTTCACCCTCTTTTTAAAAACAATATATACTTTCGACGAATACACAATCGTGACGAGAATTAAATTATCTATCTATAGATATGCATTTTTTATACTTTTGACGATTTTTTTTTTTTAGTTTTCGCCCAGAAAAATCACATATGATTTGTAAAAATCACATGTGATTTTTCCAAATCACATGTGATTTTTCCAAATCACATGTGATTTTTCTGGACGGAAATTTTGAAGGAAAAAAATCGTTGAAAGTATATAATAATGCATATCTATAGATAGATAATTTAATTCTCGCCGCGATGATTTTATTTTTTTAACGATAAACGGTGTTACAATATTAGTCTCTATATTAGCTTATGAATAAGTTTAGGGGTCTTAGTGTTAAACTCTATTACCTATGTATGTGTCGGTATGTTTGGCTTGTGTCCCAAGCCCAAGACCACCATTTCTTTCCTTTTCATTGTATCAGCCAACTTGATTCCTAGGCGGTTTAGGATTCGGTTTCTTACCCCCTCATTCTCTATAAATAGAGATGAGGGGGTGAGAGTTTATGTACGTTCATTCTTTCATACTAATCAAGAATCGATTAGGGTACTTACTTGTGCAAAGCTTCTCTACTTTTCTGTCGATACATATTGTCTTCAAGATCGTTGTCATTCCGCTCTAGTAATCAGGTTGTTGGTCGACACGACTTAACAAACGGTTTACGTGATATTTAAGTTTTAAAAAAATAATGAAAGTTTATATTTTTTGTTTTGATAAAAAAAAAAAATAGTCGTTAGTTGAACTTTTGCCCTCAAAACAATTTACTATATTTTTTGTGACGTTTTTACAGCTTGATAATCCCTTTTTGACTAGCGATTATCACTTCGCGTACCTAATTGCATGTCCTTATTTAACTAAAGTAAACCGAAACTGTAAATTACCTATCGACCCTATTTATTCCTTTTAACCCTAGTAAAAACCTTTTTACACCGTACGCTTTTCATATCATAAAACAACGTTCATCATGTCTCCCAACTCATGTTGCTGTAAATGTAATTGTTCCAATATAGCTAAAGATCAAAAGGGTATCTATCTTTTATCTCTTTTTATTCCATGTTATATGTGCATGTTCTAGTGCTTTAATTGATTGGCACACTCAAAAAATTGATTGGACACTCAATGTACAAACAGTTAAAGCAATTTATATTTACACTATAACTGTTTAATACATTGTTTGGAGTGTCTCAATCAAATGTGATTTACATATATATATATATATACTTCTTGTTTCGGTTTTCTATGTTTTTTCTTTGCAAAATTCACATGAAGTGTGTGTTTTGGAAAAGAAAATCACATGTAACATTTATATAGTTCATAATGTGCAAGAATGTTGTTTTTAGTAATCAATATTCGTCAAAAGTGATCATGAGTGTATTAATTTTTTTCTAACTTATTTTTATGCATTACAATAAGGGAAACATGTTGCTGTATTGTTGGTCTTTACTTTTGGTAACCATGATTTTCGAGATTTTGACCAACTAATCTATGAGGTTTGAACACCGCCACAGGGTAAAACTAGAGGTGGCAAAACGGGCGGTTCGGGCGGGCACGGGCCACGGTTCAAACGGGCTAGGGCTAAACGGCCGCATGTTATACGAATCGCTTTAGAAAAGACCCAAAACGACAGAAATAAAATTTTAAAACATAACACATCATTTATATTTATAAAATTAAATATATTATAACTATAAGTTTTTCTTTAAAAACAATTGTAATGTTCTTAAATTGAGAGAAAAATGTGTCCGGTTGTGCCCATTTAACTTTTAAATGGGCAATATGCCCATTTCAAAAAAAGAATGGGTTAAATGTGCCCAAATTGCCCCTTTTTTTTTTTTTTTTTTTAATTTCGTGCACAAAAATTGCCACCTCTAGCCCTTTTAAGGAGGTTGGCGTGACCACTTCAAAGTTGTTTGCAGTTACCAAGATTTGAACATGTGACCTGTCACGTCTTAGTGATGATAGCCACCCCCGAGTGTGGTTGAATTTGTAGCTCATTCTAACAAAAAGTTCAAAACCACAATCAATGTAGCCTAGCTTGTGGTTAGGCGTACTGATGTCTTGTGATCTTAGGTTCAAAAATCATCACTAGATACACATATTGAGGGTGGCCATATATGGAAATAGTCGGACATGGTCATGGGGGAATTCCGATTAGGTTGCATACATCAACTCGTCCTCCCGGGGAAAACCTAATCCATTTTTTTAAGGAAAAGTTCAAGGGCAAATAATAAAAAAAGGTAATATACTTGCCACAATTTCATCGAATGGGTAGTGAACTATTTTTTTTATTTTGAAGGTAATTTTCTTTCAAAATCATCATCTTTAGGGTATTTTGTAAAAATTTTGGACAATTTTGCCCCTCATAGCTAATACAAATTTTTTTTCCCGAAGGGCAAAATTGTCCAAAATTTTTGCAAAATACCCTAAAGATAATGAATTTGAAAGAAAATTACCCTCAAAATGAAAAAAAAAAAAAAATAGTTCACTACCCATTCGATGAATTTGAGGCAAGTATATTACCTTTTAATATCATTTGCCCAAAGTTCAATGGGGTCTGTCCTTGAGCTTTAAACAGTTGGCTTTTTTGGCCTCTGATTTTCAATACCTTTCACAATTTCACAAAACAAAGAAAAATATGATAAAAGGAAAACATGTGTATATTGTATGACTGTGTGGTTATTAGGTTCTTAAGTTTAGTAGACATGTGTTGGTTTCTTGTTGAAATAGTCAAGTGTATGTATTTTTGAGAAAGACGGTTCTCCTTCGTTTTCTGTTTAGTTAGTTTCTCATTGATCGGAGATGAAAAGAAATTGCAAGAAGTTGTAGAAGCTATTAACGAGCAACATGCCAAAGACTTTGAGAAAACATGCAAAGACTTTACGAATTGGGTTTCCAAGCAATCTTTGCCTGTCGAAGCTGCTATCACAACCCTTACTGGCTCCTTCCGAGGAGCTGTCATGGGTGTTGTTGTCGATTTTCTCTTCGAGGGTGCATGCTCTGCTGGTTCCATTCAATCACCTTCGAAAGGCGGAACCATTAGACCAGAGGTATACAGATTTACCGTGACATTTTGTATAATTAAATATTAGGTTTTCACGTTTTAACTAATCTTTTGTTGTATGTGCAGGTTCTTACTTTCATAGGAGGGTACAAACCTTTGGTACAATCTTTCATATTAGGAAGAACCATGGAACAAGCTCGTAATTTTGCTGTTATGACAGGTGTTAATGCGGGCATATCTTGTGTCATGAAAAGATTAAGAGGAAAGGAGGATATGCAGACACGGTAAGCTTAATAATTTGCAGTTCCTTTAAATGTAGATAATGCGTAAAAAATATGTTGTTTTTGGTTTTAAATATGATTTTGTACTCATATATGTTTTTTCGTTACAGTATGGTTTCAGGGTTTGGTTCCGGAGTCATGGTATCATTGGTTAGCGGCATGAGGGGTCCGAGTGTAATGTCCATTGGTGTTCTATTTGCAGCTGTCAATTGTGCAATGTTAAAGGTGATCATATTACTTTTTCCTCCACATTTCTGTTTCACAGGTTGTATGGGAGGATTCTCCAGGATCGAATGATCATAACAACAACATGTAACAATCATATAAGAATCGAAATAAAAATAGAGAAACAAGAAAGATAGGTTGACCCCTATAACTGATATTGATAAATATGAATGGGTTACTTTGTTTTACAGAATTCCTAATCTATATATACATGATGAAACGTTGTCTTCAAGAGACATAACTATTCATATAAAACATTGCAACCCTAAACTAAACGTTATATTGTTTCTGAAACCTAATAACCGTTGTAAAACTAACTGCCATCTATTGGGTTTTGTAGGCCTGCAAGTTTGCAGCCCATGACAGAAAAGTTATGCGGCCTTTTCTTGTAAAACAAAGATTAATGGATTAAACTTTCCAACAATTTCCTATGAAAGTTTTTTAGTCTGATATTTTCAATTTATTTAGTCATAAACGGGTCAATTGGGTTTATCCAGTGACCCGTTGAAATCTGAATACCAAATTATCCGTTTTGACCCACACCTACATGCAGTTAGAGGAACAAGCCTCACATCAACAAGAAAAAGATATTGGGCCTGATAAAACAAAAGGCATGTTTTCTAGTATTGGAATTGGTTTCGGTCTTGATCATTATCCGATGAGCTTTAATAGAGGCCTGTTAACCGAGAACACTCTCCCATCACAAACTGACAGGTAAGTTATACTTCAAATACTTGTGGTTCTTGTTATATAATCTAGTGAAAATACTACTCAAGATTAAACTTTCTTTTTACGGTGTTTCGTGTTTTCAGGAATGGGATGAAGTAAGGAGGTAGGAAGGCATGTTCGAGATTTTCCTGATCTCACATCAGACGCTACTGATGAGGCATATAAGTTGAAGAGTGAACTTCAGAAACTTGCACACTGTGACATTCAAATTAAGTTACTACATTAGAGTAGATAATAGCTTGGCACTGCATTACATATGGTAAATTTTTGTGGGAAGATATATGTTCAATATGTCGTAATTGATGATTTGGGGAGAACTTCCCCACATGTGTTATATTCATAAAATGGTTTCTTTGATGTGCATCACAGGATATTAGTCACATTACTTGTCGTCTCGCAACTATTTGAAGCTACAAAGAATAGATCCGGATAATTGGTTCTAAAAGATGTATCACATTGCATTCCTAATACATACAAACGTATATTATCTTGTCTATACATAGATCATGACCTAAAATTTCTTTAAAGACATCATACAAGAACCATCCACAACATTGACACGTTATCTTTGAGCTTGAGTTTGATAATACTAGAAGTATTCTGTGTTTTACAAAACTGGTATCTTAATTTTATTTTATTTTTTTATTTTTATTTTTATTATTATTTTTATTTTATTTTTTTGGTTTGTTTGGAAAATGCAAGTATGTTTTACTTGCAGGTAAACAGGTCAAAGTTTAACTTGAATATCAAACCTGTCAAATGGGACAAAAGTAGCAAAAGGGTGTCAATGGCATAACAGTAAAATACGGAGTATGAAATTAAGTTAAAATTAAAGAGGACAACTGCAAATACCTATATAATTCAAATCAAATCGATTGGATTGGGTTGACCCGAGACATAATGCCATACTGCATTGCATACAACAAACAAAAATTGCATTGCAGCACATAAAATAAACATAGATAGCATGAAACGACAACTTTCTCAAGATTGCATTCCAGCAACAATTGGATTTAAAAAAAAAAAAAAAAAAAAAAAAAAAAAAAAAAAAAAAAAAAAAAAAAAAAAAAATCAATGCAGATTGCATCAGAGAATCCAGTATTCAACTAACAATCTCGACTCTCAAAGGGCATTATTCAGCAGAGCAATAGCTTATGACCTTATCAGGTTTAAACATACTATCTTAGGAAAAACTTAAGCTGTAAGTATGTTTCATAATCAAGGATTGCTAAATTTTACGGGTCAACTTTATGCTAAAGATGCAACACGTCAGATGGAGCATAAGTTGCGCAAATTTTCAATCACATAAAAGTTTATGCCAGACAGATTACACTATACAAAGATAGAATTAAACAGCATATAACTTCCAACAGATTGCATTTCAACACCAGTTACTAACAAAAGTCGGTACATCTTGCATTGCATCAACTACCATACACGAGTTCAGTTCTACCTTATTCACATCATTACTCTACCAAATCTCAAACACTAATTCTACCTTAGTCCCAAACCTTGCAAGTAAACATACTCAAAAGATGATGATCCTACTGTTAACCCAAGAAACTTACTCAAATGACGATTTTGCTATCAAACTTCTTGCATCAAAGGGTGTACTTCCAAGTTACGTGCACGTTTCTCCTTCCTTAACCTCAAGTAGACAAGAAAGTTGTAAACAATAGTGATCAAAATGGTTCCAACAATGACGGATAGCTTAATCCAAAAGAACTTGATGGGAATGAATAATGATAGCGCTATTGGTATAGGTGTAAGACTAGTCGAGTAATCACTAATAGGGCGGTCAAACTCTCTAAGACCTTCTGTTTTGAAAAAACCATTCTTCCAGCAAACAAAGCAAAGCATAGCTGCAGTCCCGAAGAAAACAAATATGAGTAAATAGCCAACCCAATCAAGATTTTCGGGGAGAGCAAACACCAAGAGAAGTGAAACATTTGAAAGGGGTCCCGAGAAACCAGAGATGGCTTGTAGGATGGTAAGATATGAATCCCTCGGTGAGAAGTAGTTTTGTGTATAGATCAAAAACCCGGAAGTCAAAGTGAGTGATATGGCAACAATGGATATGATCATGAGCACACAGTGAGTTTTGAAAGGCGATTGTTCTTCCTCATGAATAAATGATAGTATCATCAAGTAGAGGGAAGTCCAGTAACTCAAAAAGACTGTAACCGTATATCTGTCCAGAAACCTGCAACATCACAAAGGAAACTTAGATCAACATGTTATGAACCAAAAATAAAAACCAGTACACACATTTGCAGTGGAAGTGCTGTCGTTTTAATAGGATGCTAAAGTGTGTGTAAGTATACGTCGTCAACTCTGCATAACAGAAATGTTTAACAAAAGTATGTCCAGCTTAGCGGCGAATGTAGCTATAGTACTCTCAGTACATCAAGACCAATGTTCTACTCTTATCCACTATCTACGATTGCTTATTTAAGTTTCGAGATCTATCAAACATCCCTTAAACTTTTAGAAAAAATATATCAGACAACCCATAATTTTATAATATACTTTTGTTTATACCTTTGACATTGTATCTTAATCTTAAGTTTAACATAAATAACCAATAATCTATTATTGTTATTGTTATTATTACTATTACAATTTTTCGAAAACACACACTCACAAAGTCACAAACATGTTTATACACATATGACTTGGTTAACGGGGCGTTTGGGTAAGCTTATTTAAAGTGCTTCATAGCTTATTGTATCTTGGAAAAGCGATTAAGCACTTTGAAGGTGTTTGGTTAAGCTTATGTCAAAAAACTTGTATCACTTTTGGGAAGGAAATAAACTAATACGAGTAATAATAGAGAAATCACTAGGAGGCCTAAACTCAAGCCTAATTCTTCCGTGCCTAAACTAATGTGTCATTAGCTCAATGTTTATACAATTACGTGGGTCCTTCTGTTACAGCCAATGCAAATTTGACACATAGGGTGTGTTTGGGAAAATTAGTAGTTGTATTTTTCTATAAAAACGTTTGGTAACGTAGTTCTGGTTGTAATTATAATGTGTAAACAGCTCCTAAAATAATGTGTCATTAGCTTGCTATTTATACAATTAAGTGTTTGGAAATACAGCATTAGGAAAACATAAATAAAGCTACTTGCTATTCGCCTATTTGTCAAACGAGCATTAAATATTACCACGCCCAACGCTCCTAAACGCTATGCGCCAAACACACCCATAGTTTTAGGCATAAAATTATGCATGAACTTTGGTAACCGCATTTTTCTATCTTTTTAGTCGACTAATCCACGGAGACTCAAACCGTTTAAAGCCTCCCCCCCCCCCCCCCCCCTCTCTTCTCTTGTAGAAGGACAAATGACGAAATTAAGTAAGTTTTTATTTGTTTATAGCGCACATACAACAACAACAACAATACCCAATCCTGCCAGAGCCTTACCCAACCCAAGGTATACACTATTATGAATAGTAATATTGGGGGTGACTGTTTCGGCTTATATAGCTGGCTTATGGCATATTTGGTTTTGGGCTTATGTTTCATAAGCTCATTTTTCGTAGCTTATTTTGAAACTTTTTGCCTTATATAAGCTTATCATGTCATGATAAAATTATAAAAAAATTTCAAAATAAGCCACAAAAAGTGAGCTTACAAAACATAAGCCGAAAACCAAATAAGCCATAAGCCGGCTATATAAGCCGAAACAAACACCCCCTTATTATACGTAAATGTAATGAGGTTGAAAATGATAACTGCGCTTACGGTGGTTTGATGGTGGAAGAGGGTGGCGCGTGTTTGAGGGTGGCGCGTGAGTGGTCATGTTTTCCGGTGAGAAGAGGTGACGAAGAATTGGACTCCATTTTAGTGTCAGTGTGTGGTAGCATCGACTAGAGTTATAGTTTAAATAATCCGGCCATTGACCAAGGCTTGTTTTGGCTCAAATAAGGGTGGCAATTTTGTGACGCGTCATGAAAACCGACTTGAAATCAATATAAAAAATTAACAGGTTCGGGTTTAGTGTAAATAGATTTTGAATCGACTCATCTAACCCATTATTAAACACGTCAGTTTTGGTTAAGTATAGGTTAATCGGGTTAACCCGTCAGCCCGTTTAACTTTTTTTTTTTTTTTTTTTAAATTAAAATTTTATGTATATTTTATTTTTGGTAAAAAGCTAGAACTTTCGGGCTTTTTTTTAAACTTTTCAAAAAACCTATCTTTCAGGCTTTTGGTTGGCCTTTCCGGCTTTGGTGAAAAATATAATAACCATTTAGGCTTGTTGGGTCGGGTCGGGCTTTCGTCCGAGCTTTTTTGAACCGAGTGCTTTCGGGCTTTTCCGGGATGGACCTAAGCCCAGGCTCGGGCTTTAGTCCATCTGTGCATCTCTAGCATCGACTATGGGTGTTTTTGGTGTTGACAGTATAGAGCATTTAGGAGCAGTGATTTTTGTGATTTTTAATGCTCGTTTGGCAAACACTAAGTAGTTTTATCTATTTTTTCATAATACCTTTTTCAATGCTTAATGGAATAGTATTTTATGAGCGTTGAACATTTAGAAGTTGTTTTATACATTATAATTATAACTACAATTACTTTACCAAACATTTTTATAAAAAAAATTAAATACAGTTACTGCTGACAACTATTGCTCACTGCTACAACTTACTGTGTCATTGATACTGCTATTTTTACCAAACACACTCTATGTATAGACTATTTATACTAACTTTAATTTGTGAGCGTAATTTTTTTTAGTGTATATATAGGCTTGGAGTAAGAGAGAGTCTAAAAAGTTAGTGATTTAAATTGTAATTAATTAGTTAAGTATATATTCTCTTCGTCTCAACATTATTGTCCAAAAAAGAAGAAAAAAATGCATTTATTGCTGATTTGCTGCTTTGATTTTTGTAAAAGTTATTAAAATGCAGTCTTGACTATTAATTAGTGATTTCTTTTAACTTTGTAAATAGTAATTCTGATTAGGGATAGTAAGGTAAAGTAAAACAATCTTATATATTTAGGCATGAATAATTATTTGAAGTTTTAAAAAATGTGTTTATAGTACTAGATGAATATCTAAGCAAAACGGCGGTATATAGCGGCAAATAATTATTCTTGCGAACTTGTGGTTCTAGTGTGACACTTGATGCAACATTTATACGGGTTCGATTAATAATTCACTGTGAGAAAAAAGGTCTATGAGTTAGAAAGGAAAATTTTATAAAATTTTGAGGTTTAATTAATATTTAAACTTTTCCCTAATATATTTTAATAAATTTTATATACTAAAAGCTATTTTAGGCATTTATTTTCACATATCTAAACCAAGTAAAAGAAAAAAAGAAAGTCTATTTCCTTCTATTTCTTAAATAATTACAATTTTGTAAAATAAATAAATTTAGAGTCGAGTTATTCTACAAACCAAATATTCCTCACATACCAAGGGACTCATCCCCACCATCCATCTAAAAAAGAAATCAATGGTTGAGATTAAAAGCATTTTATTATTTCACCCATTTTTTATAATTTAAATATCTCTTAAACCGTTAATCGTTAAGCAAAAATAATTACACTATCGCGACGGGCATTTAATTATCTTTCTATAGATGGGCACTTTGATATACTTTCGAAAAGAAAAAAATCGTTTTTTTCATGTTTTTTTTTCGTGGCCGAAAAAAAATCATATATGATATGTAATATCATATATGATATGTAATATCATATATGATATTACATATAATATCATATATGATATTACATATCATATATGATATTAATATCATATATGATATTATATGTAATATCATATATGATTTTTGGCCACGAAAAAAAAACGTGAAAAAAACGAAAAAAAAAATTGTCGAAAATATATCAATTAGCCTATCTATAGAAAGATAATTAAATGTTCATCGTAACGGTATATTTTTTTTCACTTAACGATTAACGGTTTGAAAGATATAAATATTTGAAAAAAAAAAGATGAAAGTGGGTTTTTTAAATTGTTGGGATTAATCTCATCCATTAGATCAAATAAAGATGGAGGGTGGAGATTAGTCTCTTAGTATGTAAAAAAAGTTTGGTCCTCAAATGATCTTTAGTCATAAATTTAAAGTATGAGTTTTTCTAAACATAGGGTATGTTTGGCAAAACTAGCTGTAAGCTGTATACTATAAGCTGTTAACTGTAAGTTGTAAGCTGTAAACTGCAAAACTGTTAATATGAGCTACAAACTGTATCTTATTTTCAATAAAAGTGTTTGGTAAGTTAGCTGTTAAATGTAATTATAAGATGTAAAATGACATAAAAGGACATATTTATAATTGTAAATAAATGTTTAGAGGGTATATCAGTAATTTAAATTTTTAACAGCTCCAATATTTTTAAAAAACTTCATGAATCAGCTTTTTATTTATGAGCTATTTGTTTAAAATAAAAGCTTGAAGTTGATGTATCCAAATGGAGCTACTTATTTTAAAAGAGATTATTTTTGAAACAAAAAGCTAACAGCTCCTCAAAAAGCTCTTGCCAAACAGGCCCATAGCCTTATGTGCTACCTTTAAGAAACAAAGAAAAATCATAATTAGTACTCCGTAATACATAGGTTCGGTTAAGAACGATTAAAATCAAATGTTGTATATTTGCAAATATATTCTTGTGATTTGCAAATTTTATAGTTTACATCATTGTTTGAAAAGTTACAACATCTATATCCCCGTAAATAAATGTTAGACACTATACATCTTTAAGGATGAATGATACAATTTTTTCTCCCGTTATCTACTAACGTGGTTCTAATATGAGATATATTTTTATCTTTTTGCTTGTAATATGAATGTATTTCGTTGTTTGATCATTTTATTATTTTTTTAATTTAATTTTTATTATTATTAATTTTATTTTAATTAATAAAAATAAAATAATATTAATAATACTAAAAATTAAAATTAATTAAGTTAAATTAAAAAAAAAAATAATAATAATAATAATAATAATAATAATAATAATAATAAAAAAAAAAAAAAAAAAAAAAAAAAGCCTTGTTAAAACCAAATTTTTGTGCGACGTGTCCCTTAAAATAACAGAAATTCTTCTTAACTCCCAAACGGCCAAACAACCAGACATTCTTTCACAGATTCACGCTTCCTTCATTACAGAAATCTCCAAGTTTTTAATCGGTAAGGTTATATTTATATCATGTATCTCTTAATTACTAGTATCTCTTAATTAATTAATTTGTTGCAGATCAATTCATTAACTGTTGTATTAGATTTTCTGTCATGTAATTTTTTTTTTTAATCTAATTTGTAATTATTTACTGATTTAAAGTGAAGTTAATTTATTATTTACCAATTACAGTATATGATGTTAATGTTATGAACCATTATTACTGTCACTCTTTTTTTACATTGTAGATATAATTATAAATTTGGTTAGTCTGATACCAGACGATTAATCGCGCATAGCGGCGACAGTGTATAGTAGTGTATGTGCCTATTATAAGTAGGGGTATTTTTGTCGTACAACATTACTAAATTTTTAAGTTTTTATGTTTTAGGCGGACGTGTTTTCTCTTTATATGTAGTATAGATTATAAATTTGGTTAGTCTGATATTAGACGATTACTCGCGCATAGCGGCGACGATGTATGGTAGCGTGTGTGCCTATTATAAGTAGGGGTATTTTTGTCGTACAACATTACTTATTTTTTAAGTTTTTAAGTTTTAAGCGGACGTGTTATCTCTTTATATGTAGTAGTATAGACGATTACCCCTTCATAGCGGCGAAGGTGTATAGTAGCATGTGTGGAGTAGGTGTGGGTGAGAAAAGTTAGTGGTTTAAATTGTAATTAAATATTTAATAGATTGCGTTAGTCTAACAACATTAGTATTTTTTTTAAGTTTTTAAGATTTAGGCAGACGTGTTTTCTATTTATATGTTTTAGTATAGATTATGAATTTGGTTAGTGTGATATATGCGGCCTAGCTTAAACTGGTAATCCCCGTGGCCGTCTCTGGCCATCCTAAGATGTGTACATACCCGAGACATTCGGGATGCCTTAACTAGCTCATAAACAAGTACAACTCATATGTAACTGTAATCCGAGATTAATAATATTGACTCACTAGTGTGGGAATGTGGACGTAGTCACTAGTCACTACCTTTTTAAGATTTGCATTCCTGTTATTGTATCGTTGTTATGAGATTTTGTAACAACTAAGGACCTTATTTAAATGGACGTTATAGATACTATTAATCACATACTTAATGTGGCCGATGGTGAATTATCAAATGCGGCTTTAGTGTTTTCTGCGTTTTTTGAAACGTGATTTACTTTATGTATTTTTCTATGCGTTTCATGAATATGCTATTGCGTGACACTTCACGAGAATTTGTAGCGTGCTGAATATATATTTCCACTAATATAAGTAGGTCTTTAGTTTTAAAAGATGGGATACTTTAGCTAACTGCTGTATTTAATGTTGTTCTAGATTGTAGATTCTTTCCCTAAGGAGCGTGAACATTAGTGCTGTCGTAAATAGATAGAGCAGGCTCATTATGAGATAATGGAATCGCCTGGTTAGTCCCTTCAAACTTTTTCCTATTTTAGTATTAACTTTGATTTGGATGAGTATCTATTATGATCTAGTGACGGCAATTTCGACCCATTTGATTCACTTATGAATGGGTTGTTTTGGGCTTTGGTTTATCACTAACGGGTCAAATGAAAAAAGTTAGCGTAAAGGAAACCCGACAAAATAAGCAATCATATCTAAGTATTTGGCAAACTTACCATTTATTATTAAGAAAATCAGAAAAAAAGTGTTTCCAATCAACCCGCCCGTTTTTAGTCCTGAACAAAAAGTGACCCGTTACCAAAACCCCTAACCAGCCCATTTTGCCACCTCTAGTAGTTTTAAATCAACAATCAAATCTTGTATACTTCAATTTTTTGGATTCTCATACTTTGCTCCGATTGTGCACTACTACTTTATATCAGTTACAGCTGGTGGATCGAGGAATACGTCCGTGGTTGTTGTTACACTTGATACCAGTGAGGTATATATCATTGTTAGTTTGTCTTTTAGGACCGACACTCAGGTCATTTATATTGATCCAACAACCGGAATTCTTAGACACGACCGGAAATTGGGTTATGATGTTTTCAACTCCCAAGATGAAGCACTAAACTACATCACAGATGATTCCAGAACGATTTGCAAATATACAACGTACGCCAAAGCTATATTGGGTTACGCAGTGCTTGGGGGGATTGGTTTGCTGCTAGTTGCAACAAAGTTGACTGCTAGCATTCCGTATTTGCCTGGTGGCGGGTGTGTGTACACCATTACCGAGAGCAAATGGATCAAAGTTACGCTTCTAAACCCTCAACCGCAAGGGAAAGGAGAAGTAAAGAATATTCAGGAATTGACTGAACTTGAAATCGATGGAAAACATTACTTTTGTGAAACACGTGATATCACCCGGCCATTTCCTAGCCGTTTTTCCTTGCAAAATCCTGATGATGAATTTGTTTGGAATGGGTGGTTCTCGGTTGCTTTCCGAAGAATTGGGCTCGGGCAGCATTGTGTCACTATGCTGCAGGTATGGTGCTTTAAACCATTCTATTACATATTTACATTCACTCCCGAAAGTCATCTCATGTATAAATGCATCTGGGATCTAATAGGATTGCATGCTCAAGTAATACATGTCAACTTACAGGGATTTGTAGAATATCGAACATTTGGAACTGCAGGCCAGCAAGAAGGGATTGTTGCTCTTATAGCTCGTCGTAGTAGGCTTCATCCTGGCACTCGGTACTTAGCAAGGGGCTTAAACGCTTGTTACAGCACAGGTAGATTGACATATTTAAAAATGATTTATTATGTTTATTTCTTCTCGATACTTGCATATGATTTACAGATACGGAGTATCATATTTTTGAAGCTTGTTTCTTCCTTTAGTTTATTATGCTTTTTTATTAGCATCTGTATTGGACAGGAAATGAAATCGAGTGCGAACAACTTGTATGGGTTCCAAAAAGATCTGGTCAAAATGTGCCCTTCAACACATATGTATGGAGACGAGGCACGATTCCTATCTGGTGGGGCGCAGAACTAAAGATGACTGCTGCAGAAGCAGCAATATATGTTTCTGATGATGATCCTTATAAAGGAAGTGCACGGTATTACCAAAGATTAGTCAATAGATATGACACGCGAAATTTGGATGTACTTGGTGCAAATCAAAATAAGAATGGCTTAGTCCCTATTGTATGTGTCAATTTGCTTAGAAGTGGTGAAGGGAAATCAGAAGCCATTTTAGTTCGACATTTTGAGGAATCACTAAATTATATCCGGTCAACTGGAAAACTTCCGAACACCCGAATTCATCTAATACATTATGATTGGCATACTAGTAACCGATTGAAAGGCGAACAACAAACCATTGAAGGACTTTGGTACCACTTAAAAGCACCCACAATATCGATAGGCATTTCTGAAGGTGATTATCTACTTTCTCGTCAAGATATGGAAAAGTGTGAAGGTGATAAGATCTATAATGATGACATCAGTGGTTTCTTCTGCTTAAGAGTACATCAAAACGGTGTAATTCGTTACAACTGTGCTGATTCTTTGGATCGAACAAATGCTGCTAGCTTTTTTGGTGCCCTTCAAGTTTTCACAGAGCAATGTAGACGTCTCGGGATATATCTTGATAATGATTTGGCTATTGATCACAAAAATAGGACCACGAGTACGAAAGATAAGCCTTGGAAGCGTTTTGATATGACATTTGAGGAATTTAAAAGGTCGACTCTTTTATCGCCTATATGTCAATTAGCTGACCTTTTCTTGATCGCTGGTGATGTTCATGCAACGATTTACACGGGCTCTAAAGCAATGCATAGTCATATTCTTAATATATTTAGTGAAGAAGCAGCAAAGTCCAAAAATTTCTCGGTGGCACAGAATGTGAAGATAACCCTACAGAGAAGATATAATAATGCAGTTACGGATAGTTCTCGACAGAAGCAGTTAGAGATGTTTCTTGGATTAAGGCTTTTTAAGCATCTTCCGTCAGTATCAAGCCAGCCTTTGCATGTATGTAACTCTCAGAAAATTTTTATTTATGTCTAATTCAACTGCACACGTTTATTTGATGTCTCTACTTTTCTTGCTAGGTACTTAGTAGACGATCTTCCTTTCTTCTTAAACCAATTGCTAGTGTCGACCCGAGCTTTGGTGATGGAGACTGTCTTCTTAGTTTTAAGCAGAAAGACATCATATGGGTAACTATAGTCTGTTTTCTTTTTGTATATCTTTGAATTAAGACTTACTCGTAGTTTTCAATAAATTATGATTCAATATCCAATGTAAAGTGGATTGATTGTTGTACAGGTGTCCCAGCAGGCGGCTGACATAATACAACTTTTTATCTACCTTAGCGAGCCTTGTCATGTTTGTCAACTTCTCTTCACTATTTCACATGGTGCAGATGATTCAACATACCCAGCAACAGTTGATGTGAGAACAGGACGTGATCTAGATACGTTAAAACTCGTCGTGGAGGTTTGACTTATCTCTTGACATTAGGCATGTTATATTCGCAACCACACTCTAATTTTTAATAATTGGCACAAATATGAAACACATAGGAGGAACCATGGATGTGTATACATGATATATATTGCCCACTTTTAGCTTTTAGCTTTTAACATACAAAACTATGGGTATTACAGTCATTTAGAATTTGTTGTAAAAGAAACCAATTTTTTTTACAGGGAGTCTCCATTCCTCGGTGTCCTAATGGTACAAACATGGTAATACCCATACCAGGGCCTATTAGTGACGAGGATATGACTTCAAAGAGAGCCGCAGCAAGCGTACCTGCCACCCAAACCAACCTTCCATTTCTATATGACTTCAAAGGACAGGAGAGCGAATTGGACTTTCTTACTCGTGTGGTTGTGCTAACTTTCTATCCAGCTGAGTCGACCATCTCCCCAGTTACTCTCGGTGAGGTACATTGAACATTAAGTTAATGAATTTTTTAGTACTTCATTTAACTGTTTTATCTTTTTATTTTGAAAAAATTTCTTCTCATTTTGATTAGCATATTTCTTCCTGGTCCATAGATTGTAGTCCTTATACGATATACATTGTAGTGTAAACTATTAACGCATCAGGAAGCGTTATTGTATTTGTAACCATTAAATTTTGTTCTGGTGGATGATATTCGTCTATTAAAGTGGTGCATGTGATTCATGTTTGATTACTCTGTACTGGTTTATGTGACAGGTAGAGATACTTGGAATTTCTCTTCCATGGAGAGACGTCTTTGCTTCGGAAGGCCCTGGCCTAAGGTTATTGGAGCGTGTTGTTAATATTAAAGATGAGTCCAACTCATTCCCGTCTAAAACAGATAACACTAACAGCGTCGTCGCCTCAAAAAATGTTGTCTTGGCACCTGGAAAATCTAATACATCCCCCAGCTCTCAGATGGATCTCTTGTCGGGTGACAACATTATATCAGGATCCGATTCACTACCAATAACGGAAATTAGTTTGGAAGAATTAGGTTATAGTTCGTGTCATGATCACAATGCTGAGAACAACTCTCAAGAAAATTCAACGCAAGATATAATACAAATTAAAAGGGGCGCAGAGCACTACATAAATTGCTTTGAAACTTTGACCGCTTTACATGGGGTATGCTATCTTACTCAAAATACTTTAATGTTGCACTATTGTTGTTCTTGTTGATACTGTAAATGGTAGTAGTGTCATTTTTAGCCCACGTAAAGATCAAAATTCTTGTTTGCTTATTACTGTTGAAGAAACTTCTCGGTAGTCGTTTATCAGTGCATGGAATGTAATTGTGGGCCCTCTATTTCGCTTTAATATCTTCCATATACGGAGACACAAAAATAACTGACTATGAAGCTTTGCCTTTGCAGGGTAACAAGTTAGGTTTTGTAGAAGCAATGAAACTTGAAATCGAACGGCTTTGCCTCAATCTCTCTGCAACTGAAAGGGATAAAGCTTTATCTTCTATTGGCATTGATCCCGCTACTATAGACCCCAACAAATTGGTAGAAGAATCTTGCATTGGTTCATTATGCAAGGCATCAAACGCCCTTGCAATTCTTGGTCAAGTTTCTTTAGAAGACAAGATTACTGGTGCTATTGGTCTTGATCCTCTTGATGACGATATCGATGTAGATTTCTGGAATATAAATAGAATCGGTGAGGGTTGTTGTGGGGAACCATGTAAAGTTAACGCAGAAACTTTGAGTTTAAGTTTGACTTCATCTCCAAAGTCAATATTTGTGTGCTCTGCATGTCAACGCAAGGTTTGTAGAGTTTGCTGTGCTGGTAAAGGTGCTATTCTTTTGAAAAACAGTAATAGTGGATCAAATTCTAATGGCGTGGATGGGGTTATATGTAAGCTGTGTTGTCATGATGATATTCTTGATGCATTGACGTTGGACTATATAAGGGTTTTAATCAGTCAAAGAAAAAATACCCGTGCGGAAAAAGCTACTTTGAAAGCTTTGGATCAAGTGATCGGGAATAACTTTGTCTCTGTAAAAAAGGAGGTGGGCGATAAGTATGGAGACGTCAAGGCCCTTCAACAGTTACTTAATGGAGAGGAATCGTTAGCTGAATTCCCATTTGGAAGCTTTTTGCACTCGGTATTATCTTTTTAAATATTAATACGCTTCCATGGAGATAATCAGCTTTTGCTAAAAATCTGGCCGTAGCTGTATAAAGTGTAGCTCTAATTCTGTTTCATTTTTGTTTTTTCAGATTGAATCAGCATCGGGTTCAGCTCCACCCTTGTCATTGCTTGCGCCTTTGAATACTGGATTACGTCAGTCATACTGGAGAGCTCCAGCTGGCACCACTTCTGCCGAGCTTATTATTGTTCTTGGAAATCTTTCTGATGTCTCTGGGGTTGTTCTTCTTGTTAGTCCTTGTGGCTATTCTATGTCTGATTCCCCTACAGTAAGTACAAAACAAGAATCTTTAAGCTTCGCGTAAACTTTTCACCAAAACACGTTAACCTAAATATCTGTATGAATCGTTTCTAATTGTTTGTGATTCGTTTAATTTCCGTGGTTATACAGGTTCAAATTTGGGCAAGCAATAAAATACATAAGGAAGAACGATCATGTGTTGGAAAATGGGAAGTTAGATCACTCATCACATCTTCTCCCGAACTTTGTGGTCCAGAAGAATCTGGTAAGGAAGGTCAAACTCCTCGCCACATCAGATTTGACTTTAAAAATCCCGTTCGTTGTCGCATGATTTGGATAACGCTAAGTATTCAGAAAATTGTTTCAAGTTCCGTTAGTTTCGGGAAAAATACCAATCTTCTATCCTTGGATGAGGACGCTTTATCTGGGATGGGGAGGCGGGCTTCTATAGCAGGAACATCTGAAAGTAATCCATGTATTCATGCAAAAAGATTTATTGTAACTGGATGTGCGGTGAAAGAAGATATAGGGAGGCCATCCTCACGAAGCTCTGAGCATGCTAGTAGCATAAGAAATTGGTTGGAAAAAGCTCCGTTGCTAAGCAGATACAAGGTATGGTTTAAGATCGTACATTTTCCAATGATATATATGAAGTACATGTGGCAAAATGGGTTTCGGGTCAAATGGGTAGATTAATAGATTATGTCAGTTTTCGGGTCAAACGGGCAGGGACATGTTGACCCACACAAAATCTTGAACTAAATCAGGAACTTACACTTTCGGTGGGGTTCAACATGTTTGATCTTTGACCCACTTGACCCGAGAATTATTAGCCTATTTTTCAAAATATACCCAGTTGAACCATTCGAAACAATGTATAACCCGAATTCACATGTTTCCCATACACGGAAGTGACCACTATATCATATCGAGCTTATTCTCCTTGTTGCAGGTCCCGGTTGAGTCTGAGAAGTTGATTGACAATGATCTAGTCCTGGAACAAAACATATCTCCAGCTTCACCCGTGATGGCAGGTTTTCGTCTAGATGGTTTTAGTGCTATAAAGCCTCAACTAACCCATTCACCTTATTCAACTGTAAATACAATGGACGCATCATCTATAGTTTACCAGCATAGATTCTTATCTCCGGCCGTACTACATATTCAAGTATTTGCATCACAGGTACTTTCAACACCAAAAATGTCTTGTATATGTAAATATAGAAATAACTCGCTGTTTGTAAATTTACTTGGAGATTATCAGCTCGACTATTACTTTTGACAGTTTGACGGACCTGAGGTGAAATGCTAGAAGTTATAAGATACTGCATTGTGAGTTTGTATGAATATTAATATGTTATAATGCATGGTCTCAGGGTTCGTCGGATGAGATGGCGGTGGTTGGAGAATACAGGGTTCCAGAGGTGAAAACCGGGACACCCATGTACTTCGACTTTCCAAAAATAATTACCAGTCAACGGGTATGGTTTAGGCTGGTTGGAGATGTTACACGGTTTGCAGATGATCCCGAAGAAGGGGAAGGAGGGCGGCCGTTAGCATCCGGGCTAAGTTTGTTAAACAGAATCAAGTTATATTATTACGCCTACCCCTCGGAGCTTGGGAGATGGGCTAGTCTTTCTGGTATATGATTTTGTGTCTATATAACATTATTTTATTTTTTATTTAGGTATTTTTAGTACAAAATAATCAATTTCATTTTATTCCAGGGGTGTTTGCAGATTTAAAAAAATTGTGATTTATTTAAGGTCATAATAATCAGGTGCTGAAAAGCTTGTAAAGAATTATTGCAACAAATTAATTTTTAGGGTAAATGCAAAATTATGCAATAGATTTTAGTGTTTCTCGTTTTCGTGGCGATAAATATATGTGATTTTGATTCTTAAACAAGACAATGATCACTTGGTAGTTAAACATATATCAAAACATAAAAGATCATCTATGAAAATACATAGGTGCATATTTTCTAAATCATTTTGGATTTGGATTTATGTTTAAAAAACCTAATTTTATTACTAGTATCTTTTTAAAATTTTATATTTAAGGTATTTAAGTTACTTGGGCAGTTGGGCTATATATCTTTGGAAGTTTATGTAAATGAATATAGAGTAAATTGAGAAAACCATCTTGCGGTTTAGTCAAACCGCAGGCACGCGCAGTCCTTGCAACTTTAAAAGTGCATACATAGTCATCGTAGGGAACTTTGCTGTGCAATTATCGTCCAGTAACACACTCTCAAATTTTATAAAATGAAAAGTTCTATGAGTTGTGATGTGTTAATATACATTCTTATAAACTAACCATAGGACAACTTTTCACTACTTCCTACATTTATAGACAGGACGGAGACGGGGTTTCCAAGGTGCTCGTGCACCCCATGGATTTTTTCAATGTAGTGTTAATTTTTAGAAAAAACATCGATTTTTCATACAGTCATCTTAAATGCACCCGGTCCAATCGAAATATGTTTCTAGTATTAGTGTTCAATTTTTTGTGAACCCGGTTATATTTAGTCTTGTTTCCGTCCCTGTTTATGGAGCAAAATCAAAAGCTATCATAATTTAATTTAAATATAGAAATGACCTAAGATTGATGGCATCAATCATTGATGAAGGAAGCTTGCAAAACACTTTAATAATAATGTGGTCCATATGCTTTTATAATCCTTTAGCATCTTTACAAAATTTTGTACAACATAAGATGAGACATGATAGTTATGATAAGATTATAGGCATATTCTAAGAACATGCGTAATTGGTAAGCTTGTTGAACCATCAAAAATAAAACATTTTTTAAATACATCTCTAGTAGGTAAGCTTGTTGGGTCATCTATATATAATATTTCTTGCTGGACTTAATTAGAAAGAGTGATCTTTAATTAAGTCAAGACAACGACACTTGTATCAACCAAACAAGAAAACCACAAAAAATGGTAGAACATTCCTTAATTTATATATCAAAGTGTTATTTCCTATCTTTATTTCCTAAATATTTGCACTTAAAATTTTGTTTTCAAAATTTTAATTGTTCATGAAATAAAATGATTCTTTTGTTTTACAAATGTAATATCCACTTCAAGCCAAAGCCGAGTATATGAGCGTCGCAACAATCTAAAAAGTTATAGGTTTAAGTCTCATTGGAAACATATGAGATTGACTGTAAAAATTTGCCGTTAAAAAAAATATGTTGATCTAAAGTTATATTTGCTAAAAGTTGAATTAACCTATATAGGTTAACACACACTTATTTAAGTTTTGATATGTTATTATACCAAGAAAATATTGATCTTTAGAAGTACATAACATATGAAGAACTCGTATATCCGGTAACTTCAACTCGTAAAACATGGCAATTCGGACAAGTAGCATATCAAAGGCTCGAATAACACAAAATCTAGCTAAAAATGAATCGGGTCAAAATTCGTCTCGTGTATACATCTTTGTAATGCATGTAACTTCTTAAGTCGCTTTAACCGGTTAGATCGTTATTGTAATACTATAGTCAGTTTCGATAAATTGTACGTAATAATTATAGTTTGTGCTATATGTAAGGTTTCCAGAAAGAATTTAGACTAAAAAGAGCTAGTCGTCAACACTTGGTGGCTTACCTAATCCACCGAGTAAGTTTGTTGTCATATTTTGAAGTTGAAGGCAAAAATTCAAAGAGTGACCTAATAAACAGTCGAACTTGTAGACTAGATTTGTTGCAAGCTTGGACATTTGCTTTTGTCATAAAACTAGTGGTAATAATATCACAAAGACGCGTCCACCTATATGGCACCCCTAAGACTCACTCTCTTTATTAGACTCGCTCTAGTCACACGAGTCTTGAGGCTGAAATTGAATGACTCGATGTCTCGGTCATCCGAAGACCAAGTCATGGAGGTGTCTTGTGTGGGCCAAAGGTGAGTTGTGTAAGTTGTTTAATTTGTTTATATGGGGTATATTTAGGTAGTGAAATCAATTGTTTTATTACGCTAAGTTGGTAAGTATTAAAATTGGTTGTCGAGAAAAAAAAATTGATGTAGCGGTGAAGTGACTGCGTTAAGTTGGTTGTGGTTCTCTCCTATTACCACTAGCCTAACATGTTTTTTATTAGTTTTCTAGCTTGTTTTGCATATAATTTTTTTCTTTTTCTTTAATAGAGGTAAAGTAACAACAAACTCAATACACACTATACATATTCACATATGACATATTGTGAGTACTTTTTATGATCACATTTATATATGTCTTCTCTTTATCATCGGTTAAGTTATGACTGTGTACATCATATCTCTCTCATATCTAGTTTCGATGACATTGACTTGTTGTCACTAGACTATTTAATTGCTAGATATTATGAGGTTGAGTGTCCATCAGTAAATCTAACTTTTTTATGTGTCGTAAACATAAAAACAAACACTCAAATCAACCTAAATTTATGTACATTTAACCAATATATTGGAGCTCTATGCAGAATGATGTGTATAGTTATGAACAAATAGTTGATAATTATATTGTTTAACTGGTTTAAAATTCTTTTGCCTAGTGAAAATTATGTGAGCAATATTGGTGAGGTGTTGGGTTTTACTATATTTAGTTTTTCATTTTTACAAAAAGTCAATGCTAAAAATAGTAAAAACGTATTTTGGTAGCCATACATATATTTATTGAGAGGTGATTGTAAGGCCTAAACCTATGTGCCTAAACCTATGTGCCATCATCCAGTTAGTTGCAGCCAAGGGACCCACTTTTTCACAAACTAACATGATCATGCCACATAAGTTTAGGCATAAAATTAGACATATATTTAGGTCTCCCCATCATTTTCCATATATATATATATATATCAAATGTCACGAATGCGAGGCTTTTTTATTATTTTTTTTGTCATTTGTATATTTTTAGACAAGATTTTTATATATTTAGATATGTTATTTTAAAGTGATAATTTTATAATTAAAAGTTTAAAACTTTACAACTCCTTCAACTAACTTAAGCTTAAAAAATTACAAATGATGATAATCATTTTTTTATCAAACAATCAATATTAATTATTGCAGCTTTAGCTGGCATCAAGTACTTTATAAACATGTAAAACACCTCTTATTATCTACTCATAAAGGTAATGAAATAAATATCAGGGTGGACCCAGGGGTTCTCAACTCTAAAGGATGCACGAGAACATTATGAATTTTTCTGCAATAGTGTAAAATGATGTTAAATATACCAATTTTTCTAAAATGAACCTGATCTTTAATTTTTGAGTTACGATTTTTGATACTTTTTATAAAATAAACATGATAACTCTTGGTCTTGGTCCGTAATCGGATATGCAGAAAATGGAGTTGATACTTGATAGTGGTCAAATGATTGACATGATCGAATATGCTAGTTGACATGAAAGACATCTCATAATTGCGAAATTAACTAAACAAAAGTTTGTACCAACCGATTATTCCAACTAATTAATCAATCACAAAAGTCACCTTTAGTACTATAACTCGATTACATATGTTCTTCATGAGTACTTTCAACTCTTTTTGGACTTATCATGTAACAAAAAAAAAACAACAAAAGAAGATCCTTTCAAGTTGAAGATAACTTGATTGATCAAGTTACAAGTATCAACCATTGGATAAAATCCAATGGCTCAAATCATCTACTATTCTTTTGATTTGAGCCATTGAATTTGATCAAATGGTTGATATTTGTCTAACTTGATCAATCAAGTTATCCTCAACTTGAGAAGATCATTTCTTTAAAACGACAACAGTGAAAGAAGATCAATGTCGTTTTGCTAATTATTTTGCTAGTATGTTATGATCATTATAGATTTTTTACCAAGCAACTTGATTGTTATATTGACTAATCCTGTTACAGATTAAAAGGATGACGCGTAATCTTAAATGTTTCAAAATTCATTTTGATGATTAGAAAATTTAAACAACCAAGTTGGATAATTAAAATTTTTGAAACTTACCATCGCTTTCATGTAACACTCGACATTGCCCGTTATATAAATTGTAAAAAAAATTGTTTCAGAGCAACTTGTACGTCAATTTGATGTGACATGCACACGAGGACGAAAATCATGTATGCCGATACGGGTTGTGCATGTCTCGTACCCTATTGTATAAGTTGGTACCTTTCTTATCATAGAAATAGAATTCTAACAAACTCGTTATTGTTTGACAATAATTTACATTGTTTTAATTCCAACAACTTTTGGTTGTTTGTTATTCATGTTTTGTAGTTTTTGAGCAAGTTGGTTTAGCAAGAACTACTCCTTCCGTCTCAAAAAGAATATCCATAAACAAAAAATAGATAAATTATGATATGTTAATTAATGCTAGTTTTGATTACTAAAAAGTCATTTTTAACATCATAGTTAATACATAAATAAAAAATGAGTAATTTATTGATTATAATGGTAAATTATGAAAACCAATTATAATTACTGTTTATATATAGAAACTTGACACTTGTTTTGGGACGGACGGAGTATTATTTATTGGGTGATCCATCATTCCATTGTATATTCAATGGTTGTGAAAACTAAGTTGATTGTATTGAATTTTATGTTTAAAAAAAAAAAGTGGTAATGAATTTTAGACACTTTGACATCCACATAACCTTAATTATTGAGTCACTAAAGCAATCTTTTTGTTTCATTTTATGATTTGAAAGTTTAGATGATCACTATGCTTTTCAAAAATTGTTTTTGAAAGTTTGGTTAAAAGGTCCATTTTACTTTTTAGATGTCTCTAACTTTTTAATTTTCTTCAATGCTAAGGATTCAATTTTTTTTTTTTTTTTTTTTTTTACTTTCTAAATATATTTTGCTTTTGGGAAAGAGGATATATTTTAGGTCATTTTCATGTCAGTAGTCTAAAACATTGGTAATGTTACGTGTAAGACTCGCTATACAATTTTGAATTTTGGGTAGTTTCATTTTCAAAACAATCTCACCCCATTAATCACGTTGTTAATTAATACACATCTTCAATTAAAATCAAATTTATTACGCACTCACATAACATTATCTTCTTAAAAACTTTATAACATCCTCTCATACTTACTACATATAATAAGTGTATTTTATTTTTTGAAAATTTAAGAATCTTAAAAATTCAAAAATTTTAAAGACTTAAAATTTATTTAAAGAAACACACGATTTAAGGAAACAAATAAAAATATAAAAGTTGACTTGAGAATACATAAAACTGAAACACACTTTATTAATACTAGACGAGTACCTGTGCATATCAACGGGATTTTATAGCGACAGGTTGTTTAGTGATAAAAAAAAAGTTTATGGGTTGTAAACGAAAAATAATAAAAGTTTGAAGATTTAGAGATTAAACATAATGTTTTGAAACCCGGTTCGACCCGTTCTAGATGAAAAATGGGTCGAATTAAATCGAGTGAACCCGACGGGTTGGGTTGAAAACGGGTCAAATTAAACCGGGTCAACCCGCCGGGTTTGAAGCGTCCCAGGTCAACCCGCCGGGTTTGAAGCGTCCCAGGTCAACCCGGTTTTCGATGTGTATTAATAGTTTTATTTTGAAATATATGTTTTCGTATGACTTTTATTAGTTAGACGAACCGGTGGCGACACCGGTTCCCGGTTGAACCTGTTGGTCCGGTCTAGTTTTCAAAAGGGGCAATTGCATATATACCCACTAAAACTTGCATATTTGCATATATACCCAAAACATGCTTAACTTGCATTGTACATCATGCATTGAAAACTTGTATTTTGAGGGAATTTGCAAGTTTTTGAATTTTAGTGGGTATATATGCAATTCTCCCTTTTCAAAACTATATGTACAATCAACTTGTTAGCTTGTATGAAGCTTTGTGTGTTTTATTAATTTGTATAATGTGTAAAATAACATTAGCTAGTCTGTTAATTATTTTATATTTAGATTATGTTGTAGCTTGTTTAAATTATACATTTTGAAAATTTTATTGTACTTTTTAGTAAGGGGTGTTTTAATTGGTTGTTTTTAATTTGATATATATGCTTTTAATTGATTGTACAATGTGAATAAATTATTGTACTTTAAAGTTATGGGGTGTTTTAATAAAAGTATTAATTATACTATGCATTTCTCTCACCTTTGATTTTTAATATTTCACTTTTCAAAATTTGACCATACATTTTTTATAGCGACAAATAGTTTATTCGACAAATAGTTTATTCATCAAAAAAAGTTTATAGGTTATAAATGAAAAATAATAAAAGTTTGAATATTTAGGAATTAAACATAATGTCTTGAAACCCGGTTCGACCCGGGTGGTTCAACCGGGTGAACCATTCCGGTCGAAAAATTGGTCGATTTAAACCGGGTCAACTTGCTAGGTTGGGTTAAAAACGGGTCAAATTAAACCGGTTCAACCCGTCTGGTTTGAAACGTCTCAGGTCAACCCGGTTTGTGATTTGTATTAATTGGTTGTACAATGTGAATAAATCATTGTACTTTTTAGTAATGGGGTGTTTTAATAAGAGTATTAATTATATTTCATAATTTCCTTTAATAAGATTTTTCAAGATTTCCACTTTTGAAAATTGACCATTTTTTCAAAATTGACCAATTTCAAGAATTTCAAGATTTTCAAGATTGACCAATTTCAAGAATTTCACTTTTCAAGTTTGACTGTTTTTACATTATATGTAGTATAGACTAGACACGTACACATTCATAGCAATAAGATTTTAAAACGGCATATAGTTATAATTATATTTTGATTAAGTGTATTGTGTAACGATTTGTGTAACAAAAAAATCACTATAACTATTCGCCGTTATAAAATCTCATTGCTAGCTGTGTTTGGCGCATCAAATTATGAAGAGATTATGCTTATTTTTTTTTAAAATAAGCTACTTAAAAAATAATCTTTGTTTGGCAGACAGAACTTATAAGAGAATATAAAAAATAAATAAATAAATGAATAATCTTCCATAATCTCTAAAATCAAAAGTTACTTCATGTAGCTTATAAAAATAAACTCTTTTTATAATCTTTTTCATCACCAACATCAGCAACAGCATCAGCACTAGCTACTTTTGCCAAACATACCCTTAACCTATCAAAACTTTTAAATGACTAGACGAGTACCCGTGCATAGCAACGGGATTTTATAGCGGCATTTAATTATAATGATATTTTGGTTAAGTGGTTTGTGTAACGTTTTGTGTAACCAAAATATCACTATAACTATCTACCGCTATAAAATTCCGTTTCTATGTACGGCTACTCATCTAGTATTTAAAAGTTTATTTTTATATACGTGTGTATTCATTCTTAAGTTGACAAAACAATTTTACATTTTTACAAGGTTTTGAAACCCGGGTCGACCCGACCGGTTCCGGCCGAAAAAACGGGTCAAAACAACCCGGGTTTCTAAAACCGGGTTAACCGGTGTAACCCGCCGGGTTTTGAGTGACCCGGTTCTCGAAACCCGGCCGGGTTTCATTTTTTCAAAAAAAATTAATAAAAACCCGGGTTGACCCGGTGGTCGAACAGGTAAACCCGGCGGTCGAACCGGTTGACCCGGTCAAAAAAATAAAATAATAATAAATTGAAAACCGGGTTGACCCGACGGTCCAACCGGTCGAACCGGTGCCCGGTGACTCGACCGGGTCGATTTCGAACCCGGGTTTCAAAACATTGCATTTTTATGTTTTCATTTATTAATTATTCATTTAACTTTCTATGTTTTTAAGTTGACAAAAAAATTGAATGTGTAATGTAGTTTCCATGTTTTCATTTAAGTTTTAAATGAGAGGTATTAAGGAGTGTTAAATGTATTAATTAAGGGTAATTTAGGCAAAACATTAATTTAAGTTTTTCACTTTTCACTTCTTGACTTTTTGACCATTTACTCTTTATAAATAGTATATGTTTTTAAGTTGACAAAAAAATTGAATGTGTAATGTAAGTTTCCATGTTTTCATTTAAGTTTTAAATGAGAGGTATTAAGGAGTGTTAAATGTATTAATTAAGGGTAATTTAGGCAAAACATTAATTTAAGTTTTTCACTTTTCACTTCTTGACTTTTTGACCATTTACTCTTTATAAATAGTATAGATATAGATTAGTGAGTGTTTTAAGACATTGATTACATAAGGGAAGTCAACAAAGTTTTTTTTATTTTTATTTTTATTTTTTTTAGTGTCGTCTATTTATTATAATTAAATTATAGACTATCAAAGTATGTATTTATTTTTAATTATACAAATCCGGCAATTTTTTCGAATAAAACATATGAAATAATAAGAATAAAAATAAAGAATTTGAAAGTGAAATGTCACTTGTGTCTTTCAGATCATTTTTGATAAAAATAAGTATACATTTAAATAAAAAATATTACTGGTGTTTCACATTTATACTATTACTAGATTGGCAATAATCCGCCGCGTTGCGGGCGGGCAATTTTTTTTGGCGAGAAGTGTTCTATAAATAATGACATTGTAATATGAAAAGTTGTCATCTGAGTGCTTCATCATGTTACAAAATAAAACCTGGAACGTATTCCACTTCAGTTGTGGTCATCAACTGTCCACCAGGAGTACTGCCAGGAATATCCCTCAAAACACTACATGCTTCAAATTAGGCCGCGCTGCACCTATTTTTGTATAACTTTTATCCATGTAGATATAAGCGTTTAATCTGTTCAAAATAAAGAAAGGGAATAACCATCAAACCATTGCAGAAAACTTGCAATCTCATATTCGAACCCAAAGACTAAATAGTGATTACCAGAACATAAGGTCATTATAATTTCTGTAAATTAAATTTGTATGCTGCGAAATTGAAGTGGTGTGCTGGAAACCCGTTCCTAGAAAATGGTTGAACTTCGGTCAACTTTCCAAAGATCAGTGAAAGACGGTTAGGCAAGGTCTGCATCGACTTTTTTGTATCCAGTAACCCCAATCTAGTGATTGCATATGTTCCATTTATCTGAATTCTGAAGGGTGTTATCGAAATGGATCCTGTCGCGCGCCTTGACATTTTCCTGTATCGCTCCTCCCTGTAACATAGCCAATGACTGAAAAGAACAACCTGCAATGATCTAATATATACTTTGACAGATTATTCGATGCAATCTTACTTGTCGATCGAGTAATATAAAGCTTAGTGTTGGCTGCCTTGCTCTCCTCATGGATGTCACTGTCCACTTACGCTCCACTTTGGCACGCAGGCCTTTGCCTATGCCTGTCAGCTTCAAATTGGCCACTCCAACGCCTTCACCAATGACTTTTTTCCCACAGATTTTGCTGTAATAATAAATAAACGGAGTGTGTTAATATACATAATATCATATAATTCATTAACGAATTCAGCAAGTAACAAATTTGTCACAAACGGAACTTGTCCTCGGACAATGTTTTCTAGAAAATCTCTATACACAATATCAGTTGTCGTTTTCATTTTGCTTTACGTTTTTCCTTGACTAACTTTGCATATATACTGTAACATATTAAAGGCATGGTTCCGAAAACTATATTCTCTCGAATCTCGATATCTTTAGATAAAGACGTAGATGAATTTTCCATACTATAAAGTAGGATTAATGCTAAATGTACAGCTCCTCTAGCAAGGCTTATATAACATTTAAAAGATAAAAGAAAATTACACAATCAAGGGAATCAATAATTTAGCCCAAGGTTATTATCAACACAAAGCACACTTTTAATCAGGGGTGTTTGGTTCTGCGTATCACAGCCCGCTTTCTTTAGCCTTGATCCATCTTGAATGATCCGCAATTGGATTGCGGATCATTCAAGATGGTATTTGGGCTAAATTACCTCATGGTTCAAGCGACTGCCAATACACAAAACTCCAGTTCAAAATACGTTGAAGCTCACCTGATCCATGGTGTGAAACATGTAATTTTTTTTTTCTGATTCTGCCGGTCTGGCCTAAGTTGTGATCACACCGATAGTGAGCCAAAACATAGTAGCAGTAGTAATCATACACCAAACAATGCGCAGAGAGCTAAATAACTTGCAAATAACTGACTAATGTCAAGTTTAGACGTGCAAGGCAATAAAGCTTACCTGAAAAGGAGACATCAGTTGCCTGTTGCAAACTGTAGATATGGTGCGTCTCACATCAAGTAGACGTCGCCTTAGGCTTAGCAAATGACCAAGCCAGGGATGCGACTTCCTTTGCATAATCAATAAGTATATAGGCAACACCTAAAAAGTTTTTACAAAAAGAATTATATAAGAGATACCTTTATTTCGAACGAAATTAAGAAACACATTAAATGATAAAAAAAAATATTTATGGATCTGCATTGTTAAAATTTCAGGCTAGGTTTCTGCAAGGCTTACTTTGGTTTGTCTTGGGGTGAATCTCTGAATGATCAAACATCAATCAGCCCATGATCTCTGAGCAGATGTTCTGCATATTAACTATTTCTCGGCCATTTTTTCTTCACACCATCCTCCGGTGGCGTGAGACTACCAAGTCAAGCATCAGCCTGGACAGTTTGCACTGCAATGACAACCCGAGTTTCAGTCAATCAAATGTCATGCAATTACATGAAAAACAATCACAGCCCATCATAATTTTTCTTATAAATGTCTATATAATAAAATTGATAATCTACTTAAAAGGTTGCTTTGTATCGTATGCTAAGCTATTTGTTCAATTTTGAAAATACACTTTAAAAGAATCAGCGCCTGTATATCATATACCTTAAAAGCAATACCAAACGCCCCTATTGGGCAGAAAATAAGCCGAACCAAACACCCCCTGATTAAGTAGAAAATAAGCAATCCAAATAGCCTTTGAGGCTTGTGATACGCAGAACCAAACGCACCCTATGTGGGGCTGAAATAAGCAGAAGCAAGCGCCCCCTATGTGGGGCTGAAATAAGCAGAAGCAACAACACCCTTGTGCAGCAAATAAGCATAACCAACGCACCCTTTTGGGCTGGAATAAGCAGCTCCCAACGCACCCTATGTGGGGCTGTTGTTAAGCAAACGGACACCCTTATATGGGCTGTTAATAGGCTGAGATAACCAATCCCAAACGCACCCTATTTGGGTCGTGGTGGTGTCAGCTGGAACAAAAACAAACACGCCCATCTAGGGCTGTTGTGGTGAACCGAAACAAACAGCCAAACACCCTTGCGGGCTGTTTTGGTGGACATGTATCCGACAATTCTTATAATCAAAAATGTAATCTTCACTGCCTCCCTAAGTTGTTCCAAGCTGTGACAATAAAGTTTGTTTCGGTTACCAAATGTTCAACACCTACGTGTGAAAGTTTGTTTCAGATATTTTGCATCATCAGTTCTTTAGTGACTTTAAAATAAACACCAATAACTATATACCTGTACATTTAGCTCGGCAGTCACTAAATATATTCACGCCATGATGTGAAGCACCAACGCGCGACCATCTGAATAAGTGTAAAAGGTGTAGGAAAGGTGAACAACCAATATGATTATAGAAAGCCCATTATATAAGTGGCTTTGACACGTAAAGCTGAGACGTGAGTAAATGCTATACCTCTATGAGGCCGAACGTTGTCAAGAACCACTTTATCAACCAAATCAGAGCATCAATGGCTTCCTGGTAAATCGCCCATATCCTTGTCTTTAAAACCATATATCAAATCACATTATCGTCCTTATTACCTAAAATCAGCAAGTGCATAAAACAACAATCTTTAGCCGACAAAACATCAAACCTTAACAACTGTAGAACTGAGATTGTAGTACCAGTTGGTGTGTGGGAAAGACAGCCGGTGTGTGTAGTCGGCTACAAAACACTTAAAATTTATAAACAAACCTGAAATTAGCAAAACCCCCAAATTATAACAAAACCCTAATTGTAACAAAACCCTAAATTAAAAGTAAAGTGTATATCAACATCAAAATGCTAAAACTGATAACTAACCTGTGATTTATAATACTCTTCTTTGCAATATGCATCCCTTTCATCTCCATCTTTAAGCTATGATTGATAAGAATGTGTAGCATCTGATTATTGTGTGTGGATTTGATAAGAATCAAACCCTAGCAGCATCTGATTATCTGTTTAACCTGTGAAGAAACTGGGCCAAGCAAAAGGGCATCGCAATGGGCCAAAAAATGGGCCAAAAAAAGGGCGGGAAAATAGCGTGCAAAACGGCGTCGTTTGCACGTGTTTTAATATAAACTTGTAATTATTGCTTTAATATGCTAAGTTTAGCTTTATTTCTTGTTTTTTCATATATGTTGGGCACTAAGATAGGCAGAAATTGGGGTAAGAGAAGACAATTACGAACTCATCTATACTTTAGCTTTAGGCTATGTTTGGCAAAAGTAGCTGTAAGCAGTAGTTGTGAGCAGTACTGCTCACCGCTCACAGCTTCATAAATAAGCATTGAAAAAATGAGCTTCCCTAAAAAATAGCAAAGCTCACACCTCTCATGCCAAACGAACACTAAAAATCAAAAAGCTCATTTCTCATCTCCCATCGCCAAAAAAAAGCTCCAAAAAGCTCCGCGCCAAACGTAGTCTAATGGACCAGTGGGAAAAAATTGAAATATTATGTGGACTCCGTATATATTGGCTATGTTTGGCAAAAGTAGTTGTGAGCAGTAACAGTGAGCAGTAGCAGTGAGCTGTGAGCAGTAGCCAAAAAAGCTCACAGCTTCATAAAGAAGCATTGGGAAAATGAGCTTTTCTAAAAAATAGCAAAGCCCACAGCTCTCATGCCAAACGAACACTAAAAATTAAAAAGCTCATTTTTCACCGCTCATTGCCCAAAAAAACTTCAAAAAGCTTTGTGCCAAACATAGCCATTATCTCATAACCAAAACCTTTTACATTAATATAAATGAATTAAAGAGAGTTGAATTGTTGTTGATATGATAATAAAATACATATAAAAGTGCAAGTGACAAGTATACTACATTATCTTGTCATTAGCCCATAAAAAACTTGTCGTCAAAGAGATAAAATTATAAAAAATGTGAAACAAAAACAAAATAAATCATATTACATTTTTAAAAGACATAAAATATTGTCCATCAGATAAAAATACACATGTTAAAAAAACATTTATTACTGTTTTTTGGTATTTTCAAAACCTACAAAAAGACTGTTTTACTTTTAGACAATTAGTTAATGCTTCCTTAATTTTATAGATATCAGTTTTAATTAGAGCATCAACAATAGTGAAGCTTTATATATGTTTATAACCTTGCATAATTATTAATTTATAAACCTTTTGACGTTATAAACTTATGTTCATTAATTTTTTTTAAATTAATTTTTATAAAAAAATTAATTTTTTTAAAAAAATATGCATTTTTTTATAAAAATTAATTTAAAAAAATACGCATTATTAAAAAAATTAATTATTATTTATAAAAAAAATAATGTTTTTATAAAAAAAAATTTTTTTTCGCAAATATTATTATTTTTTAAATATAAACTTTAAAAAAAATAAATTTTTAAATTTTTTTTTTCCTTTTTTTAATATTTTTTAAAAATGCATATTTATAAAAATATATTTTTTTTTCACAAATATTAATTTTTTTAAAAAATTTTGATTTTTTTTAAATGTTAACTTTAAAAAAAGAAAAAATTACACGGATGGTCCTTGTGGTTTACATAGATTGCATGTTTAGTCCCTATTTCATTTTAATTACACCAGCAGCCCCTATTTTGTGAAACCTTGCACATCTTAGTCCCTAATTTGGATGGGCTGTTAGTTTGGCCGTTAAGTTATTTGCACCGTTAGTCCTCCGTTAATATTTTTTGCACCGTTAGTCCTTATTTTCTAAAAAAGTCCTTATTTTTTGCGCCGTTGGTCCCTCCGTTAACATTTTGCACCGTTGTCAATCTTTTTACGTTTTCGTCCATATTTTAACGTTCTAGTCCGTTTTTTTAACGTTTTCGTCCATTTTTTTTACGTTTTTGTCCATCTTTTTGCGTTTTCGACCATTTTTTTACGTTTTCGTCCGTTTTTTTTTACGTTTTCGTCTATTTTTTTACGTTTTTGTCAATATTTTTATGTTTTTGTCTGTTTTTTTACGTTTTTATCCGTTTTTTTTAACGTTTTCGTCCATTTTTTACGTTTTTGTCCATATTTTTACGTTTTCGTCATTTTTTTTACGTTATAGTATGTTTTTTTAACGTTTTCGTCCATTTTTTTTTTACGTTTTTGTCCATCTTTTTGATTTTTCGACCATTTTTTTTACGTTTTCGTCCGTTTTTTTTACGTTTTCGTCCATTTTTTTTACGTTTTTATCAATATTTTTACGTTTTCGTCCGTTTTTTTAACGTTTTCGTCAATTTTTTACGCTTTTGTCCATCTTTTTACGTTTTCGTCCTTTTTTTTTACATTCTAGTCCGTTTTTTTAACGTTTTCGTCCATATTTTTACGTTTTTGTCCCTCTTTTTGCGTTTTTGACTATTTTTTTACGTTTTCGTCCGTTTTTTTTTACGTTTTCGTCCTTTTTTTTACGTTTTTGTCAATATTTTTACGTTTTTGTTTGTTTTTTTATGTTTTTATCCGTTTTTTTAACGTTTTCGTCCATTTTTTACGTTTTTGTCCATCTTTTTACGTTTTCGTCCTTTTTTTTTACGTTCTTGTCCATTTTTTTAACGTTTTCTTCCATTTTTTATACGTTTTTGTCCATCTTTTTGCGTTTTCGACAATTTTTTTTACGTTTTTGTCCATCTTTTTATGTTTTCGTCCTTTTTTTATGTTTTCGTCCTTTTCTACGTTTTCGTCAATTTTTTTTACGTTTTTGTCAATCTTTTTACGTTTTTGTTCATTTTTTACGTTCTCGTCTGTTTTTTTATGTTTTCGTCCGTTTTTTACGTTTTCGTCTGTTTTTTTAACGTTTCCGTCCATTTTTTACGTTTTTGCCAATCTTTTTACGTTTTCATCCATTTTTTTAACGTTCTCATCCTTTTTTAACGCTTTCGTCCATTTTTTTTACGTTATTGTCCATTTTTACATGTTTCGTTAGTTTTTTTTCCACATTTTCACACATTTTAATCCGTTTTTATCTGTTTTTTCAAATAAGTTTTGATGATTTACACAAGTACAAAATTTACAAGAGTTTATAAGTTATAGATTTGGTAAAAAATAGCTTAAGTTTTGGTGGTAAACAGCCCTTATTTTGCATTTTCTGATTGAAATCTCGCGTGTCTTGACGTAAAAAATAGACGAAAACGTAAAAAAAACATACGAGAACGTAAAAAAAATGGACGAAAACGCAAAAAGATTGACAAAAGTGTAAAAAAATGGACGAAAACGTTAAAAAAAACGGACTAGAACGTAAAAAAATGGACGAAAACGTTAAAAAACGGACGAAAACGTAAAAAAAACGGATGAAAACATAAAAAAACAGACGAGAACGTAAAAAAATGAACAATAACGTAAAAAGATTGACAAAAACGTAAAAAAAATGGATGAAAACATAAAAAAAACGGACGAAAACGTAAAAAAACGGACGAAAACGTAAAAAAAAAGGACGAAAACGTAAAAAGATGGACAAAAACGTAAAAAAAAACGGCCGAAAACGTAAAAAAAACGGACGAAAACGTAAAAAAATGGACAAAAACGTAAAAAAATGGACGAAAACGTAAAAAAAACGGACGAAAACGAAAAAAAATGGTCGAAAACGCAAAAAGATGCACAAAAACGTAAAAAAAATGGACGAAAACGTTAAAAAAAGGGACTAGAACGTTAAAATATAGACGAAAACATAAAAAGATTGACAACGGTGCAAAATGTTAACGGAGGGACCAACGGTGCAAAAAATGAGGACTTTTTTAGAAAATGAGGACTAACGGTGCAAAAAATTTTAACAGAGGACTAACAGTGCAAATAACTTAACGGCCAAACTAACAGCCCATCCAAATTAGGGACTAAAATGTGCAAGGTTTCACAAAATAGGGGCTGCTGGTGTAATTAAAATGAAATAGGGACTAAACATGCAATCTGTGTAAACCACAAGGACCATCCGTGTAATTTTTTCTTAAAAAAATAATTTTAATTTTTTTTTCCTTTTTTTTTAATTTTAACTTTTTTTTGTTTTAAATTTTTTTTAACTTTTTTTTTTTTCTAAAAAAGAGGACTAACGGTGCAAATGTTTGGCTAACGAAGGCTAACGGTGTAATATTTTCAGTCTCGTTAAGAGATAACGGAGGAAAAATTTGCACCATTAGTCCTCATTGTTAACGAGGGATGTTGTGGCAAACGTTTGCCTAACGGGGGATGTATATTGCCAAAAGTTTCTGACAGGTATGTAAGATGCCAAAATATGTAAACCACAGGGATGTATCGTTTTCAATGACTCTTCATCATCCAAAATACTCCAACGGTTACTTTTCAATCTCGAAATCTCCAAATCGCGGAAGCAAATCTTGCCGTTGGAACTATGCTTTTGACCATACCGCCGAGGTGGCAGCGGTGTTCACCG
Source organism: Artemisia argyi (assembly GCA_030686995.1). NCBI lineage: Eukaryota > Viridiplantae > Streptophyta > Magnoliopsida > Asterales > Asteraceae > Artemisia > Artemisia argyi. Next base: position 10,982,257 of record CM060684.1, read on the forward strand.
GCGGTATGGCCATGCCGTTTGGTGATGCCGCTACCACTGCCACCGTTCTTACAACTCTTTAAATGATTCATAATAGCACATGCATTAAATTAGAAAAAAGTTAAAGAATATGAATCTCTTCATACCACAAGTAGTATGATAAAATTCAAACAATTTCAACCACTATATTTAATAAAGTGAACAATTATTTTGAACACATTGCATTGATGATGATAATGCTTAGGGTTGTTAGTTGAGGCTAAAAAATAATATGCGTCCCCGACTCTATTAAAATCTTGGGCTAGTCTGGTTCAAGTAGTTTATCTCTGATGATTGCAATAGTTCAAGTAGTTTACAACTACTCTATACAAGTTTTCCAAAAATTATAAATATTTGTATATTTGGATATATAAAACAGTTATCCGAAATTTCAGATATCCAAAAAATCAGTTTCAGGTATCCGAAATGACATTAATCATCTTAATCCAGATAGGGTAACTTTCTATTTTATACCCGTTTCAAGTATTAGATGTTTTGGTGGACTAACGTGTTTTTTGAAATAAGCTAATCAGCAAATCCATAGACAACCTCATACTAACTCCAATGTGTTTATCATGTAAGTATTAAATGTTGTCTCTGTAATAAGAAGTAACAACTAAAAACTATGATTCTAACAATAGCCAATTCAAAACAAATTAAACCTTACACACAAAATGTCACTCAAATTTATTGCCTTTATTTTAATTATTACTAAACTAAACTAATAAAAAAAAACATTTAAAAATAATCATGAATTTTTGTATTAATCGAATTCAAAATTAAACAAACCTGGATGAGGGTTATATCATGAATCTTTGTCTCGATTCCTCCTCCTCACCACCACTACTCAACCACCACTAGCAGATCTGACAACATCAACGGAAACGAAAAAGCCCTGATAATCATTGCAGTTGTATTCTGTGTGCTGTTGGTGGCAGGAGTATTAATTTACTTCAAATGGTTCGCACCAACACCAGCAGCAAGGCGTCTAAGGAGGATGGGTCTCGACACGGAAATATTGAGGAGACTGCCAATAGAGACGTTCACTGTTGCTGAGGGTGAGGGTGAGAGTAATGAGCAGTGTGTAATTTGTATAACTGTATTTGAGGAGGGGGAGGAGGTCAAGGTATTACCATGTAAACACATGTTTCATGTCACGTGCGTTGACACTTGGTTTGCTGACCACTCCTCCTGCCCAACATGTCGCCAAATAGTTGACTAGCTAGTACTTTTATTTTTATTATTTTATTATTGTAATTATTACAGTGTAATCTCTTTTTATTTTATATATAATAAAAGTTTAATATTATTGTTCTTGTTTATTGTTATTCGCTTTAGTTAATTTTCTTTTATCTTTAATTATTTCTTTTTCATATTTTTTACATTATTTACTTATCATAATAACTATAATCCACCGAAGGTCTCTTTTCTCTTTAATTTGGTTTCTCACCTTTTAGAAATTAGCCCATTTTAGATATGCAGTATGCTTGTAAAAAAAAGTCATTTCTAATTCTGATTATAACAGTTTTGGTTTCTCACCTTAAGCAATCACGAAACAAGAAAATTTGATACTATGAAAAAAGGAAGTACATCCCGTTACTTACTTGTAATCATAGCATTCCACGTTACCAAAACTTTCCTACCCATCTCAATCAAAAACCCTCCTCAGCTCAACGACACCAGATCCCCACACTTCCCATACATAAGAATTCATCTCCTCAACCATCTTCCCCAACTCCAAAAACACTCACACCACCATGTTGTCTCGATTCACCAGTGGACTCCATCCAGCAACGGAAAAACTCCTTAATAATCATTGTAGTATTATGTGCGCTGTTTGTGGTAGCAGTAGTAAATTACTTCAAATGGTTTGCACCAATACCAGCACCAAGGCGTCTAAGGGAGGATGGGTCTCGACAGGAAAATATTGAGGAGACTGCCAACAGAGACGTACGTTCACTGCTGCTGAGGGTGAGGGTGAGAGTAGTGAGGAGTGTGTAATCTGTATAAATAGCTTTGAGGAGGGAGAGGAGATTCGAATTTTACCATGCAAACACACGTGTGTTGACACCTGGTTTGCCTCCCATTCCTCCTGCCCAATGTATCGCCAACATATTTATTTTTATTATTTTGTAATTAAAGTGTTCTTTTTATTAATGTATTTTATATATATAATAAAAGTTTAATTTATATACTCATTTGTTATACTAGTTAGATACACATATAATTCATTAAAAAAAAAAAAAAAAAAACACTTTATTTGGGTCAATAGAATCGACCCAAACAAGAGTTAGCCAAATATTTTCAACTCGAAACCCCGCCTTATTTAGTACTCACTCTGTCTCAAAAGTATAGTCTATATTTCTTTTTCGAGATGTCTCAAAATAATTATCCATTTTTCTTTTTAAGTAAAAACTAAATAATTTAGTGGATGAATATTCCATTTAAGTGGTTGAAAATTAAAATGGTCATACTTTTATTAAACTATGTGTTACTTGTCTCCTAACAATAATTCTAAGACGGAAAGAGTTTTCGGATACTCCAGTTAACCTACCTCTGAATACATTATATAAATTTTTTAATATTTAAAAAAAAAATTACTATTAAAATTTCTTTTTAGAAAGTAGTGGATATAGCACCACCAAAAAGACACACACTACCACTACTAATAAAAACACAACGGAAATAAAAAATTATAAAAAAATAAAAAAATAAAATTTATAAATTCTGTGTGTGTGTTTTTATTTCCTCTTCTGGATCACCTTCTTCTTCTTCTTCTTCTTCTTCTTCACCATCAAATCACTCCTCCATTTCCCAATCCCCGCGCGTGTATTCCAATCGCCGCCGCCAAATCCTAATTTCTACCGATTTCGTATTTTTTTAGGTCAAAATTGGTTGCTGCGCGTATCTTTCACGATTGCATTATTTGGTAAACGCTAATTTTGACTCTTGATTACTTGATCTGATTGATGTCTAGATGAAATGATGCTTTGATTTTTTTTTTTTTTTTTTTTTTTTTTTTTTTTTTTTTTTTTTTGTGATTTTTATGTTTTGATTAGTGTAGAAATGTGAAAATTTGGAGGTGTTATGGTTTCGATATATCGGAATATTTTACGCGATACTTGAATTAGTTGTGGTTTGGATATAAATGTGGAAATTTGAAGTTGTTATGGTTTTGATATATCGGAATATTTTACGCGCGATAGTTGAATTAGTTGTGGTTTTAGGTTTAGTGAGAATTTGATTACTGTTTTGGATATTGTTTCGTAGAAAAGTCGAAATTTAACGCGATATGGTGTATAGCTGAATTAGTTGTGGTTTTAGGTTTAGTGAGAATTTGTTGATTACTGTTTTTTCGATATTGTTTCGTTTAAATGTGGAAATTTAAGGCGATATGGTGTATAGCTGAATTAGTTGTGGTTTTAGGTTTAGTGAGAATTTGATTACTGTTTTCGATATTATTGCATAGAAATGTGAAAATTTGGAGGTGTTATGGTTTCGATATAGGTGTTTTATCGGAAAATTTGGCGCGATAGTTGAATTAGTTGTGGTTTTAGGTTTAGTGTGTGCCGAAGTCGAGTTACGATTTAGTTTAATGAAAATTTAATTACTGTTTCGTAGAAATGTGAAAATTTGAAGCTGTTATGGTTTTGCTAAATTAGGCGTATTGAAATTTTGATTTAGTTGTGGTTTTAGGTTTAGTGTTTGCGCAAGTCGAGTTACGATTTAGTTTAATGAGAATTTGATTACTGTTTGGATATTGTTTCGTGTAAATGTGAAAATTTGAAGCTGTTATGGTTTGGATATAGGTGTAGTTGAATTAGTTGTGGTTTTAGGTTTAGTGTTTGCATAAGTCGAGTTAGTGATTAGTTTAATGAGAATTTGATTACTGTTTGGTAGAAATGTGGAAATTTGAAGTTGTTATGGTTTCGCTAAATTAGGTGTATTGAAATTTTGATTTAGTTGTGGTTTTAGGGGGTGTTTGTTTCAGCTTATATAGCCGGCTTAAGGCATATTTGGTTTTCGCCTTATGTTTTATAAGCTCATTTTTTGGGGCTTATTTTGTAACCTTTCTGATTATGTAAGCTTATTATGTCATAATAAACTTATATAGGCGAAAAGTTTCAAAATAAGACACAAAAAGTGAGCTTATGAAACATAAGCCCAAAACCAAATAAGCCATAATCCCGCTATATAAGCCGAAACAAACACCCCCTTAGGTTTAGTGGTTGCTAGAAATGGCTGTTGAATTGGCGGTGTTAGTGATTAGTGTATCTGTGTTGTTGGAAGTTCATGTTAGCGAGTAATGTATTATAGTTAAGCAGTCACATTTACCGTTATATTTAGTGTTTAGGTTTTTGCATATTTAAGATTGCGTTAAGGGACTTGTACCGGTATTAGAGTAAGGACTAAGGGGGTGTTTCTTTAAGTTTATATGTGGCTTATGAGCTTGTTTGAGACTTTTGGGCTTATATTAGTTTATTATAATATGATAAAATTATATAAACCCATAAGTCTCAAAATAAGCCGGAAATTGGGGCGTATGAAATATAAGCCGGAATCTAATAAGCTTATAAACCCTCATATAAGCTTAAACAAACACCCCCTTAGTGGTTGCTAGAAACAGTAGAATTGGAATGTTAGTTGCTCAATTGTGGTGCTAGCGGGTAGTTTATTCGGTTATGTTTTGGTATTAGAAGACTAGAAGTTGATGTTAGCGAGTGATGTAAGATTGTTAAGCACCCGATTTTACCACGATACTTAGTGTTTAGTAGGAGGTTCATATTTTATCTGGTTTGCATGTTTTGTAGCGTTTAAGATTGTGCGAAGGGATGTGTATAGGTTTAGTAGAGCAAAAATGAATTTTTAGGAGTTGTTGCCTATCAGCCTATGTATTTATGTATGCTATCCTCCACGTGTGACTATAGATCAGAAGTTTACATAAATGTAACTTCTCGACTAAGGAGAAGTTTATGATTATGGGTGCGGAAACTCATGTGGAACTTCGTTTATGTGGTTTATCTGTCAAGTTTGGCTGTTAGTGCCCTTTCCAGCTCATCATTGGCTAATTAATCAGTATAGGAACATTTTTTATGTCAGAGATCCCCGCAATGCTTCTAAGTCAAAACGATCCCGAACCTAAAGTTAGTTAATTTAAAAAGGCACTTCATTTAACGTTCACAATAGAAATCAGAAAGTGGATATATAATGGGTTTTATTTTGGTTTTATGTATGCATTCTTATGTTAGGCTGTTATTTGGTTTTATCCCATCTTTTGATGGGTATTCCTATGGCGGTTAAACTATTAATAATGGGGTTTTAGGCTAGTTTATTGACTTTATTTAGATTATCAGTTTTTAGTTACACCCAAGGTGACAAAGGAAGGTGAAGTTTGACTTTACGCTTAATTATTGGAAATGTCTAATTATTAACCAGTTTTCTTTAGACCATTTATTCATGAAATATAAGGGAACCATTTCCAAACAATTATCATCAATTTTGTTTGATGACGACAATGTGCAGTTAAGTGATTCTGATTAAAAATTTCACAGAAAGGAAAGTTTGCGATTCCATGAGAGAACTTCAGGAATCAATTGCTTCACTTTTTAGGAACTGAGGAAGTAATCCTATTTATTGACCACATATATTAATATTTGACTCATTTTTTTTGTTTATAAATACATGATTCACTTATTGGATGTTACTTCTTTGCTACATTGTTGTTTTGGAGCTTTATATCTGGTGACTCTGTAATAATGCATACTGTTCTGTTTTTCTGGTTCTTATGATGGACATTGCATATTTATTCATTTTACAGCGAAGTGGAGGTTTCGATTGCCGCTGTCTGTTGTGCTTCATTCTTTTCGCGTTGGAAACGGCATGCAGAACAGTGGCAGTCTTCCCAAGAGCAATTCTTTAAGAACTCAACAGTCACTCCGCCGCCTCAATTTTTGCTCGCAAGTAGCAACGGGTCAGCAAACATCTCCAGTCGTGTATCCTGAAAAACGTACCAAGAATAAGGCTTCAAGAAGAAATGATGTCAGCGCCAGCAGCGATGATTCCAAGAAAGCAAAGAGGGAGGAACACAGGATTGATATCGGAGATGAGCAATCTGATTTGTTGGGATATGAAGTCATTTCTGGGAAGCTAATTTTGGATAAGAGAAAGAACATTAAAGCTACCGATGCAGAAAAAACAACTGAAAATGCACACTTGGATACTGTTGACGCTAAACTAACAAGCAGGATGTTGGTTTGGGGTTCACATGTTTTAAGCCTTGACGATGTCGTTTCAGTAAGTTTTCTAAACAAAGCTGAAAACGGCAACAAAATGCAATGTAGTGATCACTTCTTACCAGTATTTAGAATGCACTTTTTTACATGGTTAAAAAGTATATTTCATGTATTTGGTAAAAGATGAATAGTACATCACATTTTCTTGCAGCTTGTCGAATAAAAGTTCAGATTATTCATGCTTTGTTTCGTTGACTTTTTCTGTATTGATGGTTATTTTGCCTCCTCACATGACTTGTGCAGGTGACGTACAACTATGGTCTTAGACATTTTATAGTACATTCATACCCTAAAAAAAAGTCCTCATTTTGCTTCTCGAAATCTGGCAGAAGCAGGAAGGATTTTTGTTTCCTGGCTTCAACTCCAGAAGAAGCTTCACAATGGGTTACTGGGTTTGCAGATCAGCATTGTTTTGTGAATTTAGCTCCTCATCCTTTGGTCTCTTCAAAGAAGCAGGATTCCGAAATAATGGCGTTAGATTTTTCTTACACACATATTAAAAGTAAAAGTCCACCTCGGATGCTTGTCATCTTAAATCCCCGATCTGGACGTGGTCGCTCCAGCAAAGTTTTTCATAATTTGGTTGAACCTATATTTAAGGTAACACATAACCTCTGATTTTTAGATATCTTAACAACCTATTTTAGTTAATTGAAGTTCTATCTGTTACCGATGTTATTGCTGATAATTATGCTTTGCAAAGATCAGTAGATTAACTAGATATTAGATATTGATACAAAAAATGCTACTTTTCTGTCTGTATTTTCTTTTTATACGAGTCTCTGTTTATGGTCTTGTGTAGATTCAAGTTATTTCTCAAATCCTCGGGTTCCTTCCTTTTATATAGTTGGCAATATGATATGCATGTTCAATATGGCTTTACTAGAAAATTTTCATCATAAAATCCTCTAGGACTTCTGCTTTTTATGAATTTATCACATGATCTAATCTGTTTCGAGCAAGTTCTGTTTGCGAGGATTAATTTTCATTTATCCACATCTATAGCTTGCAGGGTTTATGCTGGAAGTAGTCAAGACGACATCTGCTGGCCATGCTAGGGAACTAGCTTATACTGTTGATTTTAGCACATGTCCTGATGGTACGCATTCTATACCCTTACGTTTTCATTTTAGTTTGCATTCTTGGAGAATTATTTGTTAATCCCCAACTATTTGTGTTTTTTTTACCTTATATCAGGAATTATATGTGTTGGAGGCGATGGAATTGTCAATGAGGTTGGTGTTTTTTCTTCACTTAGTCGTATATGTCCACAATAGCTTTTATAATGCAAGTGTTTAGCATCTCTGAATTACAAGTGCATGAGTTTTGAACACATAATTTCTAACTTTTCCTTAACAGAATCAACGGCATACTAGGCTGTATAAGTTTTATTATCATAGTACATGGTTTAGATTAATATAGCAATTCTTTTTAGTCTACAACTGGAGCAGTCCTTAAAGTTTTCGATATAGAAGCTTAATTTGTTTTGAATAGTAAACCACATCAATTATGTTTTTTTTATGTGATGTCATTTCTTGTGCAGGTACTGAATGGTCTTCTTTGTAGAGACAACCAAAAAGAAGCAATTTCAATCCCAATTGGTATCATACCGGCTGGCTCTGATAATTCTTTAGTATGGACTGTTCTTGGAGTTAGGGATCCTGTATCTGCTGCACTAGCTATAGTAAAGGTAATGACTGGTACAGGTTTCGAGTGAAGCATGAGGTCAAATGGAAAAGTCTCCAGTCTAAGCTAGCTAATTGTGCATCTTTTTTCCAGGGAGGTCTGACTGCTACAGATGTATTTGCTGTCGAATGGATTCAAACAGGTGTCATTCATTTTGGAATGACCGTTTCATACTTTGGATTTATCAGTGATGGTAAGCCTCACCACTCTCTAACTACCGACAAAAGCTATTGTTTTCAAAACACCTCAATATTATGTTTACTATTATTTAATTAATAGCTATACTGGTATATTAACAAGTATACATCTTTACACTTTGCAACAGTGTTGGAACTTTCCGAGAGATATCAGAAGCGCTTCGGTCCTCTACGTTATTTTGTTGCTGGTGTCCTCAAGTTCTTATGCTTACCAAAATACAGCTATGAACTAGAATATCTACCTGTATCCAAAGAAAAAGCCGATCTCGAAAGACAAGCCTTAGCTAACAAAGATATGGTGGACATGTCAGATTTATACACTGATGTCATGAGGAGATCAGATGGCATCCCGAGAGCTTCTAGTTTATCAAGTATCGACTCTATAATGACCCCTGGTCGGTCTGGAGTCGATATGGATACGACCTGTAGTAGCACAGAGCCATCAGATTATGTACGGGCCATTGATTCAAAGTCAAAGCGCCTTTCGAGTGGAAGAAGCAATGTGACATCAGAACCAGAAGTCATTCATCCTCAGCCACCACTTTCATCAACTCCAAATTGGCCAAGAACACGGTCGAAGTCAAAGACAGATAAAGGGTGGAGTGGACTGACATCATTACAGGTGAGGAATTTAGAGACTTTTGGAAAAATAGCTAAAACAATTACAGAACTTAGTTAAAAGTCTTATTAGGTATCTTAAATGGGTCGAACAATTACACAATTTAGTTAAAAGGAAATGGACCGACTGCCGAGTGGGTTAAATGGAATCGGGTGAAAGTCGCCATAAGTAATGTTAATAAACCCCTCTAAATCTTATTATTCAAAGCTTTATAATGATATCATTACATATAGTTTTGCCAATATTCATTATCTTTAAAGTTGGACAAAAAAGTGTTATGGGTTTATCCCATCTGATCTGTTTTGACCTCCTTTGAAAACCCTGCATTTCAACAGGAACCTTTTTTGACCCAGTATCTATCTGCCTGTCTAGTCACTTTCGTAAAATTTGATCAGCTAGTATATCTGTGACATGGTTCTGTGTTGAGAATATTGATTTGGTGCATTGACAACAGGATCCTACTAGATCTTCGTGGGGAAACTTAGGAGCACATGATAAAGAGGATATATCATCAACAATGTCAGATCCAGGCCCGATTTGGGATGCCGAACCTAAGTGGGATACAGAACCCAATTGGGAAATGGAAAATCCGATCGAATTGCCGGGCCCACCAGATAATGATGGAAATGAAGAAAGGAGGGAAATTGGGATTACATTGGAAGAAAATTGGGTTGTTAAAAAAGGCAAGTTTCTTGGGATTCTGGTATGCAACCATTCTTGTAAAACTGTTCAAAGTTTGAGCTCTCAGGTGGTGGCACCTAAAGCGGAACATGATGACAATACTATGGATTTATTGTTGGTTCATGGAAGTGGAAGACTAAGGCTGTTAAGATTCTTTATACTTCTGCAGATGGGCCGGCACCTTTCTCTTCCTTATGTAGAATATGTGAAGGTATATCACTTACCTAAAGGTCTTAATTTAAGAAATATACGAGTAGTTTTTTTTCTTTCATATATGGTATATTGAAATGTTGTTAGCCAGTGAACAAAATCTGTGCAAGTATATGAGCTTGGTACACATGTTTATCAATGGCTCAGTTCCATTGGCTATCTCGTTCTCGTTAGCGAATAGTCTAGAAGTGTCATTTTGGACTTATTTGAATAGGATTATGGTTCATCTCTAACAGGCTATAAAATTAAAAATGGTTGAAAGGCAATAGGGTTCACAAGTTTTTATCATGAATTCACGATGATTATTGTTAGAGGTAGCGAACTAGGCAGGTCGAGCATGTTAGGTAACAACTAACAAGTCAAAACGGGTTAGAGTCCGAATTGGTACTTTCTAATGCAGGTCAGAACTAGCCAGGTTGAGTTACTGACATTTTTTGTTCTTTTTACCTTGATTCCTGTACGTGATATAAGAGGATATAAGCGTTTTACGCACATTTCAGTCACTTTTACTTGGTTTATAAACATCAGTTTGACTGTATAGATATAAATTATTAACCAGAATCAACCCATTTCTAAGTAAATTAGTTAAACTAAACACGTATAATTTTGTCCAAATCTGAATATAGCATGTGAATTGACAACATTGCTTTGCAGGTCAAGTCAGTTAAGCTGAAACCATTAAAAAGCACACACAACGGGTGTGGAATCGATGGGGAACTTTTTAGTCTCAATGGTCAAGTAGTCTCATCTTTACTTCCAGAACAATGCCGGCTCATTGGTCGCCCTCCAAGCAACAACAATGTGAAATAATAACCATTATAGCCTCCAAATCTGATCTGGATGATTGACCCCAATCATACCATATCACTGTTACATATCTGAGGTCACTTGTATAATTTGATCCTTTTTCCCCTCATCCGGCTTGATAACTTGCTTGTTCTTTTGTCTTCCGTCCGTAGTATGTCCCATCTTATATATATACATACATAAGACACTTTGTATCTATTGGTGCTTAGAGTGCAATCTTTTTTATGGACGGAAACAGTATTTTGGAGTTGATTTGAATTCGGTTGATGTGTATTGTAAAGCATCGTTGTGTAGAGTTGGATGTGTTGTTTCCACTTGTTGGCTGCTTCTATATTTTATGTAGATTGCCGGACTTGGTAACTGATTAGTGTATTGTTTAATATTTGTGTAACTATCTAAAGATGACTTTCTGCTATTATAAGCCACCATGTATCATAGGTTCATAGCATACTACATCCATCCTATGCCTATCCTAGATTCATGATTAGCAGTGAAAAAGTAGGCAGGTAGGCAACAATTGTTTTCTAGGATAAGTTTTGCTATATCGTCCTACTTGATATTCTTACTTATCCTCGTACCTACTTAAAGATTTTAACATGTGTCAGGATGATTAGTAGGAACGCAATGTAGGAAGAAATATCATTTTTCTTCTAGGATTGGAATGGTTATCCTTTACCCATATGACTTTACATTTTTATCTTTTGACGACTATTTTACAGAGCTAGTGATTATCACCACTCAGGTTACGTTTTTACAGTAAGAGGCGTCGCCATTTGAAGTTGTTTGAATTAACATGATTCAAACTTTGATTCATTAACCCGAAACTACGATTAATACGGATAGCTAGACATGCATTTCAGTTCACTATCAAGTTAAATCTTAATATTATTTACTGACCATTGTATTAAAGAATATTTATGGATCTAACTTCATCTTTATGTCATCTTCGATATGCAACAATGAGATGAAACAAATCGTTCAAGGACAAACCTCAGATAGCGAAATCTAGACAAATAGTTCCTAACAAATCATCTATCTTGTCCGTCATGTCATTGGTTAAAATAATTGTCTTAATATCCGAAAAGGATGTTTTTGGAGTGGTTTAAACCACTTAATTATCAGTTTTATTAAAACTTCGAAACATAAAAAATAAGATACAACCCTATGGCACACGCTGCTGATTTGGGGTGTTGTTTATGTGTAAAATGGGTTAGAGTAGACACACCTTACCTATTAACTAAACAAAAGGGCTTGATCCTAATATACTTAAGAAGCCGATCATAAGTCGAGTTATATTTCGTCTCACAATATCATAAAAACTAGCCGAGTACGAGTCCATAAAAAATTTCAATAGACGAGCTCGAGATAAAACCTTAAGACTTGAAACAAGTTTGACTGCTCGAGGTCAACCTATATTATCGAGCTCGAGCTCTCAACTCGTTTTCAACCAACTTACCCTTAACTAAAATCAGATAATAACAAATCACAATAATAATGATTAGCTCTTAAGTTTTTTGAGTAAGGAAAAGTAAAGATATATGAAGTTAATATTTTCAACTCAATTTTAAAAAGAAACATTTCACTTCAAAATAAATCAAATCACATTTCTTCTTCAATACTCTTATTTTTATTTTTCCCTCAAATGATACTTAAGAACACAATTTTTTTATGTTTCACCTCATTTTCTTTTATTTCCTTCTTTAACATTATGTTCTCAAGTTTTTAAGTAAGAAAAAGTAAAGAAATACTAGTAAGTAAACGTTTTCAACATGATTTTAGGAGAAAACATTTTATTTTCAAAACTAACCCAATCAACTTTCTTTTTGTATCATTTTTATTTTTATTTATTTAGGGTGTGTTTGTTAAAAGTAACAGTGAGGAATAACTATTAGTTGTGAGACCGCTTCTTAAACAATCATTAAAAAACTAGTTTTTCTGACTATTAAAATTCAAAATGCTCATTGCACACCGACTCGACATTTTTTTATTCAAATAAAATAAATTCTTCACACCACTCCGTGCCAACGATACTCGATTTAGACGCTATTAGTCATATTTTTAGACAAACCAATAAACCATGTGGCAACATTCTATTGATGACTCAAAAGGGACTGTTTTTACACAAGCCAATAAACCATTGGCACATCAATTTAGAAACACAATTAATCATATTTTTAGGCATCTGAATTATTATTATTATTATTATTATTATTATTATTATTATTATTATTATAATCACTTAATTAGAATATCATAAGATTTACAAGAAATTAGTGAGAAGCCGAGAAACTATCTGGGTGTTCACTCCTTTAGCTACATCAAAGCAAATCCTACTAAAAATATGTGTAGCAGCTCGCGCTCCAATGTCTTGAGTAACCGAGAACTTCCGGATCCGCTTTAGAGACACAATTAGTCATATTTTTAGGCATCTAAATTATTATTATTATTATTTATTTACAGTATTTATTTTTTATTTTTTACTATTTAAACTGATACTCACATAACACAGCTTAAAGTCACACTACCAACGAAAATAACTCAACTCAACAACACACGTACGGAAACAAAACAGTACAAAAAATAGTAAAATCACACACACACACAATCTCCCCACCCACCCAGACACCAAAAAAAAAAAAAATCACCTCTTCTTCTTATTCGATTCCATTTCTCTCTAGGGCTCACAATTTTACTAAATCAATTCAATAAATCATGGATCCATCAAATCACCAACCCGACACCGAAATGTCCGACGCCCCACCACCCTCCCACCCACCGCCGCCGTTGACCGCGGACACCATCCCCGCCACACTCAGTCACGGCGGCAGATTTATCCAGTATAATATCTTCGGTAACATTTTTGAAGTCACTGTTAAGTATAAGCCGCCTATTATGCCTATTGGTAAAGGCGCTTATGGCATCGTCTGGTAATTTTTTTTTTTTTTTTTTTTTTTTTTTTTTTTTTTTTTTTTTTAAAAGAATTAGTTAGTTTTTTTCTAAATGTATCTGACTTGTCACGAAATTATTTAGCGCGTGTCAATCTATTTTTACACCTGTTAAATACACTAACTGTCTAATCTTATTATTGCTGACATGGCACCGTACCGGTGCCATTCAGTAAGATTAGACGGTTAGTGTATTTAATAGGTATAAAAATAGATTGGTACGCGCTAAATAATTTCGTGACAAGTTAGATACATTTAGAAAAACTAACTGTATAATCCCGGTTAGTGTGTTTACTATTTAACAGGAATAAAAATAGATTGATACGCGCTACATAATTTTGTGACAAGTTAGATACATTTATATAGTTAGTTTTTCTAAATGTATCTAACTTGTCATAAAATTATTTAGCGCCTATCAATCTGTTTTTATACCTGTTAAATACACTAACTGTCTAATCTTATTATTGCTGACATGGCACCGGTACGGTGCCATTGTGTAAGATTAGACGGTTAGTTTATTTAACAGGTATAAAAATAGATTGATACGCGCTAAATAATTTTGTGACAAGTTAGATACATTTATATATAGTTAGTTTTTCTAAATGTATCTAACTTGTCATAAAATTATTTAGCGCCTATCAATCTGTTTTTATACCTGTTAAATACACTAACTAGACTAACTGTCTAATCTTACTGTAATGGCACTGGACTGGTGCCATGTCAGCAATAGTAAGATTAGGCGGTTAGTGTGTTTAATAGGAATAAAAATAGATTGATACGCGCTAAAGGATTTTGTGACAAGTTAGATACATTTAGAAAAACTAACTATGTAAATGTAACTAACTTGTCACGAAATTCTTTAGGGCATATCAATCTATTTTTATCCCTATTAAATACAGTGACTGTCTAATCTTACTTACTATGGTGTTTATTAAATGGCACCGGACACCGGTGCCATGTCAGCAATAGTAAGATTAGACGGTTACTGTATTTAATAGGAATAAAAATAGATTGATATGCGCTAAAGAATTTTGTGACAAGTCACACACATTTAGAAAAACTAACTAATTATAAAATGTCTCACTTGTCACAAAGTTTTTTAGCGTGCATCAATCTATTTTATTACCTATTAAATACACTAACCATCTAATCTTTCTATTGCGTGTAGTAAATAAGAGATGAGATGGCACCGGGCCGGTGCCATGTCAGCAATAGTGATAGTACACGCAATAGTAAGATTAGACGGTCAGTGTATTTATTAGGGATGAAAATAGATTGGTACGCGCTAAAGAGCTTTGTGACAGGTCCGATACATTTTATAATTAGTTAGTTCAAAATGTATTGAACTTATCACAAAATTCCTTAGCATATATCAATCTATTATATTACCTATCAAATACATCAACCACCTAATCTTGCTACTGTATATTATAAATGACGTGTGCCACGTCATCAATAGTAGAACACAATAGGAAGATTAGGCAGTTGATGTATTTAATAGGCAATAAAATAGGTTGATATACGGTAAGGAATTTTGTGACAAGTTAGATACATTTCAAACTTAAGTGTTTTATTTATTTTTACTGATTTTGTTGCGTTTGTTTTAGTTCGGCTTTGAATTCGGAGACGAATGAGCATGTGGCGATAAAGAAGATTGCGAATGCGTTTGATAATAGGATTGATGCCAAGAGGACATTGAGGGAGATTAAGCTGCTCAGGCATATGGATCATGAGAATGTTAGTCTTTTGTTTCTTGTTGCCTCGTTTATACTTATGTGTTGATTACTTGTTGCTAATTGTTACATTAGTTTTGCGGACTTGGGGGTGTTTGTTTTAGCTTATTTAGTAGGATTATGTAGCATAAAGTAGCGTATTGAAGATATTATTTAGTTGTTTGGTTATTAGCTAGTGGTAGGGTGCCGCGGTGCCGCCAATAGAGCAATAGTTTCGTTTGCTTAAGCTGTGATTAGCTGGTATTGGTGGTCGATTACTATTTGTGGGTGGTGTATGCATAATATGTGTATTGGCATGATGGCTTTCCGATGCTGCTTGATCATATGAGCTGTGAAAGTTCATGCATTTCATAGGTTTTACTATTGCTTGTTGGATAATGATTAGGGAACTTTATTAGCTGCCATATGATTAACATGATTAGGGTACTTTATTCGCTGCTACTTTTCATTTAATTTTTAAAAAAGTACCTTCCTTTTCTCAGGAATCCTGAACTATACTTACTGTTTATAAACCTGATGTTTTTATATTTTTTGTGTTTGTTGCACTTTGTAAGTTCGGGATTAGGGATTTAGGGTTACTGACACTGGTGAGGGATGGAAAGCCAGCAAGAGGATAATCATGTTTAGAACTTGGTAGACTCGTATTTGAGCCACCTATATGATTCTTGACTTATTAATGAAAATTAGCCACATGCCGGATATGTATGGGACTATTGGTACCTATCTTTTCTGGCATTAGAAATTTAGAATTGGACTCTGATCGTTTTATGATAATTTATTATGTCCAAAAGGACTTTGTGCCAATGGAATTTGAGATTGATCAAGTAGCTTTGAAGTTCTTACGTGGATGAACCATGATTAAACTTCTAGTCTGGCTATTACATTGTTATCTTATCTTCAGTCTGTTTAGCTAGTTGCTATAAAATCTTTGGGTATTCATTCATACAATTTGATACCATATTCCCTCAAATTAGCTAGTTCCTCATGACCCCCATGTTAAAGCAATACCAAGTTACAGAGGTTGGCTCACAGCATGACTATTATTTGACTCCCCGTTCTTTGAAAATAAATTTTGAACAATAAAGAATTATCAGATTCAGCTGTTAGTGTGAATTTTTGTGACTGACCCTTGGTCCCTCTTTCATGTAGGTCGTTGCAATTAGAGATATAATTCCACCCCCAGAAAGGATGGCATTTAATGATGTCTACATTGCTTATGAGCTCATGGACACTGATCTCCATCAAATAATCCGTTCTAACCAATCATTATCAGAGGAGCATTGCCAGGTATGTTTTTCGCGATGTACTTTCTCGGGTGCTTTATGTTGATGTTTATCTCGACTTAATGCATATGTTCTTGATTTTTTAGGGTGCTTTTTTAGACACTTTTGTTCTGTTTTGCTTAAGCTTCTTGTAGCACTTCTGTTAATTTACTTAGCCCAATTCATTTTTTCCCCTTATATGATCTTTTAAGCTCATGTATGTAGTTGAAATGTTGTTTGGGCAACATCAACCCAAGTTGGTATTTTCGTTGTTGGTTATTGCTTATAGTGATGGACCAAATGTCCAAATGCTATTGGAACTTTCTTCTGGTCTTTCTGTGTTCCATGTTGGTTGTACTGCAGCATTGGTGAATCTCACCCACTTCAAGTATAGACAGATTTTCCCTTAGTTGATAGGAAATAGATTTGCTATACCATTATGTTCATCTTGATACTGAAAGAAAGAATACACGAGTTCTTTTAAGATATCTTACATGCTGTATAAAAACGGGTAATAAGCAAACAGACAGTGATGGATAAATTAAGAAAAAAACAGAAAGGCTAGTTCTGTTATCGATTTATGATACAAGGTGTGAAGATTTGTTCATAATAACTGCTTAAACAAGTTGCTGTCACTATTATTAAGGTTACTAGAAGGCTTGTGCTGCAGTGCTTCTTATCACTATACTGTTAGTTAGCATAACACGAGTGTCATTGTAAATGTTTCTTCATTATCACGTTAACCAGCAAAAACAATAATGTTTGTGTTACGAAGTCATCTCAGATCGTAAAGGTTAGAGTGATAAGAGATGCAAATCTCTTTTCTCATGCGTTGGTATTAGATGAAATCAACCTTCATGATGATAGAGAAGTGATATATCTTTTGTGTTTTTCACTATTATGTTTCACTCTTCTTGTTGGTTGCAATCTTCGTCTAGCTCTATGCCTCTATGAAAAGTTTATAACATATTTAGTTAGTTATAGCTGTGCAGAAGGAGAAGCTTAGGACGGATTAAGATACTTATTTATGTGTAGGTAGACTAACAATAGGTGAACTTACATGGAAGTAATGTTCAAGCATCCTGTTTGGACGGATTTTGTAGGTGGAAGTGTTCATGTAGGTAGAGATGGCAGAGGCTATGAAAGATCCCATGGTGTCGTGTTTATGATAACAAAGATGGAAAGTTGAAGCTATATAGTAGCTCATGATTTGTTTGCTGTGAAAACTTTGTAGATCGTGAACCTACTGACTTTAGTAATGTTCAAAACTCTACTCGTAGAAACTATCCTTTCAAGGAAAAATGATATAATGGCATGCATAAACTGTAAGGCTACCACCGAGGAGTGTGGTGAGTTTAACGAGTCAAGCTTATGAGCCATTTGATGGCACTATGGGGCTGAATTATGAAGCATCTGTCTTAGCACCAAGATCCCGGAAGATGCATTTGGATTCACGCTGAGATGATCAGTGATTGTTAGAACTTTGGCTGTAATATAAGAATATGAAAGCACGCCGACCTTAATTAGAACCAAATAAGAAGACCTTAATTAGAAAGCACGTCTGTAAAATAAGAATATGCCATTCATTTAAGATTCATTTTAGGCCGTTTTCTACCTTCCCTAATCTCGATAGAAAAGAGAAAAGTGATATATGGTGGTTTATCAGATACATTGTGTTGGTCTGTTGGAAGTTTGGAGATCTGTGGATTCTGAAACTTTTTGGTTAACTTAAAAATTAAACAACATAACATAATACTGATAAGCAACGTTGAGAAGGAAGTAAAAGCGTGGTAATGGTGACCAGGCATTAACTAATTAGGAAGGATACTTCTTTATTAGTTTCTATCACATTGTAAAAAAGTGAGGTATTGGTATGATAGATAAGGTGGTTGAAATGGCCAGAAGCATTGTTCAGGGCCTTGTGTGACTCAAAAGCTCCATAATATTGAAAGGTTTACATGGCAGAATGTGATGGACGATGTAATGCGTGTAAATGGTTTACAGGGCAGAATGTCAAGGGCATCATACTCTAAAAGAAATTTCGAGATCTTAGGTGCTCAACTAGATAATAGGCTATTTGTCTGTTGTATAACTTGTGTTGGCATGCATAAGTATAACTGATCATGCTAACGAGTCATTAGTCTTTACTAGTTCTTTGTTTTCCTTGCAGTATTTTCTTTATCAGATCCTGCGTGGGCTAAAATACATACATTCTGCAAATGTGCTGCACAGGGATTTGAAGCCTAGCAATCTTCTCCTGAACGCCAATTGTGATCTGAAAATATGTGATTTTGGATTAGCTCGTGTTACATCTGAAACTGATTTCATGACAGAGTATGTTGTTACAAGATGGTACCGTGCACCAGAGCTGCTATTAAACTCTTCTGATTATACAGCTGCCATTGATGTGTGGTCAGTTGGCTGTATCTTTATGGAATTGATGGACCGCAAGCCCTTATTTCCTGGTAGAGACCATGTACACCAGCTAAGATTGCTTATGGAGGTATTTAACGTTCTCTTAAAATAGATATTTCAGTCTGAATGCTTTTGTGATGGCTTTTTTGACAAGTAATGAATAATCAGCATTATGTATGTGACCTTTAAAATTATTTTGAGCTTGCAGCTGATTGGAACTCCATCAGAAGCTGAATTAGGATTTCTGAATGAAAATGCAAAAAGATACATTCGACAACTAAATCATTATCCACGACAATCGTTCAACGAAAAATTTCCTCAAGTTCATCCTGCTGCCATTGATCTTATTGAAAAGATGTTGACTTTTGATCCTAGGCAGAGAATCACAGGTATGCTATATTTATTTTACACCACACTTGGTAAAGGCTTTGCTTCAAACATGATGGTTCTGGTTAACTCGGCTTGCATATGCGTATTGTCTTCATGATTTGTTGATACCTTAACATATATAAAGAAACCATTTTGCTTGTCGCTTGCAGTTCTTTCTTGAGTTTTTGTTAGAGTAAATTACTTTTACGGTTCCTGTGGTTTGCTTCACTTGACGGAATTGGTCACTCGCCTATACAGATTAGTGATATGGTCCCTTGAAGCACTGTTTACTATATTTGGTTCCTCGCCCTTCATTTTTTAGGACCAAAAGTGAAATTAAGTACATACTTGAGGGACCAAATGTGAAAGCAAACAGGGACCATATTTCTTATGTGTATGGGCGAGGGATCACTTCATAATTCTGAGCGAATCACAAGGACCAGTTATCTATTCTAATTTCTAATAACGATACCTTAATTAATATTAAAACACATTTTGCTTGGCATATGCATATATCATGTACTATTTTCAAAAATAAATTTAACTTGTGTAATTTGTTGGTTTCAGTTGAAGATGCACTTGCACATCCGTATCTAACATCACTGCACGACATCAGCGACGAGCCTGTGTGCTTGACTCCTTTTAACTTCGACTTTGAACATCATGCCCCAACCGAGGAACAGATGAAGGAGATGATTTATAGGGAGGCTCTTGCTTTCAATCCCGAGTACCAGCATCTGTGAGAGGAGTACTTGGGTGTTTGTTTGTTGTGTGGTTTTATTAGTGTGGTAATTTGTGATTTGATAAATTTTACTTCCTGTTTGTTGTATATAAACAATCTCATCTAAAACCTGAAGTTGAATCTTTTGGTTAGGTCATGGCAACCAAATACCATTTAGATGCCGTTGTCGTATGTTGTTTTATGATCAAATATTATTGGAACAGTCGACTTTTATATCTTTATGTTTTTGTTTTTTCTTGAATTTGCTTGAGCTTTAGTCTCGGGCTCTTGGCGCAAATGCTAATAATGATTCAAGCTTATGAAGTAGTATTATTTTTTCAAGTCTATCATTATTATCCTCGCTCGTCATGACATGATTCACTTTGACAATATCCCCTTGTGCAAATATTATTATAATGGTGCATGAGATGTGTTTCAGGTGCAACTAAGTTGGTAGTAGGTTGTTGAAAGTTTGTTTAATGTCGAGTAGTTGGGGATCATTGAATCCTTAAAAAGACAAGTTGGTTTCTTATCCTTAAATGTGTGTTCAGCCTAGGAGCTAGGCTTATGTCATGTCTCTTCTAAGCCAACAGCATGGTTTTGTTGCTTTGGGTTACATCACTTGAAAGCAAAAAGATAATTAGAAGAGTCTTGCTTTCTAGAAGGTTTATTAAAACATGGTTATGTTGTTAAAGGGTTAACCAAAAGGGTCAAGAATTTTGAGCAGGTACTCAACTTCTGATTTGGGTGGTGGTTATCGATGAAGAGCGGTGGGTTGTAGTGGGGGGAAGATTCGTTATGTCAAATAAAGAACTAGAAGATGGGCGTTTGTCATATTTGACTGGTTTATAAACTTGTTAAAAGTTTGATAAGCTTATAAACTTTTTTTTGTGTTTATGTGGCTATACACTTGAGCTTATAAGGTCGGTAAGTTCAAGTATATATGTTTAAAAGTCCAAAAATAAGCTTATCAAAAGTTTAGATAAAAACAATGAGGAGTTTGTGGGTGATAGAGATTCGGCTAAAGTTTTATGATTGGTTTGTATGTGGACATAAATATTTGGTGGATCGATCAGTTGAGAATAATGATTCTCGAAATAACACAAAAAGACAAGCATTTTTTATACAGTAATATGTTTGGAGTATAGAGTTGCGAACTTGCGATCATGTGAAAAGATTTTTTTTTTAAAAGTTGAGAAAGCCACTAAGCTAGTGCTATGTGTTCTCACCCACTCTCTCCCTTTTTTCTTTAATATTTTCGGTTAAAGGGCATTTTGGTCATTTGACCCGTTTTTTAATTCTACATTAAATTTCAAATGCAAATAACTTTCAAACGACAAACTTTTACAAAAAAACCGATTTCATCATAATTTTTAAAATTTAATTCTCTTTAATTTGGTATAAATCTTTTTAATTTTTTCGAAACTTTTTTTTTGACATATTCACTGGGTCATAATTTTCTTGAAAATTTTAGCATTTTCGGCTCTAATTTTGTCTAGTTTAAAAGCCGAATTTTGCAAAACTTAAAACACGAAAGTTGTAGCTTCTTGGCTATTCTTTACCCAGAAATTTGAATCACTCAAATCCGATATGATATGAGTGAGAGATATCGCACGTTAAAGATGACGTCTTAGTCATATTTAGTGCATACAAAGTGTTTGATAAAATTACTAAAAGAGATTTTTCATATAAAAATACATTTAAAATGCACTAATCGGTCAAGTTATTTTCAGTTTAACAAAACTATCAGTTTGTTTTGTTAAATAGAATTGATGAACCTAAACATTTGATCAAATTGATTAACCTGAAAAAATTGATGAACCTGAAATTTGATGAACCTGAAAAGAACTGTGATCAATTTGATGAACCTAAACATTTGATGAACCTGAAAAAATTGATGAACCTGAAATTTGATGAACCTGAAAAAATTGATGAACCCAACATTTGATCAAATTTGATGAACTTGAAATTGATGAATCTGAAAAAATTGCTGAACCTGAAATTGATGAACCAAAGTAACTGATGAACAAAATGTCTTTTTTAAAAATCAGTTAATAAGGTTGATGAGGCGAAAAATGAACCGTTTTTAGGGGGTCATTTAAGCCCGAATTCGAATTTATTTGATCAAATATTGCCCTAAATCGTTCCTTTTGTGATTTTAGGTACTTTGGGAGAGAAATCTGGAAAAGGAAGCAATTCGGACGTTTTTGGAGCATAAAAGTGAAGAAAACGCCAAAGTCTTAATTTTCCTTGCTGGGAACAGTAGGTGACGGCGTCAAGAGTAATTTCCATGACGATCCAGTACAGATTTGACGGCGTCACGAGGTAGGGCGTCAAGAGGAAAATGCATGACGGCCTGGAAATACATAACACATGACGACGTCAAAAGTAGATCAAGGCAGTCCGAGGAGTATTTTGGCGGCGAGATGACGGCGTCACAATTTTGTTCTTGACGCCGTCAGACCCTATTTCCTATATATATTTTCTAATTTTCACACATTAAAAAGAGAGACGTTTTGGAGAAACCCTAAGTCCGACTTTGGTACGAATTTTACAGGTTTTTCAAGGGTTCTCAGCCCTTGATCCCTTTCATGTGTAATTGAGATAAGTATTCTTTTAATTCAATCAATATGTCTATGTGTTGGTTGTCTATATCTTGTTCTTGTCTTAATTCCATCATGCTAGGCTAGATCTATCTTGTGTTTGCTTGGATCTAATGAAACCTAGATGTTAATTATGTGTTGATTACTTGTTTATGGTTGTATTGGATGAATGAATTCGATGTTAGGCTTAAGAAAACTGGCAGATCTCCAATTGGTAACATGCTTGAACGTCTTAGGAAACATGAACTGACATGCACTAGATTTTATTGGTTGTATTTAATGCATGAGTAAATTCTAATGATCCCATGTTAGGAGCTTCTTAGCCGGCTCGACATAGGAGTGAAGTAGGCACTCATAGGATTGGGGAATTAAGTGCGCCACCCCATGAATGGTATTAAGGAATACAATCTGTCATCCATGCAACTATAACAAGTAATTAACGTGTAAAAGATATCTAGGGAGTAATGAAATCTAACTATAATATACTACAACGATCAGGTACACTGCCTGGTGGGGGTTGTAAGCTTCTCAAGATCCCTTGAGAGGTAAAGCCTGGTGCGATCCCCACGTATCAAGTTTTTGGCGCCGCTGCGGGGGAATAATTATTGTCTATGTTAGAATCTCTTTTTATTAGGTCTACTTGCTAGTTTCCTTTCTAGTAAGATTTTATTTTTTATTTTTAGGTTTTCTTTAGTCTATCTTATTTCTTTGTGTTTTTGTTCGTAACTCTTCACCACCCGACATCATGGACGATGGGAACATCCTTGAACCCGTCATCCCACCACAACAAAACCCACCACTAGAACCCCTTAGGCCCCGAACCTTAGGAGAATATTCCCGACCTAGCCACCAAGGCTACCGAAACACCATTGAGCTCACCGGAGCCAATGTGACCCCCTTGCGATCCGACACCATCCGGTTGGTGCAAAGCGGATGTGCATTCCATGGACTTCGTTCCGAAGATCCAAACCAACATCTTAAGGACTTCCTCAAAATCGTAGATTCCATAGACCTAGGTGTTGAAACTAGAGAGACAACCCGATTACGCCTATTCCAATTCTCTCTACGGGATCAAGCTAGTCAATGGCTTGAGCGTTTACCCGCGGGATCCATCACCACATGGGATAATCTCACCACTCGTTTCCTTGCTCAATTTTTCCCACCAGGGAGAACTACTAAGCTTAGAAATGACATCTTGATGTTCCAACAACGTCAAAATGAATCCTTTTATGAAGCATGGACTCGATATAAAGACCTGCTCCGAAAAGTCGCTCATCATGGCATCGAACCATGGCTCCAGATTCAAATCTTTTACGATAAAGTTGACTATCAAACAAGGAGAGCCATTGATTACGCAGCCAAGGGCAGGCTAAACAGGCTTAGCATTGACGAATGCTGGGAAGTTCTTGAGGGGTTGGCACAATACGAAGAAGAAGGATGGGAGGACCCGATGTTTCCAAGCAAGGGAAAACTTGACTACGCACACGCCACCCAAGAACAGTTATTAGGAAGCATCGAGAAGCAGGTAAAAGAATTAATGAGTATTGAGAAACCTGCTGCTGAAACCATGTGGAATCCTAATTTACGTAGGAATGCGGTTATCGACCACAATTTTCCTGAACGTTCACGACAAGAGGAATTCGAAGGGATAATGGTAACCTTCATGGATAATCAGGAAAAACAAATCCAGCACCTAGAAGCACGCATGGAAAGCACTCACAAAGCTTTTATGAATTTAGCAGACCAATTCATATCAAGGGTCAAAGAAAAGATCAAAGAAAACTCCGTACCTAGAAAAATCGAAAAAGTCTTCGAGGTTTCAACTCCTTTGGCGTTTGACCAAGAGGATAGCGAGAAATTCTCCCCAAGTGCTTCACCATTAACTACCTCCCATTCTTGTGAGCATCCCCAGAAAGAGAAGAATTCGCAATTCCATAACATTTTCGTTGGATGCTTGCGAACCACACTCCCAAACCTATGCAAGAGACGTTCTTTTGGTTTTAAACCCGGTGTGGAGAGGTTGTACCTCAAAAACACCACTGATTTGAAACCCTCTATGGAACAACATCTCTTTGTACACACCGGTGACCCGTGCGAAGGTTATAACTTAGCTAAAACGTCACCCAATCTCTTCTACAACCTTACCTCTTTCCGTGACAGTAATGAAACGTTCGACCCTGGTGGACCTCATTAACGGGATAGCTACTCATGGTTTTACTTATGTTTAGCTATTCACACAAAGTGCAGGGACTAAATGTGGAATTACTCCATTTCTCACCTCACACGGGCATCTGACGGCGTCAGATATTAACTCTTGACGCCGTCACCTCGCTAAATCAACAATATTAACCCAAATCCAATCACTTTCAACCCATACCCCACAATTCTCACCCAAAGTGCTGCTACTACTCCGAACCTCCACCTTTCAATTTGACGTCTTCCGCAATTGGTAAGTGATTTTTCTTCACTCTTTTTCGATCAATTGTCCCTAGGATCAATCAATTTTGAAAACCCCTTTCGCACGAAATCCCATTCTTGACCCATCATTGACAAATCGTAATGCCATCCATTTGGTGATTTGTAAGCATGGGGTTACCCTTTGATGATGTTATTCCACTCGGATCATGCATTAGTTTAGGAAAAGCCCTTCATGCCACGGATTTTTTGACCCCCACCCATGTTTTCTGATTAAAGGAGAGTTTGGGTAATGGGTTAAGAGTTTGAAAATTGATTTTTCCCTCGCATTTGCATGATTCGGATTCTGCTAGGTCTTAGTCATATTTAGTGCACACAAAGTGTTTGATAAAATTAGTAAAAGAGATTTTTCATATAAAAATACATTTAAAATGCACTAATCGGTCAAGTTATTTTCAGTTTAACAAAACTATCAGTTTGTTTTGTTAAATAGAATTGATGAACCTAAACATTTGATCAAATTGATTAACCTGAAAAAATTGATGAACCTGAAATTTGATGAACCTGAAAAGAACTGTGATCAATTTGATGAACCTAAACATTTGATTAAATTTGATGAACCTGAAAAAATTGATGAACCTGAAATTTGATGAACCTGAAAAAATTGATGAACCCAACATTTGATCAAATTTGATGAACTTGAAATTGATGAATCTGAAAAAATTGATGAACCTGAAATTGATGAATCAAAGTAACTGATGAACAAAATGTCTTTTTTAAAAATCAGTTAATAAGGTTGATGAAGTGAAAAATGAACCGTTTTTAGGGGGTCATTTAAGCCCGAATTCGAATTTATTTGATCAAATATTGCCCTAAATCGTTCCTTTTGTGATTTTAGGTACTTTGGGAGAGAAATCTGGAAAAGGAAGCAATTCGGACATTTTTGGAGCATAAAAGTGAAGAAAACGCCAAAGTCTTAATTTTCCTTGCTGGGAACAGTAGGTGACGGCGTCAAGAAGAAAATCTTGACGGCGTCAAGAGTAATTTCCATGACGATCCAGTACAGATTTGACGGCGTCACGAGGTAGGGCGTCAAGAGGAAAATGCATGACGGCCTGGAAATACATAACACATGACGGCGTCAAAAGTAGATCAAGGCAGTCCGAGAAGTATTTTGGCGGCGAGATGACGGCGTCACAATTTTGTTCTTGACGCCGTCAGACCCTATTTCTTATATATATTTTTCTAATTTTCACACATTAAAAAGAGAGAAGTTTTGGAGAAACCCTAAGTCCGACTTTGGTACGAATTTTACAGGTTTTTCAAGGGTTCTCAGCCCTTGATCCCTTTCATGTGTAATTGAGATAAGTATTCTTTTAATTCAATCAATATGTCTATGTGTTGGTTGTCTATATCTTGTTCTTGTCTTAATTCCATCATGCTAGACTAGATCTATCTTGTGTTTGCTTGGATCTAATGAAACCTAGATGTTAATTACGTGTTGATTACTTGTTTATGGTTGTATTGGATGAATGAATTCGACGTTAGGCTTAAGAAAACTGGCAGATCTCCAATTGGTAACATGCTTGAACGTCTTAGGAAACATGAACTGACGTGCACTAGGTTTTATTGGTTGTATTTAATGCATGAGTAAATTCTAATGATCCCATGTTAGGAGTTTCTTAGCCGGCTCGACATAGGAGTGAAGTAGGCACTCATAGGATTGGGGAATTAAGTGCGCCACCCCATGAATGGTATTAAGGAATACAATTCGTCATCCATGCAACTATAACAAGTAATTAACGTGTAAAAGATATCTAGGGAGTAGTGAAATCTAAGTAAACACATTTTCTTCACTTATTGCTCACAACCCTAGTATAATTTAGTTTATTTTCATTTTTAGTATTTTATTTTGATTGCATCTTTAGTATTGGGTTAGTTGACTAGCAATTAATTCCACCCAAATCCTTCAATCCCGAGATTTTTACTTGCTTTCTAAAAAATATAAAAATACAAAAATAATCATCCCTCACCTTTAGAACTAGTATTTAGGTTTTCTAATTCTAGCGACACTATTCCCAGCTGAACGATCAATCCCCCGGTACTTGTCACTATACTATACTACAACGATCAGGTACACTACCTGGTGGGGGTTGTAAGCTTTTCAAGATCTCTTGAGAGGTAAAGCCTGGTGCGATCCCCACGTATCAAAGGTTCATCAGTTAATATAAAAAAGAAAAAAAAACTTTTTGAATCTTACATTAATAAAATGATTAATGATGAATTGTGGTACAAAAATTAAAGCAATTAACGCAATTTTAACACTAAAAATCTATGCTATACATTTCATCAAACACCTTGTGTGCAACAAATATGACTAAAATGCTATCTTTAACATGTGATATCTCACTCATATCATTTTGGATTTGAGTAATTCAAATTTCTGGGTAAAGAGTGAACGAAAATCTATAACTTTTATGTTTTAAGTTTTTCACGATTCGGCATTTATGAGGGTAAAAAATAGGGCAAAAAATGCCCAAAAAATAAAGAAAATCAAGACCTATTTGATATGTAAAAAAAAAAGTTTCAAAATTTTTAACAAAATTTATGCCAAATTAAAGAGGATTAAATTTTAAAAATTATGGTGAAATCGGTTTTTTTTTTTTTTTTTTTTTTTTTTTTTTTTTTTTTTTTTTTTTTTTAAAGTTTGTCATTTAAAAGATATGTGCGTTTGAAATTTAAGGAGGAAAAACAAAAAACGGGTTAAATTACAATTTTACCAATAGGCAGATTTTTTGAATAAAATAGGTGATGGGACACTTGTCAAATAATGAGTGGCTTTCTAGACTTTACAAATTTGATTACTTTTTAATTGATCGCGTACCATGGAGGATAATGCATCACATATTAACAATATTAGTCTATAAATCAATCTTTAAGTTGAGCATCATCGATCTGGTTAAACCCTTTGGAAATAGCTAGTGGAAATAGCTAGGGATTGCGAAGAGGGTGTGAGTGATAAGCGAGTGATAGTAAGTGGATGATGTGACATTCAAATAACAGTAAATGAGTAGGTTTTCATGAGTAACGACTACGTATGCTTAATTAGTCAGCTGAGCTAGGTTGTGATAAAGGTGGTTATGTGTGAACCAATAATCGCAAATAAAATTGAAAATATATGATAACATTTGAATTTGATTCGAACTTGACTAAAAAAAGCTCAATACATTTATATGAGTAGTGTATTTACATATAATCCCTTAAAAAATACATGCTATATATAAAGAACATATATATCACATAAAAGCTCAAAAAGCTCGATAATAACTTGAATCGAGCCTATATAAACTCGAGGTCGATTCGTTTAACATTTCAAGCTCATTTTATGGTCTCGAGCTTGAGCTCAAGGCTCGAAAAAGCTCAGCTTAAACAAGATCGAGTCACGTTCGAGCTCGAGTTACACGACAGAGCTCGACCTGTTACGTTAAGTCAATATCTTTGACTCCTTTTTCAATGTAATCAATATTTACTTTTGATGGAAAAAAGAACACACACAAGAAGACACGATTTTATGATAACATGATTGTAATACCAACCACCTTAATAAATATTCAACATTATACAAATCAATATTTAAGTTGAACATCACAATATCTGACGGGGGTGGCATCCTTGCGGTGAAGTTGGGTCGGCAAAGGCTACCGATCGGCAACCATGGTTGCCAGTGCATCGGCAAGGGGAATTCGGTGCCTCAAACGGCATGCTAAACCGAATCGGTGGGGAGAAAAACTAGGCTCAATATTACCGTTTGGAGTAAATGCTAGGAGCGTGGATCCATTTTCAAAAAAAAAAAAAAAAAAAAAAAAAAATCCCTATAAATATTCACTAATAACACATATTGTTTCATTCACAAAAATCTCACAAATCAAATCACAAAAACAATACACAATTTATTTAACCATGTCAATGTCTTCTTCGTCATCGGACGAGATCATTATTCCCCCGGATTCGTCCGAAGAATGGTTATCCGGAAGTACGTTTGAAACCTTTTTAGCCGGAAACGAAGCTCTTGAAGACACGGCTAGCTCTACCGACACCCGTGGTTATGTCCAACGTTTTCGTGAAAGAGCATTAGAAACTCTATTGAATGATTATTTTGTTGAACAACCAAAGTTTAACGAAAGCGTTTTTCGTGATCGTTTTTGTATGAGTAAAAATTTGTTTTTAAAAATTGTTGATGATATTGAAGCCAAATTCGAATGGTTTCAACCGGGTCAAGACGCGATGGGCCAAAATAGTTTCACGCCATTACAAAAATGTACATCCGCCATTCGACAACTCGCAATGGGTGAACCTCCGGCTAGATTTGATGACTATCTAAACATGGCACGAAGAACGTCAGGTTATTATTTTAATTTAATTATTTCGTTATTAATTTTTTTAATTTGTTTTTGTTATTAAGTTATTTAAATTGTTTTCGTTATGTTTTTTTGTTAAAATGTTTTAGTTATTATTTTTTAGTTATATATTTCGTTATTTTTTTTTTATTAAAAGTTGTTCTTTTATTTTAGGAGAATGCCTTGATAAATTTTGCGATGCGATTATAAAGTTATATGGTCGAGAGTTCTTACGTTGTCCTACAAGCCATGACGTAGCACGCTTATTCAATGTACATGAAGAAAAACATCATATTCCGGGAATGCTTGGTAGCATTGATTGTACACATTTTGTTTGGCGAAATTGTCCTAGACACTTGAGAGGCCAATATAAGAGAGGTGATCACCAATACCCGACTATTATGCTTGAAGTGACTGCTTCATATGATTTGTGGATTTGACATTCGTTTTTTGGTCCTCCCGGTTCAAACAACGATATCAATGTTTTGAATCAGTCTCCATTGTATGTTACTGAACGAAATGGAACGACACCAAACAGTTCATTTTTATTGGGTGGAAGGCTTTACAAACGTGGATACTATCTTACCGATGAAAGCATATCCGTATCCAACTGACCCAATGGAAAAGAGATTCAAGAAACTACAAGAGTCTGCAAGAAATATATTTACCGAGTCTTTTGACCTTTTACCCAAAAAAAAAGAGTCTGCAAGAAATGATATCGAACGAGTTTTTGGTCGTCTAAAAGGAAAATGGATGATTCTCAGTCGTCCTCTCCGAGCTATGTCGGTTCAAAAGATTCAACAACTGGTTTATACGTGCATTATATTGTGCAATATGATTTTAAAAAACGATGGTATGACAATATCACCAGTTCATATAATGGATCCGCCGGTAACGTCAGTTTATGATGATAATGTGCTACATGAGTTACTCGACGAAGATATCCATAATCGTCTTCGATATGATCTTACGGAGCACGTAGCGGCTCAAGACTTATCATACCTCGATGACTAGTGATTTCCTATTTTTGTTGAAATTGTTTTTTTTTTTTTTTTTTTTTTTTTTTTTTTTTTTTTTAATTTGTTTAATAAGTGTTATGTAATTTTGCTTTGAATTATTAATAAAATGCATTGTTTTTTAATAAAAATAGTTGTTTTTTATTAAGTGTTTAATTATGTTTTTTTTATTTAAATTATATAATTATGTAAAATTTAATGCTTGACATTAGTCAAGATTGCCACTTAAAATTGAAGTTTAGGCAACTTTAGGCAAAAAATGTGTTGGAGGACCATGATTGGTTGTTTGCATTAAAAAATGAGGCAACCTTAGGCAAGGTTGCCACCCCCCTCAGAAATGCTTAGAGAAAGTTACGAGGCGTGCTGTGTGAACCAATACATGCAAAGGTCTGAATCTTTCATCTCAATTGATAGCTTATTGAATTTATGGCCAACTACTTGTTAATGAAGAGGGTAAGAAGATGTCATCAATATACACAATACAACCCACCATTGTATCTTTAATGGACACTTAAATTAGGAGCTTATGTTCAACAACCAACCATTGCCTTAATTGAATTCCGGATGTCTCAAATTTGTACTTTTTTGCTGCCAAGTATATTTTAAAAAACCCAGAGAAGGTTTTAAGACAACCAAAACAAAGAAATGAAGATATTTTTACCCAACAAAAAAAAAAAGAAATGAAGATATTACTATAAGATCCTATGGTGGGTTGAATTAATAATGAGAAAAGTATTCTAGAGGCGAAAAATCTACCTAGAGGATTTTAAGCCAAACACACTGCATCTAGAGCCGAAACTAGACTCGATCTTTACATACTCACTACCATGCAGTGTACTAATATCACTTAAATCTAGCAAAACGTTCACGAGTGTATATGAATTAGTTGACATGTCGTAGATAACAAGTCACACAACAAGAAATTGAACTTTCAGTGACGCCCACAATTTAGGGATGGCATTTGTCATCCCTAAAGTAGCCGAACTACTTTTTCAACTCATTTTTTGTCAAATGTTGACCGTGGGACGACAATGTTGTCAGTAAGTGTATTTATTTTATTGAAATCAAATTCCTTACAAACATTTTAAAAACAAAAAAAAATTTAAATAAAAATAAGCTTAGTGACGATTTTGTCGTCTCTAAGCTACGTGGCCCCAATTGGTAAAGAGTTGTGGTTGAATATATGTGGGCCCCACAAGTCGCAGCTAAGAGCATTGACTCGGCTTCATTAAGTTGTTTGTCGGCTCAGATTTGTGGTCGAAATTTAGGGACGGCATGTCGCCCCTGAGCTCTTTAGGGAGGACAAAACACACGCTTATGGACGACATGCGTCGTCCTTAAAAGTGAAAATTCTTGGAGTGTGATCGATTGGGATCCCACTTATGAAATACTTCGTTATTCAAAAACATATAGCCCCAAGAAGTAAGATCCAAAGCTAATGCAAATAAACATCTTTTCGACCATACAGATTTTCCATTCATCACCCAAAGGTCGAATGTATTATTGATGCTCGACCTTGTTCCCCAAACAAAGGCATCCATCTATTAATCCTAGACGATTGTGATTATATGAATTTTGAGAAGGTAGACATATCTTAGAATATGTCATCTCTTTAACATCATGGACGATTAGCGTTCTCTTTATGTGGAATCCGATACAAATATCCATTTATAAAACGTACGCATAATGTAATAAACGACAAAGCTTGTTGTTCTCTTTAAACCTACCAATCTTTAAGACATCTACGACGGTTTCATCGTATCTGAATCCATACACATAGGTCGTGTGGTGGCGATATTGAGAGCCTCGACTTAGTATTTGTTTATATATATATATATATATATATATATATATATATATATATATATATACACACACACGTCGTATAGCAAAACAAAGTTTCATACAAACAAATTTACATGTCATGTTTCATGGTCCATATACAAGTATAGGAATGTATTGTAGTCATATTATTTATAACAGATAATATAATATTAAACTTAAAATTAGAGGTGTCTCCACAAGGTTTCAAAATACATCTGTGAGAAAAGAGCAAGAGCAGAGTGATAGATGGTTGCAAGTGTAACTCAAAAAATGATCAAGGTGCTTGGAGATACATAATTCTAGAAGGGGTTTGCCATGTAATTCAAAGATAGCTATTTATTCAAGTGGTCTATCTTGTATCAGTGTCCTAAATTATTTTAGTTTCTAACTTAAATACTTTAGCACACCAATATATGACAGACCACTCGATTAAATAGCGATCTTTGGTTTTCCCTAAGGGGCATTATTGTTGTTCCCTGCATCTTCGTGGCATTAGAACAAAACTCTCATTGTATAGTCTTGGATTATAACCTTCTCGATCTTCTAAGGCTTTGCATATCGAGTCTATCAAACATCTTTTCACTCTTGTCCTTTTGTGAAAGTTCGTCGTTGAGTTATGATAAAGATATCGCCCTTATTACTTTATTATAAATGCCACAAGATCTAACTATTAAATGTATTAAGTTAGTTGGCCAACAAACACAACGCCCTTTTCTCCTTACAAATATTTATGGAGATAGCCCTACCCATCTCACACAACACCGTCGAGAACCGATTCATGGTCACATGTATCTTTTTATAACAACAAGGGGCGATCTGCCCAGACTTCAACCGTACCGTGGACAATCAAAAGAGATAGGTGCAAAGCGGCGGTTGGACTCGTATTGCCGATGATAGTGACTTAACAGTTAGGTGGAAAAGACGTTTTTATTTCAATGTCGGAGATTATGGAGATTGTGAAAATCCGAACCATGTTGATGGTGTTGTCGCTCAAGGTGTAGCATTCAGCAACTGCTTATGGTTGAGTATACCCTTCCCGAGAAAGAGTATCATGCTGAAGAAGCTAGATGTCGGTCTTGAAGCAGCTTGCACCTTGGAAAATATCTATAATTATCGTGGTAGGAGTATAAGACATGTTGTTCATCATGTATCTACAAAAATGAAAGAAAATAAGCAACACTGGGAATAATTTCCAACTTAAACCAGAAAAAATATGTGATTGTGTTAACAAAGCTAAGTAAACATGGATCTATCTAAAGAGAATGTCCTGGAAAAGGAAAACAAACAATTAAGGAACGGTACATGTACTTGCACGAGTTCTATCCTACCTTTCAGTCTATAGTTTTCTTGCAGATGGAAAATATTTTGGTTTTAGAGAAGTGTCGAAAACATGCAAAACGGGTTTAGTTGATGTTACATTTTCTTTAAAAAATAACAATAAAATAAAAAATCATGGAGCTGCATATAATCATTTTTCCTTCTAATACTTTTAATAAAGAAATAAGATACCATGATATACAATTAGTTTTTTTTTTTTTTTTTTTTTTTTTTTTTTTTTTTTTTTTTTTTTTCTCTAAAGGCTTGAAAAGAGTAAACAGAAATGCATACTTTTGAGTTTAGATTAGGTGGAAGAAGATATTTAGATCTAACGAAAAGTAATTAAAGGTAAATTACAAGAATAGTCCCTGTAGTATGAAATTAAAATCGATTAATAGTGCAATACGTAATTTACCTGAGTCAGGAAATCAAGATCACAATCACCACCATAATCAGCATCACAAGTCGGACCATTACGCGTATGTCGTGGAGGCAGCACATGTGGAGGGGATCCGTGACGTCACCATTTTGAGTTTGTAAACTCAGCTGTGAAAAATACTTAACATATCATAATTAAGTAAATGGTCTACTCGAGCAGAAATAAGAAATAAAAACATACCTGCCCAACTGGGGAGATATCTGTTACCTGGTATCTAGTGTTGTGGACAAGTGGACACTACAATAAAGAAACTACTTAGATTCACAAAAGAAAACCGAAATAAACTACTTGATTACAAAAACATGATAGTTGATAGAAACATGATTACATACCTCACAATCTTCACCATCATTCGCTTGACGTGTATAAGCTTCCCCTGTGAAAATGTCAACCGCATCAAATTTAAAGATACATTTTTTTTGTAAGAGTTCTGGTAACTCTGGTAACCTGCGAGACACAAGTCAGTTTACAAAAGTTTAAATAGTATCTAATACTACCAAGCGCCATTATTCATTTTCTTTGCCATTACTTATACCTCATAACCCCAACCAAGCATCCCCTAAGTATGAAATTTAAAGATTAATAGTGTAGTGCGTAATTTACCCGAGATTGGTAATCAAGATAACAAGCACGGCCACAATCGGTAATAAAAGTCGGACAATTTGACGCATGTGGTGGAAGCAGCGGATGTGAAGGTGGCAAGGGGAGGGAGGCCTATCGTGATCAATAGAGTCGCTAAACTCAACTGAAAGAAATACTTAACATATCAGAATCAATTAAGTGGTCTACTCGAGCACAAATATGAAATGAAAAAATAATACTTAACATATTATAATCAATTAAATGGTCTACTCGAGCAAAAATAAGAAGTAAAAACACACATGCCCATCTTTAGAGACATCTGTTATCTCGTATTCAGTATCGCGAATAAGTGGACACTGCAATAAAGAAACTACTTGATTCACAAAAGAAAACCGAAATAAACTACTTGATTAACCTACAAAAACTACTTGATTCACACTGCAATAAAGTTAAACATTTTTGCATTTTCTTATAGCAAGCTAGTTTTACAGTAGTTTCTAAGTTTCAACCATCTTCTCATTTTCTTCAAGCCTTGAACTACCCCCTTCAATGTCCTTAATATTCAATTAGGAGTGGCAGATCTTCATTACTATCTCACTACTGTTGCACCAGGGGTGTGACAACTGGCAAATTAGGGAGCCCTTTTGAAAATCCGCATTACTTCAAAAATTATAATTTTAGAATATTTGAAAAGTTTATTTGTGATGAGACTTTTGTGAACGTTGGAAGGTGATTTTAAATCGTACGTTATTTATGGAATTGGAATTTTTAATTATTTGATTTGATATAATTGTGGTGATTTATTTTTGAGATGATTATTTGACACTACATTGACTCTGGCACTAGGATAACCTAACAATTTTATTTATTTAATTACGGGTTCGAGTATTTTAAATTTGGTAACGACCTCGATTCGAGTGAGTGTCGGTTTATTTAATTAAGTTTCGGGTTTGGTCCGCGTTATTACCTCGGGTTACCTCACCCACTCTTTTAATACCACTAAAATTATTATTATTATTATTATTATTATTATTATTATTATTATTATTATTATTATTATTATTATTATTATTATTATTATTATTATTATTATTATTATCATTTTTATTATTTTTGGGCCTTGGGGCCGGTTTGGTTTGTTTGGGTATAATCACCCACGCACCACACACACAAACATACAAACACAACCATCTCTCTCTCTCTCTTTCATCTTCACCATCTTCATCACCAAAACCCTAACACCACCGCCTCCCTACACGGCCATCACAGCCGCCACCGTCCCTCCCACATCTAATATAACACCACCACCTTAACCCTTTTGTCCCGATCTTTCTTTTGGTATATTGCACGCGCCGCAAAACGACCCCTAACACCTCGAAATCACCATCACCGCCACCTATACACCATCTTTTTCATTTTATCTTGTTAGGTTTCTAGTGAAATCAAGTTTGGAAGCCTTTTTGAAGGTGAGTGACCACGAGTTCCAACTCGTGTGTCTCGATTCGTACCCAAACCGTGGGTACACGGATGTTTTTCTTGTTGGGTTTTGATTAAAACAAGTGGGAGAATGATATTTTGATAATAAAAACTCGTTTGGTATCTTGGGTGTGGTTTTGACTCGAGTTTGGTGCTCGATTGGTGATGTTTGGATCACGTTTGGATTTGGTTTGGCTCGTATGAGCTTAGCCGAGACCCATGGTCTTGGTGTGACTATTTTCTTGGCTCGTTTGGGAGTCTAGGGGGACCCTTGGTCCGATTTGGTTTGATTCTTGGGTGATTTGGTTACCAAATTGGTATTTGTTGATGTCTTGGTGTGTCGCGACCCATGAGGATCCATTTGGCAGTTTTGGTACGGCTAGAGTGAGCTTATATCGTGGCCTTGTGGCCTTAGTATTGAGTCCTTGTGACTCGTGGTTCTAGCCGAGACCCAAGTGGGTCATTTAGCTCGGATTTGGCTTGGTAAACCAACCCGGTATTGGTATAATTTGATGTTTACTTGTTGTGATTCATGGTGTTATTATGTGACGTTGAGACTTGGGCATTTTATTGTTATTATTATTATTGTTGGCCGAAGGTGGAGTTGAGTCCGTAACCTCATGGTTTCGGCAAATAAATTAACTTTGATATTGTGGAGTTGTGTTGACGAGTATGATGTTGGGGACCAATTGTGAGACGGTCAATTAGATGACGGAGATAGGTTAGTCGGGTGCCGTAGTCGGACCCTAAAGTTGTAGCACGTGGATTTGGGATTGATTTGGACGGAGCTGGTGATGCGTGGGAATCGCAACAGGCTTTACCTCTCTAGGGATCTCGAGAAGCTTACAACCCCCACCAGGCAGTGTACCTAATCGTTGTAGTATAGTATAGTGACAAGTACCGGGGGATTGATCGTTCAGCTTAGGAATAGTGTCGCTAGGATTAGAAAGCCTAAATACTAGTTCTAAAGGTGAGGGATGATTATTTTTGTATTTTTATATTTTATGGAAAGCAAATTAAAATCTCGGGTTTTGGAAGAGTGGGCGGAATTAGTTGCTATTCAACTAACCCAAAACTAAGATGCAATCAAAATAAAATACTAAAAATGAAAATAAGCTAATTTATACTAAGGTTGTGAGCAGTAATTGGAGAAAATGTGTTTACTTAGATTTTACTACTCCCTAGATATCTTTTACACGTTAATTACTTGTTATAATTGCATGGATGACGGATTGTATTCCTTAATACCATTCATGGGGTGGCACACATAACTCCCCAATTCTATGAGCTCTTATCTCCTCCTACACCATGCCCAGCACAACTATAGGGATTGTAAACAGTGGCTCATGCATTAAATACAACCAATAAAGACCTAGTGCGCGTTGGTTCATGTTTCTTAAGACGTTCAAGCATGTTACCAATTGGAGATCTGCCAGTTTTCTTAAGCCTAACATATAAATCATTCTTCCAAGACAAGAATAAACAAGTAATCAACACATAATCAATATCTAGGTTTCATTAGATCTAAGCAAACACAAAAGAGATCTAGCCTAGCATGATAGTATTAAGACAAGAACATGATATAGACAACCAATACATAGACATATTGATTGAATTAGAAGAACACTTATCTTGATTAATCATGCAAGGTATCAAGGGGTTGGAACCCTTGAAAAACCTGTAAAGTTACACCAAAATCGTACTTACGGTTTCTCCCAAAACTTCTCTCTCTAAATGTAAAAAATTAGAAAACTATATATAGAAAAATAGGTTTGACGGCGTCAAGAGTAAACTTGTGACGCCGTCACCTCGCCGTCAAAACTCTCCTCGGACTGCCTAGATCTACTTCTGACGCCGTCAAGACTTGTACACTTCCAGGCCGTCATGACTCTTTTACTCTTGACGCCCTTCCTATGTGACGCCGTCAAATCTTCTCTGGGTCGTCATGGAAATTCATGAAATTTGCTCTTGACGCCGTCAAGGTGTTGCTCTTGACGCCGTCACCTACTGTTCCCAGCATGGAAAATTAAGACTTTGGCGTTTTCTTCACTTTTATGCTCCAAAAACGTCCGAATTGCTTGCTTTTCCAGATTTCACTCCCAAATTACCTAAAATCACAAAAGGAACGATTTAGGGCAATATTTGATCAAATAAATTCGAATTCGGGCTTAAATGACCCCCTAAAAACGGATCATTTTTCGCCTCATCATATACCCTTACACTTGAGATTTGCTTATCCTCAAGCAAATGCGCTTTTATTCTACTCAAAAGACAAGTTAGGGGTCATTTAACACTAATATAAAAGTAATTACAACAAATAATCGTTTCACTAAAGACCAATAGACAAGCATGGAGGTCATACACAAGCACCTCACAAATAGTGTTTAGATACTCACATCTCTCGGGTGTAATAAAATATAAATTACAATATGGAAACGGAAGATATCTCTCACTACCTGTCATAGCAAAATAGATTACCATAGGCTTGGGAAATGATCAAACCTCCACCACATGGCGTAAGCACCTAGGATAAACTATCAAAGAGGTCTTTTAAAGGGTTGTAACGTTAGGTGTAGGGATATGAAATACACGGTTTTGTTGGATAAAGGAAGTTTTACTGGTGGCGAGTTAACAATCTTGGTTAATTACATGTACAATATGGCGTTGCTAAGCCAAGAATAGACTCGACTTAAGCTAATAAATGGAAAATAACAAAAATATAAAATGAACATAGAATAAAAAGGGATGGTAGTCCGTATGTTTTTTCTCTTTTTCTTTTTCTATATTTTTTTTTTCTTTTTCTTGATTTTTTTTTATTTTTTTTTTTAATTTTTTATTATTATTATTTTTTTTTTGCATACACTCTTACCCTACCATCCAAAATAATACATCATAGGGAATGAATATTCCTCTTACACTTGAATCTTTACATACTTTACAATTAACTATTCTAATGACTCGAATTAAGAAAATCAAAACACTTGGAGCACTTTTAAGATTAACGCACATATGGGGGTAATATATGATGTTCTTCCCCATTACTCCATAAAATAAGTACTTACCCATGAGTCCCAATCATCCCAAAACAATATGTACAAGGATATGACTCGACTTAGCAACCATGTAATCAATTAGATAGTTAACTTAGGGTTTAACAAATAACAATAATGCACTAAAAATGAGCGCATACACGGAAGGCTAAGGCGATTTGGTTGTACATTTAAGTGGGGTGTAACAAATTCTTCCTTTAAGTAAAATGCTTAAAGTTAGAAACGAAAGGATAGGCTCGGAGGGGTGTACTAGGGGTTTCGTGTACTAAAAATGAGTACAACGCTAAGGGTGTGGGAAAATTTAGTTGACTTAACTATCCAAGTAATATGACTTAAATGGTCAAGTAATTATGATACGGGTTTAACACAAGGGTAATCCTAATGCCTCTTATCATGTAGTAAATCCTACTACACGAATGTAGTCTCACTAGCGGTCTTGGAATGCATCACTAACGCAAGTTCTAGAATCTAAATGCTACCGGTACACTCATAAGCACTAATAGTAAATGCTTTTCCTATCAAATCTAAAGGCGAACCTCACATATTTGGGTGGAAAATTTTTCTGAATATACGGTTATGTGCTAGTCATACAATCTCCTATCCATGAGATGCTTGCTATGGCTAAAGTTTCACTCCTAAATGTTGTAAAAAATTTTAAATTTGGCGCTAAAATTGCACTAACAAGTATTTCTCATAGTTTTATTACACATCTACCATCAAACAAAACAAACTCAAGCGAAAGTGCATATGTAAGGTATCATCTTTTTACCTTCCCCTTACACTTAAGATGAACATTGTCCCCAATATTCAAGTAAAGAATGTAAAAGTGAAAAAGTAAAGAGAATGAAATCAAATACTCCCCTGATTCGCTCGGTATGGATAATAAGATGGCCAGGTTAAATCTTCCTCCAAGAAAATGAACAATCAAAGCTTCCCTTCCAGGATATAAATCATCTCCTTGTCATACATAACCTGTAAAACCTGACAAAATAGACAAGACAACCTCGCGTAAAATCGGCGGCATCCTATATAAGTTTCTAAATCCTAGAAAACAAGATAAGATATAATGCTTGTGGAATGAAGTTTGCAGATCTCCTGGAGATTATAAAACTTAATAATTCATAAAAACCATAAGACTCCGTTAGAAAAACAAAACCGGTAAAATTTCCAGATTTTAACTCCTGACGCCGTCAAGAGTAAACCCCTGACGCCGTCAGAATTGACCTGCAGAAATCCTTATGTTAAGTTTCCGGAAAATTTCTGGAAAAACTTGGTCCTACTTCCTGGAAAATCCTGCAAAACTTCATTATGACTCAATACAAGCATTTGACTCTAACAAATACGAATATACATGCTCATTTAATATTGTGGAGAATCATGATCGGTTTGTTTCTTAAAAACATATTTGGGGTTTCCCCTTACACTTATCTTTTGCAAAAATACTTCTAGGTGGAGTTAAGACTAGGCCAAAACAACAAAGTAAAGTATTTCCACATTTTAGTTTAGAAACATGATCTACCATCAATAAAAATAAAGCATGCATACGGAAGCAAATAACAATCAAACAAATAAAATCACACAAAACATGGGTTGCCTCCCAAGAAGCGCTTTTCTTTATTTACGAGTCTTGTAGCTAGACTCAAGGTCACGGGTTACTACGTGACTTCATCAAACGTCACATCCTCCTCACTAATCATTTCATTGTTATTTTCTTGGTAGTGTTTTATACGTTGTATGTTAACCGTGAATTCCCTACCTTCATCATCTATTAACACTACCGCTCCAAATTTAGAAGAATTCTTTACCGTGAACGGTCCATACCATCTAGACTTAAGTTTTCCCGAAAATAATCTCAACCGAGAATTGTATAATAGGACCTTGTCTCCCTCTGAAAATTCTTTGGGTTTCTTAATTCTCTGGTCATGCCATCTTTTAGCTCTTTCTTTATATGTGATGGAGGATTCGTAGGCTTCTAGTCTAAGCTCATCGAGCTCGTGTAATTGCAAAAACCTATTATTTCCAGCAGTCGTGTAATCTAAGTTGCATGCCTTAAGCGCCCAATAAGCCTTGTGTTCTAATTCTACCGGTAAGTGACATGCCTTACCATACACCATGCGGAATGGGGTCGTTCCAATAGGTGTTTTGTAGGCAGTTCGGAATGCCCATAAGGCTTCGTCGAGTTTAAATGACCAGTCCTTTCTGTTTTGACTAACCGTTTTTTCAAGTATTCTTTTAATAGCTCTATTGGTGTTTTCGACTTGGCCATTGGTTTGTGGATGATAGGCGGTGGAGAATCGATGGGGTACTCCATACCTCTTCATGACCTTTTCCATTTGTGCATTGCAAAAATGTGTTCCCCTATCACTGATGAGAGCTTTCGGAATCCCGAATCTTGCGAAAAGCTTTTTCAGGAAATGAATGACTACTCTTGCATCATTGGTCCTAAGGGCTTGTGCCTCAACCCATTTTGAAACATAGTCAATGGCGACTAAGATGTACTCGTTTCCCCCTGAGGATGGAAAGGGTCCCATGAAGTCAATCCCCCAAACATCGAATACCTCACAAACTTGTATAAAGTTCTGAGATGCCTCATCCTTATGTGATATATTTCCGGCTCGTTGACATGCATCGCACGCCTGCACCATTTCTTTTACATCACGGAAAATTGTGGGCCAATAGAATCCCGCATCGAGAATCTTTCGGGCGGTAACGTTTATCTCATGATGCCCGCCAGAGGGACCAGAGTGACATTCCCTCATAATCTTTACTGACTCATTTTCTGAAACACAACGCCTTATAATGTGGTCAGGACACCTTCGGAATAAAAAGGGTTCATCCCAGAAGTAGTACTTTAGCTGGGAAAAGAACCTCTTCCTTTCGTACTTAGTCAGGTGTTCCGGAACGAGTCTACTTGCGAGGTAATTAGCAAAATCGGCGTACCACGGCTCCGAGTCACACACTAACATGAGTTGTTCGTCAGGAAATGAATCCCTAATCTCACTTCTATCGTGCTCATCCAAGGGGTTCTCGAGACGAGATAGATGATCTGCGGCCAGATTTTCTGCTCCCCTCTTATCACGAATCTCAACATCGAATTCTTGTAGCAACAAGATCCACCGAATTAGTCGTAGCTTAGCATCCTGCTTCGCGAAGAGATATCTAAGAGCCGAGTGATCAGTGAAGACGACTGTTTTTGAAAGGACAAGATATTGTCGGAATTTGTCGAATGCAAATACTACGGCCAATAGTTCTTTCTTGGTGGTGGAGTAGTTCTCTTGAGCGGGATTCATGGTTTTGCTAGCGTAGTAAATAGGTTGGAAAAGTTTGTCGCGTCGTTGACCTAATACAGCCCCGACAGCGAAGTCGCTAGCGTCACACATGATTTCGAATGGTAACTCC
Source organism: Artemisia argyi (assembly GCA_030686995.1). Taxonomy (NCBI): domain Eukaryota; kingdom Viridiplantae; phylum Streptophyta; class Magnoliopsida; order Asterales; family Asteraceae; genus Artemisia; species Artemisia argyi. The sequence goes on from CM060684.1 coordinate 11,024,731, forward strand.
CAGTTGGGTGTGATCATGATTGGAGCTTGAGTGAGTTCCCTTTTTAAGAGATCGAATGCATCTTTTCATTCTTGGGAAAAATCGAACGGAGCATCTTTCACAAGTAATTGAGTCATTGGCCGAGCGATTTTGGAGAAATCTTTGATGAATCTCCGATAAAACCCGGCATGCCCCAAGAAGCTGCGTATTGCTTTGATAGTCGTGGGGTATGGTAACTTAGATATAGCTTCAACTTTAGCTTGGTCCACCTCTATTCCATTTCCTGAGATCTTATGTCCTAACACAATCCCTTCCTTCACCATGAAATGACATTTTTCCCAGTTTAGCACCAAGTTGGTTTCCTCGCACCGTTTAAGCATCTTTTCTAGATTAGCAAGACAGCGGTCGAAGGAGTTCCCGAAGACTGAAAAGTCATCCATGAACACTTCCATGCTGTCTTCCATGAGTTCGTGAAAGATTACGGTCATGCATCGCTGGAAAGTGGCGGGGGCATTACATAGCCCAAAAGGCATCCTTTTGTAGGCGAATGTTCCATAAGGGCAGGTGAACGTGGTCTTTTCTTGGTCCTCAGGTGCTATGGGAATCTGAAAATATCCAGAGAATCCATCCAAGAAGCAATAGTACTCGTGTCCAGATAATCTTTCCAACATCTGATCAATGAACGGTAAGGGAAAGTGATCTTTCCTCGTGGCATCATTGAGATTTCGATAGTCGATGCATACCCGCCATCCAGTGACCGTTCTCTGGGGCACCATCTCACCCTTGTCATTCTTTACTACAGTCATTCCACCCTTTTTAGGTACAACCTGTACAGGACTGACCCATGGGCTATCCGAGATCGGGTAAATCAATCCTGCATCTAAAAGTTTTATGACTTCTTTCTTCACTACTTCCTTAATGTTAGGGTTCACGCGCCTCTGGGGTTGCACGGTAGGTTTATAATCTTCTTCCATGAGAATCTTATGTGTGCAGAAAGTCGAGTCAATCCCCTTAATGTTGGCTACACTCCATGCAAGCACCCCCTTGTATTTTTTTAGGACCTCTAAGAGTTTAACTTTTTGTTCATGTTCCAAGGAGGAGTTTATGATTACTGGGAGTTGACTTTCTCCCTGAAGAAAGGCATACTCCAAATGGTTAGGGAGCTCTTTAAGATCTACGTCAGGGGGCTCGATAATAGAAGGTTTGAGCTTGTTTTCGGGCTTTCTGAGCTCGAGCTGTTCCGTTGCCTCTTGCCTGGGGTAGAAGGAGACTGCATTAACATCCTCCATCTTTTCTACCTCTAGCAAAGGCAGAAAGCCTTCGTCACGCAGCCAGCCTTCATCGATCCGTTCATTGACACAACTATCAATGACATTTGTGAGTTCATCTACTTCCCCGATAAAATAGAGCCGGTTGGCTGCTTCGAGGGAGAGGTCCATAGAATCCTTAATGTCGAAGGTTGTGCTATCGTCTCCCACTCGTAATGTTAATTTGCCATCGTAGACATCGATGACAGCACGAGCGGTAGCAAGAAATGGTCTACCTAAGATGATGGGTACCAAGTCATCCTCCTCCATATCTAGGATTACGAAGTCAACCGGGAATTTGAATTTCCCAACTTTGACTAGCACATTTTCGCATATCCCTACGGGGTACTTGACCGATCTATCGGCTAGTTGGATGTTCATACGGGTAGGCTTCAATCCAGAGTATCCTAGTCTACGGAACATGGAGTGGGGCATGAGATTTATACTTGCTCCTAAATCAGCAAGAGCATTCTTGATTGATAGAGGTCCTATGGAGCAAGGCAAGGTGAAGCTGCCGGATCGTCTACCTTCTTTGGTAGCCCTCGATGGGTCACCACTGAGCATTCTTCCCCCAGGGTCACAAGACCCTCGAGTTTCTTCCTGTTATCGAGTAGTTTTTTGAAGTATGTGCTATACTTTGGCATATGATAACAAGCATCAAGGAGAGGTATGGTGACGACTGAGTCTTTTAGGTATGACAAGAACCTCTTGTTATTATTCTCAGTTTTCTGGTTCCTTAATCGGGATGGGAATGGGATTCTCACAGGTTGGTTAGGCAGGGCTGATGGGGAAGGGGTCGTCACAGGCGGTTGGTCTGGGGTGCCAACGCCGACATCCTGCTCCTCCTCCCCAGGTTTGTCTGGATCGAGGGTGACGGGGGACGAGTTTGGGTAAGGAGGGTCCTTGGTTGTCGTTCCAGCTCGTGTGGTTATCGCGAGCATGGGGTCTTTTTTTCTTACTAATGGCGTTTGAAGATTATCTAGGGCTGAGTTAAGCTTGTTGAAAAATTCTCCAATACCCTCCTGCTGCTCGTCGAAAAGCTCATTAAGCTCTTTCATTTGCAAGTCTTTTTCTTGAGTGAAGTGACCAAGGTCATCTTCGAAATTGCTCCTGATTTTGAATTCAGGGCCTTCCTCCCCTTCTCTTTTCTTTACCAGATTTCCCCAAAGGGTGTAATCGTCATTTTGGTAAAAAGGCAAAAGGGAGGGATCAGTATAAATGTCCCCTCCTGATAAGCATGCATGTTCATTTGTGGTTGCCCCTTCACATTCTTCCACCTCATGCGGTCCCCCACAGTAATTGCAGATCAAGTAAGGATTTGACAGCTGTTTAGGTAATTGCGATCCAGATATGAATTCCACTCTCTTGTGAATTTTTCTCAACCGATCCGAGGTGATTTCAGAAATGCTAACAGTCGACTCAGTTTCATCCCAAGTGTCATCCTGGTCCTGAGCATATTCTTCAATCCTATCCATCCTTCCTCGGCACTAAGATTGGCCAATATTCCTTTTCTAGATTGGTTAATTCCGTTTCGGTCTTTAGAGGAGACATTATCGTAGAAGATTTGGACCAAGAGCCAAAGCTCAATGCCATGATGGGGAACTTGTCTTATTAAATCTTTGAATCTAGTCCACGATTTATGGAAGGGTTCATCCATCCCCTTCCGGAAACGGAGGATCCTATCTCTAAATGTTGAGGTTTTTCCAGGTGGAAAGAACTTCTCATAGAACTTGGATATGAGTTGCTCCCATGTGAAAATAGATTCAGAAGGGAGTTTGTCATACCATTCTAGGGCTTTTTCATATAAGGTGAAAGGAAAGAATCGCAATCGGGATGTGTTTCTAGTAGCCCCATCCGTATGGATGGTGTCTACTATTTTCAGGAAGTCCTTGATGTGTTGGATTGGATTTTCCTCGTCTAGTCCGCGAAACTTACACACACTTTTGACAAGCCAAACATCGTTGGTGTATTCGTTTGGGTAGACAATGGCGTTTGAGAAGCCACGAGGGGTTGGGGAGGAGTAGTCTTTAAGTCGCTTAGGAGTGGGGGTTGCCGGAGTACTAATGTTGTCGTTGGGTTGAGAGCTAGGGGTCGAGACATGGTTTTCTGAATTTTCTTCAGAGAGAGGTGTATCAAAATCGATGGCAACGCTGGATGGTTCAGAAGTTGAGTGATATTGTCTCAATCTATGCAGTTCTCTTTCGGGTTCCGCATAAGGCAAGACAAGGTTTCGAGTGGAACTACGACTCCTAGTGATCCTAAGGTTAAAGGATTCGTCATTTGCCATGATGGCAGGTGGTGAAGAGTTACGAACAAAGGCACGAAGAAAATAAGATAGACTAAAGAAGACCTAAAAATAAAAAATAAAATCTTACTAGAAAGGAATCTAGCAAGTAGACCTAATAAAAAGAAATTATAACCTAGACAATAACTATTCCCCGGGCTGCGGCGCCAAAAACTTGATGCGTGGGAATCGCAACAGGCTTTACCTCTCGAGGGATCTCGAGAAGCTTACAACCCCCACCAGGCAGTGTACCTGATCGTTGTAGTATAGTATAGTGACAAGTACCGGGGGATTGATCGTTCAGCTTAGGAATAGTGTCGCTAGGATTAGAAAGCCTAAATACTAGTTCTAAAGGTGAGGGATGATTATTTTTGTATTTTTATATTTTATGGAAAGCAAATTAAAATCTCGGGTTTTGGAAGAGTGGGCGGAATTAGTTGCTATTCAACTAACCCAAAACTAAGATGCAATCAAAATAAAATACTAAAAATGAAAATAAGCTAATTTATACTAAGGTTGTGAGCAGTAATTGGAGAAAATGTGTTTACTTAGATTTTACTACTCCCTAGATATCTTTTACATGTTAATTACTTGTTATAATTGCATGGATGACGGATTGTATTCCTTAATACCATTCATGGGGTGGCACACATAACTCCCCAATTCTATGAGCTCTTATCTCCTCCTACACCATGCCCAGCACAACTATAGGGATTGTAAACAGTGGCTCATGCATTAAATACAACCAATAAAGACCTAGTGCGCGTTGGTTCATGTTTCTTAAGACGTTCAAGCATGTTACCAATTGGAGATCTGCCAGTTTTCTTAAGCCTAACATATAAATCATTCTTCCAAGACAAGAATAAACAAGTAATCAACACATAATCAATATCTAGGTTTCATTAGATCTAAGCAAACACAAAAGAGATCTAGCCTAGCATGATAGTATTAAGACAAGAACATGATATAGACAACCAACACATAGACATATTGATTGAATTAGAAGAACACTTATCTTGATTAATCATGCAAGGTATCAAGGGGTTGGAACCCTTGAAAAACCTGTAAAGTTACACCAAAATCGTACTTAGGGTTTCTCCCAAAACTTCTCTCTCTAAATGTAAAAAATTAGAAAACTATATATAGAAAAATGGGTTTGACGGCGTCAAGAGTAAACTTGTGACGCCGTCACCTCGCCGCCAAAACTCTCCTCGGACTGCCTAGATCTACTTCTGACGCCGTCAAGACTTATACACTTCCAGGCCGTCATGACTCTTTTACTCTTGACGCCCTTCCTATGTGACGCCGTCAAATCTTCTCTGGGTCATCATGGAAATTCATGAAATTTGCTCTTGACGCCGTCAAGGTGTTGCTCTTGACGCCGTCACCTACTGTTCCCAGCATGGAAAATTAAGACTTTGGCGTTTTCTTCACTTTTATGCTCCAAAAACGTCCGAATTACTTCCTTTTCCAGATTTCACTCCCAAAGTACCTAAAATCATAAAAAGAACGATTTAGGGCAATATTTGATCAAATAAATTCGAATTCGGGCTTAAATGACCCCCTAAAAACGGATCATTTTTCGCCTCATCAGTTGGTTTATTTATTATGACTTGGTTATTATTATTTTTGGACTTGGACTATGAGCCGAGAGTGATGACTCGGACATGTGACCAAATTCTTATGACTCGATAAATATTCAAAATCAAACATTAACAACAATACTCGTAATAATATTATTGATAATATAATCGTTTATATACGTATATAGACGTGATAAACGTATATATATATATATATATATATATATATATATATATATATATATATATATATATATATATATATATATATATATATATTTATAAATGCGTATATTAATAATAAAACGATCACGAGTAAACGTTTTAATAATATAACGATAATTATTATACTATGCGAATAGTGCAATAAATGTCGGGAGTATTATTATAAATAAATAACTATAAATAATGTCGAGTACTAATACGTCGGGTAAGTAATAATTAAAAACATGACTTTTATAAATTTGAAAAACTTATCGAGTTATACGAGTTGTGGTTACTTAAGTCCAAGTGGACTTTATTATGTGACTTTTGTGTTGTCACGGATATATGACGATTAATATATCCATTTTCTATAACTACGTAACTTATTTAATCGACGGGTTAAATTGAGTTTACTTAGCTATATAAAATGAGTATATTAATGGGCATCGTATCCCACGACGCCCATAGGTTGTGGTACGTGTATTAGGATAATAAATTACTAAATATCTCGTGGAATTGGCTAAATTGACGAATTCGGCAAATTGGACGATATATATAGGGAATTTATTGGACTACGATATTTACCATATAGTATTCTTTGTGATATGTGATTTAGGTTGGGTATAATCTTGGAACGATATATTACGTAAATAAATATGGGGGATTACCAAATCGACGGATTTGATATAAACTTCGATGATTTATTTAAATAATATATTGGGTTAATATTAGACCTATAAATGGTTTATTATTTCTTTCATTGTGACTTCTTGGTTTGAGTTGTGTCGACCCTCCACCCATATGGATACCAAACGTCAAACTTCAAATTAATATGAAGATAATTCGAGAAATGGATATTTTTGGAAAGTTAAATGGAATACGTTCGGGATTGGGAATATTTAATTTTTGAGGAAATGATTCTGAACGGGTTTGATATTGTTAGGAAGTGCTGAGTCTGTAGTTGCCGTTACTTGAGTTTGCTTACGTCTTTCATCTATCGATTTCTTTTGCGGATTTCTGGACTTGAGGTGAGTCATAGCCCCACTTTTACTCTTGAACTATGTTTTCAATACTTGGGGTGAGAAACGTGCAAATATTTTATGTGGACTATTATCGCTTTATTTATTTTAAAACTTGCTATGCTTATAGAACTAGGTAGGATAGAGCGAGGCCTAGATCCGAACTAGGTAAGCTATTGATTAATGGTTGAGCGAGGCCTAGTCCCGAACTAGGTAAGCTATTGATTGGTTGTTGAGCGAGGCCTAGTCCCAAACTAGGTAAGCTATTGGATTGATTATAGAGCGAGGCCTAGACATGAGCTAGGTAAGCTATTGATTGGATTGATTTGAGCTATAGCGTGCACCTATAGGGTTGGTTAGAATTGGTTGGATTATTTGGTTGGATTATTTTGGTTGGATGATTGAGGCCTAGTCTAGCTAGCAAGCGTTTTGCGTATATGTCCACTTGATTTAGTTATGAATTTAAACCTATGATCTCACCAGCGAAAGCTGACTTTTAGCGCGTTTTCTCAGGTAATTAAGTGATTCCCTTGGATGCTTGGATTGGGGGCTTGGCAATGGCACCTGGTTATGGATCTATTTTCTAAAACTCTGATAAATAATCGTGGACCTATATTTATTTCTTTTGGGCCTGACTCTGATTAATTTTGGTATAAATGTAAACTTTAAAACCCGCGTGGTTGAATTCTTCTCTCGTTTACTTTATCTCGTTCTTTTATGTCTTGTGTTGGATACCAATCCCCGTAGCACCCCGAAAGCTTGTTGAGTCTTCCGCTGTACCAAATTTTGGGGGTGTTACAAGGGGCGTCCCATTGATCTGGGTGGCCCGGTGCGAAATCACGAATGACGCCCCAATAAATCATGAAAAGTTTAAATATTATAGAAAATAAAAAGTTCTACGATATGTGGCGCGAATCAACTTTGATAATCTTTAACAAAGACACTAAAAATTCAAAACATTATATACTTAAATATGTATAAAACTATAAATACTAATGGATGTATACTAAATTGGGGGCTTCTTACAATGAGGGGCTATGTGCGGTTGCACCACTTACACATGATAATTGCCGCCATTGTGTTGCACATTGGTAAGTAAATATTTTTACGAGAACTTATTTTGGGAACCAATAATTGCTGTAAAGCTTATCTTCTTATAAAAACACACAAAGTTGTCTGATATTTTCTAGCTTCAGGACATGTATTACTTTCTAGCTTCACGACATGATTTGATGCTTTGTTTATTAACCTTTTACTTTGGCCTGACTCTGATTGATAGGGTGACCGTTGAGTTCATTGGGGAGTTGAGGATTGACATGGTTACGGCTGAGAGGAGAGTTACTGAGATGAGGAGAGGTTTAATGGAGATTCATGAGCATATTGAGGGTTTACAACGAGGTTTTATCACGGCTCGAGAGGCCGACCGCAAGTTATGACAGAGGAATACCGAGCTAGAGAAGGAGGTGGCAGACCTCAAGAGAGACAGCGACACCCATAGTGTGGAGTTAGGATCACTATGGAGAGAGCTTGATGGCTTGAGGCAGGAGTTGAGGAGCCTCCGCCAGCAGCGTGGCTAGATGTTTGGGTTATGTTGTCTTGTTGCTTTCTACACCGAGGAGTGTTTGGTTAGAAAAGCTAGTTATCGTCTCTTGATGTATTTTCCGTTGATTATTCGTCTCGTTTGGAACGATTATTATCTTTTGTGTTTCGGTAGTTGGAACGATGTTGGATCTCTATTGTATGGTTGATGGTTATTATTATATGATACTATATGGTTTTGGATATTGTGGAAATTGAGTCCCTATTCGCCTTATTGATGTCTTGTGGTGTATTGTTGATATTCTTTCCATGACTTGGCTTCGTTGATTTAATTCTTGTTGAGCATATGATAAGTTCTATCGGAGACTCATAAACCTTGTATGATGTTTCAGATTAATGGCCCCACGACGAAACCCTGTTAGAGCTACCAGAACTGGTCCTACAACGAGAAAGTGGTAAAAGCGTCAAAACAACAACAACAACCACCCGTTAGCCTACATTATTTAACCAAACTTAATGCATAAACTAGAGTTCTTAAAACGTAACACAATACATTCTACAAATATTTTTACAAACAAATTGATAACACATGAAATGCAAGACAACACATTGGATGTTTAACAAAACAACACACTACCAAAAATCTCCCATTTCCGAACTCTAATTCACAAAGTAATAACCATTTATCGGCAAAAATGCGAAAATACTCATTTTTCTCACATAGGGATAAATAGTTTTAACAATAACCTCAATATATCTTCAATAGCTAGATAAACAAAACCGTAACAAGCAAAAATTTAAGATTTAACTATTTAAGGGAATAAACTGAGATTAGAAACTAACCTTTGTGTAGTATGTCTTGTATGTGTTCAATAGAAATTGTTGTGTGTAAGTGTATTATACCGAGAGACCAAAAAACCATCAACCATTCATTTCATAGTTAAAGCTCTTGACTAAAGAAGAATAACAAGTGCTTAACTATATATTGTGTTACATAGACGATATAGAATGTGTAATGTGTGTTCATTTTTGGGGTGCAAGTGATCTTATAATGGTGCATGCAATTAATTTGGTAGTTGGAGCTTTGTTTAATGGTACAAGTTAACCGGACCCCCCCTTGTAGGGAGGGTTTGTGGAAGAGATGCTGCCGCCGCCTGTACTGTCTGCAGTAAAATTTGTACATTTTGAATAAAGTAGGCGGACCCCCCATGGTAGGGAGGGTCCGGTTAACACAACCCTTGTTTAATATAGTGTAGTTGGGGATCATTAAATCCCGAAAGACTAGTCATTTCTCATCCTTAAAAGTGTGTTCAGCCTAGGAGTTAGGCTTGTGTCATGTCTCTTCTAAGCAACATGGTTTTATCTTTGGGCTACATTACTTGAAAGCAAAAAGATAATTAGAAAAGTCTGGTTTTCTAGAAGGTTTATTAAAACATGGATTTGTTGTTAAAGATTAACCAATAAGGGTCAAGAATTTCGAGCAAGTACTCCACTTCCGATTTGGGTGGTGGTTATCGACGAAGAAGAGTGGTAGGTTGTAGAGGTTGTGATTCTCTGTGTGTGTGGGGGGGGGGGGGGGTTCGTTATGTCAAATAAAGAACCAGAAGATAGGCGTTTGTCTTATTTGACGGGTTTATGAACTTGTTAAAAATTAGGCTAATGACACTAAAATGTATCATAATTGTCACTTATTTCTTTTATATGTATCGAACATTTTTTTTCCTATTATGTGTACTAAACTTGATTATTTGAGCATTTTTGTGTACTTTATAACCATTTTGCCCTTCATTTTATTCACACGGGAAGGGGTAAAATAGTTATAAAGTACACAAAAATGCCAAAAAAAAAAAAAAAAAAAAAAAAAAAAACTCAAGTTTAGTAAACATAATAGAAAAAAAAAAAAAAATTGTTTGATACAACTATGATACATTTAGGGCCATTAGCCTTTAAAAATTTGATAACCTTGTAAACTTATTTTTGTTGAATAATGTAAATCTCGTAGGTTATAATGTTCATTGAGACAGAATATATAAAGGTACTTTACATAACCTAAAAACCCTAATAGACCCAAACCCACACGGGCTGAGGCCTTATAATCTATTGACTAATAATTTTGTGTTTACAAGGTTATACAAGTACGTTCAATTGTATATATGTTTAAGAGTCCAAAAATGAGTTTACAAGCCTATCAAAGTTTCAGTAAATTCATAAGCCGTAAAATAAGGTTTACACAAACACCCAACAGGTTTCAATAACAGTAAATGCGTAAGTTTGATGAGTAACGACTACACTTAGTTAGCTAAGGTAGGCTGTGATTAAGGTGGTTAGAGGCCTGCTGCATGCAAGAACCAATACACGCAAAGGTCTGAATCTCTATATGTCAGTCATAGTATACCGAATTTATGGCCAACTTCTATTTCATGTAAGAAAAAGTCATCATATACACGACAACACACCAGCTATGTATATTAATGGACACTTAAATTCGGAGCCAACAACCCCAGAGAAGTATATTTGAAAAAAGTCAAAAATTGACCCTATCCAAAGTATGTTTGAAAAAAGTCAAAAATTGACCCTATCCAAAGTATGTTTGAAAAAAGTCAAAAATTAACCCTATCCAAAGTATATTTGAAAAAACCCTAGAGAAGGTTTTAAGACAACCAAAACAATGAAATGAAGCTATTTCTATAAAAGATTCTATGGTGGGTTGAATTAATGAGAATATATAGTAATCGATCCTAGAGGCGAAAAATGTACCTAGCTAGAGGATATTAAGCCAAACACACTATGCATCTAGAGGCGAAACTAGACTCGATATCTACATATCCTCACTACTGTGCATTTTACTAATTAATACAGTATCACTCAAATCTAACATAACGTTTACGAGTTATATGAATCACTTGACGCGTCATAGATTGCAAGTCGATTGGATCTCACATAAGAAATTCTTCGTTATTAAAAAACAAATAGCCCCAAGAAGCAAGATCCAAAGTTAATGTAAATAAAAATCTTTTCAACCATACAGATTTTTCATTCATCACTCAAAGGTCGAATGTATCATTGATACTAGATCTTGTTCCATAAGACCATAAACAAAGGCATCCATCTATTAATCCTAGATGATTACTGTGATTAATTATATGAACTTTAAAAAGGTATACGTATCTCAGAAACTACCATCTCTTAAACATTGAGGGCGAGCAGCATGTTCTCTTTACTTGGAATCCGATAAAAATATCCATTTATAAACGCATGCGTAATGTAAAAAACGTACGACAAAGCTTCCTTTTCTCTTATAAACCTAACAATCTTTAAGACATCTAGAGTTTCACCGTAGCCAAACCCATACACACAGGTCGTGTGGTGGCGATATTGAGAGCCTTGACTTAGTATTGTTAATATATTTCTTTCCGTTGAAACACGCCGTATAGCAAAACAAAGTTTCATACAAACAAATTTACGTATCATGTTTCATGGTTGATATACAAATAGAGGAATGCATTGTAGTCATAGCAGTCATAACATCTGATTTAGTATTAAATTTAAATATACAGGTATTTCAAAATACATTTGTGAGAAGAGAGAGTGATAGATGGTTGCAAGAAATCGCTGATATATGATCAACCTGCTATACATAATTCTAGAAGGCGTTTGCCACATAATGCGAAGATAGCTATTTATTCGAGTGGTCTGTCTTGTATCAGTGTCCTAAAGTATTTGAGTTTCTAGCTTACATATTTTAGCACACCAATACATGACAGACCACTCGATTAAATAGCGATATTTGATTTTTCTTTAAGGGGCGTTGTTGTTCCGTGCATCTTCGTGTTATTAGAACAAAACATTCATATGCTCCCTTTCACCCAATGACACTAAGCAGCACCAACAGCAGAAGCATTGTCACATTGGGACCCATGAAAGGTTCCAGGTGTGACACACAAGGTGTAGCCCATAAAACCATATTCGTCACGTGCTAGGGATGCACGATAGTCTTCCAATGCACTGAAATACACAAACCCAAAACGACCCCTCTTAGGTAGGATAACATTAGGAGTCCTCCTTTCCAAGCAAAACTTGCTAAAATAATCCTTGAGTTGGTGCCTCTTAACAAACTTAGGAAGTCCAAGGAACACAATATCACGAGTCTACAAAACAAAATTAAAAGGGCATTCATATCATTAAGACACAATTAGTTCTCATGTATAAAGGGGATGTGAACGGTATTGAATAATAAGTTACCGTAAATTCACTAATTTGACCAAAATCAGTTGAAAATTGAAATAGGACTATATGGATATCTTGGTTCACCGTACGGACCAACGCCTATTTCAATCAGGTTTATGACATCGGTTTCCAAATATTTGCCAAACTTATTGCAAAAACTTCTCATGAAATCTGCATAAACTTGAAGTGGAATTAACATTACTAACATGTCACTTTTAAATAGCGGCATAACATAAACAAAAATTTGAGTATTGATACAAACATATAAAAAATGGTACCTCTGGCTCCAAGTGTGCGAACTTGGCTAGTCATAGATAAGCTAAAGAAATTATACAATCTAATTAAGCTAGCTCACCGAGTTGTGGGTTGAGACTTGAGAGCTACTACTTCTAATATACTTAAGCCACTTTTTTTTCTTCATAAATTCAGTTCTTTGAAATCAAAGTAAATTAACCATCAAAGAACTAACATTTCGATTTTGGAAGAAAATTTAGACTAATATGATAAATTTCACGAAGCATGATGCAGATGAAAAATGGGAATAAAGAAAAACCCAGGAAAATTTACAAATCCAACAGATCTATTAAACATTAAAAAACACTTTTAACATATTATTGTCATATTTCATACGTGCAACATATATTAAGAACAAATCATGGATCTCTTAAAATACTTCTCAAGTGAATAATTCAAACAAAACGTAAGTACTTTCACGAAAACAATATTAAATGGTGAAATGAAACTAAAATGACGTGATATTACCTTTATATTCCGAGACCACCTATTCCAACAACATCGAAAAATATTTTTTTGTTTGTGCATCAAAAAATAGAAGCAGAAACAATTTATGATCTTCACCAATGATGTTCATCACCTCCACAAGAATTTGCTATACTTCTGTTGGTGAGCTTTAAAGAGATATGGTAATTATATGTGCCCTTTGAGGTGAACAAATTCACAAAGATATATGAAAAAAATAAAGAGATGTGCAATTAATTTATGATCTTAGCTGCGCTTGTACAACATTAATGTTGCTATAGGTCAGTTGGTGGTTTTAAATGAGCACTTCGAAAAGTCGCTATCTATGAAATGCATGCACAATGCCAATGGTACAAGAACACATGCGAGGTTATGTTTGAATACTCGATGGAAAACAAATGGGTAGGTTTTAATAAGGAAGTGGATGAGGAGTTTGATGTTTAGATTTAACTAGAAGGGTACCCGTGCAATGTGGCGATGGGTACCCGGTGACTATGTTTGGCGAGCAAATATTTTTATTTTAAACATTCCTTATTTAATATTGTCTCAAATACTTTAAAACGTAGTAGATATATGTTTTTTAAAATTAGAACATTTAAATTATTAATAGTGTAATGTTTGACTGTGTTAGTTTGTAGGTTTTATATATATGAAATATGCATTAAAAGGTAGTTATAGTATATAAGTTTCTTATTTTAAAAACACATTGCAGTTTTTTTTTTTTTTTTTTTTTTTTTTTTTTTTTTTTTTTTTTAATTGAGCTATTATATCACATTTATTAAATATGCTATTGCAAGTTAATGAGGTTTATAAATATTAGTGGCTCCTACAATTAAAGAGATTAAAATTTATAATGTAACTTAATTCCTATTCATAAGATTAGTTTGAAATCCTTCGAATTAAAGAAATATTTTTGGTCTTATTTTTTTAAGACTTTCTTTTTACGAATGGCCTAAATGATTTATAATGTAGTTAAGATATTCATATGTGTCTTTTGATGATAATTGGGTGTGGGATAGTTATTGTACTACTTTAAGAAGACTTTCACTTAATGTTAGAGCTTGTTGATATTGAAAAGCCATTAATAGTAAGGCTTCATGAAACGAAAATGAATTAAATAAATGAGAACTTAGTTAGTTTTGATATTATAAAGTTAATGCTATAGGTAGTTCGGACATAATTTTAATGGTGTTGGATAACATGCATGTGGTTCGCTGATACAAATGCCATGGGAGATGAGGTTTCCTAGAGGTTGTAGGGAAATGGAATGGTTTGGTTGGGTTCATTAATATTTTTTGCTCTTCATGACATGAAGTATAAAAAATCTTTGGAACAAAACCTCTAGTATAATAAACTTAATAGATGCCTCATGGTGTATTTTTGAGGATTTTAACGAGGTTAGAAATAGTTATGAAAGACGTAATTTTAATAACCTGATAAGTGGAGAAAACTTGATTGATATACCTTTGGTGGCAAATGTGCAAGATAATTAGTGACGATGGGTGAAAATTTAGTAAGATTGATCGGTATTTGGTAAATGATTATTTTTGTGATTTATGGGACGTCTTTAGTGGTGGTTGCTAGAGAGAGAAAACTTTTTTTAGTACACAAGGGTTTTCGACTCGACATTGCGAGCCGACTAATTCCACGGTGACTACCCTTTTTGGATAGCCTGAGTCGGCACAGGTGAACCTCCATGACCACAAGAGGATTAATTTTCTCCCCGTTTGATTCGAACCCTTGACATCCTCTTTGGAAGGCTGATATTCTTAATGCTGGGTCACCCCTTGTGGTTAAGAGAGAGAAAACTTTTAGAACATTGCCCGATTGTTTTTTAAGATAAAAATATTGATTATGGTCCAAAGCCTATGTTTTGTTATTTGGATGGAAGACAATGAGTGTGAAAAAGAACCGTTTATTCTTTAAGCCCAGATGTGAGATTTAGAGACAAGTTGAAATTTTTTTTTTTTTTTTTTTTTTTTTTTTTTTTTTTTTTTTTTTGAATATAAAACGAATTAAAAACTGAAGTGAGCATTTTTTTTTTTGGGGGGGGAGGGGGTTGGTTTAAAGGGTTTTCTCGGAAAACACTGGTAAATTTTATTACTCAAAAAAATATTTAAGTACATTAGATGTGGGTGAATCCCACATCGAAACCCAATACAAAGACGAGAAGCAAACACACCAATTATGATTAAAACCAAAACTATCATAAGAAATACAAATCTAAGTATCTAACTTATAAACAACTACTATAAGAACAAGAAATAAAACTAATGTTTAAACTGACTACGAAGATTAATATTCATCGCATCACACAACACATGTTGTTCTGAAGTTAATCCTTGAAGGTCATAGGTATCAAATAGATCATAGTCTTCATCCTCACATAAAGTAGCATCGTATGCACCTCCATTAGTCATGTACTTAGAAGTCTCATCATAAACAACTTTTACTTCATCACTATCCTAGTCCTCTCCTTGTATTTCCAGAGTAGATTTAGATCCACAGACCGATGTCACATTAGCCTCCTTTTGCATAGGAAGCGGCTTCCCATCATCACCTATTAGCACAAGCTTCCCATCAATTATTTGATTTTCTATATTATTAATCCTTTCAACGATAGATGTAGTACCTGGACTGCCAGATGAATCACTTGGAGCACTTGTACGATTATCCATGTTCACATTCTCATTACCAACAACCAAATCATTATGGGCCTCTTCCTCCTCCACATCCACCATGGAGCTTAAAACATCAAAAGAGTTCGAAGTGGAAGGAACCGAGGTATGAGTTTTAACGTTTTATCATTAGTTTTCTTCGGTTTCCTTGGAGCCGTTGGTACATTTGGAGTCCCATTAGCCTTTGCCGCCTTTTTGGTATAAATGAGCGTGTTTTTTGATTGTGTGTCATAGGAATGTTATAAAAGAGAGTGTTTTTTACTGTGTGAATTGTATATCGTACGTACTGTGAGTTTGGGGTGGTCGATCGTTTGGTTTCGTGGTAAGGACCCTAAAGTCTAAGCAGAGTCACGAGTTGGTGTGATGCTCATGAGCCGACTCAGTTGGTTTGTGTCAATTACCGAGGATACTCAATTTGATAGATAGAGAGACGAGTTTTTCGAAGAGAGAGTGACTAAGATTTGGTTTTAAGTTTTGTGATCGGTTAGTATGTGGATATAGTAGTTGGTGGATTAAATATGATTGATGATTCGTCACATAAAATTAAGCATAATAGAGGCTCAAACCACGCGTTCCCCCTTCTCCCAGATGACACGTTGTCATTATTATTACGTCACCACCACCATGACATTGGTGTGGTGGGTTTTTGAGGAGATGTTGGTGGAGCACACCACAACTTGGGTGAAGGTGGTAGAGTTGACGGTGGAATAAAAATTGATGTAGCGATGATAATAATGACTATTACACAGTATAAGGATAACGCAATTGTAATTATTTGTGACATATGAATTGAATAAGGAAAACGTAACTATAATTTTACTACCTAAACTAAGATAGTTAACTAGCTGTTAATGTGTCTATTTTGGAATATGTTTTACATTTTAGACTTTCTGAATAGTTAAAAAAATAATGTTTCAATAATACTAAATTAACTACTGTCACGATGATCTGTTAATGGTAAGAGTTGTTTATATGGGATATGAATAAATTTCGTGTTTTAATATCATGTTTACCTTTTGTTCTATGTTATACGTAAACCCAGAACCTTTGATTAATTTGCTATAAATTATGTGACATTTCAATTAATGAATATCTACTTTCGGCTAAAGAAAAAATATACATAGAAACGAAAGGACCAGCATTTATGATAATATGAACCAATACATGCAAAGGTCTAATCTTTATGTCAATTAAAAGTTCATCAAATTTATATATGGCCAATAACTTCTTCAAGGAGAAAGTTTCATGTAAGAAGAAGTCATCAATTTACACAACAATAACACTAGCTATGTATATTTAATGGACACTTAAATTAGGAGCTCATGTAGAACAACCAAACATAGCCTTAACTTAATTTTAGGGCTTTCAAACTTGATTAATTTCTTTTGCTGCGCCAAAGTATATTTGAAAAAACCCTAGAGAGAAGGTTTTAAGACAACCAAACCAATGAAATGAAGATATTACTATAAGATATGGTGGGTTGTATTAATGAGAATAGTAATCGATATAGAGGCGAAAAATCTACCTATAGGATATTAAGCCAAACACACCATGCATCTAGAGGCGACACTAGATTCAATTTCTACATACTCACTACCATGTATTGTACATCACTTAAATCTAACAAAACTTTTACGAGTGTCATAGATAACAAGTCGATTGGGATCCCCCGTAAGAAATTCTTCGTTATTCAAAAGCAAATTGCCCCAAGAAGTAAGATCCAAAGCTATAATGTAAATGAACAAGTTTTCGACCTACATATTTTCCATAAATCACCCAAAAATCGAAGGTATCATTGATGCTCGATCCTGTTCCGCAAACTAAGGCATCCACCTGTTAATCGCAGATGATTACCGCGATTATATGAACTTTTAAAAGGTAGACGTATCTCAGAAAGTACCATCTCTTTAATATTGAGGACGATTAATGTTCTCTTTACGTGGAATCCGATACACATATCCATGTATAAACGTACGCATAATATAAAAAACTACAAAGCTCGTTGTTCTTTTATAAACCAAACAATCTTTAAGATATCTACAGTTTCACCGTAGCCAAACCCATACACATAGGTCACGTGTGGTGGCTGGTGGCGATATTGAGAGCCTTGACTTAGTATTTGTTAATAGTCTTTTTCTCTTTTCTTTAAAACACCTTGTATAGCAAAACAAAGTTTCATACAAACAAATTTACATATCATGTTTCATGGTCGATATACAAATAGTCATATATTAGTCATAACATCTGATACAGTATTAAACTTGAATTTAAAGGTATCTCCACAAGGTTTCAATATACATTTGTGAGGAGATAATGATAGATGGTTACAACTTACAAGATATAACTTGGAGATACATAATTCTAGAAGGGGTTTGCCATGTAATTCAAAGATAGCTATTATTCGAGTGGTCTATCTTGTATCAGTATCCTATCCTAATGTATTTGAGTTTCTAACTCACATATTTTAGCACATCAATACATGGCGACAGACCACTCGATTAAATAGCGATCATTGATTTTACTTAAAGGGCATTCTTGTTCCCTGCATGTTCGTGGTATTAGAACTAAACATTCATATTCTCTCTTTTGTTTACAACTACCACGTATAGTCTTCAATTATAACCTTCTCGGCCTTTTAAGGCTTTGCATATCGAGTTTATCATACATGTTTTTCACTCTCGTCTTCTTCTGAAAGTTCGTCATTAAGTTATGATAAAGGTATCACCCGGCCTTATTACTTTGTTCTCAATGCAAAAAGAAGTAACAACAGTAACCAATGACTTTTCCATCTCAACATGAGATTTCTAACCACTATGGTCCACAACTTTATTTATTTATATTTATTTTATTTATTTATTTATTTATTTTTATCTTTCTAACACATTTCTTCTTAGCAACTCTATATACTAATGATCTTACCTTCATCATTAACATCCTTCTACATACACCACTTTATACATACTAGCTAGGAGTACAAGCATCAAAGACTCCAAAATCGTTAAGCATGATCACACGTGCACCGTGTATCTATGGAAAATAAATAAATAAATTAAAAAAAAAAAAAACTATGAATAAATTTCAACATAAACCAGAAAAATCAATGATGTGTGATTGTGTTAACAAACCCGAGATGGAGCTATCTAAAGAAAACGTCCTGCAAAAGGAAAACAAACAATTAAGTAACGGTACATTTACTTGCACGAGTTCTATCCTACCTTTACGTCTCTAGTTTTCTCGCAGATGGAAAAGATTTTTGGTTCTAGAGAAGTGTTGAAAACATGCAAAACGGGTATAGATGATTTTATATATTCTTGTTAAATTAAAAATGAAATCATGGAGCTGCATATAATCATTTTTCTTTTCATATACGAGTATATAGTTTACACCTCCACAATTATATATCAATGTCACAACCGAAAGATAACCTTGGAATGTTGTTGTTATGGATGATGCACCATTCCTGGATGTACTCGACCTCATTCAAGCGGAACTCGATGTTAACGTGAGAGGTGAATATGACCTAACGTGTGAACATCATTATGCTGAAGTTCGTGCCGTAACGGTGAAAACCAACTGGGATTGGTACAAAGTGATGGGTTTTCTATTCCCAACTAGATTAATACGCAGCGGAAATAATAATAATCTAGGGCAAGAAGGGAACTAAACCCTAAAGGATCTAAATCTAATTAACTAAAAGCAACTTAAAAGAAATAAATAATAAATAATTAAATAAGTAATAAGAAAATTACTAACCTTTGAGAAAATCGAATTTCTCACACGGACCACCTTGGTCGAACTTGGAGGCTAGTACCCAAACGAGAGTACCTCTAATAGCTCACACCCACGAACCAAAGAGAAACAATTCTTTCGAACTCCTAAGGTCCCGATAAACGAAAGACTCTTATAAGTAGTAGGAATTAGAATGAGGAGATGAGTAGTAAAAACTTTGACATGCTCCCTCTATATATAAGGCATTAGAGGGAGTTGGTTTACCCCTTTGGGGCGATGTGGGATAACCACAAAAAATACCAAATACCTTGTTATGACATAACATCAAAACGTGGTTATGCCGTAACCTATTCTTTGAATCATTTTCTCTTTTACGGTTCATCGAGGGCGACCCAAAAAGGACTCTACTTTTGACGATAGTCTTACCTATTAGTTATGAACTTGGACATAATTCCAACAGTCTCCCACTTGGACAATTCATCAACTATAATTGGTCTAAGCCTATTCCGATCAACTAAGCAGAGAGTGCCATCCAATGCAACTGCCGAACTCTGAATCATATCTTAGAGTCAGCCCTTAGATAAGCGATCAACTATTCCTTTGTTCTACTGATATCATATGAACCTGAGACATGGATTTTAATCAATCTCCAGGTTCAACATTATGTTTCTCGATTTCTGATTATTTTACTATATGAGACTACTGAATTGAACACATCAATTTAGTCCCGGCTAGGCCTAGCACATTTAAGTCAACATTTAATCATCGAGGGGCCCACTGATATCGCTTTCCCTTTTAGGCGAAAGGAACAAATAAACTTTGAATACATAGAACTAGTCAACTTATCATGTTATACCTAGCATACCCTTTATAACTAGCATTTACGCACATCGTTTGAATAAACTAAAGTATAACAGACTTGAAAACTAGATACTCGATGTATCTCCATTTTAAGAATAGAGGATATTATCATCTTAGAATTACTCGTGATCTCAATCCATGAAGTAATCTCTCTAAGTACGGGTTTGTCCTATACTTAATTCCCATTAAGTACTCATGAGTGTTGCAGCATTCTCTATGCTATGTCTAATCTCTATAGACAATCTACTAACACTCCATGACAGTCTTAAATCAAAACTTACTTCCAGTAGTTTGAACGACTGAGGAGGTTTGAGTAAACTAAGTACTCAGGAAGTGGATTCTAAACATGCAAAAAATGAAACACAATGATAAACAATAGTAAATGGTAGCACACTTGCAAATAAACAAATCTCCATTATTTAATCACCAAATCTATTATGATTTCAATCATTTTTTATAATGTTTCAAACTCAAACTAACAGCTAAAACTTTATTTTATCTTTCAATCCTATGCTCTAAGCATGTTCATCGTGTTTGGACTTAGCCAATGCCTTTGTGAATGGATCAGCTAGATTATCCTCTGATCGCATGTCTTTCACAATCACGTGTCCTTCTTCTACCTTTCTTCGAACAAAATGGTATTTCCTTTCAATGTGTTTTGACTTTCCGTGATCCTTGGGTTCTTTAGTCAAGGCGACTGCACTCTCATTATCACAAAATATTTCAATAGGGTCTTGTACTGTTGAAACAACTCCAAGATCGCCAATGAAATTCTTCATCCAGATAGCTTCCTTTGAAGCCTCAGAAGCTGCAATATACTCAGACTCGCATGTGGAGTCTACCACTGTATCTTGCTTTGAACTTTTCCACGTCACCACTCCCCCATTAAGCAAAAATACCCAACCAGACTGTGAACGACTATCATCTTTATCTGTTTGGAAACTTGCATCACTATAACCGGTCACTCTGAGTTCTTCTTCTCCACCATAAACTAAGAACCTGTCTTTAGTATTTCTTAAATACTTAAGAATGTTCTTTACTGCTGTCCAATGACCTTCACCAGGATTCTGCTGATGTCGACTCACCATGCTCAAAGCAAAGGAGACATCAGGCCTTGTGCACGTCATGGCATACATGATCGATCCTACAGCCGAGGCATATGGGACTCGACTCATTCTGTCTAGTTCTTCATTAGTTTTCGGACATAGATCCTTACTAATCTTTATGCCATGATGTAAGGGTAGATTCCCTTTCTTAGAATTCTCCATTTTGAATCTTTTCAAAATTTTATCTAAGTACGTGTCCTGGCTAAGTCCTATAAGACGCTTTGACCTATCTCTGTAAATCTTTATACCGAGAATATATGCTGCATCTCCCAAATCTTTCATAGAGAAACATTTCCCCAACCATTCTTTTACACTTTGTAATGTTGGGATATCGTTTCCTATAAGTAGTATATCATCCACATATAATACCAGGAAGACTACAATACTCCCACTGACTTTGATATATATACATGACTCATCTTCGCTTCTAGAAAATCCAAACTGTGTGACTTTCTCATGGAAGCAGAGATTCCAGCTACGAGATGCATGTTTAAGTCCATAAATGGCCTTTTGAAGCTTGCACACTCTTTTAGGATACTTTGCATTTTCAAAACCTTCTGGTTGTGCCATAAAAACATCCTCTGTTAGTTTTCCGTTAAGGAAAGCGGTCTTGACATCCATCTGCCATATTTCATAATCATGAAATGCAGCTATGGCAAGCATTATCCTAATTGACTTTATTTTAGCTACTGGTGAGAAGGTTTCCTCATAATCAATCCCATGGGTTTGAGTATAACCCTTCGCTACCAACCTAGCTTTATAAGTGTGTACATTCCCATCCATGTCTGTCTTCTTCTTGAAGATCCACTTACATCCCACAATCTTAAGACCGTGTGTAGTGTCAATCAAGTTCCAAACTTGGTTTTCATACATAGATTTAATCTCGCTTTTCATAGCTTCCTTCCACTTAGCAGCCTCAGGGCTTGCCATCGCTTCCTTGTAGTTAGCAGGCTCATCCAACTCACTTAGTGTACTATCACTAATCTTGTCCTCTTCAATATGGAAACCATAATAGAATTGAGGATCCTGAGAAGGCTTGCTTACTCTACTACTTGTTCTGCGAATGGGTAAGGATATATCATCAGGTTCAACAGGTGTCACCACCTCTTGTTGAGTGTCAGTGTTTACTATAGGTTCTTTATCGCCAGAATCTTGAATTTCTTCAAGGTCTATTTTACTCCCACTGTCCTCTTTGGATATCATTTCTCTCTCGAGGAACGTTCCTCTTCGAGCTACAAACACCACATTATCCTTGGGTCTGTAAAACAAATATCCAAATGACTCTTTAGGATAACCGACGAAAAGACACTTTTCGGATCTGGCTTCTAGTTTGTCTTGAGCTTCTCGTCTAACAAAAACCTCACAACCCCAGATTTTGATGTGCCCAAGGGAAGGACATTTTCCCTTCCACATCTCAAAAGGTGTCTTCGAAACCTTCTTAGTGGGTACAAGATCTAAGATATGGGCGGCTGTTTCTAATGCGTAACCCCAGAAGCTTATTGGAAGTGTTGCTCGATACATCATAGATCGAACCATGTCTAACAGGGTTCTATTTCTCCTCTCCGCAACTCCATTTAGTTGTGGTGTTCTAGGAGGAGTTAACTGTGAAACTATACCACAGTTTTTAAGATGATCGAAAAATTCGATACTAAGGTATTCTCCTCCCCTATCGGATCGGAGTACCTTTATCTTTCTGCCCAGTTGGTTCTCTACTTCGTTTTGATACCTTTTGAATGCTTCAAAAGTATCTGACTTATGTTTAATCAGATAAACATATCCATATCTACTGAAATCATCAGTAAATGTAACGTAGTAGCGGTTTCCATCTTTTGTGGTTGATCGGAATGGTCCACACACATCCGTGTGTACTAAGTCCAATAATCCTTCACCTCTTTCACATGTTCCTGTGAATGGTGATTTAGTCATTTTTCCCAATAAGCAAGACTCGCATACATCATCCGATTTGAAGTCGAATGATTCCAACGCTCCATCCTTTTGGAGTTGGGCGATGCGTTTCTTGTTTATGTGCCCAAGACGAGAATGCCACAATTTTGATTTATCAAGCTCATTAGACGAACCAACATTTAAATCACATTGCCATTATCACTAATACATTCAACAGTTTCATATATGCCTTTGCAAGGAGAAGCTTTAAATATAAAACAACCATTTGAATAAACCAAAATATCTCCATTCTCATTGTCAAATGAAAATTGATAACCATCCTTAAACAAAACATGAAATGAAATAATGTTTCTTGTCATTTCTGACGAATAACAACAATTATTTAAATTTATCCTAACTCCAGACTTTAGCATGAGCTCGTACTTTCCAATCTTCGTCACAGGTGTGATTTTCCTGTTCCCCATGACTAAGTTGAGCTCTCCATGCTTCAACTTCTTACTTTCCTTTAGACCCTGAGTGACAACCCTTTTCGACCTTTCCGTCTTTGAGGTCCTTCAGATATTTTGGGCAGCTACGCTTAAAAGTGTGTTTAGCCTAGGAGTTAGGCTTGTGTCATGTCTCTTCTAAGCAACATGGTTTTATCTTTGGGCTACATTACTTGAAAGCAAAAAGATAATTAGAAAAGTCTGGTTTTCTAGAAGGTTTATTAAAACATGGATTTGTTGTTAAAGATTAACCAATAAGGGTCAAGAATTTCGAGCAAGTACTCCACTTCCGATTTGGGTGGTGGTTATCGACGAAGAAGAGTGGTAGGTTGTAGAGGTTGTGATTCTCTGTGTGTGTGTGGGGGGGGGGGGGGGGTTCGTTATGTCAAATAAAGAACCAGAAGATAGGCGTTTGTCTTATTTGACGGGTTTATGAACTTGTTAAAAATTAGGCTAATGACACTAAAATGTATCATAATTGTCACTTACTAGTATTTCTTTTATATGTATCGAACATTTTTTTTCCTATTATGTGTACTAAACTTGATTATTTGAGCATTTTTGTGTACTTTATAACCATTTTGCCCTTCATTTTATTCACACGGGAAGGGGTAAAATAGTTATAAAGTACACAAAAATGCCAAAAAAAAAAAAAAAAAAAAAAAAAAAAAACTCAAGTTTAGTAAACATAATAGAAAAAAAAAAAAAAAATTGTTTGATACAACTATGATACATTTAGGGCCATTAGCCTTTAAAAATTTGATAACCTTGTAAACTTATTTTTGTTGAATAATGTAAATCTCGTAGGTTATAATGTTCATTGAGACAGAATATATAAAGGTACTTTACATAACCTAAAAACCCTAATAGACCCAAACCCACACGGGCTGAGGCCTTATAATCTATTGACTAATAATTTTGTGTTTACAAGGTTATACAAGTACGTTCAATTGTATATATGTTTAAGAGTCCAAAAATGAGTTTACAAGCCTATCAAAGTTTCAGTAAATTTATAAGCTGTAAAATAAGGTTTACACAAACACCCAACAGGTTTCAATAACAGTAAATGCGTAAGTTTGATGAGTAACGACTACACTTAGTTAGCTAAGGTAGGCTGTGATTAAGGTGGTTAGAGGCCTGCTGCATGCAAGAACCAATACACGCAAAGGTCTGAATCTCTATATGTCAGTCATAGTATACCGAATTTATGGCCAACTTCTATTTCATGTAAGAAAAAGTCATCAATATACACGACAACACACCAACTATGTATATTAATGGACACTTAAATTCGGAGCCAACAACCCAAGAGAAGTATATTTGAAAAAAGTCAAAAATTGACCCTATCCAAAGTATATTTGAAAAAAAGTCAAAAATTGACCCTATCCAAAGTATATTTGAAAAAAGTCAAAAATTAACCCTATCCAAAGTATATTTGAAAAAACCCTGGAGAAGGTTTTAAGACAACCAAAACAATGAAATGAAGCTATTTCTATAAAAGATTCTATGGTGGGTTGAATTAATGAGAATATATAGTAATCGATCCTAGAGGCGAAAAATGTACCTAGCTAGAGGATATTAAGCCAAACACACTATGCATCTAGAGGCGAAACTAGACTCGATATCTACATATACTCACTACTGTGTATTGTACTAATTAATACAGTATCACTCAAATCTAACATAACGTTTACGAGTTATATGAATCACTTGACGCGTCATAGATTGCAAGTCGATTGGATCTCACATAAGAAATTCTTCGTTATTAAAAAACAAATAGCCCTAAGATGCAAGATCCAAAGTTAATGTAAATAAAAATCTTTTCAACCAAAAAAAAAAAATCTTTTCAACCATACAGATTTTTTATTCATCACTCAAAGGTCGAATGTATCATTGATACTAGATCTTGTTCCATAAGACCATAAACAAAGGCATCTATCTATTAATCCTAGACGATTACTGTGATTATATGAACTTTAAAAAGGTATACGTATCTCAGAAACTACCATCTCTTAAACATTGAGGGCGAGCAGCATGTTCTCTTTACGTGGAATCCGATAAAAATATCCATTTATAAATGCATGCGTAATGTAAAAAACGTACGACAAAGCTTCCTTTTCTCTTATAAACCTAACAATCTTTAAGACATCTAGAGTTTCACCATAGCCAAACCCATACACACAGGTCGTGTGGTGGCGATATTGAGAGCCTTGACTTAGTATTTGTTAATATATTTCTTTCCGTTGAAACACGCCGTATAGCAAAACAAAGTTTCATACAAACAAATTTACGTATCATGTTTCATGGTTGATATACAAATAGAGGAATGCATTGTAGTCATAGCAGTCATAACATCTGATTTAGTATTAAATTTAAATATACAGGTATTTCAAAATACATTTGTGAGAAGAGAGAGTGATAGATGGTTGCAAGAAATCGCTGATATATGATCGACCTGCTATACATAATTCTAGAAGGCGTTTGCCACATAATGCGAAGATAGCTATTTATTCGAGTGGTCTGTCTTGTATCAGTGTCCTAAAGTATTTGAGTTTCTAGCTTACATATTTTAGCACACCAATACATGACAGACCACTCGATTAAATAGCGATATTTGATTTTTCTTTAAGGGGCGTTGTTGTTCTGTGCATCTTCGTGTTATTAGAACAAAACATTCATATGCTCTCTTTCACCCAATGACACTAAGCAGCACCAACAGCAGAAGCATTGTCACATTGGGACCCATGAAAGGTTCCAGGTGTGACACACAAGGTGTAGCCCATAAAACCATATTCGTCACGTGCTAGGGATGCACGATAGTCTTCCAATGCACTGAAATACACAAACCCAAAACGACCCCTCTTAGGTAGGATAACATTAGGAGTCCTCCTTTCCAAGCAAAACTTGCTAAAATAATCCTTGAGTTGGTGCCTCTTAACAAACTTAGGAAGTCCAAGGAACACAATATCACGAGTCTACAAAACAAAATTAAAAGGGCATTCATATCATTAAGACACAATTAGTTCTCATGTATAAAGGGGATGTGAACAGTATTGAATAATAAGTTACCGTAAATTCACTAATTTGACCAAAATCAGTTGAAAATTGAAATAGGACTATATGGATATCTTGGTTCACCGTACGGACCAACGCCTATTTCAATCAGGTTTATGACATCAGTTTCCAAATATTTGCCAAACTTATTGCAAAAACTTCTCATGAAATCTGCATAAACTTGAAGTGGAATTAACATCACTAACATGTCACTTTTAAATAGCGGCATAACAAAAACAAAAATTTGAGTATTGATACAAACATATAAAAAATGGTACCTCTGGCTCCAAGTGTGCGAACTTGGCTAGTCATAGATAAGCTAAAGAAATTATACAATCTAATTAAGCTAGCTCACCGAGTTGTGGGTTGAGACTTGAGAGCTACTACTTCTAATATACTTAAGCCACTTTTTTTTCTTCATAAATTCAGTTCTTTGAAATCAAAGTAAATTAACCATCAAAGAACTAACATTTCGATTTTGGAAGAAAATTTAGAGTAATATGATAAATTTCACGAAGCATGATGCAGATGAAAAATGGGAATAAAGAAAAACCCAGGAAAATTTACAAATCCAACAGATCTATTAAACATTAAAAAACACTTTTAACATATTATAGTCATATTTCAAACGTGCAACATATATCAAGAACAAATCATGGATCTCTTAAAATACTTCTCAAGTGAATAATTCAAACAAAACGTAAGTACTTTCACGAAAACAATATTAAATGGTGAAATGAAATTAAAATGACGTGATATTACCTTTATATTCCGAGACCACCTATTTCAACAACAACGAAAAATATTTTTTGTTTGTGCATCAAAAAATAGAAGCAGAAACAATTTATGATCTTCACCAACTATGTTCATCACCACCACAAGAACTTGGTATACTTATGTTGGTGCGCTTTAAAGAGATATGGTAATTATATGTGGCCTTTGAGGTGAGCAAATTCACAAAGATACATGAAAAAAATTAAGAGATGTGCAATTAATTTATGATGTTAGCTGCGCTTGTACAACATTAATGTTGCTATAGGTTTGTTGGTGGTTTTAAATGAGCACTTCGAAAAGTCGCTATCTATGAAATGCATGCACAATGCCAATGGTACAAGAACACATGCGAGGTTATGCATGTTTGAATACTCGATGGAAAACAAATGGGTCGGTTTTTAATAAGGAAATGGATGAGGAGTTTGATGTTTAGATTTAACTAGAAGGTTCCCGTGCAATGCGGTGGCGGGTACTCGGTGACTATGTTTGGCGAGCAAATATTTTTCATTTTAAACCTTCCTTATTTAATATTGTCTCAAATACTTTAAAACGTAGTAAATATATGTTTTTTAAAAGTAGAACATTTAAA
Organism: Artemisia argyi; assembly: GCA_030686995.1. NCBI lineage: Eukaryota > Viridiplantae > Streptophyta > Magnoliopsida > Asterales > Asteraceae > Artemisia > Artemisia argyi. Next base: position 11,052,813 of record CM060684.1, read on the forward strand.
TTATTAATAGTGTAATGTATGGTTAGAAGCTCAGATAAAACTGTGTTAGTTTGTAGGCTTTATATATATGAAATATGCATTAAAAGGTAGTTATAGTATAGAAGTTTCATATTTTAAAAAGGCATAGCAGGCTTTTTTTTTTTTTTTTTTTTTTTTTTTTTTTTTTTTTTTTTTAATTGAGCTGTTATATCACATTTATTAAATATGCTATTGCAAGTTAATGAGGTTTATAAATATTAGTAGCTCCTACAATTAAAGTGATTAAAATTTATAATGTAACTTAATTCCTATTCATAAGATTAGTTTGAAATCCTTCGAATTAAAGAAATATTTTTGATCTTATTTTTTTAAGACTTTCTTTTTACGAATGGCCTAAATGATTTATAATGTAGTTAAGATATTCATATGTGTCTTTTGATGATAGTTGGGTGTGGGATAGTTATTGTACTACTTTAAGAAGACTTTCACTTAATGTTAGAGCTTGTTGATATTGAAAAGCCATTAATAGTAAGGCTTCATGAAACGAAAATGAATTAAATAGATGAGAACCTAGTTAGTTTTGATATTATAAAGTTAATGCTATAGGTAGTTCGGACATAATTTTAATGGTGTTGGATAACATGCATGTGGTTCGCTGATACAAATGCCTTGGGAGATGAGGTTTCCTAGAGGTTGCAGGGAAATGGAATGGTTTGGTTGGGTTCATTAATATTTTTTGCTCTTCATGACATGAAGTATAAAAAATCTTTGGAACAAAACCTCTGGTATAATAAACTTAATAGATGCCTCATGGTGTATTTTTGAGGATTTTAACGAGGTTAGAAATAGTTATGAAAGACGTAATTTTAATAACCTGATAAGTGGAGAAAACTTGATTGATATACCTTTGGTGGCAAATGTGCAAGATAATTAGTGACGATGGGTGAAAATTTAGTAAGATTGATCGGTATTTGGTAAATGATTATTTTTGTGATTTATGGGACGTCTTTAGTGGTGGTTGCTAGAGAGAGAAAACTTTTTTTGGTACACAAGGGTTTTCGACTCGACATTGTGAGCCGACTAATTCCACGGTGACTACCCTTTTTGGATAGCTTGAGTCGGCACAGGTGAACCTCCATGACCACAAGAGGATTAATTTTCTCCCCGTTTGATTCGAACCCTTGACATCCTCTTTGGAAGGCTGATATTCCTAATGCTGGGTCACCCCTTGTGGTTAAGAGAGAGAAAACTTTTAGAACATTGCCCGATTGTTTTTTAAGATAAAAATATTGATTATGGTCCAAAGCCTATGTTTTGTTATTTGGATGGAAGACAATGAGTGTGAAAAAGAACCGTTTATTCTTTAAGCCCAGATGTGAGATTTAGAGACAAGTTGAAAAATGTTATTTATTTTCTTTTTTTTTTTTTTTTTTTTTTTCATTTGAATATAAAATGAATTAAAAACTGAAGTGAGCATTTTTTTGGGAGGGGGGGGGGGGGGGGGGAGGGGTGGTTTAAAGGGTTTTCTTGGAAAAAACTGGTAAATTTTATTACTCAAAAAAATATTTAAGTACATTAGATGTGGGTGAATCCCACATCGAAACCCAATACAAAGACGAGAAGCAAACACACCAATTATGATTCAAACCAAAACTATCATAAGAAATACAAATCTAAGTATCTAACTTATAAACAACTACTATAAGAACAAGAAATAAAACTAATGTTTAAACTGACTACGAAGATTAATATTCATCGCATCACACAACACATGTTGTTCTGAAGTTAATTCTTGAAGGTCATAGGTATCAAATAGATCATAGTCTTCATCCTCACATAAAGTAGCATCGTATGCACCTCCATTAGTCATGTACTTAAAAGTCTCATCATAAACAACTTTTACTTCATCACTATCCTAGTCCTCTCCTTGTATTTCCAGAGTAGATTTAGATCCACAGACCGATGTCACATTAGCCTCCTTTTGCATAGGAAGCGGCTTCCCATCATCACCTATTAGCACAGGCTTCCCATCAATTATTTGATTTTCTATATTATTAATCCTTTCAACGATAGATGTAGTACCTGGACTGCCAGATGAATCACTTGGAGCACTTGTACGATTATCCATGTTCACATTCTCATTACCAACAACCAAATCATTATGGGCCTCTTCCTCCTCCACATCTACCATGGAGCTTAAAACATCAAAAGAGTTCGAAGTGGAAGGAACCGAGGTATGAGTTTTAACGTTTTATCATTAGTTTTCTTCGGTTTCCTTGGAGCCGTTGGTACATTTGGAGTCCCATTAGCCTTTGCCGCCTTTTTGGTATAAATGAGCGTGTTTTTTGATTGTGTGTCATAGGAATGTTATAAAACAGAGTGTTTTTTGACTGTGTGAATTGTGATATAGAAATTATTTACATATCATACGTACTGCGAGTTTGGGGTGGTCGATCGTTTGGTTTCCCACGTTTGGTAAGGACCCTAAAGTCTAAGCAGAGTCACGAGTTGGTTTGATGCTCATGAGCCGACTCAGTTGGTTTGTGTCAATTACCGAGGATACTCAATTTGATAGATAGAGAGACGAGTTTGTCGAAGAGAGAGTGACTAAGATTTGGTTTTAAGTTTTGTGATCGGTTAGTATGTGGATATAGTAGTTGGTGGATTAAATATGATTGATGATTCGTCACATAAAATTAAGCATAATAGAGGCTCAAACCACGCGTTCCCCCTTCTCCCAGATGACACGTTGTCATTATTATTACGTCACCACCACCATGACATTGGTGTGGTGGGTTTTTGAGGAGATGTTGGTGGAGCACACCACAACTTGGGAGAAGGTGGTAGAGTTGACGGTGGAATAAAAATTGATGTAGCGATGATAATAATGACTATTACACAGTATAAGGATAACGCAATTGTAATTATTTGTGACATATGAATAAACGTAACTATAATTTTACTACCTAAACTAAGATAGTTAACTAGCTGTTAATGTGTATATTTTGGAATATGTTTTACATTTTAGACTTTCTATATAGTTAAAAAATAATGTTTCAATAATACTAAATTAACTACTGTCACGATGATCTGTTAATGGTAAGAGTTTTTTTTTTTTTGGGTAAAAGGTCAACGACCTGGTAAATATATTACTCCAAAAAACATTTAAGTACAACGGATATGAGTGATTCTCATATCTCAGCCCGTTACATAGGCGAAAGGCTTACATAACAAGATACTTCCAATTTTTTAGACAAGAAAACAAACCATTTAAAGACTTGGACAAAAATTTAACCTACTTCCTACGACCTTGGAGATTAAAGCCATAAATGGCTTTAAGAGCATCCAATTCCCCTGGAAGATCAGAAATATGCTTCGAGTAATCATCATATTCATCCAACTCATCTTCACGCTCATGACCACCACCAAAAAGATTTGCAGATTCGTCGAATGTGTTAAGAACCTCCTCCTCATCGCTATCAGTAACCACAATATCACCCACCTTAGAGAATGGGTTAGCCCTCTTATTGGCAGATGCAGATGGAATAGGAACACCTTTATCATCCAAGAGGGTAGCTTTCCCATCGATAAGTAGCTTTTCAAGCTTACTAATTTTCTCAACTATAGGAGTAGAACCACCTTCCTTAGTTCCCATTAAATCACTCACAAGGGGTTCTTGTGATGTAGTACCAGTCTTAACCAACGCATCCTCATTAACTTCCATTGTACAGCCAGCATCCACATCCATGTTGGTGTCATCAGTAGGAATACCAAACGTATCCGTATCATCCATATTAAGAGCATCAAACTGGTTAGATGTAGAGATCGTTGTACCACTAGAACTAGCCACATCAGGAGTCTTCTTCTTATTTCCACCAACATTCTTGGGTTCAGGAGGAGTCTGTTTGGGTTGATACTGGAATTTCTTACCCACAACAGGTTTAGTAAACCCTCCTTTACCCGGAATTGTAGAACCACCTTGTTTTCCTTTCTTCCTGTTATTGACAGTCTTGAAACTATCATCAACAGGCTTAGTAGGCTGAACAGGAGGTATAACAACCTTAGGGCAGTCAGTCAGAGTATGTCCAAATACCTTACATTTATCACAGCGAGGCGGTTTCCACTCATATTCTACCCGAATCATTTCAATAGTCGAACCCGTACCATCAAGAAGACGAATCTCAACAGTGAGACTATCCTTTAGTACCTCATCCGACTTTACTTCAATCATACACCTAGCAAAGCTACTCCGCCCCCAAGACTCCTTGCACATTTGACTAGTAAAAGCATCTAACCTTTTGGGCGTCCCAATCACAGTAGCAAGAAGGCTAAGTCCGTCATCGGAGAACATAGCTAAAGGAACATCATGGAATTTAACCCACACCGGAATGTTAGTCAAATCCTCCTTAAGCAAGTTGGTGTTCAATGTCCATGGTTTAAGTATAATAGGGACATTACGAATCAACCAAGGACCATTATCAAGGACATCATCAACACCTTTCTTCGAAGTAAACTTGAAGAAAAAGAAGCCCTTAGCATTCATCATAACCTTTTGCAAACCATACTTAGCCCACGCATTGCGAACATAATAATCAACAACAGGAAAAGCAAGGCGTTGACCAAGGAAGTATCCGTAGAGAGTATTCTCGAACCTCATGTTAACCTCATGCACAACATTCAATGGGACTAATAAATCAACATCAGCCTTGTTCTTGCTACATTCCAACCTACGAAAGTTAGAAACATGTTTCAGAGGTTCATTAGAAGTAGCACCCGCGTAAGACACCAACTTCACTCCCGTACCATTAGTAGTATCAACCTTGTGAGCATTAGGGCCATAAGTTACACTCTTATTCATAGTCTCATTAATCCCATGCGAAGGAGGATTAACTTCATTAGCTCCAATCTCACTTTGAATTTTATTCAAGGCATCCTCAAAATTCTGATGCGCATTATCAATCAGGTGCTTGACATTATCAGCACTTGTAATCCGCACCAAGTCGTCACCATGTGATGTATCTTTCGTAAGTGGAATCGGCTCCACATACGGAGAACCCTTCATAGAACAATCAGGTACATCATCCACATTGGAACTAACACTACTAGGGTTCATCATTGAGGGTGTACTCAACTCCCCAAAGCTAGTAGTGTCCTTATGCATATTCCCAAGTGAAACCGGCTCAACATCAACATTAATACTCCCTTGAGACTTGGAAGCAGCAATACCCTTCGAATTCAAAAAACCCTTATTAATCATCTCTCAACAACCCACGAACAGAAACCCTAGTAACAACTAGCACTCATGCAAACAGGATCAAAGAATAAAAACCCTAATCGCTTAGGGTTTTGAGTTTAAACGCCCAAGAACTAACCAACCTCCATGAAAATCGATCAAGTAATGTGATAATTCAACAAGAACAGGACCTGATCAGAGTAAAAACCGACTTAGAATAAAGAAAATCAAAGTATATCCCTAGATCGGTTGGGAGACAACAAGCGATTAAGAACCCTAAAGACAAATTACAAAAGTCTGCTAGATCTTGTGAATCAACCACGAATCCAAAGAAGAAACAGTTAACAAAGGATGTCAAACAGTAACTAGATCAGAAACATGCAAGAATCGCAAGAGAATAGACAGATTTGTTGAAAGAACGATTAGTATTGAGGGTTTTAGAAAAATCGCCCTTTGTTAATGGTAAGAGTTGTTTATATGGGATATGAATAAATTTCGTGTTTTAATATCATGTTTACCTTTTGTTCTATGTTATACGTAAACCCAGAACCTTTGATTAATTTGCTATAAATTATGTGACATTTCAATTAATGAATATCTACTTTCGGCTAAAGAAAAAATATACATAGAAACGAAAGGACCAGCATTTATGATAATATGAACCAATACATGCAAAGGTCTAATCTTTATGTCAATTAAAAGTTCATCAAATTTATATATGGCCAATAACTTCTTCAAGGAGAAAGTTTCATGTAAGAAGAAGTCATCAATTTACACAACAATAACACTAGCTATGTATATTTAATGGACACTTAAATTAGGAGCTCATGTAGAACAACCAAACATAGCCTTAACTTAATTTTAGGTCTTTCAAACTTGATTTTCTTTTGCTGCGCCAAAGTATATTTGAAAAAACCCTAGAGAGAAGGTTTTAAGACAACCAAACCAATGAAATGAAGATATTACTATAAGATATGGTGGGTTGTATTAATGAGAATAGTAATCGATATAGAGGCGAAAAATCTACCTATAGGATATTAAGCCAAACACACCATGCATCTAGAGGCGACACTAGATTCAATTTCTACATACTCACTACCATGTATTGTACATCACTCAAATCTAACAAAACTTTTACGAGTGTCATAGATAACAAGTCGATTGGGATCCCCCGTAAGAAATTCTTCGTTATTCAAAAGCAAATTGCCCCAAGAAGTAAGATCCAAAGCTATAATGTAGATGAACAAGTTTTCGACCTACATATTTTCCATAAATCACCCAAAAATCGAAGGTATCATTGATGCTCGATCTTGTTCCGCAAACTAAGGCATCCGCCTGTTAATCGCAGATGATTACCGCGATTATATGAACTTTTAAAAGGTAGACGTATCTCAGAAAGTACCATCTCTTTAATATTGAGGACGATTAATGTTCTCTTTACGTGGAATCCGATACACATATCCATGTATAAACGTATGCATAATATAAAAAACTACGAAGCTCGTTGTTCTTTTATAAACCAAACAATCTTTAAGATATCTACAGTTTCACCGTAGCCAAACCCATACACATAGGTCACGTGTGGTGGCTGGTGGCGATATTAAGAGCCTTGACTTAGTACTTGTTAGGGCTAATACCAAAAAAAACGCACTATACTTGTCAAAAATAGTACTTTTATGTATCGAACTTTTTTTTTTCCTTATTTGTGTACTAAACTTGCATTTTTTGCCTCTTTTACGCATTTCCGTACAATTTTATTACATTTTTGCCCCTGGATTTTCAAAGATTTGAGGGGCAAAATCGTCCCAAAATGCGTAAAAGAGGCCAAAAATTTGAAGTTTAGTACACAAATGAGAAAAAAAAAAAGTTCGATACATAAAAGTACTATTTTTGACAAGTATAGTGCGTTTTTTTTGGTATTAGCCCTACTTGTTAATAGTCTTTTTCTCTTTTCTTTAAAACACCTTGTATAGCAAAACAAAGTTTCATACAAACAAATTTACATATCATGTTTCATGGTCGATATACAAATAGTCATATATTAGTCATAACATCTGATACAGTATTAAACTTGAATTTAAAGGTATCTCCACAAGATTTCAATATACATTTGTGAGGAGATAATGATAGATGGTTACAACTTACAAGATATAACTTGGAGATACATAATTCTAGAAGGGGTTTGCCATGTAATTCAAAGATAGCTATTATTCGAGTGGTCTATCTTGTATCAGTATCCTATCCTAATGTATTTGAGTTTCTAACTCACATATTTTAGCACATCAATACATGGCGACAGACCACTCGATTAAATAGTGATCATGGATTTTACTTAAAGGGCATTGTTGTTCCCTGCATGTTTGTGGTATTAGAACTAAACATTCATATTCTCTCTTTTGTTTACAACTACCACGTATAGTCTTCAATTATAACCTTCTCGGCCTTTTAAGGCTTTGCATATCGAGTTTATCATACATGTTTTTCACTCTCGTCTTCTTCTGAAAGTTCGTCATTAAGTTATGATAAAGGTATCACCCGGCCTTATTACTTTGTTCTCAATGCAAAAAGAAGTAACAACAGTAACCAATGACTTTTCCATCTCAACATGAGATTACTAACCACTATGGTCCACAACTTTATTTATTTATATTTATTTATTTATTTTTATCTTTCTAACACATTTCTTCTTAGCAACTCTATATACTAATGATCTTACCTTCATCATTAACATCCTTCTACATACACCACTTGATACATACTAGCTAGGAGTACAAGCATCAAAGACTCCAAAATCGTTAAGCATGATCACACGTGCACCGTGTATCTATGGAAAATAAATAAATAAATTAAAAAAAAAAAAAAAAAAACTATGAATAAATTTCAACATAAACCAGAAAAATCAATGATGTGTGATTGTGTTAACAAACCCGAGATGGAGCTATCTAAAGAAAACGTCCTGCAAAAGGAAAACAAACAATTACTTGCACGAGTTCTATCCTACCTTTACGTCTCTAGTTTTCTCGCAGATGGAAAAGATTTTTGGTTCTAGAGAAGTGTTGAAAACATGCAAAACGGGTATAGATGATTTTATATTTTCTTGTTAAATTAAAAATGAAATCATGGAGCTGCATATAATCATTTTTCTTTTCATATACGAGTATATAGTTTACACCTCCACAATTATATATCAATGTCACAACCGAAAGATAACCTTGGAATGTTGTTGTTATGGATGATGCACCATTCCTGGATGTACTCGACCTCATTCAAGCGGAACTCGATGTTAACGTGAGAGGTGAATATGACCTAACGTGTGAACATCATTATGCTGAAGTTCGTGCCGTAACGGTGAAAACCAACTGGGATTGGTACAAAAGCTCGTGATTATGATAGGCGATTGGCTGCTGTCAGCTCGTTGGAATTACTTTGACACTTACTACGTGAGAGTAATTCCAATGAGATAATCACAAGCTCTGTGCCAATCACGATGGTTCTCACCGTTAAAACACTTGACTAAAAAAGAACAAGTGCTTAACTGTATAATGTGTTACATAGATATAGAATGTGTAATGTATGTTCTTTTTCGGGGTGCAAGTGAATTTATAATGGTGCATGAGATGTGTTTCAGGTGCAACTAAGTTGGTAGTTGAAAGTTTGTTTAATGTCGAGTAATTAGGGATCATTAAATTCCTAGAAAGACAAGTCGTTTTCTCATCCTTAAAAGTGTGTTCAGCCTAGGAGCTAGGCTTATGTCATGTCTCTTCTAAGCCAACAACATGGTTTTTTCGCTTTCGGTTACATTACTTGAAAGCAAAAAGACAATTAGAAGAGTCTTGTTTCCTAGAAGGTTTATTAAAACATGGTTATGTTGTTAAAGATTAACCAAAAAGGTCAAGAATTTCGAGCAAGTACTCCACTTCTGATCTGTGATGGTTACGTTTTTGAGCCCGGTGTTAGTGATTGTGTGTAGTGGGTGGAAGATGGGTGTTGTTCTAAGTATATTTGATGGGCTTACGAGCTTGTTGAAAATTTGATAAGCGTGTGTAAACTTATAAGCTCAAAAAGAATGAGTCTGAGCTTTCAAATGTTCTATAAGCTTTTAAGTCAGTGAAATAACCTTCAGCAAACACCTTAAAGTTTAAATATATGACAAGATTTGAATTCAACTCGAGCTCGACTCAAAAAGCTCGATACCTTAATAATACTAGCTGGTGTATTTACATATAATCCCTTAAAATTTTGCATAGTACATATAAAGAACAAATATCACATAGAAGTTCAAAAAGCTTGATAATAACATAATAATTTGAATCGTGCCTAAGTAAGCTCGAGTTCAATTCGTTAAACATATCAAGCTCATTTTATGGGCTCAAGCTTGAGCTCGAGGCTCGATAAAGCTCGGTTCGAATGAGATCGAGTCAAGTTCGAGCTTAAGTTACACGACAAAAACTCGACTCGTTTACACCCTAGTTACATTAAGCCAACATCTTTGACTCGTTTGCTATGAGCTATGCATCATTTCAATATATACTTTTGATGGGAAAAAAAAAGAACACACACAAGAAGACAAGATTTTATGATAATATGTTTATAATATCAACCACCTTAATAAATACTCAACGTTATACAAATCAATATTTAAGTTGAGCATCACAATCCTAGAGAAAATAAAGAGATTTGCTTCATGCGTGAACAATTACACGCAAAGGTCAAAATCTTTCATCTCGATTAATAGCTTATCAATTAATGGCCAACGACTTGTTCATGAAAAGGGTAAGAAGATGTCATCAATATACACAACACAACCCACCATTGTATCTTTAATGGACACTTAAATTAGGAGCTCATGTACACCAACCAAACATTGCCGTTATTTAATTCCGGATGTTTCAAATTTGATTTTTGAAAAAACCCTAGAGAAGGTTTTAAGATAACCATGCAAAACAATGAAATGAAGCTATTACTATATGTGCCCTTTGAGGTGAGCAAATTCACAAAGATATATGAAAAAAATTAAGAGATGTGCAATTAATTTATGATATTAGCTGCGCTTGTGCAATTAATGTTGCTGTAGGTCAGTTGGTGGTTTCAAATGAGCATTTTGAAAAGTCGCCGTCTATGGAATGCATGCAGAATGGTACAAGAACACATGCGATGCTATTTTTGAATACTCGATGGAGAACAAATGGGTGGGTTTTAATAAGGAAGTGGATGACGAGTTTGATGTTTAGATTTAATATTCGGATGTGTCTTTTGATGATAGTTGGGTGTGGGATAGTTATTGTACTACTTTAATGAAGACTTTCACTTAATGTAAGAGCTTGTTGATATTGAAAAGCTTTTAATAGTAGGGCTTCATGAAACGAAAATGAATTAAATAGATGAGAACTTAGTTAATTTTGATATTCTAAAGTTGATGCTATAGGTAGTTCGGACAGAATTTTAATGGAGTGGGATAGCATGTGGTCCGCTAATAGAGACGCCATGGGAGATGAGGTTTCCTAGCGGTCGTAGGGAAATGGAAAGGTAAAGATGGTTTAGTTGGGTTGATTAGTATTTATGCTCCTCATGACATGAAGTATAAAAAATATTTGGAACAAAACCTCTAGTATAATAAACTCGATAGATGCCTCATGGTGTATTTTTGAGAATTTTAACAAGGTTAGAAATAGTTATGAAAGCCGTAATTTTATTTTTAAAAGAAAGAGGGCTGAAAATTTTAATAACTTGATAAGTGGAAGAGAGAGTAGTGACTAAGATTTGGTTTAAGTCTTATGATTGGTTTGTATGTAAATATAAGTATTTGGTGGATCAGATATGATGATTTGTGACATAAAATTAAGCGTAATAGAGGCTCCAACCACGCGTTCCGCGTTCCTCCCCCTTCTCCCAGATTATGCAGTGTCATTATTATGTCACCAGGACCATGACACTGGTGTGGTGGGTTTTTGAGGAGATGTTGGTGGTGCACACAAGTGATTTATGAGAAGGCGGTGATGTTATTTTTGTATGTGTTTGGTAGTGAAGTTGCTGGTCATTTACTATACCAGTTTGATGGTAGAGTTAACAGTGAAATTAAAACTGATTTAGTTTTGAGTTGACGATGATGATAATGACCATTACACGGTCTAAGGATAACACAATTGTAATTATTTGTGACATATGAATTAAATAAGGATAACGTAACTATAATTTTACTAGCTAAAGTAGAATAATTAACTAGCAGTCAATTGTAATTATTTGTGACATATGAATTAAATAAGGATTGCCCAAGACCTTCTGGGCGGAAGCGACATGTACGGCCGCATATCTTATAAATAGGTCACCATCGACAGCGATTGAGAAAAAGACACCTATGGAGATGTGGTTGGGACATCCAAGTGATTATGGGATGTTGAGGATTTTCGGCTGTGTCGCATATTCACACGTTAAACAAGGTAAGCTCAAGCCGAGAGCGGTAAAATGCGTTCTTTTGGGGTATCCTGAAGGTGTGAAGGGGTACAGGCTATATAGGCTTGATAATGAATCACATAAAATAGTCACTAGCAGGAACCTGGTCTTCAATGAAAGTGTCATGTACAAAGACACGTTGAAGGATTCTGGTGCAGGTACTGATAAGTCTGTTGAGGAATTACAGGTTGAGGTGGAACTGCAGAGGTTAAATAATCATTCGCTTGAGGAAGATCTGATTGATGGTCAGGAAGATGGCGATGATGAAGATGCAGGGGATCAGGATCATGATCAAACACTGGATCTCACAGATTATCAGTTGGTTCGGAATAGAGAGCCAAGGACAAGAACGAATCCTTTGAGGTTTCGAGATGAAAGTAATATGGCTGCTTACGCGTTTGCTGCAGCAGAGGAAGAAGATACTCATGAACCATTGACATACCAGGAGGCAGTTACTTGTAAAGATAGATCTAAGTGGAAAGCTGCTATGGATGAAGAGGTGGATTCTCTGAAGAAGAATGAGACCTATGAGTTAGTGGATCATCAAGCTGGGCAAAAGCTGGTGAGCTGCAAATGGCTATTCAATATAAAGGAAGGGTTTAAAGGTGTTCAAAAGCCTAGGCACAAGGCGAGGTTGGTGTTGGAGTATGCTCGTGTCATAATGAATAATTATATGGCTAGACATATGTGAGCCTATGGGGTCACACACATATACACTTAGGTACCACTTTATATGTCGTGTTTATTGTATTTACGATATATAAATAACCTTACGTAACTAGGAAACTCTATCGGGCTTCTAATAATTAAGTAATGGACTTAATTAATTGGACTTGGAAAAACTTATGGGAGGCCCATAAGGCCCATAGGGTGGCCGGTTTTGGGGAGGGTCAAAAGGGGGTTATGGTTTTGAAATTTGGCAAATATATTAGGAGATATCTTCTCATTATTTGATAACCAATTTCCATACTTCTCTCCCCCTCTCTCCCTCTACCTCACGGCACAAAACAACCACCCATCTAGGGTTTTGTTTTGCTTGATCTCATCTTTTGAATCTTGCTTATTCAAAGGTACTAGTTAGGTTACGGGGTTAAGGACTAGCATCAAAGGGGTTACCAAGGAGGTGTAGTGTGTTTCACACATAGAGGAGATCAACCTTATTGATCTCTTGGGTTTCATAATACATTCGTGGTGGTGACGTTGTTGGTGATTCCCGGTGCACGCTACAAAGGTATAAAACATATATGTTTAATTTGTTTTTTTATTTGATTGATCATATGGCTCTATGGATCCGTGTGGGTGATGTTTGTTCCGCTGCGTTTATTTGATATTCATATATTTTATATTCATACATCACCTATAGTGGTATCACGAGCCATCATATGATGTCATATGATCATCTTGTATGCGTAAAAATGGCTAAAAACGTGTTTTTTTAATGGATTTAAAAGTATAATCTTAAAACAGCCCCTAGGGCTTATATATTATGAATATGTTGACCTTTAAGAGGTCTTAAGATCTGGACTTTTTAATCCTATGGCCATTTGTTATGCATACATCAATTGGTTTCTTGATCAGGTACGTGAAAATGGCCTAAAACGCATGTTTTTGATCGATTTATGAAACGATTTCGAATCAGGCCCTATGGCTTAATTTTCTGTGGTAACAAGATAATTAAAAGGTCCTAACATCAGTGGATTTTGAACCTAAGGCCATTTCACACGGGTACCAAACGGGGTTTTAATTCTTGTCAATTAATTTCTTCGTTTTCGTTGGCTAACAATTTAATTCTTGTTATTATTTTGTTTTCCATGGCAAATACATGCATATTTGTCCATGGAGTTAGCCAACACCATATTTCATTCATAATATTATGGTATTATTATGTTTATATGCAAAGACGATGAAAACCTAGACCACTTGTGCATTGAATGGTTGTTTATGTTGTTTAATTTCGTGTTTTGGGGTTTTGCCATTGTTTCGGCATTTATGTAATTATATTCTTTTGGTTGTAGCCATTGTTTGGGCAATTTTACAGTAGATTAAAAGTATATTAATTGTATTTTACTTTCAATATAATGTAATCGTGGCTTGGTGGTGAAAGGCGAAAGAGTTAAAGACGTTTTTGCCGAAAAATGACTGCTGGAACACCAGTTGGTAAAACGGAGTTTCCCGGTGATTGGTAAGGTCTTTTTGGCTGAAATGTTTTTTGCAGGTACCCAAGACATGGGCCTACAACTTTCTAGTTTTGAGCTAAGCCCGGGGAAGCCTCCATCATGGACTTTTGGGCCCTCTAACACAGAAATTCTGGAAGGACAGAAACTACTTTTCATGTGCATCATGGGCTTCCAACTTGCTCTTGATTGTCTTGGAGCAAGTGGGAGTCCTCCGTGTGATTGTGTGGTTGTCCCTAGTTGACTCTTGGTTCTTGTGATGGCTCACGAGACCAAGCATAGGTTTCTTCATCGGTTGAGGCTTTGCATATTGTGGTTGTGTGTTTGTGTTGTTTTTTTATATATCTTGTTTCACATGTAAAATTGCAAATAGTTTTTGATAAAACTTAAAACGAAACACAAACCATTTTAAAGCTAAGTCTTATGATTTAGTTTTACTAAGTTTTTGAAACTTAAAATCATTGTTTTATAATAACACCTTAACTTGTTATGTATGTTATTTTATTTATGTATTGTCCAAACTTTATTATCCATGTAGGATTAATATTAGTCATGAAAATGGACAACTTGACACACATAAATTAAAACAATGATTAGACTTAAGTTAAGAAATGTTTTTAACTTGTGCTACAAAAGATGAATGCATGCTCTTTTCGTACACCTTTTGATCCACATCACAACTATTACCCGTCAAAATTTAAGTCACGCCGTCCAATTTTGAGAACACTTGCAATTACTTTTTGCCTATGCGTGGGACCTAGGTTGAATTGTAACCCAAGGTGACTATTCTCTATGCGTGGAACCTAGATATATTGTCGCACGTTCTAAAAATTGGATGACTTAATCGAGTTAAGCGGTGAGACCTTGACCCGAGGCAAAGATGGGACTAAACATGCCAGCTTGACACTAGTTGCTTGTTCACTAGTGCCATGGGTCCCATAAAGATCTAAGAGTTGCACTTGTAATGCAATTGGTCGACGTTACCTACCTATTGAATCCTCCATTGCTAGCAGATCAACTGATGTGATGGTGGAACCTCAATGAGGATCTTAGCCTTTTCGTAAAATTAATTGTTTTAACACTGTAAACTTGGGTAGTTAATTTTAAAAAGGATTAATTATTGATAAATTACTAAAATTGAACTTTGTTTATTTTGTAGATGACAACTCCAAATTCAACCATGAACAACTCGTCAATCAGATCAATTCTCGAGAAAGAGAAATTGAATGGTAACAACTTTTTGGACTGGTACCGCAACTTGAGGATTGTCCTCAAGGCTGAACAAAAGTTTTACCATCTGGAAGAACCTTTACCTGAAGCACCTGCTGCTAATGCTACTGCTGCTGTTCGTAACGCCCACCAATGTAGGAGTAACGAACAGCAGGAGGTGGCTTGTCTTATGTTGGCTAGCATGATCCCTGAGTTGCAAAAGAACTTAGAGAACTTTTCAGCATTTGACATGCTGCGAGAACTGAAAGTTATGTTCAAGCAGCAAGCAGAGCAAGAATTGTTTGACACGGTCAAATCTTTTCATGCCTGCAAGCAGGAGGAAGGGCAATCGGTCAGTAGCTATGTCATGAAAATGAAAAGCTGTCTGGATCAGATGGAGCGACTGGGATACCCCATGCCTCAAATCCTTGGAGTGAGCATGATACTTACCTCACTGTCGAAGGATTATGACCAATTTGTGCAGAACTACAACATGCACAGCATGGGAAAAACCATTGCCGAACTGCATAACATGTTGAAACTTGCAGAGAAAGGCATGCCCAAGAAGGCTCCACTTGTCCTAGCTATCAACCAAGGTAGAATTCAGAAAAAGAACAAGGGAAAACCGCAGGCACCTGGCAAGGGACAAGGGAAAGGCAAGGCTAAGCTTGCTTATGCCCCCAAACCCAAAATCCCCCCACCTGCCAAGAAGGAGCACCCAGCCAAGGACACCCTCTGCCACCATTGTGGAGTGGTAGGGCACTGGAGGCGCAACTGTCACGCCTACCTGGAAGGGCTAAAGAAGAACAAAGCTAGTGTTGCTAGCACATCAGGTATCTTCACTATAGAACTTTATACTTTTCCTAATAAAACCTGGGTATATGATACTGGTTGTGGTACTCACATTTGTAATAATGTGCAGGGGCTTAGGGGAAGTCGAAAGCTGAAGCAAGGAGCTTTACATCTGTACGTTGGTAATGGCGATCGTACAGCTGTGGAAGCAATTGGGAGCTTTGATCTTATCCTCCCAAATGGACTAGTTATTGTTTTAAATAATTGCCATTTTGCACCTACTATCACTAGAGGTGTTGTTTCACTTTCGTGTTTGAAAGATGATGGTTACATTCATACTTTTACGGATTTTGGCATTTCTGTTTCTAAGGATAATGTGTTTTATTTTAATGCTATTCCACGTGATGGCATTTTTGAAATTGATATGCGTGATCCTATTTCAAACAATAGTTCTATATATACTGTTAGCAATAAGAAATCCAAACGTAATTTGGATTCCACTTTTTTATGGCATTGTCGTCTTTGTCACATAAACAAGAAACGCATTACGAAGCTACAACATGATGGGCTTTTAGAGTCAATCGACAATGTGTCGTTTGATAAATGCACTTCTTGCATATCTGGTAAGATGGCACAAAAGCCTTTTTCCCATGTTGGAGAAAGAGCTACAGATCTACTTGGACTCATTCATACTGATGTATGTGGCCCATTTAGAACAATGTCTAGAGAAGGAGCTAACTACTTCATCACTTTTACTGATGATTTCAGTAGATATGGTTATGTTTACCTGATTAAACATAAACATGAAGCCTTTGAAACGTTTAAAGTCTTCCAAAGTGAAGTAGAAAATCAGCTTGGCATGACCATTAAGGCTCTTCGATCCGATCGAGGAGGTGAATATATGAGTCAAGAGTTTTTAGATCATCTAAAAAGGTGTGGGATAGTCTCACAATTCACTCCTCCATATACACCACAACATAATGGTGTGTCTGAAAGGAGAAATCGAACCTTGCTAGACATGGTTCGATCTATGATGAGTCTAACAACGTTGCCAATGTCCTTTTGGGGTTATGCTCTAGAGTCTGCTGCACGCATACTCAATATGGTTCCAACTAAGAAGGTTGATAAGACTCCATATGAAATATGGCATGGGAAGGTCCCTAATCTGTCTTACTTGAAAGTCTGGGGTTGTGAGGCTCTCGTTAAACGAGATACGCCAAACAAACTTGAGCCTAGAGCTATCAAGTGTATCTTTGTAGGATACCCAAAGGAAACGATGGGTTACTATTTCTACTACCCAATCGAGAACAAAATATTTGTTGCTCGATATGCTGAGTTTTTTTAGAACAGTCTCATCTCACAAGAAGCAAGTGGGAGCAAAGTAGACTTTGATGAACTTCAAAGCGAAGATGCACAACCTTCTAGTAACACTAGTGAACATCAAAATGAGACTGAGCATGAAAATGTTGAGCCTCTTCGAGATGTTGCTCCCATTCGTAGATCTGAAAGGATACCTCAAGCACCTGAACGATATGGTTTTTATATCGATGCTGAGGAACATGAGTTAGGGGATCATTGTGAACCCGCTAACTATCGGGAAGCTATATTGTGTCCTGAACGCGAGAAGTGGAACGATGCTATGAATGTGGAAATGAAATCCATGGAAGACAATGATGTCTGGGTCGAAGTAGAACTACCTCCCAATGCTAAAACCGTTGGGAGCAAATGGCTCTACAAGATAAAGACCGATGTGGATGGAAATGAACACACCTATAAAGCTCGTCTTGTAGCAAAAGGTTTCACTCAAATCTACGGAATTGACTATGATGAAACCTTCTCGCCTGTTGCAGACATTAAAGCAATTAGGATTCTTATAGCCATAGCAGCGTATTATGACTATGAGATTTGGCAAATGGATGTTAAGACTGCCTTCTTGAACGGCCACCTAAACGAGGACGTTTATATGGTGCAACCCGAGGGCTTCGTGAATCCAAAGTATCCTAGCAGAGTATGCAAGCTTAAAAAATCCATTTATGGATTGAAGCAAGCATCTAGAAGCTGGAACACGAGATTTGATGAGGAAATCAAGAAGATTGGTTTCGCTCAAAATCCCGATGAGCCATGTGTATACATAAACACTAGTGGAAGTATAGTCGCATTCCTAATCTTATATGTCGATGACATATTACTCATAGGAAACAACATTCCAATGCTACAAGATGTAAAATCCTGGCTTGGAAAGTGTTTTGAAATGAAAGATTTAGGAGAAGCATCGTACATACTTGGAGTCAAGATCTATCGAGATAGATCAAAGCGGTTAATCGGCTTGTGTCAAAGTGCATACATTGAAAAAATCCTGAAGAGATTTAGAATGCAAGATTCCAAACGTGGAAGCCTTCCAATGCAACCAAATACGGAATTGAGCAAGGCTCAAGGACCCTCAACACCCGCCGAGGTGAAGAGGATGAAGGGAATCCCTTATGCTTCGGCTGTGGGATCCATCATGTATGCGGTTAGGTGCACTAGACCTGATGTAGCGTTCTCTCAGAGCCTAACGAGTAGATTTCAACATAATCCAGGAGAATGTCACTGGGCTGCTGTTAAGAACATATTGAAGTATCTGCGGAATACTAAAGATATGTTTCTTGTTTATGGTGGTGATGTCCAACGTGAGCTCAGTGTTACTTGTTATACTGATGCAAGCTGGGAGACAGATCGTGATGACATCAAATCCTAAACAGGATATGTTTTCGTCATGAATGGAGGTGCTGTTGACTGGAAGAGTGCCAAACAAAGCACACTTGCGATGTCCTCTACAGAAGCTGAATATATAGCTGCTTCAGAAGCTGCAATGGAGGCAGTTTGGATACGGAAATTCATTTCTGGGCTTGGCATTGTTCCCAGCAATGAACGACCTATGGATATGTACTGCGATAATTCCGGTGCCATAATCATAGCTAATGAACCAGGTGTTCTAAAGGGTGCCAAACACTTTCGTAGGAAAGTTCACTATATTCGAGAAGTTATCGAAAGTGGTGATATTCGTCTCCTCAAAGTTCACACAGATGACAATTTAGCCGATCCTTTTACTAAACCAATGTCTTGTACCAAACATGTGGAGCATGCTAGGAACATTGGGCTGCGACCTGCTAATAGTCTCATGTAAATCTGTTTTTAGTATTTTAAGTAATTGGAATGTTGAACAGTTTATATCTTTAATGAATTGATGTAATGGTTATTGTCGTTTTCATACATATCAACTGTATTCCATTTTTGCATGTTTAATCCATGAATGATTTAATTATTCAAAATTGTCCATTGTCAGTTGACGATACGGGAGTATCATCGAATTAAGGCAAATGTGAGCGTGTTGGTGATTTATTTGCCAAACTCATATGTTGTTCATTGTGATGAACATTGGACTGACCCAACCTTCGAGATTTCACTGCATGGATCGGCGTCAATAGTGAATCTCGCAAATGGTTATGTCTCTTATCCTTAGACTTGAGATGCAAGTAGGTCTTGCATGTGCGGAATTTTATTCTTTGATATGGTTAAACGCTGTCCTGAATAAGGTAGTTATAAAAACCATTTTCAGGAGTGATTTGAAACACATGAATGACACGTGCAGTCAAAACAGGATTTGTTCCGTCATGGAGTTAGATACTATTGGGCCCCTCGATGAATTGAACAGATGTTTGTATGTCCGTACCCAAATGAGATTAAAATGAATCTTAATTCACTTGGTAATCTTGTTCAATATTTAGATCGAGAAACAGAATAGTTGAACAAATGGAATGACTTAGATCCATGTCTAGTGTTCAACATAGTATCTGTAACAAAAGGAAAGATGACATTAAAACCATTTAATTGAGAAGTTTAAGAAACTACCCTCACATATTTCTAGGGGCATTGGCGTGTTGCTAGACGCTAACCTTTGCTTGTATAATTACTTGATTATTATGACGTCGCAAGTGGGAGTTGTTGGAGTATGCTCGTGTCATAATGAATAATTATATGGCTAGACATATGTGAGCCTATGGGGTCACACACATATACACTTAGGTACCACTTTATATGTCGTGTTTATTGTATTTACGATATATAAATAACCTTACGTAACTAGGAAACTCTATCGGGCTTCTAATAATTAAGTAATGGACTTAATTAATTGGACTTGGAAAAACTTATGGGAGGCCCATAGGGTGGCCGGTTTTGGGGAGGGTCAAAAGGGGGTTATGGTTTTGAAATTTGGCAAATATATTAGGAGATATCTTCTCATTATTTGATAACCAATTTCCATACTTCTCTCCCCCTCTCTCCCTCTACCTCACGGCACAAAACAACCACCCATCTAGGGTTTTGTTTTGCTTGATCTCAACTTTTGAATCTTGCTTATTCAAAGGTACTAGTTAGGTTACCGGGTTAAGGACTAGCATCAAAGGGGTTACTAAGGAGGTGTAGTGTGTTTCACACATAGAGGAGATCAACCTTATTGATCTCTTGGGTTTCATAATACATTCGTGGTGGTGACGTTGTTGGTGATTCCCGGTGCACGCTACAAAGGTATAAAAAATATATGTTTAATTTGTTTTTTTATTTGATTGATCATATGGCTCTATGGATCTGTGTGGGTGATGTTTGTTCCGCTGCGTTTATTTGATATTCATATATTTTATATTCATACATCACCTATAGTTGGTGGCTCGTGGATTCACTCAAAGGGCAGGTATTGACTATAATGAAGTATTTTAACCGGTAGTTCGACACACATCTATTCGGGTTATACTTGCATTGACTGCGTGTAGAGATTATGAGCTAGAGCAGCTTGATGTAAAGACGGCATTTTTACATGGGAATCTTGAAGAAGTGATCTACATGAGGCAGCCACCGGGTTATGAACAAGGTAACAAGGTATGTTTGTTAAAGAAATCCCTTTATGGTTTGAAGCAGTCACCTAGGCAATGGTATAAGAGGTTTGATGAGTACATGCTGAGCAACGGGTTCAAGCGTAGCAGTTACGACAGCTGCGTATATTACAGGAGTTATGCACCAGGTGAGTATATCTATCTACTGTTATATGTAGATGATATGATGGTTGCTTGTAAAAGCAAGGCTGAGATTGGGTCTATCAAGTCTTTGCTTAAAAAGGAGTTTGACATGAAAGAGCTTGGGGAAGCAAAGAAGATTCTTGGCATGGAGATCATCAGGGATCGGAGTCGCAAGATTCTGAGGGTGTCACAATCCGGGTACGTTTCTAAGATTTTAAATAATTATAGAATAGACAATGGGAAATCGGTTAAGATGCCATTGGGTGGGCACTTCAAGTTGTCGTTGAAGGATTGTCCGGTTAGGGATTGTGATGTTGAAGGATGAGTAGGGTGCCATATGCAAATGCGGTTGGGAGCTTAATGTACTTGATGGTATGCACAAGACCAGACATAGCGTATGCGATAAGTGTAGTTAGCAGATATTTAACGAATTGATGAGTGTGTAAATACTCATCATTTTTAGTCAAATCTGAACTGCAAAACGATTAAAAACACTAAAAAACGCACCAAAATACGAAGAAAATCCCAAAGATCGTGTTTTATATGTTTCTGATGCAAAATGAGTGAAAACAAACGAAAAACGAACAAAATTTGCATATTTGGCAGTTTTAGTCCCCCAACTTTCAAAGTTTTACAAAACTAGTCCCTAAGCATTTATTTCAAAGAAAAGTCAACCCTTACTTTTAAAAAAAGTCAAAATAAATTACAAATGATCTTGGGTGAAAACTTTTGGAAGAATACACATTTGGTCCCTGTACTTTGGCAAATTGGCAGTTTTAGTCCTTGGTGTTTCAAATTTGGAAAGATTGTGTTTTTGGTCCCTTGGTTTATCTAACTTGACAGGAATGATCCTTGAATAGAGATTGGAAGGTTGGCAAGATCAGTCCCTAAGGAATTCAAAAATTACAAGAATATCTTTTGGCTATACAAGTTACTAAACCAAACGGATCCTTAAAACCCAACATTCCACTAAACCTAGCCCATCATTTAATAACTATTACCCTTGGCCCAAGTATTCCCAAAAGCCCAAACCCAAAACCTGTATGTGTTATTAATATTAACCGTATGTTTGACCTAGTCAAACCACATCATCCCCATCACTTTCTTCTCCCCCCCCCCCCCCCCCCCGCGTGACCTGCAACATGCCAAACCCAGCCATCACCATCCTCCCTTGTCCTCCACACCTCTTCCCCATCCCACTACTATCCCCTCATACTCACAAACCCATACCTAACCCCTCCACGTTGGCAATCCACCATTACCATTTTGGCGGCAAGATTGGTTCAAGGGCTATGATCACTTTCAAGATAATTGAAGGGTAGGGATTTGTTCACAAGGTCCAAGGTAGTGCATTTGTTGCCCTAATTCCAGAGATGAAGAAAATGAAGATGCATTTTGGTACCTACCACTTAGTAGTATAAATAGGGATCACGAATCCAGGTAAAAAGCATTGGGAAGCAGTGAAGTGGATTTTGAAATATTTGCGGGGTACTGCAAACGTGGGTTTGGTGTATGGGACAGATCGTAGCAACCATGTGGACGTAACAGGTTTTGTTGATTCAGACTACGCTAAGGATCCGGATAAAGGTAGGTCAATCACAGGTTACGCGTTTTTAGTACAAGGATGTGTTGTAAGCTGGAAGGCAACGCTACAACACGTGGTGGCTCTTTCAACTACAGAGGCAGAGTATATGGCCCTTACGGAGGCTGTGAAGGAAGCTATTTGGCTAAGAGGACTCTTGGAAGAGTTAGGCGTGGAGCTTAACACTGTGGCAGTTAATTGTGATAATCAGGGCACGATTCACTTATCGCGGAATCATGTTTTTCATGAAAGGACTAAGCACATCAATGTGCGTTACCACTTTATCAGAGAGGTCTTGGAAGCAAAGACGGTTGAAGTTCTGAAGGTGGGTACTGAACACAATGTTGCGGATGCCTTGACGAAGGTGGTACCTGGAGGGAAGTTACAACATTGCTTGGAGTTGTTGAAGGTCGGTATAGGCTAATATGAAGCCTAAGGTGGAAATTATTATGTAATTAGTCTTCATATTAGCTTATAACTAAGTCTAGGGGTTAGAGTGTTAAGCTTAAACTTATTATTAGTCAAGTAGGAGTCGGGTAGGTTGGCTTGTGTCCCAAGCCCAACCCGTGTCATTGTAATAGCCGACTTAGGACTCTTGTTAGAGTCGGTTTACCCTCCCCCTCATCTCTATAAAAGGAGGTGAGGGGGGGGGGGGGACGAATTTGGTACGTCATTCTTTCATACTAATCAAGGAAACGATTAGGGATAATTACCTTGTGCTTGTTTCTTCTTTTCTGTCGATAGTTATCTTCAAGATCGGTGTCATTCCGCTCTAGTAACCAGGTTGTAGGTTGGCGATTCCTACGGTCCCAACCTTCATATGAAGGTTGGTTCCAATCCGCCATGGTTTGATAGTAAGCCATGGGGTCACGGATCATGCACCAAAGAAATGCACCGCCAAGAAGCACGAAAAACAAATAAAGAAGCAAATAACTTCAAAAGAGAGGTGAGTCTCTAATGAAGGATCACAAAATACACACTTAACAAATAAATCACACAATGTGATCGGATACTAACTTCCCCGGCAGCGGCGCCAATTTACAAGCCCGAAAATAGTCATTTGAAAATATCAACGGGCTCGACCAATAAAGGGATGTGGAAAATGCAATGCAATGAAATGAAATGGAAAGTCAAAACTTAACCGAATACAACGGATAAGGTAAGTATGACCCGAGTGTCGACAAGAAAGTGGTGAATTGAACTTATGTGTAAAAAGTCCTTTTAAATGCGTATTTTATTAAGGAAAAAAATATTTAAAAGTTGGTTTTTAAACTAAGCAAACTAAATGCAAAAGACAAGTAAACTAAATTAACAACTAAAACAAATAAAACGATCACCAACAAACAAATGTGTTCATTTAGGCATAATCCACCCGTTTCATGATGACCATGGTTGACTTAAACATAATAATGCTAAAACGGTTGAATGAATGAAACTTGTAATCACTTGTAATGACAAACGTGAGTATTGCAGTCACAAGTATTCCCCACATTAATATGTTAAAAACTTACACCATCAGCCAACCAGAATTTACAGACAAATCTGCTGGAAAAGCACAAACAATTTCTCTTTAATTTCTATATTTTTATAATGGATGTATACCATATGACCCGGGAGGCACAGAAAATTCCTAAGTCAAACAAGACTCGAAATGACCGAAAAATCTAGAACATTAAGTTATCAACATAATTTGGACAAGAAAACCTGCGATTCACCTAGGTTTAACACTTGACAATTGAAACGATTTGGGTACATCGCGACTCAAAAATACATTCAAACAGAATCAAAGTGCTTCGCTATTTGGGCACATCATTATTCAAACACACATTCAAACAGAAAAATACATTCTAAATAACGTCAATTAAGCAAATTTTAGTTATTTCTCTCTTTTTTTTTCTTCTTCCTCTCACATGTGGTTGTGGTTTCCTCCCTGATGGAGAAAAGAGGCTATTTGGCATTTTTTGGTCACCGCCTATTCAATTGATATTAACATTTAGCCCTGGTCGTACTTTAATAACATGCTTTTTGTGTGTAATCGCCATCTTGGGGGTGGGGGACATAGATGGACCGGCATCATCCCTGATCTTGGGGTTCATGGAAGCATCATTGATAGAGCCTATCTGATCATCTGCAAAGTATAAGAAAAGTGAGATATGCTTGCAAATAAAATCGTTGACCGGGCATGTCTCTTACCATTGGAAATATCGGCAATCATGAATGCAAAGTATAAGAAAAGTGAGATACGCTTGCAAAGAAAATCGTTGACCGGCAGTTGTCTTACCATTACAAAAGGGGGAAGTTTCTTGTTGGTTTTTCTTCCTCGATCTCGAAGGCATAGATGAATTGCCGTCATTCATAATTTTGTCTTGCAATGTTCTATGAGATTATTGAACTCGCAGGATCGTTGAATGAGAAAAGTCAGATACGCTTGCAAATAAAATCGTTGATTGGGCATGTTTCTTACCATTGGAATTATCGGCATTCATGAATGCTCCTTCAGCTGAAAGGGCAGCATCGTTGAAAAAGTCTTCCAGATCATTTTGTTGGTTGGATTGAGGTCCATCAGAATCTTTTTCGGCAGGCACGGAAGGAAGTAAAAAAACTAGCACAAGCATCCTTGATGCAGTTGATTTCAAGATGCCGATTCTTCCACATTTCGATGTAGGGATGATATGGATCCATTAGTTTTCTCTTTCGACATCCCTTAGATGATTTAGAAGCTAGAATGTCCAATCCTCCCACCGGTTGTAGATTTATAATGTCAAGTTGGTGGAAACCCTTTTTTGGCTCATGATATATAATTTGATCAAAGTTGAACAGTATTACCCGAGAAAAGAATATTCTCTTATGCAAATATCCCAGATAGGCAACGTATGGAATCAAATTTACATCCTGAAATAGGGTATTTATAAAGTAAGAAAAAGGTGGTGATTGGGGGCATGGTTGGGAAACTTGCAACTCCAACTCTCCTCGACGACGATAATTTTCAAGAGTAATCGCCTACTCGGGGAGTACTCGGATCAGGATTTTTATATATAAATTATTTTTTTAAAATTATATGTAAATATGTGGTAGAAAATTAAAAATATACTAGAAACTTCAACCTTAAACTATGTTTGACCCGAGTTGCCCGATTCCTCCGAGTTTGACTCGAGTAGTTAGAAAAACACTTGTTTTCATATTTAATCAAGTTTTTATTTTTATTTTTTTATTATTTTTTTATTTTTTATTTTTTTTTCATAACTCCACCTAACTATTAGAAAATTAGTTACCAAAAAAAAAGTAGTAGTTTAAACAAACACTTTTAGCCACGAATGTGAAGTAATTATAAAACAACGAGATTTTACCTTAGTAATAATGTTTTCGAGACCACCTATTTCAACAAGATAATCACTATCTCTATCTGTCTTTATCTATTTCTGGTTTCTGAAATGAAACAAAGAAAGTAAAAAAAAATATATATATAAAAGACCTATAAACAAACACAACATTCTAAGTCGAAAACAATTCATCATAGGTTATAATCTACTTACAAATACATGATTTTGAGCTGGTGATATCATGTCAAAGTATTGGAGCAATGTGATGAAACTTGGTAGAAAGAACACTAGGGTTAAGGTAGACGAAGCAATATAATCTTTGAGCATATTTCTAGTTTTGTTTTGAACCCATCAAGAAAACGAGAACTAAAGGGTTTTGATTTTGAGTTTGTGTTCAGATTGGACACAGAAAGAACTAAACTGATTTTGGTTGTGTTATTAAAAAGAAGATAATATGAAACAGAAATGAGTTAGGTTAGCTCTAGAGAAAAGTTGGTGGATGAATTTTGGAGAGAAATACTAGTGTGGAGGCATGTGTTTGTGTAGTAGAAGAAAGAATGCAATTGTGATAGAATGAATGAAGATAATTAATACAGGGTAAACTAAAAGCTGAATTTTCTTTAATGCAATTGTGTAGTTGAAACATAAATGTATATGGTTGGAGATATGAGCAAAGCAATTATATTCGTCCTTTCAATACGGAGTAACATTTAATGTACTTGATTAATTTAACATAAAATAACATACTAAGTGGAAAACAATTCATCATATGTTTTGTGTCATGTCCTTTAAGTCAACAACATGGTTTAGTCACTTTTGCGTACTTCAAAGAAAAGAGAAAATTAAAAGAGACTTGTTTTTTCATATATGTTGTTAAAACTTAACCAAAAGGTCAAGAATTTCAAGAGAGTACTCCACTTCTAATTTGTGTTGGTCATGTTTTTGAGTTGGGTGGTGGTTATCGACGAAGAGCGGTGGGTTGTAGTGATGGTGATTGTGTGCCGTGGGTGGAAGATTCGTTATGTCAAATAAAGAACCAAAAGATGGGTGTTTGTCATATTTGACGGGTTTATGAACTTGTTAAAAATTTGATAAGCTTATAAACTTTTTTTGTATTTATGAGGCTACACACTTGAGCTTATAAAGTCGGTAAGCTCAATTGTATATGTTTAAAAGTCCAAAAATGAGTTTACGAGCCTATCAAAGTTTCAATAAGTTTATAAGCCGTAAAATAAGCTTTACACAAACACCCAACAAGTTTAGATGATGCGACACTCAAATAAGAGTAAATGAATAGGTTTTGATGAGTATGACTATACGCTTAGTCAGCTGAGCTTGGTTGTGATAAAGGTGGCTAGGGGCTTGCTGCACACACGAACTAATACACGCAAAGGTCTGAACCTTTATGTCAACTGATAGTATACATAATTTATAGCCAAACTACGTTTTCATGTAAGAATTCATCAAGATACACAACAACACCAACTATGTATCTTTAATGAACACTTAAATTAGGAGCCCATGTACAACAACCAAACATTGCCTTCATTTAATTTAGGTGTTTCAAATTTGAACTTTCTTTGCTGCCAAAAAAATACTCGTATTAATGTTATGTTCAAAATAAAGCCACAATTCCAGTAAGCCTTACCTATTGTCTTTCTTTTACTATTACTCTTTGCAAGTAAT
Source organism: Artemisia argyi (assembly GCA_030686995.1). Taxonomy (NCBI): domain Eukaryota; kingdom Viridiplantae; phylum Streptophyta; class Magnoliopsida; order Asterales; family Asteraceae; genus Artemisia; species Artemisia argyi. The sequence goes on from CM060684.1 coordinate 11,080,289, forward strand.
CTAGAGGTGAAAAATCTACCTAATTGATTTTAAGCCAAACACATATTCATCTAAAGGCGAAAATAGACTCGATCTCTACATACTCAATAGTGTATATGAATCACTTGACATGTCATAGATAACAAGTCGATTGGGATCCCACATAAGAAATTCTTTTATTCAAAAACAAATAGCCTCAAGAAGTAAGATCTAAAGCTAAAGTAAACATCTTTACGACTATTGCAATTATATGAAATTTTAAAAGGTATATGTGTCTCAGAATGTGCCATCATATCTCTTTAACATCGAGGACGATTAGCATTTGGAATCCGAATATCCAATACACATATCCATTTATAACGTACACGTACATAATGCAAAAAACGACAAACTTTGCTGTTCTCTCTAAAACTACCAATCTTCAAGATATCTACGATGATTTCACTGTAGCCAAATCCCTACACATAGGTCTAGCGGTGCCGTGGTGGCGATATTGAGAGCATTGACATAGTATTTTTAATAGTCTTTTTCTTTCTTTCAAACACGTTATATAGTGAAACAAAGTCTCAAACAAACAAATTTGCATATCATGTTTCATGGTTGATATACAAATACAAATAGAGGAATGTATTGTAGTCATAGCAGTCATAACACGTTGTATACAAGGGGTTCGCCATGTAATCCAAAGTTCACTATTTAATCGAGTCGTTTGTGTTGTATTAGTGTCCTAAAGTATTTGAGTTTCTAACTTAAATACTTAATCACACCAATACATGACCGACTATTCGATTAAATAGCGATTTTTGATTTTCCTTAAGGGGCATTAATGTTGGTATTAGAACAAAACTTCAATATTCTCTCTTTTGTTTACAACTACCACGTATAGACATCGATTATAACCTTTTAAGGCTTTGCATGTATATCAAACCTATCATACATCTTTTCACTCTCGACTTCTTATGAAGGTTTGTCATTAAATTATGGTAAAGGTATCATCCTTATTACTTTGTTCTCAGCCAAGAGATATAAGAAGTAACCGGTGACTTTTCCATCTCAGCGATTGAGATTACTACCACTCGGTGGTCCACAAATTTATGTTTTTTTTTAATCTTTGTACCACATTTATTCTTAGCAACTCGATATACTAATGTTCTCACTTCATCACTAAATTTTCTACATAAACCACCTAATATATAAAAGCTAGGAGTACAAAGCATCAAAGCCTCCAAAATCGTTAAGCATGATCACAAGTAAGTCGTGTATCTACGAAAATTAATAGGAAAAAAAATTAAAAATAAATTAAACAACAACAACAACAACAACAACACTATAAATTCCAACTTAAACCAGAAAAACCAATTATGTGTGATTGTGTTAACAAACATGAGTAAACATGAAGCTATCTAAAGACAAACAATAAGTTTAAGCTACAACACTTTCTTCTGGATGTGATGCTGTCATAACATAGATGTTCAGGTCATCTAGGAGATTGCTATCGAAAATGCTCCCACCATGACGACAAGCTTCCACATATGTGAGCATTAATTTATAAGAACCCTCTAAATGTTTTTTCTTCAAGACATTGATAAGGCCAGCAGCCAAAATCCTAGCAGTATTGGGAATAGCAAGATGGCCTGAACCTCCATGACCGGAAAAGAAAATAAAAATACGGTCCTTAGGCTTGCTGTCCACTAGCTTCCTGCTTCCGCCTTTGACTAACTCTTATCGCCAGGGGAATTGGATGCTCTTAATGCCATTTATGGCTTTAATCTCCAAGGTCGTAGGAAGTAGTTATTTTTGTCCGAGTTTTTTCTATATGATGTGGTAGTAGTTTGTTTTCTTGTCTAGAAAATAGGAAGTATCTTGTTATGTAAGCTTTTCGCCTATGTAACGGGCTGAGATATGGGATTCACTCATATCCGTTGTTCTTAAATGTTTTTTGGAGTAATATATTTACCGGGTCTTTTGACCTTACCCAAAAAAACTCTTATCGCCAAAAAGAACAGCATAGACATTAGATGGAGTGACGTGTATCCAATTATAGTCATTGGGGACTCTAGCATACACATCGCGGCCTTGTGGATGGTTAATAAGGGTACCAATTGTCACGATGATGGGCAATATGACCGTACATAAAGACGATGATGTTCTCATCTTTCAGCCCACCATTTTTTAGAAGTTGGTGGGCATGGAAGACATCTTTGTGAGAAAGAGGGATTAGTTCCCACGCGTAACACTGAGTCACGTATTGTTTATATAATGCAAACTAGGGGTGTTCATCAGTTCGGTTCTCGGGTTAATCGGTTTATTCGGATCGGGTTGTTCGGTTAAAAAAAATTTTTTAGTCATAACCGAAAACTGAACCGAACCGAAAATATCTGTGACCGAACCGAACCGAGAACCGAACCGAAGTTTGGTTCGGGTTATGGGTCAAAAATGAAACCCGAATTTTGTACTTGAATTACACCATTTATATTTTTTAAAATTTAATTATATAGATATTTGGCAAAAAAAAAAAAAAAAAAAAAAACCTATTACAAGCATAAAAAGTGTATTAAGATAAAATTTTAATTGTCTTTATATATCTCTAGAGGCGTTACACGCGTATTGCCACCTCATTGTCCAGTCATTGCCATGTAATTCAATTTCTGCCATGTCATCAGCCATGTCATCACATTGTCGCCATGTAAGCAATTTTTATAATTTATTTTGTTTTCTTTTTCATTTACGCCATGTAAGCTTACAGAAAATTCGGATTTATTTTTTTCCAAAAAATCATGAAGGAAGATTCGAACACAACACCATGTATATATTATGTGGTATCTTAACCACTAAACCATCACAATTTTTTGGTCGGATTTTGTAACTCAAAATGTATATAGGATAACAAAAATTTATGTATTTTAAAACATAGGCAATATGTAATTTAAAACAGGCAATTATCCTATTTTTCATATTTGATAAGAATGGAGATTATTCATTGCGATAATTTTTTTTTTGTATTTGATATGTTTGGAAAATTATGCGTTGTGATCTTATGCCACAGTCAGCCTTCAAAAAAACCAGACGTATATTTTTTGACAAAAGAAAACCCTAATCATCAAAACTCTCTCCAGGAAGAAAAATCCTTCACCATATATATAATTCAGGATAAAACGGGTTGTTTTGCTATTGTTAATTATAAAGATTAAAAAAACCAGTTAACAAAGAAAGGCACCCCTCCTTTTTCTCCTAACCCTAATGATTTTTTCTACGTCTTCTGATTTTCTGTTTATGATGTTAGCATCCTTGAATGATGAGGATGCTTCATGCCAAGTCCTTATCACAGGTGAACAATATTTGATATCATTAGCATTCATGTACTTATATTAATCGTTTTGAGTGGCATTCATAGTAGTGTGTCGAGAAGAAGCATGATTGATAGATACTTAGTATACGTGTGAACTGGTGAAATAGATACAACTCATACTTATATCCTAATATCCACGTCCATATCAGAGGTCTGTACGTGTTTGCTCATGTTTGTTTTTTATGTCATTTTTATACTAATTTAATTGAATTCTGTTTCATGCGAGGTGGTGATATAGACGGAAGAGTTCATTGCTGGATTTAACCTATTAGTTTGTCACACATTTATTGACCATGTGTGAGTGTATACTGAAGCAGATACGTGTCAAAAGGTAAAGGAACAGTTTCGAGCATGGCAAACATTTTCTCCTCGGCAAAGATGGATAATGTATAGCATTATCTGCTTTTAGCCACTAGATTTGTTGTATTCACAATTGTTTACAGTTTGCAATGTACTTAAAAGGTGGTTTAATACAGGTCACTGTAAAAAAGTTATTATTTGAATTACCTTTTATATATCGGTTTTATAATTATAGCAGAATTCATGAAATTAATGTTTGTTCTATCATGTCTTTCAGTGCCGGAACACTTCAGTATTGGGCACAATGGTTTGCTTCCCTTTAGGTGAGTCATCCAATTGTTTTAGCTTTATATAAAATCAAATTTGGACCCTATATGGCTCATGAACACATATGGGTTCAGTGGGCGTGACTTTAGGATCCATTTTGTATTTATAAAATGCAAGTGTGGTAAGGTTTCATTTGCAATGAACACTTCAAGCCCTTATTGTTCTGTTTCATGATCAGCTCAACTGTGTATTCACATTTTATTGATATATATATTTTTGCAAGTTTTTTGATTTTGTGGTGAACGAAGTTGATTTGGATGAAAATGATGTTCATTTAATCCCATTACATGCGCCAATAGAGGTAATTTACTATCTCATACATACTATCTAATAGCATTCACACGTGCATTGAGTTTAATGATTAATATTTTTGATGTATATTAGATAGTAGAGTAACCTGAAACGACAATGACAGATCAAATGAGAACAGAAATCATGATACTGAACTCGAATCCTTTAGGGCTCTAGCTGGTGATGCTGACTCTATCAAGTAATTTATAGATATATTTAGATATGGAAGATTTATAACATTTTGGAAAGTTTCTCATGTAATGGGCTTACTATATTCTTCTTAATTTATATCTAAGTTCGAGCTTAGTCCAGTTTCTTGATCATGGACAACTAATATAAACCTGATACTTGAATAGTGGCTCTGCATTTTTTCAATCCTTATTAGATCGTAAGAAACAATGGAAACATTATCTTATAGTACCAATCTTTGTGTGAAGGGTAGTTTTTAGTTTGGTCTTCACATTTTAGTGAGTAATAGTCATTATCTAAAACCTTGACTCAGTTTTACCCGCTAGCCGGAATGGTAAATAATCATCTCTCTATTGATTGTAATGATGTTGGAGCTAAGTATATCCTAGCTATTTTTCAGCATCGACTTGACGAGCTTCTGGGCCATCCTGATCTCCCGTTTGTCAATAGGCTTTTGCCATCCGTACCTGGCTTCGATGAGTCAAGTGGAGGTAATCGTGTATTAAGTGTTCAACTGACCATTTTTAAGATTTTTGTAATGTAAAATGTTTCTTTGCAGGTTCAAGATTGTTTTCCTTACTCAATAGAGGCCTGTTTAGATGAAGGTGATAATTTAGATGTCGCTACAACAAAAGATGAGCTACTTAAAGCTCAAGAAAGAGTACAGAAGTTGCTAGATCAAGATAAAAAGGTGGAGCAAACTAAGGACCATACGTCATCCCGAACGGGTCAGATGAGCTGAGATTTTTTGGTCCTTACTATCGAGGATTGCCTTTCTCTCAAGCAAACGCTTATTATTGTTTTTTTTCTCGGAACTTTTTAAGATTAGACTTTGGGATACTTTCAACTTTCAACCTAAGTAACCTACAAATATTTGGTTTTACTCGGTTGAGGATAAAATGCAACCCATGTCATCTATACACAGATACATGAGTTGAAAGTGCCTCTCCTGTGCCGTGTTATTTTTAAAACATCATGTTTCGTGGTAGATACTTGAAGTATTTTTTTTCTGTATGTCCTTAGCTTTCAGGTCGTCATTTGCTAAGCTTCTGTACTCTCCAAGATTTGATACAATGGAATACAAACTTGTAATGAGGTATGTGTTTGACCCTCAACATTTCATAGATGATTAGATGGTGTTTTATGCTAGCCTCTGATAGTATTATATTGATTAACACCTCACTAAAAATCTTTGTTATCATAATAGTTATGATAAACCCATATTCAATCTGATGGTTTTGACCCATGTTGACCCATCATTTATAAGACAATGTTGATACTTGATCATATGATGAGCTACAAAAGGTATTATTCATGGTAAATGGTAAATCACTTGATTAGCATTCACATATGACAATGTTGACTAAAGTTACCATTCACCATGAATGGTAAATCACTTGATACTTAATTTAGCTTCAACATTAAGCAAGTGTAATGAAAAATCACTTGATTCAGCATGTTTGAATGAAGAAAGCCAAAGAGCATTCAAACTCAAGGCACTCATTTCTTTCTTACTGACTGCATGTGCTAAAGAAATCTTCCTGAACTAAATTACGCTAAAATATTAATTGGTCTTACGGACACTAAGGCGACCGCTAATTGTGTAGTTTCCTAACACAGATAGCATTATGTTCTATGCTAACTTTATGCAAATTTTAGATCCAAATTTATTTATAATAAACTCCACTATGTTCCGCCCATGGCTTGATTGTTTGACACTCTTTGCTAAGGTATTTTTATACCCATCTTCACTGTTTGAGGTCCTTTCAAGGGTATTGCTAAGGCATTTCTGATACCCGTTCACCTTAAAAGTTCACATCAGCTTAGGAACATATCAAGCTCACATATTAATATCTAAGATGAGATGTTATACAAGATCATTCACTTGCCATTTTTCTTTGTGATTAATGACATGCTTCGATAAATTTCTAAATGTCTTTATTTGTAATATCAAGGGATATAAGTTTTATTGTTTATTATAATACATGTAGTTTGAAGATATTGAAAATAAAGTGAAATTGAGCAAGAAAAAAAAAAAGCAAAGTGACACCTGGAAATCCAACAGTTATGTCAAAGGCAAACTCACAGCCAAACACTTGATTAGATGATTTTTAGCAGATTTATGAAGGACTTAACAGGAAGAATTGACCCAGGTAAGATCCTTGCTTTTATCGGCCCTTTTGGTTATGAAACGGTTCTGTTTAAAACCTTCTGAAAACATTTTTAAAAATTACCTGTAATTTTTACATTACTGTTTTGTACGGATTTCACATTTATTCCAGATGATTTTGTCAATTGATTTTCAATATTCTTTAATTGTATGTCGCAGATTGAGTTTGCAGATTGGTTTCATGCAGTTGTTTTTCCTTTTCTCTAGACCTAATCAGAAGAAAGTTACTGATAAAGCTGAGATTACAGACTCCGAAACTGAGACGGCCCATTGCCTTGATGTATGCCAAGTAACATGAAATGAATTTATCATTATCCGCTTATAAGATCTATTTCTTATAAGGAGATATTCTAGATATCACATATGTGAATAGACAATTTATGTGATGATACTTACTTTTCATTGAATATATATTGGAAAACAATTTTTTTTAACCACCGTCATGATCTTTGTGTCATTCATGGGATTGACTTTTACAATGCAGTGACAGAGTAGCCAAGTCCAGTCTTGATATGAATGAGTGAAGAGCATAAGCAAGTAGACTACAACGAGTAGGATAACTAAGACAAGTTGTGGTAAGACCGACTCCAATTTACAATTTGTCTTGGTCTATAGCTTATACTATATCTTTTCACGGGGTCATTTCCATCAGTTCCTTCACAGGTAAGTCAATGTTATTGAAATATGTATAATGCCATTTGAGGATCGATGGCTCAGTCATGTGCCACTGTGCACCAAAAACATTAAATTTGATCTTCATATGCTATTTTTGGTTCTTGAATCCTAGCGATGGAACTGGTAACTATGAACCAACATACTAATAATTTTGTGCTAATGTGTAGGGTTGCATTAGAAAACTATTCATTTTATACAGGAATATAGAACGAAAAACAAGCATAAAAAAGGGCTGCTATCATATCAGAAACACAGCCTCGTCACACCAATCAATCCCGCTATAATCGAACCTTTTAAAGGTAACTATTTGCTGAGAACTTTTCATGCAAACTATTTTAATAAACTCTAATGAATTGGGCATTCTAAACTTGCTGATTATCTAAGTGTCGCAACAAGATGGTACAGGGCACCTGAGCAATGTGGATCTTCATTGTGGCTTTTTCATTGACTTGAGCACTACATGCTTGAGGTAAGTTGACATATTTTTAATATGGTCATAATGTTAGACTTGATCTTGACTGTCATCTTACTTTTAAACCAGAAGATGTGCCAAAAATATAAGAAAATATGGTATTGTTCTGTTTTAATAACATTCATTTTGAGTAAAAACCTATCGCATTGGCTCTAAAGTTTGTCTGCTTATCGAAATAAATCCATAGTTTAAACTCACTATTTTTTTAAACGGCGTTAAACTCACACTATTATCTTCACAAGTTTTACAACATTGATGACCCATATGAGGCACCGTTAAACTCGCGGTACATTTGGTCTCTTAATATTATACTCTCTATTGTTTGAAAAATGTAGTATGACTTATCAAGTGTTCAAGATCATAGTAAAATAATAATAATAATAATAATAATAATAATAATAATAATAATAATAATAATAATAATAATAATAATAATTAAAAAAAACAAACCTTATAAGACTTGCTGTATGAAAGTATTTTAAGTATGTTTAAATGGGTCTATACTTAAAAATGGTCGTAATCACTAAAGGGTCTTGATCATCAAAGGAAGTTAACTATGTTTGTATTCAACATATTCTTTTATACCTGATGGATTGGAGGGACACTTGATTTTTAATTAGTTATCCATATTTATAAGACCATCTAAAACATATGAAAACATATGCCATATTTTGGGGTAGAAGGGCTCTTGCCCCTTAGAGATTGTTTTGTTAAAATAAAAACGTATTCCCAAACACGAATACGCACCTCCCTTGATTTCTTTCTCTAATAATGTAAACACTGTTATTTGTAGAGATGATAAGAAAGGAAATCCAGCTTCTTAGTGCTCATGATTGTTGAATGAAGTTTGATTTAAAATTAGATTGAAAATGTTAGAAAGTGAGATAAACACTCAACAACAACAAGTATAATAGTTATAAGCTTATGCGAACAAAGGAAACATTAAATGGCTTTGTAGCACTCAACTTAACTTATTTCTTATGACGTTGTATTAATCCTGTCCCAAATCTATCATATCGTTTATGACTTGCCTTATATAAATTATTTTTGTTGCAGTTTATACTTAGTTTGTAATTGATGTTTACAATTTCATAGATTGTACTGTAGCTTAGCCAATTACATTGTTTCAGTAGAACGGAGTGGTATTTGATGGAGTTTTTATGGTCCCTTAAGGTTGAGAAGAGCAATGAGAGAGATCCTCACCTCCTACTCACCGGCCCTTACACGGTTTATGTGAAATTGTTTCATCTGCATGTTTGCATTACATTTAGAGTCTTAATATATGTTATTAATGAGTCCATGGTGACTAACTTATTATTATTCTATTATGTTTTCTAACTAAAGTTATTAATGTTGATGTAACATGTCAAATTCAAGCGCTTCAATGAAATGTGTTGGCCGTCAAAGTTCTGGAATGAAAGTGTCAATCAGGCATCTTGGCCTATCTATGATTTAACAAATGCAACATTCATGTACATAAGTTTGTAAACACAAAGGTTGTAAATCTTTATATTTTCTCTCATGTTCGATAAACATATATTTCTTTTCGTTCTTAATTTATATCTTTGTTATGTTAACTTACTTTTTTCAACCATAATCATAAGTCTAGCCCGCCTATTAGGCAGTTAAAAGGTATACATTATGACTCATTCAAATGTTATTAGGTTACAAAAGTTTACTTGAATCACAATAACAATGTTGACTTATCAAATATGAATTACTTAAACGATACCAACTGTATCCTTAATGCTTGCTATTCGTACCTACCAATCATGGGAATTACAAGGGAATTACTTAAACGATACCAAATATATCAACAATTACAAGGGAATTACCGGTTAATGCAAGTTTGAAGGTGTTTACAATAATTAATACTATATTCAGCAATAATGTATAATAAAACCAAACATACAGACACTCATTTGGTGGCCAATCATGCGTATATTTTTTAAAAACACAGTGATTATCTATAAAAATCATACACAATCAAATAAAATCTTTTTAAAAAAATTAATCTCATATTAACATACCAATAATTAATCATCCACATTAATTTCCTTACAAATTATTTAACAACAAATACCATATATATAACTCTTCAAAAATAATACACTCAAACAATAAACACAATACATATAATTAAAAATCTATAATAACTTCTTTACACATTATTTACCAACAAATACAACCTTCGTATACATATATATCATTATTCAAAAATAATACACACAAAGAATAATCACAATACATGCCCGCCCATCGGGCGGGCTTCGACCACTAGTATATATATATATATATATATATATATATATATATATATATATATATATATATATATATATATATATATATATATATATATATAATTATATATATATATATATAAACTCGATTTCGGTTCAGATAGCCAAAACCATATCCAAACCGAAAAGTTCAGTTCGGCTTTGACAAATTCGGTTCGGTTATAAGTTCGGTTTGGTTTTTTTGGGTTCGGTTTGGTTCGATTTTCTATTTATTCGGTTTATTACCCGAACCATGAACACCCCTTGCAAACACATAACAAATGGGCCTAAACATGTGGGCCAATATAACAAATGTATCCTCTAACAAACTAACCATATTATGAAGGTAGTCTAATCCACGTTGATATAATCCTCGTTTTCCAATCATTTATTCTTAATAAAGTCTTTGACTGCATCCATAAGACAAAAATTGAAAAATGGAAGTACTGAAATCATGAAATGCAAGACAACACATTGTTTAACAAAACAATAATATGACGAAAATCACCCTTTTCCAAATTCTAATTCACAAAGTAACCTTAGTGTTGTAGGCTTTGTATGTGTTCAAGAGAAATTGTTTTGTGTTATACTAAGAGACCAAAAAACATCAATGATTATAGGATAAGATATGTATGTTCCTAAATGATCAAATAATTGTTTTTATCACATCTTCAAACATCTAATCATCCATTTCATATAATGTGTTACATAGATATAGAATGTGTAATGTATGTTCTTTTGGGGGAGCAAATGAACTTATAGACAACGTTCTAGACTAAAAAAGAACAAGTGCTTAACTATAGATTGTGTTACATACATATAGAATGTGTAATGTATGTTCTTTTGGGGGAGCAAGTGAACTTATAATGGTACATGCAGGAGATGTGTTTTTGGTGCATGCGGTTAAGTTGTTGGTTGAAACTTTGTTAATGTAGTGTAGTTGAGTTCATTAAATCCCTAGAAAGACAAGTCATTTTCTACTTGTGTTCAGCCTAGGTTTGTGTTTTATGTCATGTCCTTTAAGTCAACAACACGGTTTAGTGCTTTCGCGTATTTGAAAGCACACAGAAAATTAAAAGACTTGTTTTTTTCTAGATTTAATAAAACATGGCTATGTGGGCGTATTAAGAAAAGGGTATGTGGAAAACTAGAAAGGGGGGTTGAATAGTTTTACGTCTTTTTAATTTGTTACAAAAGATTGTTTGAAAGTTTTCTTTGTTTTAAAAATTTTAGATTCAATACTATGTGATATCAAGTCTTGCACAATATGAACAACAATATATATGTATGATAAAGCAATAATAATGCAAGTAAAGAAATAAATGAGAGATGGAAAGATCGAACCGCGAAACAAGAGATTTATAGTGGTTCGGCTACAAGGTCACCTTCCTTGTCCTACTCCACTCCCCGAGCACCTAACTCGAGAGTTTTCTTCACTATGTCAACAAGCTCCCTTATGGCGGAGAAAACCTTACACACCAATTTACACACCACAACTTAGTCACAACTTGATCACAACTTCTACACAACTTCTTCACACCAATCTACTTCACACCAATACTTCTTCACACCTATCTACTTCACACTTATTTACTTCACATCAATCTACTTCACACCTATTTACTTCACACCAATCTTCTTCACACCTTTCTACTTCCTAAGTCTTCTTCTTCACAACAAACTACTAACCTATCACACTACTTATATACCTAGCTAAACTATCTTCTATCAAATATTCACAACTAATTACACAAAGAGATAGAAACAATGGATGATGCTATAACAACTTAGATGTGGAGATCACAACAAGTTGTAATACTTCTTGTCTTGAGGGATAAAAGTATTCTTCTCTTGCACTTGAAAGGATGATGTTTGGATCACTTTGAAACAAAGATTTATAAATGTATGATCAAAAGATTAAGAGAATGGAAATTGAGATCTAGAACAGAAAGTTTAGGAGTGCAAAAGGTGAGAAAAAATCCAGATTTAAGGTGGTATTTATAGGCAACAAATTCTGACAACTGGAGCGTGCCGGTCCCCTTAAATCATGGCCGGCCCCCTCAAAATTAAGGGGACCGCCCCTTATAATTAAGGGGGCCGCCCAGCTGTGACAGCCAGAATCTTTGTCTTTTAGTGGGGAAAGTTTATTTGGTGAAAAACTAACTGATTTTGGTTAAAAATTTGAATTCATATATTTAGTATGAATAAAACATTTTTCTTTATTACCAAAAGTGTTTTTCAAAAATATATAATATGTTTATATAATTAAATAAACTTTGTAATAATTAATTAAATATCCCTTTGATCATAAATTGCACTAAACACTTTGTTTATTCATACCTTAAGTGATTTAGATGTAAAGAGAATGTTAATTACCAAATACTTGTTTATGTCATAAATTTTAGTTCATTGAGTTTATGTTTTGTAATAATTAAAACATAGAGGTATTGATAATATGTTAATAATGTTTTTAGGCATTATTTATGTCAACAATCTCCCCCTTTTTGATTATTACAAAACCTTAAACTCAATAGGTCTAAAATTTATTTTTAGACAAGTATTTTAGAGTTTACTATTCTCTTCTCCCCCTTTTTGTAAAATCAAAAAGGTTAAACCGAGTAAACTTCATTTGTGTTTATTTTATTGATTTGGTATATTGTTTCATATGTACTTACGAACTCTATTATAAATAAATGGCAGCTATCAGTGAATTGTTTGCAATCTATCTTAAGCAAATACGTTTAAAGCGTTAACTTTATCTATTTGCTAATTGTCTAATTTTAAGCCTTTTTGCCTATAGCAACTTGTCAATCAGTAGAGGTAGTAAAATTGGCAGGTTGGGCACTTGGGTAACAGCCTAATGGGTCAAAATGGGTAGTTATTATGTGCAGGTCAAGGGTTGAGTCTTTTGGGATGACTCTCCAACACTTTGTTATCGTTTATGGAAAATGATGGCGCATTAGTTTCACAAAATGGAGTCATATTGGAGAATGAACCTCATTCACATGAAACTGTGCGTGGATATGCTGTGATGTTAAGGATACAAGGATATGAATACCACGTATTGTACATTTTATAACACATATTTTAAATTACGTGTTTCTTTTTGTATACTTTATAGTGAAAAAAAAGAAACACGTCATTTAAAATGTTGCGTGTTAAGAATAGGTAATAAGTTAGGCTCCAACATAATCATATTACAATATGAAGGTGTATAGCGTAATTCTACACATTTAGCTTAGGCTTATTATACATAAATGTAATATGTATAAATGTATTAACCGCTACTTAATTTATTAATTGGACACTTTTTCAGCCTTTTTTTACGCGCCTTCTTTAGTCATAGTAAAATATGACAACGTACATAACAAAAATAAAAGGTAAATTACAAGTCATGCACGCCCATCGGGCGGGCTCAGAAACTAATATATATATATATATATATATATATATATATATATATATATATATATATATGTATGTATGTATGTATGTATGTATGTATGTATGTATGTATGTATGTATATAATATAATATAATATATATATATATATATATATATATATATATATATATATATATATATATATATATATATTATATTACATACATACATACATACATACATACATATATATATATATATATATATATATATATATGGGAATATATTAGCTACAATTGAATTGTAGCTAATTCCTTACAATTTGTGTTATAAATTGTGGGCCCTGAGTTATTTTGTGGGTCCTGAATTGTTTCTGTAGGTCCCTGATTTATTTTCTTGTGTATTTTTGTAGGGGATTGTAACTAATTAGTTACAAAAATTGTAGCAAAGTTATCCCATATATATATATATATATATATATATATATATATATATATATATATATATATATATACACACACACACACACTAAAAGAGCAGAGATGGGCCGACAAGTCAATATTTTAATAATATAATTAACGGGCTAACATTCAGTCCAACTTGAAAGGTTTCTAAAACCAATGCTTTGAAAACCGGGTTCGAAATCGACCCGGTCAAGTCACCGAGCACCGGGTCAACCGGTTCGACCGGTTGGACCACCGGGTTAACCCGGTTTTCAATTTATTATTTTTTATTTTTTTGACCGGGTCAACCGGTTCGATCGCCGGGTCAACCCGGGTTTTTATTAAAATATTTTGAAAAAATGAAACCCGGCCGGGTTTCGAGAACCGGGTTGACCCGGGTCACTCGAAACCCGGCGGGTCAAACCGGTTAACCCGGTTTTAGAAACCCGGGTTGTTTTGACCCGTTTTTTCAGCCGGAACCGGTCGAACCGGTTAACCCGGCCGTGTCGACCCGGGTTTCAAAACCTTGTCTAAAACTGCCCTTTGTTTACTTACCAAACAAGACTTTGCAACATTGATTTATGGGTTGTACTCCAAACATTTTGTATCCATTTAAAAAAGCACACAAACATTCACTTTTCCTACTTTTATCTTTTAGTTCACTTGTCTTTCTACTCTCTTTTCTAATTCAAACAGTTGTTCTCTAAACCCTAATTAGATCTCACACAGTCACACTACTGCCTCTTTTTTCTAACACGACCGAGGTATGAGGTTTAATATAATAGTCCTAGATCTATCTATTTTTTATTTTTATGCCCAATATCTTGGTTTTTTTTGTTATTGTTAGGTGTATTAGTATAGCCCTTGGTGTCGATATGTACCAAGTTTAGATTTCACACTTTTTTTAATTCAAATATGCCGATGTTTGTTTGCTTATGTATGTTTTTTAAAAGGGCTCTTAAACATGAACATTCGATTTTTCTAGTATGTTTGTTTGCCGGTAATTTCAAGTTAGCATATCATTTTACTACTAACTGTGTATGCTCATTAGTTATCTTTTAGTATGTAGTATTAGTTTGTTACTTGTTGGAACTCACTAGATTTTTACTATTGCAAATTATAACTTCATTTATGTTTTTCATCTATCACACGACAGGTGGTGGCTGGAGGGGAAAATTAGTAGAGCAAGTACGTAGAGGCAAAAGTTCTCGTTCAGTTACCGTATCTAACTAACAATTTTATAAAAGGGGCAATGTCTGACAACATACCTTTTGATGTTCAAACACATATACTGCAAAGGCTTCCGGTCGTATCACTCGTTCGATTCCGATCTGTTTCGAAACAATGGAAGTCTCTTATCGATAGTAGTAAATTCATCCTCGATCACACCCGCATTAATCGCAATGGATCTCAGCGTCATTTACTTGTACGGCACAAGTTATATCATCAGGACCCAGAATACACTTCCATTATCGATGACAATACTTTCCCCAACCAGAAATCTTCGGTAACACTCCCGCCACCTCTTAGTTTAATGAATAATAACAATTTAGAAAAGCTCAATTCTGTTAACGGGTTGTTATGTTTCGACGGTTTTAATAGAGCATTAAGAACAAGCATGATTGTTCTGTGGAATCCTACTATTAGGAAAACTGTTGGTATTCCTATCCCGTCCAAGGATGAAAATGATGTTTTTGGTTTTGGATTTTGTCGGGATTCTAGTGATCCTAAGCTTGTTAAGATTAAAGGTGGTAATTGTACAATTTATAGGGGGGGAGTATCATATTGGGAGGTTGATGTTTTTACGTTAAGTTCACGTGTTTGGAAAACTGTATCTAAAGGCCGGCCTCCTGTTGACGCATTTCTTTTTAAGAAGAATCATGTTTGTATTGATGGCTTTATTTATTGGGCAGCGTGTTATGATAGTAGTAATAATCAAGGTTATAATTACCCTAATGTTATTATTTCCTTTGATTTGAAAAGTGAGGAGTTTGGTCGAGTGTATCTTCCGGATACGTTATTATATTCAGATTTGGCGGAGGTGAATGAGTCACTTGGGGTGCTCGATTATAATTATGATTCTGACTCTAACGAAAATTTTTGTCATGTGTGGATGATTGAGTTTGTTACTAAATCATTTGCTAAGATGTTCACTGTTAAGGTACCTGGTCAATCGTTGGATTGGGGAGTATTCTGGTTCAGGAAGAATGGTGATCTTATCGTAGAAGTAGAGGAGGATGGTATAAAGAAGTCCAGACTTGTAGTTTATGAACCCTTGTCAGGACGTATCAACGGTATTGGGATTAATGGAAAGTCTCTGAAGCAACGTGTGAGTTCGTACATGGAAACGCTACTTTTACTTGATGAGACAAGTTGTATCATTCCTAGATGATGATGTTGGAAGGTATAACTATCAATGTGGTTTAGATTGTGTTGTCATTGAGATCAATGTTTTCAGTATTAATATGACGGTGAATCTCACATGTGAGAGTTATAAACGAATATTTGAGAGATGTAGTTTTCTTTATAAATTCTAAAGTCTGATTCTATTTTAATTCTTATCCCTTCTAAAAATTGGAACTTCGTGATTCCACCTTAATTCATTTGTGATGTTATTTTTATTATGTTAATCTTTGGTTAATCAAATCTGAAATTTCTAATGAGTGCAAAGGGTTTAACGTAATGTGTCGTTGTGTGAGCGAGCATTAACAAGATGATTGCAAATATTTGAAGGTCTGAACCAGTTTTTTTGGAATGTAGAAGCTATATGATTTTAGTAGCAGAGTTAGTAATTTTGTTTTAACCACTTCTACTGCGTGTTGGAGTCATGGTTTTATGATTCTGGATGCTGATATATGGTCTGGTATTCCGTTTATATGCCTTAAGATATTTCTGCTGTTTTTATCCCCCTATATATGAGTTTATGTTTTGTTACCGGAAGTTTTTCTGTGATAGTTTTGGTCTTAAATTGGTGCTGTTTTGCTGTCATGGGATGGTCAAGTTAAGTTTTTGACAGGTATGAGTGTAATTTTTTTTTTTTGTTGTTTTGGTTTTTTGGGTAGAGTTAGTATATTTGGGTGATGGGTTAAGGGTTAAGGGTTAAGGGGTTCGTTTGGCTGATGTATTTGGTGGGAAGTGGTTTTTTAATTCTTTTGACCTGTCAATTCGTTGGTGGCCTGGTTCAAGTGATAAAGGGTCGTCTGTTATGTTATTGTGTGGGCCCGAGTGGATGATCTCATTCGATTATTTGTATGTGGGCTGGATTTACCTATGCATGAAGCCTAAACACATTTTGGGCTTTTGAGAGTTCTATGGCTTTGTTTTGTACAGGGCTGATCATCGGTCGAAGATCGGACTGAGCATGACCGAGAACGAAATTTCCCAAAAACCAATACCGAGAAGCCTAAAGACATTTTGGGCTATGTGTTCGGTCCGGTCCGATCTAAGAAGTCAAAATAATCGATTTTTAGACCGGACCAGATCGAGACTGAAATAAGGAAAAACTCGAGACTGAGACCTGACCGCTAGTCCTCCGCTCCGGTTGGTCTCGGTCGGAATGGTCCGTTTGCTCAGCCCTAGTTTTGTGAACATTGTTTTTGTATTGGCACGTATAGGCTAGTTTCATTATTATGCATGTTCCCGGAACATGTTTAGGCATGTCATTTGGACTTGCTTATATTGGTATGCCCTAAGTCTTTTGTATTTTTGTGATTTATATTTTTGCTAGGATCGTCCCTTTTCTCAAAAATAATAATAATAATAATAATAATAATAATAATAATAATAAAATAAAATAAAAAAATAAAAAAGTAAAATAGATAAATAATAATAATAATAATAATAATAATAATAATAATAAATAAATAAATAAATAAATAACAATAACAATATGCAACCCATTCGTTCTACCAACAAATTTCAGTAACTTTTTCACACTTCAGTAACTTTAGGTCCATCAGATGAAGGTAATTCAAAGAATTAAACAAACAAACAAACAAATTCCAAACAAATTTGTAGGTACGGGAAGGCTTATTGGAGCTTCTTTGTGACACACGGTAATTTTTCAACTAATATTTTAATAATAAATATAAATTTATTATTACCAAACTATTTAACTAAGCATTCATGAGCTTACATAACTGTTTCGGGAAGCTATCCCGCGTACCGCAGCTTGTAGTGACCACTAAAACTGCCTGTTGTGGTCAGAAATACGAAATATTCATTCCTTGATACTTACTGACTAGTTACGTGTTAAACCGAGAAGTTTTCTCGCATTTACTGAAAATCGACACCGCACGCGTACCGACACCTAGTTAATTATGACAAAAGTCAAATAAATATTTTTCTGAGTCAGAAATAATATTTTTATGCCACTTTTATAAAAACACACTCAAACTGTATGTTACACGTTTTCTAGAAACGTTAAACCAGAACACCGCGACATATATTTAAGCTCAAACGGGACACAAAATACATGACGAAAAATCAAAAATAATATTCCCCCTTAAAAATCTGATGTTGCCGTCAATTACAGCCACAAATTCACATGACCATCTTGATTTTGTGAATAAAGTAACTTTACAATGTATTACATGGACATTTACAATAATAGACCATGCAATCTTTTATACAATGGTCTTTTGGGACTAAATGAGATCTATTTTTCTGCTTATATTCGAACAGCACACTACATTCTTGTTTCATACTTTCCTTTCAAATTTACAAAGAAAACACTAGATATAATCAGGAGGTTTGGGTGAAGGTTTGGAAATTTTTGGGTAATCTTGGAAGCAACTTGGGTTTCAACAAGCTTGGGTCAATATTGTTCTTGTTTCTTTTTCCTCTTGCTCGACATAACCACAAACTCCCACCGTAAGGATTCGAACTTCTTAAATTTTTGTTTCTTTGATTTCTAAACTTTCAAAGATGTTATACATATGCATTACATGTCACTTTGTTAAAAATCAAGATTTGGAAAACCAAAATATGTTCTTGTATTTGTACACTACTCGACATTTTCCTGTTAGCTGTAATTCGTGTGTTATGGATATGTAATGAGTCATTGATTAGCTAGAATTAAGGGTAATTTACCTTAAATAGAGTAGAGGTAGACTCTATATATTCAATGTATATTGTATGTATTTGATGATCGAATAATAAAGTAAGATAATGTTATACGTGATAAGAGTGAAATGTCTTTTACTTCACTTGTCTTTCTACTCCCTTTTCTAATTCAAACAGTTGTTCTATAAACCCTAATTAGATCTCACACACACTACTGCCGCTTTTTTCTAACCCGACCGAGGTATGAGGTTTAATATAGTAATCCTAGATCTATCTATTTGTTGTTATTTTTATGCCCAATATCTTAAATTTATTGAATGTTGTTTTGATTTTGGTTCTAAAAAAAGCCAAATATGTTTTTATCTTCTTGCTTGAATAGGTAGGTGTATTAGTATAGCCCTTGGTGTCGATATGTACTAATTAGCTTATGGCTATGTTTGGCACACAAGATTTTTGAGCGATTGTGCTTATTTTTAAAAAAAATAAGCTACTTCAAAAATAATATTTGTTTGGCAGACATAACTTATAAGAGATTCTAAAAAAAATAATTTCATAATCTCTTAAAACAAAAGGTTACTTCATGTAGCTTATAAAAATAATCTCTTTTTATAATCTCCAGCACCATCTCCAGCACCAGCACCAGTTCCAGCAACAGTTACTTTCGCCAAACATACCCATATATTTCATTGAGTTACTTCTATTATAAGTTGGTAAATATAAATTTCACACTTTTTTTTTTTTTTTTTTTTTTTTTTTTTTTTTTTTTTTTTTAATTCAAATATGCCGATGTTTGTTTGCTTATGTATGTTTTTTAAAAGGGCTCTTAAACATGAACATTCGATTTTTCTCGTATTTAGTATGTTAGATATCATTTGTTTGCCGGTAATTTCAAGTTAGTATATCATTTTACTACTAACTGTGTATGCTCATTAGTTATCTTTTAGTATGTAGTATTAGTTTGTTACTTGTTGGAACTCACTAGATTTTTACTATTGCAAATTCTAACTTCATTTATGTTTTTCATCTATCACACGACAGGTGGTGGCTGGAGGGGAAAATTACTAGAGCAAGTACGTAGAGGCAAAAGTTCTCGTTGAGTTATCGTATCTAACTAACAATTTTATAAAAGGGGCAATGTCTGACAACATACCTTTTGATGTTCAAACACATATACTGCAAAGGCTTCCTGTCGTATCACTCGTTCGATTCCGATCCGTTTCGAAACAATGGAAGTCTCTTATCGATAGTACTAAATTCATCATCAATCACACCCGCATTAATCGCAATGTATCTCAGCGTCATTTACTTGTACGGCACAAGTTACATGCTCAGGACCCAGAATACACTTCCATTATCGATGACAATACTTTCCCTAACCAGAAATCTTCGGTAACCCTCCCGCCGCCTCTTAGTTTAATGAATTATAGCGGTTTAGAAAAGCTCAGTTCTGTTAACGGGTTGTTGTGTTTTGACGGTTTTAATAGAGAATTAAGAACATCTATGATTGTTCTTTGGAATCCTACCATTAGGAAAACTGTTGGTATTCCTATCCCGTCCAAGGATGAAAATGATGTTTTTGGTTTTGGATTTTGTCGGGATTCTAGTGATCCTAAGCTTGTTAAGATTAAAGGTGGTAATTGTACAATTTATAGGGGGGGAGTATCATATTGGGAGGTTGATGTTTTTACGTTAAGTTCACGTGTTTGGAAAACTGTATCTAAAGGCCGGCCTCCTGTTGACGCATTTCTTTTTAAGAAGAATCATGTTTGTATTGATGGCTTTATTTATTGGGCAGCGTGTTATGATAGTAGTAATAATCAAGGTTATAATTACCCTAATGTTATTATTTCCTTTGATTTGAAAAGTGAGGAGTTTGGTCGAGTGTATCTCCCGGATACGTTATTATATTCAGATTTGGCGGAGGTGAATGAGTCACTTGGGGTGCTCGATTATAATTATGATTCTGACTCTAACGAAAATTTTTGTCATGTGTGGATGATTGAGTTTGTTACTAAATCATTTGCTAAGATGTTCACTGTTAAGGTACCTGGTCAATCGTTGGATTGGGGAGTATTCTGGTTCAGGAAGAATGGTGATCTTATCGTAGAAGTAGAGGAGGATGGTATAAAGAAGTCCAGACTTGTAGTTTATGAACCCTTGTCAGGACGTATCAACGGTATTGGGATTAATGGAAAGTCTCTGAAGCAACGTGTGAGTTCGTACATGGAAACGCTACTTTTACTTGATGAGACAAGTTGTATCATTCCTAGATGATGATGTTGGAAGGTATAACTATCAAAGTGGTTTAGATTGTGTTATCATTGAGAACAATGTTTTCAGTATTAATATGATGGTGAATCTCACATGTGAGAGTTATAAATGAATATTTGAGAGATGTAGTTTTCTTTATAAATTCTAAAGTCTGATTCTATTTTAACTCTTATCCCTTCTAAAAATTGGAACTTCGTGATTCCACCTTAATTCATGTGTGATGTTATTTTTATTATGTTAATCTTGGTTAATCAAGTCTGAAACTTCTAATGAGTGCAAAGGGTTTAATGTAATGTGTCGTTGTGTGAGCGAGCATTAACAAGATGATTGCAAATATTTGAAGGTGATATGACTTTGGAGCTCTGAACCAGTTTTTTTGGAATCTAATTCTTTTGGTTGACAAATATTGAATGTAGAAGTTATATGATTTTAGTAGCAGACTTAGTAATTTTGTTTTATCCACTTCTACTGCGTGTTGGAGTCATGGTTTTATGATTCTGGATGCTGATATATGGTCTGGTGTTCCGTTTATGCGCCTTAAGATATTTCTGCTGTTTTTATCCCCCTATATATGAGTTTATGTTTTGTTACCGGAAGTTTTTCTGTGATAGTTTTGGTCTTAAATTGGTGCTGTTGTGCTGTCATGGGATGGTCAAGTTTTTGACAGGTATGAGTGTAATGGTTACGTAGCCTGGTTCTTCTTTAAAGATGGAGTGTTTTTTGGTAAATCGTAATGGTGGAAAGAATGTTAAATTCAGTCTTAATGGGTAATTTCTTTGTGCTGTTTTGGTTTTTTGGTAGAGTTAGAATATTTGGGTGATGGGTTAAGGGGTTCGTTTGGCTGATGTTAATCATTTTGGGCCGTTAAACCGTTCTTACAGAAATTAAACTGCTCTTTTATAAGTGATCAGCAAGAGGACGCTCAACCATTATAACCGTTCTTACATAAATTAGCAGCAAGGTACACCGTTCTTATATTTTCCTATAAACGTGACATTGAGTATTGTTTAGTTTGGCATTGTTAAGAAATATGTTTATTGAAAGTTAATATGCTAAAAAATAATAAACTTTTGCACTCGTTACACTGCATGGTGAACTCTAAAGTTTATTGGTAGATTTTGAACTAATGTCCATGCCTGGGAGGTGAGGTTCTGTGCGTTATGTTATTTTAGATACTGTTTGGAAAGGCTTATTGGAGCTTCTTATAGGGGTTGTTTGGGTGGTACAAACCAGTTTTCCATTTTTCTAAAAGTGTAATCAGCTATCATTTATAACCATATGATTCACTGTACTACCCTTTTGTGTGAATTACAAGTTGATAAACATTTTCAGCTCCGAAAAAAATTAAAATTTTAGGTTGAACATAATGACTAGCAATACATTTACCCTATCCCCTTCACCATGTATTATCGCATTTGGTTATCTTATTCTGAGTATTTAGCATCACATAATTACGTCTAAAACATACATGATGCATCTAAGTTATTCGATTAAAATAAGTAATAGTTGTTTTTAGGCGGTGTTTGGAATTGCATTTTATAAGTTATGATGTTCGTAGCAGTTTAGCAAGATACATAGACTACAACTTTGAAAAACCATCAAGGTTCTATACGTCTGTGTTTTTAGGGAGTGTTTTCGTATTGCGTTTTATATGTCTGTGTATGTTCATAGTTTTTAATTTTTCTAATCGTAACAGTATAGCAAGATACATAGACTAAATCAACCAGCTGCTAGCGCAGTTGGCCACCAGCTACCTTAGAAGTCTGGGCCCAACCATGTGATGTCTTGATCCAACAAAGGACGCGAGTTCGAATCCGTTCCGCAGCATGGTTGGGTATTGGGTGGAGGTATTTCACAGGCATCAAACCTTTGCTTGGTAGGGTTGATGGGTACCATTATAGTACACAGTGTTGAAGTGTCCCTGCCAATCTACACTTTTGATCCAAGATACATAGACTAAATCTTTAAAGAACCATTACAGTTCCATAAAACCGGGTGTGCTGCAATCATCTAACGAAAAAGTATTTTGAAAAGGCAATGGAAAAGTCACTTGCAAAAGAAATGGTTGTCATTCTAGGACGTCCTACTAAGTTGCAATATTATCTCTTATTTAATCTTTTCTATTTGACCATTTAGGATTACAAAAGCTTGATGGTTTTTCTTCACAAGATTACACCTTTTTCTCTTCAATATGCGCAAATTCATACTTTGGACTTTATTGGGTGTCTGGATATCGATTTTCCCCGGCTAAAAAGAATTTTGATCTATGTTTTATATAGTTAAAGGATAGCAGCAGAGTAACGAGGTTTTATTTGTTTTTTAAAGATGATAGTTTTTGGCAGTGCTAATGGGTGTTTGTTTGCTAAAGATTATGTGCTAATGAGTAGTAATTCTTTTTAAGTTTTTATTGTTGGGAAACAAGAGATGGCAATGTGTCTTGATTATGACGGGCTTTTGAAGCGTTGGTCTTTTTAGTGATATTATTGGCTTAATGTTGTACATCAGTAGTGAAGTAGACACACTGGATTTGGAGCATGAACTTTGGCTTAAAATTGGACTAATGATCAGTTTTGTGTGATTGGTTTCTGAAATATAGGTATAAAGATGAGCATAGAATTATATATAGTTATATGGTTTTATGTACATGAGCAGAGAATTGTGTTAATGGTCACAACAGTTGGTGTCTTACCATATTTGTTTTTCATACAAGTCTTATTTTTTGTTTAATTCATCTATTATAAATTTAGTGGATCTAATTTCATACTATATGTATCTTTTTTACATGCGATAAACATCATCAGTTTACTATTTTATATTTTAACAATACGTATTCAGTGCTTTCCACATTCTCTATTATCTTAATGTGTTTGGTTTTGGTTTTGGTTTTGGTGATTTATACCCCATAGTGCAATAATGGCACCTTATTGTTTACGAGGCTATACAAGTTCAAGTGTATATGTTTAAGAGTCCAAAAATGAGTTTAAGAAGGGTGGCAGTGGCAGCGGCATCACCCATCGGCAAGGTGATGCCGGCGGTGAACACCGCCGCCACCCCACCGGTATCATCAACGGCAAGAGCTAAACGGCAAATATTGCCTCGGAGGCATGGGGTTTTCAAGGCAAAAAGTAGCCGTTGGAATTTATTATGAGGTGAAATGGGGTTGGGAGGTATGGAAAAAGTTGGGAGGTATGAAAAAGGCATGGTTGCCACTAAAATGGGGTTGGGAGATATGGAAAAAGTATGAATGAGGTGAAATGAGGTGGAATGATATTATTGGTGGATTTCGGAGGTATGGACGATTTCGGAATCATGACTGCCAGTGTCCTAAGGGCCTATCAAAGTTTCAGTAAATTTATAAGCCGTAAAATAAGCTTTACACAAACACCTATAACAGGTTTCAATAACAGTAAATGCATAAGTTTTGATGAGAAACGACTACACTTAGTTAGCTGAGCAAGAATCAATACACGCAAAGGTCTGAGGGCGCGTTTGGTATCCCACTATAGGAATAAGGCTATGACTATGAAAGTGATTAAACGTATTTGATTAACATGAGGGGCCCACTAATATGGTAATGAATGATATATAATCTCCATACTCCATATACATCAAGGGACTAAGGTATGAATATTTCATAGGTGAGGGACCCACCACTACTATCAAACTCATACCCATTGTCATTCATGGCAGCATACCAAACGCACCTTGTATACCGAATTTATGACCAACTTTTTTTTCATGTAAAAAGAAGTCATCAACACAACAACACACCAGCTATGTATATTTAATGGACACTTAAATTCGGAACCCATGTACAACAACCAAACATAGCGTTAACTTAATTTTAGGTGTTTCAAATTTGATTTTCTTTAGCTGCCAAAGTATATTTGAAAAAACTCTAGAGAAGGTTTTAAAACAACCAAAACAATGAAATGAAGCTATTACTATAAAAGATCCTATGGTGGGTTGAATTAATGAGAATAGTAATCGATCCTAGAGGCGAAAAATGTACCTAGTTAGAGGATATTAAGCCAAACACACTAAATATCTAGAGGCGAAACTAGACTCGATATCTACATACTCACTATCATGTATTGTACTAATATCACTCAAATCTAACATAACGTTTACGAGTGTATATGAATCACTTGACGCGTCATTGATAACAAGTCGATTGGATCTCACATAAGAAATTCTTCGTTATTAAAAAACACATAGCCCCAAGAAACAAGATCCAAAGTTAATGTAAATAAAAATCTTTTCAACCATACAGATTTTTCCTTCATCACTCAAAGGTCGAATGTATCATTATTGATACTAGATCTTGTTCCATAAGACCATAAACAAAGGCATCCATCTATTAATCCTAGACGATTACTGTGATTATATGAACTTTAAAAAGGTAGACGTATCTCAGAAAGCACCATCTCTTAAACATTGAGAGCGAGTAGCATCTTCTCTTTACGTGGAATCCGATAAAAAGATCCATTTATAAACGCATGTGTAATGTGAAAAATGACTAAGCTTGCTTTTCTCTTATAAACCTAACAATTAATCTTTAAGACATCTACATTTTCACCGTAGCCAAACCCATACACACAGGTCGTGTGGTTGCGATATTGAGAGCCTTGACTTAGTATTTGTTAATATTTTTTTTCCTGTTCAAACACGTCGTATAGCAAAACAAAATTTCATACAAACAAATTTACGTATCATGTTTCATGGTCGATATACAAATAGAGGAATGCATTGTAGTCATAGCAGTCATAACATCTGATTAAGTATTAAACTTAAATATACAGGTATCTCCACAAGATTTCAAAATACATTTGTGAGAAGAGAGAGTGATAGATGGTTGCAAGAAATAGCTGAAATATGTTCAACCTGCTATACATAATTCTAGAAGGCGTTTGCCACATAATGCGAAGATAGCTATTTATTCGAGTGGTCTGTCTTGTATCAGTGTCGTAAAGTATTTGAGTTTCTAGCTTACATATTTTAGCACACCAATACATGACAGACCACTCGATTAAATAGCGATATTTGATTTTTCTTTAAGGGTCGTTGTTGTTCCGTGCATCGTCGTGATATTAAAACAAAACATTCATATGCTCTCTTTTGTTTACATATTCCACGTATATTCTTCGATTATAACCTTCTCGACTTTTTAAGGCTTTGCAAATCGAGTCTATCATACATTTTTTCACCTCGTATTCTTCTCAAAGTTCGTCGTTAAGTTATCAGACTCTAGTTTATCATGTAGTAAGAAATAAAACATACACGCCCATCCGCAGAGATATGTGTTATCTCGTATTCGGTGTCATGGACAAACGGACACTGCAATAAAGAAACTACTTCATTAACAAAAGAAAACCAGAATAAACTACTTGATTAACCTACAAAAACACGATAGCTGATAGAAACATGATTACATACATCACAATATGCCCAGTAAAAAGGAATACTTTGTGCCCGTAAGTCTTGTTTTAACCTGTATAACAAAGAGCACCACACACAAGTCAGTTTACAAGCAACCTCATAATTTCATGAATGTAACTTCAAAAGTTCAAATAGTATCTATACTACAGTATTAAAAGAATTTGGTAGCCACCAACCAAGGCAAAAGAATTTGGTATATTTTAGTCTTTTTAGTACATTAGGGTTAATTGGTTAGTGAGTTTTAAAGAGAATGAGAGGTGTAAAAACTAACCATATTATGAAGGTAGTCTAATCCACACGTTGACATAATCCTTATTTTCCAATCATTCATTCTTAACAAAGCCTTGGATTGCATCCATAAGACAAAATTCTGAAATCGTTGACAATACCTTAACCGAGAGTAAACTGAGATTAAAACCTAACCTTTATGTAGTAGGTTTTCTATGTGTTCAAGAGAAATTGTTGTGTGTTATACTGAAAGACGAAAAAACATCATAAGCATTTTATAAAGGAAATAAGGTATGTAAAAAGTAGGGTTATTTAATGAGAATTTTTAAAAAGCACACAAGTTGGATATGTGTCATAAATGTTTAAAAAAAAAGGAAAGTATGTATCATAAAGTCTTTTGACAGAAATATTTGCGTGTATCTTTCACACAAGCAATCAAAACATCGGGCCACACAAAGATGCATAAGTTAAAATTTTATTTTTTTGGTGCTAAAGGTAAATTTATATTAATCTCCAACCAATTTGTACAAATATTATAAGATAGATTCACTGATTTTGGAAATGCCCAAAACAGTTATACAACCAGAAACTAATACATCCAATATAGACAACATCTAAACATATCTAATACACATGATCTCTAATAACTAGGAGACCATGTTTACAGTAATTCATATTCTCATCCAACACATACACTTCCTCAATTTACCTTTTTAAACATATGCACCATATACCATCTAGCTACATTTCCCTCCTTCTCCCACCAAAAACCACTCAACCAGCATCTACAGTAGCCAAAGTAGGGAGAAGAAAGGCATCACTGGGCACCCATAACCCATCCATGGGGGGGCTCTTCCAAGCAATCTACATTTCCTTCTCAAAAAAGGCTTCAATTGCTTAGAAACACTCACCCACCATGATGACCAACCTATCATCCTGTGGGAATGTAAAGTATGGACCATGAAGTGTTATCTTACACCACTCTCAATTCCATACTACTTACACTCCCCTCCTAGGCCATATACCATTCACAATGAGAAGTCCTACTTTATGGTACATCATATATCCAACTTAGACCTCCTTTTCATCCACAGTAGGTACTAATTCCCCCAAGCCAATTAGAATAGCTACATAGACTACTAAGGTACAGTCATACCAGATTTGACTCCAAGGTACTAGGTCCTTCTCATTGTTATGACCAGAATAGAATGATCTTAGACAGTCATAGATCATTTATGAACAACTGAAACTCATAAGTCTGCTTAAAGAACCTTAATACCACAGCTGTACCCTTAACACTCTCAAAAAAGAAATCCCCTGTATACTACTTGAAACCTTCTTAAACACTGTTACATTGCTTCCTTTATCTCCAGTAGTAGATATATCAGATATACCCTTAACCTTGATTCAGCTTTGAAGGATCATATTAGCTCAATGACCAATCTTTGTTCTAGGTAAATTAATTCCCCATCTGCTTTCTATTAATCTAACATCTTTACTTTCTCTAACTGTAAGCCCAAGAAGTCTATTCTTTACGGTATCAATAATTCCTCTATACACTTCATTACTATTTCTTCTAACATCTTTAAAGATTCTTCCATTTCTCTCCTTCCATATGTAGTAAACACATGCTGCTAACATAAGTCTTCTCACCACACTATTGATATTATTACCATTACCCTTATTGAGCATTTCCATAATTGTATCTTGCAAAACAATCCCTTGCCCTCTTATTGCAGCCATATCTTTAACCTTTCTCCACACTTCACTAGAAAAAGTACAAAGAAAGAATAAGTGTTGCATATCTTCAGATTCATTTTGACATAAACTACATCTATTTGCTCCTTGAACCCCCCATTTCATTAGTTTATCCTGAGTAGTCAATCTGTCCTGAATTGTCAACCATAGGATGAAAGTGTGCTTTGGAATGCATTGAGAATACCAAACAAGTTTCCACCATTCCACACCTTGAACGTGATTGTTAAGATCAGAGTTAACTACCCTCACAGAAAAGTCAACCTCTTTGCCTCTGCAATTCTTCCAAACAATCTTATCCTCACTATCTTCATCAACCACCGGAACTACCAAACTAGTAAA
Organism: Artemisia argyi; assembly: GCA_030686995.1. Lineage (NCBI taxonomy): Eukaryota > Viridiplantae > Streptophyta > Magnoliopsida > Asterales > Asteraceae > Artemisia > Artemisia argyi. The sequence goes on from CM060684.1 coordinate 11,109,250, forward strand.
ATTAGGAAATTTCTCATACCAATCCTTTGGCCATAACCAACTCCTATTGTTAATCATATCACAAATTTTCAACTCTTCATTCAACCTTGCTGCATAAATGTCTCTGTGTGTAACAAACTGAGACAAAGGGCCTACATTACTCCAACTATCATACCACAAAGAAATAGTTTTCCCATTACCTATTTTGTAAACCACATGCTCTTTGATTAAGTTTCTTATGCCAAGAAGATTCTTCCATCCCCAACTATCACCTTTATGAGCTTCAATGCTCCAAATACTCCTTCCTCTCAACTTTACTGTATGAACCCATTTGACCCATAAAGTATCTTTTTTGATTGCAATATTCCAAATATGTTTAGCTAGTAATGCTTTGTTCCAAATGTGCAAATCTTTCAACCCCAAACCTCCTTGATCCTTTGGTTTGCATATATTAGCCCATGCTACTTTTGCTTTACCCTTTGCAGTTTCTCCTTGATTCCACAGGAAGTTTTTCAAAAGCTTATTAATTTCTTTGATAATGGTACTAGGAATTAGGAATACAGACGCCCAGTAAACATGGATTGATTCAAGCACAACAGAAATCAGCTGCAATCTTCCAGCATAGGACAAACATCTATTCTTCCAACTTTTGACTCTAGCAATGATCTTATCTAATAAAAATCCACAATCTTTAACACTAAGCCTTTTTGCAATCAGTGGAACTCCTAAGTATCTAACTGGGAGCTTACCCACAGCAAAAGGTAAAACTTCACTAATTGCATTCTTTTCATCTTCATTCAAACTTCCAAAGAACACTGTACTTTTAGAGTAGTTAGGAAGCAAACCAGAGCAATTACTAAATTTGGTCAGAGCTTTTTTAATAACTTGCACAGATGTTTTATCCCCATGGTACAAGACCAATAAGTCATCTGCAAAGCATACATGAGATAACTTGATTGCTTTACACCCAAAATGAAACTGGAACAACTGTTCTTGATCAATTTCTCTCCTAAGAAGTAGAGTGAAGACTTCCATTATTAGAGTGAAAAGGTAAAGAGACATAGGATCTCCCTGTCTTAAGCCCCTCCCCCCTTTAAAGAAACCAATTCTATCTCCATTGACATTAAGTGTAAAAGCAGCATTGGTGACACATTCCATAATCCAATGCACCATTTTTTCATGAAAACCAAAACCTTCAAGAACTTTATTCAAAAACTCCCAATTAACTGTATCATATGCTTTTTGGATGTCAATCTTAAATGCAACTCTTTTTGGGCCACCTTTTCTATTATAACCCCTCATGAGTTCCTGAGTGAGCAATATATTGTCCTGTATATTTCTACCAGGTATAAACGCACTTTGATTACAGCTGACTAAATTTCCTAATGCAGGCTTGATTCTATTTGTAATTATCTTACTGATGCATTTGTATAACACATTGCAGCAAGCAATAGGTCGAAAATCAGTTACCTTACAAGGAGTTTGGACTTTAGGTATCAGTGTGATAAGTTAAAATTTTATATAGAATGGTAAACGTGAAAAATAATATGTGTTTGCTTAAGTTTATTCAACTGCTTATCATTTTCAGTTTAAAAGTCCAAAAATGAGTTTACGAGGTCAAGTTTCAATAAATTTATAAGCCGTAAATAAGCTTTAATTTACACAAACACCCAACAAGTTTAGATAGAAAGAATTGAAGAGTTTGTAGGTGATAGATATTCGGCTAAAGTTTTATGATTGGTTTGTATGTGAACATAAATATTTGGTGGATCAGTTGAGAATAATGATTCTTGAAATGACATAAAAAGACACGCATTTTTGATAATATGTTTAATATCATGCACCTTAATTGAAATATTAACATTATAATCTATAAATCAATATTTAGGTTGAGCACCATCGATCTGATTAGACACCTTGGAAATAGCTAGGGATTGCGAAGAGGGTGTGAGTGCTAAGCGAGTGATAGTAAGTGGATGATGTGACGCTTAAATAACAGTAAATGAATAGGTTTTGATGAGTAATGACTACGGACACTTAGTTAGCTTAGCTAGGTTGTGATAAAGGTTATGCGCGAACCAATATTGGCAAATAAAATTGAAAGTATATGATAAGATTTGAATTCGATTCAAACTCGACTCAGAAAGCTCGATACATTTATATTAGTGTATTTACATATAATTCCCTTGAAATATACATAATATATATAAAGAACATATATATCACATAAAAGCTCGATATAACTTGAATCGAGCCTATATAAACTCGAGGTCGATAATTCGTTAAACATTTCAGGCTTATTTTTTGGGCTCAAGCTTGAGCTCAAGGCTCGATAAAGCTCAGCTTGTATGGGATCGAGTCAAGTTCAAGCTCGAGTTACACGATAAAAACTCTACCCGTTTACACCCTAGATACATTAAGCCAACATCTTTGACTCCTTTGCTATGAGCTATACATCATTCAATGTAATCAATATTTACTTTTGATGAACAAAAAAAAAAAAAAATAATAATAAGACAAGACTTTATGTTACTCTCTCCGTCCCAAATTTATTGTCCGCTATTGACTTTTCTAGTCTTTCTTCTTCAAGTTTGACCTTAAATATTTTTGTGGGTGTTATATAATATTTGATACAAAATATATAAATGGATTGGATTTTAAGTGTACTTTTCAATGGTATAATTTTTCATCAAGTATTATATAACAAAAAATATATATTTATGGTCAAAGTTGAACTAGTTTGACTTTGAAAATTCAAACTGGACAATAAATTTGAGACGGAGGGAGTAATATGTTTGTAAAGAGGCCTGCTGCATGCATGAACCAATACACGCAAAGGTCTGAATCTTTCATCTCGATTAATAGCTTATCCTTCTCATATACTAATTAGTGAATATTATCCATATATAAGCTAAAATCATTTTATACTTATCTAAAACTATTTCATATATAAGACAAAAAAAAAGAACATTCATCCTCTCGTAAATTCATATTTCATACTCACCAAATATGAGATCAGCTCCTACTATCAACCGCAATCCAAAACAACGAAGACCTATCACCATTCATCCGCAAAACATTCGCTACAGGTAAACCTGAAACCCTACTTCATCATCTCTGTCACTTTTGTAGATCTAAGGAATCATAAATTAAAGAGGTTTGTAAAGTTCATTATCAAGATTTCATTTTAGCTGTTGATGATTTACGGTCTCTTTTATCCGGTGTCGAAACAGTATTTCCAATAGTAACAGGAAGCTACAATCGGTGTTCATACACATGACTTGTTCTTAAAAACTCTAATCGATCCAAATATCATACACACGAACAAAATGGAACACAATTTGAGTTATGATCTTCAAGACCCCCACTGACAGTGAGTGTACGAATGGCTATGAACGGGTTGATTGATGTCACGATGATGGTGATTTGGGGTTTGTTGGCGGAACGATGATGGTGATTTGGGAGATAGTGTGTGTAATTGTGTGTGTGTTTGGGAGAGGTTAGGTGGGTTTTGATAACGGTCACTGCTAAGGATCGAACTTGGGCTGATTGAATGGGAGCAAAGCAACGCTACATCCTACCCAAAGTCAAAATCATAGTCAAAAAGAAGCTTGCCATCAAAGTCAAAATCAAATTCAAAAAGAAGCTTGCCCCCAAAATCAAAGTCCTATTCAAAAAGATGTGCCTATTAGCCCCATCCCTATTCCTAGTGAATGTGACCATACTACATTCAGTTTCCCAATAACAAACACACCAACTTTAACCAACAATAGTCACAGTCACCAAAACCAAATGGATCCAATGGGTATTATACCAATTGGTGAGTCAAACCCTATTACACCAGATACCACAGTAATTGCAGGAGTTGATTTACAGCACCAAACTCTTCACGTGGCATCCACAGACAAAGTAGACTACCACTATAGTTTACAAACCAAAGTTAATAGTGATTTTGAAAATTCAGAACATGAATTATGCTGTCAAACCAAAGAAAGCATTCAAAAGATAAGGGAAAAAAAGATCAAGAAGAAAAAGACAGAAGGCATCAAAGAAAGGTCTACTCTAAGAAGTAAAGCAAAACAGAAAGGCAAAAAGAAAAAGTTGGAAGGCCTTGTTGATGAGGACTGGTCTGATGACGAAGACGATGAGGTACAATATCTTGATCTTGAAAACTTGGGAGCTTCTATTGGTATTTCAATAAATAGTGGTAATGCTAGTCATATCGATAAAACTCCCTGGTCTACCTTCATCAAAGACTTGGAGTAGGTAGGAGACCCAATGAACTCAAACATGCGCATTCTTTCATGGAATACGCGTGGGTTGGGTTGTAAGAAAAAAGGCAGGATGGTTTCTCAGGTGGTAAGATTGCAAAAGATAGATTTAATTCTCATTCAGGAAACACAAGTAGAATTGGTGCGTAGACCTGTTCTTAATACAGTATGGTCCGACGTTTTGTTTGATGGAATTCAAGTTCCATCACATGGTAGATCAGGTGGTCTATTAACGTTGTGGAAGAAAGACTCGTTTAACATGATATCACAATGGGCCTCGTCAAATTGGTTGGCAATAATCGGTACTCCTGCAAATTCTCAAAATCGAGTTTTGATAGTTAACGTATATGCACCTCAATCAGAAATATTAAAATGTAACTTGTGGGCTCAGCTGTCGTTTCTGTTGTCCAAATGGAAGGGGCCTGTATGTCTTGCAGGCGACTTTAATTCCATACTTGATTCATGCGAAAGAATTAACTCAACGGTGAATCACACTTCAATGAACAATTTCAAACAGTTTGTGTTATATAACCAACTAATTGATGCGCCGTTGAGCAACTCACAATTTACTAGAGAAGGTAGTGGGGGGAAAAGAGCAAGAATTGATAGAGTATTAATCAATGAAGAGTGGTTAGATGTTTGGCCAAATTCAAAGTTAGTTGCAGGTGATCGAAAAGAGTCCGATCATAAACCGCTTATATGGGCTGGTGAACTTCAATTTTGGGGGCCTAAACCATTCAGGTTTAACCTTGGATGGCTTCAAACCCCTAAGTTTCTAGCGATGTGTGAAGAATGGTGGAAAAAAGATGTCGTTCAAGGTTGGGCGGCATTCAAAGTGTTTAAAAAGTTGAAAAACTTGAAGCAAAATCTCAAAGAGTGGAACCGTTTAGTCTTCCTAAAGCCACAAAAGGAGATCTCTGAACTGCAGACATATATTCAAGCATTAAGAGACTTAGAAGTGACCAACTCTTTGACACTTGATGAGAAGAATTGTCTTGGATTGGCGTTGGTTAGAGTAAGTCAGATGAAGAAAGCGTTAGAGACTAAATGGATGTTATGTTCAAGAGCCAGATGGATCAAAGAGGGTGATAAGAATTCCAAGTTCTTTCACTTGTTGTATAAAATTCGACAACATGGGAATTTCATTCCTGGTCTGTTAATAAATTCGATCTGGATTGAAGACCCGATCATAATCAAAGGTTATGTCATTCAACACTTTGGAGAGTTATTCTCTGTTACAACACCAACTTCAGTATCAGTAGATTGGCAATTGTTGGGTCTTAAAACACTATCAGAAGGCCAAAAAGAGTCACTCGAAGCTGAATTTTCAAGACAAGAAATCTGGGAGGCGATTTTGTCTTGTGGCGGTAGTAAATCTCCAGGTCCAGACGGTTTTTCAATGGAATTTATAAAAAAGGGTTGGAGTTTTATTCAAGACGACATTGTACAGTTGTTCGAAGAATTTCATAGGAATGCATGTCTCCCAAAAGAAGTCAAAGCAACATTTATAGTGTTAATTCCAAAAAACAATCAGCCAAAGTCTATCTCTCAAATGCGTCCGATAAGCTTGGTTACGTCTATCTATAAGATAGTCTCTAAAGTTTTAACCAACAGGTTAAGGAAAGTTTTGGATGACATCATAAGTGAGAACCAGAATGCTTTCGTCGCCGGAAGATACATGATGGATAGTGTTTTACTGGTTAACGAATTATGGAATATAATTTCCAAGGGTAGACGTCCAGGGTTGTTACTAAAGCTCGACTTCCAGAAAGCGTACGATTCTGTTTCACATCAGTTTATCTTTCAAGTTATGCAAGCAGCCGGTTTTGGTGGTAGATTCATAAAATGGATAAAGGCATGCATCACGAATGTGTATATTTCAGTTCTTGTGAATGGCTCCCCAACCAAAGAAACAGTCATGCACAGAGGGCTCCGACAAGGAGATCCGTTATCTCCGTTTTTGTTCTTATTGGTGGCGGAAGTTCTGAGCAGAATGTTACAGTCTGCTCAAGAGAAAGGGTGGATAAAAGGAATTATAATTGATGATCAATTGAGCATCAATCATTCTCAGTTTGCTGATGACACAATTCTCTTTTTATGCCCCTCCAAACAAGAAGCTCGAAGGATCAAAGAGATTTTACATATATTTCAAATAGCATCAGGGCTGAAGATTAACTTTGCAAAAAGTGCTCTATTTGGAAGGCATGTCTCGGTGGGTAGGTTACAACAAATAGCTGAGATTCTGGAATGTCAAGTGGGATCTCTACCTTTCATTTACTTGGGAATTCCTATTGGAATTTCACCATCAAATTCTAAAACTTGGCAACCTGTTATCGACAAGTTCAAATCCAAGTTAGCATCATGGAAAGGAAGATGTTTATCTTTTGGTGGAAGGTTAGTAATGATCAATGCGGTTCTTAGTAGTTTACCAATTCACTATATGTCCATATTCAAAGCTCCAAAAAAGGTAATTTCACAACTAGAGAGGTGTCGTCGGAATTTCTTATGGTCGGGAGATATTCAGAAAAGAAAATTGTCTCTTGTTCCATGGAGCGATGTTTGTAAGCCGAAGGATAAGGGAGGTCTAGGGGTGGTGTCACTGGAGTTAAAAAACCTTACTTTATTAGGGTCGTGGTGGAACAGGTACAATGCAAACAAGACAACATTGTGGAAGGCAGTTATCTATTCCCGACATAAAAGAACGATCCCATTTAAGTTAATGGTGGATCTATCACAGGTAAAAGGTTCGACCTTATCCTTTGTTTGGAAAAGCATTGTGCAACTTCAAAGGCATTACCCAATGAATGATGTGTTGGGCTATCACAACTGGGTGTGGCGTTGCGGTAAAGGAGATAATATCTCTTTTTGGGATGATCGATGGGTGGGAAACCAATCTTTTAAAAGTCTGTTCCCGGCTCTGTTTGCATTGGCTGTAGACAATAAAGCCAAGGTGTCTGAAAGTTACGCTATCTTGGATGGCGGTGAAGTATATTGGAATGTTTTTTTCTCTAGACCCTTATCAGCTGAAGAAAGAATTCAAGCGTCTCTTATGTTGTTAAAACTTCGAAGCATCCATATTAGTATTCATGAAGCGGATGAGGTATGGTGGACTCCTGCTCCAAATGGAAAGTACTTAGCTGCTCACGCAACCCAAATGGCTCAAGAGTTACTTCCGGGTAATAATGCTTTTTGGGTTTCTCAAATATGGAACAAGGCAATTCCATCAAAGGTTAGTTGCTTTCTGTGGTTGGCACTACAGGGAAAAATTCCTGTGTTGGAAGTATTAAGGAACAAACATGTAATTTCAAGTGATGAAGACATTTCATGTATATGGTGTCAACGTCAACCAGAAACGATTCACCATTTGTTACTGCATTGTGGATGGACGCATCGCATATGGAGGAAGTTGTTTTCGTGGTGGCATCTGGTGTGGGCGCTTCCTTTTTCGTTGGAGCAATTTGCTCAAGATTGGTTCGAAGGAATGGATTTCAAGACTAGAAAATTTTGGGCATTAATAGGACCATGTGCAATATGGGAGATTTGGAAAGCAAGAAATGAAGCAATTTTCAACGGGAAAATCTTATGTTGGGATAAGGTGGCAACATCAGTGGTTTTGAAAAGCTTTCAGTGGTCCGTGGCAGTTGGCTTATGTCAAACACACCAATATTACATATGGGTGTCGCAACCTTGGGTGTTGTAATCGTGCTATCGATAGTAGAACTTGTAGCTTGTGATTAGTAACGTTATGGTAGATCTTCTTTCAAATGGCTAATTCATTTGCCATAAGATCTATGCTTAGTGTAGTAATTCATTGTATAATGTTCAACACTTGTTGATTTCCAATGAAGATACAATTTTGGCCAAAAAAAAAAAAAAAAAAAAAAAAAAAGGTGGGTTTAAAGATTTTCGATAATGACTAAAATGCCCTCGGTGTATATTTTTATTTTAAAAAGCTAATTAATCTAAACCATTGGATGGTAAGAGATGGATGGTTGAGATCTTGTAATTTGTTCTTTAGATAAATGTTGTTTCGTATGGAACTTTTCTCATTGATGAATAATAAAATACCCTCCAAAAACAAATAAGAAAGTCTTTCAAATTTGTTAACTGTAATCATTGGAGCACTTACCATGAAAACATAGTTACAATAAAACTTGGTCTTTCGTCCTCGTATGTGTTTGTAGCAATATGGAACCATCTCTGCACTTTGATTTTACCCTTGTCCAGATTCCGAAATTATAAATATATTAAGTGGAGCCTAGCATCAAACTACTGTAATCAAAATATTTCATAAAAATAATGCATTCTTTCCTAAAATAAAACAAAAGAATCCTATCATATACACAAAGTAAATGATAATAATAATAATAATAATAATAATAATAATAATAATAATAATAATAGGTAAATAAAAACTAATATTAGCATTTGTGACAAGTAGCTACTGTCGATTATCACTTGGCATTCTTCTGTCATGCAAAACGCTCATTGTAGCTTTGTTTAAAAAACATTATACTTGCCTTATATGCATCAACCCACCGTCGGAATTCTTTTGCCCGCTGACGCAATGCTTTAGCCTGATAATACATTTTCTCCGGTAGGCTATCCAGGAATATGTCAAACTAGTTTTCAACTTTCTAGTTTCATGAATCAGTTTTAAGTCACAATGACAAACAAAATGGGGAAGAAAAGTAGATTTATATGAGTAATAATCCAAACATATGAAATGACTATTATGACCTTAACTAAAAACAAAACAAAACAACAAAAAACGGTGTTGACCAACGGATAACGGTCAAAGGGACGCAATCGGCATCAAAAACCCAAGTTTTGGACTTACGACGACTATTTTCTCAAGTTTGAGGCCCCTGCGATACTTTTGGGAAAGTTTAGGGATCAATGGTGTCATTAACAAATGAACATATCTATACAACATATAAAGAGTGTATACTCAACCTTGAAAAGTGAAATGTTGAAACTCAAATGTGAGAGAAATACATAGTGTAATTAATACTTTTATTAAAACTAGACGAGTGCCCGTGCATAGCAACGAGATTTTATAGCGACAGATAGTTTATTGATAAAAAAAAGTTTATATGTTATGAACGAAAAATAATAAAAGTTTGAAGATTTGGGAATTAAACATAATGTTTTGAAACCCGCTTCGACCCGGGTGGTTCAACTCGTTGAACCGTTCCGGTCGAAAAACGGGTTTCAAGCGTCCCGATTCAACCCGGTTTATGTATTAATTGGTTGTATTTAATTTGGTAGATTTGTTTTTAATTGGTTGTACAATGTGAATAAATCATTGTTTGTGTAGTAGAAGAAAGAATGCAATTGTGATAGAATGAATGAAGATAATTAATACAGGGTAAACTAAAAACTGAATTTTCTTTAATGCAATTGTGTAGTTGAAACATAAATGTATATGGTTGGAGATATGAGCAAAGAAATTATATTCGTCCTTTCAATACGGAGTAACATTTAATGTACTTGATTAATTTAACATAAAATAACATACTAAGTGGAAAACAATTCATCATATGTTTTGTGTCATGTCCTTTAAGTCAAAAACATGGTTTAGTCACTTTTGCGTACTTCAAAGAAAAGAGAAAATTAAAAGAGACTTGTTTTTTCATATATGTTGTTAAAACTTAACCAAAAGGTCAAGAATTTCAAGTGAGTACTCCACTTCTAATTTGTGTTGGTCACGTTTTTGAGTTGGGTGGTGGTTATCGACGAAGAGCGGTGGGTTGTAGTGATGGTGATTGTGTGCCGTGGGTGGAAGATTCGTTATGTCAAATAAAGAACCAAAAGATGGGTGTTTGTCATATTTGACGGGTTTATGAACTTGTTAAAAATTTGATAAGCTTATAAACTTTTTTTGTATTTATGAGGCTACACAATTGAGCTTATAAAGTCGGTAAGCTCAATTGTATATGTTTAAAAGTCCAAAAATGAGTTTACGAGCCTATCAAAGTATCAATAAGTTTATAAGCCGTAAAATAAGCTTTACACAAACACCCAACAAGTTTAGATGATGCGACACTCAAATAAGAGTAAATGAATAGGTTTTGATGAGTATGACTATACGCTTAGTCAGCTGAGCTTGGTTGTGATAAAGGTGGCTAGGGGCTTGCTGCACACATGAACTAATACACGCAAAGGTCTGAATCTTTATGTCAACTGATAGTATACATAATTTATAGCCAAACTACGTTTTCATGTAAGAATTCATCAAGATACACAACAACACCAACTATGTATCTTTAATGAACACTTAAATTAGGAGCCCATGTACAACAACCAAACATTGCCTTCATTTAATTTAGGTGTTTCAAATTTGAACTTTCTTTGCTGCCAAAAAAATACTCGTATTAATGTTATGTTCAAAATAAAGCCACAATTCCAGTAAGCCTTACCTATTGTCTTTCTTTTACTATTACTCTTTGCAAGTAATCTAGAGGTGAAAAATCTACCTAATTGATTTTAAGCCAAACACATATTCATCTAAAGGCGAAAATAGACTCGATCTCTACATACTCAATAGTGTATATGAATCACTTGACATGTCATAGATAACAAGTCGATTGGGATCCCACATAAGAAATTCTTTTATTCAAAAACAAATAGCTCCAAGAAGTAAGATCTAAAGCTAAAGTAAACATCTTTACGACTATTGCAATTATATGAAATTTTAAAAGGTATATGTGTCTCAGAATGTGCCATCATATCTCTTTAACATCGAGGACGATTAGCATTTGGAATCCGAATATCCAATACAAATATCCATTTATAACGTACACGTACATAATGCAAAAAACGACAAACTTTGCTGTTCTCTCTAAAACTACCAATCTTAAAGATATCTACGATGATTTCACTGTAGCCAAATCCCTACACTTAGGTCTAGTGGTGCCGTGGTGGCGATATTGAGAGCATTGACATAGTATTTGTTAATAGTCTTTTTCTTTCTTTCAAACACGTTATATAGTGAAACAAAGTCTCAAACAAACAAATTTGCATATCATGTTTCATGGTTGATATACAAATACAAATAGAGGAATGTATTGTAGTCATAGCAGTCATAACACGTTGTATACAAGGGGTTCGCCATGTAATCCAAAGTTCACTATTTAATCGAGTCGTTTGTGTTGTATTAGTGTCCTAAAGTATTTGAGTTTCTAACTTAAATACTTAATCACACCAATACATGACCGACTATTCGATTAAATAGCGATTTTTTATTTTCCTTAAGGGGCATTAATGTTGGTATTAGAACAAAACTTCAATATTCTCTCTTTTGTTTACAACTAGCACGTATAGACATCGATTATAACCTTTTAAGGCTTTGCATGTATATCAAACCTATCATACATCTTTTCACTCTCGACTTCTTATGAAGGTTTGTCATTAAATTATGATAAAGGTATCATCCTTATTACTTTGTTCTCAGCCAAGAGATATAAGAAGTAACCGGTGACTTTTCCATCTCAGCGATTGAGATTACTACCACTCGGTGGTCCACAAATTTATGTTTTTTTTTTAATCTTTGTAACACATTTATTCTTAGCAACTCGATATACTAATTTTCTCACTTCATCACTAAATTTTCTACATAAACCACCTAATATATAAAAGCTAGGAGTACAAAGCATCAAAGCCTCCAAAATCGTTAAGCATGATCACAAGTAAGTCGTGTATCTACAAAAATTAATAGGAAAAAAATTAAAAATAAAATAAACAACAACAACAACAACAACAACAACAACAACAACAACAACAACACTATAAATTCCAACTTAAACCAGAAAAACCAATTATGTGTGATTGTGTTAACAAACATGAGTAAACATGAAGCTATCTAAAGACAAACAATAAGTTTAAGCTACAACACTTTCTTCTGGATGTGATGCTGTCATAACATAGATGTTCAGGTCATCTAGGAGATTGCTATCGAAAATGCTCCCACCATGACGACAAGCTTCCACATATGTGAGCATTAATTTATAAGAACCCTCTAAATGTTTTTTCTTCAAGACATTGATAAGGCCAGCAGCCAAAATCCTAGCAGTATTGGGAATAGCAAGATGGCCTGAACCTCCATGACCGGAAAAGAAAATAAAAATACGGTCCTTAGGCTTGCTGTCCACTAGCTTCCTGCTTCCGCCTTTGACTAACTCTTATCGCCAAAAAGAACAACATAGACATTAGATGGAGTGACGTGTATCCAATTATAGTCATTGGGGACTCTAGCAAACACATCGCGGCCTTGTGGATGGTTAATAAGGGTTCCAATTGTCACGATGATGGGCAATATGACCGTACATAAAGACGATGATGTTCTCATCTTTGAGCCCACCATTTTTTAGAAGTTGGTGGGCATGGAAGACATCTTTGTGAGAAAGAGGGATTAGTTCCCACGCGTAACACTGAGTCACGTATTGTTTATATAATGCAAACTAGGGGTGTTCATCAGTTCGGTTCTTGGGTTAATCAGTTTATTCGGATCGGATTGTTCGGTTAAAAAATTTTTTTTAGTCATAACCGAAAACTGAACCGAACCGAAAATATCTGTGACCGAACCGAACCGAGAACTGAACCGAAGTTTGGTTCGGGTTATGGGTCAAAAATGAAACCCGAATTTTGTACTTGAATTACACCATTTATATTTTTTAAAATTTAATTATATAGATATTTGGCGAAAAAAAAAAAAAAAAAAACCTATTACAAGCATAAAAAGTGTATTAAGATAAAATTTTAATTGTCTTTATATATATATATATATATATATATATATATATATATATATATATTATTTATTTATATAAATTCGATTTCGGTTCAGATAGCCAAAACCATATCCAAACCGAAAAGTTCAGTTTGGCTTTGACAAATTCGGTTCGGTTATAAGTTCGGTTTGGTTTTTTTGGGTTCGGTTTGGTTCGATTTTCAGTTTATTCGGTTTATTACCCGAACCATGAACAACCCTTGCAAACACATAACAAATGGGCCTAAACATGTGGGCCAATATAACAAATGTATCCTCTAACAAACTAACCATATTATGAAGGTAGTCTAATCCACGTTGATATAATCCTCGTTTTCCAATCATTTATTCTTAATAAAGTCTTTGACTGCATCCATAAGACAAAAATTGAAAAATGGAAGTACTGAAATCATGAAATGCAAGACAACACGTTGTTTAACAAAACAATAATATGACGAAAATCACCCTTTTCCAAATTCTAATTCACAAAGTAACCTTAGTGTTGTAGGCTTTGTATGTGTTCAAGAGAAATTGTTTTGTGTTATACTAAGAGACCAAAAAACATCAATGATTATAGGATAGGATATGTATGTTCCTAAATGATCAAATAATTGTTTTTATCACATCTTCAAACATCTAATCATCCATTTCATATAATGTGTTACATAGATATAGAATGTGTAATGTATGTTCTTTTGGGGGAGCAAATGAACTTATAGACAACGTTCTAGACTAAAAAGAACAAGTGCTTAACTATAGATTGTGTTACATACATATAGAATGTGTAATGTATGTTCTTTTGGGGGAGCAAGTGAACTTATAATGGTACATGCAGGAGATGTGTTTTTGGTGCATGCGGTTAAGTTGGTGGTTGAAACTTTGTTAATGTAGTGTAGTTGAGTTCATTAAATCCCTAGAAAGACAAGTCATTTTCTACTTGTGTTCAGCCTAGGTTTGTGTTTTATGTCATGTCCTTTAAGTCAACAACACGGTTTAGTGCTTTCGCGTATTTGAAAGCACACAGAAAATTAAAAGACTTGTTTTTTTCTAGATTTAATAAAACATGGCTATGTGGGCGTATTAAGAAAAGGGTATGTGGAAAACTAGAAGGGGGGGGGGGGGGGTTGAATAGTTTTACGTCTTTTTAATTTTTTACAAAAGATTGTTTGAAAGTTTTCTTTGTTTGAAAATTTTTAGATTCAATACTATGTGATATCAAGTCTTGCACAATATGAACAACAATATATATGTATGATAAAGCAATAATAATGCAAGTAAAGAAATAAATGAGAGATGGAAAGATCGAACCGCGAAACAAGAGATTTATAGTGGTTCGGCTACAAGGTCACCTTCCTTGCCCTACTCCACTCCCCGAGCACCTAACTCGAGAGTTTTCTTCACTATGTCAACAAGCTCCCTTATGGCGGAGAAAACCTTACATACCAATTTACGCACCACAACTTAGTCACAACTTGATCACAACTTCTACACAACTTCTTCACACCAATCTACTTCACACCTATCTACTTCACACTTATTTACTTCACATCAATCTACTTCACACCTATTTACTTCACACCAATCTTCTTCACACCTTTCTACTTCCTAACTCTTCTTCTTCACAACAAACTACTAACCTATCACACTACTTATATACCTAGCTAAACGATCTTCTATTAAATATTCACAACTAATTACACAAAGAGATAGAAACAATGGATGATGCTCTAACAACTTAGATGTGGAGATCACAACAAGTTGTAATACTTCTTGTCTTGAGGGATAGAAGTATTCTTCTCTTGCACTTGAAAGGATGATGTTTGGATCACTTTGAAACAAAGATTTATGAATGTATGATCAAAGGATTAAGAGAATGGAAATTGAGATCTAGAACAGAAAGTTTAGGAGTGCAAAAGGTGAGAAAAAATCCAGATTTAAGGTGGTATTTATAGGCAACAAATTCTGACAACTGGAGCGTACCGGTCCCCTTAAATCATGGCCGGCCCCCTTAAAATTAAGGGGACCGCCCCTTATAATTAAGGGGACCGCCCAGCTGTAACGGCCAGAATCTTTGTCTTTTAGTGGGGAAAGTTTATTTGGTGAAAAACTAACTGATTTTGGTTAAAAATTTGAATTCATATATTTAGTATGAATAAAACATTTTTCTTTATTACCAAAAGTGTTTTTCAAAAATATATAATATGTTTATAGAATTAAATAAACTTTGTAATAATTAATTAAATATCCCTTTGATCATAAATTGCACTAAACACTTTGTTTATTCATACCTTAAGTGATTTGGATGTAAAGAGAATGTTAATTACCAAATACTTGTTTATGTCATAAATTTTAGTTCATTGAGTTTATGTTTTGTAATAATTAAAACATAGAGGTATTGATAATATGTTAATAATGTTTTTAGGCATTATTTATGTCAACAATCTCCCTCTTTTTGATTATTACAAAACCTTAAACTCAATAGGTCTAAAATTTATTTTTAGACAAGTATTTTAGAGTTTACTATTCTCTTCTCCCCCTTTTTGTAAAATCAAAAAGGTTAAACCGAGTAAACTTCATTTGTGTTTATTTTATTGATTTGGTATATTGTTTCATATGTACTTACGAACTCTATTATAAATAAATGATAGCTATCAGTGAATTGTTTGCAATCTATCTTAAGCAAATACGTTTAAAGCGTTAACTTTATCTATTTGCTAATTGTCTAATTTTAAGCCTTTTTGCCTATAGCAACTTGTCAATCAGTAGACGTAGTAAAATTGGCAGGTTGGGCACTTGGGTAACAGCCTAATGGGTCAAAATGGGTAGTTATTATGTGCAGGTCAAGGGTTGAGTCTTTTGGGATAACTCTCCAACACTTTGTTATCGTTTATGGAAAATGATGACGCATTAGTTTCACAAAATGGAGTCATATTGGAGAATGAACCTCATTCACATGAAACTGTGGCGTGGATACGCTGTGATTTTAAGGATACAAGGATATGAATACCACGTATTGTACGTTTTATAACACATATTTTAAATTACGTGTTTCTTTTTGTATACTTTATAGTGAAAAAAAAAAAGAAACACGTCATTTAAAATGTTGTGTGTTAAGAATAGGTAATAAGTTAGGCTCCAACATAATCATATTACAATATGAAGGTGTACAGCGTAATTCTACACATTTACCTTAGGCTTATTATACATAAATGTAATATATATAATATGTATTAACCGCTACTTAATAAATTAATTGGACACTTTTTCAGCCTCTTTTTACGTGCCTTCTTTAGTCATAGTAAAATATGCCTTCTTTAGAAACCCGGGTTGTTTTGACCCGTTTTTTCAGCCGGAATCGGTCGAACCGGTTAACCCGGCCGGGTCGACCCGGGTTTCAAAACCTTGTCTAAAACTGCCCTTTGTTTACTTACCAACAAGACTTTGCAACATTGATTTATGGGTTGTACTCCAAACATTTTGTATCCATTTAAAAAAGCACACAAACATTCACTTTTCCTACCTTTATCTTTTAGTTCAGTTGTCTTTCTACTCTCTTTTCTAATTCAAACAGTTGTTCTATAAACCCTAATTAGATCTCACACAGTCACACTACTGCCTCTTTTTTCTAACACGACCGAGGTATGAGGTTTAATATAATAGTCCTAGATCTATCTATTTGTTATTTTTATGCCCAATATCTTGGTTTTTTTGTTATTGTTAGGTGTATTAGTATAGCCCTTGGTGTCGATATGTACCAAGTTTAGATTTCACACTTTTTTTAATTCAAATATGCCGATGTTTGTTTGCTTATGTATGTTTTTTAAAAGGGCTCTTAAACATGAACATTCGATTTTTCTAGTATTTAGTATGTTTGTTTGCCGGTAATTTCAAGTTAGCATATCATTTTACTACTAACTGTGTATGCTCATTAGTTATCTTTTACTACTTGTTGGAACTCACTAGATTTTTACTATTGCAAATTATAACTTCATTTATGTTTTTCATGTATCACACGACAGGTGGTGGCTGGAGGGGAAAATTAGTAGAGCAAGTACGTAGAGGCAAAAGTTCTCGTTGAGTTACCGTATCTAACTAACAATTTTATAAAAGGGGCAATGTCTGACAACATACCTTTTGATGTTCAAACACATATACTGCAAAGGCTTCCGGTCGTATCACTCGTTCGATTCCGATCTGTTTCGAAACAATGGAAGTCTCTTATCGATAGTACTAAATTCATCATCGATCACACCCGCATTAATCGCAATGTATCTCAGCGTCATTTACTTGTACGGCACAAGTTACATGCTCAGGACCCAGAATACACTTCCATTATCGATGACAATACTTTCCCTAACCAGAAATCTTCGGTAACCCTCCCGCCGCCTCTTAGTTTAATGAATTATAGCGGTTTAGAAAAGCTCAGTTCTGTTAACGGGTTGTTGTGTTTTGACGGTTTTAATAGAGAATTAAGAACATCTATGATTGTTCTTTGGAATCCTACCATTAGGAAAACTGTTGGTATTCCTATCCCGTCCAAGGATGAAAATGATGTTTTTGGTTTTGGATTTTGTCGGGATTCTAGTGATCCTAAGCTTGTTAAGATTAAAGGTGGTAATTGTACAATTTATAGGGGGGGAGTATCATATTGGGAGGTTGATGTTTTTACGTTAAGTTCACGTGTTTGGAAAACTGTATCTAAAGGCCGGCCTCCTGTTGACGCATTTCTTTTTAAGAAGAATCATGTTTGTATTGATGGCTTTATTTATTGGGCAGCTTGTTATGATAGTAGTAATAATCAAGGTTATAATTACCCTAATGTTATTATTTCTTTTGATTTGAAAAGTGAGGAGTTTGGTCGAGTGTATCTTCCGGATACGTTATTATATTCAGATTTGGCGGAGGTGAATGAGTCACTTGGGGTGCTCGATTATAATTATGATTCTGACTCTAACGAAAATTTTTGTCATGTTTGGATGATTGAGTTTGTTACTAAATCATTTGCTAAGATGTTCACTGTTAAGGTACCTGGTCAATCGTTGGATTGGGGAGTATTCTGGTTCAGGAAGAATGGTGATCTTATCGTAGAAGTAGAGGAGGATGGTATAAAGAAGTCCAGACTTGTAGTTTATGAACCCTTGTCAGGACGTATCAACGGTATTGGGATTAATGGAAAGTCTCTGAAGCAACGTGTGAGTTCGTACATGGAAACACTACTTTTACTTGATGAGACAAGTTGTATCATTCCTAGATGATGATGTTGGAAGGTATAACTATCAAAGTGGTTTAGATTGTGTTATCATTGAGATCAATGTTTTCAGTGTTATTAGTATGATGGTGAATCTCACATGTGAGAGTTATAAACGAATATTTGAGAGATGTAGTTTTCTTTATAAATTCTAAAGTCTGATTCTATTTTAATTCTTATCCCTTCTAAAAACTGGAACTTTGTGATTCCATCTTAATCCGTGTGTGATGTTATTTTTATTATGTTAATCTTGGTTAATCAAGTCTGAAATTTCTAATGAGTGCAAAGGGTTTAACATAATGTGTCGTTGTGTGAGCAAGCATTAACAAGATGATTGCAAATATTTGAAGGTGATATATATGACTTTGGAGCTCTGAACCAGTTTTTTTGGAATCTAATTCTTTTGGTTGACAAATATTGAATGTAGAAGCTATATGGTTTTATGATTCTGGATGCTGATATATGGTCTGGTGTTCCGTTTATACGCCTTAAGATATTTCTGCTGTTTTTATCCCCCTATATTATGAGTTTATGTTTTGTTACCGGAAGTTTTTCTGTGATAGTTTTGGTTCTTCTTTTAAGATGGAGTGTTTTTTGGTAAATCGTAATGGTGGAAAGAATGTTAAATTCAGTCTTAAAATGGGTAATTTTTTTTGTGCTGTTTTGGTTTTTTGGTAGAGTTGGGATGGGTTAAGGGGTTCGTTTGGCTGATGTATTTGGTGGGAAGTGGTTTTTTAATTCTTTTGACCTGTCAATTCGTTGGTGGCCTGGTTCAAGTGATAAAGGGTCGTCTGTTATGTTATTGTGTGGGCCCGAGTGGATGATCTCGTTCGATTATTTGTAGACCGGAACTAAGAAGGATGTGTGATGGATTTACCTATTCATGAAGCCTAGAGACATTTTGGGCTTTGGAGTTCTATGGTTTTGTTTTGTATAGGGCTGATCATCGGTCGAAGACCAGACCGAGCAAGACCGAGACCAAAATTTCCCAAAAACCAATACCGAGATCGAATATGTTCGGTCCGGTCCGGTTCAAGAAGGCAAAATGATCGGCTTTTAGACCGGACCGGACCGATACCGAAATAAGGAAAAACTCAAGACCGAGGCCGGACCGCTAGTCCTTCGATCCGGAACGGTCCGTTTGCTCAGCCTTAGTTTTGTAAACATTGTTTTTGTATTGGCACGTATAGGCTAGAACCAATGAACCAATTATAGTCACTCATTTTTATTTTTCACATTTTAAAAAAAAAACAACATATTTTGCAAACGGTAAATCTTCAAGCTACAAAAAAAAAATACCATCTCGACGAGAATTAAATCATCTTTCTATAGATATGCATTGTTATATATTTTTGACGAACTTTTTTTTTGAAGTTTTTTTTTTTTTTTTTTTTTTTAATTTTCCGCCCAGAAAAATCATATATGATTTTATTTTTACATATCACATATGATTCTTACGAATCATATATGATTTGTAAAAATCATATATGATTCGTAAAAATCATATATGATTTGATTTTAACATCACATATGATTTTTACAAATCATATATGATTTTTCTGTGCGGAAATTTTGAAAAAAAAACAATAAAAAAAAATAAAAGTTCATAAAAAAAAAAGTTGGTCGAAAGTATATAAGAATACATGTCTATAGAACGATAATTTAATTCACGTCACGATGGTATTTTTTTCACGTAACGATTTACGGTTTACGAGATATTTAATTTAAAAAAAAAAGTGAAAATTTATTTTTTTTTATTTTGATAAAAAAAAAAACGATTGACTAAGATTGATTCATTAGTTATATGATAAAAATTGGTTCTACACGGATCTTTTGGCTATATAGTTATGCCCTACCTATATAAGTCTTTTGTATTTTTGTGATTTATATTTGATTTAAGATCATTGAGGACCAAACTTTATTTACATACCAAGGGACTAATCTCCACCTTCCATTTTTATTTGATCTAATGGATGAGATTAATCCAACAATTTAAAAAACCCACTTTCATTTTTTTTTTTCAAATATTAATATCTTTCAAACCGTTAATCGTTAAGCGAAAAAAATATATTGTTACGACGAGCATTTAATTATCTTTCTATAAATAGGCACTTTGATATATTTTTGACAATTTTTTTTTTTTTCATTTTTTTCATGTTTTTTTTCGTGGCTGAAAAAATCACATGTGATATATAATATCATATGTGATCTTGCATATCACATGTGATATTAGTGTAATATCACATGTGATATGTAATACTATAATATGATTGACAATATTATACTGGGGGACATGACGGTGTATCGGGTCTCGAGAGACCCGATTCCCATGATGAACCAAAATGTGATCCACTCACAAATGTGATTTACTGACGAATGTGATCCACTGACGAATGTGATCCACTGACAAATGTGATCCACTGACAAGTATGATCCACTGACGAACGTGATCAATTGGCGAATGTGATCCACTAACGATATGATCCACTGACGAGTGTGATCCACTGAAGAACCAAAGTACACTGATGATTCAAAAGGACGATACCAAGTGATGAACCAAAAGGACGAACCAAAAGGGTTGTCACTAGCTGACAAGCACCAACGTCATTATAAAAAGGACGTCCTATCTATTGGGCTGTACGGACAGGCCCATCAAGCCTATGCTTAATTCTTGGAATAAGTAAGTAGTATAAATAGCCCAAACTATTCACAGTTGATGGCAAGATTTCGTGGAGAGCAGTTACTCCGAACCAAACTAGCACTTATACTTTATATTTCATACTTCAATCATATCACCCGTACTCATTCTCACATTGGAGCTGGGTCTCGGACTAAACACCCGGGGTGAGGCTAACGTGTGTTACTTGTCTTATCACAGCTTAAGACTTAGCAGGAGATACGAAGTTACTCGAGGTTCAGAGCACGTCAGTAGATCCGAACGCCCTTGAGGACCCGGACTTCTTCTCCATATCTTAGGTGCGGATTATTGCATCTATAGTACTGTTCGGGAAGGCTTATTGGAGCTTCTTATAGGGGTTGTTTGGGTTGTATAAACAGTTTTCCATTTTTCTAAAAGTGTAATCAGCTATCATTATATAACCATATGATTCACTGTATTACCCTTTTGTGTGAATTACAAGTTACTAAACATTTTTAGCTCCGAAAAATATTAAAATTTTAGGTGGAACATAATGACCAGCAATACATTTACCCTATCCCCTTCACCATGTATTATCGCAGTTGGTTATTGTAACACCCCCAAAATTTGGTACAGCGGAAGACTCAACAAGCTTTCGGGGTGCTATGGGGATTGGTATCCAACACAAGACGTAAAAGAACGAGATAAAGTAAACATGAGAAAAACACAACCAACCGGGGTTTTAAAGTTTACATTTATCCCAAATTCACTCAGAGTCAGGCCTAAAAGAAATAAACGTAGGTCCACAATTAAATATCAGAGCTTTAGAAAATAGATCCATAAACCAGGTACCATAGCCAAGCCTTCCAATCCATGCATCCAAATCATCACTTAATTACCTGAGAAAACGTGCTAAAAGTCAGCTTTCGCTGATGAGATCATAGGTTTAAATTCATAACTCAATATAGTGGACATATACGCAAAACGCTTGCTAGCTAGACTAGGGATTCACTAAAAACCTACGGATACCCTCCGCTCCAACATAATACATGGATACCTTCCGTAATAAACCTGCGGATACCCTCCGCCACAACATAGATACTCGGGTACCCCCCGCAATATCATAAATACTCGGATAACCTCCGAAGTATTAATAACCTATAGGTGCACACTATAGTATCTAAATAAGCCAACCATAACTAGTTCACACGAAACTATGTGACTAAAGTTGACAATTCATCCTAGTCCATACGCATAGCAAGTTTTGAAAAATAAAAGCGATAATAGTCCACATAAAATAATTTGCACGTTTCTCACCCCATATATTGAAAACAAAGTTCAAGAGTAAAAAGTGGGGCTATGACTCACCTCAAGTCTAGAAATCAACAAGAAGAAATCGGTAGAAGTAAGACGTATAGTAACTCAAAAGACGGCAACTACGGACTCGGCACGACCTAACAATATCAACTCGTTCAAAAATCATTTCCTCAAAATCGAATATTCCCAAACCTGAACGTATTCCATTTTACTTTCCGAAAATCCATTTCTCGTATTATCTCGTATTAGTTTGGAGTTTGACGTTTGGTATCCATACGGGTGGTGGGTCGACACAACTCAAACCAAGAAGTCACAATAAAAAGGATAATAAAATAATCTATAGGTCTAATATTAGTCCAATATATTATTTAAATAAATCATCGAAGTTTATCAAATCCGTCGATTTGGTAATCCCCCACATTTATTTACTTAATATACCATTCTAAGATTATACCTGAATCCTAGGTCACACATTGCACATAAAGTACTATATGGTATATATCAAAGTTTAATAAATTCACTAATTATTCCGTTAAGCTTACCAAATTCGTCAATTTGGCAACCTCACGAGATACTTAGTAATTCATTAATCTTGTACGCATACCACAACCTATGGGCGTCGTAGGATACGATGCCCATTAATACACTCAATTTAAATAACTAAATAGCTCTTATTTAACCCGTCGATTAAATAAGTTACGTAGTTATCGAAAGTGAATGTATTAATCGTCATATATCCGTGACAACACAACGTCACAAATAATAATCCACTTGGACTCGAGTGACCACGACCCCTTATAACTCGATAGTTTTCCTCGTTTATAAAAAAAATGTTATTTTATTTAATATTTATTCAACGTCAAGATCTCATCGTTATTTATAGTGTTTAATTATAATAACGCTCCCAATATTATTACACTACTTTCATAGTATAATACTTATCGTCACGTTATTGTTATAATATTACTCGTGATCTTTTTATTTTTAATATACGCATTTATATATTTATATATACGTTATTCACGTCTATATATTTATATAAACGTTTATATTACCAATAATATTATTACGAGTTTTATTATTTGAGTTTGATTATAAATATTTATCGAGTCATACGAAATGGTCACATGTCCGAGTCATCACTCTCGGCTCATTGTCCAAGTCCAACATAAAAATAACCAAGTCATAATCAATCAATCCAACTCCGTCCAAACAATACCCATATCACGTGCTATAACAATAGGGTCCGACTACGGCACCCGACTAACCTATCTCCGTCATTCTAGTTGACCGTCTCACAATCGGTCCCCAATACCACTTTTCGTCAACACAACTCCAAAATATACCACGAGTCCATATAACTCGTCATTCACTTCAACATAATATTAGTAACCATACTAATATTCGCCAAAAACATAAACCATCAAATATATACGCGACACATATCAAAATACAAATTTCACGGGTCGACCTACCAAGTCAAGCCCGAGTCAAAGCTTCACCACAACTCGTGTGGGTCCCACCCGAGACCTCTATGGTCTCGGCTAGCTCTTAAGAGCTCGAACCAAAATCCAACCGACCCATATGGGTCGTCGGCCTCAAAACAACCAACGAAAAAAAGAAGTTCCAATCATCCCACGTTATCCAAAAAATCAAAATATCAACCCAAACATCCACAAATCAAATACAAGGGCCAAATAATCATCAAGACCAAGATTACTCCAACAAGAACACAAGCCGAGAGCATTGGCTCTCGGTCGTGCCTCGACCCAATCGACCAAATCAAAAACCCGGATACCAAACGCATTAATATTATCAAAACAATATTTCCCATTTGTTAATCTTCGAACCCAACAAGAATATAGCTCGTGTAGCCACGGATCTAAGCTAAATCGAGGCACACGACATAGAAACCGTGGCCACTCACCTCCAAACGATTCCAAATAAATTTTTCTTCAAAAACCCAACAATGAAATGACGGAAATAGTGGTGTTTAGGTGGCGGTGGTGGTTAAAAACAAGGGTTATGATGTTGGTGAGGCGCGTGGTGCACACCAATAGATAGATCGGAAGATGGTGGTGTTTGTTTTGTTGTGAGGGTGGCGGTGCGACGACGGTGGCCGGCCAAAGAGGGCGGCGGCTAGGGGTTGTAGAGAGAGAGAGAGATGAGAGATGGAGGAGTATATTATTTTGGTTGTGTTTGTGTGGTGTGAGAAGCAAAAACCACAAGGACGATTTTTGTAGTCTTACTCTTTTTTATTATTATATTTTTTTCTTTTCTTTTACTTAAACAATAATAATAATAGTAATAGTTTGATAATAATAAAGGTATTATTAACCTTTAAGGTTAAGGCGGCTATGTGTAGAATACACGGACCAAAACCCGTAACTCGTTTCAAATCATTTAGTATCTCACGAGACGTTCCATAAATAAATATATATATAGTCGAATCCGTAAACTCAAGACATAAAATTTTAGTTAGGTTATCCTAGTGCCGGAGTCAACGTAGTACAAAATGAGAATTTCAAAATAAATCACCACATATGTTTCCATATCGAATCATTGAAATAAATCTTCAAATCTCATAAAGATTTTAAAATATAATCAACCATAATATAGGTTTTACAAGTTCGTTACGAATAAAATTTCAAATATAAATTTATAAACGAACTTTAACGTAATGTGGGTTTTCAAAATGGCTCCCTATTTTGCCAGTTGTCACAGTTATCTTATTCTGAGTATTTAGCATCACATAATTACGTCTAAAACATACATGATGCATCTAAGTTATTCGATTAAAATAAGTAATAGTTGTTTTTAGGCGGGGTTTGGAATTGCATTTTATAAGTTATTATGTTCGTAGCAGTTTAGCAAGATACAAAGACTACAACTTTGAAAAACCATCAAGGTTCTATACGTCTGTGTTTTTAGGGAGTGTTTTCGTATTGCGTTTTATATGTCTGTGTATGTTCGTAGTTTTTAATTTTTCTAATCGTAACAGTATAGCAAGATACATAGACTAAATCAACAAGCTGCTAACGCAGTTGGCCACCAGCTACCTTAGAAGTCTGGGCCCAACCATGTGATGTCTTGATCCAACAAAGGACGCGAGTTCGAATCCGTTCCGCAGCATGGTTGGGTATTGGGTGGAGGTATTTCACATGCATCAAACCTTTGCTGGGTAGGGTTGATGGGTACCATTATGGTATACAGGGTTGAGGTGTCTCTGCCAATCTACACTTTTGATCCGAGATACATAGACTAAATCTTTAAAGAACCATTACAGTTCCATAAAACCGGGTGTGCTGCAATCATCTAACGAAAAAATATTTTGAAAAGGCAATGGAAAAGTCACTTGCAAAAGAAATGGTTGTCATTGTAGGACGTCCTACTAAGTTGCAATATTATCTCTTATTTAATCTTTTCTATTTGACCATTTAGGATTACAAAAGCTTGATGGTTTTTCTTCACAAGATTACACCTTTTTCTCTTCAATATGCGCAAATTCATACTTTGGACTTTATTGGGTGTCTGGATATCGATTTTCCCCGGCTAAAAAGAATTTTGATCTATGTTTTATATAGTTAAAGGATAGCAGCAGAGTAACGAGGTTTTATTTGTTTTTTAAAGATGATAGTTTTTGGCAGTGCTAATGGGTGTTTAAGATTATGTGCTAATGAGTAGTAATTCTTTTTAAGTTTTTATTGTTGGGAAACAAGAGATGGCAATGTGTCTTGATTATGATGGGCTTTTGAAGCGTTGGTCTTTTTAGTGATATTATTGGCTTAATGTTGTACATCAGTAGTGAAGTAGACACACTGGATTTGGAGCATGAACTTTGGCTTAAAATTGGACTAATGATCAGTTTTGTGTGATTGGTTTCTGAAATATAGGTATGTATAAAGATGAGCATAGAATTATAGTTATATGGTTTTATGTACATGAGCAGAGAATTGTGTTAATGGTCACAACAGTTGGTGTCTTACCATATTTGTTTTTCATACAAGTTTTATATTTTTTGTTTAATTCATCTATTATAAATGGGATAATGATTTCTAAATGTATCCAACTTGCCACGTTTTACTATATCATGTATGGAACTTTTAATTTTGCTATCTTGGGGTCTAAAGTGCCTAATCTTTGCTAACTTATGTACTCATCCGACATGGCAAAGAGATTAGCTGAGTTGGCTAGGGGGACCTTGTTGACCCCGTTTGTTTCTTTAAAAATACCGTTATGTTGACCCGTTTTCCGTTATATTACATTTTTTTATAATAAAAACATTTTATTACTTTACCAAATCCACACACACGATCACACACTTACTTTACCAAATCCACCAAACCCTAACCAACGACTAATGCTTTAATCAACGATTGTTTTATGTCTTCTGATTCGTCTCTAAGGTATGTAAACTTACTCTAACAATTAGTTAATTTGATTGATTTACCAATTTCAAGAAACCCTAAATACTGTTATGATTAATTGTTTTACTAACCCTAATTTGATTTTGTGGCTTTGCCAGAATGATTCCTGGACCCAATGGTATTGAGTTAGATGTATGGAATGACGGCATTTTCAAGGAAGACCCTTTAAGGTATGAGGATGGAGTTATTTTGCACGCGTTTATTGCTAGGCTTTCACTTAAGGAACTGACAGAACATGTCAAAAGGTATACTGAGTGTGCACATATATTTGGTCTTTACTATAAAATGCCACATAGTGAGTTGGACAAGGGTTTAGTGAAATTAGATTGTGATTGGGAATGCAATAGGATGTATGATCTATCCAGGTTGTTTGGGAAATTAGAAGTGTATGTAGACCATACCAACATTGACTTTACCAAGTACTTAGCTATGCCTGACCCTGGTACACCTACCTCTGAGTATAGAGCAGTTGACAAGAAAAGATATTGTAATGAATTTAGTGAAGAAGAAATGGTGTGTTGGGCTGAGCAAGAGGCTGAACAAGATGTAGGCATTGTTAGTGCTAGTAATAAGGTTACTGGTATGTCAAGTCAAAGTGATAAGGGTAAGGGTTTGGCCAGTGTTTGTGATAAGGGTAAGGCAATTGCTAGTTGTGATACTGATATAGCTGTGGCAACAACAAATGCATCTACAATTGCTAGTGATTCTGATGATAGTGATTATGTGGATAATGGTATGCTAGAAGATAGTGACAGTGATGATAGTGATTATGTGGATAATGGTATGCTAGAAGATAGTGACATGTTAAGCATGAGAAACACAATTGCAAAAGTATATACCATTCAAAATTGCAAAATTTTCATTGCATTTGAAAACTTTGACTTTGTACAGTCAAAGTAAAACATAATCCTAATGGATACATTACAACAACTGTAACCTAAACTTGCTAGTCTTAAAGAACCTAAATCAACTTCCCAATTTCATTCCAAGTACAAGACAGAAAATTATTATAATCCCAATCAAGATGAGAAACAACCTATCATACAATTGCAATTTTGACTTGGTGCAGGTCAACTCATGAACCAATTGATTCTTCTCCATTGTTAGAACATCAATGTCCTCTTGCATTTCATTCCTTTGCAGCCCTCTTTTGACCTTTTGATGCTCTTCAAACAACAACTCCCTATAATAATCACTAGGTAGATCATCATCAAAAAATTCATAGAACCCACACTTTTGTGTCTTGTCCTGAAATTATAACCAAAAATTTTCATCAACATTTATTACCAACACTTTGTCCAGGATTGGGTTAACAAATAACAAACAAAAATACATGATTGCCTGTTAAAATTGAATCGTGACTTACAAACTTGGGACAAGTAATAAATCGTTTCCCAGGATTCTCCTTTGTCCATGCCGTTTTGACAGTCATAGCAAGTCCACATCCACAATGAGTTGCAACGTACCTGTGTGTCACTCTTTTGGTTCCTGGAGCGTAACAAGCCATATTCGATTTGTGTTTGTGTCTCTGATTTGATTTAATCGTAATTTAATGATCAATGTTTGTGATTCGTGTTTGTGTATGTGATTTGTGTGCGTGTTTGTGATTTGTGTTTGTGATTCGTGTTTCTGATTCAATTGTTAGGGTTTGGGGTTATATTGGGGGGAAATAAAAACGTTAGGGAAAAAGACAAAAGGCTTTGCCAAGCTGGAAGCAGACGTGGATGCCAACATGGCAAGTTACAACGGCAAATCTCTTAATCACCCCGTTAGTACATAAGTTAGCAAAGATTAGGCACTTTAGACCCCAAGATAGCAAAATTAAAAGTTTCATACATGATATAGTAAAACGTGGCAAGTTGGATACATTTAGAAATCATTATCCCATTATAAATTTAGTGGATCTAATTTCATACTATATGTATCTTTTTTACATGCGATAAACATCATCAGTTTACTATTTTATATTTTAACAATACGTATTCAGTGCTTTCCATTCTCTATTATCTTAATGTGTTTGGTTTTGGTTTTGGTGATTTATACCCCATAGTGCAATAATGGCACCTTATTGTTTACGAGGCTATACAAGTTCAAGTGTATATGTTTAAGAGTCCAAAAATGAGTTTAAGGGCCTATCAAAGTTTCAGTAAATTTATAAGCCGTAAAATTAGCTTTACACAAACACCTAACAGGTTTCAATAACAGTAAATGCATAAGTTTTGATGAGAAACGACTACACTTAGTTAGCTGAGCAAGAATCAATACACGCAAAGGTCATATGTCAGTCAATAGTATACCGAATTTATGACCAACTTTTTTTTCATGTAAAAAGAAGTCATCAACACAACAACACACCAGCTATGTATATTTAATGGACACTTTAAATTCGGAGCCCATGTACAACAACCAAACATAGCGTTAACTTAATTTTAGGTGTTTCAAATTTGATTTTCTTTAGCTGCCAAAGTATATTTGAAAAAACTCTAGAGAAGGTTTTAAGACAACCAAAACAATGAAATGAAGCTATTACTATAAAAGATCCTATGGTGGGTTGAATTAATGAGAATAGTAATCGATCCTAGAGGCGAAAAATGTACCTAGCTAGAGGATATTAAGCCAAACACACTAAATATCTAGAGGCGAAACTAGACTCGATATCTACATACTCACTATCATGTGTACTAATATCACTCAAATCTAACATAACGTTTACGAGTGTATATGAATCACTTGACGAGTCATTGATAACAAGTCGATTGGATCTCACATAAGAAATTCTTCGTTATTAAAAAACACATAGCCCCAAGAAACAAGATCCAAAGTTAATGTAAATAAAAATCTTTTCAACCATACATATTTTTCATTCATCACTCAAAGGTCGGATGTATCATTATTGATACTAGATCTTGTTCCATAAGACCATAAACAAAGGCATCCATCTATTAATCCTAGACGATTACTGTGATTATATGAACTTTAAAAAGGTAGACGTATCTCAGAAAGCACCATCTCTTAAACATCGAGAGCGAGTAGCATCTTCTCTTTACGTGGAATCCGATAAAAAGATCCATTTATAAACGCATGTGTAATGTAAAAAATGACTAAGCTTGCTTTTCTCTTATAAACCTAACAATCTTTAAGACATCTACATTTTCACCGTAGCCAAACCCATACACACAGGTCGTGTGGTTGCGATATTGAGAGCCTTGACTTAGTATTTGTTAATATTTTTTTTCCTGTTCAAACACGTCGTATAGCAAAACAAAATTTCATACAAACAAATTTACGTATCATGTTTCATGGTCGATATACAAATAGAGGAATGCATTGTAGTCATAGCAGTCATAACATCTGATTTAGTGCCTTTCTAAAAAAAAAAATAACATCTGATTTAGTATTAAACTTAAATATACAGGTATCTCCACAAGATTTCAAAATACATTTGTGAGAAGAGAGAGTGATAGATGGTTGCAAGAAATAGCTGAAATATGTTCAACCTGCTATACATAATTCTAGAAGGCGTTTGCCACATAATGCGAAGATAGCTATTTATTCGAGTGGTCTGTCATGTATCAGTGTCCTAAAGTATTTGAGTTTCTAGCTTACATATTTTAGCACACCAATACATGACAGATCACTCGATTAAATAGCGATATTTGATTTTTCTTTAAGGGTCGTTGTTGTTCCGTGCATCGTCGTGATATTAGAACAAAACATTCATATGCTCTCTTTTGTTTACATATCCCACGTATATTCTTCGATTATAACCTTCTCGACTTTTTAAGGCTTTGCAAATCGAGTCTATCATACATCTTTTCACCTCGTATTCTTCTCAAAGTTCGTCGTTAAGTTATCAGACTCTAGTCTATCATGTAGTAAGAAATAAAACATACACGCCCATCCGCAGAGATATGTGTTATCTCGTATTCGGTGTCATGGACAAACGGACACTGCAATAAAGAAACTACTTGATTAACAAAAGAAAACCAGAATAAACTACTTGATTAACCTACAAAAACACGATAGCTGATAGAAACATGATTACATACATCACAATATGCCCACTAAAAAGGAATACTTTGTGCCCGTAAGTCTTGTTTTAACCTGTATAACAAAGAGCACCACACACAAGTCACTTTACAAGCAACCTCATAATTTCATGAATGTAACTTCAAAAGTTCAAATAGTATCTATACTACAGTATTAAAAGAATTTGGTAGCCACCAACCAAGGCAAAAGAATTTGGTATATTTTAGTCTTTTTATTACATTAGGGTTAATTGGTTAGTGAGTTTTAAAGAGAATGAGAGATGTAAAAACTAACCATATTATGAAGGTAGTCTAATCCACACGTTGACATAATCCTTATTTTCCAATCATTCATTCTTAACAAAGCCTTGGATTGCATCCATAAGACAAAATTCTGAAATCGTTGACAATACCTTAACCGAGAGTAAACTGAGATTAAACCTAACCTTTATGTAGTAGGTTTTCTATGTGTTCAAGAGAAATTGTTGTGTGTTATACTGAAAGACCAAAAAACATCATAAGCATTTTATAAAGGAAATAGGGGGTGGCAATGGCAAGGTCATAGAGGTTAGGCATCCCATGCCGATCGGCATCCACCATTGCCACTCGAACGGCATCATCGAAAAGTCATGGGGGAGGACCATGGATTGCCGATTCGGCATGCACATATACCCACAAAAGTGGAAGTTGGGCATTTAATACATTGAGTTAAATTTGGAAGTTGGGCATTTAATACATCAACCAACAAATTTGCATTACCATTGCCACTAAAAATTGAAAGAAAGTCATGATGAATTATAAATTGTGTTGTTAGCATTTGATTGGTTAAACTTGTCTTGGTCACTTTTTTTTTGCATCACGATTGCCACCCCTAAGGTATGGAAAAAGTAGGGTTATTTAATGAGAATTTTTAAGAAGTACACAAGTTGGATGTGTGTCATAAATGTTTAAAAAAAAAGAAAAGGAAAGTATGTATCATAAAGTCTTTTGACATAAATATTTGCGTGTATCTTTCACACAAGCAATCAAAACATCGGGCCACACAAAGATGCATAAGTTAAAATTTTATATAGAATGGTAAACGTGAAAAATAATCTGTGTTTGCTTAAGTTTATTCAACTGCTTATCATTTTCAGTTTAAAAGTCCAAAAATGAGTTTACGAGGTCAAGTTTCAATAAATTTATAAGCCGGAAAATAAGCTTTAATTTACACAAACACCCAACAAGTTTAGATAGAAAGAATTGAAGAGTTTGTAGGTGATAGATATTCGGCTAAAGTTTTATGATTGGTTTGTATGTGGACATAAATATTTGGTGGATCAGTTGAGAATAATGATTCTTGAAATGACATAAAAAGACACGCAATATTTTTGATAATATGTTTAATATCATGCACCTTAATTGAAATATTAACATTATAATCTATAAATCAGTAGTTAAGTTGAGCACCATCGATCTGGTTAGACACCTTGGAATTGAAATAGCTAGGGATTGCGAAGAGGGTGTGAGTGCTAAGCGAGTGATAGTAAGTGGATGATGTGACGCTTAAATAACAGTGAATGAATAGGTTTTGATGAGTAATGACTACGGACACTTAGTTAGCTTAGCTAGGTTGTGATAAAGGTTATGCGCGAACCAATATTGGCAAATAAAATTGAAAGTATATGATAAGATTTGAATTCGATTCAAACTCGACTCAAAAAGCTCGATACATTTATATGAGTAGTGTATTTACATATAATTCCCTTGAAATATACATAATATATATAAAGAACATATATATCACATAAAAGCTCGATATAACTTGAATCGAGCCTATATAAACTTGGTGGATCAGTTGAGAATAATGATTCTTGAAATGACATAAAAAGACACGCATTTTTGATAATATGTTTAATATCATGCTCCTTAATTGAAATATTAACATTATAATCTATAAATCAGTAGTTAAGTTGAGCACCATCGATCTGGTTAGACACCTTGGAAATAGCTAGGGATTGCGAAGAGGGTGTGAGTGCTAAGCGAGTGATAGTAAGTGGATGATGTGACGCTTAAATAACAGTAAATGAATAGGTTTTGATGAGTAATGACTACGGACACTTAGTTAGCTTAGCTAGGTTGAGATAAAGGTTATGCGCGAACCAATATTGGCAAATAAAATTGAAAGTATATGATAAGATTTGAATTCGATTCAAACTCGACTCAAAAAGCTTGATACATTTATATGAGTAGTGTATTTACATATAATTCCCTTGAAATATACATAATATATATAAAGAACATATATATCACATAAAAGCTCGATATAACTTGAATCGAGCCTATATAAACTCGAGGTCGATAATTCGTTAAACATTTCAGGCTTATTTTTTGGGCTCAAGCTTGAGCTCAAGGCTCGATAAAGCGGCTTGTACGAGATCGAGTCAAGTTCAAGCTCGAGTTACACGATAAAAACTCGACCCGTTTACACCCTAGGTACATTAAGCCAACATCTTTGACTCCTTTGCTATGAGCTATACATCATTCAATGTAATCAATATTTACTTTTGATGAACAAAAAAAAATAAAAAATAAGACAAGATTTTATGTTAATATGTTTGTAAAGAGGCCTGCTGCATGCATGAACCAATACACGCAAAGATCTGAATCTTTCATCTCGATTAATAGCTTATCGAGCTCATGGCCAGCTACTTGTTCATGAAGAGGGTAAAAAGATGTCATCAAAATACACGACACAACCCACCATGTTTCTTTAATGGACACTTAAATTAGTAATACTTGTTAGTGACGTTTTAATAAGATAATAAAGTGAGCTCTCTATCAATTTTGATAGACTGATCACTGATGCAATACGTAATATTTAAACAATTTTAATAAGATAATAAAGTCTGACATTTTATATACAAAATTCACTAGTTTGTTTGAAAAATGGTTCATTTTTCTAGGACAAGATGAAGAATGAATGGTGAGTGAGGGTAGATAAGAAAAGTACATCTTAATAAATAGGCAGGTAACGGTAACATATTCATGTTTTATTTATTTTTTATTTATTTTTTAGTTTTTATTTTTTATCTATATATATTGAGTCGCGCAAAACGGGGTGGAGAGCAACAAAAATTGCACGCCATGAATTTTTATTAATACAGTAGAAACTCGATAAATTAATACTCGATTATTTAATAAACTCTCTAAAATAATATTTTTTTCCGGTCCCGACTCGGGGATAAGGTGCTAAATTAATAATTCGCTAAAATTATAAGATAATACATTTTTGATAATTTCTTTAGACCCCATATAAAATATAAATTAATAATTCCTTATATATAGCATATTACATGAATGATTTATGAAGGTTTCTTGAAAAATGACTCAATTGTCTTTTGTTTTTTGTTGAAATCAATTTCCCTTTGAATCTCGTCTCTAATTTTCCTTAGCATGGTAAGAACTTATGGTGTTGTTTTCTCATAGCTCAACAAGAAATTGTTCAATGTGATTGCCGCTTTAATAGCTTCATTTCGCGAAGGGGGCTCCATTGTAGAACTTTCATCATCTTCTTCATCGATATCATCTTTATTAATTCGAATAACGCTTTCAATAATTTCTTCATCAGTCAACAACTGTGCAATCACATAAAGTGATACAGAAAATATTTTTAATGTCCATAAAGTGATACATTGAACACAAGAAGCATAATAAGGTGGGAGATTGAAGATTTCTTTCAAATTGGGCCGTTCATTTGATATACATGCATTGTATACAATAATTAAGTAGAAGCTTGAAAGGTATTTGTAAACTAAGTATTCTACTATAAATTAATAAAATATTGATTAATATATAAATTAATAATTATTAATTTATCGATTAATTAATAACTCTTTTAATTAATAAATTTTGGTGGTCCCAAGTGTATTATATTATAGAGTTTCTACTGTATGACTTGGACCACATGGAAAGTAAATACACAAGGAGAGCAAACAAAATTTGCACTCTTAGTAGATTTTGGTAATTGGTAAAAAAAAAAGTATCGTGTTTGATTAGTTGGTTTAAAGAAGGTAGATTTTGGTAACAAGTTTTTGTTTTTTTTCCTACATTTAATAAAACATGGCTATATTAACCAAAAGGGTCAAGAATTTCGAACAAGTACTCCACTTGTTATTTGTGTTGTTCAGATTTTTGAGTTGAGTGGTGGTTATCGACGAAGAGCGGTGGGTTGTAGTGGTGGTAATTTGTTATGTCAAAGAAAGAACCAGAAGATGGGTGTTTGTCATATTTGACGGGTTTATGATATGAGACTATACACTTGAGCTTATAAAATCCTTAAGTTTAAGTGTATATGTTTAAAAGTCCAAAAACAAGTTTATGATTATATGTTGAAACCCTAACTGGTTTTCAGTTAGAGTTTTCTTACTTTTGTGATCGTTAATCTGGTAGTTTACTTTTGTGATCGCTGATGGGAATGTATCACAACCGACTGAGCTGACTGGCTTTGAGAGTAATGCTACTATGGATTCAACTTCTACAAGTAATATTACTCCTTTGAATTATGAGGTTACTGGTGGTGATACTCTTGTGTCTACTGGTCAAGATAGTTCTCATGCTTATGTCGTTGAACCTGTTTTGGTTGGTGGTGCTCGTAATAGTTCAGTTGATGTTAATTCTTCTGTTGGTGCTGATTTTATGAACCCTCAAGGTGGCGAGGGAGTTGTTGAATCTTCACAAGTTAACGTCAATAATAATCAACCTGCGGCTACTACGTTTAGGGAGTCAGCAACTGTTGGTGGTAGTAAGGATGCAGGAGGTTCTATCCCACGTCTAACCTTGGACCTGCTGCTACGAAGCAAGTGGAACCGATTTCACTTGCAACGCCTACTACTAATGGTATTGATAAGGTTGTCTTGGATGCTTGTAAAGACTTTGATACTGTAATGCATGCTATCCAATTAAAGAATGTTGTGAATGCTTTGAAACAGCTTACTACAACGTATGCGGGTGCTACTTCTAATGAACCTAAGAAACACACCTCTAACTTTTGTAGGCTGGAGCGTAGCAAGAAAACAAATGGTATGGATCTTATGGTCCCTATGAAAGTGGTTGAAGAGGTGAACACTAGGTATGAGAATACTCTCTATGGTTATTTCCTTGGTAAACGCGTTGCTTTTCCTATTGTTGATTATGATGTACGCAATGTGTGGGCTAAGTATGGTATTCAGAAGGTTATGAAGAATGCCAAGGGGTTCTTTTTCTTTAATTAAGTTTAATTCGAAGAAAGGTGTTGAGGATGTCCTTGAAAATGGTCCGTGGTTTATTAGAAATGTCCCTATTTTTCTTAAACCATGGACCTTGAACACCAAGTTACTTAAAGAGGATTTGACCAACATTCTGGTGTAGGTCAAATTCCATGATGTTCCTCTTGCTATATTTTTTATGACGGTCTTAGTCTTCTTGCTACATTGATTGGTACGCCGAGAATGTTAGATGCTTATACTAGTCAAATGTGCAAGGAATCATGGGGCCGAAGTAGTTTTTCTAGGTGCTTGATTAAAGTTAAGGCGGATGAGGTGCTTCTAGAAAGCCTCACTGTTGAAATACCCTTACTTGATGGGTCGGGTTCGACCATTGAGAAGATTCGGGTTGAATACGAGTGGAAACCACCTCGATGCGATATGTGTAAGATTTTTGGTCATACTCTGGTTGATTGTCCTAAATCTGTAC
Organism: Artemisia argyi; assembly: GCA_030686995.1. Classification (NCBI taxonomy): domain Eukaryota; kingdom Viridiplantae; phylum Streptophyta; class Magnoliopsida; order Asterales; family Asteraceae; genus Artemisia; species Artemisia argyi. The sequence goes on from CM060684.1 coordinate 11,145,640, forward strand.
CACCTAATACTCAGCCCATACAGAGTGTTAATGATGGGTTTCAAATGGTTAATCACAAGAATAAGGGTAAGAATGGTGGTCAAAATGTTTCGGGTAAAGGTGGAGTTACTAAACTTTTGTTGGGTAAGAAGTTTCGTTATCAACCCAAAGCGCCTCCTCCGGAACCAAAAAAAAGCGGATGTCACTAAGAAGAAGGTCACTGATGTGGCTAGTACGAGTGGTGTGAAGATTGCTACATCAAACCAGTTTGATACCCTTCATATGGATGATACTGATGACTTTGGTATTCCTACCAGTGAAGTGACTAAGGATGTGAATTCTGGTATTACAAAGGAAGCTAAGGAGGACGGGTCTCAAAAGAGTAGTAATGCATCACAAGAACCGCTTGTGAGTGATTCAATAGAAGCTAACGAGGTTGGTCCTATTCCTATTATTGAGAAAATCGGGGAGCTTGAAAAGCTACTTATTGATAGGAAAGCTACTCTCGTGGATGATGATGGTCATCCTATTAAAAAGGTTGATTATCTGGCTCTGTCTACTTCTTCTACTAAGAGGGTTAACCCATTCTCTAAGATGGGAGAGATTATTGATTCTGAGATTGATGAAGAGGACGTTGTGAACACTTTTGATGAGTCAATGAACCTATTCGGTGGTGGTCATGATCGTGAAGATGAGTATGATAACTATGATTATGATAACTATGCGGATCAGGTCTATGATCTACCATGGAATTTAGATGCTTTTAATGACATGTATGGTATCAAGCTCCAAGGCCTTGGTACGAAGTAATTTTGTTTTGCATAGGAGTCTAATGCTATCTTTTGAGTAGTGGTTTATTTTCTTATTTAGAGAATAGGAAGTATCTTGTTATGTAAGCTTTACCGCCTATGTAACGGGCTGAGATATATCCTTTGTACTTAAACATTTTTTGGAGTAATATATTTACCGGGTCTTTTGACCTTTTACCAAAAAAAAAGCCTATCAAAGTTCCATTAAATTTATAAGTAGTAAAATAAGCTTTACACAAACACCCAACAAGTTTAGATGATGTGACGCTCAAATAACATTAAATGGCTAGGTTTAGATGAGTAACGACTACGTTTAGTCGGTTGAGATAGGTTGTGATAAAGGTGGCTATGGGCTTGCTACATGCACGAATCAATACACGCAAAGGTCTGAATCTTTATGTCAAGCGATAGTATACAGAGAATTTATGGCCAAACTACTTTTTCATGTAAGAAGTCATCAAGATACACAACAACAACAACACCAACTATCTATCTTTAATAATGGACACTTCAATTCGGAGCTCATCTACAACAACCAAACATTGCCTTCATTTTAACTTTCTTTGCTGCCAAAAAATACTTGTATTAATGTTATGTTCGAAATAAAACCACAATTCCAGTAAGCCTTACCCTATTGTCTTTCTTTTACTAATACCCTTTGCAAGTAATCTAGAAGCGAAAATTCTACCTAAAGGATTTCAAACTCAACACTTATTCATCTAAAGGCGAAACTAGACTCAATTAATCTCTACATACTTACTACCATGTATTGTACTAGTATAACTCAAATCTAGCAAAACGTTTACGAGTGTATATGAATCACTTGACGTGTCATATAGATAACAAGTCGATTGGGATCCCACATAAGAAATTCTTCGTTATTCAAAAACAAATAGCCTCAAGAAAGTAAGATCCAAAGCTAATGTAAATAAACATCTTTTTTACCATACGGATTTTTCGTTCAAGGTTAAATTCTATATCATTGATGCTTAATCTTATTCAGCAAATAAAGGCATCCATCTATTAATCCTAGATGATTACTGTGATTATATGAACTTTGAAAAGGTAGACGTATCTCAGAAAGCACCATCTCTTAAACATTGAGGGCAAGTAGCATGTTCTCTGCATGTGGAATCTGATAAAAAGATCCATTTATAAGCGTATGTGTAATGTAAATAAAGACAAAGCTTGCTTTTCTTTTATAAACCTAAAAATCTTTAAGACATCTACAGTTTCACCAAAACAAAATTTCATACAAACAAATTTACGTATCATGTTTCATGGTCGATATACAAATATACAGAGGAATGCATTGTAGTCATAGCAGTCATATCATTTATTTAGTATTAAACTTAAATTTAGAGGTATCTCCACAATGTTTCAAAATACAATTGTGAGAAGAGAGAGTGATGGATGGTTGCAAGAGATAGTTGAAATATGCTCAACCTAGCTACTATACATAATTCTAGAAGGCATTTACCACGTAATTCAAAGATAGCTATTTATTCGAGTGGTCTGTCTTGTATCAGTGTCCTAAAGTATATGAGTTTCTAGCTCACATATTTTAGCACACCAATACATGACAGACCACTCGATTAAATAGCGATCTTTGATTTTCTTTAAGGGGCGTTGTTGTTCTGTGCATCTTTGTGGTATTAGAACAAAACGTTTCATATTCTCTCTTTTGTTTACAACTACCATGTATAGTCTTCGATTATAACATTCTCGACCTTTTAAAATATACGTACATAATGCATTATATCACATTCTCAAACCAGGTTTTCACTTGTTCTTCAAAGCCGGAGAAACCAATCGATCCAATGCCTTTAAGATGTCCCTTTATCACCTGAAGTTCGTGTTTGGTTGGGTTAACATTGTACCGATGGCAAAAAGAAGACACTTGACACCAAGCTAGCCCGTTCTAAGAAAGATGTGTTCGAAAATGGAACTCTGCTTAATAGACTTGGTAATTCCCCATTAAGAAATAATTTGAGCTTTCTTGGATGTTTCACCCTAAACACATATCTTTTGCTCATCTTCCTACTTGCTTCCCCACTGCTTCAAATGCTCTTTTCAAGGAGCGAGGCCATCAAGTACCAACCTGTAAAATATAAAACATGATTAGGAAGGAACATTAAAAAGTAACATGTGGAAGAAACTTTCATGAATCTTAAGCCAGAAAAGAGTGGTTAAACAAAGAAAAGATTAAATACAAGCCGGGGGCTGTACCGCGGGGTTGGCACTCGGACGGCGGTGTCATTTGTTAGATGATAGAGCAACATAAATTTCAATTTTAAGGGAAGGAAAAATCGTGAAACCTTTCTTCTCATAGCAATTAATTGCATCTACGTTGCTTTCCACTACACGAAGAATGGCCTTCCGCATGTCTGTTCAGATTTACTAATTTATTCACAAGTTTCAATAAAAAAAAGCACAAGAAAAAACACTATATTAACTAATGTAACCTTGATTTTTAGGAATCAAGATGGCCTCACGGAGCAGCTTAGAAGCAACCTATGTTCGTCGATATTTGTTTTTTACCACAACCATAGTAATGTAGGCGCAAATGCATGATTGATCATTATCAACCTTCAATAAAAAAAAATAAAGGTGTAAAAATGGCGGTTCTAAAATAGTTACAATGTTAATTTTAAAGAAAAAATATTAGTCAAAGGTATACCTTTGCTGTTAGGGTGCTCATTGATGTATAAGAACACATGTGGGAACACAATATCACGAGTCTACAAAACAAAATTAAAATGGCATTCATTTCATTAAAACACAATTAGTTCTCATTTATAAATGGGAAGTGTGCGAACTTTGCTAGTCATAGATAAGCTAAAGAAATTATACAATCTAACTAAGCTAGCTGATCACCGAGTTGTGGGTTGAGACTTGAGAGCTACTGCTTCTAATATATTTGAGCCGCTTTTTTTTCTTCATAAATTTTCAGTTCTTTTAAATCAAAGCAAATTAATCATCAAAGAACTAACATTTCGATTTTGGAAGAAAATTTAGACTAATATGAAAAAATTTCACGCAGCATGCATGCAGATGAAAAATGTGAATAAAGAAAAACCCAAGAAAGTTTATAAATCCAACAGATCTATTAAACATTAAAAAGAAAACATAACAAAACAAAACAAAAACACTTTTAACTTATTATAGTCATATCTCACACGATTTCACTTGGCATAAACCCCTTACCCAAACAGTCATATTTCACACGTGCAACATAATAACATATATCAAGAACGAATCATGGATCTTATAATACTTCCTAAGTAATAATTTAAACAAAACCTAAGTACTTTCACGACAACAACATTACAAGGTGAAATGAAACTAAAATGACGTGATATTACCTTTATATTCCGAGACCACCTATTCCAACAACAACGGAAAATATTTTTTGTTTTTGCGTCAAAAAATAGAAGCAGAAACAATTTATGATCTTCACCAACGATGTTCATCATGACCACCACAAGAACTTGGTATACTTGTGTTGGTGAGCTTTAAAGAGATATGGTAATTATATGTGCCGTTTGAGGTGAACAAAGATATATGGAAATAAAGAGATGTGCAATTAATTTATGATGTTAGCTATGCTTGTACAACATTAATGTTGCTGTAGGTCAGTTGGTGGTTTTAAATGTGCATTTTGAAAAGTCCCTATCTATGGAATGCATGCAGAATGGTACAAGAACACATGCGAGGTTATTTTTGAATACTCGATGGAGAACAAATGGGTGGGTTTTTTAATAAGGAAGTGGATGGGGGAGTTTGATGTTTAGATTTAATGTTTATATGTGTCTTTTGATGATAGTTGGGTGTGGGATAGTTATTGTACTACTTTATTGAAGACTTTCACTTAATGTTAGAGCTTGTTGATATTGAAAAGCTATTAATAGTAGTGCTTCATGAAACGAAAATGAATTAAATAGATGAGAACTTAGTTAGTTTTGATATTCTAAAGTTGATGCTATAGGTAGTTCTGACAAAATTTCAATGGTGTGGGATAACATGTGGTTGCTGATACAGATGCCATGGGAAATGAGGTTTCCTAGCGGTCGTAGGAAAATCGAAAGGTAAATATGGTTTGGTTGGGTTGATTAATATTTATGCTCCTCAAGACATGAAGTATAAAAAATCTCTGGAACAATACCTCTAGTATAATATAATAAACTCAATAGATTGCCTCATGGTCTATTTTTGAGGATTTTAACGAGGTTAGAAATAGTGATGAAAGACGTAATTCTAACATTAATAGAAAGAGGGCAAAAAAATTTAATAACTTGATAAGTGGAGAAAACTTGATTGATATACCTTTGGCGGCAAATGTGCAAGATAATTAGTGATGATGGCTTAAAATTTAGTAAGATTGATCGGCTTTTGGCAAATGCTCAATTTTTTATTTTATCCTATTTTATTTATTTTTTATTTTTATTAATATTATTTTAAATTTACGGACGTCTTTAGTGGTGGTTACTAGAGAGACAAAACTTTTAGGACAGTGAGTGTGAACGCTCACGAGCCATGTTTTGTTATTTGGATGGAAGACAGTGAGTGTGAAAATTTGTAACGGAGTGTTAGGAAAAGATCGTTTATTCTTTAAGCCCGGATGTGAGATTTAGAGTCAAGTTGAAAATGTTTTAAGGTGAAGCGAGCGTGTTTTTTGTGTGTCATAGAAATGTTATAAAATAAAGTGTTTTTTGGTTGCATGTTATAGAAATTGTTTACGTATGGTACGTTTTGGGGGTTTGGGATGGTCGATCATGTGGTTTTCCACGTTTGGTAAGGACCCCAAAGTGTGACTGGAGTCACGAGTTGGGTTAACGCTCACGAGCCGACTCAGTTAGTTTGTGTCAATTACCCAAGAGGATAATTGTTGCAAGATTAGTCTCTATATTAGCGTGTCATTAAGTCTAGGGGTTAAAGTGTTAAGTTTCTTATTCTTAGGTAAGTAGATAGTCCAAAGTCCAAACCGACTATTGTTTTATTTCCTTTTTTTTTTTTTTTTTTTTACAGCCGACTGTCTTCTATGTGTATTAGGAGTTGGTTTTCCTCCCCCTCATCTCTATAAAAGGAGGGGCTGTACGTATGATGAAATCACGATTATACATGTTTTATTACCAAAAATGCCCCCATTTATGCTAAAATATTTAACAATATTGAGGTTTTAATTGCATATATTACGTCTATTTGTTATTTTATTGTTAAGGTACCGTTCGAGAAATATTGGAGCAAATGCGAAGCTAAAGTGAAGATTATTGAAGATAAATCTAAAGATTATGTGCTAGCCAAGAGTGGTTCATAAAACCCCAAATTTTAATTATAGTGCAAGCCAAAGATAAATGTGATTTTTGAAGAGCCCAAAAGAAGTTAAAGCTATTAGCCCAAAGCTAGGCCTAAATTATTAAAAGATAAATAAGTGTTTGGTCCAAAAAGAAAATGATGCAGCCTTGGACATCATATTGAAATCTAATCAGTGATCTAGAAGACCAACGTCATAAATTTGAAATGAAGAAGGCCAACCACACGTGCCCCTTTATAATTCAAAGGCAAATAGGCAACGGTCAAAAAGAAAAAAGAAGATGGTCTCCAACGGTCAGATCATTTTTTTGGGGTTTAAATACAACGGCAGCAGCAAATTGAAGGAGGATCAATTATCATGTTTTCATTTCAGTAACTTATCTTTTAGTATTTGTTTACGTACTAGGAAATCATCCAATCATTAGCATTAATTGTGTGTCTTTAATCTTTTTCCAAAGTGAGAAGGGTGGCAGTGGCAAGCGGTATCACCATCGGCAAGGGGATGCCGGCGGTGAACACCACCGCCACCTAGCCGGCAAGCCCAACGGCAAGGGGTGAACGGCAAATATTGCCTCGGAGGTATCCTTGTTTCAAAGCAAAAATGTGACCGTTGCATTAATTGTGTGGAACGTTGGAGGAGCGTATGGGCCCAAAAAAAAAATTCCTATATATATTACACATTTACATTTCATTTTCATACTTTCACTTTACATTTCATTTCCAAACACAAACATAAACACAAACTTTATATACATTGTTAAGCATGGATAGTGGCAAATCAAGAGGTGGTTCAACACAAAAAGGTCGCGGACGTGGCTACCGTCCTCGTGTTCGTCCGCAAGCTCCACCACCGATGTATCCACAATACCCTCAATCGGGATATTATCCCCAACCTCCACCACCGATGCATCAACAATACCCTCAATCTTTTAACTATCCCCAAGCTCCACAAGCAATGAATCCAAGCCAATATAACATATCAACGACGAATGACTTCAACCCGTTTGGTGACTACCGTGAAGGTCCTTCGCGTCGTGAACCAAGTGTGGAACGCGAACTTCCTTTATATGGTGAAGACGATGATGATGATGTTGAGTTTGTTCCCGAAACGCAACAACAAACTCAAATTGGTATATATATATTTTTTTATACACGTTTTTTTATATACGTTATTTTTTTATTTGTTATTTTTTATTTGTTATTTTTTATACGTTATTTTTTATTTGTTATTTTTTATACGTTATTTTTTATACGTTATATTTTTTATATGTTATTTTTTTTTACGTTAGTTTTTATATGTTATTTTTTTTAGATGAAGATGTTCAAGTGGGTAAAGGGAAAACTAAAGCGGATAAAAGGACTTGGACGTCGATCGAAGAGGTTGCTTTGGCTAAAGCATGGATTCATATCTCGACATGTAAAAAAGTCGGGAATGAACAAGGTAGAGATAAGTTTTGGGAAAGAATTTTGGAGCATTTCAAGGCCACAATTAAAGATAGTAATCGAACTCATCATTCGTTGAACACAAAGTGGAAACATTTGAATCACGCAATGGGTGTCTTTAACGGGCTTTACATCCAACAAGTAATTTTTAAACTATATACTTGTGTTAATTTATATACTTGTGTTACTTTATATACTTGTGTTACTTTATATACTGTGTTATTGTAGAATCGCATTCGTGAGAGTGGGTGTGACGATGTCAACGTCTTGGAAAATGCCATGTCTGATTATAATAAGAGGCATAAGGGCACTTCGTTTAACCATATTGAAGCGTGGAGGGTTGTTAAGGATGAATCGAAATGGTTGGAGCAACCATGTTTTGAAAAAGTATCTTCAACATCTCATTCCGACAAACGAAGAAAGTCGTCGGAATCTAGCTTCTATGGGTCCGGAAGCAATGACAATGTTGATCCTGTTATTCCGGATCTAAATGACGACACAACTCCTGTTTCAAAAAGAAAAGGGAAAAAGACCGCTAGTGAGGCGTCGACAAAGAATAGTGCTGCTGAGTTTATTGGGAAGTATACGTCAAAGAAAGCACTAGCGTTGGATGAGGCGATGGAAGAAAAATGTGCAAAGGATCAATTGTCCCAACAGTTGCTGGAGACACAAATCGCAAATGCTAAAGAAAAGGCTATGATTCGGGCACTGAAATTCTACAACGAGCCGCACGAACACATAACCAATCAGGTTATGCGATATTTCATTATTGCCAAAAAAACGTGGGTACGCGGAGACATATGGATGGCCTATGGATTTTTAGATTTAATTATGTATTTTTTTTCCAGTATTATGTAATGTTATTTTAATTATTAATGAAATATTTATGTTTTAATTAAATTGTTTAATTTAATTTATTAAAAAAAAAAAAGTTGGGAGGTATGAAAAAGGCATGGTTGCCACTAAAGAGGGGTTGGGAGGTATGAAAAAAGTATGAATTAGGTGAAATGAGGTGGAATGATATTATTGGTGGATTTGGGAGGTATGGACGATTTCAGAAGCATGACTGCCACTGTCCTGAATGTACGCAACTTTTTTTTATTCTTACTTTCATATTAAATGTCATATACTCTTAATTAAAGATGTAGTTTTTCCCATTTACTTTTTGTACTAAAACACATTTAAGTGTTATAAATGTGGTTTATGTTTAAGTTTCTATAAAATTTAATACTCTAATTACTTTTTTTTAGCTTATTAGTTGCTTAATCTTAGTTTATTTTATATAAAGCTTATGTCTTTAGCATTTTTATTGGTTAAAATCTTCTAAAGTTTAAATATTTTTATAAAATTCATCATACTTAGTCTCTTAAGTTCATAAAGTTTACATCTTTTAGTTTCTAAACTCATTTTTATCAAGTCTTTCATTTAAAGTTTTTAACTTTATGCACTTTTAGTTTAAAGATACTTTTAAAAATCTAGTTTTATAAATTTTTATGGTTGTCAAATCATAAAGTTGCAAACCTTATCTCATATTCCACCTCAAATTTACATAAAGATTCAAGCTTTGGATGATTAATCGAAGATTATGGGTTACAATGGTGTACAGCGCATGGATGGGGTTTTCTAGTTTAGTAATCTTAGTGTCATCATTATGCCAAATCTAATCCCGGTGCCTTCTAATCTTTTTTTTTCTTTACTTTCTTTACGCTATGTTTATTTTCATGCTTAGCTTAATTAAATTTGTCATGTTTACTTTTATTATTATGTCTTTTAGTTTCATTTAGGATGCTAGAGTAGATTTATTGATATACTTGTTTGGTGATAGGTTGATTTAAGGTGGTGATTAATTAGTGATTTGGAGAGGATTATTATGAGTTAAGTTAACACTTTTGATTCAAACGATAATTCGGCCAAAAAACATTGTTTTAAATAGTTATAAAATTTATTTTAACTAAAATTGAAAAAACGGAACCGGTGACCGATAAACTTAATTTAGCATGCCAATTTAATACAAGGGTCAAATTTCTTAACTTAAATTATTAATCATCAATTAGTCATCACAAAGAATCAACCATAATCCCAACAAGTATATTTCCTTCTTTACATTTTTGCCCTTATCATTTTAGCCTATCTCGTAGTTTATTCCTTAGCTTTCCTTAGTTTTATTTTGCCTTAGTTCAATTTAGTTTTCATTTTAGTTGTTATTTTGCCTTAGTTATTATTTTTCTTAGGATTCCATTTAGATTTTCTTTAGTCTATAATTATTATAAATTCCAAAAATTTGCGATATCTAAGCATCTAACAAGAACTAAAACGCACGTCTCAAATTCACCATTCCTTTAGAACGACATCCGGGAGATCTATACTTGTCATTATACTTATGTGTTTTGATTTGTATCCGTATCTTTCCCTCTCCTTTACAAATTATTTTTGGTGGGCCCCACAACGTCCCTATCAACGTCATTCTTTCAAGCTTAATCTAAACATTCGATTAAAGGTAATCACGTGTTCTTGTTCTTTTCTTTACTGTCGACATAAAGCAACGTTAATTTGATAGATAGAGAGACGAGATTGTGGAAGAGAGAGTGACTAAAATTTGGTTCAAGTTTTATGATCGGTTTGTATGTGAATATAAGTATTTGGTGGATCAGATATGATTGATGATTCGTGACATAAAATTAAGCGTAATAGAGGCCCCAACCATGCGTTCCTCCCCCTTCTCCCGGTTGACGCGTTGTCATTATTATGTCACCACCACCATGACATTGGTGTGGTGGGTTTTTGGGGAGATGCTGGTGGTGCACACCACCGACTTGGGAGAAGGTGGTGCGCACGAGTGACTTATGAGATGGCGGTGGTGTTATTTTTGTGCGTGTCTGATGGTGAAATTGGTGGTCATTTACTACACCAATTTGGTGGTAGAGTTAACGGTGGAATAAGAACTCATTTAGTGTTGAGTTGACGATGAGGATAATGACCATTACTAAGTCTAAGGATAACGCAATTGTAATTATTTGTGACATATTTGTTGTATTGGACGTTGGTCACTTGCTCACACTTTTTAAACCGTGAACTTTTTATTTAACATCTTCACATTTATAAGTGTGCAAAAATTATTCACACTTAAAAGTGTGAAAAGTTGTTTTAAAATCATATTGTTACAAAATCTTCACCCTTGAAAGTGTAAACTTACAAATGTGAAATTATATGCTACACACAATTGGTTCACACAAACTAAGTGTGAACTTTCCAAATCCACACACTTTAAAGTGTGAACACATGCGTTAATAAATGGGAAAAATTAATTATTTTGTTGTAGTGGTCGGATCTGATGAATCATCTCCACATAGATCAGCCCATGCTTTAATTTTTATAACTAAGTTGACATGTATTTTAATCCTCAAAATTTAAAGAGGTAGGCATTTATTTTAATTACTGTTGGGCGATCACAAGGTTCGTTTGTCCCTTAAAACAAAACAAACTCAACTACTATTAGGCTCTTTACAAATTTTTGATATTGAACTCAAGCTCGATTCCAGAACTTACCTGGTAATCCCACCAGATAGAGCGTGTGTTGACTGTTCAAATTCAAACTTACACGAGCCACTTTGACCCGCTACCCAACTCTTAACTTTTTTCAACCTATATAAATAAATATAATAGAAAAATGTAGTGCTCACAACGTACATAGAATAACATCATATAGTAAGCACCAACCTTTGTCCTTGTGGAACAATCTTTAGCCATTCGTGCAATCATACCACAAAATCATCACCTGTTAAAGTGTATCTAAACGGTTAAAGACTGCATCATAAAACAACACGTTAGCAAGTAAGATTTGTGTTTTCTCACATACCAATTTGAATGTTTGAGTCATGGATATTAATACGTGTGGAAGCACTGACGTTGATCCCGATCAGTGTTGTCTCCGGGTGGTACAATTTTTATATATCCGCAATCTACATCTTCGCAATCAACAATGCTTATATGAAGCTTTGGGCTATTAATATGCGTGGTGCCACTCAGCCTAAGGTCGTTGCCTTCTTGAAAATATAAAGCCTGGATGATTCACATTCATGTACATGTTTGTTTTTAATTCTTTAGTAACCAAGTTTATGTTAGTTTTTGATTCCTTAGTAACTAAGTTGACATGCATTCTAATCCTCAAAATTAGAAGAGGTAGGCATTCATTTTAATTACCATTGCGCGATCACAAGGTTTGTTTGTCCCCTACAAAAGAACAAAGTAAACTACTATTAGGCTCCTTACAAATGTATGATATTGAACTCAAGCTCCATTCCAGAACTTACATGGTCGTCGCACCGGTTAGAGGGTTTGTTGACTGTTCAAGTACTTTTCTTCTCGACTTCCCAGGCGGTAAGGACGCTTATATTTAGTCCCATCTATTGGATTAAATGGGATGAAGTTCACATGATCTCGAGATCCCCACTGATGAAGTAATTCACCAAGTTCTTTCGCATGCACCACGTCCTTATTGACACCAACTCTCAAAATGTGTAGACATGGTATCGTTTTGAAAATGATTTTAGATACATAAGAGATTAGTGAATGTAAAATCATGTACCTAATAATGTGTACTCAAAGGATAATCGTCACATATGAACAAAATGATTAAACGACAACGAACTTTCTGCAAAGAGAAAACTCTACAATAAGGTTCCAAAGATAAAGTCAAAAACCATAATAAAGCAAGAATCATTCCAACACAAAGTAAACAACTCTACACATCTACACAACTAAGTCTCGAGCTGATATCCAAAACATGCTACAGATGATGTGTTGCATAGCAAAAGGAAATAAATAGATTTGTGCGGGGTGAGTGAAAGATGAATCAAGTTCGTGGTCCCTTTTGGCCACTCCATCCTTTGCAGGAGTATGTTTATGCATTTTTCATGGACCACCTCTTGCATAAATCACAACAAATCCAAAAAGTAAACAGGCAAAACGGGTCCAAGGACACCTGAACCATTTTATTCGAAGATTTTGATTTTTAGCATAAGTTTCAGCAATAACAATTAACATATTCATTATCTATAGAAAATGGACAGAAAAGTGTTTGTGAACCAATACACCACACACCGTTGAATAACGTGCCAGAATGTGACCCGTTTTGACCTATTTCTCAACCCGCTTAACCCACTCATCGTTACCCCTCTAGTAATTTGAGTGCACAAAAAAAATAAATAAATAAATAAATAAAATAAAAATACATATATTTACATTTAATATATTTCAAGGTACAAGAAAAAAACGACAAACTTCATACCAGAGAGCGTATGCTTTATATCCCCAAAGCGAACCTTTGTCCAAACTCCATGTTCCAGCCAACGCCTAGCAGCCTTTGCAAACGCAAACTCTAAGACACTGCGATAGACAAAACACTATGTTAAGAAGGGTATAAATAGAAGTGGCAAAGACAATTTTTAACAAAATTTGATTGTTCACATAACAAAAGCACATGCCGAAATAAGTTTAATCAAAGTTAAGCACTATATCCAATCAATAAACACGAATTCATCATAGATGACAATACTTTTCCATGTAACCAAGCACAAATTTAGTAAAAACAATAAATAAATAAAAATCACATTTAACTAAGAAAACGTACATCAATTATGATAAAAAAAAATAAAAAAATAAAAATAAAAAAAATACACGTTAAAAATCATACCTCTCCTCCTTTGCCACCAAACTAACGACATAAATAAGCCATACCACTAATGTTAGTGATTTAGCAAATTAACATGAAATTGTAGCAAATATTATTATGGCAAATAAGTCATATCACATAAATTAAAGTACAATAACACAAACCCATAACTTAATCACCCAAAAGACAAAAGTCCTAGATTAATATACCTTTAATCAATGAACCGAAAACATACTTTTGATTAATCATATTGAGCAGTGTGGAATGAAAGTATTGTTAGTCGCTGTTTCGTTGTATTACTTTTTTGGTGTCGTCAATTTTTTATTCGCTTTTTGTGTTTCTTTGTTTGTGTTGAATGGATATTTAGAGCGTGAGGAGCCATAACGCAGGACATGCGTTATTCCTAGGTGGCAATGTTTCAACGCACATTACCAAGTTATCATCATTTTCTAGCACATCGCGTTGGAGCAGCGTTGAGAAGCAAGTTAACACAATAACTTGCATTGTAACGTGGAGCTGCACATTTTGAAGTTTGCAAAACAAACCCCTCGCCTAGTAAATTGATTGTAACGGCTAATTTTGTGGGAAAAGAAAAAAAAATTATGTTACCGTTTAAATCTAACGGCTAACTTTCAAAAAAAATCACCTTATATATCAACAACAACAAGAAGTGTATACAACATCTTCTCACAAAATAATAATAATAATAATAATAATAATAATAATAATAATAATAATAATAATAATAATAAAAAAAAAAAAAAAAAAAAAAAAAAAAAAAAACTCATACACTCATATTCTCACAAAATCATAACTATGTCGGGACGAGACGATTCAAGTTTTTAAAATTTGATGGGTCTTTTAAATGCTAACGCTAACCCGAACGTCGGGTCTTCTTCAAATCCTAACCCATTCGCTAACTTGACACTCGAACAACAACAACAATTGATGTATATGTGGCAACAAAATAACGTGGAGCAACAAACACCGCCAACACCACAAACCCAATCCTCACAAGCGGCTAGTGTGGAACCCGAAGCTACGTCTCGACGAAAATCCAAACATTGAGGTAAACGTGTTGCAAAAAAGGGCAAAAAACTAGTCGACGAGGTGTTTGATGAAAAAAATCCCGACGTGAGCGAGACTACGTTACGTTGGACACCGGGAGAGGAAGTTTTACTTGCCATGTGTTGGGTGGCCGTTTCCGATGATAGGAATGTTGAAGTTTCTCAAAAGGGCATAACTTTTTGGTATAAGATTATGAACGAGTTCAAACGGCAAAATTTTCAAGTTCGTAACAAAGATATGCTACTAAGCAAGTGGCATTCGTTGAATGCAAATTGCCAAAAGTTTCTAGCGGTTTACAAATGTGTCGTACGTTTGAGAAAAAGTGGTGAAAATGAAGTGGATGATATGAAGCACGCTAGAAAAATGTATCGTGACGAGCATAAAGGTATGCCGTTTACTCAAGAAGAAGCGTGGTTAATTTTGAAGAAGTGTCCAAAATAGGACGCGCCGGCACCGATTGACTTAACCGGAGACGTCCCCGGTCAAAGCAACTAAGACCTATTTGGTGATGATGTACGTCCACGTCCTGCCGGGAAACCAAAAAATTCCAAAATACAAAACTCCAATACATCGACTAGCACCGAGGGAAGTGCGTCAAGCAACTTGGAACCTATGACAAACGAGCTTCGACTTAGACGGGAAGCGGCCCAAATTGCGTACGACACGGCTAGAATGAAAGACGAGACAACTATGCGTTTGGAGGAATTTAGATTTCTCGGTATGAAAATGAGTGAACTAGATCCGGACGAGACGTATTTTATCAAAATGGAAAAACAGAAAATCAAAGATAAATATAAGTTGAAACATCCACCACCCCCGCCAACCGATAAGGACGGGGATGAGGAGTAGTTTATTTCGTATGTTTTTTTTTTTTTTTTTTTTTTTTTTTCCGTATGTTTCATTTAGTAGGGTTTTTTTTTTTTTTTTTTTTTTCCCGTATGTTGTTTTTTTAATTGTAATGTTTTTATTTCGTAATGTAATGTTTAATTTTATTAATAAAATGTTTGAATGTTTAATAAATGAATTTGTTTAGGGTAGAATTTGTAAAAAATAATGTTATTTGGTGTTATAATTATCTGGTGTTTTTTAGCATTATGTTATTTGGTGTTGAGATGATGTAGCGCTGGCGTGACGCTGAGTTATTTTATAACTTGAGTTATGGCTCCTTATGCTAAGTGAGAAGAACTTCGCTTTGTTTGTTAAATTTTTACTTTTCGCCCTTACACTTTTTAAGCTCGCCCCGCTTCTTGAAGTTTAAAATTTATATTTCTGACACATATATGTTTATACCCGATCTCTTGTATCATTCCTTCAAGAGCGATTTTTTTTTATAACTATTTACCAATTATGGAGATATTTAGGCCTTTTTCTTTCTTTAAATATATTTAAGGAACATCAATTTATTTATTACCTAATAAGGAATGATTTGATTTTTTTGAAATGCAAAAGTCATTACTTGAAGTTTTGTTTTATCATATAAAAAATACTAGTTATAATGCCCCGCGCACGCGCGGGTTTTTTTAAATTTTTTGAATCATATATTTTTATTTATTAAAAAACAAATAATTTAATCTTTGTTTTGTTTGATTTATGATGTTTAATTATAGTTTTTTATTATTAAAGATAATTATTTAAAATTTTAATCCTATTATTAATTACATCTTATCTATATTTTTTGTATTTATCTTCTACTTGTATTAATTGTATCTTATCTATATTTTTTGTATTTATCTTCTACTTGTGTTATGGATAAATATAAAATGTTACCTAATAAGAAAATAATTTTTTTTTAAATACAATTATTACTAAATAAGGTATGAATTGATTTTTTTGAAATGGAAAATTTCCAATAAGGGTTCTGTTTTATTATATAAAAGATATATGTAACATTATGTTAATTGCGCAAACAACACTATATTAAACCATAAATAGCAATATACTTTCGGAGTTTTTAAAAAAATAATTGAAATATATTTACCAAACATAGCAGCATTTTACTCCACCAATGCTGTTATTGGTTCTTTTCGATAAGTTTTTAATATGTCGCTAGTTAGACAAATCCTTTGTATGGAATTTTCTAACTTGTGCTCTAAGGGCACAAGTTAAGCATACTAAAATGACATCGGGACTTAGAGAAAAGGACACAGGGATCCACTGAAAAATACGGTTTCTGTGGATCCCTGTATCCTTTTCTGTAGATCCCGTTGTCCTTTTAGTGTGCTTAACTTGTGCCCTAGGGTACAAGTTAGACAAACCCTATTTGTATAAGTGTAAAAGTATTTTGCTATTGTGGGACTACTGTGCCTAACTGCCTATCAAAAATGACCTAACTATAGCAACACTATTTTTTATTTTCAGATATAAAGTTCGTTTGTAAACGTATTTGAAAGAGGCCAGCCTTGATAGCAACAGGAGGAACGGGTTTTTGTAATCTTCCACTCCCAATAACCCTTCCACTCTTTGATGGAAATACAGCTTCCTCAAGTTCTGGAGGCACATTAGCACTTGCATTTTGAAGTCTATGTACTTCTGCCATTGTTTTCTCTTCTTCTATTTGATTATTAACCTTGATTGACGTGTTTTTGTTCACACTATTGTTGCTCGTCTTTGGAACGATGTACATTTCACAACCTCACCTGCACCTTTATCATCACATACACCACTCATGCTATTCAAAATACCCGATTTCCGCCTTACTTGTTGTTCTTGCAATCTAACATCTTCAAATCATCATCATCATCTGTTGATGATGATTCTCTTGATTCGTGATCCGGTTTGATATCAACAACTTTAGACGATGGATCAGGCTCTTGAAATGAAACTTTCAAATATTTAGAATTTAAAATTCTAGCATTCGGATTAACACATTCAAAATTATGATTAGTTTTATTATTCCTATTGCTATTATTTTTTTGGAACGGCAATTTTTCACACCCTATACTTGTAACACCCCCAAAAATCGTACAGCGGAAGACTTACAAGCTTTCGGGGTGTCACTCAAAAGGTAAGCATAACGAAGATAAAGAGATAAGATATATAAAAGTTTAGGATAGAAAAGTAGCACCAATAAAGGTGTTTAAGTTTACATCTTATAAAATGTGTGAAAATAAGGCCCAAATAAAGTAGATAATAGGTCCAAATAAAATTATCAGAGTTTGAGTCGATCTCTTAACCGTACGCCTTGCCAAGCCTCCAGATCGCACATAAAGCATTCATTAATTGCCTGAGAAAACATGCTAAAAGTAAGCTTACGCTGGTGAGTCCATAGGTTTAAGTTAACAACACTAATGTGGACCGACCAATAATATCAAAGCTATTGCTATGCAAACCAGATTACTAGCGGAATAATCAAAGATGCATACAAAAGCATCATAATCAATAATAATCAATGCATCTAATGCATATCAACGCATGAGGCCTAAGGGTAAAATCCTAAAGGCAATCATGACTAAACACAAGCTATGGCGCCAAGCTAATCCTTTGGTAACCACAATGGCCTGCCGGCTTCCATATAGGTTGGGTACCTCCTATGCAGGTACTGTGGGTATCGCCCAAACAGTTTCAACAAATCATCACAATCCAAATCAATATCACAAAATCATCGCAAAGTAACGGTATAAAAGCATAGCATTTAAATAAAAACGTTACGTAAACAAGGTCCACATAAAACGTTTTGCATGTTTCTCACCCCAAGTAATTTGCAAAAAGCAATTTAAACGATATGAAAAGTGGGGCTATGAACTCACCTCAGTCCAGATAATAGCACAAGTAATCAAGATCAAAGATGATAGCACTAGCTGACGACGGCGACTACTGACTCGGCACTACCAAATAATACAAACTCACTTAGTACGAAACTCTAAAATAATACACTTTTCCCAATCCCGAACGTATTTCGTTTCACTTTTCGAAAATAGTTTCTTCATTTCATTTTAGCGTTTGGTATCCGTTTGTGGGTCGACTCGACAAATCCGCAACATCGGGCTATAAACATAAATATAACAAGGTAACAACAATCTATAGGTCTAGCCGTAGCTTAATAAGTTCCTTAAATAGATTGTCGACGTTTATCAAGTTCGTCAACTCGATAATCCTCCGCAAGGTATTTACTCAACTCATTATTCTAATACCATACCATGGTCAAATTCACATAGCACATATCGTACTACATGGTAAGCTTTAGAGTTTAATAAGCTCTATAAATATATCGTCAAACTTATTAAATTCGTCAATTTGATGAACTTTACTAAATATTTATTTAACTCATCATCTCGAATTCATACCACGACCTAAGGCGTCGTAGGATATGTTACTCGATAATAAGCCCACTTAATATAACCAAATGGTCCTTATCTAATCCGTCGACCACATAAGTCATATAGTTATTTAAATTGGGGATATTAAAGTTAAATATCCGTGACTAGCAATTATAGTCAACATATATATAATAATAGCAAAATATGGACTAAATGTGTCCTCGTATATTTTATAACTCATAAAACTCTTTAATTTCCAAAAATATAGTTTATATACGTAAAACAATTCATTTTAGTAGTTATAAATCGTGTTTTAACAATATATAATTATAATAAGGTTTTCGACGATATTATACTACTTTGGTAGTCTAATATTAGTCATCCACGTTATTATTTCACTTCTCGTGAATTTCTTATTTATTATATACGCATTCACATATATATATATATATATATATATATATATATATATATATATATATATATATATATATATATAAAGAGAGAGAGAGAGAGAGAGATAGAATCAAATAGGAAGAATAATTAAAACAGGAATGATAAGAAGTAACCACAACTACACATTTTAGATGCACCTACAAAAGTGGATGCATCTTCATTCAAATTTTACCTCCTAATTTGAAATGTGTGGCTAGAATTACTTCTTTTCATTCTTATTTTAATTATTCTTCTTACTTGATCCCTTCCATATATATATATATAAAATAAAAAAACCCTTATAATAAAAAGTGTAGAGAGTCTTACAACAGCCCTATATATATGTATGGGATATATTACCTACACCATTGACTTAGCCAACTAGCTACACTAATTTCCTTTTTTACATAATCTTGAACCAAATTATCAATACTTCCCCGCCTTTAATTTCCACCAAGTTAATGATAATTTTTTCTTAGTCAACTTGAATTGCTCTTAAAATTTCCCGCCAGTTCGCCACAATACTAAAATTATCTCCAAGATACAAAATTTAAATGATAAAATCTACAATTAAAAATAATATTTTCTTAGTCAGTGGTATCTTGTGTTTTTATTTTCTAAAGCAAATACAAAAAATTTGCACATTGTTTATGAGTTTCTAATGGCTGATTCAAACTACGAAGAGCAAATTGTATCAGGTTATATGATAAACTTAATTATCCTTTAAGAAATAGTTTTTGTTCAATGTTCCTATCTTCAAAACAACCATATCATATCATTTCATTGTCATATGTCACATGAATCGAAAACACAATTGCATCATTTAATTTTTGCATCTCAACTAATTTATATACGTATCATTTTCAGATTCAAACCAAAATGAGGATGAACACATATGGATCAATGACACGAATAATAATTGTATTATCGAGCGAGATGAAGAGGAGGTGTAGCCGAATGTTTTTGATGTAACGATGCAAGATGCGGAAGAGACGGAGACGACATCTGTTTTCGACGAAACCATGAGATAATCTGTAATTGGAAAAACATTTGATAATTCGGATGTTGCGTACAATTTCTATAATCAGTATGGATTATCTAAGGGTTTCGGTATACGAAAACATAAAGTTATTAGGCGCAAGGTTACAAATGAAATCTATAGTAGGATATTTGTGTGTAACAAATAAGGTTTCAAGGATATGAATGATAAAAGACGGTTAGGAGATGATGTAAAACGTCGTAGTATTACACGTACTGGATGTAAGGCCATGATACAAGTCACATCTTCAAAGCAAGGAGAATGGGTAGTAAACAAGTTCAATGATGAACATAATCACCCTCTTGATATTCCATCACACGTAATCAAGCAACGTTCACATAGTATCTTTCACCGTTCTAGTGAATGTAGAGACATTGTAACTTTATTGTCAAAAGCAGGTCTCAAGTCTTCCGAAATTACAAAAATTGTGAATGCATTTAGAGCCAATGAAGAAGACAAACTAACTCGAGTTCAATGCTCTAACATTGTCAATAACAGAAAAAAGTCTAATTTAGGAAAAGAGTGCCATATGAGTATCATGCATTTTAAAGAAAAGGCCGAGACAGATCATGATTTTTACTTTGCGATGCACTTGAAAGAAGATGGAACATTCGGCAGTGTGTTTTGGGCAGATGGGAGATCAAGATCATCTTATTGTCAATTTGGTGATGTTGTTGCTTTTGATACGACGTACCAGACAAACAAGTTTAGCCTCCCATTTGCTCCGTTTGTAGGAGTGAACCATCATGGGCATTCTATTTTGTTAGGAGCTGCCCTATTGGAAAATGAAACCGAGGTAACATTTACTTGGTTGTTTAAGCAATTTTTACAGTGCATGCATGATTGTCCACCTATTTCTATAATCACCGACCAAGATGTTGCTATGGGTAAATCAATTGCTAAAGTTTTCCCTAAAACAAAGCACCGCTTTTGTGCTTGGCATATTCAAAAGCATGTCTTAGAGCATCTGCAACCATGGCGATCGCAATACGAAGACTTTGAAGATACTTATAATCAATGGGTCAAAAGTGAAACCATTGAAGATTTTGAATCGAAATGGGGAGATTTCAAGAAGACATATCTAATAGACGATGATAGTTGGTTAGGGAACATGTACAATATGCGCCATCATTGGGTAAAAGCATATTTGAAAGATACTTTCTTTGCCGGCATGACAACTAGTGGTCGATGTGAAAGCATGCATTCATTTTTTGATGGTTACGTTAACTCGAAAACCATGTTAAATGATTTTGTTGTACAATATGACAAAGCTCTAATTTCACGAAGAGGTGCCGAAGAAGACCAAGATTTTAGAACTAGGAATTCAAAACCTACACTACACGGTGATCATTCGATTGAAGCAATGGCCGCCGAGTGTTATACCCGAAATATCTATGATATCTTCAAGATAGAGTGGAAGGCTAGCTTTGATTGTGGGCACGAAAAAGTAAGCAAGGATTCCGATTTGGTAAAATATCGTGTTGGATATTTGAAAGGAAATAAAGATAATTGGAAAATCGTTGAATACAAAGTAAGTACTGATATTTTTGCTAGTTGTTCATGTGCAAAATTTGAAACTTATGGTATATTGTGCAAACATATTCTCTATATCATGAAGAGGAAGTTAGTAAAATCTATTTCCGACCATTATATACTACCTAGGTGGACGATGAAGGCAACATATATGGATGGAAATACTGGAACATCATTGGGAGGTACTAATAATAATGGTGCTGAAGAGATTAGTTTGTTAACTATATGGCTTATTCGATCAAAAGTTAACAAAGTACTTGAGGATGGCCGAGACTCTTTAACTGATATTATGAAACTTGATACTTGTCTCAATGGTATTTTGTATGAGCAAAATAAAAGGAAGAAGACTACAGTTGAGTTGAATAGCAATATTGGTTCTACTTCATCGTTACCGACTCAACAATACAACTCACAACAAAAGATTGTTTCTGATCCTGTTGTTCCTGTGACGACGAAAGGTCGCCCAAAGGTAGCTACAAGAATAAAGTCGGGTATCGAAGTTTCTAAGGAATCAAAGAAACAGAGAACTTGTAGTTATTGTGGAGGAAAAGGTCACTATATAACTGGATGTCAAAAGAAAAAGGTATCTTTACATTGTTGGAATGTATATATATTCAAAGTTGTATTTTTCTTTTCCTTATTTTTAATTGTGAATGTTGCTTATCTTATACCAGATGGATGAGGCCAAGAATGAAGACATGTTTGATGCATGAGATGATTAAACCAAGGGCTAAAAGAAATATTTCTACTGGTGTCTCTTCATATTGCTTATTTAGCGAGCCTTGTTTGGCGACTTTTGTTTATCTTTGTTGCTAAACTAACAAAATAAAATTTTCTTCTTGGTATTTACTTACTTCATGATTGTTAATTATAGTCATCGTAAAGATTGCTTCTTTTGTTTATCTTGGTATTTTAACTTCTCTGATGGTTTTAACCAATGTGTTGATGGTTTTGACCAATGTTTTGAAACCGGGTTGACCCGGGTCACTTGTTTTTTTGGCCGGAACCAGTTCAATCGGTTAACCCGGTCAGGTCGACCCGAGTTTTAAAACATTGGTCGTGACCCGAGGGTAAAAGTGGCAAAATCGGTGGGTTACGTAATGACGTAAACACATTTTTGGTACTGGTTGGGTGAACATCATTTAACTTTTTTTTTTTTTTTTTTTTTTTTTCTAATAAACAGTAGAGATCATTGGCCATAAATTTTTGAAGTTGACATACGATTATAAATATAACAAGCAAATATAAAAAAAGCAAATGACGTTGTTTTCGAAGTTAATATGATACCCGCTTTTTAATAAAGTGTATTTGAGTTACTTTTAGTGTAGTGAATTGGCTGTACTTAGGTCCAACGATTTTATATATATATATATATATATATATATATATATATATATATATATATATATATATATATATATATATATATTACGTTTGCACGTTTATATATATTTATATGAACGATTATATTGATATATAAGTTATTACGAGTTTTATTAATTAAATTGAGTTATAAAATACGAGTCACAAGTCCTAGTCATTACTCTCGGCTTCTTGTCCAAATCCAATGTTAAGGCGGTTGTCGTAGTCAACCTTTGACTAGAAAATCAAGGTGACCCGACTCGCTCAAAGCTCACAAGTCCAAAGTAAATATAATACGACAAGTAGGCAACATGTCCAAATCTCAAATCACAATCAACTTCAACAACAAGGTCCGTCTACCGTACCCGACTAACCTATCTCCGTCATACTAATTGAACCATATCACAAACGATTCCCATTTCTCACTTTCGTCAACAACTCCACAATTATACCACATAATATATATTTCTCGTCAAAAGCATCACGTATAAACGTTAGTAACAAATATAATCACCAAATATAAAACAATCACGTATAACCATTTTCGTCACCAAAAACATATATATCTCGACAAGTTTCCAAAACTTTTAATCTCCGCAATAACTAACTTATATATACCAAGTTTTACCAAAAATATATTTTTCGACATCTCGCGAAACTTTCAAAATAACTATACTCGGGTCGAGTTACCAAGTCAAACCCGAGTCTAAACTAGCCAAGAGACACGTGGGTCCCACCCGAGACCAACCATGGCCACGGCATGGTTTCCATGGCTCGGCCAAACCAAATCCGACCCACAAGGGGCGTCGGCCTCAACAAAACAACAACAAAAACCTCAAGAACATGAAACCCTAACAAATAATCATCAAGAACATCAAGATAAGCCCGGAAATCACACAAGTCGAGGGTCAAACCCACGACCTAGGGTCATCCACGACTCAAAACATCACAAATATTAAAAACCCGGATACCAAACTAAGTTTTAATCACGTTCTAACAAAAACCCATTTATTTTTATCACTTATATCACAAATCCGCCCATAAACATCAATAATATCACGAGTTTGATTCGTATTTTATCAAACCCGACGCACCACGTGCGTACTTACCCTTGGATCTACAAGAAACAACCAGGAAACGAGTGGTGGTGGTGGTGTACGGCGGCGGAAACATGAGAACGAGGTGGGTGGACTTTTTTTTGGGGCGCGTGTGGTACTACACGTGAACAAGGAAGGTGTGGGGAATGTTTTGGTGGTGGTGGTTAGTGGTGGTGTGCGGCGGTGTGGACGGAGAGTGGGTGGCCGGCGGCGGTGTATAGGAGGAGAGGAGGGAGATGTGTTTTGGTGAAGATGATAATGAAAATGAAGTAGGTTTAGGGTTTATAAAGAGCATTTTACATTTTGGGTCCCTCATGTTTTGTCTCCTCTTAATTTGCACACAAAATTTTCACCACTAACTTTATTTTACAAAAACGCTCCTTCAACGTAAGTAAAAAACTTACTATATATATTAAACGTCCCCAAAACATTTTATATTCGTCGTATAACGACTTAAATATATAAATCCACCGAAACTCATAATAAATACGTTAATAAAAGCCAAACGTATTAAAACTCATAATATATAAACTTTACATTTTTTCCTAGTGCCAGAGTCGTCGTAGTGCCTAATTAACGTCAGATAAATAAATTCTCTAAATCACGTAATAATATCTCAAAACCATATCAAATCCTTAATTCATCTCAACTTAAATAATAAAATTCAAATAAACGTCACTGTTTTAGTTTTTCAGGCAATGCGGTATTTAAAAATGACTCACCAAATTACCAGTTGTCACAATACTATTGCTATTACTATTGGTATTATTGCTAGAATTACATTCATGGCGAAGCTTGTAACACCCCCAATTCATGGCTGCAGCGGAATTAAAACTGGGTGTTACTCGACGGCACAATAGTCACAATAATAGAAAACGAACTCCAATTGAGTCGTTTTAACAGATTTATCATTCAAATTGTATAAATATCAGAGATTACAAAATGAGGTCCCAAATGGTTCCATGTTTACAATTTCCATTAAATGAGTTTTTGAATGATAATAAAATTTATAGCCCTCTTGAGTATCCGTGCCCTTCCATGCCATCCTTGATCGTCATGAACCTGAAATACATGCTTGAGAGGTCAACACAAAGGTTGAGTGATATTCATAGAGTTTGTTTAATGTTTGAACACAATATGTTGGTAGTGTGAGCTATAGACTCACACCAATGTTTGGAAAACAAAGATGTGCCACGTTGTTATACGCCCGGAACAGTTATTATCAAATACTAAGCTGATGACACCAAAACGTTAACGGGTACCAATATCAATCGGCGGAGTTACCCCGGTAGGTACTTTGCCGTCATACCTAATGTCTCAAATATTAATGCATTTGTTTGAACTTAGTCAATACAAATGGGATTCGTCAATCCCAATAGGCCTATTCACAATATTCGCGCTCACTATTTCTAGTGATTAAATGGTTCATAATAAGGGATCTCGGTTTGGCAAGGATGATACTTAGTGATAATAAAACAATCAGGCAAGTATACAATTTAAAAACATTGTGCTCGGTTAAAAATAGCATGTATTCCCCCCAAGGGTTTGTAAAACAATTAAGTAATGGAAAGTGGGGCTATGAACTCACCTTGAGTTGGATGATGTATAATGAGAATGATGGATATGCCGTAAGAACTTCTACGAGCAACCTAGAATAATTGTTGCAACTTAGGTTTGGAATAATGTCTAAGGAAACATAAATGTGCCAATATATGTCTTGCACTTAGTCCATGATGTGGTACTTTGTATAGTGTAAGTATATGAAAAGAAATGGTTCATGAAACATGTATAGTTTATATATCGTTTACTACCGTTCGGGCCGACTTAATTCAGAAGTCATGTAGTAAACGTTCGAGGAGCCAGGACACTTTAATTCGTAAACCCACAACTCATCTCGACGGCTTACATAATGAACTCCTCACATGAGGCTCCCTACTATTGTAGTAGTTGATAAAGTATATATATATAAGTTTTGATCCGAAAAGTTACATGTCCGATATTTGAATAAACTTAGGAAAGTTTATCCTTACATGAAGATTGTTATTAGGGTAAGTTTATTATAACTTGTATGACAAATACTCGTAATATTTCATGGTTCTTTAGATGAAGTAGATCCAAATTGTATGTTCAAGTTATCGCTAACTCTCTAGTTCATGTATTTGTCTTGGTAAGTTTATATGGTCGTTAGCTCATGTTTTCGCCTTGGTATGTTTATATGGTCTTTAGCCATGGCTTTGCCATGACCTTTGGTCATTGTTCCATGGTCTTGAGACTCAACCTTGGCTCTAGCCATGGTTGTGGTCTTGAATCTAGGTCATAAGACCTCTTGGTCTTTATAAACCATAACCTTTATATAATGACTTTGGTCTAAAAATGGGCTGTTAAGAATTTGAAGAAAATATCACTCGGAAAGCGTTTTCAGGGCTCGAGCTTATTTGATCCTGAACGAAAACGTCGTTCCGGACAACTTTTGTTTTTTAACTTTTTGATGAATCGGACCAGAAGGGTGACTTTCAAAATGGCAGAATGCAAAACAGTAGGTATCGGCAGTTTCGGCGTTTTGGTTTTGCTAACTTCAAACGGTCATAACTTTTGACTCGGGTACTCGTTTTGGGTGATTCAAATTGCTATGTTTTCCTTGTTAAGTCCTCTTTAACAGTAAGTGTTGGTTTTATAGACAAAATAATAATAGTCATGTGTTAGGATCGAACTTGAGATCACGGGATTGCACACAATACGTATGAAGAGAAAATGTAATAATTATTTATAAGATGTTATAATTAATTATTAAACACAAAACAAATAATAATAATTAGTATTATTGATTAATGACTAATTATTTATTAAACGAAGATTAGGAAAGAAATTACTAGACAAAACATGGAAACAAGAGAAGGTTCCGGAATCCCCTAAGGGGTGCCAAAACCGATCGGCCCAAGGGGGTAAACCCACCTCCATTGTGCCTTGAGCTCCAAGTTTTGTGTAGTATATAAGCAAACCCAAGATGTAGGTTTTTTTATATAACTTGTACACACACATCTTGGTGTTTTCTTCTCCCTTTTCTTTCTTGGTCGATCCACAAACCGAACACCCCTAAGGTTTTCGATTTTCCATAAGAACAAAAAGGTTTTCTGTTTTATTACTTGCAAATACTTTTCTTGAATTAGTACGTGTGTACAAGAACGTGAATCAAACACACTATTGTTTGATTCTTGGATTGAATTACAAAAAGGTAAGGGGTAATTCATATAATCCTTATAAACCCTAATTAGGGTTCTTGGTTCCGGAAGATTGCATTGATTCTTGTTCGGGCTAGAATCACTACTGTATGTTTACTATTTAAATTAATGATTAATTAATTACATGTTATTCGATCTATTATAATTGCTTCCGCTCATGCTCATTTTGATGTACTTGGTTTATTAATATGAATGTCATGATATAATAATTCCAACAGTGGCATCTAGAGCCGTTATAATGTGTAATTAATTATCAAAACGCATAAAAATTGGATATTGATTCGTATAGTTACATGTTTTTTAGGGTTTATGTGTTAGATCCCTAACCCTAATTTTTTGGGTCGATTTTGACCTAAAGGGTTTTTAGGGTTTATGGTTTTTAATTTTTTTAATTTGATTAGAAACCCTAAGATGTCATGTAATTGTTATGCGTTTTAGTAAACGATCTTGGTGCAATATGTTAATTGTTAAGCAAAATCCATGAAAAAGTGCATATTTGCATGGATTTTTATTGTATTATAATTTAAATTGTTTAAATTGGTTATATATATATATATATATATTAATGGTTATTAATGGTTAAGGTATATTAAAACATGTAAATTTTTATAGATGTCGAATTGGGGAAGACTCCAATATTAAGTAATCAATTATGCGCTATGTGGTATTTATTTAATTTTGGCTTACGCAATCGATTTATCGATGCATGTGGCTCTTTTTCTAAGAAAAAGAAAGCCCTAATTGAATTAATACATTATACGCCTAGATTTGATTATTAATAGGACTTTTGAATAAGATTTGCATGTGGCTACATGTTTTATACATATTTAATTATTATGATTATGTATATGTGTTTATTTAGTTGTTTTATTTTTTATTGTATAATTACTTGTTTTGTTTATTTATTGTGTTAGACATGTTTATATAAACGAAAAGGGTAATTTTTTGAATAGAAAAATAATACGGACTAAATAATGGCGAAATTGTTTTGGTTTTTAAGAGTTTAAAATTTCAAAGGATTGGTTGATTGATGTTTTTGTACGTAATGGTTAAATAGGCTCGACCAAAGTTTACACACTATAAGATGGGTATAAGGATGGCAACGCATTAAATTGTGGCCTTAGATAGACAACACTCTGTCTTAACGCTCGTTTGTGTGTAAATTAGACTTACCGAACAACCATTACATGTACATTGTCATCTTAAGGGTGAATAATCCACAATTCCACAATGATTATCCGAAACACTAAGCTTTCGGGCTTATGCAAAAGTACGATATAGTGGACGATAATTGATGGTTATTCTTTAATTGGTGAACCCGATACCTCAATCAAAACTTTGTTATTTTACTCTTAGCAAATTGGTAATAAAAATGTTTTGTAAAACCAATGTTATGAAGTTGTATGCATGCTTCTTCATACATTATTTTGATCACATCAAAATATTAATACCCTTATAAAATTAAGTCGAATGCCATATAATTAAGAACACTTGAAGTTGTAATTTACGTCAAGTGAGACTTGGCGAGATTGCAATGGAAAGGTAAATTTCATAAATTCATTGCTAGCAGATCAACTGATGTGATGGATTTGTGAGTTTGCAGTTTTTAAGTTAGACGACTTAAATTGAGTAGGAAGTGAGACTTGGACTCAAGGCATTAAGATGGGGACTAAACATGCTTACAATACAAATGTTTTGTGATTGTAAATCCCATATATCTAGGAATTGGACAAATGTTATGCCAATTACTTGTACGACAAGTTACCTCATATTGTACTTTCATTGCTAGCAGATCAACTGATGTGATGAAACTATGTTTATGGAGGATCCTAGTTTTCAAGATTATTCTATGGATATTTATTTTCCTTGGGTATTTTAATTTTCTTGAAAAATTGTATTATCAAAAATACTAATGTTTTGAACTTTCTTTATCTGTAGAAATGGCTCAAACTGATAACACCAACTTTCGTTCTGTATTCAAAACTTATTTTGAACGAGAAAAATTGACTGGCTCGGAAAATTTCAATGATTGGTACCGTTCACTAAGGATTGTCCTGCGAGTGACTGGTCAACTCGAAATCTTGAAAAAGCCTTGTCCTGAAGAACCTGTAGGCGAGGCAGCTACTGAAGCTGCTAAGGCCAAATGGAATCTTGATTACAAGGAACATATTGATGTGGCCGCAATGATGTTAGGGGCGATGTCCACACCTCTTCAAAGGCAGTTTGAGGAGTATTTCCCCATGAACATGATTGATGAACTCAAGAAACTCTATGAGAAATCATCAAATGTAGAGATTTACGACTTGATGGAGGCTCTACATGGTTGTAAGCAGGGTGATGGTGAACCTGTGAGTGCTCATGTGTTGAAGATGAAAAGTTTCATGGATCAACTACAAACACTTAAGAAACCCTATGACAATGATATGGCTGTGAACTTAATCAATAGATCCCTTAACAAGGATTTTAATGGTTTTGTGAGGAACTTCAATATGCATTGATTATGAGAAAGGGTTGACACCAAAGGCTCCTACGCCCCAAGTACTAGCAATACAAGGGGGTAGAATTAACAAGCCAAATGCGAACAAGAAGAAGGGTAAAGGAAAGAAGAAGGCTGATAAGAATAAGCAGGTTATGGCTTATCAACCACCTCAACCTAAGAAGAACCCTCCTGTCAAGAATAATCCAAAGAAGGATCAAGGTGATGGGCCATTGGAAGAGGAATTGTCCTCTTTATCTCGATGACTTGCGAAACAATAAGGTTAAGAAGACTGGACACATGGGCGCCAGCACTTCAGGTAACTTATTTGTCATTGAATTATTTACTTTATCTCGTAAATTAAATTCCTGGGTATATGATACTGGATGTGGTATTAATATTTGTAATACACTACAGGGGTTTAGAGAGGAAATGAGACTAGCTTATGGGGAGCAATTTCTGCATGTGGGAAATGGAGCACAAGCAGCAGTTGAAGTCATAGGAATGTTTGATTTAGTTTTACCTTCGAGTTTAGTACTTTGTTTAAACAATTGTCATTATGCACCTTCTATAATTAGAGGTGTTGTTTCCTTTTCATGTTTGTTGGATCATGATTTTTCTCATACTATTAATGGCAATAAAATTTCTGTTTTTTTAAATGGTGTATTTTATTTTAATGTTGTTGCTGTGAATGGTGTGTTTGAAATTGATATGAATAATTGTATGACTTCCAACAATAATAATAATTTGATGTACAGCATAAGTAAGAGAATGAAGTATGACTTGAATTCGTCTTACCTTTGGCACTGTAGACTTGCCCATATAGGCAAGACTCGCATGCAAAAGCTGCAACGTGAAGGGCTTTTGAATGATATCATTGATGAGTCATTTGATAAATGCGAATCTTGTATTTCTGGGAAGATGACGAAGAAACCTTTTCATAATAATATGGAAAGAGCTTCAGATCTACTTGGTTTGATACATACGGATGTATGTGGACCACTTAGACATGTGTCAAGGAGAGGTGCTGTCTACTTCTTAACTTTTACAGATGATTTCAGCCGTTATGGTTATGTTTATTTACTTAAGCATAAACATGAAGTGTTTGAAACATTTAAGGTTTTCAAAGCAGAAGTAGAATTGCAATTGGGAAAGAAGATTAAAGCTCTTCGTTCTGATCGAGGTGGTGAATACCTTAGTCAAGATTTTAAAGATTTCTTAACTGAGAATGGAATTGTCCAGAATCTCACATCTCCATATACTCCACAACAAAATGGTGTATCTGAGAGAAGGAATCGTACATTGTTGGACATGGTTCGATCAATGTATAATCTTACTAATCTTCCTTTGTCTTTTTGGGATTATGCTCTTGAATCAGCTGTTCGTATTTTGAATATGGTTCCCACCAAGAAGGTTGATAAGACACCATATGAGATATGGACTGGAAAAGCTCCGAACTTGTCTTATTTAAAGGTCTGGGGTTGTGAGGCGTATGTTAAACGTGACTCACAAGATAAACTCTAACAAAGATCTGTAAAATGCATTTTTGTAGGATACCCTAAGGAAACTATGGGTTACTACTTTTACTACCCACCTGAGAACAAAGTGTTTGTTGCAAGATATGGTGATTTTCTTGAAAGTGAATTTGTGGTTCAAGAAATCAGTGGGAGAGTATATGATTTAGAAGATGATCCAAATAATGCATTGCCTTCAGAAAACACTAGCACACTTCCTATAGAACCGAAAAGTCTGGGTCCTCCACCGGAAGTTGAAGTAGTTCCCATTCGCAGATCTTCAAGATCTGTGAAAGCTCCTGACCGTCTATGTCTTAATGTAGAGGTCGATGAGCATACACTAGGGGATCTTAATGAACCTACTAGTTATAGAGCTGCCATTAATAGCCCTCAAAAAGCTAAATGGAAAGCTGCTATGGATGGGGAAATACAATCCATGCATGATAATGAAGTCTGGGAAGAAGTTGACTTACCTCCTGGTGCCAAGGTAGTTGGGAGTAAGTGGCTTTACAAAATCAAAACTAACATGGATGGATATGCACACATTTATAAGGCTCGTCTAGTTGCTAAAGGTTTTACTCAAACTTTTGGAATTGATTACGAGGAGACGTTTTCTCCTGTAGCAGACATAAGAGCTATAAGAATTCTCATAGCTATAGCAGCATACTATGACTATGAGATTTGGCAAATGGATGTGAAAACCGCTTTCTTAAATGGTCATCTAGATGAAGACATCTATATGGCACAACCATAAGGGTTTGAAAATCCAGAATTTCCAAATCGTGTTTGCAAGCTTAAAAGGTCCATTTATGGATTAAAGCAAGCATCACGACAATGGAACAAGAGGTTTGATGCTGAGATCAAAAAGTTTGGATTCACTCAAAATCTTGATGAGCCATGTGTGTATCACAAAGCTAGTGGGAGTGATAATGTAACTTTCCTAATTCTTTATGTTGATGACATATTGATCATGGGAAAAGACATTCCAAGTTTGCAAGAAGTTAAGGCATATCTTGGAAAGTGCTTTTCTATGAAAGATTTAGGAGAAGCTGCATACATTCTGGGAATCAAAATCTATAGAGATAGATCAAGGCGGTTAATTGGATTAAGTCAAAGTGCTTACATTGACAAAATATTGAAAAGATTCAATATGCAAAATTCCAAGAAAGGATATTTGCCGATGGAAGTAAAACATGGCTTATGTAATGAGTTTTGTGCTTCAACACCTGCTGAGGTGGCTCGCATGAGTAAAGTTCCTTATGCTTCGGCTGTAGGATCTATTATGTATGCGGTTAAGTGCACAAGGCCAGATGTGGCGTTTGCTCAAAATATTACCAGTCAATTTCAACAGAATCCAGGTGATAAACATTGGATTGCTGTTAAGCATATTCTTAAGTATTTAAGGAATACAAAAGATATGTTTTTGGTATATGGTGGAAATCCAGCTGCAGAACTTTGTGTTACAGGTTTCTGTGATGCATCCTTTCAAAGTAACAAAGATGATTCGAAGTCTCAGACGGGTTATGTCTTTGTTATCAATGGAGGAGCTGTAGACTGGAGGAGCAAGAAGCAGAGTACAATTGCGATGTCTGCAACAGAAGCTGAATACATTGCTGCTTCAGAAGCTGCTATGGAGGCTGTTTGGATTAGGAAATTCGTTTATGGGCTTGGTGTTATGCCTTCAATTGAATTACCTATTAATATGTATTGTGGCAATTCTGCTGCAATCATATTTGCCAATGAACCTGGAGTCATGAGAGGCACCAGACATTTTCTACGGAAGTATCACTTTGTTCGTGAAAAGGTTGACGAAGGTGAAATAAATCTATTGAAGGTTCACACAGATGAAAACTTAGCTGATCCGTTCACTAAGGCTTTGGCGAAAGACAAGCTTAATGAATTAGCCAATGGAATTGGACTTAAATTAGCTAGTAGTTTCATGCATAACTGTGATTAGTATTTGGATAAAGGATATTGTAAACAATTATTATTTTAATGAAATAAAGTATGTTGGTATGTTTATTTTTATTGTTAATTATTGTTGTCCTATTTTTGCATGTTTAAATCCATGAATAAGAGTTATTCTAAATTGTCCGTTGTCAGTTAATAATATGGGAATATTATTAAATTAAGACAAATCTGAAGTTGATATAATATACTTAAGTATATTGATGCGTTGACATGTCATTTCAGATGATATTCGATGATACTGAATATAGGACTTATCCCAACTATATGATGTTACTTTATGGATCTTGTCATTAAGTAAATCATAAGAAGTTATCCTTAGACTTGAGATACAAGATAACGGTCATGAATGTAGTACATTTTTGTGGAACAACTTAACGCTATACGTAACTGGTAGTCATAAGGGTTGTTTTCGGAAGTGTTACAAAGTTTGTGTGTTTTGCTTGTAGTCAATAAAGAATTTGTTCCTTCAAATTAATTTTTGGAGTTTAATACTATTGGGCCCCTCGTAGGGTTGTCAAGGTGTTTGCGTGGCCACGCCCAAGGTCTTTCTTGAAAGGTTCAAAAGATTTGGTATTCTTGTCAATTTCTAAAAACGAGAAACAGAATGGTTAATTAAGGAATGACCTAGATCCATATCCTTATTTAACATGGTATTAGAAACAAAGGGATAATAATAATGAGAAATCATTAAAAGGTTTTCCAGGAGCCTTACTCAAGTTGTACTAGAGGCATCGGCGTGTTGCAAGACGCTAACCGATGTGATCACACTATTATGATATGTCTAAGTGGGAGCTGTTGGTTTTATAGACAAAATAATAATAGTCGTGTGTTAGGATCGAACTTGAGATCACGGGATTGCACACAATACGTATGAAGAGAAAATGTAATAATTATTTATAAGATGTTATAATTAATTATTAAACACAAAACAAATAATAATAATTAGTATTATTGATTAATGACTAATTATTTATTAAACGAAGATTAGGAAAGAAATTACTAGACAAAACATGGAAACAAGAGAAGGTTCCGGAATCCCCTAAGGGGTGCCAAAACCGATCGGCCCAAGGGGGTAAACCCACCTCCATTGTGCCTTGAGCTCCAAGTTTTGTGTAGTATATAAGCAAACCCAAGATGTAGGTTTTTTTATATAACTTGTACACACACATCTTGGTGTTTTCTTCTCCCTTTTCTTTCTTGGTCGATCCACAAACCGAACACCCCTAAGGTTTTCGATTTTCCATAAGATCAAAAAAGGTTTTGTGTTTTATAACTTGCAAATACTTTTCTTGAATTAGTACGTGTGTACAAGAACGTGAATCAAACACACTATTGTTTGATTCTTGGATTGAATTACAAAAAGGTAAGGGGTAATTCATATAATCCTTATAAACCCTAATTAGGGTTCTTGGTTCCGGAAGATTGCATTGATTCTTGTTCGGACTAGAATCACTACGGTATGTTTACTATTTAAATTAATGATTAATTAATTACATGTTATTCGATCTATTATAATTGCTTCCGCTCATGCTCACTTTGATGTACTTGGTTTATTAATATGAATGTCATGATATAATAATTCCAACAGTAAGTAAGTGTCAAATATCATAGTTGTACTATTTTGGTCGTGGTTCTCCATAAAAGTCACTAGTTTACTTGTTTAAATAACATAAGTTAACAATCATTTGTAATAACTTGTTTTACTCATTTTTATACATCATGGACATGAAAACAAGACAATATATAGCATGAATGATATGTAAATAGCATGAATATGATATTTAAGCAAGGAAATGTATTAGAGTTTGCTTACAACTTTGCCTTTCTACAAAGAAAGGTAAGTAGTATGTAAGGAAAAGGACTTTGATAGACTTTAGCTTCAACCCACTTCACTTAAAGCAATCTTTCTACACTTGTATTCTTGAAAGAGAGATGATGAAAGTTGAGGTGACTTGAGTGGATTCAAACTCAAGAGAAATCACCAAAGTTTCTAGGGTTTTGAAGTAGTTTGATGAATCAAAACCAAACTAGAGTTTATGTGTTGTTATGCTCTTGAATCTTGCATGAAACTTGGAGTAAACTAGCAAATGAGAGGGTGTGTTGTGTGTGTGATGAGGGACGGCCAAGGAGAGGGGGAGGGGCTTTTATAAGAGCTTAAGGAGGTTAGTTATGTTGACTTGTCAACACTTGGTGAGCAAGTATGGACACTTGTATGCATCTTAGAGTTAGGAGCATAAGATCATGCCACAAGTGTGAATCCCCCCCCCTAGAGGCGGTTCACAAAGCTTGCGGAACAAGTGTGGACTTTTGATGATATTATCCAAGCTTATGGAGCTAGTTTCGACTCCGTAAAATGCTAACCGTAAGTTGTTACGTCACAAAACGTAAAACCGGGTATCGTAAAAATACGAAACTTGGAAGAATAATTAAACTTGTCAAAATACTCCATAATAAAATATAAAATGAGTGGTAGGTTCCATTGGGGTGCTAAAACCCTGCTCAAACTGGAAACACGGGTCTAAAACGCGTAATATGTAAAACGTACGAATATTGCGTAAAATTGAGAAAAGTAAAATGTTACTTTTCTAATAGGATATAAATGATTTAAAATGACTTATAATGTCTAGACTGGGCTCAGTCTAGTGTCGGTTGGTATTAAATGTCTTTTAGACATCAAACCGTAAGCCTAAAAATCAAGGAATGACTTATAAAATCAAGGAAATATTTTTGGTCAAAGGAGGAGGGAAAAATATGTTGACTTTTTCTAATAAGTTGAAAACTCAAATTGTCTTAGAAACGCGGTGCCGGTATAGGCTAAGGTTACGGCTGAGTAAAAACGCTTAAAAACTGAAAATTCCAGTTTTTCACGGCCGAGGCTTATTTTGGTCATGTTTTTCTCAGTCATGATTAATTCTCAAATAAATCATGAGTGTGTCAAACATTTTTCTGATGCGGGGTCACTTAACGCGGTCGAGTTTCGTTGTGCATAGAATTTTTGAATGACGTTTTACCCTAAAACGTGTAATTCCTTATTAACTTTCACGAAAATGAGCTTATGAATGTCAAACTTTCAATTTGCCATGGAAATGATTTATCACTCGAGGCCAAGAAACAAAACTCAGATTTCGAGAAAAATGAATAGTAAAAGTGAATAGTGAAATTTTCCAGGAATAGTAATTAACCTGAAATTGTGAATTGTTACAGTCTCTACCCCTTACGGGGAACTTCATCCCGAAGTTCTATGTGTGTTATATGTTGAAGTGGTGTCGATGAAAAGATGTGGTTACTTATGAGGACTAAAGTCTGGGATTACCAGTGATGCAGTTTGATTTGTCATTTTAGTGTATGGCGTAGGATGAGGCTTACTTTTATGTAGGTAGGGTAATAGTGATTAATAGAGATTCATATAATATTCGAATATCAAAGGAAATTGATATAGCATTCGAATATTAATAGGAATTGATATAGTAGTTGTATATCAATGGAAATTGGGATATTAGTTGCAATCATAGTCTAGTAGGTAATCTGTTATTGTACCTAGTGTTTATTGACTTCATACTTATGTTATTTCGGATACAAATAAGCCCACTTGTTTATAATTCTTTATTTACATAGAGAGGCATCCCAAACAATGTAAGTACAGGAATATAAACTTATGCTTCGGTGATTTACTATTTCATTATTTAAATGAAGAGGCATCCCAATCCATTCAAATAATTATAAATCATCCTACTTAAGAATTCCCAACACAACATTCATACTTAGCCGGTGAGTTACAAGGTAGTGTATTACGAGATGACACTGGTGTTCCAAAAGTACAAGATGAATATTCAATCTTGTAAAGCTGGTGAGGGTGCTTGTGGTGTAACTAAGGATGATTTGAGCTTTAAAAGTGCATCAAGATCTGTTAATGAGTTTGTGGTTGCAACGGTTGTGAAGATAATGATGTGATATGTTGATGAACAAAAGTGTGTAGTGTATGCTTAACATTAATACTCTTAGGTATAGATGTTGAGTTTGTTTTGAAAATCTTAAGAGATTTTAAAGGTTTATGATGGAATAGTATCCTTAGGACCTAAACAGGATAGTACTTCTACAGGATGAAGAGAATAATTGATAACTATCCCAAGATAGTAGTTCGGATTATCTCATAAATGAAAAATTTCAAGAATGAATTTAGATCATACAAATAAGGTGTTAAGATCTCGCTGAGTGGTAAGGCACTATCGTGTCTCTAGATTATTTTAATGTATTCTGGTGGTTTATCGTGTTCATGTAGGAAATCAATCTAAACATAACCCTAGTACAACTATTCTCAGTATTTGAAAATTTTAAGTCGAATATAGTTAGTCAGACTATATTCCACTGTCCCTAGGTTAAATATAGGTGACTAGTCTATATTTAGCCAAGATTCGATAAAATTTTCAAATACCTAAATTAGGTATACTTTTGATATGTCCGTTGCTTTCGGGAAACTGTCCACTAAACAAAGGCGATGTCAAACCCTTCAATTGCAAGTCCCGGCCATACAAGACTTGTAACGTATGTTTTCATATTCCATTGCATAGAAGATAGTACGGGTAGGTACGTGTGGAAAGGAAGTTTTAAGTAGTTGATTAAAGTCTTTTTGAGTACGTAATTATTTTCCGAAGAAATACCGGTGAAAGTATTTCCCGGGTCGTTTTCCCAACGAAGGTGAAATGGAATCGTGAATAACTGAATCGAGAAATCGTGTTGTGAAAAGCGGGAAAGTGAAAAATATGATTTTGGATTTCAAATTATGCTAAGAAATAGTAAAATATGAAGAATTTACAATCTAGGTATGTACGGATGTTAAAAACGTGAAAACGGGAATTCAAACGTAAAAATTATGTAACGTACGGAATAAAACGCGACTTATATACATAAAATAATCCTACGAACGTGAAACAAGTTTCTAAAAATCTTAAATGATAAAAGAAAATTTTGAGAAAAAGAAAAATATTTTTTAGACTTTTTATTTAATTTCTAGAATTAATTTCCTATTTAATGAATTAAAAAGTAATTAAAAATAAAAGAAATTATGAAAAATAATGGGAAAATTATAAAAACTATTTTAGAAAATCTAGAATAATATAAAAGAATTTTAAAAACTATTTTTTTTGTATTTTTCAGGGCTTTTTTGTATTTTTTATGGATTTTTGGAATTTAAAAATGATTTAAAAATGATTTTAAACTAAAAGAAATTAAGAAAAATAGCAAATGACCTCAGAAAATTATGAAAAATTACCAGAAATTCTAAATTAATATAAAAAGCTTGCAGAAAAATTTTGAATTAAAAATATTAAGCAGAAGTGCTTATTCAGAGCAAAACAGCTTATGGCAAGTGCTTATTAATAAGCACTTGCCACAAAACTTTACCAAATTAATACCACTACTGTATTATACTACTATAAGCTCAAATAAGCCAAGAAAAGATCAAAAGAAACACAGAAGTATAGATTGCAAGCTAATAAGCACTTATTTGATAAGCTAATTAAGCTAACTCCTACATATGATAAGCTATAAGATAAGCAGACCACACACAATTCTACAACTACCACTAATAAACTCAGATAAGCCAAAATCACACAATTATAAGCTCAAAACATCACTAGCAGCCCTAGATTACCAAACAGAAATTAGGGCTACACTATCAATAAGCAAGGCTGAATAAGCTATCTAAAAAACTGAGAACAAAAAGATTAAGGATGCAATGCAGCGTCTACCATACAGGGTAGCTGAGAACCAAAAATCTAACTCTAATACCATGCAATGCTACTCTAATTGATACCATAAAAGTGGGTCCAAACCTGTGTACAGGGGGGCTTAGTGCTCACACAGCCAACTTACAAGCTACTTCCTGATAAGCAATTAAGCTCCAAACTTGAATTTTATGATTGAATAAGATAGACTAGATATTAAAGAACAGAAATCAACAAACTTTATCTAATTCCTACTACTAATGAAGCCTACATGTTCAATCAAAATCCATACTGAAAACTCAGTACCAAGCTAATTTATGACTTTTCTTAATGCAACTACAAGTTTGACTTTATCCAAATTCAGATCATCACAACTAACTATAAGTGTAATATTAAGCTATTATTAAGCTAGTAGTACCTGATGTGCAACTACTCTAACTTCTATACTAACTGTTTCTCCATTTAGCTAACAGTAAAGTGATTTTAAACCTAAATTTGACTTATGCTAATATAACCTACTGATTTTGTAGATCCTAACTCTATTACTATACTAGAAAGGCATAAATGAAACAGTAAACCAACATTACAACTACTACATTACTCAGCAATCTCAAAATCCAAACACTCCCTTAACAACAGTTATAGCTACAAAATAGTGCAATAAAGCTAAATCTACCAAACCACTTATTCAACTGTCTAAGTAAACATTATCAGAAGCTAGTCAAACAATCAAATAACCTGAAATCAAACAAAAGCT
Source organism: Artemisia argyi (assembly GCA_030686995.1). Lineage (NCBI taxonomy): Eukaryota > Viridiplantae > Streptophyta > Magnoliopsida > Asterales > Asteraceae > Artemisia > Artemisia argyi. The sequence goes on from CM060684.1 coordinate 11,185,325, forward strand.
CAGCAACACAGATCAACTAATTATGCAGTAATGAATTAAGAGGAAAAGTACTTGCTACCTCACTTCACCTCAGCTCAAAAGAGAGGTGTTCACTATGCTTGCCTATCATTAGATAGGCTGATTTCACTCTTGGTTCTGTATCAGCATATCATCACCACAGCAACAATAATGTTTCTTCTTATTTCATGACCAATAACCCAAAAATTCCAATAATAAGCTAGAAAGCTTATATGGAATGTTCAAAAGGAAAAGTAAGCTTACTGAAAGCTCATACTAACAACCACTACAATATTTTTGTATTTTTTTTTATATTTTTCTGGATTTTTTATTTATTTTTATTTTTATGAAAATGTGTGTAAAAGCTGCATAAGAGTAATTAAATAAGTTAACTTTTAACAAAATAAGCAGAATAATAAGAAGAGTAAGCAAAATAAGCTGAGATAAGATAACAATAAGCTAGTTATAAGCTGAGTTGAAAGCAGATTAAGCAATAATGAAAACAAAATAAGCTGAGATCAATTTAAAGAACAAACTTTTATTAAAATTAAACATTACAACTACTAATCTAAATTACAACTGATGCCTAATTATACCTAAAACTATATTACTCCTACTCCTAGTCTAACCACCCCAAATGTTGGAGGAGGGGAGCATTATATAGCCTGTGTGGTGAGGAGCCTTCAGAAGGCTCTAGAATGAGCATCTTCCCACGAATATACTCCACTAGATCCTGATGACACCCTCTTACCAATCATAGCCTTCAAATCCTTGCGGTGACACGTTCGGTCCAATAAGCAGCTTCCACGTGACATTCCTTGTGTCAGGAGGTGTCAGGGGTTTGACCTTTATACCCTTAATTGGGTAAATACTGGTGGGATTGGGGTAATTGATGGTGTGGTTAATTAGGGTTCTTGGTTACTGTTCATTGAATAGTATTTCTGGGTATACGGGGTAAAAATGGGGGCGGGTAAGAATTTTTATATAATAGTTTGGATGTTGGGCCGGGTCAGGGTAATGGTTGGGCTTGGGTTTGGTATTAGTGGTGGGCTTTGGTGTAATGGTTGGGTTGGACTGTTTGTGTTTCAATATTCAGATTTTTGGTGTAAAAATGTACAAGGACCAATTGTGTACAATCTGAAACTTCAAGGACCATTTCTACCATTTTATGAAACAATAATCCAAGGGCCAATCTTGTCATTTTGATATTCTTCAAGGTTGACTTGACACTTTGAGTTCGAATAATGATCCAAACTTGAAAACTGCTTCCCGGCACCGGCTTTTGAACCTTTCATACTCTCGTGCCCGTTTTTCCGGGTTTTTGCTTGTTTTCCGTAATATCCGTACCTGCACATCACAAATATAAAAACACGTGTTTTCTTGGCATTTGTTAGCTCAAATAGTCATTTTTGGGTCGAAATTTGGTAATAAAAAGGTGTGTAATTAATACACACCAGTAGTTCTAAAATAGAACATACTTGGCCAGGATCACGAACTTTTAATAATGAAGGTTTCAGAAGAAAACTTTGATGAATGTAGGGCTGAACTTCAGCTTTTGTAGGTGATGGATTTGTTTGTCCTTTAAAAATCTCATATTTCTATTTAGAAATCGATAGATTGTGATGGGTTTTTGATGTCATATGAAATGATATTGATGATGTGATGGAATGATTCTAGAGACCATTGCGCAAAACACAATGTCTCGGAAGTAGATTAGACCATTGTGCAATTCACAATGTCTGGGAAGTAGGTTAAACCATTGTGTGACTCAAAACATTTGAGAAATGATTAAGACCATTGTATAATACAATGTCTTGGAAAATAGGAAAGACCATTGCAATCAGTTACAATGTCTTGGACATAAAATGTTGGAGTAGGAACATGATTGGGAGAATCTGGTTGTATCGTAATGCCCTAGAATAGGCATACGCAGATATGTTTAGTCCATTGTTTAGATAAATAATTGAAAATAAACCGAGTTTATATATCAATATACTAATATGTTCATGTAGTATAAAATGCTTACGGGGAAATGCTCAATTATGTTTAGGGTACATATATTAATATGCAATTATGTTTGTGTTGCATAAAATGTCTACGGGGAAATGCTCAAAATGGGTATATATGAATATACTAATATGTTTGTGTAGCATAACATGCTTACTAAGTCCATAATCGTCTGGAGGATGGAAGACACGAAGAGCGGAAGGCTATAAAAATGTTTTTGCTTGTATGTGTGGTTATAATTTAGGTCTCAATTAGACCCGTTTCTCTATAACCATGGCTCTGGTACCAATCTGTAACACCCCCAATTCATGGCTGCAGCGGAATTCAAACTGGGTGTTACTCGACGGCACAATAGTCACAATAATAGAAAACGAACTCCAATTGAGTCGTTTTAACAGATTTATCATTCAAATTGTATAAATATCAGAGATTACAAAATGAGGTCCCAAATGGTTCCATGTTTACAATTTACATTAAATGAGTTTTTGAATGATAATAAAATTTATAGCCCTCTTGAGTATCCGCGCCCTTCCATGCCATCCTTGATCGTCATGAATCTGAAATACATGCTTGAGAGGTCAACACAAAGGTTGAGTGATATTCATAGAGTTTGTTTAATGTTTGACCACAATATGTTGGTAGTGTGAGCTATAGACTCACACCAATGGTTGGAAAACAAAGATGGGCCACGTTGTTATATGCCCGGAACAGTTATTATCAAATACTAAGCTTATGACACCAAAACGTTAACGGGGTACCAATATCAATCGGCGGAGTTATCCCGGTAGGTACTTTGCCGTCATACCTAATGTCTCAAATATTAATGCATTTGTTTGAACTTAGTCAATACAAATGGGATTCGTCAGTCCCAATAGGCCTATTCACAATATTCGCGCTCACTATTTCTAGTGATTAAAGGGTTCATAATAAGGGATCTCGGTTTGGCAAGGATGATACTTAGTGATAATAAAACAATCAGGCAAGCATACAATTTAAAAACATTGTGCTCGGTTAAAAATAGCATGTATTCCCCCCAAGGGTTTGTAAAACAATTAAGTAATGGAAAGTGGGGCTATGAACTCACCTTGAGTTGGATGATGTATAATGAGAATGATGGATATGCCGTAAGAACTTCTACGAGCAACCTAGAATAATTGTTGCAACTTAGGTTTGGAATAATGTCTAAGGAAACATAAGTGTGCCAATATATGTCTTGCACTTAGTCCATGATGTGGTACTTTGTATAGTGTAACTATATGAAAAGAAATGGTTCATGAAACATGTATAGTTTATATATCGTTTACTACCGTTCGGGCCGACATAATTCAGAAGTCATGTAGTAAACGTTCGAGGAGCCAAGACACTTTAATTCGTAAATCCACAACTCATCTCGACGGCTTACATAATGAACTCCTCACATGAGGCTCCCTACTATTGTAGTAGTTGATAAAGTATATATATATATATAAGTTTTGATCCGAAAAGTTACATGTCCGATATTTGGATAAACTTAGGAAAGTTTATCTTTACATGAAGATTGTTATTAGGGTAAGTTTCTTATAACTTGTATGACAAATACTCGTAATATTTCATGGTTCTTTAGATGAAGTAGATCCAAATTGTATGTTCAAGTTATCGCTAACTCTCTAGTTCATGTATTTGTCTTGGTAAGTTTATACGGTCGTTAGCTCATGTTTTCGCCTTGGTATGTTTATATGGTCTTTAGCCATGGCTTTGCCATGACCTTTGGTCATTGTTCCATGGTCTTGAGACTAAACCTTGGCTCTAGCCATGGTTGTGGTCTTGAATCTAGGTCATAAGACCTCTTGGTCTTTATAAACCATAACCTTTATATAATGACTTTAGTCTAAAAATGGGCTGTTAAGAATTTGAAGAAAATATCACTCGGAAAGCGTTTTTAGGGCTCGAGCTTCTTTTATACTAAACGAAAACGTCGTTCCGGACAACTTTTGTTTTTTAACTTTTTGATGAATCGGACCAGAAGGGTGACTTTCAAAATGGCAGAATGCAAAACAGTAGGTATCGGCAGTTTCGGCGTTTTGGTTTTGCTAACTTCAAACGGTCATAACTTTTGACTCGGGTACTCGTTTTGGGTGATTCAAATTGATATGTTTTCCTTGTTAAGTCCTATTTAACAGTAAGTAAGTGTCAAATATCATAGTTGTACTATTTTGGTCGTAGTTCTCCATAAAAGTCACTAGTTTACTTGTTTAAATAACATAAGTTAACAATTATTTGTAATAACTTGTTTTACTCATTTTTATACATCATGGACATGACAACAAGACAATATATAGCATGAATGATATGTAAATAGCATGAATATGATATTTAAGCAAGGAAGTGTATTAGAGTTTGCTTACAACTTTGGCTTTCTACAAAGAAAGGTAAGTAGTATGTAAGGAAAAGGACTTTGATAGACTTTAGCTTCAACCCACTTCACTTCAAGCAATCTTTCTACACTTGTATTCTTGAAAGAGAGATGATGAAAGTTGAGGTGACTTGAGTGGATTCAAACTCAAGAGAAATCACCAAAGTTTCTAGGGTTTGGAAGTAGTTTGATGAATCAAAACCAAACTAGAGTTTATGTGTTGTTATGCTCTTGAATCTTGCATGAAACTTGGAGTAAACTAGCAAATGAGAGGGTGTGTTGTGTGTGTGATGAGGGACGGCCAAGGAGAGGGGGAGGGGCTTTTATAGGAGCTTAAGGAGGTTAGTTATGTTGACTTGTCAACACTTGGTGAGCAAGTATGGACACTTGTATGCATCTTAGAGTTAGGAGCATAAGATCATGCCACAAGTGTGAATCCCCCCCCCCTAGAGGCGGTTCACAAAGCTTGGGGAACAAGTGTGGACTTTTGATGATATTATCCAAGCTTATGGAGCTAGTTTCGACTCCGTAAAATGCTAACCGTAAGTTGTTACGTCACAAAACGTAAAACCGGGTATCGTAAAAATACGAAACTTGGAAGAATAATTAAACTTGTCAAAATACTCCATAATAAAATATAAAATGAGTGGTAGGTTCCATTGGGGTGCTAAAACCCTGCTCAAACTGGAAACACGGGTCTAAAACGCGTAATACGTAAAACGTACGAATATTACGTAAAATTGAGAAAAGTAAAATGTTACTTTTCTAATAGGATATAAATAATTTAAAATGACTTATAATGTCTAGACTGGGCTCAGTCTAGTGTCGGTTGGTATTAAATGTCTTTTAGACATCAAACCGTAAGCCTAAAAATCAAGGAATGACTTATAAAATCAAGGAATGATTTTTGGTCAAAGGAGGAGGGAAATATATGTTGACTTTTTCTAATAAGTTGAAAACTCAAATTGTCTTAGAAACACGGTGCCGGTATAGGCTAAGGTTACGGCTGAGTAAAAACGCTTAAAAACTGAAAATTCCAGTTTTTCACGGCCGAGGCTTATTTTGGTCATGTTTTTCTCAGTCATGATTAATTCTCAAATAAATCATGAGTGTGTCAAACATTTTTCTGATGCGGGGTCACTTAACGCGGTCGAGTTTCGTTGTGCGTAGAATTTTTGAATGACGTTTTACCCTAAAACGTGTAATTCCTTATTAACTTTCACGAAAATGAGCTTATGAATGTCAAACTTTTAATTTGCCATGGAAATGATTTATCACTCGAGGCCAAGAAACAAAAATCAGATTTCGGGAAAATTTCGGGAAAATGAATAGTAAAAGTGAATAGTGAAATTTTCCGGGATTAGTAATTAACCTGAAATTGTGAATTGTTACAAAGCTCATCCATATCCAACGTCATTTCATCTCCCAAATCCTTCTGTTTATTTAAAAACTCTCCTATCAACCTCGACGGCGGATCCTCCATGGCATTCATGTCACGTCTTAGTGGTCTAGAATCTATTAAATGATAGGTTAAGGCCCAAGCCTAATCCAAGGCTTAGGGTCCATTAAGTTTAGGGTTTAGGTTATCTTATTGTCAAAGCTATGTCTATTATAAATAGACATCATATCTTATGTGATTGGGACATTCGGTCAATAGCAAATAGACGTCATATCTTATCTAACCTAAAGCTCGGATACCATGTAAAATAGCAAATAGTTTTATTGATTGAATGTCCCAATCACATAAAATATGATGTGTATTTATAATAGACATAGCTTTGACAATAAAGTAACATAAACCCTAAACTCTAAACTTGATGGACCCTAAGCCTTTGATTAGGCTTTGGCCTTAACCTATCATTTAACACTCCCCTACAGTTTGAACGGTGTTGATATAAATAAATGACTAAAAATGTTATTCATATCTTTCGATATCTCTATGTTTTGAAAATCACAAAACGAAAACTCATCAAACCAAATATTATGACATAAACAAGTATTTAGTAGTAAATACTCATCTTTACAATTTAATCACTTAAGGTATGAATAAACAAAGTGTCTAATGTATTATAAGATCAAAGGAACACTTTTGTTAATCACTAGATATTTAAAAAATGTCACAAAACATTTTATATCTTTTGTAAAACATTTTTGGCATTAAAAGAATACGTTTAATTCATTACAAATTTGTGAATTCAAATTTTCAACCAAAAATGGCAAATCTAATCCAGAAAAATTTCCCTCACAAAAGGACAAGAAAATCCAACGTTCAGGAGGGCGGCCCCCTTAATTTTACTAGGCGGCCCCCTTAATCATTAAGGGGACCGCCCCCTAATTAAGGGGACCGGCACGCTCCAGAACAGTATTTTCTGGCCCTATTAAGATTGGATCATTCCACATATTTTTCTCACCTTTTTGCACTAGAAACTTTCTGATCTAAACATTCATTTCCTTTCTCTAAAAATCCCTTGATCTTATATACTTTGATCTTTGTTTCAAAGTGATTCAAGCCTCAACACTCAAGTGCAAAGAGAAGAATACTTCTATTAGAAGTATTACAACTTAGTATCATCTTGCTATCTAAGTTGTGTGTTTATTTCATCTTGTTGATCTTTCATATTTTGGTGAATAAGGTGTATAGTTAGCTAGATTTAGTTGTAGAATCTAGAATTGTTGTAAGTGTGAAGTGGAACTTGAAGTGAAGAAGTAGTGTTAGATAGTAGTGAAGATAGGAGATAGTAGCAATAGTGACTAGTAGTGAAGTAATTGAAGCTTCCAAGTGGAGAAGACTAGAAGACAATTAGTAGATTGAAGTTGTGAAGACACTAGTGGCTTGAAGGTGTGAAGACATTATTGGTTTGAAGTTGTGAAGACGTTAGTGCCTTGAAGTTGTGAAGTTGCAAGACATTGAAGTCGTGAAGTATTTTGTGAAGGAGTGAAGATACTTGTGGTGTGAAGAAGTATAGAAGAAGTAAAAAGGTGTGAAGAAGGTGTGGTGTGATATTTGGTGTGAGATTGGTTCTAGCTACGATTAGAACTCGACATCTTGCTTTGTGTCGTTAATTGGTGTAAGCTTTTGGTGTGTACGGTTTTCTCCGCCATAAGGGAGGTTATTGACTTAGTGAAGAAAACTCTCGAGTTCCGTGCTCGGGGAGTGGAGTAGGGCAAGGAAGGTGTCCTTGTAGCCGAACCACTATAAATTCTTTGTCTCTCGGTTTGATCTTTCCATCTCTCATTCTTTGCTTGCTTACTTACTAGCTTCTCGTACATTATTATAATTGTGTGTTGTGCATATATTGATTTCACATAAAGATCAAACTAGGTTCCATTTAATACATTAATCATACATTAGTAAAATATAAGCATATACAATTATTAAAACACATATACATATACAAATACAAACTTATAATTAAGTGAGATATATGAAATTATAATTTCTATTCAACACTTTAAATAAGTAGTATCGATGTGATATATGTGAATTAATTTGTATCCACACTTTAGCTTCAAAGGTTTTTACAATTACCATCAATTATTTGAAAGCGAACTTTTATTAAACGAAAAAGACGCAAAACTATTCAACCCCCCCTTCCAGTTTTCCACAAACGGGAGATTTCCGGACGTATAAGCTGGATAGGATGTTGAAATCACCTTCTTCTTCTCTTCCTTTTTTTTTCTTCTCTTCTTTGTTGTTCATTTGCACGGAGATGGAATTGTATTTTGCAACATAATTGCATATTGCTTCGCGGTTTCCTCCATTTTTATGACGTTTGCTATTTTTTCACGTCATGGCTTGCTTTGCCTTTTGGAGGGAGCGGCAATTTGGTGGTCAACTTTTGTTGTCAACGACAACGATCTTCGACAACAAAACAATTTTATGAGGAAAAAACAGTTGTTTGATGGCAAAATCAACATATTTTTTACTGCTAGGGTTTGTGAAATAGGGTTTAAGCATTGAAAACGGAAAAACAAATCCTAATAAAAAAAACAATAAAGAGAAAATAAATTGACCCACCGGATCACCCGCAAGTAGCCGATGACCGGAGGATAGCAAGTTTTGTTGGTGGATCTAACCTAAAGCTCGGATACCATGTAAAATAGCAAATAGTTTTATTGATTGAATGTCTCACTCACATAAGATATGATGTCTATTTATAATAGACATAGCTTTGACAATAAGGTAACATAAACCCTAAACCCTAAACTTAATGGACCCTAAGCCTTTGATTAGGCTTGGGCCTTAACCTATCATTTAACAGAATTATCATTATTAAACTTCAATAATGATATTCGGAAAATCCTTTAGTTTTTGTTGCAATTCTTTTAGGTAGGAAAATCATGGAAGAAAATGTTGTGTTAATAATTAGTTAGTGAAAAGCACTCAAAGGTTTTTCTCACATGCAGAGTTGCATACCACTTATATCGTTCAGTGCAAGCACCAACTTTTTTAGAAATGTTAATGTGAATTTTTAACCCGCAATGCACCTGTGTCTCTTGTAAATATACTTTATGGGCGGGAACACTGAAAACCTGACTGGACCGGCCTATTGAATCGGGAACGGTTGGTTGAACCGGATAAATCGGGTTGAACCGCGGAGAAAAATCGTCCTCTAGCGGCTATTCACTTATATTTATGTGCTATTTTAATAATTTTCTTTTGAAGGAAGTTATGAAGGAACTCAGATTGCAATACTCTAACTAACTCACTAATATAGAAGAAAGAACTTGTGAGTTCATACTTTATTCATGTAAAAACAGGGCCTATATATAGCCTTCAAAAGTAACAACTTAAACATGAAAGAAGCACCTAAAAACAAGGTAAACATGACCACTTCTACCTAACGTGCAAATGCACATACATAAGATTCGGTCAGACCTTCTACTAATTCAAACTAACAATAAATTATTAACTAGAAACATAAATACTTATTAAATGTAACTCATGCCATGCATACATGAATCCTTGACATAAACGATTAATCCAACATTCACCCCCTTAATTGTTTATTCACGCCACTCACTCATAGCAGTGTCGGTTCTTCCTTGATTAGATTTGCCTCTTGCTTCTCCCACTTAGGACACTCGTTGTTAGTGACCAAACTCACCACATTTGAAACATTTAACGTGGCTTTTAGCTCGTTGGAAACGTTCATAACCATCCCGACCTTTCCCGGACCCACGGCCACTTCCCCGACCACGTCCAAAGTCATCCCGATTTGAACCTCCAACCCCACAATGTGTTACAGCCATGTGTTTTTCCTTGACTAGCCAACAACAACCCGCCTTGAATGTCACCCGTCTTCTCGGATCCTTTAATACGCTCCTCATACGCCTTCAACCTTTCAACGGCTTCATCGAATAGTATCAAATCCAACTCGAAGCATTGCTCTATAGAAGCCACAATTTGGAGAAATGACTTAGGCATCGAATCAAGTAGCCTTTTCACCAAGTCTACTTCTTCAAGCTCGTACCCTAGACTCCTTGCCTTTGAAGCCAAACCGGTCAACTTGGTCGCAAACTCATCAACAGTTTCACCCTTCTTCATACGCAACTTTCAAGCTCCCTTTTCGATGTTGCAAGCCAAGCCATTCTCACCCGATCCACACCCAAGTATCGTGTTTTAAGACCATCCCACACTTGCTTCAGGTCGGTGTAACTCGCCATTTGCAAAACCATTTCTTCGGGTATCGCTTGAAACAAAAAAGCAAGAGCTTGTTTGGATTTCTTTAGATCCGGTTCTTCACCTAACCCTCTTGGTTCGACCGTTGCCCATAGGCCATATGCATCCATAATCAATTTGACCTTGACAGCCCACACCGGATAATTTGTCAAGGTCAAGACCGGAACTTGATATGACATCGATCCTCCTTCCTTAGGTACCAACGCCATTCTGATCTTTCCTTATGACAACCCCAACCTCTTCCTATCAAGCTTGTTCCGAGAGCACTCTTCCACCGATCAAGAAAACAAGGTCACAACGACACAACCACCTTTACCGCACAAAATGAACTGAATCAAAGCTACCTGCTTTTCCTGACTCTTCCCGTCCGTTTATCACGCACCTCTGGTTAGTCTCTCGCTATCGTGAGAACAAGCCTGATCACTAGAATCGGGGCTGCTGCTGAGATGCTTCAACCCGCGATCAAAAACAGCTTACACCCCCTTTCACACGAACTAGCTCTGATGCCAAATGAAGGAACTCAGATTGCAATACTCTCACTAACTCACTGATATAGAAGAAAGAACTTCTAAGTTCACACTTTATTCATGTGAAAACCAGGCCTATATATAGCCTTCAAAAGTAACAACTTAAACATGAAAGTAGCACCTAAAAACCAGGTAAACATGACCACTTCCACCTAACATGCAAATGCACATACATAAGATTCGGTCAGACCTTCAACTAATTCAAACTAACAATAAATTATTAACTAGAAACATAAATACTTGTTAAATGTAACTCATGCCATGCATACGTGAATCCTTGACATAAACGATTAATCCAACAAGTTAAGCGATGTAAGATGGTGATTGTGAGGACATGAAAGATAGAAGAAAAACGGGGGAAAATTGACTCGTACAAATAGATTGGATAGTGGAATGATACATTCTATTCACTTTCCATGCTTTAAAAATTATTTTCAATAAGAAAACAAAAAAATGATCAATGGTCATAGATAGAACAACGATGAAATATACATATTTAAAAAAGAAGATAATTATTATTGTTTTTTCGTTATTATTTTTATTCTTGGTTATTTTTTGGGTAAAGGGTCTTCCACCCGGTAAAATATATTACTTAAAAAAAAATGTTTTAGTACAAATGGAATGTGGTTGAAGTACCATGTGAAAACGTAGAGGGGGGGGGGGGGGTTGAATACGTTACCATTTAAAAACTTTATTACTTGTTGTATCAAATATTCATTCTTAGCTTGTTCTAATATGAAATATATTAAGTGTAGTTTATGACTAGCATAAACTAAAGACAAGTTATCACACAAGCATAAACAACAAGTCACAACACAAACAATCACATAATGCAAACAATATAGAAAAGCAATAAGTAAAAGGAAAGTGCAAACCGAACACGAGGATTTATAGTGGTTCGGTCACGGATCTCCTCTCCGCCCTACTCCACTCCTCGAGTACTCAACTCAAGAGTTACTTCACTAGATCAACAACCTCCCTTCTCGGCGGAGAAAACCTTACACGTCGCTTACAAGATTACCGACACTAAGCTAGATGTCGAGTTCTTTTACAAGGGTACAACCACTCCCATCGTCGCCTATACAATATTTCCGACACTAAGCTAGATGTCGAGTTCTTTACCAAGGGTACAACCACTCCCGCTATGTTTTGTGGCCCAACATAAAAACCTTGTGTTTTATGGCACAAACACATAAACCATCTAATCTATATTGTGATGATACAATGATGATCCAAGACATAAAAGTCTAATGGATATGAATGACTAATCTACATGAACTTCTTGAATAAGAAGTCTTCAATCATTGAGGATGTCAAGTAACCTTGAATCTTCATATGTTGGAATGCTTGAATGAATGGTGACTTCAAGATCTTGTAACCTTCTTGGTGGATCATGAAGTATGATATGCTTACAACAAAGATGAATGTTAGAAGCATTATGATCATTATAGAAAGGGTGATCTACATAGATTCCTACTTATCTATGTGTGTGTGTTTTTTCATCTTTTCATCAACTTCCTAAGTAAAACATGAACTTCTATTTATAGACAAAACAAGTAAAGAAGTTTTCCAAAACCATGTTCTATAAACCATGTTCCAAAACCATGGGTTACTATTAGAGTCAACATTGACAAGACATATGCATATACTAAATGTTGACAAGACAAGACATATATGTTTCCTAGTCAACTTACAAGGACTATGACACATCTTAAAAGATCTTTGACCAAATCATTTTCCAAAAATGTTTCCAAGTCAACTACAATCTATGACACATCTTAAATGATCTTTGACAAAGATAATTTCCAAATATAGTTTTCCATTTTATGAAAAATACATTTAGACAAATGTATATATTAACTTAAAAAGGTAAATTACTTGTATAAAAAAATATATTAGCTAGCTATATAATATTTAGTAAGTTACTAAAAATGTTTTATGTACTTATGTTGATACAAGACACATTTTTATATATTGTAAACTTACTAATATTATCTAGACACCTAATGTGACACTTATTCTATTTAACACCTAAAATGTACTTTGACACCTAAAATACTTAAAGACTCCTAAAGTATTTTAGTCATTCTAAGGGGTTTGATCATAATGCCACATAACAAACATGTACGAACCTGTGTTGTAGCATACGATGACTCGAGACGTTGAGAGATGTTGAGACAAAATATGATTACGAGTAACTTGTACATTTTACGTTATGTATCAAGTTATACGTTTGTCATCAATCAAAACAAACGAGACTGTATAGATTAAATATCGTAATATTTGCACTAACAATCTCCCCCTTTTTTATGATGACAAAATATGTAAACGTGATAGAACGTAAAATGTAAAAAGTTACTTGTGTCCGTATTACTTACTTGTATCCGCAACACACCTTCTACATTTCCTTCTCCGTTTACACTCTTCTCCCCCTTTTGTCGAAACAAAAAGGGGTGTGTCCTTGGAGTTAACTTAATTTCTCCCCGAAATGGCGAGCTTGCATCATCCCTAGTGAAGTTAATTCTTCAACTCCGATTTCCTAAGGTTGTTGTGTCCCTTAGGTTGTTAGCGGATCCATGGATCAAATTAAGTTCCTTGACCTATATCAAGGTTAGTGTTGTGCAACATAAAAATTATACGAAAAATGCATGATGAATAAAATTCATTTTGGACTATGTTGACTTATCTCCTTCTTTTTTTCGAAACACAAAAGTGCGTCGAAGAATGAGAATAAAGAAAAATGTGTGCATGCTTCCCCTAGATTGTAGCTCCCCTTGATCAATACTCCCCATTGTTAGGGTCCCAACGTATATGACACAAGAAATAAGAAAGCTACAAAAACAAAGGTTAGTGCATGATTAGCTCCCCCTTGATCAATACTCCCCGTTGATAGGGTACCAACGTATATGATACAAGGATAAGAAAGCTACAAAAGAAACAAAGGTTAGTGTATGATTGACTCCCCCTTGATCAATACTCCCCGTTGCTAGGGTACCAACGTATATGATGCAAGGATGAAGAACCCTACAAAATAAAGGTTAGTATAGGACAATAATTTTCCTATGCTTGACGGAAGCTCCCTTTGTTATAGGGCGTCAATATGAACCTACAAAACAAAAGTTAGTATAGTGGAAGTTTTGTCTTTAGACAAGCATGTCCTCTACAACAACGTGTATAGAAGATGCATTAAGAGTGCTTGATGGATATTCCTCCTACGTCAAGAAGCACCTATAATGAAAGAAGGAAAAAAATTTGATGCAAACATCATCCTTAGATGATTATGCTATATACGATCGAGTGTATATAATGGTGAATCTACAATGAAAGAGTTAGTGCAATATATTTCATCCCAAGGAAAAGTAAGATGTGAATATATAAATGATATAATGGACTCAGAGTAGAGAACCATGAAACCAAACAAAAATCTCATGAGGTGTATGCTTCTAAAAAGAAATGCAATCATAAGAAAAACGTGAATATAATATGATAGGAACCTACTAAGCAAAGCCTAGAAGGAAGACATGAGGTTGAAATGCTTAAAGAGGATGGTGCTAATGGTGTTGAAGAGAATGCGAATTTGAGAGAAATATAGAAAATTCTGCAGATTTCTGGCGGCACCAAACGAATACACGGGCGGAACCCTGGTTTTGGTTCCGCCTGGTCCGCTGGGCCAAAACTGGGAATACCCAGAAATTACACGGGCGGAACCCAAAATTTTGTTCAGCCATATCCACCAGACTGCAAATTCTTAACTGACCAGGTTTTCGACGGTAAAAATGAATTTCTAATTTCGAAATCTTTCCTAAAACAAAAGCACAATATTAAATCTGATTGGGAAATGACAAAGAGGCAAGTAAAAACACGTGTATCGTTAGAGTTTGAATGAGGGCTAACGATTTTCATTATACTTTAGTAAAAGTATTGAAACTTTGACAACATCACAAGATTAATAGAAATATGTTTAACGCTAATCCATGGTGGTGATGATTAGAGAAAGAGTTGATGAAAGGTGGTGGTTATAATGCATGAATTTAGAGACTCATATGTATAGCAAATGCCATAACGAATGAACATATGGACTTGTGCAATCTAAAATTCACAACTCGAGGGATAAGCAACGAATATGACTTGATCATCTATCAAAGATGATGTATCTTGCCATAATACATGTTTGAATGGAATTGAAAGAAAGTGAGGACAATAAGCACCTAGGAACAAGAATTCCCTATGAAAAGAAAAAAAATGACATCATATGATGCGAGAGTGTTGGTTAGACTAACGTGTTGAGAAAGTGTTGGGAATGATGGCTTTGATTAATATATCATTTGCGCTGACAATGACATGCATGATATGTGTCAAGGAAGAATAGGATGAGATCCTATGATGGTGTACTTGACAATGAAGTTTTGAAGTCCTAGTTTTGAGAGAAGAAGCCTATACTCCATTTGGTTTTGTTTTTGGTTGTGGAGATGAAGAACTTTGTCGAACATATTGTCACACCCCCAATTTACCTGAATTGCAGCGGAATGCAATGCCTGGGGGTTTCTGTCATAGCATCACATTTACAGTTACATTGAACGACCTAAAGTGTCGTTTGGAAAATACTTCGTTTGATCATTGAAATAATCCGGAGTTTACAAAATGAGGTCCCCAAATGGTGTTGCAAGTTTATGAAAAACAAGTCATACTAGATCAAACATTTACTTAAGTGCATGAAGTAATAGTGAGACGCGTCGACTCCGCGACTCCATGAAGGTCCAAATGCATGTCACATGAGCTACCTTAATAACCTGAAATACATTGCTAAAATGTCAACACGAATGTTGGTGAATTCCATAGGTTTATAAAATGTAATGTTGTACGGCCACCACAAGAATAAGTGCATGACAAAAGTCACGTAAAATAGTACAATAGACCTTAAGCTCATGACCCCGAAGCTAGACTGATGAAATATAGGCCCCTCCTGAATGTTTTACCAGAACACTCAAATGTGACAGACATGAAATGCATCCGCTTACTGTTTGTAAATACTACCACGGATGGAGGCGTCACCCTCAATAGATCTATCCACTCACTCTCGCTTAATCGGCAAATTAACGGTCCATTATAATAAATAGGGGACTTTAACATGTTGGTATGGCAACTTAAGCAATGTACATATGTTTTGGTACTTGGGCTCGTACTAAAATGATTGATGCAATGTATTCCCCCGTGGGATTTGAAATCAAAATATTGAATTGAAAACGGGGCTATGAAAACTCACCTCTAGCTGATGATACTGTGTGATGAAGTGTAATGAACAACAATGAACAATTAGTTGCCGCAACCAAATATGAACGATGAACGATCTACTTTAGATCATGAAATGATATTGTGAATGTCCATGCACATGTTTCCTATACCACTCTACTCTTTGAAAAATACTTGTTGTTATCAAAATAATACATTTTCCAAAACTTAGGAAAATATGGCAACTAGAAAATAAAACTAGTTGAAATGTATATATATATATATATATATATATATATATATATATATATATATATATATATATATATATATATATATATATATATATATATATATATATATATATATATATATATATATATATCGTATGTATAAGTGTTAGTGTTGAAATCCTCGATTTGAAATCATTGAAATAACTACTTGTAGTAATAAAAATATACTTGTATTCACTAATACTTCATTAGTTATGATATTGGGTACTTGGGTATTATTTCTAGAATTTAGAGTTACTACGTAGTAGTAATATTATTTTTGTCAAAAGCTGTCAAAATAATATATGTTTTGCCGATATTGAAACGTGAATATCTTTGTCGTTATAAGCCCGTTTTACTTGTTCTTTATATCCATGGTTACGTCTTAGTATGTAGTAATATATTTTGAAAAGCTTGGCTCCTCCGGGTTACGTCTAAAGCCTCGTTTTGTCCGACGAAAAACGTCCAACAGCAACAATTTTTCAGAAAAATACTTTTCGTCAATAAACTTGCAAAAATCATAACTCCTTCGTTATAAACTCTTTTTAATCCGTTCTTTCGCCTACGGTTTCGTTTTTGAAAGTATTTTCTAAAAATTTTGCCAAAGTTTACTTTATATTTACTGATTTTCCTGGGTTTACAAAAATGGGACAGTAGGTTTATATACTTGTTACAAATCCATTTTCCATGTTCAAAACTAGTTTCTAACATCACCAAATCTCTTGCAAACACCACAAAGCTATTCTAATCCTACCATACACCTTCTTAGGGTTCCATGGGTTCCTAATCACCACTAATCATGTTAATTTAACAAGGGAATACTTAAATCAAATTCTAGGGTTTGTATGTTCAAAAAGTTAACAAAAATAATGTGGTATAGCTAGCTTTTGCATGAAATTAAACATGAGAATCATATGATACTAGTAAATATAAGATGAAATCATGAAAATAAATTTGATAACTTACTTTGAAATATAAGGTGATTAGATGATGAGAAATCTTGTGTTTATTGAGTTTGTATTGCAAAACTCTTAACTAGAATGATGAAATGAACAACTTTTATGCTTTGATCTTTGAAAAATTATTGGTTCTTGCTTCTCCTTGTTCTTGGTCGTGGGTTTCAAGAGAAAAAAGAGGAAATGGTCTTTTTGATTTTTGATCTAAGTGTATATGAATAAAAAGGTGTTTGTAGATATTTATTTAGGATTATATTATATAATAAGAACACATAAATGCATGAGGTCAAGGGGGGGGGGGTTCATGGCTGATTTTTCAAGGGTTCAAAAGCAATAATATGGACTTTGATTTATTTAGGATAGTTAGTGGATGATTTGTAGCATAAGTATAGGTTTTTAGGTGTTAAATTTAGGTAATCGTAGTTAGTTTTTAGTTATAATTCAGTACCGGGTTTGCGAGAAATAAAATTTAACAAGTTAACCGGGACTTAATAAAGTCATAAAAATGTTAAAAATATGTTGGGTACAAGTATTGAGTGTTCGGGTGATTATTGTTTAGTTTTCACGAAAACCGTCGTAATATTTATAAACTTACGTTATAAATAAAAATAAATTTCCAAAATACTGGGTAAATGAATATTATAACTTTTATGATGATATAATGGATATAAAAATATGTCAGGACCCTTGTGGGAATATTTAGATATATTCGTCGTGTTTATTAACCGGGTGTTAACGTTTATTTATAAATAATTATACGTAAAACGTTAAATATATCAAATATATAAATTTGAAAATTCTAAGAGTGGTATAACATGAAAATGCTATTATGATGATATGCAGACTTTCTCTAGTCCGTATGCGATGTCCTTACTGATAATGAAATGAATTCGCACCTAAACCAATCCGGTTACGCGAATTTGAATACCCGTAAACTAAATTTACAATGAAATGAGTAATGCAAGTGAATAGTGAAAATTTTTCCGGAAATGAATAGTGTTCAGTGAATAGTAAAATTTTCAAATGTTTATCAGAATATCAAATTGACCTCGAAAATGATGAATAGTAAAACGATGAATAGTGTTTTGATGAATAGTGTTTTTCTAAAGTTTGGGAAATGACCTGAAATGGTGAGTTGTGACAGTCTTCCTCTCTAAAAGGAACTTCGTCCCGAAGTTCAGTTTATGTTGGTCTCTGAAGACGTATTGGTGAAACGGTGATGATATTCGAGAATTCCAGCGAACTTTCACGATAGGAATTCGACTTCGCTTCAAATGTTTGACCACCCGGTCCATGATTTCTGTTGGTTCTCTAACAATGCTCAAGTCTGACGGCCACTATGCCTACTCTGTCTAAAATATTACATGGTTCAATGTATATCGGGTTTAACTTTCCAAGTTTTTCTGAATGATATCATGCCTTTCCTAGGCAGAACTTTCAACATAACTCTACCTACCAACTTGAAGTTTTAATGGTTTACAACTTATTGAACTTGTAACTGATTCTTGACTTGTAGGAAATTTCTGGTTATTTCATGAATGCCTACTAGACTAGTATGTTGGGCTTTTCCAAATTTCGATCCGTCAATGGATATTAGCACCTCGACCATAGAGTGCCTCAAATGGTGTAGTCTCTATGCTCGCGCGATAACTATGATTGCAACTGAATTTGGTTTACGATAACTGGTTAGTCTAACCATTTCTAGGGTCAATCACTCATGCTCTGAGCATACTTTCCTATGTTTGAATTGTTCTCTCGCTTTGACCATCGGTCTGAGGATGATAGGTGATGTTTACATCTAAATGGGTTTCTGAAGGAAATCCTGAAATGATTGCTTGAAGTCCAAGGTGACTCGGTTTCCTTAACAGGAATAACTGAAATGGGTACAATAAACCTTTGTGACTAATTCCACAACGTTCGGTCCTTCGAACTTGGCGTTATCTGAAAGGGATAGAATATAGGTAATAATTTGATTCCTTGTGTTTTGTTCCAACGGATGATAATACATGTCTTTCTTTGCCTAGTGGGTTTGGTCTCCACTACTGAAGTTGGTGATCAATTTGTGATGTCCTTCCTAATTCCTTCATCACATATTCAAATATTCTTTATTGTCAAGTCACAAAATCCTAAATGCATAAGCGATGTAGTAGGGAAATTTTTACTGGAAATTTGTCTCGCGATTGTGAGTTTTGGTTAAAATATTTTTCTGAATAAACGAATTTAGAAAATGGAGCAAATGAGTTACTAAGTAATATTTTTCCTGATGATTCAAAATTTCAGTAGTTATGAAATAGAAAAATGTTTTCAAACATGTTGTGATTAAGACTGCTTACCAAAGTTTGATGTCTATGTATATTTCTCATTGTACAATAGTGTTGCTAAAGATTGACAAAAAAGGAACGTACTTGTTCAAAATAGGAATTTCAGAAATCATTTTTCCACAAGGTATGTGATTTATGTAAACGCAATTTTTGAATCAACTTTGTTTAAAAGTGAAAACACTAACAAGGATACAATGGTAGGATAGAAAATGTTCGCTTAAATGCATAGATGTCTAACATTTAGTTCCTGAGGTTGAATAATGCCTATTGGTGGTTATCAGGCATAACTACAAGCATAGGTATTTAGACTAACTTAAGTCCTGAAATATTTTATCGTTGTAATTGACAAGACGAAGGTATCACTTGATGTTGTATCGATGAATGTCTATTCTGTTTTCCCATGTAGATGAGGAGATATGTTCTGGTTTGATCCCTTTCTTGGTATGAAGGTGAGGTTATCTGAAATTTCTAGAGACATAATGCCTTAGAGGAATCTACATCGATATTCTTGATTCAAACAATTGTCCTTTGTGAAAACTTACTGCAAGAAAGTTTATGTATGGATGAGGCCATGTTTAAATGAAATGCTCTACAGTCTCAATTAGAAGCTTGGTTTATTTCTATTGTGTTGTCCTGCGGACATTTATATTGAGTTCAATCCTGTATGTACCTTTAAATGATAGAATTTGACAACTAAGTCAGAGATGGTGATTTGGATGGTCTCGCAGTATCTTAGAATTTGTTGTTGAGTTATGAATTCTCTCACTATATACTTCTAATCCTGGTTAGTAGTTCTGTAATCCTTTCGTTGCTTTTATTATATAGAGGAATCCTGCATGTAATTGATATAGAAAGTCTCTCCTAGGGAAGTCAATGGGAAAATCAATCTTAATGGCTAAGTGGGTGACAGGTGGGGTAAGTATCCAGAGATAGTTCAGCAAAAGGGATGTTTATGGAAGAGTTCATTTGTTTACAAAACTTTTAAATGAAGATTGTTATTAACAATCCTTTGAAAAGGTAATTATTTCCTTCATGGCATAATCCTTCCTGAATTTTACATAGGTGATCAGGCTATGTATAATTGAGGACTAATGATGCGATGTTAGATTTTGTCAAAATATCATAACTTTTCTCAAAAGTTTTAGATGGTGTTCAACGCATTGTTATTAAAAAATGGTATCCTGATGTTTTCTTTCAAGTAACATGAAAATTGCCACGCGTAATAATAGTAAATACTTGGTGTAATGACAGAAAAATCAATTTATAGGATGGTAATAAAATAGCTTACTTCAGAAATTTTTCTGTAAAACAGTTTTCCCATATGATAGTAAAATCGCTTGAATGGTGTATTGGATACGTGGGTGAATCTTGTCGAATGGTAATAGTCTACTAATTCGTCAAAAATGAAATCAGCCTAATCCCTAATAAGACAATGATAAAATGTTGCGAAACGATTGAAGTTTAAGCAATTGGGATAGAAAATGGAATAAACGAAGGTTATGATTATCACAAAGGTAACAAAAGATAGATATTACATTGGATAGAAAAGTGCTTAATACAACTAGGTTATGTCATCGTACCAACGGTAAGTACAAAAGGAAAGATACAACCATAAAGGGCTCGAACTACGGTTTATATATTGAAACAAGGCTCCTCCTGCTGAAGCATTGTTGTTATCCTTGATGTTGCTAATATCCTGACGGTTCTCTTTCAACAGCTCACGCTATTCCTCGAGCGATTCAGTCTTGATTCCCAAGTTCCTGATTTTCCTTGTTCCTTAGCTCCGGGCAGTCCTTTTTGAAATGCCCTAAGTTTCCACATTTGAAGCAACTCCCTGGGATCCTCTGATTTGTGAGTTTCCTACAGTCCTCAGTCTGATGACCCTGCTTCTTGCACACTCCACACGGTTCACTACAATGATCTCGGTGATGTAGATTACACAGGTTGCAGTAAGGTAAATTTCCAGTATACCTTCTCTTTGTGTGCGGTCCTGCAGCAAAGGCTCTATTCACTTCTTGTCCTTTGGGTGATTGTTGGGCAGCATTGCAACCTAGATTGTTGTTCCACTTCCTTTTATTGTCACTATTGTTTCCTGATGTCTTGGCGTGAACTATGAGTTCCTTTGCTTCGATCGCCATTTTGATAGCTTCAGACATGGCATCGGGTTCCCATGCGATGATCAACATACGAATTTCATGGGAGAGTCCCCCGATGTACCTTTCAAGTTTCTTGCTTTCCGGTTCATCCATTGCAGGACCTAGTCATGTTAATTCATAAAAATGAGTAGTGTACTCGTCAACATCATTTCCTACCATGGTAAAGTTTAGTGTTTCCTGTTCTATTGCTCGTAATTCATTTCCTATACAAAATGTTTTACCCATCATCCTTCTTAGTTTCTCCCAAGAGTGTGAGTAAGCAGCATCAACTCCCACCATCATAATATGTTTGGTCCACCATTCCTGGGCATGATCCTGAAAAGTGCATGTGGCGAACTTAACCTTGTCTTCCTTACGATAGTCGCCACATCGAAATATTGTTTCTATTTCTTCGAACCATTTGAGAAATTCCTTTGTGTCTCTAGTTCCTCTAAAGGAGGGAGGATTGCACCCCATAAATTCCACATGAGTAAGTTCCTTAGTGAGGGCAGTGGCTATGTTCTTGGCAATGACTTGTCCAACAGCAGCTTGCGTCATGCTTGGAGTGGTTTGCTTAAATCTATCTTCATCAAATCATAAGAGACCATGAGAATATATAGTTAATAAAAGTCATCATATTCACAACACATGAATATAATACATGAAAATTTTGGTCTACGTGAACCGATATCATAAATAGCACAACCATTCCTTACATAGTAGAGTCACACTTGATATATTTGTTTGTACAATAATCAAAAGACAACAAGTTCTTTAGACTATGTCCCACACTTTCTGTGGCTAGGATAATAGTAAAAGCTAGTGAGGATATAAGTCTGGTCTAGAGACTTCCTGGTGTCCCTCTGTGTGAAGTCAGGTTTGTGGCATCATAAGGTCGAGATAGTCCTGAAGTGGTGTCTGAAGTTGTGCATCGATCAAATCTTAGATAATGTAGGTTCTGAACCATTCCTGAAGAATCTGCGGATGTTCTTGTTGAGTCCGTGATATTGGTATTATCTACTAGGTGTTATCTAGTTCATGGCAAGTGGGAATGGAAAAGGAAAATGACAATGATGGTACCCTAGATGATGAGAATAGAATTGCTAACGATGAGATCCTAGTGGTGAGCTAGGAGATGTTGGTGATAATAGTGAATGGAGTACTACCCTCTTTCACGCTACCTCGCGACATCTAAGAGGTAAAACTGAAGTACGCACTGTGGGATGACCAATAGTATAATAAGTAACTGATGGTGGTGGTAGTACCTGAGTAGTAAGCGCCCTACTAGTGAAGGAAAGAAAATATACTATCTCCCTTGAAATAAGCAATCTAATAGGTCCATTAAGATTAAGTCTGAATACTCTACCAAAAGGCACTCTATGTATGGGCTGAATGATAGGAAAACCCTGTTCCTATGACAAATCAATGGTGCAAATGGTGGTGTAAGTGCAACTGGTGGTATAATGGTAGTGGAAGATGACAAGGCATCTTCAATGTCGGAATCCGATAAAAGGATGTCAGGGTGAGTATCTGAAGACATGTCACTTGTGAACCAGGTCAATAAAATGATATATATATATATATATATATATATATATATATATATATATATATATATATATATATATATATATATATATATATATATATATATATATATATATACGAATATGAGTATAAATAACTCGCACAGAGTTTGCATGAAACAACATGTATCATGATTATGCACTTATGATGAAATGATGAGATGCTATGATGATGTGGTTATAGTCTAGGGTCCAAGATACATCCTAGTTCGCTATAACTTTAGCTCTGATGCCAATCTGTCACACCCCCAATTTACCTGACTTGCAGCGGAATGGAATGCCTGGGGGTGTCTGTCATAGCATCACAGTTACAGTTACATTGAACGATCTAAAGTGTCGTTTGGAAAATACTTCGTTTGATCATTGAAATAATCCAGAGTTTACAAAATGAGGTCCCCAAATGGTGTTGCAAGTTTATGAAAAATAAGTCATACTAGATCAAACATTTACATAAGTGCATGAAGTAATAGTGAGACGCGTCGACTCCGCAACTCCATGAAGGTCCAAATGCATGTCACATGAGCTACCTTAATAACCTGAAATACATTGCTAAAACGTCAACACGAATGTTGGTGAATTCCATAGGTTTATAAAATGTAATGTTGTACGGCCACCACAAGTATAAGTGCATGACAAAAGTCACGTAAAATAGTACAATAGACCTTAAGCTCATGACCCCGAAGCTAGACTGATGAAATATAGGCCCCTCCTGAATGTTTTACCAGAACACTCAAATGTGACAGACATGAAATGCATCCGCTTACTGTTTGTAAATACTACCACAGATGGAGGCGTCACCCTCAATAGATCTATCCACTCACTCTCGCTTAATCGGCAAATTAACGGTCCATGATAATAAATAGGGGACTTTAACATGTTGGTATGGCAACTTAAGCAATGTACATATGTTTTAGTACTTGGGCTCGTACTAAAATGATTGATGCAATGTATTCCCCCGTGGGATTTGAAATCAAAATATTGAATTGAAAACGGGGCTATGAAAACTCACCTCTTGCTGATGATACTGTGTGATGAAGTGTAATGAACAACAATGAACAATTAGCTGCCGCAACCTAATATGAATGATGAACGATCTACTTTAGATCATGAAATGATATTGTGAATGTCCATGCACATGTTTCCTATACCACTCTACTCTTTGAAAAATACTTGTTGTTATCAAAATAATACATTTTCCAAAACTTAGGAAAATATGGCAACTAGAAAATAAAACTAGTTGAAATATATATATATATATATATATATATATATATATATATATATATATATATATATATATATATACTACTTATAATGGAGATTTGGTCAACAAGTCAAGAAATGAAAAACTGAAATTAATGTAATTCCCATTTTGCCCTTGTCCTCACATATAAACCTAACACTAAAAGTAAATACCAGTGCTGCTCATTCTCACATCTCATCTCACCAATCACGCTCTCAAAAAAAATAAAGAAAAAAAAAACTCATAGATACAATCACCACCACTTTCATCTAAAACAAGCTCACTCTCACCACCAACATAAACCATCAAAAATAAAAAATAAAATAACCTAAACAAACAACCACCTGCTGTGCTACAAAAACCATCAAAAAAATTATGTTATCATCTACAAAAGCCATCCCAACTCACCCAGCAACACTACGCCGCCGCCACCACCCAATCAGCCGACTGCACCACCGAAACCTTCCAACATCAAGTTTTGAGGTATAAAGTTTTTTTTGTAGATCTATTTTTTTCCGTAGATCTATTGTTTTGAGGTATAAAGTTTTTTTCGTATATATTTTTTATAGATCTATTTTTTTGTAGATCTATCTTTTTTTTAGATCTACAATTTCTTTTTGTTGATCTGCACTTTTTTTTTCCAAGATCTAAATTTTGTTTTAAAGATCCTTATGGTTTGTTTGTTGATCTAAAGTTTTTTTTATAGATATCCGTATGGTTTGTTTGTTGATCTAAAGTTTTTTTTTATAGATCCGAATATTTTTTTGTGGATCTAAAGTTTTTTTCGTAGGTTTAAAAGTTTTTTTTATAGATCCGTACGTTTTTAGATCTATTGGTTTATTTGTATATATATATATATATATATATATATATATATATATATATATATATATATATATATATATATATATATTTTTGTAGATCTAACGTTTTTGTATTATTTTTGTTAGTGCCGCCACTTGCAGTCACTTACCGCCGCTGCCCGCTGCTGTTGCCGCCGCTCTCTCGCCAGAAAAAAGTTGTGACAGTCGCCGGAAAAATTGTGTACGCCGGAATAGTTTGTGTCGCTACCGGGAATCCTTTCTATCGCCCGAATAGTATGCTTTATTTTTAAAATTGTTGCTAATATTTATTCTGTAAATTTTTGTTAATATTTATCATGTTAATTTTGTTATAATAATGTTTATGGTTTAAAGTTTATATTATAAATTTTGTAATAAGTTTATATGGTAAACATTGTTATAAAGTTTGTCTTGTAGATTTGTTATTAATTTATGGTCGTATTCAAGTGTTGTTGGCTATTAATCTTTGCTTTCATTTACAGTAGCATTTTGTTGGCAATGTTTGAATTTGGTGATTATGATTTTGTTGATGATGTTTTGAAACCGATGACGTGTTTAGTATTTTGTTGTGGAGATGATAGGATGATGATAGACTCACATGTAAAACAAATACTTTTTGTTTTCTTCCATTCTTAATGTAAGAGTGTGGCCAAAAAATATGACAAAATGGTTGGACTAATTGTTGCATACATTTTTGCAAAGGAGAATTTACAATCGTGTATATTTGTATATATGAATTTTAAAAGTTTGAAATATTAAGACATGCAACTTATAACAAAATTTTATAACGCATGATGAAGCAAATTTCGAGATAGGGATTTATAGGCTTGTAGCTGTCGCAAAAGTAGAAAAGGACAACTATTGACTGTCAGATATTAACATTTAAATGGACTAAAAGATAGTCAAATAAGAAAATAATAAAGTATCAATCACAACATGGTGGACCTAGAACTACCAATTACAAAATCTTTGATTACCAATTATACGAGGTCATGAATTGATTGTGTAAAAAACTGTTTAGCATCGTTGGTGTGAGGTAGCTGGTTTGGCAAACTAGCGAACTTTTAGATTAGAAGTGTAAATGATATAATTTGTGAAAATAATCTCCATAATATTTTAAAAACTGGTTTTAAGAACTTATTTTTTGAGAACTTATTTGTTTAAAATAATACACAATCTTTGTCATCAAAACAAATATTATTTTTTTTGACTAAAGCTTATTATTCAACAAAATAATCTCAAGCTTTCATAATATTTCACAATCTCTCACGCCAACCTACCCTGGATGCATACATAATATGATTAGTGAGAATCATATATCATTGTCTCACAAGATAAGCACGCCGCCTGCTTGCTGGCCGGGCGAATCTAAGTTCTCTTCCGGTCAACTGTCCACCCAGTCAAGTGCAAAAAAACACAGTAGAATCACGCAATGCACGCTGTTGGTGTGCTTCCTGCTCGTGAGGAAAGAAAGAAGAGTGACAAGGTTAAGTTCAGATTTGACTGTTATTGTACGCAAGAACTTAAATATCAAATACAAATTCAATTTGATTGCTGATTTAGAATAATTCTAACGCAACTGAGAATATCACATTGTTGCGGCTACGTAACCATGCCACTATTAAAAAAGTGTTTAGCGAGCGAGATTTTCTAACGCTACAAATACAGTTTGTCGAAAGTAATTTACTCGCCGCCAAAATATTGTCAAAAATTAAACACCGCTGCCGCTAGGCGCGGGTACTCGTGTAGTACAACCATTTTGATATTTTCATGTTCATGTTAAAAATTACACAAAACACTTATCACAATATCGCAACTATAAATGTTTTTATATGTTGTTTGATAGATGTTAAGAATTTTTCTTAGACTTTAGTTATCGTGTAGTACAACCATTTGCAATTACATTATGATATGTTCACGTTCTATTTTGAACGCTACACAAAACACTCACCACAATATCACAAATTGTTAATTATCTGCCGCTAGGAACCGTTGCTATGCACGGGTATTCGTCTAGTATATATATATATATATATATATATATATATATATATATATATATATATATATATATATATATATATATATCGTATGTATAAGTGTTAGTGTTGAAATCCTCGATTTGAAATCATTGAAATAACTACTTGTAGTAATAAAAATATACTTGTATTCACTAATACTTCATTAGTTATGATATTGGGTACTTGGGTATTATTTCTAGAATCTAGAGTTACTACGTAGTAGTAATATTATTTTTGTCAAAAGCTGTCAAAATAATATATGTTTTGCCGATATTGAAACGTGAATATCTTTGTCGTTATAAGCCCGTTTTACTTGTTCTTTATATCCATGGTTACGTCTTAGTATGTAGTAATATATTTTGGAAAGCTTGGCTCCTCCGGGTTACGTCTAAAGCCTCGTTTTGTCCGACGAAAAACGTCCAACAGCAACAATTTTTCAGAAAAATACTTTTCGTCAATAAACTTGCAAAAATCATAACTCCTTCGTTATAAACTCTTTTTAATCCGTTCTTTCGCCTACGGCTTCGTTTTTGAAAGTATTTTCTAAAAATTTTACCAAAGTTTACTTTATATTTACTTATTTTCCTGGGTTTACAAAAATGGGACAGTAGGTTTATATACTTGTTACAAATCCATTTTCCATGTTCAAAACTAGTTTCTAACATCACCAAATCTCTTGCAAACACCATAAAGCTATTCTAATCCTACCATACACCTTCTTAGGGTGCCATGGGTTCCTAATCACCACTAATCATGTTAATTTAACAAGGGAATACTTAAATCAAATTCTAGGGTTTGTGTGTTCAAAAAGTTAACAAAAATAATGTGGTATAGCTAGCTTGTGCATGAAATTAAACATGAGAATCATATGATACTAGTAAATATAAGATGAAATCATGAAAATAAATTTGACAACTTACTTTGAAATATAAGGTGATTAGATGATTAGAAATCTTGTGTTTCTTGAGTTTGTATTGCAAAACTCTTAACTAGAACGATGAAATGAACAACTTTTATGCTTTGATCTTTGAAAAATTATTGGTTCTTGCTTCTCCTTGTTCTTGGTCGTGGGTTTCAAGAGAAAAAGAGAGGAAATGGTCTTTTTGATTTTTGATCTAAGTGTATATGAATAAAAAGGTGTTTGTAGATATTTATTTAGGATTATATTATATAATAAGAACACATAAATGCATGAGGTCAAGGGGGGGGGGGGGTCATGGATGATTTTTCAAGGGTTCAAAAGCAATAATATGGACTTTGATTTATTTAGTATAGTTAGTGGATGATTTGTAGCATAAGTATAGGTTTTTAGGTGTTAAATTTAAGTAATCGTAGTTAGTTTTTAGTTATAATTGAGTACCGGGTTTGCAAGAAATAAATTTTAACAAGTTAACCGGGACTTAATAAAGTCATAAAAATGTTAAAAATATGTTGGGTACAAGTATTGAGTGTTCGGGTGATTAATGTTTTGTTTTCACGAAAACCGTCGTAATATTTATAAACTTACGTTATAAATAAAAATAAATTTCCAAAATACTGGGTAAATGAATATTATAACTTTTATGATGATATAATGGATATAAAAATATGTCGGGACCCTTGTGGGAATATTTAGATATATTCGTCGTGTTTATTAACCGGGTGTTAACGTTTATTTATAAATAATTATACGTAAAACGTTAAATATATCAAATATATAAATTTGAAAATTCTAAGAGTGGTATAACATGAAAATGCTATTATGATGATATGCAGACTATCTCTAGTCCGTATGCGATGTCCTTACTGATAATAAAATGAATTCGCACCTAAACCAATCCGGTTACGCGAATTTGAATACCCGTAAACTAAATTTATAATGAAATGAGTAATGCAAGTGAATAGTGAAAATTTTTCCGGAAATGAATAGTGTTCAGTGAATAGTAAAATTTTCAAATGTTTATCAGAATATCAAATTGACCTCGAAAATGATGAATAGTAAAACGATGAATAGTGTTTTGATGAATAGTGTTTTCTCTAAAGTTTGGGAAATGACCTGAAATGGTGAGTTGTGTCACATATGATGTGTTTTTCACTTGATGAGATATTGGGGGTGAAATAGGCTTGAACTATTAAAAAGAGAAAAAGTCAAAGGCTTGAAGCACTTGTGGTTTTGTGAACCGACTTTAACTAAATGAAGTGTACCTATGTGTTGGTATTTTAGGGTGTAAGAAACGTGAGTAGATGTTCTTTGAATACAATTTGACAAAATACAAATATGTGAATGAATTTCTCTCCTCCTCAATAGGTGGACATCCAACATATTGTGCAATGCATCGTATAAAGAATTATGATGAAGTGTTTAGGAGGTTGTAGGTTAATGTAAACGATTAGCTTAGTGAAAGCGATGAGCTTTGTGAAATTGAATGATTTTGAAGTTTTTAGGGATGTTGATTAGCATACAAAGAACTTTATCCTTGAAGTCATGTAGCTCTTCTCTATCAATGCGAGATGATCGCATGAAGAGGCATGTGGTTTTCTCAAAGGAGGTTGAATGGATTAGAATATTGGTATGGAGATGACGATGAGTGATCTTGAGGATTGACGTTAGGAGACTCTTTGTGAATGTGGGTAATCATTAATGGATGATTGGGAATCATGGAATTTTGAGGTGTTTTGTTGGTTGACGACTGAAGGTGAATGTGTGAAACGAGGTGATGATGACTTGACAACACTTGAAGCTTGGATATCTTCTTTGTGCTCTTCACTTGCTAGAAAGTGGAAAAGACGCATTTCATAATGAAATTCACTTGACTTTTGACTACATAGACAACTATGACAATGAGTGTATAGATATAACAGT
Source organism: Artemisia argyi (assembly GCA_030686995.1). Lineage (NCBI taxonomy): Eukaryota > Viridiplantae > Streptophyta > Magnoliopsida > Asterales > Asteraceae > Artemisia > Artemisia argyi. Next base: position 11,215,378 of record CM060684.1, read on the forward strand.
TGCCCTTTGTTTCAAAGAGCGAGACAAGGGTGAATATAAGTTTATGTATCATGAAAGATGGTTTAACCTTAATGGGTTAGGTTGTAGTGGGGATGACACACTTGTTTGGTTACATGGTGGAATCTTCTTGTGAATATGACTAGGTGTATGATATTGACTCTTGGTTTCTTTGAGGGGATGGAAATGGTGGATGACTCGATATTGGTAGAACAAAGGATAACTCGGTTTTTCAGGTCACAATGGTGGTTTAAGGTTTGAGTGATGAAAGGTTATGAGAGTGATTTGATCATCAAAGACCAAGAGATGTGTTAGTGTGTGAAAATGGAATATGTTAAGAACGTTCTTAAGAAAGTTCTTTGGAACAAGAATCTAATTGAAATTACCAACTTTAATAGATCTTGTGTATGCTCTAGAGATGTGTAGGATTAACTGTGGATGTGCACAAGGTTTGAACTAGATTATGAGTAAGGTTTGGTTATGATGAACGCTTAAAAGAAAATAGACACATATGGTGTCTTTCAATAAGTAAGATTATCACGTGGAATAAAGTCACCATGCTTATGAAAACAAGAATAACGAGATGATGAGGAGGCTCTAGATCCTAGAACTTGCAGATGTTGATTTAAGATCATTAACCCAATGAGGTATAATGAAATCTCATGTAACACAACCGTTCATGTTCAATGAGAGAATGACGCATAGGATATACAATATCCTTTTAATGATGAAAACTTGACGCATGATTTCTTAGGCATAATGTCTTTCAAGACATCATGTTTTACTAAATGAAGATATGAAGCCAAAGTGTTTGAATCAGATAGTCCTATCCTAAATATACTTGGTCTCAAGATTATAATCACTAGATGATGACTAGAGGAATTCACTCGAGTTTCTTATGTATACTCCTCAAGAGTCATTGTTGCTCAGGGTGTATGAGGTTGGCTTTGAGATTGCTTTTTAACATATGTTGTTAAAATGTTGATTTGAAGTTTAATGAAACATGTGCAGAAGTTAAAAGTATTACCAGTACTTTGATAACTTGTGAATGCGGAACTACTTAAACCTAGTGTAATTAAATGTGAGCTTCATGCTCATTTGATGGTGAAGGTTCTAATCCTATAGGTGGTAAAGTATGGTTGAGTTTGTTAAACGAGTGTTTAGACAAAGGGCTTTTTGAGCAATGCACTCAATGGATTCAAATGAATGTAAGGATGGTGGATTGGTTTATCTAGGTGGTAGCTCTTCTAGTGTGTCCAAAGAAGGATGTGGTGATGTGGAGGTTTGTTGTGCTAAGGAAGTACTTAAGTTTCATAGATGTAGAAAGTGAAGAAGGATGAATCCTAATTTGTTCTGATCTATTGGTTGGTACAACTGGCGGGTGAGGTGCTTGAAGTTTTGCTCATGTTTGTGAAGCTTATGGGCTGAGATATATCACAAGGTGAATGTGATGAGATGATGGTGAAAGAACAAGTGAACTTAAGTGCTAAATGTTTAAGGATGAAAACCTATTGATATTTGTTTTTGTTCCTATTGATTGGGAGAGTACTATGATGAGTGTTTTAACAAACATTGTTAAAATACTTGGGTGTTGATTTTTCGGATATGACTTTTAATGACTACGGTAGTAAGTCAAGTTTACTTGAATATTTCGAATGAAATACTTAAGTTGTCAATCCTACTTAGTTGAGAATGGATATCATAAAAGGATAACAAGACTCGATAATACATCTATAACTTAAGAGTAAGTTATGACTTGATGTAAATCTTTATCGTCTTGAAGGATGAGTTAAGGATGAAAGAATGTTGTGAGTGTGTGTTAATGGCTCGAGGATTACAAGGAACAAGTTTTCGGATTCCTTCCTTTATGGAGAAAGGTAACTTGGATCATTCTTGCGAAATTTAGAAAGTATTATTATAGATGATTATCCTATAGGTGCAAGTGATAAGTCCTAATCCTAATATGAGTGAACATCAGTGAGAAGAATCCTAGAGATGAAAGTGAGTGATCTTGAGTGAGGGTCTTAAATGAAAATTTAAAAAGAAATCTGCAGGACTGGCGGAACCCTACGAATACACGGGCGGAACCCTTTTGAGGGTTCCGTGTGTTCCGTTGGGCTATTTCTGGGTTGCCCAGAAAATGCACTGGCGGAACCCTTTTGAAGGTTCCGCCTGATCCGCCAGACACCAGAAATGAAGCAGTCCACTATTTCGAGCCTCGAGACGAATTTCAAATTTTTCGAAAACTCCTAACAACAAAACTTAAATATAGTACTGATTAGGAAATGCAAAAGTTGGATATAGAAAAACTCTAACTGTTAGACTTTGACCGGGGGCTAGCGAATTTCACTATACTTAGTGAAATATCCATAAACTAGAAAATTTGACAACATTCCAAATGTTGTCTACCTGCATATCCATTAGTACAAGACAATGTCCAAAGATAACAAAAGATCCTAGAAGAACATATATCCATGAAACATATCATTTAACTACCAAATTGTTCAAATTTCAAGTAGTGCCAAACACTCCTTAACAATGGACGTTTATTGACTCCCGAAACTCGTTCAAGTATCCTAATAATACTTGGAACATATGCACTTAATTAGATGTGATAGATTAAAACTGAAAACACATATTCTAACACATGTTAGCATATAGATCAAGCCGAGGATTATGAGCTTACTATAAATGGAAATTGAGCTAAGCATTGAAAATTTATAACAACACAGTGTTATCGTCCAAAGATGATATGGTTAGTTTATATGATCAATCAAAGATGAGTTTCTATCTTATAGCACGACACATTCATTAACATCATTGTAGAAACATATATACCAAACACCATTTTACAAGAATACTACATGTTTAAAAATGTAGTGACTTATTTAGACGCTTGACCATATTTCAAGTTATTTAATTAGTATTACTTAATTCTCATTCCTAAGTGAATTATGCAAAATAATCACATAACATATGCAAGGAAGAGTAACTAAAACAATAAGCAATACAAACACAAATTTTCAACTTAGTACACACAATCTAGCAAGTATCCTATTGTGTATAAACATGAAATCAGACAAACAAGCAAATGAATATCATGACAAGATTGACACTCATGAATCACAAATAAATAAATGCAATCACAACTTTCAATAAGCAAATACCACATATGCATACAACTAAAACAAGTAGTCATTTAGCATAACATAAAAAGAAATATACTTTTCGTCACTTTGCGTTTAAATATGACGATGTATGCCAAGCTTGATTAGTTTCCTTTGTATATATGAATATCACAAAATTCTTTAGTTTCAAAGAAAATAATGTCAATGTTCAAAGGATACTAACTTATATTGCCTAACTCAAAAGATTGAGTTTCTACGTCAAAACGAAACTTGACATTTTGAACACATTAAAGTATTTGGTTTAATCTTTTGACTTTAGTTTAGATTTAGGTCATAACATCATTTTTAAAAGAAAGTAGACACAATTACCTTCAAATTGATAGGTGGCGCGACTCCTACGGACTTATGGTTAATTAGTTATGAATTATTGAAGTTGGACAAAAACTGTGTACTGAACTGACGGATTTCAAGGAACCTTTTTGAGGGTTCCGCCCATTGAGGATGAGGGTTCCGCGGGGTCTGATGACAGATTCACTAAAACTCATATTTTGACATAAAGAAAACGTGTAGGACTTACTAGATTTGATAGTAAACATATAAAACACATATTTAACAACATTTCTACTTATGTGACTTATCTAAACATTTACGAACGTGATTTTTCAACTGAATTTGTAGTTATCCAAAACGCTCATTTTAAAACCGTAGTTTTCGTAAATTAGCTTTAAGCATATAATTTGACCCTTACAAATTTTAAGAAATGTTTTCTTTTATTTTTCAAGGATACCTTCTAGCTTGTATACAAAGTAACATTTAACCACAAAATTTCTAAGTATACTTAACGAAACATTTTTCATATTATATTCCGCTTCAATGTTAATTTGATACATGGATCGTGCTCCATTTTAAAAACCATTTGTTTTGAAAATAAGAGCTATGAAGCTCTGATACCAATTATGAAAACGTAGAGGGGGGGGGGTGAATACGTTACCGTTTAAAAACTTTATTACTTGTTGTATCAAATATCCATTCTTAGCTTGTTCTAATATGAAATATGTTAAGTGTAGTTTATGACTAGCATAAACTAAAGACAAGTTATCACACAAGCATAAACAACAAGTCACAACACAAACAATCACATAATGCAAACAATATAGAAAAGCAATAAGTAAAAGGAAAGTGCAAACCGAACACGAGGATTTATAGTGGTTCGGTCACGGATCTCCTCTCCGCCCTACTCCACTCCTCGAGTACCCAACTCAAGAGTTACTTCACTAGATCAACAACCTCCCTTCTCGGCGGAGAAAACCTTACACGTCGCTTACAAGATTACCGACACTAAGCTAGATGTCGAGTTCTTTTACAAGGGTACAACCACTCCCATCGTCGCCTATACAATATTTCTGACACTAAGCTAGATGTCGAGTTCTTTACCAAGGGTACAACCACTCCCGCTATGTTTTGTGGCCCAATATAAAAACCTTGTGTTTTATGGCACAAACACATAAACCATCTAATCTATATTGTGATGATACAATGATGATCCAAGACATAAAAGTCTAATGGATATAAATGACTAATCTACATGAACTTCTTGAATAAGAAGTTTTCAATCATTGAGGATGTCAAGTAACCTTGAATCTTCATATGTTGGAATGCTTGAATGAATGGTGACTTCAAGATCTTGTAACCTTCTTGGTGGATCATGAAGTATGATATGCTTACAACAAAGATGAATGTTAGAAGCATTATGATCATTATAGAAAGGGTGATCTACATGGATTCCTACTTATCTATGTGTGTGTGTTTTTTCATCTTTTCATCAACTTCCTAAGTAAAACATGAACTTCTATTTATAGGCAAAACAAGTAAAGAAGTTTTCCAAAACCATGTTCTATAAACAATGTTCCAAAACCATGAGTTACTATTAGAGTCAACATTGACAAGACATATGCATATACTAAATGTTGACAAGACAAGACATATATGTTTCCTTGTCAACTTACAAGGACTATGACACATCTTACAAGCTCTTTGACCAAGTCATTTTCCAAAGATGTTTTCAAGTCAACTACAATCTATGACACATCTTAAATGATCTTTGACAAAGATAATTTTCAAATATAGTTTTTCATTTTATGAAAAATACATTTAGACAAATGTATATATTATCTTAAAAAGGTAAATTACTTGTATAAAAAAATATATATTAGCTCGCTATATAATATTTAGTAAGTTACTAAAAATGTTTTATGTACTTATGTTGATACAAGACACATTTTTATATATTGTAAACTTACTAATATTATCTAGACACCTAATGTGACACTTATTCTATTTAATACCTAAAATGTACTTTGACACCTAAAATACTTAAAGACTCCTAAAGTATTTTAGTCATTCTAAGGGGTTTGATCATAATGCCACATAACAAACATGTACGAACCTGTGTTGTAGCATACGATGACTTGAGACGTTGAGAGATGTTGAGACAAAATATGATTACGAGTAACTTGTACATTTTACGTTATGTATCAAGTTATACGTTTGTCATCAATCAAAACAAACGAGACTGTATAGATTAAATATCGTAATATTTGCACTAACATACCACATTAACCGCAAGCAATGGCTCGACATAACCACAAGTCAATTATGACATGCCATAAAAGACAACTAGCTACAACCAAAAAGACTACTAAACCATCACCAGCATAAAATAAGAAAAAATTTATGCAAAAAATAAAAACAACCTAGTTGAGACAAAAGTCTTGAATTCCAGCAGCCTTTAATTGTGCTGGAGAGAGGCCAAAATCATCATCATCAACATAATTATTTCCGTCACCCGTATCCGCTTTCCATTGCTTATAAAGACTCTGCTCCTTACCCCTACTTTCAGAATACAACGTCCCAATTTGATCATCAAAAACTTTATCATCGTCGCTGTCAGAAAGTACCACATTGCCCACCTTAGAGAATGGGTTACCACATGATGGATCTAAACACCTTGAACTGTATTAGATTGATACTTTGAGGTATATCACTAAGTATGCGGAAGCTACTTAGTAATACTTAGAAGTTTGATTATGAATGAAACAGTTGTATATGAATAAGAACAATATATATAACAAACTGTAAGCTCCAATATTATTAAAGATAATAATACGAGTGATCTTTGTATCACTAGGGTTACACCTTGAAGCTCTAGAAAAACGTATATCTAACTTTAACCTAGGACCTCCTTTTATAGCACAAGGAGTCCTCTTCTACAAGATAAGAATAACTCTAATAGAATAAGATATACACAAGATCTATTCTATAATTATCTTTACACGTTTCTTAACAATTATCCTAACAGCAGTGGTAATAATATGTACTAGCAGTGGTAATGTGTTTCCACTGCAAGTGCATTCTTCAACAGTTATAATATCTTCACTAGCCGTGGTAACTGTTAGTATAATTCCCAACAATCCTCCCCTAAACTTATGATTAACATGTAAATCAATAAGTTTCTTCAAGCAATCAGTAAACATGAGGATATGGGAATTCTTCCAAACACTTATCTTCTTCTTCCTAACTCCTTATCAGCTCTCACACTTTGATCATAAATCTTTTGCAGCAAATCTTCTATGACTTCACTTCTTTCCCAACATCTAAGCCTTACTGACATCATAACAGTTAAAACTCCAGCTCTCAATGGGTATTCTTTCTCAGCTAACATAAACACATCAACTCCATCTTGAGTAGAAAGATGATGTACAACACTTGAGTCATAAAATTTCCACAAGGTATTCATATTGTGAGCTTAAAATCTCCAATGCCTGTCACTTGGATCAGGTTCATATAATCTTCTAAAGTGAACCCACAACTCTTTAGCTTTGACATCAACAAGTTCATCTTTCTTGAACTGATCTTGAACAATCCTCCACAAAGTATCCAAGTCTTCTCTATCACAAGATCTAACAATATCTTCAAAGTCTCTGCAAATACTTGTGACACTTCCAGTTCTGATAATCTTCCATGCAACTCCAAAATCATCAGAATAGATTTCCCAACCAACTACTGGATATTTTGTTTGTAAAGGTTCAATGTTAAGCACATCAGTCTCAAAGAACATCATATTGGTAACTTGTTCTTCAGTCAACTTGCTAACACCTTCTTCTGCTTGAGATGACTCCTGAGTCTTCAATTTCTTTGCATATTTGGATCCAAGACTCACTCCTGACCTTTTTGACTTTATCACTACAGGTTCTTTATCCATAGGAATGAAATTACTATCTTGTCTTTTAATCCTGTAGTAAATACCTTCAATTTGATCATGTGGCATTCCTTTGAATTGTGCCATCTTCATATTTCCAACATGGCAACAAAAAGTCTTCATCTCAGCAATGATCTGTGCCTTTGTAGGTTGCCTTGGTTTCTTTTGACCTTTTCTAACATCTCCAATGATATCATGAAGAGCCTGTTGATTCTTCATTTGAATGAAATCCTTCAGCTGAGTAGACCTTTGATCTTCATTAAGAGTTGTATTAGCAATGAGTTCAATTATCTTCTTTCTAATCACTGGATCATTAGTGATCATGAACTCAATTTCTTCTTCTGTAGGCACATAAGTGAACATAGGAGGTTTCTCATGTAATATTGTTGGTGGAACAACTGAAATTGGTTCTGCCATCACTGTTTCCAATTTGTCCAACCTCTTAGCCTCCATAAAACTAGCAATTTCATCTTCCTCTTACTTTTTCTTCTTTTCAATCTCATCTGCTGCTAATTTCTCTGCCAATCCTGCATCATAACTAATTTGAGCTTTTTCCCTTTTAGAAATCTTTCTTGGCTGCACTTCTTCTGTACTAGTCATAACTGCTTTACCCTTTTCTGTTCTTATTCTAGCAACTTCTTCTTCGGCAGTTGTAACATGTTGACTAGCAATGGGAACATCTTGTCTTGCAGTGGGAGTATCTTGACTTGCAGTGGGAACTTGTTCTGCAGCAGTGGAAATTGGTTGAGTAGTTCTAACTGTATCATCAAAATCAAAATCAGCATCAGCATCCAAACCATAATCTTCTCCAAAATCTATCTTCCTCCCCTTAGTCTCAGCATCTGTTTTCCTCCCCTGTTTGGAAGAATCTCCCAAACCTTCACTAAAACCTGCAGAGAACTCATCTTGAGGTGAAGATGAAGAAGAAAACACAACTTTGGCAGATCTTTTCTTCTTTAGACTCTCAACTTCATCCTGTAATCTTTTAATCTCTGCCTTCATCTGATTCAGCTCTGTGGCATGATTTTGTTTGGTCTGTGCCAGATCTTTCTCCAGAGCTTGAACCTGCTTGACTAATTTTGTACATAATTCCATCAATTCAGTTAGTTGCACACTGCCCTCAACACTTCCAACTGTGTTACCTGCTGGGAGAGGTGAATCATAGGGCATTGATTCAGGCTCTTCTCTAGTTGGACTAGGAGGAAGCTTGGAACCACCACTGCTTGTGCCTAAACTAAAAGGTTCAGCAACATGCAATGTTGAGATGAGAGGAGTTGGCTGTTTATTCCTCCTCTCATATGTATGAGTTACTGCAGGGGTATGTTGAATTGGTGGAACAACAATAGTGGGTGTGTGATGGGATACAACTGGAATAGTCGCATCTTCACCCTGTACCTGTGAAATCTTTGCAAGCATTTGAGGAAAAAGTGGATGAAACTGCCCATTCCAAAGTTCTGAAGCCTTACACATGTTTTGAAAAACTTTTGGCTTAAGACATGGGGTTTCATAAATTCTTTTGTGAGGTTGCAGTTGAAATTCATTTAACACTACTTGCACAAACATTGGATACATCAAAAATTTATATGAACTCTTTACATTGCCTTTCATATTATTGAAAATAAACTTTGAAAAATTGAAAGTCCTATCAGTAGCCAGGCAAACCAAAGGGTAAGCCATGGTTGATGCAAATTGCTCATAAGATATTTTCTTAGGACTTAGGCAATGTAGAAGAGTATGAATGAAAAATCTCCAATGGGGACAAAAACATCCTTTTCTGAAAGTTACTTTTTGATAAGATGTATCATACCCCATGGAAGCAATATTTTTGAAAATATCTGAATTGGGTAATGTGATGATACGATTGAGATCATTCAATTGGAGAACTCTCCTCAAGGATGACTCAGTAACATCAATAGTTACCCCATCCACTGTGGCTCTAAGAGCTTCCACAGTTTCGTGTGTGTCTCCCTGTTCAATAGTTATGGACTCCACAGTGTTCCAGAACTGTTTGATATGAGAAACAAAGATTGTGTGATTAACAGTTAAAGCATACCTTATATGGGTTGTATTAAGAAAATCCACAATCTGATGGAAAACAAGGCCACTCTTCTCGTTTGACTTTTGTAAGTAGGCCACTTGGTTGTGCTCCTCGACAAATTTTAGAATCGCCATGATTTTTGTGAAAGTAAGATAAAAGTGTTAGTAATCAAAGATAAAAAGCAAGCCGTATGATGATCAATTTATACTAATAGGGTTTGAGGAGGTCGTGTAATGTGAATTATCTTTAGAAAGATTTATCTTTGGAAAAGAATAAATTAAAGTAGGTAAGTGGATAATTCACAAAAATTTACCCTATTAATAAGGAAACACCGTTATATTTACAACGGCTAGTAAAAAATAGATTACTGACACAACAGTTGTAACGGCTAGTTCACCAGTGGACAATGTTGCAAAAATCGTGAATCGGTCCCGAGGCGGTCGAGGGCCGTGTAGCGATTTTTGGCCGATTAATCACCGATTCCAAGGTCCAAGGCCGATTAATCGGCCGATTACCTTGTAATTCGCTCCAAGGTCCAAGGCCGTTCAGCTTGTAATCGCCGATTAATCGGCCTTGTAGGCCGATTTTTGTAACACTGCCAGTGGAAAAATTACTCTTGCAGTGGTAACAAGTGAACTAGCTGTGGTAAAATTTTCACAAAATATCAAAGAGCAGTGGTAAGTAAAACATGAAAATTTGCTGTTCTTATCATAGTTTTTAGCAAACTATCAGCTATAAACGGATTTGATATGTCTTTACCATGAGCCGTTTGCTATGGACTAGCCAACTCTTCATCACATGGAATATGGTGAGTTGATAACCATATAGTTTTTGGTAAACTATCAACCATAAACGAATTTGTTAAGTCTTTACCAGTAGCCGTTTGCTCTGGACTAGTTGATTCTTATGTTGATTAAACATGGTGAATCAATAACCATTTGTTATGAGTCTAAGATACATACCTTATTACTCCAATGTCTTAAACAATATGGGTTTGTATTCTGCATAATTAAGTAACACATAAAAATTAACCCAAAGTAACTTTTTGACCAAGTTACTATTCACAAAAATATCTCTCCAAAGTCAACCCGATAATATCCAAATTTACTCCTCCAACCTACCAAAATAGGTAAGAGTAAATATCATTCATTAATTAGCATTCGACCTTGACTTTGCTTATAAAAAGGGGGCTAATTATCCTTTAGTTTTCATCAAAAACTCATCTTCAACATCACAAACCCTACAAACACATCATGAGCTGGTTTCCACTTGTCTACATATCATCAGATGATTCTTCTGATGAAGAAATAAGTTATTGCTCAGATTCAGATGAACCTTCTACTGGGTGGAGTGATTACTTTCCTCCAAGTGCTGCCACATCTACATCTTCCAATATGAAATCCAAGAAGATTGCAGCTGCTCCAGCTCCATCCCTAGAGTTCTATTCAAGTTCTTCCTCTGATGATGATGATCACTAGGCCAAAAACTGGAATTGGTTACACCAAATATGTGTGACGATATACATATAGTCACACATGGTTTTTTTCGTATGTGTGACTAAAGGTCGTATGACCATAGGGTACCTACGGTCACATGTTTTGGTTCTTTTTAGTCTCACTTAAAAAAGAGTAACCAAAACGTTAAAATGTGTGACTAAATAGGTACAATTTTAGTTGGATTAATCAGCTTTGTGTGACGAAAAGCTCTTATAGTCACACGAAGCATTTTTTTTTTTTTTTTTTGTATATTTAGTCACATACAATTAACCATAAAGTGGCCAAAAGTGTTAATAAGTGTGACCATATGGTGTTGAAAGTGAAGAAATGTATGGTTTGTGTGACTATAGATCATCCAATTGCCACATAAATTTGGTTTTCGTGTGGCCTTTTGTACCATTTAGTCACACAACTCATGTTTCTTTTGGGTATTTAGTCACATACAATTAAACATAAAGTGTCAAAAAATGTGAATAAGTGTGACCATATGTTCTTTAAAGTGAAGAAATGTGTGTTTTGTGTGACTATTGATCATCCAATGGCCACATGAATTTGAGGTTTGTGTGGCCTTTTGTTACATTTAGTCACACAAAGCATTTTTCTTTTGGGTATTTAGTCACATACAATAAATCATAAAGTGGCCAAAAGTGTAAATAAGTGTGACCATATGGTGATTAAAGTGAAGAAATGTGTGGTTTGTGTGACTATTGATCATCCAATTGCCACATGAATTTTATTTTTGTGTGGCCTTTTGTTACATTTAGTCACACAAAGCATTTTTCTTTTGGGTATTTAGTCACATACAATAAATCATAAAGTGGCCAAAAGTGTGATTAAGTGTGACCATATGGTGTTTAAAGTGAAGAAATGTGTGTTTTGTGTGACTATTGGTCATCCAATGGCCACATGAATTGTATGTTTGTGTGGCCTTTTGTACCATTTAGTCACACATATCATGTTTATTTTGGGTATTTGGTCACATACAATTAATCATAAAGTGGCCAAAAGTGTGAATAAGTGTGACCATATGGTGTTTAAAGTGAAGAAATTTGTGTTTTGTGTGACTATTGATAAGCCAATGGCCACATGAATTGTATGTTTGTGTGGCCTTTTGTACCATTTAGTCACACATATCATGTTTGTTTTGGGTATTTAGTCACATACAATCAAGCATAAAGTGGCCAAAAGTGTGAATAAGTGTGACGATATGGTGTTTAAAGTGAAGAAATTTGTGTTTTGTGTGACTATTGATAAGCCAATGGCCACATGAATTGTATGTTTGTGTGGCCTTTTGTACCATTTAGTCACACATATCATGTTTCTTTTGGGTATTTAGTCACATACAATTAATCATAAAGTGGCCAAAAGTGTGAATAAGTGTGACCATATGTTGTTTAAAGTGAAGAAATTTGTGTTTTGTGTGACTATTGATAAGCCAATGGCCACATGAATTGTATGTTTGTGTGGCCTTTTGTACCATTTAGTCATACATATCATGTTTGTTTTGGGTATTTAGTCACATACAATCAAGCATAAAGTCGCCAAAAGTGTGAATAAGTGTGACGATATGGTGTTTAAAGTGAAGAAATTTGTGTTTTGTGTGACTATTGATAAGCCAATGGCCACATGAATTGTATGTTTGTGTGGCCTTTTGTACCATTTAGTCACACATATCATGTTTCTTTTGGGTATTTAGTCACATACAATTAATCATAAAGTGGCCAAAAGTGTGAATAAGTGTGACCATATGGTGTTTAAAGTGAAGAAATTTGTGTTTTGTGTGACTATTGATAAGCCAATGGCCACATGAATTGTATGTTTGTGTGGCCTTTTGTACCATTTAGTCACACAACGAATTAATTATACAGTCACCAACAAAAAGCCGTAAATAATAAAATTCAATAAAATTCAAATATATAAAATTGAACAAATTCAAATACAATAAAAGTGGAATGTATATAAAATTGTGATGGCGTAAATAATAAAATTCTCATAAATTTAACTTCTTAGTCTTGATCTTCTGAGCAGCTTCACTTTTCATGGATTCAATAGAGACGTAGTTGCGTTTCCCTGTTAATTTAGGTGGAACTTTGTTATGCTCACTAATCATTTGTATGGTACTTGGTGGTGTAGCCTGTAGGAAACAAAAAGCCGGGTGTATCAAATACTGAATTAATTATGAGAAATTATATATATATGTAGGTTGATAAAACAGATGCTTGTATGTACCTGATCTTCCAAAATCACTTGCTCCTTTGGCCTTGCATAAAAACCACCTACTGCCTTCATAACTGTTTTGAAACCGTTACCTCCTACATCCGGTATGCAAGCTGCATCCTGTAAGGATTTATCAATAGACACTTTGTAGCAATCCTTGGGGAGTGGTTTGTTATGAACCATTTGTTTTCCATCACTCATGTATACTCTGCCCAAAGCAATAATAGTTGTTCTCTTTGTGTGCCACAGTTTGCAGTTAATTTCCTAAAAAAATGATTTGTTGCATGTATGTATCAGAAATCAGTTAAACAAAATAATATATGAACATGTTTAAATACATACTTGTGGTAGTACTAGTAATGAAGACTCATCTTCTTGTGATTGGGAAGCTTGACGTGCATCCTTTCGTTTTGCTCTAGTCGTTTTCTTAGATGCGACAGATTTAACAGTTACCTATACATATAAAACACAGTAAATAAGACATGCATGTAGATTTAAAAAATCACATGTGGAAGTTTTATTACTTACACTTGTTTCCTTTTCCTTTTCCAAAGTTGGTTGTCCGTTAGACTTCTGAATGCTTGCAACTTTTTCACATCCAGAAACATGTGTTCCGGCATCCGCATCAGCATTGCTGTTTATATGATTAATGTTCACCGGAGACACCTGCAATATAAAGTGTTTAAGAAGACTGCAGCAGTTTTTAAAAGGGTCAATAAAAGATGGAATGTTACTTCTGGTGGTGTCAATGGACTTGGCGTCAATGGAGTTGTTGCCAATGTAGTTGATGGCGATGGACTTGATGCCAATGGAGTTGACGTTGAGTTCGACTGCCCCTTTTGTGCAGCCAATTGCTTCATCAAATCCTGGATTACCGCATCTTTTTCTTGACGTTGGCGTCTCTCATTTTCAAGTTCACTTTGAAGTAACACCACTCTTTCATCAGATGCTTGTTTGTTTCGAGGAAGATCAAAATACCTCCTGTAGGTTACTCCACCTCCCACTCCTCTCGCATATCCTCCCTTTTCCTTACCTAATACAACTGTCATGGCATCACTGCCATGATCAACCTTCAAGGTTCCTTGTTTGATCTTGTCCTCCGTTTCTTTCTGCACACACAATATGGGTAATAGGTTATTATATGTTGATCCCACTTTAATATAAGCAAGAAGACTTTTTAGCCCCACTATGCACATTATAATAAAATATGCAGTAAAACTTACAATTTTTTCTCCCACGGCTCTAGTATCATCATCGTAAAAATCTCCGACTTTGTTCTTCCTTCCTGACAACCACAGCATGGTACGCGGTGGTTCTTCATCTGGTTGAATTTCTTTACGATCGATCTTATAAACATCAAATGCACACACGTAAGATAAACCAATTTAAACGCAAGTATTATGCTATTAACTGCAAATGTTTCAAGTTACCATTTGATCTATCACAAGGGCGTATCCACCTCGTCCCATTCTATGCTGATAAAGAGACTTGGAACGCGCCACTTTTGTTGCAGCTGATTTCACCTTGCAACACAAAATCAAAAGGCGTTTAGATGTAGTAATGATTATATACTATAGAACTAATACATATGGAAACAGCAAATGCTTGAACTTGAATAAAAAAGTACTAATTAACACCTTGTATTCATCGCTTTGTGTATAATTTACAAAATTGACCCAATCATCAGCTGATATAATTGCATCATAATTAGTCGGGACTTCATTTAGTTTAGAAGGTGTTTCTAGGTTGGGCAATATGTAGTTTTGTGTCAATTTACTTCTGAAATTGCGTAGAAGTTGACCAAGACGATTCATTAACATTTTTCTGGCTGTCAAGTCAACATCAAAAAATCGCTGCAAAGATTAACACAATGTTCTTAATTAGTTGCACATAATGTAAATGCTACATATATATTTCATGCTATATTACTGGGTTAAAAAATAGTATAGGTTTACCGTGATTTCGTCCCACATTTTGTCTCTTGCTTCTGAATCAACCTTCTTCCAGGATCTAATCCTGACACCTATATGCTCACGAACCAAGTCTCCCAAAAAACTAGAAAACAATGCTCGGTGTTTTCCTGATATCCTATTCATAGCATCGAAGGTTACACTGAGCTTCTCTCCACCTGCTTTTCCATATTCCCTTCGAAACTTTGCTAACCTGGTTATGCCCCTCTTTTTGACATAACCATTTGATTGGCTGTTATCACGTTCACCATCATCAGAATACTGCTCCGATTCATATCCCAAATCCTGGTCAGGATGTTCATTATCAGAAAAATCAATATTATCACGATCATTCTCTTGGGTTTCCATGATTCGTCTGAAGCAATGTGTAAAAGAAGAATACTAATTAAACTAAATTGTTGAATAATGGTTTAAAAAAGTTATTGATTTAATGTTTTGAAGAAGGCTGATTTTTTGGAGAAAAAATAGGGCATATGATGGGGCAGTTTTTCGTTTAAGGAAATCACAATTTCCAGAGCTAATTTTGAAAATTATGTTTGAGAATTTAAACATTTCACGAAAATATTTGGCTCCAAAATTTTTAATTACGAATTTAAACATTTCATTAATATGTTGGCTCCAAAATAACACCCATGCATATAACTTTGCATGACATAAGTTGTGCTTACACACAGTCCCAAACACCCATATATCTTCAAACCCACTGTCCCAAACACACATATAACTGCATAAACACAAAATGGCACATAAAAATGAATATACACGATATGAAAAATGAGGAGAATGTATAAAACATGTAGAAACGGTCTAAAACATGATTAAACGGGCGAGAACGTGTAAACACGAACTTAAACGTATAAAAACCGACTAACAATTATAAGACGTAGGAAAAATGAGGAAAAATATGAAAAAACATGAAAATGACAAAAACCTACGAAAACGGATAAAAACGTGTACAGACGTAGTCATCCATGACAAAACGGGGGATAACGTGTGTAAACATGGACGAAAACGTGTACACACGGACGCAAACGTATCATATAACCTAAAGATACCCTAACGACAGTATGACACATTCTTCATCATAGTACATATGACTTTACTGATTTTATGGCCTTCTCAAATGTCAAAATTAACGTGCCCACCTTTAATAATTAACTTTAACACACTCAGGGGCGGATCTAGTGTATAGCACGGGTATGGAAGTGCAAACCCTAAAATTCGATGGGTAGTGTAAAAAACATAGGGTGCATACCCTTGAAGGACCCTTTGGGGACCCTTCGAGGACCATTCGAGCAACAGTGCATACCCTATTTTGAAATCCTAGTTCCGCCACTGAGCACACTTCATATAGTTAACCTTCACAATATAACTATACACATACCAAGTCTATGCAACCCATGGATGACCGGTGATAATGGCTAATTCACATGGTGGGGCATTGGTAGTAGGTTATAACTGGTCACATTCATTAATGGGTATTTGACATCATATGGGAATTGGGTTATACTCCCTCCGTCCCATAATAATTGTCCACTTTTACTTTTTTTAGTCTTTCTTGTTCAACTTTGACCATTAATATTTTTATTTGTGTTATATAATATTTGATGAAAATTATATTAATAGAAAATGCATTTGAAACCCAATCCATTCATATATTTTTCATCAAGTATTAGGTAATACAAATAAAAATATGCAAAAACCTCACATTTTGGAAAATAGTCTTTCAAATAACTATCCCACTTTTAAATAACATGTTTTCACTATCAATATTCACAATTTTGTTTTGATCAAAACTAAAGATTGGGAAAATATTCTTTACCGTTCATTCACACATTTTGAAGTAAAAACCCAATCTATTTTATTCAAATAACTCTCACATCCAAGTGAAAACTTACTTTCAAACATTGTTGAATAATGCTAAAAACGTCTCTTTTAAAATCATGCATGATGATCTCATATTTGTCATCTATATTTATATAAATGACACTTATAAGTGAACTAAATCAAATCAAGAGGACCATGGTTTGTTCATTAAGACTTTGTTTGTAACAAGTCTAGAAATACATGTTATCATAACTACCCACTTATTGCACATTGATACACATTAGAATTAATCCTCATTGTTATGTAGTTATGAAATACTTGATGTTGCTTATTGTTTCCTAGCACTTATATTTTGCTTGCTAGATGAGTATGTTTGCATGCTAGATGAAATTGCTTGATTACTTAATCTCTTTGGTTAACATGCTTTAGCTACATAATTGCCTACATAATTAGTCTATGTTTAATTGCCTCAAAGAGTTGGACTTGTTTGAAACCAAAAACACAACCTTTCTGCAACGCACTACCAAAAACCCTTTTCTGGCAATCTGGGAATCACCAGATGGGCGGCCCCCTTAAATCATAAGGCGGCCCCCTTAATTATTAAGGGGACCGGCCTCCAATTAAGGGGACCGGCCATCAGATGGTCGAATGTGTTGTTTCCCTTTTCTATTTTTTAGCCCATTTCATCCTACACTTCCCAAAAATTAACAAACCTATTCTATCCTAAACCTTCCATCAAAGTTTATCCATCCTTGATCCCACCAATCCTACATTATAAACACTCTCATTCCTCTCAATCTCCACTCATCTCATCATTTCCTCTCCCATTAAACCAAAACCACCAAGAAACTTGTTTGGAGAAGAAAGCCTAACTTCCTTTAAAAATCCGTCAAACCAAATGACGTTGTCAAACATTCAACACCAAATTCCACCTATGTTTTCAAACATTACTTACCTAACACCTCACTCTCCTTCTCACGAACATTACATATCAAAAACCTTTACTCACCCATATCCTTCTCCATTACACTCAAACCTCATAATCTTTTCACAACTCAAGCGATGTTGTTCATAATCAACCAACACCTAAACCTCACTCTCACACATATGATCCATTTAACAACAAATCATCCATTCGTGCTTCGACTAATGTTCCTTCTTATGATGAGCATGCACAATCCCAAAACAATAATCCCAACCTCATTACCAACACTTTACATGTTGCTCATTCAACAAAAACACCATCCACTCATGAAGAATGTCTTCCACCCATATCATGTTTTCATGATTACCCAAGCTCAAACATGTCTCCACCACCAAGAGTATCACCACCACATCCTACTACTTCACATGCCATTCCTATGTTGCATGTTCAAACCCTCATCCAAGACAATTATCATGCTCCACCACCATCACCTTCCTCCGAACACTTGAAGTTCGTTGAGGCGCTAAAAGAAGCCCATGAGCTTAGTGCTCTTTTAGTCTTACATCTTGCTCAACGCAATTTGGATCCACCTTCATCTAGATCACCCTCATCACCACACAACATAAATCAACTTGAGAAGCACGCCAATAATTAACCTTGTTGCATCTTTCTCCTAAAAACGATTGCATTCAATGAACACTTCACTTGGATTGAATTTCTTCTCACTAGATCACATCCAATACCCTCACTTGAACAACATCCAAAACCTCAATCAACCTCTTCCGCTACAAACTCTCCACCACCAAACTATCCAACATTCATGACCCGAACATATACCTCCATTAATCCAACAACCTCCATTAATCCAAACACTCCATCATCAACCATCTAAGCATACCATATGCTTATGATGTTCACTTTCAAATACGAATCAACCAACCTTTGGTTGAAAGCAAGTCCAAGTGCTCTCTTAGGCAATATAGGACTATGTCTTTTCCTTTGTGTTATTTTTATCAATATGCTTCAAGCATATTGAGTGTTGTAATGCTTTTCATTTCTATAATGCTTGAATGAATCTTTGTTTAGTTGCATAATTGTTGCCTTGCATATATGTGTATCTTGCTCTCTTAAAATATTTTTGTAGCAAAGATCTCCATAGCTCGTTCCCTTGGTGCTCTCAAATGAGGGGGAGCATACATCAAGGGGGAGCATTCTACCCGTTTAAACTTCCCTCGCGAAGCTTACTCGGCTTAACCTTTTTGATTTTACAAAAAGGGGGAGAAGAGAAATGTAAACTCTATAATACTTGTCTAAAAACAAGTTTTAGATATATTGAGTTTAAGGTTTTGTAATAATCAAAAAGGGGGAGATTGTTGACATAAATTAATGCCTAAAAACATTATTAACATGTTACCAATATCTCTATGTTTTGATTATCACAAAATATAAACTCATAGAACTAAAACTTGTGACATAAACAAGTATTTAGTGATTAATAGTTTTCTTTACATCCAAATCACTTAAGGTATGAATAAACAAAGTGTTTAGTGCAATTTATGATCAAAGGGGTATTTAATTAACTAATGCAAAGTTTATTTAATTATATAAACATATTATATATTTTTGAAAAACACTTTTGGTAATAAAGAAAAATGTTTTATTCATACTAAATATATGAATTCAAATTTTTAACCAAAAACAGTTAGTTTTTCACCAAATAAACTTTCCCCACTAAAAGACAAAGAATCTGGCCGTTTCAGCTGGGCGGCCCCCTTAATTATAAAGGGCGGTCCCCTTAATTTTAAGGGGGCCGGCCATGATTTAAGGGGACCGGCCACGCTCCTCTGTCAGATTCTTTTGCCTATAAATATCACCTTAAACCTGGATTTTTTTCCTTACCTTTTGCACTCCTAAACTTTCTGTTCTAGATCCCCATTTCTATTCTCTAAATCCTTTGATCATAAATACATAATCCTTTGTTTCAAAGTGATTCTTACATCATCCTCTCAAGTGCAAGAGAAGAATACTTCTATCCTCCAAGACAAGAAGTATTACAACTTGTTGTGACCTCCACATTCAAGTTGTTGGTGCATCATCAAGAATATTTACATATATCTTTGTGTAGTGTGTTGTGAATATTTGATTGTAGATAGTTGTGTTAGGAATATAGATTGTGTGATTGGCTAGTAGATTGTAGTGAAGATAATTGGTGTGTAGAAGATAGGTGTGAACTAGATTGTAGTAAAGATAGTTGGTGTGAAGTAGTTGTGAAGATAGGTGTGTAGTAGATTGGTGTGAAGTAGTTGTGAAGATAGGTGTGTAGTAGATTGGTGTGAAGCAGTTGTGAAGATAGGTGTGTAGTAGATTGGTGTGAAGTAGTTGTGAAGAAGGTGTGATTTCGTTGTGACGAAGCTTTGGTGTGTAAGTGGTGTGTATATTGGTGTGTAAGGTTTCTCCGCCATAAGGAGCTTGTTGACATAGTGAAGAAAACTCTCGAGTAGGTGACTCGAGGAGTGGAGTAGGGCAAGGAAGGTGTCCTTGTAGCCGAACCACTATAAATCCTTTGTCTCGCGGTTAGATCTTTCCATATCTTACTTATTATCTTGCTTTTATCGTTATTACATTTGTAGACGTAGACGTATATATATAGTTGCTCATATAGTGCTAGTATTGATTTTACTTAAAGATCAAACGAAAGTTTCATTCACAAAACAAAGTTTTTACAATCAAACTAAAAAGGTTACATACATATAATTGATCATTTCGATCAAGTATAGTTTTTATACAAAATATAACTAAGGATTATAAAATAAACGATTACGTACTTATCTCTTGTATATAGCTATAATTGTTTATATTATGCATGTGTTGATTTCACATACTTAGCTTACATTATTATTATTGTTCATACTTAGATATACTTGTTCATATTGTTCAAGATTTGAGTTCACATAAGATTGAATCAAAGTTTTAAAAGCAAACAAGTTTTTAAAACTAAACTAAGTTTTCATAATAAAATTAAAAAGACGTAAAACTATTCAACCCCCCCTTCTAGTTTTCCACAATTGGTACCAGAGCCACGTCTAGCAAGATTTTTAAAATATATTGTATTTTAAAACTTGTAACGATCTATGGAATCTGAAAAATATTTAGAAGGGCAATCTATGCAAAGACCACCACTATTTGAAAGTGATGGATTTTTATATTGGAAAAATCGATTCGAAACTTATGTGAAATCAAAGGATCTAGATCTTTGGCATGTTATTACCTTTGGTGATTTTCCTCCTATTCAATATAATTTTGAAACTAAAAAGGATGAAATTGTATCTTTTGAAAAACAAAATGATGATTTGAAAAAGAAACTATCAAAAAATAATGAGGCTAAAATGGTTATTTATAATGCGTTACCACGCAAAGAATATGAAAGAATTTTTATGTGTAAAACCGCAAAAGAGATTTGGGATTCTTTACTAATCACTCACCAAGGTAATAGTCAAGTTAAAGATAACAAAATAGATCTTCTTGTTCAACAATATGAACAATTTACGATTCCGGAGGAGGAATCAATAGATAATGCTTTTGCTAGATTTTGACACTATTATCACAAGTTTAAAAGCACTTGATGAGAATTTTTCTAGTAAGAATTTTGTTAGGAAATTTCTTAGGGCTCTTCATCCAAAATGGCGAGCTAAAGTTACGGCGATTGAAGAATCGAAGAACTTGTCAACTCTTCAACTTGATGAGTTGATCGGCAACCTGAAAGTCTACGAAGCAATAATAAAGAAAGACTCCGAGATGGTCAATGGAAAAAGAGAGCAAAGCAAATCAATTGCGTTGAAAGCTAAAAAGGACTCTAGTGACGAAGAATGCTCAACCTCCAAAAGTGACGATGAAGAGTATGCTATGGCCGTACGAGACTTCAAGAAATACTTCAAAAGACGAGGAAGATATGTTAGGCAACCATATAATGAAAGGAAGTGTTTTAAATGTGGCAATCCAAATCATCTCATCGGAAAGTGTCCAATGATGTCAAGAGATCAAAATCAAAAGGCGTTTATCGGAGGTGCTTGGAGTGATAGCGATGAGGACAAGAAAGAAACCACAAATGAAGAAAAGTGTCTTATGGCTAAGACATCAAGCGAGGTACGTTTCGAAACCGAATACTTTAGTGACAAAAATTTATCATTAGACGAAAAAGACCTAGATAGTGAATATAATAAGTTATGCAAATTAGGTCAAAAGGCTATAGCTAAAAATAAGTCACTAAAACATATTAATAATCAATTAGAAAATGAAGTACTCGAATTAAAAATTAAACTACAACATTTGGAAAAAGGAAAAGAAGTTTTTGTAAAATGTAAAACTTGCTTAGAGGTTAAAAATGAAAACGAAAAACTTAAAGATGAAATTTTCAAACTTGACAGGTTTAAAAATAGTAATAACCCACTTAAGAAAATACTAAGTGCTCAAGAAACTTCGGGAGATAAAACCGGTCTAGGATTAACTTCAACTAGTGAAAATAAAAGTATAAAGTTTGAATGTGAATCTAGTAAACAAAAATTATTAGAATCAAATCCTAAGTATATACTTACAAAAGATAGAAAAATACCCATTGCGAATGATGAAAAAGTAAAAACTTTTTATAAACCATCCTTAAAGACCGAAGTAGGATCCTCTAAACCTAAATTTAGATCTAAAACTCCACCACCAAGAAAAACTAAAAATCATCATCCAAGATCTAAAACATCTCAACCTAGAAGAAATCAAAATAGACAATATTACAATAACACTAGAAATCAAATGTGGAATTATCAACCAAGTTACAATCCTTGGGAAATATTACCATCATACATGCATCCTAGCCAAATGTTAAATATGTTTGGACCAAACAACTTTGGACCAATGAGACAATGGGAAATATTACCACCATACATGCATCCTAGCCAAATGTTAAATATGTTTGGACCAAACAACTTTGGACCAATTAGACAATGGGGACCAAGTGGCTAAGTTGTCAATCTTGGAAGAAGTTGGAATATCATCTACAAATGACTTCTATAAGTCAACATGGTCACTTGAAGTGCTTGAAGATATTCCATTGAAGACTAAAAGGTACGCGTTTCTTTTAAGTTCATCACTATAATTTGCATGCTTAGATAAATGATTAGTTAGATTAATGCTTAGTACATAATTGCTTATATTCTTATAACCTAGAAACATCATTGGTTGACTTTCCTAGGAATAAGATAAAATTGTTCATTGCCGAACAAAATAGAAAATGGAAATCTTCTATATCCACTATTAGGAAACTCATGGTGATGAAGTGAAATGAGTTAAGTGGATCAATCGTAAATATAGAAGTAGGATTAGATCCCTCGCGTAAGAAAACTATGGATGAAACAAGCTCTCGTAGACTATGGCATTAAGTCAGATAAGCGTGCGAAAACAAAGGAACTATAGATGTTAGGTTATACCCCATTCAACACTCTCACATCTAACATATAAATTATCGTCTTCATTTCCTTTAGGATCATAGGATATGTAGAAACGATAGCATGAGATAATAATAGGCTTAACCAATCCTCTTGAGCATGAGATCTTTAATAAACATTTTTTAAAATATTTGATTTATGATATTTGTTGTTAAAAATCTAATATCTCTAAAAATATGCAAAAACCTCACATTTTGGAAAATAGTCTTTCAAATAACTATCCCACTTTTAAATAACATGTTTTCACTATCAATATTCACAATTTTGTTTTGATCAAAACTAAAGATTGGGAAAATATTCTTTACCGTTCATTCACACATTTTGAAGTAAAAACCCAATCTATTTTATTCAAATAACTCTCACATCCAAGTGAAAACTTACTTTCAAACATTGTTGAATAATGCTAAAAACGTCTCTTTTAAAATCATGCATGATGATCTCATATTTGTCATCTATATTTATATAAATGACACTTATAAGTGAACTAAATCAAATCAAGAGGACCATGGTTTGTTCATTAAGACTTTGTTTGTAACAAGTCTAGAAATACATGTTATCATAACTACCCACTTATTGCACATTGATACACATTAGAATTAATCCTCATTGTTATGTAGTTATGAAATACTTGATGTTGCTTATTGTTTCCTAGCACTTATATTTTGCTTGCTAGATGAGTATGTTTGCATGCTAGATGAAATTGCTTGATTACTTAATCTCTTTGGTTAACATGCTTTAGCTACATAATTGCCTACATAATTAGTCTATGTTTAATTGCCTCAAAGAGTTGGACTTGTTTGAAACCAAAAACACAACCTTTCTGCAACGCACTACCAAAAACCCTTTTCTGGCAATCTGGGAATCACCAGATGGGCGGCCCCCTTAAATCATAAGGCGGCCCCCTTAATTATTAAGGGGACCGGCCTCCAATTAAGGGGACCGGCCATCAGATGGTCGAATGTGTTGTTTCCCTTTTCTATTTTTTAGCCCATTTCATCCTACACTTCCCAAAAATTAACAAACCTATTCTATCCTAAACCTTCCATCAAAGTTTATCCATCCTTGATCCCACCAATCCTACATTATAAACACTCTCATTCCTCTCAATCTCCACTCATCTCATCATTTCCTCTCCCATTAAACCAAAACCACCAAGAAACTTGTTTGGAGAAGAAAGCCTAACTTCCTTTAAAAATCCGTCAAACCAAATGACGTTGTCAAACATTCAACACCAAATTCCACCTATGTTTTCAAACATTACTTACCTAACACCTCACTCTCCTTCTCACGAACATTACATATCAAAAACCTTTACTCACCCATATCCTTCTCCATTACACTCAAACCTCATAATCTTTTCACAACTCAAGCGATGTTGTTCATAATCAACCAACACCTAAACCTCACTCTCACACATATGATCCATTTAACAACAAATCATCCATTCGTGCTTCGACTAATGTTCCTTCTTATGATGAGCATGCACAATCCCAAAACAATAATCCCAACCTCATTACCAACACTTTACATGTTGCTCATTCAACAAAAACACCATCCACTCATGAAGAATGTCTTCCACCCATATCATGTTTTCATGATTACCCAAGCTCAAACATGTCTCCACCACCAAGAGTATCACCACCACATCCTACTACTTCACATGCCATTCCTATGTTGCATGTTCAAACCCTCATCCAAGACAATTATCATGCTCCACCACCATCACCTTCCTCCGAACACTTGAAGTTCGTTGAGGCGCTAAAAGAAGCCCATGAGCTTAGTGCTCTTTTAGTCTTACATCTTGCTCAACGCAATTTGGATCCACCTTCATCTAGATCACCCTCATCACCACACAACATAAATCAACTTGAGAAGCACGCCAATAATTAACCTTGTTGCATCTTTCTCCTAAAAACGATTGCATTCAATGAACACTTCACTTGGATTGAATTTCTTCTCACTAGATCACATCCAATACCCTCACTTGAACAACATCCAAAACCTCAATCAACCTCTTCCGCTACAAACTCTCCACCACCAAACTATCCAACATTCATGACCCGAACATATACCTCCATTAATCCAACAACCTCCATTAATCCAAACACTCCATCATCAACCATCTAAGCATACCATATGCTTATGATGTTCACTTTCAAATACGAATCAACCAACCTTTGGTTGAAAGCAAGTCCAAGTGCTCTCTTAGGCAATATAGGACTATGTCTTTTCCTTTGTGTTATTTTTATCAATATGCTTCAAGCATATTGAGTGTTGTAATGCTTTTCATTTCTATAATGCTTGAATGAATCTTTGTTTAGTTGCATAATTGTTGCCTTGCATATATGTGTATCTTGCTCTCTTAAAATATTTTTGTAGCAAAGATCTCCATAGCTCGTTCCCTTGGTGCTCTCAAATGAGGGGGAGCATACATCAAGGGGGAGCATTCTACCCGTTTAAACTTCCCTCGCGAAGCTTACTCGGCTTAACCTTTTTGATTTTACAAAAAGGGGGAGAAGAGAAATGTAAACTCTATAATACTTGTCTAAAAACAAGTTTTAGATATATTGAGTTTAAGGTTTTGTAATAATCAAAAAGGGGGAGATTGTTGACATAAATTAATGCCTAAAAACATTATTAACATGTTACCAATATCTCTATGTTTTGATTATCACAAAATATAAACTCATAGAACTAAAACTTGTGACATAAACAAGTATTTAGTGATTAATAGTTTTCTTTACATCCAAATCACTTAAGGTATGAATAAACAAAGTGTTTAGTGCAATTTATGATCAAAGGGGTATTTAATTAACTAATGCAAAGTTTATTTAATTATATAAACATATTATATATTTTTGAAAAACACTTTTGGTAATAAAGAAAAATGTTTTATTCATACTAAATATATGAATTCAAATTTTTAACCAAAAACAGTTAGTTTTTCACCAAATAAACTTTCCCCACTAAAAGACAAAGAATCTGGCCGTTTCAGCTGGGCGGCCCCCTTAATTATAAAGGGCGGTCCCCTTAATTTTAAGGGGGCCGGCCATGATTTAAGGGGACCGGCCACGCTCCTCTGTCAGATTCTTTTGCCTATAAATATCACCTTAAACCTGGATTTTTTTCCTTACCTTTTGCACTCCTAAACTTTCTGTTCTAGATCCCCATTTCTATTCTCTAAATCCTTTGATCATAAATACATAATCCTTTGTTTCAAAGTGATTCTTACATCATCCTCTCAAGTGCAAGAGAAGAATACTTCTATCCTCCAAGACAAGAAGTATTACAACTTGTTGTGACCTCCACATTCAAGTTGTTGGTGCATCATCAAGAATATTTACATATATCTTTGTGTAGTGTGTTGTGAATATTTGATTGTAGATAGTTGTGTTAGGAATATAGATTGTGTGATTGGCTAGTAGATTGTAGTGAAGATAATTGGTGTGTAGAAGATAGGTGTGAACTAGATTGTAGTAAAGATAGTTGGTGTGAAGTAGTTGTGAAGATAGGTGTGTAGTAGATTGGTGTGAAGTAGTTGTGAAGATAGGTGTGTAGTAGATTGGTGTGAAGCAGTTGTGAAGATAGGTGTGTAGTAGATTGGTGTGAAGTAGTTGTGAAGAAGGTGTGATTTCGTTGTGACGAAGCTTTGGTGTGTAAGTGGTGTGTATATTGGTGTGTAAGGTTTCTCCGCCATAAGGAGCTTGTTGACATAGTGAAGAAAACTCTCGAGTAGGTGACTCGAGGAGTGGAGTAGGGCAAGGAAGGTGTCCTTGTAGCCGAACCACTATAAATCCTTTGTCTCGCGGTTAGATCTTTCCATATCTTACTTATTATCTTGCTTTTATCGTTATTACATTTGTAGACGTAGACGTATATATATAGTTGCTCATATAGTGCTAGTATTGATTTTACTTAAAGATCAAACGAAAGTTTCATTCACAAAACAAAGTTTTTACAATCAAACTAAAAAGGTTACATACATATAATTGATCATTTCGATCAAGTATAGTTTTTATACAAAATATAACTAAGGATTATAAAATAAACGATTACGTACTTATCTCTTGTATATAGCTATAATTGTTTATATTATGCATGTGTTGATTTCACATACTTAGCTTACATTATTATTATTGTTCATACTTAGATATACTTGTTCATATTGTTCAAGATTTGAGTTCACATAAGATTGAATCAAAGTTTTAAAAGCAAACAAGTTTTTAAAACTAAACTAAGTTTTCATAATAAAATTAAAAAGACGTAAAACTATTCAACCCCCCTTCTAGTTTTCCACAGTTTCATTCAATTAGAAAATAATAATCATGAATATTTTAAAAATAATATTCAAATTATAACCATTTATAAAGATGGGCGTGATCTTATTGAAATTCACGGGTTGAAAAGGTTAAACGGTTTTTGGGTTGACACAGTCAACCCTTTTTTGATACAAAAGTTGCCACATTAAGAAAAAAAGCTTAAACGGGTTGTCAAGTAGACCCAATTAATTTATTCACAACCCGAACCTAGGAATAGCAATGGAGCGGGTTTCGAGCGGGGCGGCCATCCCCATCCCCGAATCCAATTAGCAAAACATGCCCCAAACCCGCCCCAAAACCCATTGGGGATCTTATTGGAGTGCCCCATTGGGGCGCAATACTCCTCCAAACCCGCCTCGATCCCCATTGGGGATCTTATCGGGTCCTTAATGGGGTGTCTTCTTTGGCATGTTCTAAGCAAAACGAATTCAACATAAAAAAAAATTAAATAATAATAAATAAATAAATAAATAAATAACCTTCAATTTATCTAGTCACAAATTACAAGAAACACTTAAACATTTTCCGTCGGGTTCGGGTTTTTTTGCCATCCCTACCCGAACCTACCCTGATTAATAAATGGGTTAGATGGGTCGACCCAAACCCGACCCGAAATATATATATATATATATATACTCAACACCAAGTTACTAGTTCCTCTCTTTTTACAAATGCTTCAAACTGAAACTGAATTGGTTACACTTTGAGTGATCCCAATTAAAATAATAATCATCAGAATTATGGGAACGCGTAAGTTTTTCTCGACCTTTGATTTTCTGCAGTCTCATCAGTTCTCATGATTACTTGTTTTAATTATTTCATTTCTCATTAATACTCTTAATTTTTCAATGTTCATGCATCTACCCTTTATATATATCTTGGTTTTATTTTTATTTTTTCAGTTCATCCATATAATTTTTTCAGATCATAACTTTTTCACTACAACCCTAATTGAAAATGTCTGACACGCCGTACTTGGATGAACTGAAACAACTTTCTGGGTCCGAAAAGATTCATGATTGTTTTATTTTTCTCAATATTCAGGAGATACCTACCAATGAGGTCAACATGAGGAATGTTGCGGCCGTCAGAGACGACATGAGAATGCAAGTGGATAAGAGGACAGAAAGAATGATGGAGGTGTTTAGGTTGAATACTGATGAAGAAATGGCAGCAGAGGATGTTTATGATTCAATGCATGAAGTCCAGCTAATTGAGAGGCGTTTGGTTGAATCCCTTGCAAGTGTGGTGGCTGACTTTCAGAGGTTGATATCGTTGAAGAAGGAGACCATTGAGCTTCTGGAGAAGTATGAGCAAGAATGAAGGTAGTTGTTGGGTTAATTTGTGGTTTTTGTCTCTGATGGTCTGATGTTGTTGGGTTATGTAATTATTTTTTTTGTGGTTTGTTGAACAATGGTTTCTGAAAACTTATCATGGTTATTATATCAATGGAATGTGGATATTTATGTTTAATGGCCGTTTATTTTGTTATGTGCTTTGATGATAATCTGCATGTCTCATTATTTTGTTCCAATTTTTCATAAATCTGTGATTGTTAGTTGTTATTGTGAAATGTTGGTTGCTTTTGTTTATATGTGTTTAATTTAGCCTAGTACAAGCTTATGTATCACTATTATGTTTTAGATTGATCATTTGCCTTTTAAATTTGTTAAATCAGTTATTAAACAATCTGTGTTTTAAAGTAGTGTTTGGTTAGGTCTGTGTAGTGAGTATTAGTTGAACTCAGTGACTAAGGCCTGTTCATACAACTTTCTTAAAACCTAATAAGTCAGAAACAAACAAGGTTTTAGTGGATATAAGCTTTAAAGTCAAAATCACCAAGAAATTGGCCTAAAATCTGTCTGTGTGGAAATTAGTGTGGCATAAGCTTCAAATCATCTCACAAGTAGTTGTTCTAGCATAAATTAGTCTTAATATAGGTTAAGTCACATTAATCAATCAGTAAATTAGGATCAAATCTCACAAAAGTCAACGTAAGTTCATAACTTAAAAAAGTCAAAAACATAGTTGTTTCAGAAATCCAAAAATAGGGAGATTTATTTTGATTTTTGTATTTGGATTGGGAACCTGAGCTTTTCACAAATCATAGTCCCTAAGCTCATCTTTAAAAATCTGTGTCCAGCTTATTTTTAGGATTTTTATTGTAGCTTCTGCAAGTGCTTCTTTAAGCTTGCAGGGCAAGTACTTGGCCTGTGCACAGGAAATTAACCATTTTCAATATACCATAGATTGTTCAATAGTGGGCCCCATAGTGTTATTATTGGCTTTTTGGAAAGCCAATCAGCTGATCTTTCTAGTTCATAGCTTATTTTGCAATTTCTAGCTTATCTAATAGGGCTGCAAGTAGCTTTTAGTTTGTCCCATTTGATTGTGTACACTGGGTGGTCTGTGTGTACTAGGTTTTTAGCCAAAGTTCATAAGCTCTTATCTGGCTTATCTGTGGACCCCAGTACACAACCTTGGGCTTTTTAGGGAGCTTACAAGTTCAGCTTATTAGATTAGTCCTTATTTTGGACTCTAGCCCTTTTGCCCTTAGCTTATTTGACTCATACTTGTGACCTGTCTCAAAACATACACTGAGTGACTCAGAGTTTGCACACAGGTTCCAAGCACCACCCAGTGCTTATTTGTGTCCTTTGCCTTGTTTCAAGTTGTTTTAGCTTAAGGTAGGTACAAATCATGTAGTTACAGCTTATTTAGCTTATTGTAGCTTATTTGTAGCTTATTTCCTTTTATAAATCCATTTTGGCTTAAAAAAAGCATCTTTAAAGCTAAAAAGCTCATAGAGAGCTTATTTTTTACTTTTGAAAAAACTGTTTTAACAAAAGTTACTTATAATTAGTAATAAAAAAGTTTTGTAAATAAGCTGTAACTCAGAGTTTGCACACTGAGTGACTCAGAGTTTGCACACAGGTTCCAAGCACCACCCAGTGCTTATTTGTGTCCTTTGCCTTGTTTCAAGTTGTTTTATCTTAAGGTAGGTACAACTCATGTAGTTACAGCTTATTTAGCTTATTGTAGCTTATTTGTAGCTTATTTCCTTTTATAAATCCATTTTGGCTTAAAAAAAGCATCTGTAAAGCTAAAAAGCTCATAGAGAGCTTATTTTTTACTTTTGAAAAAACTGTTTTAACAAAAGTTACTTATAATTAGTAATAAAAAAGTTTTGTAAAAAGAAAATCAAAAAAATTAAAATAAATGGAAAAATTGCAAAAAGGGGGGTTCGAACCTGGGACCTCAAGCATACATGCACAATACCACAACCCCCTTCCAATTGCTCTGGGGCACCAGTTCCGTTTGTAATTGCATAATCTATATACTTAATATAGTCCTTATTCCTTTTAGCTTATTTTTGCAATTTAGCTTATTTAAATGCTTATCCGTACCATTTTCCCCCTCCTCATATTTTTCCTATGTTCCTTGTAACTTGTAACATTCCTAGTAATTTTCCCATAATTTTTACTCTTCACTAGGTAATTTTTAGAGTTAATTTTAATTAAATTACTTTAAATAAAAAAGCAAAAAATATGTTAGTTTTAGTGTTTAATTTTTATGCCAGATAACTTTTTATAATTTTTTTTAACCTTTTATAAGTTTTCAAGCTTATGTAAAAATTACTTTTGCAATTTTGAATTTTTATTTCTAATCACTTCAAATTAGTGTTTAATTCATAAAAAATAAAATAAAAGTCAAAAAAATGAAATTATTTGTAGTCATCTATGACTTAAGAAAAATAATTTCGCATTTTGTGAACGTCCGATTTTTAATTCAAAATTTATAACAAGATATGATCTGGGTAAATTCAAATTTGAAACGTTTAAATTTCGTTTTTGTGTTGCCTTTCTTAGCATTTAGTCACACAAAGCATGGTTTTCGGAGTTTATTTAGTCACATACAACTAACCATCAAGTGACCAAAAGTGTTAATAAGTGTGACCATATGGTGTTGAAAATGAAGGAATGTATGGTTTGTGTGACTATAGATCATCCAATTGCCACATAAATTTGGTTTTTGTGTGGCCTTTACTAACATTTAGTCACACAAAGCATGTTTTTGAGAGTGTATTTAGTCACATACAACTAACCATCAAGTGACCAAAAGTGTTAATAAGTGTGACCATATGGTGTTGAAATTGAAGGAATGTATGATTTGTGTGACTATAGATCATCCAATTGCCACATAAATTTGGTTTTTGTGTGGCCTTTACTAACATTTAGTCACACAAAGCATGTTTTTGGGAGTGTATTTAGTCACATACAACTAACCATCAAGTGACCAAAAGTGTTAATAAGTGTGACCATATGGTGTTGAAAGTGAAGGAATGTGTATTTTGTGTGACTATTGATCATCCACTTGCCACATGAATTTGGTTTTTGTGTGGCCTTTGGTAACATTTAGTCACACAAAGCATGATTTTGGGAGTGTATTTACTCACATACAACTAACCATCAAGTGACCAAAAGTGTTAATACGTGTGACCATATGGTGTTGAAAATGAAGGAATGTATGGTTTGTGTGACTATAGATCATCCAATTGCCACATAAATTTGGTTTTTGTGTGGCCTTTACTAACATTTAGTCACACAAAGCATGTTTTTGAGAGTGTATTTAGTCACATACAACTAACCATCAAGTGACCAAAAGTGTTAATAAGTGTGACCATATGGTGTTGAAAATGAAGGAATGTATGGTTTGTGTGACTAGATCATCCAATGGCCACATAAATTTGGTTTTTGTGTGGCCTTTACTAGCATTTAGTCACACAAAGCATGTTTTTGATAGTGTATTTAGTCACATACAACTAACCATCAAGTGACCAAAAGTGTTAATAAGTGTGACCATATGGTGTTGAAAATGAAGGAATGTATGGTTTGTGTGACTATAGATCATCCAATTGCCACATAAAGTTGGTTTTTGTGTGGCCTTTACTAACATTTAGTCACACAAAGCATGTTTTTGAGAGTGTATTTAGTCACATACAACTAACCATCAAGTGACCAAAAGTGTTAATAAGTGTGACCATATGGTGTTGAAAATGAAGGAATGTATGGTTTGTGTGACTATAGATCATCCAATTGCCACATAAATTTGGTTTTTGTGTGGCCTTTACTAACATTTAGTCACACAAAGCATGTTTTTGGGAGTGTATTTAGTCACATACAACTAACCATCAAGTGACCAAAAGTGTTAATAAGTGTGACCATATGGTGTTGAAAGTGAAGGAATGTGTATTTTGTGTGACTATTGATCATCCACTTGCCACATGAATTTGGTTTTTGTGTGGCCTTTGTTAACATTTAGTCACACAAATCATGTTTTGGCTACACTTAAATAATGTGTGACAAACTGTTTGGTGTGACTATATGTACTGGATTTTGGCTACACTTAAATAATGTGTGACAAACTGTTTTGTGTGACCGTATATGGCATTTGGTCATACTATTAGAAGCAAATGTGACTATAAGTTTTGTGTGACCATATATGGCATCAAGGTTACTTGTATTTGTCACATGTTCCAAATGCATATGTGACTAAATGATCTGGAACAAAATCACCAGTTACGTTTAGTCACATAAGGGTCGATTGTGTGGCAATAGAGGTCTTATGGTCACACATTCGAAATGCTCATGTGTGACTAATTCGTAAATGCTGTCAATTTTCCTACCTTCAGCCACACATATATTTGAATGTATGGCTGTTCCAAATTGACCATGTGTGACCATAGGTCGTTTTTGGCCTAGTGGATCCAACCTTTACTCTGTCCAAGGAACTTCCAAGAGCCCTCACTACAGCATTGGAGTCAGCCATGGTCAACATGAAGTGGCCTGCTGTTGAGAAGCCTGCACAATTGCCAAAGCCTCCCAAGCAAGTTTTGGGCCTTGCTTGTCCTAGAAAGCAACTTTCTTTTGATGACAAGAGAAAGAGAGCTTCCAAGGGCAAGCATGAGTATGAGGGTAAAGGGAAGAAACCCATGGAGTAGTTGTGCTGAATGTTTAGGTGTTAAGTTGTTGGTCTTTGTATTTTGTGATGTTTAGCTGGTGTCTATCCTCTCTGAATGGTTGTAATGTACTTTCTTATGAATCAATAAAAGTACTTTTTCCTTTTTCTTTTATCACTGAGAGAGCCAATCTTTCCACTGTTGTATGATTATTTCCACTGTGCTTTAATTTCTTTGCATACAAGTTAGTATACAACCATACACACATATACAAACAATATTAGTACCTAAAAACTATCCTGCAACATTGAAAATATATTAGACATCAAAGATTTATGGATTTAGCATTCCAATACCTGTTACCAAGTACTGAAATCTACCCACATCAAGCCCTTTTGTTAATAAATCAACATAGTTGTCATCAGTGTGAATTTTGACAACATTAATAAGCTTTTTCTCAAAACAATCTCTGATAAAATGATGTCTAATTTCAATATGTTTAGTTTTAGTGTGCTGCACAGGATTTTTAATAATGCATATGGTACTACTATTGTCTATATATATATAATGGTGTTCATGAAATTGTACCCATAATCCAATAATTGATTCTGAAGCCATAAGATCTGAGCACAACAGCTAGCAACAGCTACATATTCTGCTTCAGTGGTTGAAGTAGCTACCATAGTTTGCTTCTTGCACTGCCATGACACCAATCTACATCCAAGAAATTGACATCCTCCTGTAGTTGACCTTCTATCCAAACTTGCTCCAGCATAGTCACTATCTAAGTATGTGATCAATTCCATAGGGGATTCTCATGGATACCATAATCCTAGATTAGGATATGTCTTCAAATACCTAAAAATCTTCTCTACTGTTGTCATATGTGATATCTTTGGAGTCACTTGAAATCTTGCACAAGCACATACAGCAAACATAATGTCTGGCCTTGATGAAGTAAGATACGTCAGAGAGCCAATCATAGATCTGTAAGTATGCACATCAACATCAGCTCCACTAGCATTCTTCAACAATAGATGAGTAGTTTTATCAGCAGGGGTATTTGAAGGTTTTGCATCAGTGAATTTGAACTTCCTTATAATCTCAGTCACATATTTGTCTTGACTGATAAAGATGCCTTCTTTACTCTGTTGAACTTGCAGCCCCAAAAAGAATGTAAGTTCTCCCATAGAACTCATTTGAAATT
This sequence comes from Artemisia argyi, assembly GCA_030686995.1. Lineage (NCBI taxonomy): Eukaryota > Viridiplantae > Streptophyta > Magnoliopsida > Asterales > Asteraceae > Artemisia > Artemisia argyi. The sequence continues at coordinate 11,250,211 of CM060684.1, forward strand.
CATCTTTCATCAGCTTTTCAAACTCTTTGCACGTCTCTTGTCTAGTAGATCCAAAGATAATATCATCAACATATACTTGAACAAGTAGAATATCACCCTTGTCTTTCTTGATGAACAAAGTTTGATCAATCTTTCCTCTATGAAACCCATTATTCATCAAATAAGTAGCTAAGGTTTCATACCACTTCCTTGGAGCCTGATGTAAGCCATAAAGAGCCTTAACAACTTTATACACTTTATTTGGGTGTTGAGGATCTTCAAAGCCCGGAGGTTGAGAGACATAGACCTCCTCATCAATTGTTCCATACAGGAAGGCACTCTTAACATCCATTTGATAGACAGTAAAGCCCATAAAAGATGCATAGGATAGAAACAATCTAATAGCCTCAATCCTTGCAACAGGAGCAAAAACTTCTTCATAGTCAATACCCTCCTCTTGAGTGTATCCTTGAGCAACTAATCTAGCTTTATTCCTGATTACAATACCTCTTTCATCTTTCTTGTTTCTGAAAACCCACTTAGTTCCAATTACCTTCATACCATCAGGCAAATCACAAAGAACCCAAACCTTTTGAAGTTTGAACTGCAAAAACTTCTCTTGCATTGCTTCAACCCAGCTAGATTCTTCTAAAGCCTTATAAACATTTTTAGACTCCACTTGTGATAGAAAACAGAAAAACAAACATTCATTCTTGTTCCTATGCTTCTTGGACTCATAAACTTCACTGATGAACCCATGAACATCATCTTTCTTTGTCTGTCTTCTAGTCTTCACACCTGATTGTAGCTCACCAATAACATTTTCAAGTGGATGCACTTTGTGAATTGAAGTCTGTGATGTGCTAGGAATATCATATGTTGTTGGCATGTTTGAGATCTCAACATCATCACTGGGTGATTCCTGAGATGAACCTTCCACATTTGGACCATCAGTGGAAACTTCTGTTGTAGCAGTGGGAATTGAGTTACCACTGCTAGCAGGAATTTCTTTATTCAAAACATCAAAATTCACACCAGCTGCATCACTTTCCTTTTCCGAATTGTCAACAAAGTCCCAAAGTGACATAACAATTTAATCTTTATCATCTTCATCATCTTTGCAAGATTCATCTTCATCAATGAATTCTTCTGAATCTTCAAGATCTTTGTCTCCTGTACTTGAAATAAGAGGTACATAATTCATTGTATTAGATAATGTTTCAAGATCAAATAGCCATTCTGGTCCTGAACCTGCCATGTTAGTTTTATTTTCAAGAAACTCAACATGCAAATTCTCTTCAATCTTCTTTGTTCTTAAGTTATAGACTCTAAAAGCCTTGCTAACCATAGAATATCCAACAAAGAAGCCTTCATCAGACTTTTCTTCAAATTTACCCAGATGATCAATGGTATTGAGAATAGTAACATGACATCCAAATGGCCTCATAAATTCCAAAGTTGGGGGTCTTCCTCTGAATAGCTCATAAGGTGTCTTGTTCTTTGTTTTAACCACTAAAACCCTGTTCTGTATGTAACAAGCAGTGTTAACTGCTTCAGCCCAAAAAGTCACTGGTAGCTTTGAATCAGCTAACATGGTTCTAGCAGCCTTAATTAGTGTTCTGTTTCTTCTTTCAGCAACTCCATTTTGTTGAGGAGTTCTTGCAACACTAAATTCTCTCTTAATACCGTTGTCTCTGCAGAAATCATCTTTAACTTTGTTCTTGAATTCTGTCCCATTGTCACACCTGATGATCTTGATCTTCTTTTCAACTTGATTTTCAACTTCAGTGATGAATGTCTTAAGGATGCCAGTGGTCTCATCCTTGGTTCTTAAAAAGAAAACCCATGTGAATCTACTAAAGTCATCAGTCACAACAAGACAATACTTCTTCAAATTGATGCTGCTCACAGATGTAGGACCAAACAAGTCCATATGAAGCATGTAAAGTGGATGATCAATAGAATTGAATGCCTTGGTCTTACATGAAGCTCTATGTTGCTTACCTTTAAGACAGGCAACACATGTTTGGTCATTTTCAAATCTCTTCTCTGGTAAACCTCTAATTAGACCATCTTTCACAATCTTGTTAATGGTCTTGAAATTAACATGACCAAGTCTTCTGTGCCAAAGTATGGATTCATCCAAAGTGGCTTTTGCAAGCAAGCAAGTAACATCATTGTTTGCCACTATGTTCTTCATGTTAATGCTATATAGATTGCCTTTTCTAGGGATTTTAAGCAAAATATCACTTTCATCAGGGAGCTTTTAATCCTTAGATAAGATATAGCATTCATCTTCTGTGAATAGAACTCTATGCTTCTTGTCACACATCTGTGACACACTGAAAAGGTTGTACTTGAGTTCTTCACATAGTACACATTCTCAAAGTCCAAGTTTCCAGCCTTGATTGTTCCTTTGCCAGAAACTTTGCCTCCAATACCACCTCCAAAGCTGACAAATTGTCCATCATACGGTTTGAAATATGAAAGATAGGACTTATTGCCAGTCATGTGCCTGGAACGTCCACTGTCTGAGTATCCTTGATCATCTTTAGTCTTTGAATGTTCCTGCACACAAAATAAAGGAATTAGTTCCTTTTGGGGACCCAAGCCACAAATGACTTGGATCTGCCTCGTGTATCCATATAATTATATCTGTCAAAGGTCATTGATACACCATTGGGATTGTTTGAGGTGATAGTTCCTTTTGGTTTCCATTCCCAACGTGCTGAGGCCTTAACAACATTTCCCATATTTACCCTCTTATTGTTCACAGAACCACCAGTGGAAACTTTTGGCCTTGCAGTGGTAATTGCTGGCTTAGCAGTGGAAACTGCTGGTTTTGAAATTTTGGGTACCCACTTGTGATTATTGTAAACTTTCTTTTCAAAATAGGTCTTTTTCCCTGTTTGTGCAGATTTAACAAAAGTAGTAATTGGTTTGGCACTTTTAACAGGGGACTTAGGGTAAACTCTGTTTTTATTTCTGGCAGTGGCAACTGCTAGTTTAGCAGTGGAAATAGTTTTGATGCCAGAGTTAAGCAAAACAGACCTGGGAATCATCTTGCTAAGTGGATTTGGGTGAGTAAAGTTATTAGCATTATACCCATTCACTCTGGTATTCCCAAACACTTCCCTTCTACCCATGTGATAGTCACAATTATCAGAAAGGTGATCAAAACTACCACATATATGACAGGGTTTGTTGTTAAACACAAAGTCACTACCAAATTGCCTAGATTTAACATGATTCCAACTCCTCATATTCCCCCTAGGAGTTGTTGACCTACTTCTGTACATTTCTGCATATCTAGTAGTGGGCCTAGTGAAATTAGGTTGTGTCCTAGGCTTCTCTTTGACAACTTCAGGAATACTCTTTTTAACATCTACATGCACATTCTCAGGAACACTAGTTTTAGACTCAACATTTAACTTTCATCTTTAAGAGATGAGTCACTAGCACTATCAAATGTATCAACCTCAACCTGAACCTTTTCAATAGCAGCTTCTTTAACAAATTTTGGTCCATAGGTCATAGTTGGTTCCTGGAATTCTTCTAATCCTGTGTGAGCTAAGTCAATGCCAGGAGGTGATGGAACACCTCTTAGAGGTGGTGGAACAGATTTATATCCTACTCCTGATTTGGCTTTGTTCACAACTTGGGCTTCCCAAATTTTGTCAATACACTTGGATTGGTGATCTAATAAGTGTATTGAAAGTTATCTGTATATTCTCATTAGCCTTTTTAACTTTCTCTAACTCTTCCCTAAGAGCCTTATTCACTTCAATCTTATAATCTAAGTCTCTTTTCAAAACAGCAATATCATCATTGAACTTAGATTCATTGGCTCTATAATGCTCTAATTGTTTTTCTAAAACTCCAAGACCTCTTTTATGATTTGCTAAGTTATAATTAGTTTGGTTTAACTCTAGCAATTGTGCATCATATTGTTCTTTAAGTTTCTCACAATCTTTTAAAGCCTTACAAGTTTTAGAACAAGCATTATTAATTTGTACATCAAAGTCAGAAAAAGCCATTAGTGCAAGCTCAGTAGCAAGCATTGCAGACTCTGAATCATCTTCTTCATCCTCAGCCATAAAGCTCCAATCATAGCTCACTCCATCATTGGCCAATAGAACCTTTGGTTCTTCAGTTGTAGATTCTTTCTTCTTGTCCTGCTTATACCAAGTTGACCTGTTATCAGGTTTCCTAGGTTTCCTGCATTCCCTTGCATAGTGCCCCTTCTTATGACAATTGTAGCACTCCACCTTCTTTTTGTCAAAACCTACTGTCTCATTGCCATTTATGGTGATCTTCCTTCCAGTCTTCTTCCAAAACTTCTTTGCCTTTAAGCTTAGTAATGCAACCTTCCATTTAATGTCCATCTCCTCCATGTCATCCTCATCAATTTGATCCAAATCCTCATGATTGAGAATTGAACCACTCATCTGACTTGACAGAAAAGCATAAAAGGTAGAATCACTAAGACCAGCAATCTGTCTTTTTGAACTAGCAGTGGAAACACCTCCACTACCAGTGGAAACAACAATGTTAGCATCATCATCATCACTATCACTTTCTCCATCTGAACTATCATCAACAGATGATGATATGAGTGCTACACTTCCTGAACCTGTACTTAGTTTGCCAGCTTTCTTCAATCTCTGTTCAATAACCTTAAAGTTATTGTACAAATCATTTAGCTTCATAGTCTCCAAATCTGGCTTGTCTTCCCATACTGCAACATTTGTACTAAACTCAGAGGGTAAACTTCTTAAGAACTTTAGATTGAGGTCTTCCCTTTCCACCTCAATTCCAAACACAGTGAGTTGAGTAACTATCTTCTGTAGCCTTGTGAAGATGCTATCAAGGGATTCATTACTTGTTGAACCAAAGTTTTCATAAGTCTGTTTCAGCAGGGTCTTCTAAGTCTTCTTGGTGGAATCATTACCACCAAAAATATTGCAGATCTCCTCAAACAAAGTTTGTGCAGTCTTGTACTTGCTAAAAGCAAGAACTTGATCTCTGGGAAGTGTCATCAACAGCAAACCTCTGGCCTTCAAATCATTCTTCATCTGAAGTCTTTCATCATTTGTGACTGGTCCAGTGTTGGTCTTTGTTACTACCTTGCCCTCAATTGTTTCTGAAGTAGTACCTAGTTTGAAAGAATTTCCAAACATAATGATCTCCCATACCCTGTCTACACTCTACCTCCCCCATACCCTTCTTCGGCGGGATTGGGTTTGTTGTTGTTGTTGTTGTTGTTGTTGTAATGATCTCCCATAGTGTATAGTCTTGCACCATAAAGAATTGTTCGATCATAAGCCTCCACATCTCAAAGTCATTCAACTTAAGCTTTGGAAGCTTTGCAGCAATGTTGGACTGACTAGTTTCTGTCTCCATTGAATCTTCTGAGTGAACTTGGGGTCTTCTAAATCAAAGTATCAAAGCCTGGCTCTGATACCACTTGATGGATCTAAACACCTTGAACTGTGTTAGATTGATACTTTGAGTTATATCATTAAGTATGCGGAATCTACTTAGTAATACTTAGAAGTTTGATTGTGAATGAAACAGTTGTATATGAATGAGAACAATATATATAACAAACTGTAAGCTCCAATATTATTAAAGATAATAATACAAGTGATCTTTGTATCACTAGGGTTACACCTTGAAGCTCTAGAAAAACGTATATCTAACTTTAACCTAGGACCTCCTTTTATAGCACAAGGAGTCCTCTTCTACAAGATAAGAATAACTCTAATAGAATAAGATATACACAAGATCTATTCTATAATTATCTTTACACGTTTTTTAACAATTATCCTAACAGCAGTGGTAATAATATGTACTAGCAGTGGTAATGTGTTTCCACTGCAAGTGCATTCTTCAGCAGTTTTAATATCTTCACTAGCCGTGGTAACTGTTAGTATAATTTCCAACACCACCCCTAGTTGTCCCTTGTATTACTTCATTAAAAACTTCACCCATATTCTTGGTTATTACTTCACATATACTTTTGTCCCTTTTTTTCTTCTTTTATTTCAATCCTTCAAATCGTGAATCCTTTTATACAGCGGCGGAGCTAGAAAAAATGATAATGGGGTATCACTCCAAAAAATTTTGGGTTAAATAGCATGTTAATAAATGTGTTTTATGTGCAATTTGAAACAAGTAGGGCCGAGTCTTGCTAACGAAAATATTTTTTATGCTAGTGCAATCATGAGGTACTTATAACATGAATTCTAATTTTAGTTTTATGGGTGTTTGGCATAGTGGTGAGGATGCCGGGAAATTACATCATGTCTTTGCAAGGGGATTTGTTGGTTGGTCTGCATCTTAAATTGTCTTTTGTTCCTTTGGTGCAATAATTTTTGGCATGATTTTGGTTAGAGCTTTGCTATATCCTACTACATTATATTCTTACATATCCTCCTACACACATTAATATTTTACGAGTAAATTTTTTCTTCACTTATTATCTCTCCGCATCCAAACCGTTCACTCTGACACTTGTCAAGATCCAGTGAGAAGGAGTAAAAGTAGGAAGAACTACTAGAAGGAAATAGAATTATCTTATTCGTGGGTCCAGCTGCTCTTGTGAGAATGATGGGATGATATATATTCTTGTGGGGTACTGGAGTTTGTTTTGGTTTGCAGCATCTATGTGTTTGTCATTGGTTTTGTTTACTTTTAAGTTTTTGCCTTTGTTCTTTGTCCTTGCTATAACTCAATTTGTATCTTATATGTATTTTTATCTTCTTGGGTCCCCATAGTGGATACCTTTGTATGTTCTTGGCTTTGTTGGTGGAAATATATTGCCTTTTCAAAAATAAAAATAAAAATAAAAATAATAATAATAATAAATAAATAAATTCTAATTTTAGTTTAATAAGTTATTCTTATAAACATTCACGAACTTTGTATATTTCGTCCATACATCAAATACATATACTTTACATGGAAAAAGAAATAAGCATGGGTCAAATTGTATGAAAAATACTTCAATTTTATAAGTAATATATCAGTAAAAAAATATGATTATTGTATCAAAATTCTAACTTTTTAAAAGGCTTAAGAAACAAACCATTATCACAAGTATAAAAAGTAAAAATCTCTATCTGGATATCACTATCAATCAAATATAAGTATGTATAACTTTAATTATTGTATACTTTATAAACGTCCTTTAATTATTATATATTTTGTAAAACACCTTTTGATACCCACTTCAACCACTCCCTCTTCACTACCTCAGCCACCAATTTGACACTCTGAAGAGGGCACACGAGTTGTTTTTCCGTTTTCTTCTACTTTTTCTACATAGTTTGTGTGTCCGCAAGAGTTCGCATCGCCCCCCACTAGTCAATACATAGCTGCAAGTTTTATGTACGAATCAAAAAACAAGAAAAATCGTAATAGAAAGCAGTAACACAAGACAGGTACTATCTTTTACTTGTTAGTTTTTAATGTTACAAGTTTATGCTTTTTTATACAATCAATCAGCTTGCTTGTATGCCATGTATTATATCCATGGGTATGTTGGGCCTTTTTTATTTACTTTTTTTGGTGTGTAAGTTTTTTGGGCAGAACCAATATGTTAAAATGGAATACATCAATTATAAAATATCGCATGAACTAAGTTCATGTAAGAAGCATAGGTGAACTGTCGTGAACACTAGTAATAAGTGTGTTTTAATTTGTAATAACTGAAGTCACAAATCTTTCACGGTTCGGGTCGGATATTGGTACATTTGAAGTTGTACCCTTCCCGCACTAGACGTTTTACCCGCGGGTACCCGATTGTTGATTATCCGTCCACGTTTTTTTTTTTAATTTTTTTTTTGGGGGGTAGACAAATTGTGCAAGTATTCAGTGTGATTTTAGAAGAGTTCAGAAAAATATTATATAGCGTACGTGAAATGATTACTATATATATAATTTTGCGTCGTTAAACGACGACACCACTGTCGTTTTGAACGTGATTGGTTACCTCGATAAAAAAAACTATTTTTTTGGGCTTTTTGGCTTAGCAAATTTTTTGGGCTGGCCCATTCGTCTTCTCCATGTAATCTAAGCCCGCTTCTTCTGGTGTGTCCATGTAATGTAACTCCGTTTCTTCTGGTGTTTACCCATCCACGAGGCCACCGCTTCTTGGTTTATACTTATCTTCTTCGTCTACCTTCTCTCGACTAAAACTGTTCTAGACTTCTACATCTGCTAAGGTCAGAAGTTTTATGATTCGAAGTCGTTAATATATGTGTGTGTCTGTTATTCGATGTGCTTTGTGTATTTTTTGTTGTTGTTGATTTCATGCGTTTTGTTGTGTTAATTGTGTTATTTGTTGTTGTTCTTTCTTGATATGTGTTCATTTGTTTCTATGTTCTGTGTCTTTCATATACTTTTGAAAGTCGGCAACTGTCTTTCATATAAGGTTTTTTTTTTTAGGGTACTTTTGATATGATTTAGCTTTAAGTTTGATTATGAGATTGAGCGGTCTACGGATTATAATGTTTTCTGTTGCTCTTTGTTTTAGGAATGTCAAGGTGATATTCAAATATCATGAAGATGTTGTGTTTCATGGGTTAACGAGTCGGTGCCCGCCACGTGTTTGATGAAAGTTCTAAAGAATTTGCTTTGTGGTAAGTTTATTTCTTGGCGGTTGTTTGTGTCACTTAATGAAACAATTTATAAACAGAATGTTAAGGAATTGTTTATTAAGAATTTAGGTTATACTTTTATAGTGATTGTTGTTATAATGAAATTATAGTTCTTACAGATGTTTGGGTGTCTGCCATGTGTTCTGTTGGATTAGATATTGGTGCCCCGTCGGTTGGACGACGTGTAGCAGCTATAGTTCTGCCCCTTTTTACCAGGTAAAGAAAGAGCTAACTTTACCCTTAAAAAATTGAACTTTATACTTAGTTTCATTTTCATCAATTTTATGCTCGCATCGTCATATGTGTGCAGGCATATCGATTCTTGCCCGGTCGCAATAAATTGATTATGTGAACTAATAAAAGTATCTCTTGCAGGGAAAAGTCACTTTGATGGCCAACGAAGATAAAGTTCCTTTAGCAGAACGTAGAAATGTTTAGCTCTTTAAAAAGGTATCTTATATCACATCAATAATTAATAACAAATAGTTATTTAATAGTAACTGTTTCTGGTGTGTAGTTGATGGGTCTTTTTATTGTAGGCCATTGTTTGACGGTATAAGAAGTCAGCAGAAGAGCTCCGTGTGCAGTTACCCATTCGGTATTGTTCTGTCCATATGTTTAATTTTTTGGGAAGAACATTCTAATGGCGGCGATCTAGATTGAACTCAGTTTCATACTTAACATATAGTGCTAATAGATTAGTTATATTTGATTTACTGACGAGCTAAATAGTACTTTATTGCGACTTAAACAGGTTTAATTTATTATTACTGATTGCCACTTTCAAGTCATGGAACCTGCTGCAACGACTAAAACTATTGCAAAGATGGAATTTTTGGGCTGCCTTATAGTAAGCCTTTTCAGTAGGTTTGGTTTGACGTGTTTCGTATCGCGGCTGAATGTAGGTAATCAAAGTAGATCTTCAGGTGTTTTTATATTGGTATTGGTTTAAGAGACTTATTGCTTACTTGATATTTGAGATGTTAATGTTTCCAATTATATTTACATGTTTTGTTTCTGTTTTTTATTGAATATATTACTGTCTGGGATTAGCTATATGAGTTTCGGATTATTTGTAATTGGGATAAATATATTTGAGCTGCTTATTTTAGATGTTTAGTTTTAGTTGACCAATTAATTGTTTGTCCAGAGAAACCGGCCAAGCCTGCAAGGTTACTCCACATGTCTGTTATGAAGAACGAGTTCAACAGCTATTCTAACTAGGTAACCACTTTTGAGAGTCCATACTCAGTGGCTGTATTAGAATATTTAACTATAATCGTGCAGTAAAATTGCGATCGATGTTACATGGCAGATACTTTATTTCTCACTAATCTTTACTACTCTATTACTTTGCAAGGTATCAATCAGCCATTGCAAAATTCGCGTGGTAATTTGTGCGCAAATAACGTCAAACAAAAGCGCTGTCTGCAGGTACGATGGACTATACATTTCATCATTATTAAATCTTCCTACCATGAAAACCCAACTTTGTTTTTTTCTCATTGTGTTTGCTGAATACTATACGCGACTACTTGACACGAGTAATCTGCGTTTACACTATCAAATTGCACCATTGTTGTTACAAGGTATACGGCGGCTCTTTGGCCTGTAACTACTTTTGCAGACAATATGCGGTTTGGGTAAACACCGCTACCCATGAAGCGAAAAAAAGAAGAGAAGGCATAATCTCAAATGTACAAGAAAAAAGAATACAGTACGAGTATTATTATCATTATAAACATTATTATTTTCATGTTTAGTCATTGTTCGTTTTTTGTTGTCATATCGGTTGGATTTGTTTAGGCACTATATACATGCTGTGTTGTGGTTTGTATAACAGTTGGGAGTTTATGCTCCATTTTTTTCCGTTCATTGTCGAACTTAAAACAGGGCGGCAATGAATGTAAATAGTATTGCTCTAATACTTTAACCGTTGCCCATTTAGGTGCATGACCAACGCCCCGCCGCAACGCGGCGGGTCGAAGCCAACCTCGTTATAATAATTTTTAGTATTTTTTTGGGACAAATTGTGCACGACTTTGGGGTAATCGGGTGGAGTATTGGGAAAACCCGGTGGCCCATCACATTTGGTTTTTTTTTTTTTTTTTTCATCCTCACTCGTAAGAATGTAAGATAATACAGTAAAAGCCAAATTAGTGAAACGAAATTCCAAATTATACCAAGAAAAACAAAAGGTAAAATGACGAAAATACTTGTTTCGAAACCATTTTTCACAAATAGCAATTTTTTCGCAAGATCTTACGGGAAAAATGGGAAGTTTGACTTTTTGGCTGAAAAATTGGTATTTACACAACTTTTGAATCCTTTGGCCTCTTGTCACGCTCATTACTTGCAATTTAAAATTGCACCCTTTAATGCTAATGTTGTATGCGTAGAATCCAACTGTTCTTTTTGAATTATATAACGGCCAGGTAGAAAAGGATAAGAGTTGCCTAATTGAAAATTTATTAAAAATATGTAACTTGTAGTTATTGCAGGTAACTCAACAAGAGCAACATAGTTTTTTTTTTTTTTTTTTTTTTTTTTTTTTTTTTAACGTTGGTAACTACAAGTCATTGACTTATATTAGTGTTTGTATTACACCTACAGATTTGGAAAATGGAGTTTGTAAGTCCAGTTATTGAGGCTGTTGTTGGATCTTTGATGGTCCCCATTAAGAAACACTTGCGTTTCTTTGTTTCCTCCACAAAGCTTGTTGAAGAGATGCGGGGCAAAATCCGGCAACTGAATGCCACAGAAAAAGATGTGCAAAATAAAAAGAACGCAGCTGATGCAAACAATCAATTGGTATCGGAACATGTCGTCCCATGGTTAGATGATGTAAAAGAGATTAAAGTAAGTGTACAAAGTATTCCAACAGATGGAATTGGATGTTGTAATGTGGCCAAGAGATACAAAGCAGGAAAAATGTCTTCTGATATTGTCAAGAAGATAGATGATCTCGAAGCACGAAAATCCAAAATCGAGTGGACTAAGGAACAAATACCTCTTGGTATGGTTCCTTCTACTGCTGCTCCAGTTCATGATGGTACCCAAATCAGCTTCGAATCCAGAGATTTGCTATTCAAGACTGCACTAAAATCCCTACAACCTGATAACGAGACCCAAAAGATAGCTCTATGTGGGATGGGTGGTGTGGGGAAGACAACAATGATGAAACAGCTAAAAGAAGCCGTAATGAATTCAAAAACGTTTGATTGGGTTGTAAAGGTGGTTATTGGGGAAAACCCTGATCCAATCGCCATTCAGCAAGGTGTTGCAGAAAACATGGGTGTTGAAGGTCTGACCGAAAAAGATAAGGATGCAAGGGCTGTTCGTCTTCGTAACAGGTTTGCGTGGATGGCACAAAATGGAAAGAGAGTTTTGGTAATAATGGATGATCTTTGGAAAGAGCTTGACCTCGAAGATGTTGGACTAGCAAGTCCTTTGCCAAATGGTTTCAAGCTGTTGTTCACATCACGAGATGAAGCTGTCTGCACTCGGATGGGTGTTAACACTGAATCAATTTTTACAGTAGGCGTTTTAAAGTACCCAGAAGCAAAAACTTTGTTTTTTGGAATTGTGGGACCATCTGTTGGTAATGATTACGAGCTACAAAAGATAGGAGAAGATATCGTAATGGAATGTCGCGGTTTGCCAATTGCCATAAAAACTATTGCTAATAGTCTTAGAGATAACATAAAGGAGGCTTGGATAGAAGCACTTTCCCATTTACGACGCGACGACCTTCAAGACATTGTTGACATCGTGGATAGAGTATTTGAAATGAGCTACAACAATCTCCAACATGACGATGCTAAAGCAATCTTTCTTCTTTGCGGCATATTTCCTGATGACCATGATATTCCTATTGAGGACTTAATGATGTATGGATGGGGGTTGAAGTTGTTTAATAAAGTGTACAACATAACAGAAGCAAGACGTCGAACCAACACTTGTGTCAATAACCTCATCCGAGCAAACTTGTTGACTAAAAGTGACCGTGAAGGATGTGTCAAAATGCATGACCTTGTGCGTAGTTTTGTTTTAAGTAATTTTTCAAAAGTCAAACAAGCTTCAGTTATCAACCATGATGACATGGCACGACTGCTTACAAAGGACGCAAACGAGTCTTATGATAGAATTCTATTGAAGTGCACTGGTATGTCTGAATTTCTTGCAGACTTTAATTACCCAAACCTATCACTTCTGATTCTAAAGGATGGGGATAAGCTGAAGTTCCCGCCCGATTTTTATGAAAGAATGAAAAATCTTGAGGTCGTGTCTTATGAAAACATGCTTCCGACAATGCTTGAACACTCAAGCCAACTGCGAACACTATGTCTTCGTTCATGCTCATTAATGGGTGATTTATCATTTCTCGGAAGTCTTGGCAACTTGGAAACACTGAGCTTGGTTGATTGTAGCATTGAAAAGTTACCATCGACAGTAGGGAATTTGAGAAAGCTAAAGTTATTAGATTTGACAGGATGTGGTGACCTTTGTATTGACGATGGTGTATTTCAAAATTTGGTCCGTCTTGAAGAGCTTTATATGAGAGCTTCTTATGGATGTGCTATTAAGTTTACAGATGCTAACTGTGCCGAACTGGAGATACTTTCACAACATCTTTTTGCATTAGAGATGGAGTTCTATGAGAGTAAGGCCCAACCTAAAAATGTGTCTTTTAAGAAACTTGAAAGGTTCAGGATATCTGTAGGAATGAAATTATCACACAATAAATGGACTTCATTAACAAACGCATTATGTCTTGAGGCTGACCGCAAAGAACTTCTGGAATGCAAAATCAATGAGCTATTTGAGAAAACAGAGGAACTTTATTTGCAAGTGAATAATATGAAACATCTTGAAGATGTTTCAATGCATCCTTCTCAACACTCATTTTGCAATTTAAGAATCCTTCATGTAACAGGGTGCCCAGACATGAAATACCTCTTCGCATTGCAAGTGGCAATTGGGTTGAAGAAACTGGAGTCCCTCTTAGTTTTCGAGTGCCCACTTCTGGAAGTGCTGGTTGGTGGGAATAGTGTGGTAAGCGATAAAAGAGTAGAGGTGGAGTTTGAAAGGGATAGTGAACCACCTTTGGGATTTCAATTTCACAACTTGAAAGAGATAATCTTTCCTAATTTAGATGAGCTCTTACTCGGATGCCTACCATGTCTAAAGGGTATTGGTGGTGCAGGGGATATGTGGAGTATTAGCCAAAATACTTCATCCAGTACTGCTACTTCCATCGGTTATCAATTTCAGGTTTGTATGCTTTCCATTCTACGGAGTATTTAATTCTTCTAGTAATATTTGCTTTCATTAGTTTATTTCAACATTCTCTATAAGATGTACTTTTGTTCTTATGGAATACTACCTTCTATATGCCCTCCGTCTCATATTAAACGTCATGTTTGACTTTTTAAAGTCGTTCTTTCTTAACTTTGACTTTAAATATTTTTATTTGTGTAATATAATACTTGATATAAAATATATGAATGGATTAAGTTTTAAATGTATTTTCATTTCGTATAATTTTTATCAAATACTATATAACACAAATAAAGATATTTAAGATCAAAGTTAATAAAAAAAAAAAAGACTTGAAAAGTCAAACATAGACATTTAATATGTGACGGAGTAAGAACAAATTATATTAAATCACAAAAAAGAGAACAAATTACTTAAGTTCATTAGAAAGTATAATTATTTGTGATCTAATGATTTTTTTTTTTTATCAAATACTAAGATTAACATATATTATTTAAATATAGAAAGGCAACAAATTACTTAACAAATTATATTATTTAAATATAGAAAGGCAACAATTCATTAGATCACAAAAAAGAGAACAAATTACAAAACACAATATCCCTCCTCACTTAAACAAGCTAATTTTTCGAAACCATCATCCAAGACCAAGTATTCATAGAATTCCAGCCCGGAGAAGATCCACTTAACAAATTGTTTAGGTTATCTAATTCACCTAAAGATCTCCGTCTAGGATTCCTCCTCCAGTCCCAAACCCACACCCA